>JAUMJM010000005.1:19617500-20954583 GCA_033558235.1 Neomorphus geoffroyi
GCGAGACCTGTTGTCTCTGTATCTGCTGGTCGGAGCCTGTTATCGGGGCTTCCGCAAACTCCTGCCTTATCGGGAAGAGGCTGACACTTGAGAGAGTGAAGGAGTCGGCTGTGCCACCGATCGATAGCAATTTTCTAATTTCTCCTTCCCTGCTCTTGCTCCTTTCCCTTTTTGGATGCCTCTGCCTGCTGACTTCAAAAATTGGAGCCGCAGCTTTCCCGGGTTGCCACTCATGCCTCCCGCTCCCCAAAAGGGGCCGGGATGGGGAATACTGGCTGCTCCTTTCTCCCCGCAGCTCCTTCATCCCTCTAAGGTACCGGTTCCCATTCCCGATACTGGGAAATTTAGACAAGCCAGGGAAGTGAAGGTACTAATTGTAAACACCTCGTTGCTTTTTTTGAATGCATTTATTATCATATTAGCAAGGGAGTATGAAACATACGGCATATTACTCATCCTATGCCTCCAGGCAGAGAATTCTCCTATTGAAATCAACCAGTATAACCAGATTTCTTATGGGAAATTACAGAGGACATCTTAAAACTCTTCTCACGGAAATATATTACTGGAATGTCAATTCCAATCCAGCATTTCCCTTTTCTATACACACTACCCCCCCTTAAAAACCAAAAGTAATTAGCCATTTACAGCTGAAGCTTTGAGATCCTGAAGGCGTTGGTGAAACACAGGCTGGCACGCAGCCCTGAGCCCCCCGCCCCCAGCAGACCTGGGAAGGGAACTGGGATGCAAGAACAGGGCTGCATCCCTGGGTGTGCGTGTGGAGGGGTCCCGGCCCGAGATGGAGCCGCTTCCCCGCCGGGAGCGACAATTCCCACCTGCTCTCAGGAGCGTTGGGAGCCCGCGATAACGAGATAAAAGGGAGGGAGCCCGGTGGCTGCTGCTGCTGGGGCAAAAAGGCAGCAGGCTGCTAAAAACCATCAAACAGGGTAAAACAACACCACACCCACCCGCGCACTCCTATCGATCGTATCCACGCGGAGCAGTGAGGGGAAGTGGGGGGAAAAAAAGGCTGTTAACGCAGAGAAAGGATCCCTGGAAGAGAAGAATATGTGTTGGAATTGTTCAACTTTTAATAAGTTTTAGGACTAATTCCAAAACCGGCAATGATTCCTGATCAAATTATTCCCCTGGAAATGCTTCTACACGTTCTTTTTATTAAGATTTCTTTGGCTGCCAGAAATGAAATACGAGACGTACCAGATAGAAAGTAAAGGAAGGCCAGAGCAAATTCTTATAATCCTTTTTTTTTTTTTTTTTTTTTTTTTTTGGAGGGGTGGAGGGGAAGGAGGCGGGAGCGGAGGCTGGAGCCAGGGAAATGACAAGTTATCTAACCCAGCTCTTATTCAAGAGTTTCCCTACAATATGAATTCATCCTCCTGGCCTTAACAGCGAGGCGGCTTTCTAGCACATCCTAGACTTTGACTCGAGGAATTTGACTCGCCCTCTTTTGCTCAGGGGCTGAAGCCGGGCTCTGTACACTTGCTGGGAGCTATTTTCTCATCGGCAGAGTCAGAGACCAAATTAGTCACCGCTCCTTTGTTTAGATGCTGCAGCCCGTCTTAACTCCCGTGCGACGCTGGAAGAACTTCGCTGGGCTCTATGGGAGAAGCCTCCTACACTTTCTTAGTTGTAGGGTATTTCTGACACGCGCGAGCAGTAAATGCTGATTCCGAGTGCGAGAGAGCTCGGGTAGAGGCTGCTCATTTATTTCGGACTGCAGAAGAGCTTACCTCTTCGGAAGAAAAGGGTGTCTATTAACTGTTTATTAATGCGTCTTAATAACCCAAATTATCTCTATAGCATGAGCTCGGGAGTAAGAACCATTAAATCTGTTCATGTTTTAAGAGGGATCAGCCTGAACAGAAATCAATTAGCACCGCAGACAAAACCAAGCCCTTCTTAAGACAAGTGACACTGCATTTTCAACATACTTCGCCAGTTAATCGGTAGCTCCGATCCTGTTTCTTCCCATGTTCAAACATTTCAGCATGACGAGGCGCAGACACCCGTGAGCTGGCTCGTGTTAAGCCAAGTCCCTATCGCCAGGAAGGACTCAGCCCTCCTCGGCCGCCCTTTTCACACCTGCTGAGGAAATCCCACCCCATCCCGGGCCACAGGCTGGGACGAGCAGCAGAGCTGGGCTGGGGTGCATTCCCCTCTGCATCCCACTCGTGCCCCGGGTGGGCATCCCGGGGGGAGGCGGACACAAAGTGGCTTCCACGGGGCATGGGCACAGCCTGGGGGACCTGCCCGTTGTTTCTCTCCGCTGTTCCCAGCACAGATTGCTCAGGAGCCGGCGGGGCGGCTGCGGGCTGGGGTCCCGGCCAAAAGGGGTGGGCAGCCGGACCCCCCAGCTTTCCCAGGTTCTGAGTCTTCCCCCCAGCGCTGCTGCTCACCCTCCCAGCACTGTCCTGGCTTCCCACAGCGGCTGCAGGTAGCGCCGCCGGCCGAGCATTACCCCCGACATGGCCCAGTGAATCGCCCTATTTCCTCCCTGCTTCTCCCGTCTCCCTGTTTCTACCGTCTCTCCTCTTCCCTCCTGTCTCCCCCTGTCTCAGCCCTGTTTTACCCGTGTTTTCCCCCGTCTTCCTTCTGTCTTCAGCTCTATTTCCCCCGTCTCCCCCTTGTGCCCCCCTTCTCGCCCTGTTCCCTCCCGTCTTCCGCCGTATTGTTCCTTTTCCCCCCTGCCTCCCCTCGTCTCCCCCGTTTCCCGCATGTCTCCCCCGTTTCTCCGCTATCCTCCCGTCTCCTCCCGCCTTCTTCCTGTTTTCTCCCTTTCTCTCCCTTTCCCCCCTTCTGCATCCCCCTATATTCCAATTGTTTCCCTCCTCTTTCCTCCCTGTTTCCTCCCCGTCTTCCTCCTTCTTCTCCCTATTTCCCCTCTATCTCCCCCCGTCTTCCCCTTGTTCCCCTCGTCTCCTCCGTATTTTCCCCGTCTCCCTCCGTTTTCTCCCTGTTTCTCCCCTGCCTCTCCTCTGTTCTCCCCCTGACTCTCCCCAGTGTCCCCGTGCCACCCCCAGCCCCTCGAAGGGCGCTCCGGGGACAGATCGTGAGGACACGGGAATTAAGGAGGCATCATCGGGGAGAGCCGTGGCCAGAACTCCGTGGGGTTTTGCTCGCTCCATCCGCGGTGGGGACCCTTCGGTATCTCTGGGGTGCATCCAGCATCGCGGGGGTCCTGCCTTCCTGGTGGGATGCTGTGCCGGGGTGCTGAGACTCCCCCAGGAATGCCGCACTACCCTGAGCTGGAACCGAAGATTTCTCCCCCCCCCCCTCCCCCCCGCCCCCTCAACTTCTAGGGCTGCAACCAGGATGGATTTGTTTTATTTTCAAATAAAAAAAGAAAAAAACCCAAACTCACTCAACCCTGGAAGGGAGGACACACACCTGGGGGCTCTCTCCCCCTCGGGTTCTGTTGACGATTTTAACAGCTGAAGTCAACAAGGCAGCCTAAAAATCGAAGGAGAGGGTCAAGAGAACCCTACTACGGCTCCTCGGACCTCCTGGGGCTCCTCGCAGACCTGACCCCCTCACCTCCTGTCACCTTAGCCGAGACGGCGGTGTATCAAGTCCTTTGCCTGTCTGGAGGTGTCTGGGACCTCGAATCAGGCAATCCCAAGGCTTAACCCATAGTCTGTGTGTTCCCTACTTTTGCTCCTGCCTTGCGAAGCATCTCTCGCCCAGGACATGGGTCTCCAGCTCCTGGCTGTGCCTCTTCTAGGAAGGATTTCCATCTTCTGCTCGTGGTCTGGTTTACTTGGCCATGGGGCAGTGGAGGTGAGAGATCTCCTCTCTCTGGGGCACTTTGTGGACTGGAGGTTACATTTCTTAGAGACAGGAGATGGAAAAACTTAGGAGGGCTGGAGGGGTGTCCTGGAATTTGCTCCGTGGGTGGTTTCCTTAAATATCTCATATTAGGTACTTGCAGGGGAAGAGGCAGATGTTGATCAGCAAGGAGGACTTCAGTGGGAATCTCGGATCCGAATGGAACAAGGAATTTCAGGCTCTGATATGCTGCTGCTAAAAGATGCCTAGCTACAACCTGGGGACAACTACAGGAGGTGAACATTAGACACATGTTTTTCTTGAGTCTCCTTTGCAAATCGGAGTGTGGGCATCCAGCGCGTCTGATGCACGTTAATGGTCAGCCTCGTGGGAATCTATGGCCAGTTTTGGCCCATGACTTTCGTGTACTGCTGAACCAACTTCTTGACTGCATGTTCTTGGGTGTTACCAGGCAGTAATATTTCATTAAAACCTGCTGTAATTGCCCAAGACCGGCTGGGCTATAGTAATATCTTGACCAGGTTTTCTTGACCTTGTTACTGTAATTAATGAAGAATAAAGGTATGCTTGAAATTAGTTTTTATGGCCTGAATGTTCTGCATAGAGGGTAAACAATACTTGTCTTTGCATCTCATCAACTAAACAACTAAGAAACCAGCATTCAAATAGTCCAGGAACCTGTATTGCTGGCCAATATTTACCAAAACATTTTGTATAAACAATGCCATTCATACATACCCACATGAATCAAACTATGTTGTCACATCCAGATTATTTCATTAAAAATCAGCAATATTAAAATTGATATTTTACTGTATTCTAAATCTCAGCAATTTAAGCAGAAAAAGTCTCGAATGTAAAAGTAATTAGAAAGCAACTGTGTTAGGCTTATATTTGTCACAGATAAAAGACACTGGGGAAAATCCAAACCACAGCAAGGAGAATGACATCTCTACCATGGATTTTTCACTAGGACCAGGCTTTTACCCAGTTTTTTTTTTTTTTTCATGAATGCTTTGCAATAAATTAATTAGTTTCTGGGCTCCAAACTCTTCCGAGGCTCATAAATTCTGATGAAAACATGCTCCTTCTTGAAGTTGCACCTGGATCACTTATAAAAACTTTTTTTTTTTTTTAATTCATATAAAAGTTCCTTTCTGCTTAATAAAGTGAAAAGTTGAAGAGGATAGCGGATTACAGGAAAATTTTAGTCTTTCTTTTGCCTCTCAGAAGTGTTCTTGAGAATGCTCTTTTTCTGACACTAGCTAGTGACAAATTTAGCTCCTGGATGACTGACTAGGACACATTTCTTAAAGATTACTAATAAAAACAATTGTTGAAGGTATATTCACAGGTTTTTTTATTATTTATTTTCTCTGAAATCCTCAATAGCAATTTTCATTGCATCAAATAAGACGTACCCAAGGCAAGTTCCCTCTAAAAGGGCATAATATTTTACCTCTAGCTTATAAAAAAGGTAAAATATCTATATTTTGAAGGTTTCAGCTATAAGATTGTGAGGGTTTAGGGAATGGTACTGTTACGATGCACTGGTTTTGTAGGTATTGCTTCTATATGACTGATAAAGTTTTGTCAGTCTTTAAAACTCACACTTCCGAGAAATATTAATTCTCTCTTGTGCTGCCTTTCTACAAACTGAAAGGAGATGAGTTAAGTCACCTACTAAAGTATTTATTTATGATCAGTTGTGGAGAAGTAATGAGATCTTCAGAGCAAGTCTGCCTTAGCCAGTTATTATAATACTTCTGAAAAATGCACCTGTCACCTGGGAGAACACCACAAAGCTCTGATAAAGCTGAACATATACTACCAAACTAATAGTAGTTGCAGCTGCAAGATGAGCAATATCCACCTTGGTGAACACCTGTTGCTGACAGAAGATATTCCAACCAACCTCCTCCTTTGGATGTGTCACCTGTGCTTGCTTTCTCAAGGTTTTCTTTGAGATCTTCCAAGACCTGGCCCATGGTTTGTTCTCATCCTCTTCAAACCTTCAGCTGCTTCTGATATCTGCAGTCACACTCTTCAGCATTTATTTCTTTTGGGCTTTTTTTTTTTTTGAGGCTATCTTTTCCAGATTTATTTCTGCTAACTCAGGGATGTGACAGCTCCCTCATGCTGCTCACACTTTTAACTAAGTCCCAAAGACTCGCCTTTTTCATGCTCTCTTTCCCTCACCTCTCCCTTCTCTGGTGAATGTAAAGAAGAAGATGGCTTCAACTGTCATCTTCACTGTGACAGCACAGAATATCCTTCTTCTCTCAGGTTCTGCCTTTGTAGATGTTTTCAAAATGTCTTACCTTCATGTTTTTTAACATACTGGCACTAATTCAGCAAAGCTCAGAGTGACCCCCTAATTTCTCAGGCTTTGAGTATTTTCTTCCACTGTGCTCCCTTGCTTAATATTCCTACCAGTACCTCTGAGCCTTATTGTCCTTCAAACCAAACCACGGTCAAGTCTTACACAATTTAGATTAATGTAAGTTCCTTTGACAAGTATCATTTGTTCATCTTTCCTCTACCTTTTTTGTAACAGTGCATGAGTCTCCTTCATCCACATGACCACATCCAGCTGTGCATTCCTTCTCTACGCTCCTTTTCTCCACACAACTTTCAACAGTTTCAAATCAACTGTTGTGTTAGCATTGACGACTGAATGTCTTACCCCATCTTATTCCTTATCCACAGTGTTGCTATAAGTGCTTTTGCCTTTCTTGTGGTTTTGATACCATCTTCATGGTCCATTGACTCAGCTTCCCTTTCAAGCCTTTTCATGCCAGCTCTGTGTGTTAGGAGCTTCCTATGAGGTTAGTTGTACAGTGTATTCCGCCTAATGTCTCTTTAAAGTTGACCTCTCCAATTGCACCAGCAAAACATTCAACAAAATCTAGGCAGTGTGTGGGCTGGATGGCTGTTTATTTGGATATGAGTGAGGATTCTACCCTTTCCTTGACCTGTTTGCATGCTGGATTATCTGTTGTCTTGTATCACACACTGGGTTTGTTCACTGTCCACTCTCAGGAATGTATCTCAAGCTTCATACACAACAGGCTGAAGAGCACAGTTTTCGCTGGTCAGGACCTATAACACAAATTCACCCATACATGCACACAATTCATTTTTTATGTATTTGTATATACCTTTCATTTAAGTAAAAATGTTTTTCCACAGCCTGGACATCTTTAGAGAAACAAATTCCTTTTAGAACTACAGGATGTAACGTTTCCCAACAAAATACGTACCTTGCATCTTGCAGTTGATGAGGTAACCACTGTTCTTTCAAGGGTCTTCTTCAAGGCACTATCATCAGACATTTGTGGAAGCTCCCAGAACATGCGGTTGTAAGATGTTCCCAGTACCCAAGCTGTCCCAGGCCTATGGGCCCCAAGATATTACTCTAGAACTTGGGCTCTGAATCCCAGTCGTGCAGCAAGCAGTGGGAAAGCTCATGAAGACCATTTATAGAGAGTCTACGATCAGGTCAGTGATTGCAGGACTGAATTCCGAGGGAAATCCACCAGAGATATCTTCCAGGATTTCACAGTGGGGACAGGTCTTCTAAAGGGCACTATGTAAGCTCTGAGGGGCAAGCATTCATCTTCTGTATGAAGATAGAGTATGAAACACACTTGTAGCATGTTTGAACAGTGGACCCCAAATGAAGTTCTGAGATGCAGTTCTCGCACAGACCATGAAAGTTCCATTCCCATTTCCAAGGGTAACAGGAAAGGTAACAGTCCCTTCTCAACTTAAAACAAGATTATTTTGAGTGATTTCAAGGAATTCGGACCATTGACCCAAGACCAAGGTTATTTTGCATCCAGTGGTTTGGATATAAATGTTGGGTTCAACGTGGGCTTTAGATAGATTCAAGAATGCAGTGAGACAGAAGGCTGAGAATGGACCGATACACAAGAGAAGCAGATCCAACTTGGATCTGAATGGGAGGCCATGTAGTCACACAGCTGTGACCCTATCCATGTAGCTTGTGAATATGGACAGCATTGATTGATGCTGGAGGGGAAGAAAAGACAAAGGTCCCTTCAGCCCTTCAAGAAATTCACATACATATAAGCAAATATTCCATCACTTTGACATGGTCATTTTACTTGCTCCCCCTGGTTTATGACAACTTATACCTTGGTGGTTCTACAGGACATAGCCACATCTACCCATAGTTCTTTAACAAATCCAAATGAAGACTCTAGCAGCAGTTAAAGGTCACAGTAGTGAGTTCTTGTTGTCATGCTGTCACTCAAAGGAGAAACATTCCCATGGAACGCAGAGACCTCTGAGGAAACACACACATCCCATATATGAAAGTTGGACTAATATACGTAAATAGTTACATATATAAGTGATTTCCATTAATAAGTTGGTGCAAATAGCGATATCCAGCTAGGATATTAATCTCATGGATATTTCTAGGTTAAGTTTGAATATAACAGTAATACAAAACCAAATACAAAAGCGCTGATATTCCCAAAATATCGCATCAGAAGATTGAGCCAATTGTGTTACTTTTACTTTGTGTTCTTTACTGCTACCCATTTATTATCTTTTGTCATTACTTCTGTCACCCCCTTATTTGCACTGCTATTATGTTTAGCAATCACAGCCAGCATTGATATCAACAGGAGTGAGAAAGGCATAAGTAGTTGAAATGCACGGTGCTCCTCTTGGGACCCCTTATAGGTGACAATGTCCATGTGCTGCAGCTCCCCAAGCAGCTGGATGCTAAGCAAGACTGTATTTGTATGGCGTTGTGGATTATGCCTGGAAATAGGCCTAATTTTTGGAATTACATTCAAGATATGTCTGAAACTTTTCCTTGGGATGGGACACTCTTCATTTGTCTGATTTATAGGACTGAGCTTGCGTTGGAGGTTTTCCCTCTGGAATCACTAGACTATATCCAGCTGCCCATTTCCATAATAAAAGGCTGTGAGACCATCTTTCCTCAGACAGATTTGCCTGAATTTGGCCACAGAGATAAGCAGTTTTCAGGAGGAGACCACCAGAGAGCCCTACATAAGCATGCTGCCTGGTAGTGCAACCTTTTCTCCATTAAGAAACCAGCCTGAAAATCACCGTGCATGTCCATGAGATGAAAAATCTGTCAGGGATGGAAGAAGAAACACTGGCTATCAGCAATGACCCGATTGAGAGTGAATATTTTTTTGTACTGGATTATCTTATAGATGGATCGTTTTCACAGAACCAGGCTGGAGGTGAGGTTTTCACTAGTTATGTGTGGGGCTGTTGCTCACTGTGGGATGACTGGCAGTATCTGGACAGCCTGAAGGCCAAGCCTTACAGCCCGCACTATCAGACAGCGTCTGCTTGCACCCCAAACCCAGCTGTCCATACGGTTTCAGGAGAACTGTTGATGGAAAGCCAGCTATGCATGGCAGAGCGTGGGCAGAGGCAGCCCCGTGGCATAAGCACTCAGCACCACAGGTGAAGGACTCAGTTCCACTGCTCAGAGTTCAGTTCAATGGCTCAGGGATGCAACTCCCAGCAGCACGGGGAAGATGCTGGGGGAAACAGCCTGAAGGGCCCTCTACTCTGCTCTTATGAGACTCCACCTGGAATACCGTGTCCAGTTCTGGAATCCCCAACATAACAAGGATATAGAACTGTTGGAACGGGTCCAGAGGAGGGCTATGAAGATGATCAGAGAGCTGGAGCACCTCTGCTATGAGAACAGGCTGAGAGAGTTGGTGCTGTTCAGCCTGGAGAAGGCTCCGGACAGACCTTATAGCGGCTTTCAAGAGCCTAAAGGGGCTACAGGAAAGCTGGGGAGGGACTGTTTACAAGGGCTTGTAGTGACACAGGGACAAGGGGGAATGGCTTTAAATTGGAAGGAGGAAAGTTTAGATTAGACATTAGGAAGAAATTCCTTACAATAAGGGTGGTGAGACACTGGCACAGGTTTCCCAGGGAAGCTGTGGATGCCCCCTCCCTTGAAGTGTTCAAGGCCAGGTTGGATGGGGCCTTGAGCAGCCTGGTCTGGTGGGAGGTGTCTCTGCCCGTGGCAGGGAGGGTGGAACTGGATGATCTTTAAGGTCCCTTCAACCCAAACCATTCTATGAGTCTATGATTACACTGGCTCTGTGGTGGGGCAAAATATCAAAATGTGCATTTTGGTATGGCTGGAAATGTGATTTCTGAAGATGACCTGCATGTGTGGACGCATGTGGCTGGGATGAGATTGTTCCCCCTGCCTCCACAGTGAAGAACTGGAGCAGATCTGCCAAAGAGCTCACTACATGCAGTCTCTCCCAGCTGTTTCCCTCGCATCGGAAGTGCAGCTGGCGATGGGTTGATAAGGCCGCACAACGTGGTCCCTGTCGCTGCCTTCGTGTGCGGTGGCTGCTCTGCAACCAGCCTTGCCAGGGAGGGACTTCCACGGGCAGAGAGGTTTGCAGTGTAATGAGCAGCCTTATCATCGCTGGTATCTTTACAACTGCTTAGATGACTTTTTAATTGTGGCTTAATGCATTTAATTATGACAACTCTTCCCCATTTTCAAGTATGATGTATTAATATTACAGATCATTAACATTGCTAAATTACTCTAATGACACAGAGTCCTCAGTGTCCCAGTTAGACGGAAAAAAAGATCTGCTCTTCTCATTTGGCTCTTTTGTTATTTGCCTTATAGGAAATTCATGCACGATTCGCGAGTCTTTATAGCATGTAGGAGAGGCTGCTGCTGCTGCTGCACCCTCCTTATTAAATTATTGATAGAGAAAATCCCCCATGTAAAACTTCCCAAGCCCGAGCCGGCACAGGAGCTAATATTGTCTTTCTAATATCCACTTCATCAATGTAAAAGTTAGAAAGCCTCGGCTCTTGAGCGGGTCCCCCCCTCCCCTCGTTCATAATTAGAGCAGACCGTATTTAACATCTGCAAAATAGTCATGCTTATAAGGAATGAGAAATGCGAGATGTTCCATTCTGTTTGCAATGGTTAGACCGTTTTAATCTCTTAACTTCAATATATGTCCTCTAGCAGGCTATACTTCTTGGATTTCATTTTTAGATCCTTAAGGCTGCATATATCTGTCAAACAGACATAATGAATTTAAAGTGCTAATGCCTAGAAGACCAGAAAAAACATTGAAATATATCCTCGGTTGATTAAATTACCACCTCTAGCTACTTCACCTCCTTATGTCCAAACAGATTTCCCCTTTTACTCACCAAGTACCGGATCTGGGAGATGTGGAAGATGTAATTTCATGGTAAGGAAAAAAAAAAAACCCCAACAACTCAGAAAACCAAAACAAACCCAAACCCGTGCTTTAAACATCTTTTCAGATAGGACTTGCCACTGACTGGAGGCATTTTTCAATTACACCCAACCTCCAGGGTAACCCTGGGGTGGCAGTCATTGACTTCCCTCCTCGACACCTCATGCCTGAGGAAACCGAGGGGGCACAAGAGGGAGACGGGGGAGCACAGGGAGTCCCCGGGGATGGGGCAGGGGTGCCGGGCAGGGCAGGGCGACCCTCCTGGTCCCACTCCAGCTCCTATCCTCTCTCCCACCTCGGCGGAGCGGGGGAGGGATCCCGGCCCCGGGGGTGCCGCTCGTCTGCGAGGGACCCTGCGAGCCTGGGGAGAGCGGGGACGGAGGGAAGGCGAGCAAGATTTGTCGCGCTTTGAAATGAAACGTTATAATCCCTCCAACAATCCTGTTGACTGTGAGCTCTAGCGCCGGGAGCACAACACGGGGGGAAAGAAGAGAAAAAAAAAAAAAAAGGGAAAAAAGATACATTGTTGGATAAACAGCTCCTTATAGGTAAAAACTGAATGGGCCAAATAGATGAATAAGGCGACACAATGGGAGGGGGTGGTGGTGAAAGGAAACGAGACGGTGGCAGTGGAAGAAAAAGGTAAAAGTGAACAGAGGAGAGAAAAGGAGAGAAAAGAAAAAAATGTAAATGAGTGAGACAAAAAAGCAAAGAGAAAAAGAAAAGAGAACAAGAGGGGGAAAGAAGTAATATTTTCCTTGATAAAAATGCACAAAAGGGAAGATGAACTTTGTTCTTTTTCTCTTTCTACTCTCCTCTCTCTTTCTGCTTTTCGCCTCGCAGCACGCCAGCCTAAGCTGAGAGCTGTAATGTCATTAAATTGCAAATGCTTTTTCATTTCCGACACACACTGTTTACTTATCTGGCAAAAACATATGTTGGAAGGAATCCGTTAAATTCTGCCCATTGCCTTGGGTAAAAGTGCAATGGAAACGGACCCACTGAGCTTCTTCTTTCTTCTTCTTTTAGCACTTCCCTTATCTACAAGACTGCTTCGCAGAAAACTGGCTAGTTCAATGAAAAATGAAGATACAGCAGGAGATTAGAGAAGAACACTGAGCAAAAAATTCCTGGAGAGAGGGTCACTCCATTGCAAATGATTTCACTCCTCTAGATCTGCATAAATTACTATTTTTAAGGCATCTCCAAAGTCTGTATATTTTTCTCACTCTGTCAAACATTTAATTTCACGCCCCGTGTTCTGAATATGCTAAAATGCATATCTCTGATGCACCTTTAAGCCAGAAAAACGAATGCAAAATTGAAGATAAAATGATGTGATTTGCACTACAAGCCTATTACTTGAGGTATTTACATATAGTTTACCTCTGCAGTTCTGAGAATGATTTATTAAAAAAAAAATCTGGATTAAGCTCATATAAATATGTATAAATCTTTGTTTAGAAAATAGATTTTGCAGCTGTTGTGTCAAAAAGTTCTTTAAGATTCTGTGAAGAATTTTCCTTTTAGCCTGCTTTAAAAAAGAGGGGAAACGGACAGTATTTGACATCCTCCTTTGGCAGGAAGGAAAACACACACACGTTCACACATTCAGGATTTTACTAAAGAGTCGGCTTTTTTTTTATTATTAATAATATTTCACACTTTTCTTCCTAAACTTCTTCGTCTCTCCCTCCTCTCATTCGCTGAGACTCGGAGTCACCGGCGCTCTGGGTTTTCCCTGAGCGTGTGAAAGAGCGGGTCAGGTGTGTTAAAACAATCGTAGGGTCGGAGGGAGTGAGAAAAAACCCCAACTAAACCAGGACCCCAAAGCAGAGGAAATGAGCCCTCGGCTGTGTCCCAGGGAGAGGAGCCCCGGCGCTGCCGGACATCGCTCTTCGTGGGATGGGGCAGGGAAGGTGGGAGGCTCCCTGTGTTTTGCCGCGGCCCCTTCGGACCCTCTCCTTTTCGCTAAGCGAAGAAACGAGAAGGAAAAGTCCTCTCCCACTGCCCCCCACCTGCAAGCAGCGGCGGGAGCGGGATGCTTGACTCTCCCGAGGGGATGAGCTCGCTACCCGCCTGCCCTGCTTGGCCATTCCGGGAGCTGCCGCTTGGCAGGAAGGTACCGGGCAGAGCCGCTGCTGCTGAGGGTGTTTCGGTGCTCGGCGAGCAGGGGGAGCCGTGCCGTGCCAGCCCCCCTCGCTGTCCGGGCTTCGCATCGGCGAGTCCATATAATGCGCGGCCCCGTTCCCGGGGCGGCCCGAGAGCCCCCCCTGGCGGCAGCGCCCCTCAACGCCCCTCCCTGCCGAGACAGGGGCAGCCTCAACCCCCGCCCCCTCCGGTGCCTCGGCGAGGTGGCCCCTCCACCTGATACAAGAAGTAGTTACTATTACAAACAGTGGAATATTTTGATTTGAGCTGAAGTAGAAATAGTTTCCTATAGACTTAGCTTTCTACAGAATTAGTTTTCCAACAAATCGGTTAAGTTTCATCTAAGTAACTATTTTTTGGAAGCTAGACAGTACGTCCCTCTGATGGCCCATCTTCCTGATAGCATGTTTTTGGGTTTTGTGTTTGTTTTTTGATTTGATTTTTTTTTTTTTCAAATAGTGTTTTCCCAAACACTTCAAAGAAAAACGATAACGTCTCGTGTTAGATATGGTATGAACAGATGTGTATCCCTCTGTTAGCAGGGTTTCCCTATCTAAAATACAAGGTCACACAGAGAACTGGCTCCAAAGCTCCAATTTGCAGAGATTTGGCTGTTATGGAGTTCATGATAGAATTAAAATTAATCCTTGGAAAGTAATAGAATATGCATAAGATTTCTGGGAAAATTTATACATATGCATGCAAGTGAGAAATACATTCTGTCCCCAGCTCTTGTCTAGTTATGCATGATTGATGGAAATTATTGCTTCACATGTCCAGTGCTGAAATAAAGGATGCTTGGCTTACTAAAACTCCAAAAGAAGTCTTCAAGAGTTTATTTGACAGCATTTTTAGTATCACACCTTCCTGAGCTGTCTTCTCCACTGGGGAAACTGCCACCCCCCTGGTCCTGACAGAGGGACCCAGCACCCACCGCTCCTCAGGGAGAAACTTACCCTTGTCACTCCAGACACTGAGGTCTGGTGTAGGTTCTTGTGAGACCTGCACTGTCACAGTCCCACTCCATGGAATTAGCCTGGATAAACTTCTAAACCACCTCTTAAGACATCGCTTGCATTTCGTTTCTCTTGCATAGCTGTGACTAGGGGTGGGATGCCTAAGTAGTGAGGGCACTTGCTCGGCCTAACCACGTACTCGATAGGGAGAAGAGACTTTTCAGATAACTTCAAGGTTAATTTAAGACTTAGCCACAAAATCTGGACTTTGAATAATACATGAATTGCTACAATTCCACTGGGATACTATGCCCAGGAAGTGATTTCCCTCTGTCCCGGTCCTTTCACACTATTTTTCGTCTCCAGAACAGAAGCCCCAGATTTGCTGCTTCCCCCAACAAAGAAACTTGTTTTCGCATAACGTGACAATGCCACTTGCAGTGGTGCGATCTGTATATACACACTGCTGCATGTCTTGGTCTCTGTAACAGACCTCAGAGATAAGAAATTGAAACTCAGTCTACATGTCACAAAGTCAGTGGTAGAAAATCCTCTTTTTTATTTTTTTTTTTTTTTTATTTGAAGGTGGTCAGCTCTTCTGGGAACTGCATGGCAGTTCCCTCCTTGCAGAAATCCATCAGAGTGATGGCAGCTGTCAGCTCCTCTCCTGTCATGGAATAAGGGCTTTGCGCTTTGTCCATTTGTCAGTCCCAGGGTGGCTTAAACCACCAACAGGGTTCCAGCACAGCTTCCTGCCTTGGAGGGATGGAGATCAGGGGCTGAGCTCATCCCTTGTCCCCACAAACGCAGGCAGGAAGGAAAAAATCAAACATATTCAATTTTACTTGAGAAGCAGCAGTGATCCTCATGCACTGATGACATCAGTGACAATGGCATGATAGTGGAGATTCCTAAAAGCCATCACTTCACACTTGAAGAGGAGAAATGTGAAGACATGACGGAAATTAAGACGGTCTTGAGAAGAGCTTTGTTTTAGACAGCAAAGGTTCATCACATAGACTTCTTAGAAAAGGGTCTACCAAGTGTCAGATACACAGTAATCACCATCAGTTAACGTGTAAGATGCAGCAGGATGAAATCAAGATGTACAGAGGGCAATCCAGTCTCATGTGCCATGTAACTCTTAGAACAGTTTGAGTGGAAAGAAGTTGGGTCTCCCCACTGCAGCAGTAGAATGTCTGGCCCTCTGCAACAAGCATTGAGTGATGGATACCAAGGCAGCGACCCCTCTTCAGACAGTACCAGTTTGCTGAAGCTCCACAGGCTTGATACTCAAGTGAAATCCTGTAATCCATCACATCCATGCCACTGTTTCAGAAGGCAGTTACTAGTTTCTAACAACTCCCCAGCATATTTTGCTCTTCATGCACCAGGACTTTGGGTCTGCACCATCAGTACTACACTGAGATTAATGTTCTGAGAGTCTTAATCCTCACTAAAACCAACTGGAAGAACTACAGTTTGTCAGGGCAGGGATGGCACTAAGTAAAGTTTCTGTTATCTCAATCCAATTCACCACCACACAAGCTGGCTTTGTGTTGGAGGGACAAATGCAGATTGTGACACCTAGCACTGAAGGGACAGCTAGACACAAGCCTGTGGAGAAACCTTCAAGAACCAAAGCAGCTCTATAGGAAAGGACAGGCAGGTGACCAGATCATGGTACTGAACATAAGTTTGCAAAACTTGCATTTATCAGAGACCTGAAAGGCACAAATACAGTCCCACATACTCCAAGGGGATGCATGAGGGACAGACATGCTCTCCCCCTCTACCACTCCACTGATGAAAACAGAGCAATGAAAATAACACACGAGCCCAGTGATTCTCAGTTTAAGACAGTCCTGTCTCATCCCTTACCATGCGGAGGATCAATGCTAGCTCACTAGGGAGCTTGTCACCACTTGCTTGGTCTTCCAGGAGACAGCAGAGGCTTCCTCTGCTTGGCATGAGTGCTAGAGATGAGCAGCCGTCATGGAAGTGCTGGAGATAGGACTGCATGGGACTCAAGTGTAATGAGGAATGCACAGAGAAGATCAAGTATCCATAGTTCCAGATGATGAACTATTTTAAAAGTATATGTTGACGCCGCTCACCTTTATATCTTGCACAATACAGATCCCACGTAAATTGTAACCCTCTCCCAAATTCCTCCTGCCTTCCTGGCTGGGCACTACCTCAAAGTAATTTTATTTCCTTTCTGTGAAAAAGGAGCAATGTAGCCCTGTCACTGTGAACTTCCCAAGTTTTATGGAGCAAGTTCATTGCCCTGCATTGCTTCGATACAGTATTATCAGAATGTGTACATTAAAATCCCTGACCTGACTGGATCCTGTGTAACTAGTGTAGTCTATCGCAGGAATACATATCCGAGCTGTGGGTATCATTGCCATATGCAGCGTAGGGAACCTTCCATATGGTTTCAGAAAAGTGGTTACAGCACACGTGCACCAGGCACTTTTCAAAGTAAAACAGATCTGTTCATTTTTATTTTCAAAATACCAAAGCAGTAAAATCATGTAATTGAGTAATCACTTGCCAAATTTCCTTTTTTAATCTTGAGGTACATCGGAGCCAAAATGCAAATTAAACTGGTAAGATTCCAAGATTTTTTTTTTCCCTTTTAGAAAACACAATTTAAGGTACTCATAAGTAAGGAAATTTTAAAAAAACATTTGTTCTGTATGCTGTAAACTTTGGAAAACAAGTTTCAGCTTGAAGTAAATTTTCATAGGTAATAGGTTAAATAGAAGTCTTATGTAAATTTTGATCTCTTCTTAACAACTCTAATGTTAATTTTATAAAATTTGATTTGAAAATAATGCCCGTTTTAAGAGAGGCTCAAAGGGTCCAGAAACCAGGCAAAAAAGTATTCACTCTAATGAGGCACACACACAGTCTTTTGGCTCTAATTACTCTATCAGAACAGGAGAGATCCCCAAGATTGCTCATTTAGAGTTTCCCTCAATCAATTTTTGGGGGGTTCTTGTTGCAGCAGCATTAAAAGCCAAGTTCACTCACTAGCCTGGGCAAATTCATCAGCACTTGACCACCAGGCGACACAGCTCCTCACCATGCTACCACAGCCTCGAGAAGTCACACATCTCAGCAGATTAACAAACCAACAGATAAAAGTAGCCTTCCAGAATACTTGCTATTGGAAACCTTTGCTCCTTGGGTGGCAGTTGTTCAGGTTAAGTGTCTCCCTTCCCACAGGCAAACCTCGTGAAAAGCCGTGTGACTTCGTTCATTGCCTTCTACCTGTCTGTTCAAAAAACTGGCACCCACTCAAGTCACGGCTGTTTTCATGATGCTTGTCTTCTCCCCCCTCAAAACTCCTTTCTCAAACTGAGGTCCGCTCATGACACCTCCCAGCCCCTTCTGTAAAGCTGCAAAGGCACAACTGACCCTGTTCAATTTAAAATACTTTAAAGCAGTCAAACAGGTTTCCTTTTGATGGACACCACCACCCCCCACCACCCCGCTGAAAGACAGACGTTAAGGGAAGGGTCAGGCCAATTCTTAGCATGCAAAATGCAGCACAAGACATACAGAAGAGCGAGATGGAGAAGTTACAAGACTGACAGTTTGCAGAAGACTCACTTGACCTTGCAGCTGCCCTTCTAAAGGGAATCTTGCCCCACTCCAACATGTCTTTTGTACCTCTGTACTCAGCAGTGCCACTGGTACACATAAAATCCTCATGACCTGTTTCAGTGAGCTAAAATCACTGAGAAGTAATTTGTTTTTTTCTTCTTCTTCTGCTGCTGCTACAAGCTGAGTTTTCTAGCAGTTTAACTCCTCAACTCCACCTCAGTTAAACTGCTAGGTGACAGTCAGGAAGCAAAAGTAGTGTGCAGCCAGGGGAATGGTGACACTCTCTCTTTGGCAGCTAAGACCCCAAATTAGCTTCAATGGTCAAACCACACCTTCAGGTCTGTGATGGCTGGAGAGACTAAAGACATGGTAGAGAGGGCAAAGGAGGGACAGGAAAAGCCTGAAACCAAAACAGACCAAGGATGAAGAGAATACACATACTAGATGCAAAGTAGGGGCTGAACTGTGAGTGCTGATTGTGGGAACAGATGGAGAGATAGAGGAAATGACACCCATTACACTCAAAATCTTATCTGTGAGAGAGGGGGAGAGGAGAGGGGAGAGAGAGTGTAGTGGGAGAGATAGGATTTATAAGACAGGAAAAAGATTTGCAGAAAATAATGGTTTAAGAAAAACTCAAAATGGAACTTACTGGTCACTGGAAAAACTACAGCCTAGTTGTATCACTGTGGTTAGTAAAGAACAATCACTTGAGGAACAGTTCAAGACTTTTTCCTTTAACGTTTGACACTTGCAAGGATCACCTGCCCTTTGTACACAGCATAGACAAGAGATAAACGTTAACAGCATAACATCATCTTTGGCCAGCCCAATAAACATATTTATTTTATTCAGAGGCATAATCAGCTACAGTCAAATCAAATAAAATATCCTTCCAGTTCTGTAGAGGATTGAGGTGCAAACAAAAAGACTTGGGTATTTCCATGGCTCTCCATTGGCACAGGAAACAGAATGGAATATTCATTAGATTTGACTATAGATGTTCATCTAGTGTGGGAGGTCTTAGTATAGTAATATCTATTAGAAACTTGATATTATTCCAATCAAGACTTTCCACTTCTATTTACATATACTTAATTGTACATATTCATTTTCCTACCCAAAACAGTTTAAATAAATGTACAATAAACACATTCTACACAGAAGAGGACTTAGAGGACTTGTGTTCCAGCCTTCACATTGCTGGTCGGGAGCAATGCAAGACTATCCTTCCTCACAGCTTGTGGGGGGGTGTCTCAGAGACCGAGTTGGTGATCTCACCCTCATTTCTCCTGAACTGGGATCCTCCCTGCCAACCAACAAATCACAATTGACGCAACCTGGCACCTGTGCCTAGAGAAAATGTGATGGCTTGCAAGGAGATGCCCTCTCACACATAGAAGTGGATCTTCCAGAGCGCAACCAACTTCAGTTCACAGTTGTGTCAATCTACACTTAGCTTTCCCGAGCACGGAAACATCTGGGCAGTAGAATCAGCATACTCTGTAACTGCAACTTTATTTAAGAACCACGTAATGCACAGAAACTCACAAGTTCAATGTTGCTATTTGACCTTAGCTGAAGAGTTCTGTTCATTATGGTCAGCAGTGACAGTGCTGCCTTCAGGGTGAATATGCTTCAGCCCCTTGCAGGGGTGAGGTGGCAGGGAGCCTGGAGCAGCAGAGAATTCCCCAGGTAAGTGGCAGCTTTCAGTGGGCACAAACCCATGCCAATTATACACCTGGGCTACGGGTATACCAAAGGTGTTCTTTTGTCCACTGCTGTCACCTAATACATAACTGACATAGGGTGCATCGTGATGTATGAAAAAGCCCCAGTTTGTGACAGAAAACATTTTTTGTGTGTGTGATGGAAAACATGTTTTAGAAAAAGAGTAAGAAAAAGTTTTCCAGTCAGGATGCACTGATCAAAGACAACTGAAAGAAGGCTGGAAGCTATTCTTTCAAGATGAGGTTATGAAACCAAACTGATAAAATGGGTAACTGTATGAGCAAGCATGAAAAAAGCAAGGTCTTATCAGCTGGTCTCACAGAAGATATAAGTTAGGAAGAAGAGATAGGCTTTCAAACACTCAAACCACTTTTCGGGCATGATCCAGAGGCAGTAAGCTTCAAGCTACAGTACAGGTAAGTATGAAGCTTTGTAAATCAGTCACACTTGAAGACTCTCCTCAAAGATATCCTGTACTGAATTAACTGACATCTTGCAGTCATACTGACCTACTGCTAGAGTATGCATGTAACATAAATAACATAAAAATGGTGAGTGTTGGTTATGAAAGAATGCTAACACACCTGGACAGAAAGGCCTGTCCTTTGTACTGGTTACCATGAGAAAGTAATACTTAATTGCTACAGTTACATCAACAACAAAATTAAAATTTTATTTTCAAATCATTGGATTCGATGACAAACTAAGAGGATAATATTACCTGTTGACTTATGGGGCAATCTGGAAAAGATTAAAAGACAACATCTCATGCTTCATATTTTCACTCAGATTAACTATTAATTCATTTTATGAATTGTTGTAGGGTATATTTATAAGGTGAAATTAAGATACCATTTACCTTAATACTGACAGATTGAAGTCAGAGAGACTACAGGAAGTAAAAAATCCTTCTGGAGAATAAGACAAAGTGCCTCTTCTGAAAGTCATACAGTTTTTTCCACATAGATTAAAACTTTTATCATGATGGATCATAAACTGTAAAGTAGTTCTTGTGTCTATCAGAAAATTCTATTTTATGCATGAATTTCATGTCTTATACATGAGGACAGATAGAACCTTTCTACTGCATTATTGGAGACTTATCAAAAACAGGACACTTTTTTCTTGAGAAGATGAAAAGTACAGAGATAAGCACAGAAATAAAGACTGAAGTTTTAACCAATAATATTTTTGTGTGGTTATCAGAGGAATGTAATAATTAATCTTTTAATCATTCTGAAGATTGTGTGAAATCATAATATCTCATCTTTTCCAGCCTCAACCTGCCATTCTTGATCTGAATTACAAACAATAAGAAAGGAGATGATTTAATGAGCAACTTTGTCATGTTGCCATTTTGCCTTAGTCAAAGGCAAATGTCTAGTTTTGCCTCTAAACTAAAACGGAATAGACTTATGTTTCAACTATGCTTGCAACTGAGGCAAACCTGAATGGAAAAGTTAGGGCTATTTTAAAGCTAGAACACTGGCATCTTCTCATTTGCATAAGGACATAATTGAAAACACACTGTTAAGAAGAAACACACATTCATTTACTAGAAAATAAAATCCATGTCATGGAGAAACACACATGTATGAAAATAAGTCTAAAATTCTACAAATACTAAACTAAATCCAAACCAAAAGATTTCAGTCACAATGGCAATAGGTACGTTCTTATTATGAAGGAAAGAAAATGTCAGCATGATTTAATCATACTCAATAAATAGGCACTTCAATAAAGTATATATTTACACTGGCTTTCTGAATGCTAGGGCATCACAAAGTAGTATGGCTTTATTACAATGGATGGAAGATGGCAACTACTTAGAACCCAGTGCCAACATGGATTATAACAAATCCAGTGAGTATTTTGTTTTTCAATTATTCATAGAAAATTTAATCCTGATTAAGTATCCTTGGGCAGGAATTCATGGGTAGTTGATGACTGAAACCAACATTTATTTGAAATGCTTCTGTTAATTTAATCTGTGTAGATGGCTTAATTATGATTGAATCCTCAATGTAACAGAAATGAATTATATCAGGATTAAAATTCTAGTACCACATCACCCATTCCATTTTCTTTGCCTTTTTTTTTTCTTTAAAAGATGCGAGCCTGCTGTTTTAATTACCTTTATGTTGCTACGTCTTCTAAGCCTCAAATACTGTTTAGACCTTCATTACTGGATGAAATTTTTAGTTACATTAATTAAAAAAAAAAAAAAAGAAAAGGCAGATATAAACCCCACTTTCATTCCCATTAAAATTTTAACTATTATGAACATTAGTTGCAAAAAAGGCTCTTCTCCCACACCTATAATAAAGTTTCTTGCAGCCAGCTGTCAACATTTTACTTGTGTTTTCTAGCGGACTTTTCCTCTCGTTTTCCCTTCCTTTGTACCCATACAAAAATGCATTTTCTCTAAAGCATGAAAATAAAATAACTTGTAGTCATCATTACACATCACACCAATTTCACAACTGGCCTATTTCAGACTTGTTGGAGCTTGTAGACGTTTTAAGAACTGCATTTTATAAGATCTTCAAACCTAGTATTGATATAAAGTAAGGACATTTTTTATGGCTGTGAATGGGAGACAAAAGATTCATTGTACTTTTCTGTCATACAGCTCAGCACCATGTGCTACACAAACAGTATTTATAAAAATACGTTTTTTCCACTCCACAATACTTTTAACAGATTAATCTAGGGATGTTGTCAGACCAGAGGTCTGTGAAGTGCTCTGACATTATCATTCAGTTTTCCAGCAAAACCAAGGTATCACACACTTGTGACAAAAATACCTGTATATTAGGTCATTATTGCACATTTATTACATAATGGTTCTTCCTGAACATCTCAGAAGTGATGTCGATTTTTATGTCCAGAGGATATTGCTAGTGGCAATGTCACTGATGACAGTGAAGATACTTCCCAATATAGACTATGAGATAGAAAAAGTCTGTAGAGGATAACCATGGAGATGCACTGACAGAGGATAACACCTATGGTAATAATCTTGAAGCAAAAAGGAGAGAAAAGAAAAAAAGGTGAGAAAAACCCAACAACAAACAACCCAAACCAAATTTCTATCAGCATACTGTGTAAGTGCTTGAGGTTTCACTTTAAACTTTTTAATACTACTACAGTTACAAAAAGATTTGAACATGAAACTCAAGTCCAGGATTCAGACTCACACACCTGTGTGTTTTTAAACCAGTAGGTAGCCCTGGGCAAGTCACATAACCCTTCTGGCTGTCTCTGTTCTAGGGAATTTCAGACTTGCAATTCACCACCCATGCAGTTTCACAGGCAGAGGTGATGTTTAGATATTCTATTCTTAAAACAAACAGAGCAGGGGGAAAAAAAAAAAGCCTGAAAACACTTTGCACTAGCACGTTCATGGAGCTGTGAGGATAGTGATTTATCAGCCTCACTTAGCCAGAATTCTTTTCAGTGCAAGTCTCTTCATCTGTAAAAGATGCGTAAAGCAGTTATTTATCAAACGCATAAAGGTAACTACTGTTTCTGAGAAAGCAAAGACTGAGTTTATGTACAAGACAGTCCTTGAAACAGGTGGCTTTTCTTAATCAAATATGGTATTTACTGATCATGCATTTCTTTATTACATTGAATTACACATAAAAAATGAAACAGCTAAATTAACATAAGGTAGGAACTCCAGTTGCAAACAATGGTTAAACTTGTCCAAACACAAGAGCAGAGCAACTGTAATCTCCCTCTGGTAAGCTAAAAATCTCAAAATATTGCAAAAATTTCCTTTACTGATGTTACCTCTAGAGAAGCCTTTTTTTCTCCCTGGAGTTATTTTTTTTTTAAAAATCAAATGTGATATTTAATTTTCTATATATTTAGTGGAACATTTTTCTTTCTCTTACGTACCCTCTACAAAAATAGAAGCTCAATTACTGAAAATGCACAGATAGTTATAATCAGAAAGAAAAGAAGCAAACTCTACCCTGGAATGAGGTAGTCAATCGCCTGAGAATAGTGCTTTACTTTATCTGAATACAGCAGGCTCCACACACTAGATCTCTAGTTCACAGCATATTTAAGCAACTCAGAGAAACCCAGCGACTCCACCTTTGTTTTTAACTGTTTAGAGCTTGCAAACAAAACTACGTATTATTTGGACAGATTTCTTAATCTAAAGAACTGTTCAGCTACAGGTTCCTTGACCTATTTAGCCACATAAAGCTTTTAAAGGATGAAGACTAAAAAGCAAACAACAAAAAAATTCCACTGATTCCTTCTGCTAGCTTTGTTAAAAGAATCCCCAAGGTGTTTTTAATTAAAAAACAAACAAGCAAACAATAAAACAAAACACCCCCTCCACATTTTCCTTTGACTTAACAATCCCTTCCCCACCCCCCCTTAACCTAGGAATGATTACCATTAGATGATTCAAACTCCGTATGCCTTTGTAAAATATGACTCACATTAGCATCAATGAGAGCTGTGTGACTAAGACTTTTCAAGTTGTTTTGGGGTCATAAGATTAACAGCCTAAGAGCATGAGTTTGCTAACAAACATTGAACACGAAGAACAACTACTATTCAAATTCCATCTCTTTTATCTTGTCTGTACATACCTTTTCTCTTTGATATTCTCTGAATATTACAGAAATGGTTGCAAGACATGGGTGGCACAAAAACCAGAGAATGCAGGCCTGAAAGAGAAGATGAGTGTAAGTTAAAAAATGACTACATGCCAGTTTAGAAGAAAGAGATGACAGTTAGAGGAACTGCATTTACATTTCTGTCTATTTTATGAACCCATTGTTTAATTTTCAATCAACAGAATGAAAACCACACAATGAAAGGTGGGATTTCTGTTTAAAAAAGCTCTATACTCCCTGTCAAATTAAAATGACTACTCTGAGTGTGATGACAGGGTGCAATTTATTCAAATCAGACACTTAAACATTAGCTTTCTTAAGGAGGAAAAGAAGAGTTTAATGCTTCAGTCAACTGCATGCCACAATTATATTTACAGTAGAAGGGATTAGTTTCCCTGATGTAACCCATACTTTGGCAAAGGTGATGTAGAACTCCCTTTTCAGTGTGCTTCTCTCCACTGTGATGATCTGGTAAAGACCAGTTGCCAGTGACAAAGCTAGGCAAACTCTGAGGCAAATAAGCAGTCCACTTGCTAAGCCATGGTGTGAATGGTAGCTGTGGTGATCTGTATCTTCAAACTGCTCCCAAATCAATAAAAAACTCTGGAAAGGAAGAACAGCAGCAAAGTACATTTAGAATAAACAAGGTTGCGCTAAACCTCAATTAGTCTTCCCATCACAGGTGAAATTTTCCGCACAACTGGTCATGCCCCCCTCTGCCATGTTACACTAAAAAACCCTAGCCTGAGCTGCTTTTTGGCACTACCTGTTACTCCAAGTGCAACTGGCAAGAACAGAGTCTCACTTCTTGCATTCTGTAACTTTTAGAAAGCTTGACAAGTTAAAGTTTCCTCTAATTTGGATAGAAGGAATGTGGCACCTTAGCATAAGATCCAAAATAATCATCTAGTTAAACAGGTGGACTACTCATCAGGAAGCCCACTAAAATGATCCCACAGAGCTACAGGGAGGTGTCTCCTTCCACTTGGGATCCACAACTTGTAGAGCTTGTTTCAAAGGCAGGCAACTACGCCTTTTCTTTCAAAATCCTAACAGGATTCACTTTTCTTTTTAAAGATGGGGAAGTAAGAGGGTGGTGCTGCTGCCCCTTTTATACAATAGCCTAAAGGCTCAAGCATTCACCTAGGTTGAACTTGGATCTCCCACAATTCCCTTCTTTGCCTAAAGGATATCCAGCTCACATCTCCCACCTCCTTGGAGAGTGCCCCAAATGCCAGGCTATAGGCTGTTCTTGGGTGGGCCACTCTCCACCCCTACTATTGAAGCTGTGCCATTGCGGAGAAAAGAATTCGACATCAGCTAGGTCAGAAACTGTGAATGAGCCTGACTCTGCAAGCAACCAGCTCAGAAACCTCCAAGGGTCTAAGAAAAGGGAGCGTCTCAAGTTCCAAATGCCATTCTAACACCTGGACAAATGCTCTAGCCAACAGATAGAAAGATAACAAGAGATACAGCAGTACTCCTTAACTCTCAGCACTGTATCCATTTGCTGCAGAATCCAATTTTGCAAGAGCACTGTGAGAAAGAATATTGATACATTCTCTAAGGAAAAACAGTCTATGAAATGCCTTGTTTCCAATATAAGTTGGCAAGAAGGCAGGTGCCTACTTGTTTCATAAAAATCGGGTCCTTTTTAAGACTTTGGGAATGTTAATGTTGTAAATTAGAATACCCATAAAGTTTAGACGCTCCCAGCATCATGTAGCAGCTAAATGGCATTTTAAAACTTGAATATACATTGGAATCCAGTCTACCTACTGCACACATCTAACTTCCACTTAGGTTTCAGGTGTCTGATGAACCGAGCTTTCTGAAGAAAGGTAGGCAAATTTGATTTATATGAGTGAGGTAGCTCTGAAGGACTTCAGAAGCAGATATTGTGTGGCTCAATTTAGAAATCTAAATTAGTCAGATTCCTTTTTGAACACACTCAAAGGCTCTCACACCACATTAACTACATAAAGACAAAAAGGTTACTGAAATTAATGACCTTTTTTTTTAAAAAAAATATGTAATCCAGCTGTGTCTTCCAAATGTGTGGGTCCTTGAGTCTCATCAGTGGAGATAGGAACATTTTTGCTTAGAATATCCTTAGACAGTACTCTCTCACTTTTCCCCTCCCTTACCTAGGCTATGACACAGCAAGCATGACTGTTGTCATTTCAGTCAATCCTCAATTACCTGGATGGAAAATGGAGGGATGGGAGAGGGACAGACGTGAAGCTTGCACATCTTGAACATCAGTGATTACTAATAAACAACCTAACCAACACACTTCAAACGTTAACACCATAATTCTCCTTTCTGGGTAACTCCAAGCAAATGATTATATTATTTGACTGAAAATTCTGTTAAGGAGTAAGACTGAAATAAGACAGCGTTCAGTAAAGTTGTGTCTATAGCCCTAGTTTTTTCATGAAATTAATGAATTTTTATCACAGAAGTTATTTCAGTCCAGGCAGAACATGCCCAGGCAACAAACGTGGGTTCTATCAGTCACAAAGTCACCGCAGTCCTGTACAGTGCATTTTCCCGTTTTTGATATTCACGCTTCAGAATTGCCAAAGTATTTAACTTCCCTGGACTGGACATAGACTGAGAAAATTTACAGAAACCTCTACCTAGGTACAGAATCTTTCTGACAAAAGCATGTATCTGCGGCAAAGAAATGGAACTGTGATACTGCTCTAAGAAGAAACTTCAGGTAGATCCCAGGGATAATTTAACCTTAAAGAAGAGAGCTCATGAGGGTTTCAATTTTCTTAACTTACATTAATAGTAGCAGGAATGAAGGAAGTCACTGCCATGAGAAGATGACAAAGTGTTGTAGTAAAGGAATCATGAGAGCAAAACTCAAATCCTCATGAGAAAATGGTGTCTGACAGCCGGGTATGCTCTGGACTAGCCCTTTAAAGAGTGTAAACAACACAGGAATCGGTAGATCAAAGACTGCGTGTACTAACAGCAATGTAAGACCACAGAGTCAAGCTTCCTTCAGTTTCATTAGATTATTCCAAAATAAGCAGAAGGCAGAGGCATTACAGGCAGACATGGACCCATGAGGGCAACACACTGGAAAGAAACTCGGACAAGAAGAGTATGCGTCACCATTTTTGCTATGAGTTGGGACTGTTCTCACTCACCAAAGAAAAGCAGGATCCTATAAAAGAAAAATCGGTGCTATGGAGCATTTCTAGGTTACAATGAATAAGGCAGTTTCTTCTCAATGAAGGAAGAGCTTTCATAGACAAGCAGTCAAAACCTCTCTGTCTGGCTATGCCCGAGAAATAAAGGTAAATAAGCCCTGAAGTCCCTTACCTTGACCACAGACAGGCATATAACCTGCTCACTTAGCTGCAATATCATAAAAAAAGAAAAAAAAAAAGCCAGAGACATCAACCTGCTGAAGTGGATCCCAGAGACATTTTTTGTTGGCAATGAGAAGAACTACGTTTTAGCTCTGAGAAGAAATCGAGGAGGAAATCCTAATTTTCATCCAGATGAACAACCCTGCTTCAGTTGTAGACAAAAGAACTGGATGAGCTAGGTAGCTGAAAAACTGACTCGCACTAGCTGTGTCCAACATCGAAGTCACGACTGCTTCTTCATAAAGTAAAGGAGAATGACCATCTCCTTGCTTACATAACACACTGTTCAAAGTGTGTTGACTTCACCTGTACGTACTTCTGACTCATCTTAGTTCACACTGGTAATCAACCACTGTCCAGTACTGATCTTCCTCTTCTAATGCTAGAAGAATGTTTGCTGTGGACATCATCCTGATGTTCCAGATACATAAGCTAAGCCTCCACATCTGTATAATGAAGAACCAGACACTCTTCTTTTTTTGTTATGAGGAAACAATTATGGTAGTATCCCTCCTCTCCTTCGCTATGCCGACACTGACTTCATGGCACGCTAAGATAACATATCAATCTCTGGTGAAGACAGGTTCTCATGGGACAGATCATCTCTGAGAGGCAAGGGGAAGGAGGAAGCAAAAGGGAAATTAAAAGCAGCAAGGCAAAGTGGGTTAACTATTTGCTTCTAACTGTATCTAATACTTGGGTATTGGATGTCATGCAATGCCAGTACAGTAAAAATGGGTTAGAGCCAAGGTAAGAGGCAGAGCTCATTCTGAGCACACCTTTGGAGTGTACCTAAGAACCCTTGTGAAGTGTGGTGTCTAATGCAGTAAGATTCTACATCATCTTGGTCACGTTCAAAGTTATCAGCTATCTTTCTAGAATCACTGTCTGCACGCTGATCAGCTCTGCAACTGCTCGAGTTATGCGATGGGAAAGGCCTGCCATCAGTTTCAAACAAGGTTTTTGTCTCAGCAGCAGAGAGCGGAATTTTGAATGAATACAGTGGCCTGGGAATCTTCTGTTCTAAGGCAGAAATAAAAAACAAGTTAAGACAAAGGGAGATGCTAAATGGCAGACTTGTCCCTCCTTTGAGATGCTACCTCTTTGTAGCCACAAAGACCACAAGCGATTTGCTGACTAGGAGGCTGTGTCCACCCTAAAATGATGGTAACCTGTAAACACAGCCCAGAAAACTGCTGGCGTTTCTGAAAGAACAAAAAGAAAGACTCCAGAGCATCAGTATAAAGAGGAGAAAAAAACCCTGAAAATTTGCTGAGTAATATGAACCAGCAGCAGGCAAATAGGGTCAGGTAGTTTGCCAGTCAAAGCTGCAGTTAAGCTGAAGATTAACATGTTTTCCCAGGCTGTCCACTTGCTTGACTTCCCTGAAGACGAGAGGAGGACAGGTAGTGAAAAACACCCAAAAAATTAACATGGTTCAATGTCTGCTGCATTAGGGTAAGGCATGTTTTCTCCAGCACCCTCTACTGCAAGTCCTCAGAACATCCGACTGTCCGCAGAAGTCCGTTCAAACTCTGGCATGGGAGGAAGCTGGTTCTCCCATAAGAATCTCTGTGAAAGAGTAGAACAGAAAGGAGGTTCTTGGTTTTTAATCATTAAAAGTGCTCACAGTTTCCCCTGCTACAGCAGGTCCAATACCTGTGTCAATCTAGACAGACCAGTGAATAATAGGCTAATGCAGAGAATGAAGTTTTAAGCTCACCACCTTTGACAGAGGTGATGTGGTCTGGATCCTGCTCCTCTGAGCTCAACAGGCATTAAGGAAACAAAATCTGTCAGAAAGTATATTTTGTATGTACTGAAACATGAGAGGGAAACTGTCCTCTCCAGATGGGGCAGGGTTACTCTTGGTGTCAAAGAACTTTTGCTGGAGACAGCAGAGACTGAGATGGGGGTGCAAAACCACCCAGGCAATGACATACCCTGATATCCATATTCTGCTCCTACGAGATTCCTGCCAAGCCTGACAATGCCTAGAGGAGATATGTGGCAGAGCTGTGCCTTTGTGGCGAATAGTAAAATTGCCAACTTTGTGCCAATGCTCCAGTGGTGCTCAAAGAGCCAATACAAATATGTAATGGACCGGTAATGTGGAAGGCAGCATGTATGTATAATACCTGCCTCAATTTTTACCGCAAGTAGCAACCAAAAAAGATCAAGCTGATGATAGCAAATGACCTTGCTATTTATAGTAAAAAGGAAACAACAAAAAACGACTTTCCACTCTCAAGTGACAGAGTACTAACACACCCATATGTATATACAGGTGGAGAGGCATGAATAAAATCAAACACTTTAGAAGTCTTCTTCACTACCAGCATATAAAATTTCTGATGATAGATGGGTGTCAAAAGTACAGTGGAATGAACCTAGCTTTAAATTTCAACAGTCCTATCAACCTTACTTATTCTTAATTACCAAGAAATGTCAGCTTGCAGCTACTCTTAATGTTTTAGCAGTCCACTTATTTAGTTTGGAAGCAGCACTAATTACAGATACTAAAGTGGCACAAAATCTTCAGCATAATCTCTTCATCGTTACTGTCTCCACTTTCTTCCTGCTCTTCTCTTTCCCAATGACTTTCAGATTCTCTTGTCTTTATGCTCTGATTTAAAAAAATTTGTTTACAAAAGACATCACCAGGGCTGGATGATCTCCATTAAAATTTGCTTTTAAGTTACTGGTTTACTTGACTTTCTAATTTATACTAATGGAAAATATTTGAATGAAGTTACGTGTCAGATCATTTGTATATTTGCAAGACCTATCCTGCCCATGAATCTTACAAGAATTCCCTTATATTGACTGAAAAGGCCATTCGATATGTTGAGTGATTCTAAAGAGAAGGACACTGATGATTTTAATTTTTTTGGTAGCAATTTCTCATGACAGCTTTCCTCATCTTTCCTGTCATGCTCCTTGTTGTTACCTGCCACAATGTAGTTCACAACCCCTCAGTTGTACCGATTACAATAATTTATAGGATGACATTATAAATCAAATCAGTAAAATGACTGTGAACTGTTTATTTTTTTTTCTATTATTCAATCTAGAGCATTCCACTGATCAGTACAGTACAATGCTATGAATAGTTGGCACAACCAAGAGTCTGGAAAACTGTGGGAACTTCTTAAGTGGTTGTACTGCTAAACAAAAACATACTGTGGAGCTACACTTTAAATTGTTAAAGTAAAGAGAAGGTGTTGATGCCTATTAGACATACTGGTTGTACATTATACTACGGGGTTTTTTTCCCCAATCTTGATACTCTCTTCCTCATTAAATATTGAAATTAGTTGGTTCAGAGTTCTGACATATTTAATAGCAGCTGTATATTTCAGTTTAAGAATGAATATAAAATACAAACCTGTGTAACAACAACTACTACAGCAATGCCAGTAGATGTTGGAGTGGAATCCCACTGAAGAGGTCTGCCATGAGATTTCTTCATTCTGCCTATTGTCCAACCCATACACAGACTCAATAATAAATATAGCATTTGTATCTGTGAGACTATGTCACACACTATTGAAAACAAAAGAAAAAATAGAGTCACAACAAAACGATTTTTTTTCTACAGCAAAGAGAAATGTTCTATGTACCCACAAATGAAGGACGGAGTTATACCTCGGTATAGTCATATTTAGTCATAACTTTGATGATAGTTTGACTAGGTGAGGTTGCTTTGCCACAAAAAGTGATTTTGAGTAGTTTCAAGTGACCAAACAGATTGCTATCAGCTTTCCTCTAGTTATACTGCACCTCTGCACCAACATGGGCACAGCATCACATGCTTCCAAATCCCACTTTTGTGTCAAAGAAGTCTGGACTGAAGAGTCCATCTGCATAGACAAACTTACAGATGCTAAAAAAATAATCATATGTATGTTAATCACACTGCAAATATAAAACATGATGAAATGAACTCCTTTCTTCGCCCAGAAAAACTTTTGTTCAAAAATCAGACAGTCGCATTGTACTCTAAATTAACTGCACTCTGTCTTAAGGATGTAGTAGCTTGCAATAGAAAGCACAATATTTAGGACAAATTCCAGTCTCAGATACTTTAAGGGGAAATCATAATGAATAACCCTAACACAAACTTCATTAGGAGCCACAACTTGCCTGTATTTCATTTCATTAAATGCAAACTACCTTTGCCTCATTTTGCCATGTCCATTCTTTTTGGTGTGTTTGGGAACAATTAACACACACTCCATAAAGTTAAATTCTTAATCAGTGTCTCAAACCTGTGTTTGAAGCTGTATCTGAATAAAGAAAACTTCAAACTAGAATATATATTAAAGCCTTTACTTGTTAGTCTTGCTGAAGTACTACAGGCAGTAGAAAGATCTGAAGATTTCTTTCCGGATGATTGCTAGTTTTAGATTTTATAAGTTTTTGACTGAAACTTATAGAACAATTTTTAAACTGGTGTTTGGACTTGAGAGTAAAGTGGCTCACTGTACTGGCACAGCAGAGATGTACAAGAAAAACTGATTCTTATGTAAATCACAAATTTGGTTCTTAAATGAGAGATTGGGAACTACACAGAAAAATGCTTTCTTTCTTCCTTGGTTAACATTTTAGTTCAATTAAATTTGTTCCTGATTTGTACTTTCCATTTACACTATTAGGTACAAGGAAAATATTTCTATGTCACAACCCCAAATTTTTATAATACGATCCAGCTGTATAAAAATAGAAGAGAAATGTACTTCCACAATTACTAAAAATATTGGCACAGAAAAATGTTGCCATTGTACAGAGATTAACATGCACACAAGGAAAGTACATCAAATAAAGATCAGCTAAAATATTTCCTTGAAATTCATCAATACTAGCAAAATATAGATATAAAATAGACTTCAACAAGTTATTCCTGGGATATATTTGATATTCTCACAGTTTATACGCTTAAATGCTTCTTAACGTATTCAGACACCTTTGTTGTTTAAGAAATGTTAACAGCTTTCAGTAAATACAAACTTGCTCAGTCTTTAATAAAATGAACTGGCACAGATTTGGGGCACAATGATTTTGGAATTATTTTACAACGATAGCTAAAGAGACATAGTACTCACTAGAAAAAGATTGTTACGTGAACTCAAGGGCATGCCAAACCAGCATCACAAATCCAAGTTAGAGAAATGACTGAACAAATCTGGACGTTCTAGATAGCACTTTATTTTCTGTCACTCTTTAAGAGAACTTGCCCTATAGGTTATAGCCAGACATAATCTCAATCACATATTGGATACAGATATTGCTCTGCTTCTGCGTGGCAACAGTTCAAGTGGATTCCCAGACAAAATGGTGTAAGACAAAAGTTCAATACTGGCTTTAATCTTTGACATCTCATATACCTTGCCAGAAAGTAAGAAGGCCAAGAGAAATTTCTAAAATTACAATAAAGTCACACTCTACTGAGTCCTCAAATTATACTACTTGCTATCAGCCATTCTTCAGAATTTTTAATTGACAGTGAAGCTTTCCGCATTTCTATTACTTCTGTTCTTCTGCTGGTTTGGGAACCAGTAGTCTTAAAAACAACAGGACAGGAAAATACTCCCTTAGCTGAAAATATTATTTTATTCTAAATAACCTTCGCTTTAAGCAAACAGAGTGGGCAATTCACTACAAAACATACACAGAGAACATAACATGTAGCTGCTCTCTCTGAAGTTCTGGCTGTGTAGTTAATACTGAGTTTTTCACTGGGGAGGAGTTAAGACTACCTCCATGTTCTCAATTTCATTTCAGGAGACAAGAAGGAAATTTTAATAATACAGTTGCTGGAGAGGTTGCAAGGAGCTGCTAACTCAAATGGTTAAAACAAGGAAGAGGCAATTACTGCGGTGCCAAGTGCCATCAAGAGGCTGTTAATTCCAACTGCAAGCTCCTAAATGAACTCTAGCAAGCAAGTTATTTTCTATACAGGCTGTTAGTCTCCAGCACTACCTCACTACCACAGTACTACTTTCTTGGGGTGCTTCAAGCCAATCAAAAGGCACTGTATTGGCTTAGAAAGAACCCTCCAATGCTTCAAACGTGAACTACAGAAAAAAACCCAAATAAAAACGTTTAACCCTGAAGAATCCAGCAGGAGTAGATTAGTGCATTTTGGAAAGGGATGTTACAGGAATTAATTTCCAGTGAGAACTCAAAATAGCTATACAAAGCAAAGCAAAATGCTTTGTTAACAACAATTCTTTATATGATGCATTTTTTTACATCTCTCTAACCATATCACTTATGCTGTAAAACAGTTTTTCAATATAATCAATACTAAATTTCCTGGTGAAATGACACTCTGTGAAATGTGATTTAAGTTTCCTAAAAAAGCGTCATTACTCTAGGTCATGCAAGCTCTGCAAAACCCTTCAATGTACTGAAATATTTAATCATGTGATAGGCATGTATTTAAGTGTCTGTAGGAAGGAATCTTAAAAAAAGAAAATACTTTTAAAAATAAAAAAAACTATCACAATTGTATAACTTTTAAATGGTTATTGTAAACATCCAGAATAGAACCTGTTTTTCAGAAGAACAACTTTTACTATTTTATATTAAAAATTCAGTGATGTGGTTTAAGATCATAGTCCAACAACCGTATTCACTATGTACTACACAGATTAATGTATCAGAATATGTAAAAAATAGAAGACAAGTACACTTACATTCTGCCAGACTTCCCATAAAAGGTGCTCCTATTCCATCTTTAGAATAACTGATAAAAAGAAGAAGATGATGATATTTTAAGTGAGTGAGTCTTAAATGTGTGTTCTCTCTTAAAAATACATTTAGGCAATGATGTAGTTCTAAAAAGTCAATCCTATGTTTTGTCACAATCACCACAAGAAAGACCATGTACTGATCTTTACAACACAGTATTCTTCAAGTCTTAAGACTGAAAGCAAAACCAAGCAAAGATACCTTGAGAAGTGCAGGTAGTTGGCAAAAGCTGAACCAGCCTGCAACAGTAGTGCAATTGTCAACACCTTTAATACAGTATGCATAGGTCCACGCTTCTTAATTGTTTGCCACAGGGACTGTGCATATATGCAAGCAGTTACGAAGTATGCTAGGACAAGCAGGAAAAAGAATTCATGTAATCCTGTGAAAAAAATAATTAAATTTTAGTTTTTATAGAGAAATATTGCTACTAGCAGTAAATAACTAAAACAAATTATGTTCTGTTATGCAATCACCGGAAAATACTTAGTAACTGTCTTCCAAAAGTGGTAGCACAGATAAAATGAGTAAATGCTTGCCTATTTTACCCAAGAAAGTCAGTGATTTTTTTCCAGTAAAATTTGATCACCATTTGATCTGACAAATTATTTTTTTTGTGTAGGAAAGATTCTGTTAAAATACAAATAGTATGATACAAAGTATCAATTACTGAAATACTAAGAAGTGGCACATAGTGTCTTGATAAACAGAAAATGATTGCAACCCATTTGATTAGTGAGAAACATATTTATTCAAGGACTCATTTTTAGCTCTTTCTTTTTCTTCAGTTTTTAAGATGAGAGAAACTCGGACCAGACTTAAGTTGAATCTATTTAACCACTGGGTGTCACTCTTCATCCACGTAAAGTAGCTAGTCCAAGAGCACAGCTTATCAAGACATAAAACTTTCATATGAAAAGGAAAACAGCACAAAGAACAACAATAAGTTTATAGAGTGTTTTTTTTTTTTTCATCAGTCTGAAAAAACACTAAGTTTTTGGTATTATTTACAAAACAGAAGTCCTCTAACTTCAGTCTGACAATAGTCTGGTAATGCTTCCCTGACGAACTGGATCCTAGAAATCTTTTCTATTGCCCAAAAGCTTTGGAACCCAACGTATGACGTCCCAAAGGGTGAAAGCCAGTGAGCTATGAGCAAAAGTGGGTAAAGAGACATTTCTCACAAAAAACTTGTGGTACCATGTCTTCTGTAAAAACAGCTACCATACCATATACAATGGTAAAAGATTACTTGGTAGAGATCAGAAGCCAGGCCTCCTCCTGAGAGAGGAGGACAAACATCACAATCACGTGGTTACAGCTCAAGTTCCTTCCTATACTTTCCATATAGTTAATTTAATTTTGAGATTTCCTGTGTCAGGCCACAACTTTAGTAACTAAAATGAAGGGGGACCTAACTAGAACCATCTGGAAGTATGTAGTTGTGTGAGCGAAAGAACCAAGAAATGAAGCTGCATCTTTACTTTGATGCCCTAATGTTTTATGCTGCACATCCCTATGGAAAAAGGACAAACACTATTCCCCAAAGATGCATTAGAAAAAAAAAAAAGGCGAGAGAGAAGAAATCCTTGTCAGTTCTTTGAAAGCAGACACGTGCCTGTAACTTCAGGATTCATGGCAGGTTAAAGTCTGTTACAGGTTTTAATTCTGAATAAACAGAGGTGTTCCTCTGCAACTGTGGAAGACATGGAACTTAAAGCTCATCCTGTTTCCTACCTGTTAGACCTAAATACATGCACATTTTTACACCTCCTTGCTCAGCATGCAAGCTGTTCAGAGCTCTGCTTCCAAGTACTCAAAGTCTTCCTACAAAATTAATCTAGAGCTGAGATGCCTCTCTAGGACATCTGTACACCACTTTTAAGGGCCACATGATGTCTTATAGCTGCTTTGCCCCGACTTAGCGAAAAAATGCTACTACTGCTTTTTGAGAATAAGTAACCTAGAATTCACTTCTGGACACAAAATTCACCAAATAAAAACTGCCAACTAAGTTTGTAGCACAAAGAAGAGAAAGGCAAGTCAACTTAAAAGCCTTGAAAAAGGGATGATGAACAGTGCTACTGCCTTACAGACTGTGCTCAACACTTCATTGAACATTCTCTTCCCTTCAAAAAGGGAGCTGCCTTTGCTCCCTCTATATCCGAGACCACAAATGACAGCAGGGCACACAATACTGAACATAGCAATTAGTCTTATTCTGCATATGTAGGTTAAATCTGTGTATAAGCCAGATGAAACCTGTTGGGCCCTTCCCTTACAACAGACCTAGTTTGATGACAAGTTGATGAGGCCTCCCAGAGCTGTGAACAGGAGCATAGGAACTGCAACGAAGCATACATTAGGTTGGTTTGGATTGTCCAAAGCTACAATTTTATGTTGGCATTTCTTCAGCTGCTGCCTTGAGTCACTTCTAGAAGTTTTTCTTTGCATATTTAAAGATTTAAAACTGCATTTCTTACATAAAATAAAATAAAATCAAGTAGGGACTTACAAATATCTGATCTGCGGCTTGCGACTAAGATACTTTGAAAGACCTAAACACTGAACTGAAATTGCACTGGCAAAATGTTCATGTACTCATGTTGCATAGAATCAAATTTTACACAGCTAAGGAATTTAATGATTTCATTAAAATCAGGGAAAAAAATCACATGCAAACAGAAGCTTACAATTTCGACATGGGAAAAATACCTATAAGCGAAGGTGTTAACACTAACTGTCTTTGTACATCTACGCTTCTAGGCAAATTTTGGAAAGTCAGTCTAGAGATAGGAATGGATTTTTCTGTAATATCAGAAAATGAACTGAAGTTTATTCTCCATGAGAAAGTAGAATATGACATACAAGAGACTGCTATCCATTCCCTATACTTTTCCAAGCACAGTAAGTACTGATTTGTTTCGGTGATCAGATCCTTAACTTACAAATCTAATTTTAAGAAAAAAAATCTTACCAGATTCCCCTGCGCTAAAGTGATCTAATGGATTCCCTTCTGCATCTGGGTTTAGTAAGATCATTTCAAACTGAATATCCTCGGATTCAGAATAATTCTCCTCGCAGGTAAACTTGTCTACATAAAACACATACCATGTTTCCGGATAAGGAATCTGGGACACTGTCAGATTTTGCTCTGTGTTGTTCACAGTCACTTTGGAAGAAAACAAACAAACAAAACCAGGAGTAAATACTAGATTAGTACTTATCTTTGAATGAAGATAAATTTAAATCCACAACACCATTTACAGGTTACAAACTACACTCAGAACCAAGACTGTTTAGTACTGTATGTTAACCATAACATCAGAGATCAGATTTCCAACATTGTATTTTGTTTCAAACAGATGCAGGCAAGACTTGGTGAGGATACATACCGCATTTCATCTCTCAGCTTTTGGGCTCGCTGGGAGGGCTCCCTTCTGCCAGAAGCCAGTAACTGCAAATTGTCTCTCCTATGCTTAGCATATTTCCACCCTCTAGTACAGTATTGACAGGACTACCTACTCTGTTATTAGCCAACAGACACTTCCAGTATGAAAAACATCTTGTTTGAAATTTATTCTACTCTGCTTTCAAAAATATTTAGAGCAACAAACAGGAACAGCCACGGGTGAGACTGGCAAACAACAGTGTGCACACTTTGAAGGTGTAACTCAGAATATTTTAAAGCATCTTTCCCAAATGGTAACAGACTGAATTTCAATTGACCGCTAAGGGCTGAGACCATCATTTATTGTCCATTTCAATTCAGATTACATTTAAAACCAACTGTGTAAGAGATTGATGTTTCACCTGATCACTAATCTTACTAGTATTTTTCCTAACAGTGTCTGTTAACCAAACACAATCTCTCCAGCATAAACATTGCTGCAAACAAAATCTGTGGCTCTGTACGTTTGGGCGAAACTGCAAGAATTTTCAGTACTGTTACACCTATTACTGAACTTGATAGCAAATCAGCTCAACCATAAATGAAAGCCATCTCTATAGAAGAAATAACAACACAATGCAGTCATTCACCTAAATAGTTTTAGACGACAATGCTAAGGATGAGGAAAAACTTCATAAAAATTCTCCTGAAGGAGCTATTTCTGGTTTTAATGCATGGTCTTTGTAAATGAAAAAGCTGAAAACAAACAGACAAACCAACCCTTAGCAAACTCATTATCCTTACATATTTTGTAGACAAAACCTAATTTCTGACTTTAAGCCTACCTGTGAAAAACATGTATGAAATTTAAATAAACTTGTTTCAACTTCAGAAAGTAATTTTCTGTTCCCTGAAGGCATGAACTAAATGACACTAGGATCCAGCAAGAAATGCATGACATGTTTCTTTGCAGCAATTATCATGATGTACAAATTTGGACAACACATGAACCAGACTAAAAAAATAACACAGGTAATTTATCTTGTGTAGCTAAAGGTAAGTACATATTCCACTCTGGAGCTACACAGCTTATCAATTAAATATACAAAGCGAAACAGCTCCCTTCAAAAAATCCAAGATTTTTAAACCTACAGATTTAGGATTTCATATGGTGCTTAATGGAAATGAAAGGCAAACTGCAGCTGACAGGGGAATTCTCACAGTGTCACTGGCATCAAGACTAAGGATCACAAAGACCATGTTAATCAGTTTTCCATCATTTCTGCAAAGTAACTCACAAGAAATTAATAAGATAAAATAAAAATGTAACTGATTTTGCCCAAGATCAGCAAATGGATCCAACTCACCCTGTGGTTATATGATTCCTAAATACAGTAGAAAACAGCAAGTACACTGCGGGGACAGACAGGAGTGATGGACCAACTGCTATTCATTTCAGCAGCACTTCACGTTCAGCCCAGATCAAGTGTAAGGGAACTACATCCTTAGAAGTGACATCTGTATAAGATTTCGTTATGACAACGTTCCTGGAGATCAGTTTGTTACTCTAGGGATTCTGGCTGCACAGAGGAAATGTTTTTTAAAAAGAAGCCGCATTCACTTAAGATATATTTGAATAAAGTTTCTAATATTACTTTAATTTCTTAAGAGGAAAATTTATGCTTTATGTACCTTTTGAAGTAGGTTTTGTGAAAAATGGTGAAAAAATTATTACTTCAGTATTTGTCTTCCAATTACATCACTGAATGCTTCAGTGTTTTAGTATTCTTTTACATTTAGATAGATACTCAAGTTTTATTCTCATTAGCTCATCTTTGATATGGCATTAAAAATTTTCTAACACATTCTGAACATCAAAGCACGACAGGTTTGTACTATCATGAAAATGAAAATATCTTTTTATTCTTGTTTTCTTATCTTTGAGAAAATGCCATTTCCATTGAATTGGAAAACAGGAGCCTCCTGACAAATGAGAAATGTTTCTTCATAAACAAAAATCAACAAGTTAACCTCAATATTCTGTACTGGTATAACTCTCAAATTCAAACATTAGCATCAGTGACGAATACCAACTTACAAAATGAAAGGGATAAAGAACATTAAATGATAATACAGGCAAGTTATAAGGTAAGGCAGCATAAACCAGATTTATTTTTGCAGGTGACCTTACAGACAGGAAAAAAAAAAAAAGAATGATTGAGAAAGAAAAATAAAAGCTTTGCAGTTAACAAAACTACCCTTTTACTGTGTACTTGGGCTACATACTCCCACCTTACAAGCATTCACTTCATGAGTTTAGAGGTAACTGCAGCAGGCTCCATCAGTTTGCCCCTGTTTTTTTCCATTCCACTGCAATAAAAGTCACAGTTCAAACTGTACATTTGACTGTCCCAAAAATCAAGATTCTCAGGTTCTTCAGTTGCATATTGCAATAGTATTCTTTGTAAATTTTTTCAAATACTCAACATAATCTTTTTTATAGAGAAAAAAAAGTCAGACTTTTACTCCAGCGGAGTTAAAAGAAAATCTCTGTACTAATTGAATAAATGAAACCTTCAGCCGAACATGTACCCTTTCTGAGTTGTGCACAGGTAAGAGCACAAGACTAGAAGTGGTCATGAAGTTTGGCTGTTTGCATTAAAGCCATTATTCGTCAAGGACTGTTCACTTTCCAGCAGTATACTAAATCATAACTTGCAAACAAAGACTTCTGAAGTGACGCAAACAAAGTAATTTTATTTCCTTGCAATGATTTTTAATTACAGAAGGCTGAAGTCCTGCTTTTAGTCAAGTTGATGCAAAGTCCAAATGCACTGAAATAAATATTCTAAATGCACAGATAACTTAACAGGGTTCTAAATACACAGATAACAACTTGTACAGGGGGAAAAAAATAGCAACTCACTTGTTAGCTGAGCTTTAGAGAACGTCTCTGTACAGCTGTGATCTTGGACACTGTTCTGCAGCTTCTGCCATTCCTGTGCTTGAAACAGGTGAAGTCTAGCTGCTTTTGTCACAGCTACTGCTACATTCTTGATTCTGACACACAGAACAGCACGGTCACCTTGATATTTAAAAAATAAAATCAACTACTCTGCCTTGATGTCAGTCACAAACAAACAAGCTAGTGTGGCATAGATTTTTGATAAGCAGCAGCACTAAAGCGTCACATTATTTCTTAAACTTTTAGCACTACTTCCCATAGAAGTTTTTAAACTCTTACAGAAACAATTTCTATACATATCATTAACACAATACTGCATGTATAGTTCTTTATTATGGTACTTAAAACAAACCTTCATAATAACCTGAATGTCATTAACCTTTTCTACTACAAACAGCCTTCCCTCCCCCCATCCGTTTTTTTTTTTTTTTAAAAAACAAACTGCCAGCTTACCTTTTTTCCTTACTCCCACCCCAAATTTCATTTTCTCAAGTTCAAGTACAGACAGTGCCTCAGTTTCAATAACTAGTTCAAAGTCTAGTATTTTATGACCTTTGTAGCACAATTATTAGCCTCACAGGGTAAGTCTTGAGTCTAATGATAGAAGGGCTTACGTAAACAGACCTTCATCATATGGACTGATTAGAGCTACATTAATTATAGATTACAGATGTCACATTGGTACAAATGAAGTATTATCATGTTTTGAAGCATTCTGCAGGACTCTTCTTCCATCAAGCTAAGTAAGAAAGAACATGGACTAAGCTACTGAAATGCTGAGTGTACAGAAAAAAGCATGCTCACTGGCACAGCACCACTGTACATGGCACTCAGCACGCTTGTATAGATCTTTTTTTTTCAAAGTAAAACTCGTGTAGCAAGGAGAGCAATTTGCAACCTGTGTTTCTGCAGTGACCATTCTAACAGGTTTCTAGCCCATTGCTAGGCCTCTTGTTAGTCTTAATTCCTGATTGTTAAAGGAGTTAACACAGGAAAGAAAAGCCATTGGGAATATCTAGCTGAGAACTTACGTTCTGAAGCACGGTGACATTAAAAAACTCCATTGATGTGAAACACACAGGTGCAACATTAAGCATCACTCTCATTCGGTGGAGTCCCAGGAGGAAAGGAGAGGTGCGTGCCACAGTTAAAGCATTACTGCTCTCCCAGATACTCCTGCCACGTCAGTTTGTGGGACAGGATGGGAGGCACCGCGGCAGGCACCCGCAAGGGCGCTTTCCCATGCTAAAACACTGACACTGTTTATGCAGCACAGCGGGCTGCTACTGACTCCTGTTTCCACCGACGTGGAGCAAGCTTGCCTCGGTTCTGGCGGAGCTTTCCATCTCCCTCCCCGCCCCCAATCGCTGCCCCAGGCTCCTCACCGCCCGCAGAGCAGATCCAACCCAGGGGGCACGTCTGATACATGGAGTTAGTATTACAAAAAGTGGAATATTTTGATTTAAGCTTTATTTGATTTCACAAGGGCAAGTAGTGACAGGATGAGGGAGAATGGCTTTAAATTGGAAAAAGGAAGACTTAGATTAGACATTGGGGAGAAATTCTTCATAATAAGGGTGGTGAGACACTGGCACAGGTTGCCCAGGGAAGCTGTGGAAGTGTTCAAGGCCAAGTTGGACGGGGCCCTGGGCAGCCTGGTCTGGTGGGAGGCGTCCCTGCCCATGGCAGGGGGGTTGGAGCTGGATGATCTTCAAGGTCCCCTCCGACCCAAATCGTTCTGTGATTCTGTGATTTTCTGTATCGGGTCCCGGCGGAGGGGCGCGTGGGTTGCCTGGCCTGGACCCGCATCTCTCCCCGCGCCGCCCTAACGGTCTCTGCCGCGCGCTGCCCTGATGCGCCCCAACGGCTCATTAACAGGGACAGGCACGGATCAGGCCGCGGGGCCGCTCGCCTCCCCTCTCCTCGGTCACTCACCGTGGAACTGGAACCGCGCCACCGGCCGCCAAGGCTCCCGGCGGGCGGCGGCGTTGGCGAAGCCGCCGCGCAGCGTCTTGCCCCGGGCGCCCCAGCAGCCGGCGACGCACAGCAGCCACAGCAGCCGCCACCGCATCCTCGGGCCCCGCCACAGCAACACCCGCCCTCCCCGTCACCCCCACTCGGCTCGCGCCGCTGCCTCACGTGACACCCCTCCCCGCACTGCGATATGAGCGAGCGGGGGACAGGCGGGCAGGGGCGGAGAGAGCGCCAATGGGCAGAAACCGAGAAAGCGAGAGCCAATGGGCGGGAGCAAATAACGAGAGAGCCAATGGGCGGGAGCCAAAGGGAGCCGCGCGCGAAGGAGCGCGTCCACCCCCCCGGGGGCGGGGCCGGGGCCGCATGTTTTGGCTCCGCCCCTGCCAACCCTGTGCTTGCAACCTCCCCGCTACAACGTGTCCGTTGCTGGGTTTGGCCGTAAAGTTAAGATCCAGCGTCGTAAAAGGCGACGTTGAAGGGCTCCAGTTCGCGCGACGAGCCTGCGTCGCTGTTCACCTTAGGGGCTGGCGAGCTCCGCTGTCCGGGAACACGGTGTTTTTTCCACTCAGGGTCTTGCAGTCGCTACGCCTTTGTTTGCGAAACCCTTGGGAGAACTACGGCTTCCACCCCGTGTTTGCGCTTGCGCGGCCGTGAGGTTGCCGTGACGGGGCGCGGAGGGGAGGGCTGCAGCCGTAAAGCGCAGAAGATGTCGGGGCCGCCGCTCTTCGAGAAGCGGCTGCTGGTGACTGGCGGCGCGGGGTTTATGTGAGTAGCGGCCGCGGCGCCCCGAGAGCGGCATCGTTTCTCTGCTGGGCTGGGTGGGGGCAGCCGGCCTCCTACTCCCTGAGGGCGTGGGTGGGAGCTGGGACACGCAGGTCGGAGCTAAGGGGGGGGGGGGGGGGCGGACCGGTTCCGCCTTCCCCGAACTGGTGCCGGTGCCGCTGTTGCCTTCCCTCTCTCCCCCCCGGTAGCGGTGCCGCGCCTTCTCTCCCCCCGCCGTGCCGGTGCCGCGCCTTCCTCCCCCCGCCCCGCCCGTGCCGGTGCCGCGCCTTTCTCCCTGTCGCCCCGGTGCCGTGGCGCCGCTGGCTCTGGCGCAGGTTGCGGTGTCGGACCGGGCTGGCCTGGGAAGGACCCTTGGCTCCCCTGCATCGTGGGGCTTGAGGCGCTGGGGAGCGAGCGGTGCTGCCGCCCCGCGGCCCCCCGTTCATGGCCGACGGGGTGAATGAGGTCCCCCAGCGCTGACTGTGGGAGCCGGGGCTCAGGCAGGGACTGATGGTTGCGATTTGTGCTGCTCATCTCCATTCCCTGGTGCTGCCGGCACTGCTCGAGGCAGAGAAAGTTCAGTGCTGTCTTATGGATCATGGAATGATTTGGGTTGAAAGGGACCAGTGGAGTTGGGTGCAGTTCCAACTCCCCCGCCATGGGCAGGGACACCTCCCACTGAATCAGGTTGCTGAAAGTCTTATCCAGCGTGGTCTTGGGCACCTTCAGGGCTGGGGCATCCACAGCTTCTCTAGACAACCTGTTCCAGTGCCTCACCCGTGGGCATACTCAAGGTCTGAAGTGAGTACTAGATCTGTGTCTTCATTTTCCAGCTTGGGGGGCTGGAGATGCGAATAAGCCCTACTAAACCTGAACTCCTAGCGTGAGCTGCCTGTACGCAAGACGACCAAAAGGAAGTGTCACTAGGTAGTCAGGATGCTGTTTCTTAAATCTAGCAGCAGTATCTGAGAGATGGGTTTAAGAGTCAGCATTGCGGGTTAGGAGAGTTGACGGGTTAGTTCTCCCTTATACCTAATGTATAAACTTAAAGAATGTAAAAGTATCTTAAAATGGCAATTGAGTGTAGGCTGTAACAGTTTGGGTGTTGTTTTTTTCAGGTGGCTGTGGGCAGTGCTGCTTTCTTTTGCTGTAGCATGAACTTATAATCTGACCTATAGTTTCTGAACAGTATGCCGTTATGGGCATTATCAGTAGAAAAATGTTGACATATCTTAAAATATGTCTGTGAATTTCTCTTTCATCTTTCTTGAGTACAGTCCTCTATTCCCCCAAAGCCTTTTGATATTGATAAACTTATTTGTAATCTGTCATCTCTCTGTTACCTTAAAGATAACTATGTAATTTTAAAATATGTTTTTCTTCTATCCTGCAGTGCTTCACATGTGGTTGTCTCTCTTGTGAAAAATTATCCAAACTATCTGATTATAAATCTAGATAAAGTAAGTAACTTTTCTTCCTTTATATGGAGAAATGTTTTAAATGATTTTTGATGTAGTCTATAGCTTGTTGGATTTATAAGGATTATTGTTACTTATTAACTTTTTTCTGACTATCCATTTGTTCCTATGTGAAAAAACCCCCAACAACCACTGTTCATGTGCATACTACAAATAATTCTTTATCAAAAAAGAAGGAATCTTTTGAAGTTCTAAACTTCTGTTTAAGACTTTCTGCTGTAAGAATATCTTTCAGTTTTGTGTTTTTAAAGCTTCATTATGTCTGCTTGCAAAATAACTTTTCTTTTGAGAGAAGTTTTTACTTTGTTATCAAACTTTTTAGTAATTAGGTTGGATCTGAGTTTACTTATTTACTTTCACGAAACCCACTTAATGGTATAGTGTGTTTATTTCTCTTTAGCTCGACTACTGTGCAAGCTTGAAGAATCTTGAAACTGTCTCTGAGAAGAAAAACTACAAGTTTATTCAGGTGATAAAGCCTTCTTTTCTAGGGAACTTGACTTTTTACTGATTTTTATGCCTTCAAGGTCATGTCTTCTCCAGAGCTCCCTGAATGAGAAGCCACTGCTTTGATTTATGATAAAGTTGAAATTGCTTCTACTAATTCATTGTCAAGAATGAGTCGGTGTATGTAATGTGTCAATGTGTGTAATAATCAGATGGACATAAAAGCATTTACTTCATCTGTTACCTTATGAATTGACTTCATATTTCACCCACAGAAGTCTGTGACAATAAGCAGTATGTTCTTTCTTTTAAATTAAGTAGTCTTTTGAAATTTCATCTATTTTATTGTATAATAAAGACGTAGAATTGGCAACAACCTGATTATGGAGATGAGTGGGTTTAGGGATGATTGATTGTTCTACTTTTAATAGGTAGTGTGGATGAGATGGACTCAGATTTGGCTTCTCCGTGCCTCTTTGATGCTATTTTATATTTTGCACTTTCAAACATTGCCACTTGTCATATTCCATGCTGTGCAAGGTGCTCTTTCTTATTCTGTTAGCACTAGACATCAGGCTACATTCTTGCTTCAGCTGCTGTTGATACTAGAAGAAATGTGCAACCATCTATTTTGATGAAAGTGGAAACCCACTTCTCCATTTAGAATGTCACTAGGTGTCACTGTTAACCAGGTTCCAGCAACTCCCCTCTGTGCCTCCTGGAACTTCTCATTTCAACCTCAGCATTCAAGCTACACACTGTAATTCTGTTGTGTGTATTTTGGGGGTGATCCTGTTTCTAAAATTAAATAGTAATAATAAAACCTAAAATAAGCTTTGTTGAGGCTATTGCTCAAAATCTGTGAAATTTATATCTGGTCTTGTTTTAGACATGGCATTGATAAATTGCCCAAAACTTAATTGGTAATGCTGTTTGTATCCTGTGCTTCTTTTGTAATATTTTTTTATGTGATGCTTGATACAAATAAAAGCTTACTATTTTCTGTCAAAAATAACGTTATTTTTTTTTCCTATTTAGGGAGATATTTGTGAACCTGACTTTATAAAACAGCTCTTCAAAACTGAGAAAATAGATATAGTCCTTCATTTTGCAGCCCAAACACATGTAGGTGAGCATTGTTGCATGTTTTGGTATTATTTTCCATAAGTTATATTTATTTGAAGTATATGCTGTAATATTTTTGTGTTTTCCCTTCCTATAAAACAAGGGTACGCTTTGTCTCTATAAACGATATGATTCAATATTTAGTGGCCCTTTTAACTTAAAGGGGTTTACAGCCTTAATGTAAAAAGCGCTTCATCTAATTGTTATCTACTTTCATTGCATGTAAGTCGTAATTCCTTTTTCTCTTGTCTTACATTTTTAAATTCTACCTAGACACACAAGTAGCTGACAGTGTACTGGTGGAGTCAAAGACAATGAAAAAAGAGTTTGTATATCGTCTTAAGTTTTCACTTAATTGGCTCTAACCTCGCAGGAAAAAACACAGTATGGAAGCTGAAGAATTAGGCGTGGCTCCCTTTAGAATCCTGTCTGGATTCTGAAGAGAGAATCACACTTAAAAGTGTGTATTTTGGATTACCACTCTTCAGTAATGCTGTTAAGGAAAAGTAACTCTACCCTATTGCTTTCATTATGAGAAGAAATATTCAAAGAATTCTCTAGGAAAATACTTCACAAAATTGTCAGATCTGATATTCACAAAGTCATTAGTTCAGTGGGACAATTCTGAGAATTAAAACAGTTGCTAGGTAATAGTAATAGGTATATGTTACTGCATTTTGCAACTGTGTTTGATTGATACTTTTCTCACTGAACTTGGACCTTCTTAAAAGAGGGGGGAAGTAGTTATGCTGCCACTTAAAGTCAGGTGATGCTATTTCACATGGAACTGCCCATAACCAAGAAGCTTTTGCTCCTGATTTTAGCCTCTTGTTGAGAACAAGGATTTTGTCTTCAAGTAACTGTACAAAGTGTCTTCGTTTCATAATGACCTTGCTATCGTGACAATCAAAGAGCTAATCATAAAGTTCCAGTCTGTATTCCAACCTCTAATATTACAGTTCAGTAGGAAGCCATGTCTTGCCTAAATTTAATCAAAATTGTCTGATTTTTTTTTAATGTAGATCTTTCGTTTTGGCATGCCCTGGAATTCACCTATGTGAATGTTTATGGCACTCATGTACTAGTTGCTGCTGCACATGAAGCCAATGTGGAGAAGTTTGTCTATGTCAGTACAGATGAAGTATATGGAGGTAGCACCGATGAGGTGAGTTTGAAAGTGCTTGAGGTTTTTTCTAGCTTTACTTACTTTTAATTGTGAAAACAAAATTACTCTAACTTTCCTTGGCCTGTGTAAATGTATGACTTTCGAGCTATTTCTGACAATACTGGAACTTAAAAACAAGCACTGTTTGTTACTAGAAAGTTAGGTATCAAAATTGTCCTCAATTTTTTTTTTTTTTGTAGTGTGTTTTATATTGAAATTGCATTGCCTAAAGCAATGAGTTTGGGGTCATTAATGACATGTGAATACTCCTCAGAGGTGGTAACAAAGGCGTGTATTATACAAATTTTGCCTTGGTCATGAGACTTCAGTAATGCACACAGTATGTTCTTATTTTTGTTCTTTTTTTTTTCCTGCTCTTTGAACTTGACATACAGAACTGCTTTATACTCAAGCTAAAATACTCACGGAACTGTAGGTACTGACAATTTGAACATGAAACAGTTCATCTATTGCTGGAAGAAATATGCAGGTGTTTCTTGTTGTTCTCTGGAAATCTTGATTCTTGCCAATTTATGCCCGACCTTAATTCAGGAAATGTAATTTAGCTCAACAAAAAGGAAAATTATGCATGCTCAACTTGCTAAAGTTGTGAATAACAGCCAAGGCATCTTGTGCCATTGTCCATGAAAAAATACTAATGTATTTCTGAGAAATCATGTGCATTTTCTTCTTATTGGAATGTCTTTACCAGTTACTTCAACACAACTTCAATCTGTAGTCTTTTGTGATACCCAAGGATGTTGTTTTCCTGCACATATGCTAGTGGTTTGGCTGAGACAATTTCAAGTGAACTTTTCTGCCTTTGGGCCTTGGGAAGAGCACTTTGACTTAATCTGTTTGTTCTCTTTGTGAATCATACTGAAAATTCTTGAACTGTTTTGGGGGGGGCATGGAGGTAAAAAAGTAAATCATGGTCAATGAATTTGAGGCAAATGTTAGATGATTAAAAGACTCAGTATTCATGTATTAGGTGATTGTTATGAAATGTTGTTTGTTGTTTGTGCTGTTTGATAGATGGTCTGTCTTTTTTTTTTTTTTATTGGCCTGCTGTAAGTGGAAGGGTGACTGACCAATGTGCTTGGATATTTAGGGATTTTTATTTCGGTTACAACTGCAGCTTTTTAACTTTGACTTATCAGGGCAAAAGAAATTGAGTAATGCTGATTTTTTTTTTTTTTTTTTTTTTCTTATTTTAGGAATTTGATGAATCCTCACCAAAACGTCCAACAAATCCCTATGCCTCCTCTAAAGCAGCTGCAGAGAGTTTTGTTCAGTCTTACTGGGAAAGGTACCAAGTAAGTTGATGCAAGCTTCAAAAACTCTCCAGCCCATACTTAAGCATCTGTATCATGTATATGAGAGTATAAAAGAATAATCCGTACTAGACCACACAGTGCCACTTCTTTCCTGGTCACTAGTCTTGTAGTTTGGATGTGTCAGAGGATGTCCTCCACTTATTGGTGGAGATACATTGCAAGACAGTGGGGAGAGGTCAAATGTTCTTTAATTTTTTTTGAAAATCTGAACTGTAATGTCTAAAAGTGTTCTTTGACAAAACGGTCAAAGAGAATATCAGAAATTTAAACAGCGTTACGCTTAAAGGAAATCCATTTTTACAGAGATGGAATATGCAAAGTTCAAATTGTGTTAAGACTAGTCATAGTGAAACCAAAAAAAGGAAGGATAAAAACCCCTATTACTCAGAGTTGTTTAACCAAAAATACTTGTAATATTCAGTACTTCAGTGTTTTGTTCTTGACATGTCCCTCTGCAGTGTTGTTTTTGACATAAAGTGGACTTGAATAAGATGTTTATGACTGAAACAGTTTCTTGGAATAGGTAGGAGTAAGCCAGTTTTCAGTCAACCAGCTACATGTATGTAACGTCCTGTGATGGTTCCATAGCAAGATAGACATATTGCAAACAGCTGTCACTTGTGGTGCTTCTAACAGACTGAGAAGGCTGGATGCCTTTGCCTATTTGACAATGGAGAGCTGATTTCATTAATGTTTTAAAAGGGCTTGCAGATTTTAGAATAAGCATTGTGGGTGTGTCAGGTTATAACTTATTGATCAGCAAGAAGTCTGTAGATTTTTACTGATTTTTACTGATATATCTTTTCTTATGTAATCACATGTATGTTTAATGCTTTTAAGTTCCCAGTTGTTATCACACGGAGCAGTAACGTTTATGGACCACACCAGTATCCAGAAAAAGTAAGATAAACCTATACTTTACTCTGAGCTTCACTATACCATAATTTAGGCCTGCAGTGATGTTACTTTTTTCTCATAAGAATGGAATGGCTTTTGAAAATGCACCGTCTTGCAAGTATATTTGTCCACACTTACCTGTGATGATATATGTTGATTTTACACTAACATATCTTAACATCAGTGCAATGAACATGTGTTTTTTAGTTGTCAGTAAAGCATTAATTAGAGATTTGTAGTTATTTATGATTTTTTACTACAGTAACTTTCCTTTGTGTTTTTTTTTTTTTTTTCTTTTTTAGTTTTCAAAGAATATTTAACTGCTCTGTCTGGCAGGGTTCCCCTACAAATTATGTTAACTCACAAGTCATGTCCTGTAATTAGGGATGTTAAATAACTAAGGTAAACATTTCAGAAAGTAGAATGTGAGAGCAATGTGCTGGGTAATTACTGGTGAAGCCCAATGTTCTTTGCAGAATAACAGCTTCAAAAATAATAGACTAATGTTTCGGTTTTTTGTTGTTCAATTCCTTAGGTTATTCCAAAGTTTATATCTTTGTTGCAACAGAACAGAAAATGGTATGTAATTTGGTTTTTTGTTTGTGATATTTGTGCTATGAAGCTGCAATTACAGTTATAAATACTGGTATAGTTTTGTAAAATGATAATTTCATAAATAAGTTATGAATTGCTTATTTAAATAATAGGATTTCCTTAAACTAAAGGGTTGTTTGCATGTTTGCTACTTAAAGTCCAAAGTACCATCAGGTAACAGCTAACAGGAAAATGGTTCAAAACACAGTCTAATCAACTGAATGCTTCTATTTGAGGATTAACCAAAACTTCTTGCCTTTTTGTTTTTTTAAGCTGTATTCATGGTTCTGGACTTCAAAGAAGGCATTTCCTTTATGCAGCTGATGTGGTAGAAGCATTCCTTACTGTCCTGAAGGAGGGGAAGCCAGGTGAAATTTATAACATTGGAACTAACTTTGAGATGTCCATTGCCCAGCTTGCTAAGGAGTTAATCCATTTAGTGAGTAAACGGTTAAGATGCTTCTCTTTACCAGTCATTGCACGTACGAACAATTCTACTGTAAACATTTTTTAGCTCTAAGTTAGCTTAGGCTTGCGATGGGTTTTCTATAAGATAGTTGTAGCAGAACCATGTGCTACCCTTCTTGTGGCAGCGGTGCTATGTAAGTGTTCAATACAGGCTATCATGCATAGCACTGCTGCATCAGTTGTCCTGACTGAAGTACAACTGGCATAATGATTAAATGCTGTTTGGTAGGGTTTGTTTTTTTTCATGCTGAGTGGTTCAGTTTTGATCTGAGAATGTGGCACTATTAAAATCTAATGATTTGTTAGACAATGCTCGGATGAAGAAGTATTGGAATTATTCAAGATAGTTTTGATAATTTCATTAGTTTAGACAGAAGACCCTTTATGGTTTTAGTCTGTTTTGGGTTTTTTTTTTTTGACAGGCTTAAATCTTGTTTAAAAAGATAAACTTACATGTATGTTAAGACAGTGCAAGATGTACGGGGATGACTTTTGCTTTTGTTCTTCACAGATAAAGAAGACCAGTTCTGAATCTGAAATGGAGTACTGGATGGATTATGTCAAAGACAGGTAAGAGAATAGCAAAACACATGCAGGATAGCTTTATACTGAAGGTTTCTGAGTCTCCTGACAAATATTTTTTTATGAAAGTGTTTGTGCTCCGCAGGAGGGAAAACTTCTGAGGGAGTAAGAGCTGCTTTGCTTTCTTAATTTTTGGATTTTTTCTAGGGAATTTGACATCTATGATCTGTACAGAACACTGCACTGAAAAACAGGTTTTCCATTTATTATTTTGATTGTTAGATCAAGGTATATGTCTTGAAGGGAAATGCATAATGTTAATCTGTGTCTCCAGAGTTTCTTCAGACTTCTTACTGCTGAAGTCTCCTCTTGGAAAAGGACGAGTGGCTAAATCTCTTCTTAGGAGTAGTTCAGATAGTTTATTCAGTACTTTGTATTAAATGTTACTTAAGTGAGATGAATGCTGTCATCTCATTTATTTTTAGTATTTTGTCATTAATGTGATAAGTTCAGACTTAGGCGTGCTTATAGTTTGAAGACCCGCTCTCCACAGGCAGAAATATGTACCTGCAGAGTAGTTAATTTTAGATTCCTATCGTAAGCTGAAACTGTTATCTCGAAAGTAGGTGCAAAGCTCTGAGGTGTCAAGGTTAGGGCAGTGGCAAAAATGGATACTTTTATAAATATGGTATTGTTGTGTGTTTCCTTCCTTAATTTCAGGCTTGGTTTGGCTCTGTTCTTTTATCTCCATTTCTTTTCTGCAGCAACGAGTCTCTGTTTACTTTAGATATCACTCTTTACAGAGTGATTAGAAATCACATATCTGCTGATAGCAGTTAAGTATTGTTATGGTCTTTAGAATTCTCACTTTCTGTTAATGTTTGGATTGTTATCACGGCAACTGAAGTGTCTTTAAGTGTACTAATTTTTGTTTCTAAAAAGGAATGTTCTTCAGAATCCTATCTGGGTATATGGCAGGACTTTGAACAAATTGCCTTGGACTCACTCAGTGTGTGTGATCAGTAAGGTCTCAGTGTAATTTAGATTGAGGTGTTTCTTCATGTGTGTTGGGCGTTGTCCACTAATGTTTAAACATACATGGGCTTGGGAAAACTAACCATTTAGGAATACCTATTTTGAAGAATGTTGAGGCCTTATAAAAGATATCTAACTAGTGGTTATTTAGTTCTGTAGTGAGTGACTTAAAGGTCATAGGGGTTACTTGCTATGGAAAAATTAATTCTGATTCTGCTTGAGATTAGCATGTTTTATTAATGGTAATAAGTAGCTCGTTTCCATCTGCATGTGTAGCTTAACTATTCAGTATGGTAGTGCCAGGAATGCAGGAATGCTAGACGAGACTACCTAACCACTAGATTGTGGAATTGAAAATTTATCATGCTTAAATGTAGAGAATCTCCTTTTGTGTTGAAACTTGCAGCCTGAGATTCTATAATACATATTGCTGTAATGACAATGCTTTGGAAGTCTATATATGTGAAAATTTGTGGGCTTTCAGCATGAAAACTATGAATGCTGATGTTGAAAAACACTGGCTTGCTAGTGACTGCCTAAAGAGTTGCAAATGCACTGATTCGTACAATTGCATTGGCAATGATTTGAGTTTTGCATTCATTTTTGTGCCAATAAGATATTAATTTCTATTTATTCTAGTCAATTCCAAATAGATGACTACAAACTGCATTGTGTTGTTGTAGCTGCACTCAGCTGCCGTGTATTTTTTTGAAAGCAATAAAATCTGTTCAAGTAGATGGGAATTTTCAAAATTGAAGCATACCTAATATTAGTTTGAAGACAATGTGAAGTACTGCATCTCTAATGAAAAAGTCTAATCAAATTATTTTCCATGTGCATTTTGTACTTCGTCAGACCTACCAATGACCTGAGATACCAAATGAACTCAGAAAAAATGCACAACTTAGGATGGAGACCTAAAGTGCCTTGGAAAGAAGGAATAAAGAAAACAAGTAGGACTGATGCCTTTTACACAAATTGATTTAGAAGTGATGGGATGAAAGAAAGGAGGGGGGGGGAATGGCTATATAGGTTAATGAATGAGAAGCTAAAGAGAATGAATTTAACACTGCAATTTTACATAAAAGTGACTTTTATGAAGTAGTGAATTAACCTGATTAAAAAAGGTTGATCACAACAGAGTAGCATCAAGTATTAAATTGATTACTTTTTAATGCTTAATAAGTCCTTCATAAATTCTTAATCTAAACTGGATTATTAATTTCATTTTATAGATTAAAAATGTTGCATAATGAACTATTAGCATGTAGTTAGTCTTACGATATCTGTAGAATATTTGAATTTCCCTGTTGTCTCTGGTCAACTTTACTCATCAACATTTTCTTCATACTAGTTGAATGGTACAAAGAAAACTTTCACAACTGGAAAAACTCAGAAAAAGCTTTGGAGCCCTTTCCTGTGACAGAGCCATTTGCGCAGCTCAGTGGTCCATAGGGTGGTGGAGAATCTCAAGGAGTTTATTCTACCTCATAAAGCCTTTTTTGAAGCCTGCAATCAAGTGGCCACACTGAACTCAATGTATTCAAGATACATGAACCATGATGAATACAGAACAACAGTACGGCACAACTTTGGAAGGATTTTAGCACTTTATAAGTTGAACCTGTCTATTTCAGTTCTTGGTGCAATACTATCTTCTCAACAGATATTGATTTTAAAGAACTGTACAGGGTGTTATAGTTGAAGTTGAATTAGGACAAAGTCTCAATTGATTTACTAAAAGTTTATTTAAGTTAGGAAAGCAAATGCAGCGCTGGGCGGCCGGGAAGTCGCAGCTTCACCAAGGCTCGCAAAGTTCGGGTAGCTCAAGCAGGCTTTTTATACATTTTTTTTTTTTTTCTCTCACTTGCAGATTTCAGCAGTTACACAAGCAGGATAGCAAAGTGGATAACAACACCTGTTAATCTTGAGCAAGAACAGAAAGCAAAGGCAAAGACATAATATTTCATTAAGCAGACAACTCTGTAACCTTGAGATAATGCTATGCCTCATTCCTTCTTGAACAGGGCGTTTTGTGCCTGGAACAGTGAGACCACTTTCTCCTTGCATTCTTTGTTTTAAGCAGCAAATTGATCTCTATTTCTCACAAATTCCCCCCTTCTTTAATTTACCACTAATTTGCTGATTAAACCTGTTCAAAACATCATGAGCTCAAGACTATCATTTGGCAAAATCTCCATCTCTAATTCTGATCGTTTCAATACCATCAATTGTACTTTATCCAGTCGGTTCTTGACAAAGGTTACAAATTTGTTAATGATATAGGGACCAAAGGCTAAAGCTAGTAATAACATTATGACAGGTCCTGCTAAAGTAGAAATCAGTGGTTAGCCAGGGAGATCGGTTAAACCAAGATTCATACCAGGAGGCCTTAGCTTCTTGTTCTTGTTTTCTCTTTTCTAGTCCCTCCCTCAGCTTAGCCATCGAATCTCTAACTACTCCAGTGTGGTCGGCATAGAAACAACATTCTTCTCCTAGAGCTGCACATAATCCTCTTTGTTATAAAACCACGACGATTCTGTAAGACCACTTCGGATAATGAAGTTAAAGATCTCTCCAAAGTGGTGATAGATTGCTCGACTCTGGCTAAATCTTCATTAACTGTGGTTTTTAATGATGTTAAGCTTTGTTGCTGTTGGATTAGGGATAATACACCAGTGGTGGTTCCAGCGACCCCCAAACCTAATAGGGCTGCTACAGTGGTAGCTGTTATTGGTTCTCTTTTGATGACCCTATGTCCTGTATTACTCCAATGCAAATACGTGACTTCCTCTCCATGTAGGAGAATTCGGGGCACCCTGCTGTTACAATCGTTTCACAACCCAAATATGTGCAGTAATAGTGGACAGGAGAGTTGCAATAGCTCTTCCCAGGGTTTGAACTCGGACACCAATAAGTGGCCATCAGGTTTCCTCCCCAGAGGTGCTGTATTTTGCAGTTATAGTGCCAAGTGCCTGTGGGCTCTAATAGATCGCAATTGGTTACTTAAAAAACAGGTCATCCGGCCGAAATGTTTACTCTAAGAATTTTAGAATCATCCCACCTGATGAGAGTCCAATTGAAAGGTTGATGTTCTGTGGCAACTATTGTTGTGATTACAGATATTAAAATAACAGCCTTCATTTTCCCCACAGTTGGTACCTCTCTACCTTTTCCTCGTCTACTCTTTTGCACAGAGCAACGGGGTAATATGTCTTCTTGGTAGCAGTAGGTATTCTTCAGGGGAACAGTCTGTTCTACAACCTTTCCAAGTGAATTCTTTGGTGCACCTCTTTTAGAACTTTGTGCCAATTTGCCCAGGTATCAGGAATCTACCTTTCCCACCTACAGAAGAGTTTGCAAATCTCCACTTGTACTCTACCTCCAACCTTATAATGACAACATATTTTACAATAAGATGTAAAAAGGTATAAATCGCGTTGTTTCTAATATCTTGTACAGTCCAGCACCTCCTGTTTGATCCAAAGTGTGAAGAGGGCCGTGGATGCTCACCGAAGGTGTTGGTTCATTCGCTGTCCGGTTTCCTCTTGACTCGTAACCGCAAGTCCCCTGGTTCAGAGGTCACAGTCTCTGGGGGCAAAGGTCCTTTTATCCGGCTGGCGTGGGTCCACCCCTTTTCTGCCGTCCGTACTGCAGTATCTGTGGTAAGTAAAACAACAAAGGGTCCCTCCCAACGGGGCATCAAAGAAGTCTCTTTCCAGGTCTTTACCAGCACTCGATCTCCTGGCTGGACCCTGTGTATACGACATCTAAAGGAGGTCTTTGTACTACCAGTCCCTTTTTCCTTAACTCTTGTCTTCTTTTTGTAAGTTCCAATATATATTTGGCTATGGCTTTGTCTGCGACTTTTGGGTGTTCTATTGGTACTCCGAAATCATATGGCATCCCATATAACATTTCCAAAGGGGAGGTGCCGGTATCTGCCCTTGGTTGGGTTCAAATATGAAGTAGTGCTAACGGTAGACACTTAACCCAATTCATCTTTGTTTCTATCATAAGTTTGGTAAGATGTTTCTTAATTTCCCCATTCATTCTCTCCACTTTTCCCAAACTTTGTGGATGCCAGGGGGTATGATACTCCCATTTTGTGCCAAACAATTCGGCTGTTTCTTTAATTATTCTGGAAGTAAAATGCGGTCACGGATCTGAGTCAATTACAGTAATGATTCCATATCTTGGGATAATTTCTTCGAGGAGAATTTTGACTACTGTTTTTGCATTGGCCCTTACTACCGGGAAGGCTTCTACAAAATGCGTAAGATGGTCTACCAAGACTAGTAGATACTGATATCTCCCCACTGTCGGTAATTCTGTGAAGTCTACCTGTATTTTCTCAAAAGGTCTTTTTGCTAATTCCCGTCCCCCTAATACTTTTTCCCTAAGTTGCTGTTTATTGACTTTCTGGCAGGTCAAACATCCCTCCAAAATAGTTTTAGCTAAACCATATATAATTCAATTCAAACTGATCTACTAGGGCTTGAATTCCCCAATGAGTTTTGTGGTGCAATTTGTGCAATATCTCTCGAGCTAACCCTTTTGGAAGGATTTCTCGACCATCGGGTAAGAGGCATTTGTCCCCTTCTCTTTTTGCCCCAATTTGTTTTAATTTGTCTAGCTCTTGGAGGGTAAAGCTTTTGTCTAGCTTTAACCTCTCAGGTTCTTCTCTCAAAGTTAATAAGGTAGCTTGTTTAGCCGTCGCATCGGCTAAATTGTTTCCCTTTTGATGTCCCTTTACATGAACAACTGCTATTTTTAACGGACCCCTTAATGCTTTCAAAACTTCCAAAAATTAATTTTTCATGTATTAATCCTTTCCCTTGGGCATTAATTAGACCTCTCTCTTCCCAAATTTTCCCAAAGGTATGCACTACCCCAAAGGCATATTTTGAATCTGTATATATAGTTCCAATTTTATTTTCTAAGAGCTTTAATGCTCTCCACAGGGCATATAATTCACATGCTTGTGCGGACCAGGTTTTGTCTAGTGGTCCTGCCTCTTTTGTCTGTAACGTATGTCCGTCTATAACAGCATATCCGGATTTTCATTGTCCTTCAATTACTCATGAGGATCCATCGATAAATAATTTTTCACCTTCACCCAATTCGTCTTCCTCTAAATCCTCTCTTATTTTAGTCTGTAAATTTATTAGTTGAAGGCAGTCATGTGTCAGTTCCTCTCTGGGTTCCCCATATAGGAACTGAGCCGGGTTCTGAAGGGAAGTAACTTTGATCTCTAATTTGGGAGAATTAATCAAAATTCCTTCATACTTCAATAGTTGGCTGTCAGTGAGCCACTTACCAGCTCACTGCTGCAATACTCCACGAATATTATGGGGAGTATATACTTTTAATTCTCCTCCTAGGGTAACTCGTGTGACTTCTTCTACTAACAACGTGGTAGCCACAATCGCCTGTAGGCAAGTGGGCCATCCTCGGCTCACAGGGTCCAACAATTTAGAATAATACCCTACAGGTTTTCTCTGGCCTGCCCATCCTTGGGTCAATACGCCGTAAGCAGTCCCATTGTCTACATTGATAAAAAGTTGGAAGGGTTTGCATATATCGGGTAAATTGGACTTAGAGACTTTCAGTCCCTTTAAGCCTAAAAAGTTCAATAACTTGATACTCTCGTTCCTAACTTCTTCCTGAGTCCTTCCAGCCACTAATAAATTGTCTACATACTGTATTAAGACTAGTTCCTGCCCCAATTCATAGGATTCTAATAGTTGTTCCAAAGCTTGTCCAAACAGGTTTGGGGATTCTGTAAACCCCTGAGGCAACACGGTCCATCGTAGTTGCTGTTTTCTATGCATTTTGGAGTCTTCCCATTCGAAAGCAAAATAGTCCCTACATTTCTTCTCTAAGGGGCAAGCCCAAAAGGCATCCTTCAGATTGATGACACTATACCATTTATAGTCGGGACTTAGTTGATTAAGTATAGTGTGTGGGTTGGCTACCACAGGGAATCGAGTGATGGTTCTCTCATTCACGGCCCTCAAATCTTGTACCAAGCGATACCTCCCATCTGATTTTTTTACAGGCAATATGGGTGTGTTGTGGGGTGACATGCAGGGTTCCAAAAGCCCTTGGGCCAAAAGTCTCTAATGACCGGCTGCAACCCTTCTCTCCCCTCCCTGGAGATGGGATACTGTTTTATCCTAATCGGGTGATCTGGATCTTTTATGGAGACCGTGATTGGTTTGATACTTAACCTCCCCACCGACCCAGGAGTGTACCAAGTGTCTGGGTTAATTTTAGCTTCATCTTCCGCAGTTAATAAACATAATTTAACTTTCAGTTTTTCTTGATCTATTTCTAAATTGATTCCTAATTCCACCATCAGATCTTGCCCCAGGAGATTATATTCAGCTTCTGGGACCAATAAAAATGTTCCCACCCCGTATTTATTTGGGGTTTCTATACCTACATTCTTTATTAAAGGTACTTTAAAAGGTTCTCCTTTTGCTCCTACTACCTGGAGCGTATCTTTTGACTCAAAACATCCAGAAGGTAATCTTTGGACAGTAGATCTCTCGGCACCCGAGTCCACAAGGAACTCGAACACCTCATGCTGGGGACCCAGTTTCAATTTTATCAAGGGCTCAGGGATCTTAGGGGTCCCCAGCAAATAGAGCCCCTGACCCCTCTACTCTTTCTTAAAAATCTCCTCATCCTGCAACCTTTTCCGGCAATTTTTTTGTAAATGCCCCTTCTTGTGACAATAAAAACATTCGATTTCTGGTGGGCAGGGCCTCCTTCTCGTGTCTGCTGGGCCCTTCCGGGGTCCGTCCCTTCCGTTATTTATGTATGGTCCCCTCCTTGACTGGTCAAACTGCCTGCTCTGGTTCTGTCTTCCCTTTACAGCTGCCAACAATATTTTAGTTTGCCTCTTCTGACTTTCCGCTTCCCTTCTTACGTATACCTTTTGAGCTTCTCGCAATAACTCATCTAACCCCCTTTCTTGCCAGTCTTCTATTTTTTCTAGTTTTCTCCGTATGTCGGGCCAGGATTTGGCTACAAATTGAGTCTTCAGCAAGGCCTGACCAACTTGACTACTGGGGTCTAACCCAGAATACAATTGTAGGCTCTTTCTTAACCTTTCTAGCCATTCGGTAGGGGTCTCGTCCTTTTTCTGCTGTTCTCTAAAGGCCTTATTAATATTTTGATCCTTGGGTACTGAATCTCTTATTCCTTGAATTATCATATCCCGGAGATCAATCATGTTATTTCTATGAGCTGGGTTCTGGTTGTCCCAATTGGGCCGCTGTAAGAGCCATTTAACATCTCCGGCGGGGCCATGTTGATATCTTTGGTCCCAATTCCTCATGCTGGCTGTTCTTGTCATCCCTCGTTCCTTGTTTGTAAACAGGATTTTTAAGATGGACTCCATTTCGTCCCAAGTGTAAATATTAGGCCCGAGGAACTGATCAAAACGTTCTGCAACCCCTAATGGGTCTTCTAACAGCTGTCCCATTTCTTTCTTGAAATCTCTGATGTCCCCAGAATTAAGGGGGACAGAGACAAATCCCACCCCGGGTTGTGGTCCTCCCATGACAGTTTTTCTTAATGGGTACAACAAATTTTCCTCCTCTCTTTTTCTGGCTTGGCTTCTAGTTACTATCGGGCTAGGAGGAGAAGTCCTCTCTTCAGATTGTGGAGGGGCGGTAGGAGGAAGATCCTGATCTGAGTCTTGTAATGCCGGAGGAGGTGGAATATAGCGTGGGGGAGACATCGGTAGCTTGTCCTCACCCCCCTTCCTCCTTCTGTTATTTTTCTTTTCTTTCAATGGAAATGAATTAACAGGCTGGGCCGTACCCAGGATCCACAAAAAGGCATATTCACTCTCCTCTGTATTAAATGGCTGCCTGTTGTTCCCATATATATTTAATTGTTGGCATATCCAGTCTTCAAAAGATCCATAAATTGGCCAATATAAGTCCTTTCTTATCTGTTTTCCTCCCCAAATCTCCATACAATAATGGATCATTTTCCCCTTAGATTTCCCTTTCCGGGAGGGGGAATCAACCTATGTTGAATCATTAATCCTAATGGGCTATCCGGGGGTATATTGGGGATCCCACCCCTACCCTGCTTTTCCTGTATGGGTCCAGAAGCCTTACTCCCCTTCTGGCCCATCTTCCGAGAGTGCCTTCTTTCGTTCTCAAATCACTCGCTTCCCTCTATTCGTGGCCCACGTCCTCGCGGACAATGGGAACCGCACTACTAAGAGGTCCACACTCGCTTCGCCCGGTAGACTACTAAGTCAGGTGGACGGACGTCTCAATCACTCGCACTCCGGGTACCCAATCCCCGACCAGATGGTAACCGCAATATACTTACTCTCTCTGGAGTCTTCGCCTGGCTCTTCGTGCACAAAAATTACGGGGAACTGCAGTATCTTTCTTTTTCTTGTCTCTTTTGCTTTCTTATCTCCATTCAGAAAATCCAGGTAACCCTAAGTCGAACTCTCCTCTGGGACCATCCGAGGATGGGGCGCCCTCCCGGAGTCGAAATCCGAGTTAGCTTTCTGGATCCGAGTCACGGCACCAAAATTGTTATAGTTGAAGTTGAATTAGGACAAAGTCTCAATTGATTTACTAAAAGTTTATTTAAGATAGGAAAGCAAATGCAGCGCTGGGCGGCTGGGAAGCCGCAGCTTCACCAAGGCTCGCAAAGTTCGGGTAGCTCAAGCAGGCTTTTTATACATTTTTTTTTTTTCTCTGACTTGCAGATTTCAGCAGTTACACAAGCAGGATAGCAAAGGGGATAACAACACCTGTTAATCTTGAGCAAGAACAGAAAGCAAAGGCAAAGACATATTTCATTAAGCAGACAACTCTATAACCTTGAGATAATGCTGTGCCTCATTCCTTCTTGAACAGGGCATTTTGTGCCTGGAACAGTGAGGCCACTTTCTCCTTGGATTCTTTGTTTTAAGCAGCAAATTGATCTCTATTTCTCACACAGGATGAAGAATATTTATAATGCTATAAACTAGTGTAACTGAAGTCAAATCTGCCTTATTAATTAAGAATAATTGTAATTACAGCTTTTGTGACTTACAATGGAATTTGTTGTAGTTCATCTGTATTAGTTTGGTTTTATGGTGTTATATATTTTTGTCACTTTAAAGAGTTGTGTTTTGTTTTTGATCAAGAGGAAAATTGCAATATTTTTGGAGAATATGTATCAGTTGATAAAAGCTGGATAGGGCACCCAGACGGTTCAGTTCTTTTCTCTGTTGGTGCAGTATTTCTTTATGTAGATGACTGATTAAACTGTTACCTACTCTGTAACTTTAAATGCCCTTTTTTAAGAGGGGAGGAGAGGGGGAAGGTGTCAAGAAGTGGCAACTGTTCTTGCTAAGATTTACAGAAGCATTTTCTTAAACTTTGCTTTGTTTTAGATACTATCTTTTTACTGTATTACTGTCTTTTACATGTTGATTTCCTTTCTTACCTGTAATTGTAACAAACTTGAAATACTGTAACACAGTTAACATTCCAGTGATGTAATTTCCTGTCATAGGAAGGCTATTTGTGCAGAACGCTTTAAACACTTTTCATGTGAATTGTGTTGACAGACCTTATTCAATGCAGTGGTTTACATTTTTTTCCTTTGGTGACAAATATTTTAAAAATGAAAGCATATTTCAATTTTAATGTAAAGTTTGGAAGGAAACTTTAATTCCAGAAATATGTCAATAAATATTTTTCAAAGTTGATTTAGTAATAGAAGTTATGATGTAACTGGTTTCTTAATGAAGTAAACATATTGAAAAAGTGCATGGTGAGGATTTTATAATATTTGTAAACTTCTTTGGGATCCAGGAAGAAGTGTCTTCACTTGTTTGGCTTTGAGGTGGCAGACGTAGAAGGGAAGACTTCTTGGTTTTATCGCTTCAACTTCTGTATTTGGCATGGTCACAGACCCTTCTCTTGCCCGTGTAGAGCTGCAGAAGTGCAGGGCTGCCATGCTATGGTGAACTCAAATTGCTGCAACTTCTCAAGTCTTTCAGAAATTGAGAGTTAACTCTCTAAACACAAATATGTGCAGAAGTCCTTTCCTCATCACCCTAGGTGCAGGAAGAATGGAGCTTGGCCTTTTGCCTTAGCCCTGGTGCAGTTTCGCTAGTAACCGAACATAAAATTTAGTAGTACTAGCTTGGGCAGTCTACAGGAGGTGATGCCTTTGCACCCACAATGTTCCCAGCTTTGTCACACCTCTTGTGTGCTGCATGGTGCTGTTTATAAAATACTACTTTCAGTTGGGAAGAATCAACTTAAAAGAAGGCTAAACAGTAAGCTTCTAGACTTACGTAAGCGCCAACTACATGTTCTGAAGTCTAGGAATGTGTTACTGAAGGTGAGTTTTCTGTGACAAAGTGGGATGATAATACTCTACTAGAATTGCATTGCACTTTTTGGGTTTCTGATACTTGATTTTGTAGTCAAAGCCTCCATTTTGGAAGGATCTTATGTACTAGACTATTAGAATACTTGGCTTATTGGATACTTAACCAACAAATCACTTAAATTTTATTGTCAAACACATATTGCTGGAACCATTGAAATGTTTTCTTAATTTTTATATTTTCTTGAGATACAGCTTCCTTCGAATCATAAAATCGTAAGGTTGGAAGAAACCTCTGAGATCGAGTCCAACCTGTCTCCCCACTAAACCATGTCCCTAAAGAACTCATCTACCCGTCTTTTAAACACTTCCATGGATGGCAACTCCACCACCTCCCTGGGCAGCCTGTTCCAATCCCTGACCACCAGTGAAGAAATTCTTCCTAATGTCCAGTCTAAACCTCCATTGGCACAACTTGCGGCCATTTACTCTCCTATCGCTCGTTGCTTTTGAGAAGAGACCAGCACCCACCTCACTACAACCTCCTTTCAGGCAGTTGTAGACAGTGATGAGGTCTCCCCTCAGCCTCCTCTAAGCTAAACAACCCCAGCTCCCTCAGTCTCTCCTCGTAGAGCTTATTCTCCAGCCCCTCACCAGCCTCGTTGCCCTTCTCTGCACATGCTCCATCCCCTCAGTGTCCTTCCTGTAGTGAGGGGCCCAAAACTGAACCCAGCACTCGAGGTGTGGTCTCACCAGTGCTGAGCACAGGGGCACAATCACCTCCCTGATCCTGCTGGCCACGCTGTGTCTGATACAGGCCAAGATGCCATTGGCCCTCTTGGCCACCTGGGCCACTGCTGGCTCATGTTCAGCCGGCTGTCAACCAACACCCCCAGGTCCTTCTCTCCCAGGCAGCTCTCCAGCCACTCTTCCCCAAGCCTGTAACACTGCATGGGGTTGCTGTGACCCAAATGGAGGACTCTGCACTTGGCCCTGTTGAACCTCATCCCGTTGGTCTCAGCCCATGGATCCAGCCTGTCCAGATCTCTCTGCAGAGCCTCCTTTCCTTCAAGCAGATCCACACTTGCACCCAGCGTGGTGTCATCTGCAAACTGGCTAAGGGTGCACTCAATGGCTTCATCGCGATCATTGATAAAGATGTTAAACAGGACTGGACCCAGCACTGAACCCTGGGGAACACTGCTTGTGACTGGTTTCCAACTGGATTGAATTCCGTTTACCACAACCCTTTGGGCCTGGCCATCCAGCCAGTTTTTAAGCCAGCAGAGGGTGTGACTGTCCATGCCGATGGCAGTCAGTTTCTCCAGCAGGATACTGTGAGAAACGGTGTCAAAGGCTTTACTGAAGTCCAGGTACACCACATCCACAGCCTTTCCCTCGTCCATTAAATGGGTCACCTTGTCACAGAAGGAGATCAGACTGGTCTGGCAGGACCTGCCTTTGGTGAACCCATATTGACTGGGCCTGATCACCTAGTTGTCCCATGTGTGCTGTATGATAGCACTCAAGATGATCTGCTCCATGACCTTCCTCAGTACCGAGGTCAGACTGACAGGCAATATATAGAATATGCAGAGAGCTACTTATTTATCTTACTGGTTTGTATTTTACACAAGTCAATACCAGATATAGTTGACTACTGCAAAGATCTGGTTTAGCTGTATTTATGTTTACTGTGGTGGCTACTCTCTGTTAGCTGCATAATAGTATGTATTTTTCGTATTTATGCTGGAATACTGGTAATGCAATGCATCTTTAATTTGAGGAGAAGAGTTTATCTACTAAATTGCTATTTTTAATCTTGGGTATAGGTACATTACAAATCAGTTACTTTGTGAGAATGCTGTTGGATCAGAAATACACAGAAGAAAACAGCAGTGTGCGATTGGTTTACTGAATAGGTCTTTTGAAATTTATGTTGAATGTTAAGCTGCTGAAGAAGCTTTGACATTTATGTGACTGTCCAAACAAATGATATTCCTTGGAGTGGATTTTTTAAGAGGATCTATTAATTTTTCAGTGGATGCTGTTTAATCTTTCAAAGTAGTTGAGATTTTTGGCTCAATGTTCCTGCTTTTATTTTTGCATATATACATTAATGAAGATCTACACACACATTGAAAATATATATATAATTTTGAAAAAAATAATCTAGAAGGCTTTTGCTTTGAGCTAGTTTGATGCTGTAGACCAGCTTGCCTCAGCAGGTGAGTGGTCTGGTAGGAGCATTCCTTTCTCAGGGAAAGAAGCCTTTTTACTGTTAAAGAAAATAGCTTATTTTGCCATTAACCTTCTAGTCATGGCCAGTGGGGCTTTTGTGTATGTATTGGTTCCAGTTTGTGAGGTGGAGACAATCCTTGTTTTCTTCAGGGCTTTCTCTGGTTTGACCTTGGTGCCTACTTGATTATATTTGCATGCTGCTTGTCACTAAGAAGTCCCAGCTGTGGTTGAGGCTGGTTTACATTGTCATAATATGACAGACTAGAAAATAGTTTTTCTTTATCCACAGTGTCCTTCGCTAGGTATAAAAGGAAGGTTGTGGGTGAAAAAAATGGTATGTTTTTTTCTATTTGCTGTTCTGGAGAGCAAAATAGCACAAATTCAGTTTCCCACTAGAAGAAAGTTGTGAATAGCTTTAGCTGGACTCAGAGTGCTCAATTTTGCTAAAAATGTGTTCTTACACTTTTTAAATAGCCATGAAATGCTAAGAAGTTTCTACTTTTCAGTAAGACCAACTTTCATAAAAAAACATTATCGGGGAAAAAGGTGGCTGTTTTATTAAATATAGTATATCTGAGACTGAATTGTCCTTCCCTTTTGTTTTTGTTTTCCTTGCATTACCTTTACTTTTTATTCACTTCCCAAAACAAAAGTTTCTAAAAATAATAAAAATTAGAATAACCTGTTGCTCCACAGTAACTCTGAGTTTTGTGGTGATCTATGAAAGCTCTGCAGTCAATACTGTTTTGACTTATACACATACCATCACTCAGTTGGAGTTTATCTGTATCAAGGATCACAAGATTATGTTAGCTGCATCCGTAGGAGACACACTCATTAAGTCGTTACATTTATGATTTCTCAGCAGAACAATCATTGCTGGTGGCAATGGAAAATCACGAGAGCATGAGATTTTTGTATCACTATGTTGTTAGCACACCTCTTTAGCACAATGGTATGGGTTTATTTTAAACCTCTCCGTAACTAAAATTTGGTAGAAGAGTTTTTGTTTTCAGTCACTAAACTGCTCGTCCAGAGCTCAGCATTTTGGCTTCTGAAAATATATCAGCTCCTGAAGTAGAGTAGTTGCTCACAAAAGACTTTCCAGAAGTGGGACAACTTGAGGAAAAATATACTTTAATAGTAAAAGGAAATAAAGGGGGTGTATGTCACCAGCTGTTCACAGGGGTAGTTTAGGAAAAGACTGCTCCTTCCACACTCAGAAAAGGAGGGGTTTGTTAAACTCCTCTGTGACTATGGAGGAGAAAGAGGTCTGTCGTTTTTTGACGAACAGGAGGGAGAAGTGTGCAATCTTGCAAAGCAGCGTTTCTTCCCCACACAGCATTCAGGCAGCACGAATAAGGGATACTTTTACAAGTAGCTTTTCCTAGAGCCAGGGGAAATGCAAATAAACACAAACTAGAGAGGTGACTGTCCAGCAGCAGAGCCACCTGTGCTAATGTGTGCACTGGGGCGCATCTTCTGCCTTCAACCTGCAGACACAGGAGTGTGGTAACAGTCACCTGTTTAAATAAATGCCTGACTGATAATGTGCGAAGAAACTATTTTTTCTTATAACTGTGCTTAGTCAGGCTTTTTGATTTATGCAGAGACATAACGTTGCCCTGTGGAACATGTCTCTGTGAGCAAACCCATGGAAAAATGAGGATGGAGGTGCCCTTTCTATTCATTTTTACTCATGGTACATCAGGTCTGTACATAATTCATCAGACTGTAAAATAAAGCCTCTGAAAACTGAAGCAAAAATACTGCCTATATAACGCTTCCGAATCTCACAGGATATTCTGGTTGCTGTTCCCCCTCCAAAAAAAATCCAGGGATACACAGCCAAAACACCTTTATCCTGATACTAAACACACATAGGTTATGTATTGTGTATAGATGTACACACATAATTTTGTATTATTACTGCATTTGTCATTATCTTAAGGCATAATTTTGTTTGTCAAGATCTGTCAGCAATTCGTTTGTAGAATTCATGGCACCCAGCAACGTAGGACGAATAACACCTGCCCCATTTATTTCCCCGCACGCTTCTCGGCTGTATGACGGGTGAGAGAAACATTTTTAGGGCTTCATTTGCAAGTATTTCACACGCGAGCCGAAATAGCTCAGTTGGGAGAGCGTTAGACTGAAGATCTAAAGGTCCCTGGTTCGATCCCGGGTTTCGGCAGTACGCTCTCTTGTCTTTTCCTTTTCCTCTCGCTGCTCGGGAGGGGGCGGGCAGCTCCTGCTGCTGCCACCGCCTCACCGCGGCCTCTGACAGCTGGGTCCAACCTTCTCTGCTCCTGACCCCCCCGTCCCGGCCGGTTCCTGCTCACCCACAGCCGGGGCTTGCACAGGCTGCTGGGGGAGCTGATAGTGATTCAAGAAGTAGTTACTACTACAGGAAGTGGAATATTTTGATTTAAGCTAAAGGAGGGTTAAATTTCATCCAAGTGACTGTATTTTTTGAAAGTTAGACAGAATGCCCCTCTGACAGCACGCTTTCTTGATAGCATGTTTTTTTTTAAATAGTGTTTTTCCCAGACAATGTTCAAAGGGAAATGATAACATGTTAAGTATGATTGGTGCTGAACAGATGTGTCTCCGTCATCACCTCTGCAGTCTTTCCCCATCTAAGGTCAGACAGAGAGCTGGCTCCAAGGCTCCAATTAGCAAGAGATTTGGCTGTTGTGAAGTTCATTATAACATTAAAATTAGTCCTTGGAAAGTAACAGAATATGCTTAAGACTTCTGGGAAGATTTATACACATGCAAGTAAGTGTGAAATATATTTTTTAACCACCTATTGTCTTATTACACAAGACAGATGGAAGTCATTCCCTCACGTGTCCAGCGCTGAAATAAAGGATGCTTGCTTTCTAAAACTTCAAAATGAGTCTTAGTTTATTTGCCAGTATTTTTGGTGTCAATAGCACCCCATGACATGTTGTTTGTGAGCAATCACGTCACATCACACGTCATTCATGACCGTTCATGTCGAACTGGTAGCAGAGTGTTCTGTCAGTGGCCCAACCATGATCGCTCTGCAATGACTTTTAACTGCAGGGCCTGAAATTGCCTACCCTCTTCCTCGGGGGGAGTGGTGTTTCTTTATTTTTGAAAAAAAACATTGTTTCCAACAGTGAGATTCCAGGAAATGATGCGGTTTAACCTCTGTTCACAAAGTGGGTGTGTGTACGCTTGCCAGGTGATGGCATAGATGCAGGGGTCCGGCTCTGCGGAGCCTCCCATACAATCTATAGTATCCTGGCAAAACATCACCCTTTGGCATGCCTGTGAAAAAACATGTGCAGTGTCCTCTCTTTTAGTACCTCATGCTGCAGAAAAGAGGAGGACACACTGCAATGCAAGCCTTGGAATGGCAGAAAGGCCACACACCTCATACCTCCCCATGCTGCGTGCCCCCACCTTCCTCTCTGGCAACTGGAAATGGGAGGGTTTGCCTTCCAGTTTCGCTTTTTATCTCTTCTGAGTTTAAGTTTTTTATTTAGGATGGAAGAAAAATATCTTGAGGATGGGTGTCAGGAGGATGGGAGGAGACTGTTTTCAGTGATGCCCAGTGACAGAACAATGGACAATGGCCACAAACTGGAACATTGGAAGTTCCACCTGAACATGAGGAAAAATTCCTTTGATGAAGCATTGGATCAGGCTGCTTAGGGGGTCTGTGGAGTCTCCTTCTCTGGAGATATTCAAAACCTGCCCGGACCCGTTCCTGTGCAGCCTGCTGTAGGTGAACCTGCTTTAGCAGGGAGGTTGGACTAGATGGTTTCCAGAGGTCCCTTCCAACCCCGACCTTTCTGTGATTCTGTGAAAGCAAAAAGTTTAATTTCTGCCCTCTCCTGCCTCTCACTACAGCTTCAAGAAGGGAAGCTAAAAGAGAAAGCGAAACTGTGTGGAGAGGAGCGAGGTGGCGTGGGAGAGCAGAGGCACGGAGGGAGCGAGGTTCTCAGGAGGACGAGACAGAAGGTTTAGGGATCGCTTCTTGCCAAAATCTGGAGCGGAGATCAAAATTCCCAGACCTCGCTATTCCTCTGCTGTCAACAGGTTGCTGAAACTACTTCTGGTTCACAGAAAAGCTAAGGAAGAACTTCAGGGCCAGAAGGTGTGGTAATTAGTGTCATCTAGTCTTAACCGTTCATGTATCTCCCATATCCTTTCCTTGCTGGGAAAAATGTGAAAAAGATGTGAAGAGGCAGAACATTCATTAGTTCTCCTGGTAATATGTTGCAAATGTTCCAAATATATTCCTTACTTTGATTTGAATTTGCCCCCTGTTAAATTCTAGACGTTATTTCTGTTAAGCCTTTTCTCTACTAGATCAAAGATCTTCTTAGTACCTAGCATTTGGTCTCCATGAGGCAGAGAAGTCAGCACCCAGCTTTGTTTTGATAAACCAAAGAAGTTGAACTCTTTGAGTCCCATTTGAAGACACTTTGTCCTGTTTTCAGGTATTTTTTATCACCTTTTTAATATACTGACACCAGAACAATCCACAGAAAAAAGTCCTTCAGTATCGTTGTCACCAGCATAAAACACAGCAGTAAATCAGCTTCTTAACTCTCTTTCAGCGTCTTTCATCTGTTCATGAAAAGGTATCACTGCCTTTTTCAGCCACAGCATCACAACAGGCATTGCTGTTGAAATGTTTGTCCGCTACAAGGAACACTCTCTGCTGCTAAATATCCTATCTGTGCGAACACAAGAAGTGTTACTTAGACCCCCTATAATAAGACAGGTAAGGAATAGTATAACTGCTTATGTTACTATTTTTCCTGAAGAGTTTTTAAGCTTCTGAAATAATATTAAGATTGCACAGTCAACTACTTGGGGACAGAAGGAAATGTTAACGTGAAGATTACTTGTGACTTCTCATTTGTACTTCTGTGCATGTGATATCAGAAATAAATACTTCTTTTCCAAAAAGCTTTTAATTATTCAGCAAAGACTGTAATAGTAGCTTGGGAATGGATTAGGAAGTTATTAATTTATTGCACATGTGTAATTAAAGAGGCAGAAGAAAGAAAGATTATTTACTTTTTGGCTATTTCCATACTGCTGAATAAAAGAGAATTATGGAGCAAGCTTGGATGTTGGAGCTCTTACTGTCTGCTCGTCTTGTGCATTAGCACCCCGATAGCCAACTCTTTCCAAGATTCACTATGGAGGGACCAGTCTTGTGCAGTGCAGACGTGAGCCAGCCAGGGCCTCAGCCTAGGGACCAGGATTTTGCCCAGGAATACTTTTAGGCAATGATCTGGCTGTACCCACTGGAGGGTGGGTCCTGTCTGCCACCGAGTTCCCCTAGGGCCATGAAAGGTGTGGGTCACTTTTGCCCTCTCTCGTTTAGTTGTGGATGCCCCATCTCTGGCATCCGTGGTGTTCAAGACCAGGTTGGATGAGTAACCTGATTTAGTGGAAGGTGTCCCTGCCCTTGGCCGAGGGGTTGGGATTGAATAATCTTTAAGGTCCCTTCTAACCCAAGCAATTAGTGTACTTCTGTGCTGTGGTAATGGTTATTTTTAAATGAAGGATAATATTGCCTGTAATAGCAATTCCCTTCTCAGAGGTTTTGTGACGTTAAACAGAATTTTTGTGGAGCACTGAAATAGTAAAGGTGATAGTCATGGGGACACTGAGAAGAAAATCTAGTATTTGTTATGAGATTTGGATAGCATGCACTGAATAAGGCCTCGGGTCTCATGTGGAAGAAGAGGATAAAATTAAGAGATAACTTTAATTCTGGTATTTTTTAAACTTCTGCCTGTTTGATTTTGCAGGCTTGATGCAGGTTTCTAATGTGATTTGGCAGGTTCTGGGAAAAAAACCCTGAGTGTTGTTGCTTTATTGCTTTTACGTCAAACAATATTCAGGCATTTTTCATTCAGCTTTTATCTTCTTTACACTATCTTTTTGTTAGCATTGCTGCATTCTAGGTTTCTTCTTGCCTGCAAACATCTCCATTTCCATTTATTTTTCTATTAGCTTGTTCCCTTAAGATGAACCCCCTGCTAGGAAGCAGATCCAAGGCTGCTTTCATGTCTGCCTAACTAAGCGTTTGTATTTGAGTCACAAAGCTTCTTCTCTGCAACTGGAAAACTTCTCTGTCACTACAGATGTGGTTACACATGTTTTTTAATGACTGTCAAATAATGAAGTTGATACCTCACAGAGATTCAGAGGAAAAAAAACTATCACATTTAACAATTTTATTTCAGCCTTTAAAAATCTGATAGGTTTGTTTCACGTGTTTTTTTCCTTGACCATCTTTGGCTACTGAGTCACTGTTTTAAGTGAATGAAAACTGGAGCAGAAGAAGCAATTCAGGGAGAGTTGTACAACACATCCTACCTAGTTCTGCTGCAAGCTGCAACAACTTACAACCACAGAACATGACTAATAGTGAAGGAGCTTAAAGCTTTGTTTTGAAATACCTCTTTTTGGTATTTCTGACAGTGGTTGGACTAGCTTACTGAGCCTGACATTTTCCATAGGCTTTCTGAGGGTTTTAACAAGTTCAAGTGTTTCTTGGATGAGATATTCCTCCTCCTCTTTCATGTCCCAAGAAGCCCCTTCCTTGTCTCTACAGGCAGTTTCTGCACCTGATGTTTGTTACTGCCTTGCCTGTCTCTCAGCAGCGAATAAATGCTACTCAGTCTAACATATAAGAAAATTTCCTTCTCTTTGGGTTGAAAATTTGGTTTGTTGATAAAAAAGATTTGTTTCTGTCTCTTGACTAAGAGATTTCTGACCTCATCCCCTACACATCCAGTAAGCCCCATTTAAATATGCAGTATCATCAATATAAGGGATTTAGAAAACCTAAGCCAGAACTCACAGTTAGTTTTTATGGTTTATATATATTTTTAGTATTGTCTTATTGATATTCATTATTGTCTATCTGGTTTGTGCTCCCATAGAAGAGCTAGGATCATGTTTTTCAGATTTCTGGGAAAGAAATGCACTTAAAAAAGTGAAACAAAGTTTTCAACTGATGACACATTTCTAGAATCTAGCACTCTATATTCAAGTATTTTATTTTTTCCCTGTGAGTGAGCGAGTTTTGAGAACTTTATCCTGTTCAGGGCAGGTACATCATGTAAAAAGGCTTTTTCTGATCTAGTTCCTTGGGAGTTTTGGGGGTTCTGTTGATTTTTTACCCTCCAGCAATATATTTCAGGGTTCCTGCTTTGTGTCTTTTTAGAAATATAGAACTTTTATTTCAGAATAATGTGGAAATATAAAACTTATTGTATAGTTCACAAGATAGATTTGGGGCAGTTAAGTGAAATTTTGACTTTCAGTCCTGCTATGGTTATCAATGCTGTCTTTATTCCTCAGTGAACCTCGGGGGAAACATTCTATTTTTGTTTGGATGTACATACATCTACTTGCTTAAAGCAAGGGAGCATTCATTCCTTTGCCCAACAATGTTCTTGGGATTTAGTCCACATGACATGAGGAATGAATATCTTTTTTCTCCATTTTGTATTTTCCATTGGGATAAGTAGTAGCTTTAGTATTTTGAATAAAAACTGTGAGAGAAGGGTATCTTCTGGAACTTGATCCAGAAAGCTCAATGTAAGGTTAAAGCTTTAGAGATATCTGTTATTACTTTAAAGACTGTGTTTGTACTATTTTCAGATTTTTTTTTTTCAAATGTGGTACAGAGCAAGGTCTGAATTTCCTCCTTTCCTTTCTCTGTTATTGGGATGTTTTGTTGCATTGTTGAATTGTCGAGATGAGAACATCTGGCCTACCCCTTCCATGCCTTCTTGACTGAGTGCTGAATGATAAGCCATGGAGGCAGCCTGCTAGCCAGGCTAGCCAGGCCACAGGCTCCTTACAGGTTTTGCACAACATCTGTAAAGCTCCACATGTGTCAAAACTAGACTATTAAAACAGTTTACATCTCACCTCACTTTTTTTTTGTCATCCATCATAAATCTACTCTATGTAAAGCAGGTCCTCTCCTACCGCAGCCATTTGGAGTACGATTCACCTCACTTCACTTCAGACATTTAAAAGTTCAGTGTCTGTCTAAGTTTGAACTAGTCCGCCTCACCTCCTTTTAAGGTCAAGGCACAGAAATTAGGACAGAGAGATATCATCTGACCTTGTCAAGATGCCTGTCTGAGGATGGGATGAGTTATCCCGTGTTTCTTTCCCTTTATAGATTATCTGGGAACCATAGGGTAACTGACATTTAGCTCTCTTGCCTTCCAGATGCCTGGATTCCTTAGATGAATCATACTTTATATTTGATGACTGCCTTTATAGTTAGCCCAGACTAGAAACTGATGAAGTGGCTCTGGAGATAAAGTCTTCTTTTGACAGCCTTTGGGCAGACGGTCACCACAGCAGAGACAGATAGAAGCTCTCAAGTGGTAGACTTCGTTGATGTTATTTAAATACCTTTTTTCAGTTGAAGATACTGAGATGAGTGGTGGTGCTCACTCAGGCTGGTTTCATCTGTCAGTCAGCATTGTATTTATCTAAACTTTAAGTAGCTTAAAGCTTTCATCCGTGTTCCCACATATTATAGATACTGCAGAAAATATGCTAGTTTAGGTATAAAGTGACATGGTGCTGAGTCTCATTAGCTGAATGATGATACCGCTTCATGATCTCCGAAGAGAATATAGAAGACAGATCCTACAAAGGAAATGAAAGTGCTTGTACCTTATTTTTGACAAAATGAATAAAACTACACTAAGGCAATATCTGACTTAGAAGTGTAAAAATGTGTCAGCAATTTCTAAATAATGTTTATTTAAGACTACAGAAAGATTTAGCAGAACTTACACAGGCATCTGCCATACTAATGCAGTGTGTGATTTTAGGACCTTTCTAAACAATTTGTATATATTACATGCTTCAGCTAATGTGTCCTTAGAGAGATGAGAAGCAACATGCCATCAAATTTGGAAGTGGATGTCTTTAAATAATGAGAATTTTCTGTTGCAGTCAGCATCAGACTTGTGGGAGGTAAATTCAGCTGGACTGCAAGGCCCAGTGAGGAATCAGTGAGAAGCCTAGGTGGGATTCATCTGTCTAAATGTAGACATGCGTATTGAGTACCACTGAACCCTAGAGTGCCCTTACGATAAATGAATGGAGAAGGTTAGGTCTTTGTGCAATGCAATTCATCCTCTCCTAATGTGAGTTGCAGAAAATAGACCAAGTGAACTGCAACCTGAAAACATCTATATCTTTCCATTAAGAGAAGATCTTATAAAGGAAGCCCTGGGTGACTAGTTAAGTGTAGATATCTGTAATCAATAGATGTCTAACATCAGATGAGATAAATTTCATCCTCTGTCATGAGAAAGCCTGCAGGTAAAGCCACAGAAAGATTGATGAGTTGAATTGGTGACACAAAGAAAGCTTGGGTAATCCAGTGTCCAAATTGATGGGGTACGAGCACAGCAGCCTTATGGCTGTCAAGTAAATGAAACTCACCTAAGACCATGAAACTGTCTTTAACTCAGATTGAATTTGTGGCTACAATCTTGTGTATTTTCTGTGAGACCTGACCGGATTACTCTTCTCTGAGTTCCTCTTCTGTTCTAACCAAGTGAATATGTTGTAACATGTAAATTTGTTTTCAGGAAAAGAAATCCATGAATTAGAGAGGAACTGGATAAATAATGGAAATTAGGAGAAGGCAGGAGCTGATGAGACTGTTCATATGAAGAGGGATTTTGTGCAGGCAGGATCGTGATATATCCAGAGCTGCTCTGCATGACCAGACTTTGGCCTCATTCTCCTAGCTACAGGACAGGGAGACAAAGGGTAAGGTGATGACAAGGCAGTGGTCTATGTTGGAGGAAGGAAGAGAGATAACACATATGAATAAGAGCCTGTGTAAGAAGGAAAAACCAGAATGACATGGGAGGAGAAAGAACGGAGGAAAGATTCAAGGTTGTCTACTCTTAAGGAGGGTGGGAGGGAACAGACCTGAGCGGGTAAGTAGCAAAGTAAAAATGAAGAAAATCCCAGCATAGAGACAGGAATCAAAAAGCCTAAGTAAAAGGATGACAAAATTTGAAGATTTATCATCACAGTTACTAGAAATGAAAGCTAATCTTGCAAGCATAAAGAAACCTATATGGGTAGTGAATGAACAAATGAGGGAACTGATTAACAACTACTCTTTTCTTCTTGGGTCATCCCTTGTTGAAATCTACTGAAATTTATTGAAAATTTTGAAATATTAGATAAATTATTTTTCTGAGATGTACTGCTTTGAGACGCAAGCCTAAGAGAACAAAGATTTTTTTCTGCAAGTGTGGAGTTGTTTTTTTCAGATCTAATGACTTAAGATATTTTGTGTAGATATGGTTGCACTTGGGTAACTTAGACTGTCAGATAAAAACAAGATCAACAGATGTAGGGAAGCCTTTCTTCCCTTGGATTTCTGTTTGGTGACTGTTTTTAGTATTCAGGAGGTGCTTTTTTTCAGGTGCAAGCTTTTTCTTTGGTCAAGTCACTTAAAATTCCTCATTTTGGAGCCAAATGGGTTAATTGTGTCATCTCTGGTGTCTAGTCATGCATAATCTCACTTTGAAGTCTTCACTTCTACTGGGGCACTTAACTGTTTTCTCTTCTACTTGCCATCTAGCATATTCTAGGTTTCCTGAATCTCCTAGGAAAATGATGTCTTTGAGATCTGTCTCTTCCACGCGAGTTACTCGTTACGCTCTGTGGACTATAATGATTAAGATGTCTATTTATAGAATCACAGAGTCACATAATGCTTTGGGTCAGAAGGGTATTTTACAGGTCATCTAGTGCAACATCTTTAGCTAGATTGGGTTGCTCATAGCCCCATCCAACTTGACCTTGAATGTTTCCATTAGTTCTGGGGACAACCTGTTCCAGTGTTTCACCACCCTTGTTGTAAAAAAATGTGTTCCTTATATCCAGTCTAAATCTACCTTCCCTTAGTTTAAAACCATTACTGCTTGACATGTCACAACAATTTGCCATAATGCAAACTTAAAGACACATAGCTACTAGGTAGATGCATACATGATAGATGCATGATGGATGTATTTTACTCTTGAATTGACTTCCACCTTGTATAACGAATATCTTTGCTTCACACATTTTCCAATCAGAGACTTTCATAAGTGTTCAAGAAATACAATCCTGTTGGCATTGTTGGAAAAACATCCCTTAAATGATGCCTCTTGCTCTAAGAAATCTGGAGCATGTAAATTCATAACAGTTAAAAAAAGCAGCCAAAATATTTAAAGGAATAAAAAAGGTGGATTTGCTATAAGCTCTGGGTAAAGATTAGCATGGGTTCATTTCCATTCAAAACATTCTTATTATGGCCAGTTTCATGTAATGCATAAGATAAAGTTATTTTACATGATCTTTGGAGCAAGGAAAAATGTACTAACGTATTGTAATTTGAGTTTCTTGCTAAGTACTTTTTGTCTGACATTGAAATTTTGCTCAACAGAAGTATAATCTGTTGTTTTTCAGGTGAGGTTTATGACAATGTAGATAGCTCTAAGCTAAAATAAAGGTAGTTTGGCAGAAGGAATTAGAGGTATAATGTTTTCTTCAAAGAAAATAAAAATAAAAATATTCACAACAGCCAAAACTTCCAGCAGTGCTCAGCTTGAGTTACATTGGATTCACTTGACTGGGCAAGTTTGCTTCATATCATATGATGGGGTTGTTTTTTTTTTTTTAATTTGAAAAGTCTTTTGTCTGTGGAGCAGATGCCTGTGTATTGCTCGTTGTGTCTTCTTTCTTTCCACTTTGGCCCTGAACTTTCACTTGCCTCTAGTTTTTCTTGTAGAATTATCTTTCCTCTTATCTCCAAAACTATCACCTGATGTTGTGAATTATCAGGTGGCTTATTCTTTCAATCAATATGTCAATTTCCACGTAAATTTATATGTAGAAAACTGTATTTTGGCCAGAATTCCTTCAGAAATTCCAAGGGCTAAATACTTTTCTGGCTTGATGCTAATCTGTGCTGTAGAAGAGGCCTGAGAAACAATACTGTCATTGAGAAAAAAAATGTGAACCTACTGCCTACTTACTGCTCAGGAATTCTGTATTACTTGAGTCAACTGTGTTTAATGATTTCTTTGCCTGTACCTGTGAGTATTCTTTTGTTTAGTCTTTTTCTTGAAAAAAAAAGGAACATATTAATCCTAAAAATGCGTTGGCATCTGTATGGGTGTATCTGTTTGCTGCCCTTTGATGATAGGTTGGAAAGTTTGATATTAGGGGTGAATTTCGACATGAATCCATACTGCAAGGTAGCTGAAATACTTTGTTCTACTTTCAGAATAAAGCCTAAACACTTTAACTAATAGATTTATCACAGTTGCGGGTGTGGTAACCTGAAACAGTGGCTCGGAAGTGTGGACAAGGCAGCGTGGTCACAGTTTGGCTCAAGAGGGCTTTGGCCACTGCTCGTGTGCTCAGATTTCCTTCCTGAAAAGTTCCTTGATAGCTGCAGGCCAGTCATTCTGGACAGCAGTGCCAACACGCAGCACTCAGAGTTTTCCAAGAGATAGTAAAACCTCATAGTAAATAAAAAGTCATTCAGCACACTATTTTGTAAACTGGTACAGTGCTGATATTGTGGAGCCCTAACAGGGGCTCCTTTATTTGAGAGCAGTAGCTGCAGGGAAGCTGCGGGAAGTTCACCGTGAGGCACTAAGGAACAGAAAGTGCCCGTCATTTTCTGATGACTAATTGAAAGACAACTGTCTTTTCATAATTTTGCTCGGTGTCTTCTGCACAGCATGTCATGCAGTGGCATGTGGCTGCTGACGCTGGCAGGTCTGCAACAGTGACATGGTGATGCCAGGATGCAGGATCTGGCTGTCCTTTTTCTGTCCATCCAGGTGTTCCTAGTACTGCATGCTGTAGCACGCTCCCAGTTTTGTAAAATTATGTAGTTGTGATAGAGGGAAGTAATCCTAAGAAAAGCAATGTATTTGCCACTCTTCTACTTGCAATTTTCTTTCCCCTGCTCACTAAGTAATCTCCATGTTATCATCTGTCTGCTATTCCTTTTTTCCACACTCTAACTTCTTTGAAAATGCCATTATTCTCCTTGATGTGCTATGGTAGACGCATTTTTCCTTGCCTTAACTTGCCCGGGCTGCCTCTGCCTCGCCTTTCTCTGTGCTTTCTCTTCCCATCCCATACAGGCTCTCAAATGGCAGTAGGTAGGTGCCTGAACTGAGCCATCCTTGATTACGACGGCTACATGGACACATATTTTATGTATAGACACCTCAGTTCAGGGTTTTAATCAGCTATCTGTATGCCATCCTTTTTTTTTTTTTCATTTTTTTAGTGTTGCTAATAAATGTGCGTTCACTTTAACTGCTCTCAGATGGCATGTTGTTAACTTTGGTTCAAGATGTTTTCTAACCTAGATTCAAAGACGGATCTTTCTCACACCAGAGAGATTTGTTCAGGTGCTGAGTAGTAAAGAGAGGTGCGATATTCAGAGTGTTTTTGTGTTAGTATCTCCATTTATAACTCCTGAGATCCTTCAACATATTTTCCGAGTAACTAGTCTTACTTTCTGTCTTTTTTAACATGTTGTGTTGAGATCAGCAACCAAAAGCCAGTTCCAGGTAAATTGAATCCTAAGGAAGATGAGTTGAAACCCATTTCAGACTATGTGGCATTGCTAATTGGTTTTGTACTTCCAAAAATGAAGTAGAATCATATTTTAGTTTGTCTGGCAAGTAGTAAATTTTTTATATAAAGAATGGAGAACCTGAAAGTGCTGATGGCAGTGTCTGCAGTGTGGATGAACTCCTTAGCAGCATGATGGTAGTAAGTTTGCTGCATAGATAATACACGACTTGTGGCAGAATGGTGTGGTTGAGCAGCCGTGGAAATATTGAATAGTACAGCCACAACCACAGCTGTTTTCATTATACATATGCTTAAAAAATGGCTAAACATCTTAAGTGTGGAGCAGGGAGAGTAGAGAAAGCTTTCAGTGAAGCAGAGGGGATTGACAGTTTTTATTCAGTATGGTTGAGCTGAACTAATAGCTATAGCTCCAGACTCTTCTCATGACTTATCACTACTTTATTTTGATTTATACATTTTATTCCTCTAGCACATAGTATTTGCATTGTGGGCAAGAACTTCTGCATGCTATCAGCTTTTAAAAGTAATTTTTGTTGATGTCCTGAATGAAACCACTTGTCTGCATGTCTGGTGTGTGTATTGATCTTATGGACTGTCTCCTGCAATATGGGCAATAAATGCTCAGCTGTGACAGTTCTGAAAGTCTAGCAGCCAGATCAGCCCCCAAATAACCTCTGGCATAGAGATGGGAAAAGAATTAGAAAACATACAAAGACCACTCACCCTTTAAAAAGAATTAAATTATTTATTTTGCATCTGAAAAGGCTATTAAGAGGGGAACCCTTCTCCTCTTGCCACTCAGATGTTTACAGGCGCTGGAGTTCTGCAGTCAGCACCCTGCATCCCAAACTGTTACTACCAGGTTTATTAATTTTTGCCAGTGATACACCCATATCCTCTGTGCTTCCAGTTAATTTTCTACTGTTGCTGCTTTCCTGGCAAGTGTTACCTTGCAGTGAATGAACTGAAAAGAGAAGGAGTTTCCTTTCCCATTTATCATCTGTTAACAGGTTTTTGATTGAAAGAATAAACACGTTTCTCCAGCTACCTCAGCTAAAATGAGACCATCAATTTCTCAAAGCTCAGGAAAAACCCGGAGATGTAACTCGGAGGTATCCGCCCTCCTGGCAAGATGCCAAAGCCTGCAGAACTTGCTGTTGTCCTGTAGCCTTTTTTTGATGTCATGTGCAAAACACGAGGATTTGTGCTGTGCTAATCCCTCTAATGAGGGCTTCTCCCAACCTCTATATAGACCCTACTCAAAGCTGTGGCTGCTGGGCAGGCACTGCAGAGCCAAGGCTTGTGTCTTTTGAACTACATTCAAGGCAATTAGAGACCAGGATTAAACAAACACCTGACACAAACATCCTCAGTAGTGAGAGGGATTATCCTGGTTGGCTGGGGCATGGAGCCGCAGCAAGGCCAGGCTGTGCCACGGTGGAGATCCGCATGTGCTGCTCACTTAGGTTCAGTGGAGAGGCAGAGCCTGCACCCAGCTGCAATGGGCACCCTGAGGTGGCTCTTCTGGGCTTGGCTGGGCTACCTAAGCTACTGCTGTCTACCCGGGGCACAGGCACAATTCCCCCGTGTGTGCATGACAGTGGATGCCCTTCGCTTGAAGCGCTGCTGCCCGCCCTTGGGGACGGACCCAGGCAATGTCTGTGGGTCCCTGCAGGGCAGGGGACAGTGCCAGGAGGTGCAGGTAGACACTCAGCCCTGGAGTGGCCCCTACACCCTTCGAAATGTGGATGACCGGGAACGGTGGCCCCTCAAGTTCTTCAACCAGAGCTGTCGGTGCACAGGTGAGAGGGGTGCTAGGGTAAGGGGATGGGGATGAATGGGTCTGCTAACCTTGCTCTGAAGACCAGAAACATCCCTGATGGCAAAAGGTATCAGTAGGGCTTTGAATATTATCACTTCCCTAAAAATTCTGTCATGTTCATGATACTGTCAGCATTTTCTCTTATGCAGACCTTTGAGTTTTCCTCTTTGCCCCTAGAGTTGTCCCTGTAGCCACCCATCACCATTCTCCACAGGTTTGGGGACGTTTCAGTGCTGCGTTCAAACCTCTGTCACTGCTAATCAAGGCATAGTGAACTTGGATCAGTTCTCATGGATCAGATTTATTCTCTTGGAGTAGTACTTTGCAGCATGATATACCCCTGTGCTCTGAAATTGGGTAGATGTCTGGCCAGGGCATTTCCCAGGGTCGTTAACTAAGTCTACAACTCACTTGAATCTGAAATAGGTCTTTACAACCACCAAAAAGGCCATCCTGTCCTTTCCATCTCCACCACCACTTTACATGGGCCTCTGTGTTCGTGTGTTGGAGGCCAAATGGATCAGAGAGCAGAAGTGCTTGTAGGGTAACCTGGCCAAAAGATCAGTTTACTAGTGCTGGCAGGAAGGAGGTAATAGGAAGGTGAGGTCAGGGCAGGATGCAGCAACGGCACTCTTTTTTTCAGCAGCAGCCCGAGTTGAAGAAGGGTTAAAATGAGCAGGAACCGCAGCCTCAGCTCAGGCTGCTTTGCAGGACCGCCAGGAGATGGTATCAGGACTCAGGGAAAAAGCACATCTCTAGCACTGAAATCACCTGCTGGGTAGATTTCAAATGCAGCCCAGCATTTCTTGTTGGAAACATAGAAGTTGTTTGAATTTTCTAACCTGGAAAGAATAGCCTGCTTTCCTTCACCTGATTCTTGGAACTAGCTGAAATGTTTTTCTTAAAATATACTTTGGCTTTCACTATCAAAAAATCCCTGTTCAGTCTGAGAAGAAGCATTGTAGAAAATTTCAGCCCACAAGGTTAAGTTTTGCAGTGCTGTTATCAACTGAAAGCAGAGAGGTAGTGGCAGATGACTTAAATGGATGGGTAGACAGCATTACTGAAGATCCTCGAAATAATAACAACAGACTTTGGAGTATAAATAATTTTTTATGTCTTCTTTTGGCTAGATTTTCCAAGCACTTTAAAAAAAATGGGTTTAGGTTTTTTTCATTTTAAAGGTTCTTGTGTACCTCCAAAACTGAAGTCAGGTATCACATTTAGGCACAGACCTTGAGTATATTATATTTACACAATCTGACTAATTAAGGCATCAAAATCAGGGAGTAAATTGAAGAACAGTGCAGATAGACACGGTCTGCATAGGCAGGCATTAATTTGCTTGTCAAAGTAGAGGTAAGCACCAGTATTTGATATTTGCAGAACTGAGTCCCAAGTTACATGACCAGAATGTAGTGTCCTTTCATTCATGTTTATTTCTGCTGAGTTATCTGCTCCCCTCAGCTTTTTAAATTTGTTTTCTCTGTGTTTTTATTTCACTTGTACTCCTCTTTCTAAATATAGTCTAATCTAAATATACCAATGATAAAACATTAAGGTGGTAGACATCCTTAAGGATGATTTTCAGAAAGATTTCCTGGGCTCTACTGTGCTGTGGTCAGCTTGATGCTGGTTGCAAAGGCATTTCAAGCATAACGCTAAGAAGTTCACAGCTGTGTGGCAGTTGAATTAGATCTGGTTCTTTTACAATGCTGATGATCCTGCATCTGTTAGTATTTTGTTGTGTTTTCTTTTTTTACTGTATTTTATACACTGGTTGCCCATCTGCACACTGGAGTGATGTGGTGTTACTTGTGGTCTTTATTAGATTCTAGGGCTATGGTATCTATGGTAGATAACGTAAACTAAATATACTCATTCAGAGTATTTCAGTGGGATAATTAGATTAAGTTTAGAACAATACTGTTATAGAAACTTACGAACAAAATGCTGTTTTGAGTTCTAAAGGATAAAGTTGTACTAATGAGATACAGATCTGGTACAGCATTTAAAAAAATTGGTATAGAAGATTATTGTGAAAAAAACACTGCAATCGGTCATGTGGTTGGTAGTACAGATTGTGATAGTGATTAAACAATGACATAGTTTAAGTTGACTGAGGAGATAAACATAATTATAAATAATTTTCTTTTCCTGCCACTTTCCAAGGTTGACGTGTGGAAATGTGCTGCACATTATTTTTTTTCCACAGAAGTTTTTTTGTGAAAAAAAAAATAAAATAAAAATTTTATTTAAATCTTTTCACATTCCTGTGCAATATATAATCATGCTGAGGACAGAAGGTTTAAATTCTATTGTTTAGCTGTAAGCAAATTGCAGTTAAGCCATGTATCTGATATGATGGCCCTCCCATTAAGTGAAAATGAGTTTTTGAAGGAGTTATAAAATACACTTCATTTATGTATTATAGGGCAATGTGGCTGTAAGATAATACTAAAATATAACCATAATTTGATGACCCTATTGAAGTCTTCACTAGGTGCAAACATTCCACATTCTACAGCCTAACAGTATGTCCAAATCAAGAAGAGACAGAAGAGCTAACCTTTTGTCTTGCACGGATCAGGATTGGATCAGGATGGTCCTGATCCTACCCTTGGGGTGCTGCAGTATGCTGAGGGTTCAAATCTAATGTAAGTCCCAGTTTAATGCAATGGCTAAAGAAGTCTGGAAAGGAGTCCTTTCTCCCCATCCAACAAATGATGTGTATTAAGCTGATTTCGGTGGAAGGAAGAGGCACAATAGCTGCTCAGCTTTCATCTTGGTACACTAAAATAAGGCAGAAGATGGTGAGTGTTGAATGGGTTCCTTTTCACTGAAGAAAAGGCACTGAGTTGATGGATTTAATGATTTTTGTTATGCTCAATGTCTGAAAGCCAGCCACATGTTATGGCTGCTCAGAGATAGAAAAATCCCTGTCTGTGACCTCAAGCAATCACTGAGGTTGAGAAACAGCTATGTGATAACTGTTGTTAGCATAGACCAGCAGTGTGTATTAACACATACCAAGTGTCATGTCATAGGAAGTCTTTTTCTCACTGTCATGCCCAGGGACTGACCCACTGGGAGACCATAATGCCCTCAGAAACAGCCAGATTCACCCAACTTGATTAGGAAAGAGCACCATTACTGATGGTGAGATTAGGCACAGAAGATGATAGCTCCTGAGGCATGTCAAACAATCTTCAGACAAAAGGGTTAATGGGGAAGGTGCGCAAGATGATTTTTCTTGCCCAGTGGCAGTACAACAACAGTCATTCCTGAAAGCAGTGGCACAAGCAGGGAGCATTTGGACCCCATCCATGACATGAGCTCCCTGTTTATGTCTCCAAACTACTTCCCACACTGTAATTTCTAGGAATGAGAGGTGAGAAAAAACTTCAGTTCTCAGCAAAGCCTCAGCGAGATCCTACACTGAGTTGCTATGTGTTAGTCACTGAAGGCAAAAAAGTGCTAAGGCGTGAATCCTTGCATGTTCCTGTGGTCCCTGTGTTCAGAAGGGTCTCGAACTGCTTTTCTGAAAAGGTCTACTGTGTGCTGTATTCTAATAATATGAGATTACTTTTCCTGCTCTCCTAGAGCTGTACCATTGAAGTCCACCATCAGCAGTGTAGCAGACATTGAAATTAAGTTGTAAGAGATTGGGACATACATTTCACAGTGCTTTGATGTGGGAAGTCCACAAGGCAGTGAATGAACATTCTGCAAACAGCAGTGCATCATTTCCAGACCAGTGGCCTTGCATAGTGCTTTAGAAACAAATGCTGAAAAAGCAGTTTGGGTGGGACATAAAACCCCTAGGTATGCGTACTGCAATCATTGCGGTTTGCTGTGTGGGAAATCCCACAGATCTTCAGCTTCTTGCCGTTTCAGCTGCTGCATAACGACAGTCCTGTGATGCATGGAGTCTATTGAAAGAAAATGACAAAAAAATCCACTTTCACTGTCATGAAGTGTTGTTACTGTGTGCGTTTCTGAAAAGGGAACATTGCCAAATAGACCTGAGGATGTTACAAAAGTGTTCGACACAATCAGCAGAAATACAGCAGTGTGAAATAGCACTTTGCCTGAGAAGATAGCACTTTGCTCCTTCTGTTTGCCAGGCTTTTCTTCACTGCAGTCCTTCCTTCTTACTCAGTAAAAGCTCACGTCCCATTGAAGAGTGTCTGGTGAAGTGGTGGAAAGAATGAACCCCTTGGATTACTTCGTAGAATAGGTGGTAAGGGAGAAAATCCTGCAGAGCACCAGCTGGATATAATTAGCACCTGCCTTAGGGAAACCTGCCTTAGGAATCACTGGTCCACCTAGTTCCATATGCGATTACAGGTGGAGAAAAGCTTTTTTTCCCCACAAAGATGACTGATCAATTCAGGCTTTTGAAAACTTCTTTTTGTAGCCTAAGAAGGCACATAAAACATGCCTAAAATATGGCTATTGTCCCACAAAATGATCTTCGGCATCTAGAGCTGCGTAGATTCCTCACTGAGAGAGGAATGGGTACCATCAGAACCTGAACAGCCACTTAGTGGAGTCTTGTTCTGGTACCAAGACCAGACAGGACAAACCCTGTCCTGCCCTGACTTTGATTCTGTTAGTGCTGTGCTCCAATGTGATGCTGTTAGTAGATGGATCATTTGAATTACTGGAAGTGTCACTGCTGATCTCAAAAAAAGTTTTTGTTAGGTCTTTTAATAGTCAATTCCTGCTTTACTCCCCTTCTCTTAAAAATAATTTAATTGTACCTTTGGGTGTGAGGGGGCAACAGCTGCTTTCCAGGAGTCCATGTACTGAAACTTGTGCAATATACGTGGCCTAATTAGGCAATGTTGCAAGATATCCCTGATATTTGTCATCTGATCAGTACAGGCTGCAGTATGTGATGGGCCCTAATAGCTAGGCTGAGTTGTCAGCAACGAGCAAGTATACAGATAGAGTGCACTAAATTCACAACAGCAATCGTGCTCTTCTGATGGGTCTCAGAATATCGTGATAGAATCAGTGTTTTGATTCTATGTTGCTTTCCCCCCATCTTAATCCTTGCCCTCATCATGATAACATATCCAGGCAATCTTTCTTTCATAAAACTAAAGATTACTTGACTTTTCTGGCAGTCTTCATCCCCCTAAACCAATGCAGACCCTGGGCTTTAGGTACCTCCTAGTTGGAAGATGGTAGCTGAGCCCAGCTGCTCCTACCCACTGGAAACTGTCCTCATGGTATGCCGTCAGGCTGTGCATGGTCCAAAACATAGTTAAAGCTTTCACCCTTGTGATCCCTGGCCCTAAGCTTCGTGATAGCATGTAAACCTGTGATAGCATCTAAACCTATAGATCTCAGAGCTTCCAAAGCAACCATAAGCTCTTTAGACCTGCAGTTAAGATTCCTTATGTCCTTTTGGTGGGTCTCACAGGAGTCCGTCACAAATATTTAGACCTCAGCAGCCCTTATCCTAGCCGTAAAATACACACCCTTCTTGGTAACAGGGCTTGTAACCTTGTGGGTCTTTGAAATAAGCTCTGTAGCCCCTGAAAATATGAAATCTTTAGTGTTAACTGTTGTTCTGCATGTAGACTCAAGCCTACAGCCTAGGAACATCTGTCCATCCATAAACACTTTGTAAGCCACTTCTTCATCTCCATGTTAGCCCAAAACCTGTTGTGGGTATAGCAGCACCAATAAATGTGGGGACCAGTAAGGTTTTGTGGCATTTTGGAAGACAATTGGAGTGGTTATTTTGGAGTGAGCATGTACGTGGAGCTGGAGGGAGGGTGGGGTTAGGGAATCTCAGTCTCAGATTTTGGAGAACCGAAGGGAGAACCCAGAGGAGCCCTGCTTGCCCCTCAGTTCCCTCCTCCCCCTGGCAGCAGTGCCCACTGTCCTACACTGCTGCTATGCCAGCAGCCTGCCTGCGTGCAGGCAGGAGGCAGATGCCCACTGCAGGAATGGTCCTTCCCAGTCACCCCTGGAAAAGGCAAAGCAAGCTGCAGCGAGGCCTTTCTGCTGCTTCTGGCAGTCTGCCATGGTGGGTGAGAGGCCACATTTAAAGCAAGCTCTGCTTTCCTGGGCTCTTTCACCGCATTAGAGGATCTGAGCTAATAGCCTAGAGCGTACCCGATCACTTGCCTTAGGAACAATGCCAGCAGGGGACAATAGTACCGCAGTGTTTCTCAGGCTCTTATTGCAACACCAGTTAATAATGCTTAAAGCGTGACCTGCAGGCGCCTCTGGTACTTGTACTGGATTGTGTTGGATCCCAGTTACACTGTTAACAGATGTTAGTTTTTCCTGAGTTTTGTCCTTAAGAGAGCTGTTGTAGTTGGGGATTTTTTCCTGTGCTTGAGGGTCCATGTTAGCTGACCTTTTTGGGGGGGGGTTGGGGAAGTTTGGGAGTACTTGAGAGCCACTCGAGCAAAGAACTTCATCACATGCTTAACCTGAAGTGCTTAACCCTCTGTTTAGTGTCTTCACGTGTCTGAGGGCTTTGCAGAGCTCTGAGCACCTTAGGGTGTCAAGCCCCTTACCCAGCACTTCACCTCCCCAGTTGGCTGAGTGTGATTTTTGGCCCTGCTGTGGCTCTGGGAAGCGAGCCATCCTTCTGGTTAGGCAGTTGGCAAAGCTGCCAGTCTACAGAGCTGCTGTCCCTTCCAGGAACTGGCATCTCTGGGGGAAAAGAGCACTGATTCTTAATTCTTCTGCATTTCATTGTTATTTCACTCTGGTTCAAATGTCATGATTGCTCTTTCCCTCTTGATTCAGGAAACTTTGCTGGCTATAACTGTGGTGACTGCAAGTTTGGCTGGACTGGCCCTGACTGCAACGTGAGGAAGCCACCAGTTGTCAGGAAGGACATCCACTCCCTGACAGCAGAGGAGAGAGAGCAGTTCTTCGATGCTCTGGACCGTGCAAAGACAACCATTCACCCAGACTATGTAATTGCAACTCAGCACTGGCTAAGTCTGCTGGGTCCCACCGGAGAGGAACCACAAATTGCAAACTGTAGTGTTTATAACTACTTTGTTTGGCTTCATTACTACTCAGTCAGAGACACACTATTAGGTTAGTGCTTTTCTTATCTAAGTGGCTCTGCAGGTAAAGGAAAGGGTGAAAAGTATCATTTCTGAACAAAGGCAAGTAAGCTTAACACTGCTGCATTACTTTAGTGAGCAGTGAGTCCCAGTGGGAGCAGATCTATGGAGTGAACGATTGGCAGTGAGAAACTGTTGGCCACCCGCAGATGAAGGAAGTCTGCTTCATACCTGCTGCAGTCTGATTCCCATGACCAAATGCCCTGTAGTGGCTGGAGCCCACCAGCCACAGTACTAGTGGATCTGTCTGACAGGGAAGCAGTTCATGGGCTCCACTGCTAGATGAACTGTAGTCGGGCAGTGACTGACTTCAAAAAGATGTTTCTAGTCCACAGGAAAGCGTAGATGCAGCAGCAGTGGAAAGGGTCTCTGCCGTGGTGAAGGCAGAGACCATGCAGAGATGATGGGGATGCAAGTGCTACTGCTTTCTGTGGGCTTCAGCAAGTCACTAAGGATGGGGTTTGACTGACTAACCACAGCCTACTTTTAAAACCAAACCAGGTTAGAGGTTTGGGTATCTAACCCCATGCTTTCCCCCAAATCAGGATTCCTAGTCCTCATTGCTCTTTTAGACAGAAAAGTACCTATGCCAGCCCCATTTCAAAAAGCCCAGCTCTCACAGGAGGAAGCAGCAGTATGGCTTTTCTACCCTATGTGCAAGCTGAACGCCCCATATCTACCTCCTTGCTAGAGGGTATTGGCTACCCTGCATTGGGTTTTCTTCAGTCTCCCCTTCTGATACAGTTCCATTTTGCAGGGCAGATGGAAGCAGTTTCTGACCTAGCAAGAGCAAAGCTCCTTCAGGGAAAAGGATAGTTGTGTGCAAGGGGAAAGAGGCAACTTCCAGTGCTGCTGCAGTGATAAATAAATCTCTATCTGTGTTGAAACTTGCTTCAGTGGTAAACAAATCCACATGTGGTTTGAAGCCCCTAGCCTTTAAGTGTCTTATTTCTCATATGTAACAACAAGAGCACAATACAAGAAATAACAAGCACAATCTGAAGAAAATCGACAAAGGACGTGCTGAATTACTGTTGGCAGATCATGGAAAATGCTGAGGTTGTCTTGATAGATACCCAGCGTAAGTCCTGCCACTGAGTAAGTAAAGGAGATAATATTGGTACATATTAGCAAGACGTTAAGATTTTAGACAAGGCAACTACTTCTTAAAACCAAAATCCATTAAAGGGACAAGAATCCTTCACAATGTCCAGCTTTTGGGGGAACGTGAAGTTTTGAGAAGCACTGAAGCAAATATCCACAGAGGAGTTTGTTTCACTTGTCCCATTTAGGTGTTGTAGCTTCTGATGTGTGTGCCCTTTCCAGAGGTATAGGGCTGTAGGTTTTTGTTTAATTCCCCTCCAGGTAATAGAAGGTGATACTGTCTTTCTCTTGAGCCTCATTTGGTGCCTAAGTGCTTGTTTTATCTTCCTTTTGTAGGACCTGGCCGTCCCTTCACAGCTATCGATTTCTCCCATCAAGGACCTGCCTTTGTTACTTGGCATAGGTACCATTTGCTGTTGCTGGAGAGAGACCTGCAGGTTAGCTGAACAGCCTTTCCCTTTCCTCATGCAGCTTCTCTCTTTTGCAGTGTGACTTTGTCGAGCCAGCCAAGGGTAAGCTGTTTCCTAGGACAGGTTCTTACCCAGACTCCCAGGAGTGTTTGCTCATTGTTCCTTTTCTGTTTAAAGTGAAATTAGTACTTTCAAGATACTGAGGCTGGAACAGTTTCTCACTATGAACAATGATGTGAAGGTTATCATGGCAATTTTTTTTTTTTGATCTCCACAACTAAGGACAGAAGATGTGGATTAACAGTATTTATTAATAAAATCAAAGCAACCCCTGTGTGTAAAACTTGGTAAAGGATATTGTCTGCTGATGTTGAAGATACCCTCCTAATGAAAGCAAATGTTACCCTCTTTAAATGTGCCATGCTATACATTTAATATGTACATACATTTAGTAGTACATCTTTTAAAGGGATACGTGTTAACATGGCAGATAGTTGCTGAAGCATTGACTCATCTCTATTTACAGTACTTCTACATTGGCAATGTTACTGTATTTCAGCCTTGCAGATCTCTAATGAAAGTGATTGGTATCAAAATAGCTGCAGGATCTTGCCTGCATGAAATTGTATCTTAACAAGAAAGCACAAGCAAATGCACCGTGTTCGTCTATAAACACAAGTTCAGATTCCTCTCCAGGGCTGGTCTTTCTGGAGTGAAAGCAAACCACATGCACAATTTTACCTATTATCCATTTACATCACTCAGAAAGCCTCTTCATTCCTTAAGGCTTGATTCATCTCTGCTCCTGCTCTCCTGCTTGGTCTGTGAGTTAGTAGAAAGCCTAACATTGTCAAAAGAAATGCAGACCAACGGAAGTGTAACGGTAACGGTATCTTCGCTAGGACTGACTGATCTTTTGAAAGGAATTGGAGCAGCACTGTGAAGTGTTTGTCATTGAAATGTGGAATGAAAAGCAGAATACCCAACAAATACTCAGTGAAACAACTTGCAGGAGTCCCTTTCTTTCTCTCTTCTTTGAAGGTGATTTCTCTGCTAATGTGTTTCTGTCCATTGCAGCGACTGATGGGCAATGACTCCTTCGCACTGCCCTACTGGAACTTTGCCACAGGTAGAAATGAGTGCGACGTCTGCACAGACCAGCTCTTTGGAGCATCGCGGCCAGATGACCCGGGGCTGATCAGCCAGAGCTCCAGGTTCTCTCGATGGCAAATAGTTTGTAACAGGTATGAGAATATCTAGGGCAAGCTTGCATACTGACCAAACTTTACTTTCATTCAGTACTGAGAATGTAGGCTGCTCCCTCAGTGTAAGTGAGTGGCAGGAAAAGAGCCAAAGTCTTTTTTAAAACTAGGAATCACCATCAGCTTGTGAGTAGATGGTGCTGTGTAAAATTTTCCTCCTGGTATTACGGAAGTATATCTTTTAAAGGTGATTTTTTTGGTGCAGGTTTTTGGTTTATTCAGCCAATTCAAGGCTGTCAAAAGTTTGAAGAGTTTGCACATTGGCAACTTTCTTTTTAAAGAAGAAATGCTTGTGTGTTGGCTCTCTGTAACAAAAACCCCATTGATTTTGGCAGCAGAAACAGAGAACTGTTTTGGCGCATAGGAAACTAGGGATAGGCTGAAAAATCTGTTCCCTTGTATTTGATGAGATCTTAGCTCTGATAAATTTAGTGAGGATTGACTTTGAACTGGCTGAGATTTCACATGGAAAGTAATATGGAGACAGCCAGCAGCTTGCTGCCAGCTCTCTGTAGGCATATACTGATTCGGGTGAGGGCAAAGCTTTGACGTGCAGGATTGGGGCACTATGACATAAGATGACACTGGTTACAACACTCATAGAATGTTCTTCTCTCTGCTCCAGGGCAGTGTGCAGTCAGGTGGAGGTACCAACAGCTCAGGGCTTTCCAGAAGAGTCTTCTTCTGGGTACATGAAGAACTAGTTGAAATTTTATCTTTAGATCTTGCATCTAGTTTTGCTCTAATATCTTTTTTTTCTTGAAAACTGAAGTGCGTGAAATTTTGCCTTGCCAAGATTAAACTAAGAAGGGCTTTTATTTGCCTCAGGAGTTTCTGAAAATGCCATCTCGTTTTATACTGAATAGCACAGATTTTTTTTTCACAAGTGTTACACTTTTTCTCCTCCTCTTTTTTATTTTTTTTCTTCCTGATGTAAAGTATTTGCTCCCCATTAGCTGGAAGGCAAACCCCACAACAGCAGGATGTCCTCCAGGCCCTGAAAAGTGGATTTAATGCATTGCAGTTGCTTTTCTTTGAAAGGGGAAAAGGAATAGGAAGTGAAACCTGTTTTCTGTCATTCCTTGCATTTTCTTAGCCCATCCCACAGTAGGACTTCTCCTGTTTATTTTCCTCTTTGTTAGGAGTTAAAAAACCTAAAAAGCCCTTACCCAGGACTCAAAAGTTTTTCCATTCAAAATTCAAAAAACTCTTTTAGATTGTCAGCAAAACGGTTCTTCCAAAGCCCTCGGGAGAGGAGTAGGTGGAAAGGGAGTTGTGCCTGCCTTTTTTAATGCATCCTCTCTCTGTGTTAGGATGAGCCTGGCGAGTCTTGTCCAAATGACTCGAGGTCCACAGAGGCTGTAGAGCCATGAAAAACCATGACACAGTGACAGTCCTGTGATAACTTCAGCTCCCAGGCCACAGGAGATGAACCGAGATGCCTCAGGATGTGTCAGTCCCTAATCCCTTCTTCTCTCACCTGTACCAGTGAGACCTCTTTTATACTATGGGAGAAAAAGTCAACAAGCCAGGGGTCACCACCTTCTTCTAACTTGAGCCTCTTTCTGTTTCACTCTCAGCTTGGATGACTACAACCGCCTGGTCACACTGTGCAATGGGAGTGATGAAGGACCACTGCGACGGAGGCTGCCCGAGGGCTCCAGCGAGCAGCTGCCCACTCCAGAGGATGTTAGGAAGTGCCTTTCCCTGCAGGAGTTTGACAGCCCGCCATTTTTCCGCAATTCCAGTTTCAGTTTCAGGTTTGTTCCTTGACTCCCCCAGAGCTGACTGGGTCACGGGTTTCATTTATGTGCACATTTGTCATCGAAATATGGTTATTTTATGCTGCTTTTACCCATCCACAGGAATGCCCTGGAGGGCTTTGATAACACAGATGGAGCCCTTAACTCACCGATGCTGAGCCTCCATAATCTGGTTCACTCTTTCCTGAATGGGACCAGTGGTCTCCCTCATGCAGCTGCCAACGATCCCATCTTTGTGGTATGTCATTTCCCCCCCAGCGTAAGTGGCAGTGGCTGTGGCTTAAAGGCAACACCCTCACCAGAGATTTGCAAAGTGGAAGTAAAATGAATTCTCTAAAAATAAGTCCTTTAACTAGAAGAGGAGAATTTCTTTCTCTTTTCTTGAACATTGCCATGCCTGCATAATGGTCAAATAAAAGGGAAAAACTCTCAGGGTGATTTGTGAAATATAAGTTTCAGGGAGAAGAGCTGCCATTCCAAGTCCTTTCATTAGGTGGTATCTAAATTTAATAGCTCATACCAGACAATTTTACAGTAACAAGATAAACTGAAAGTGGGGTTAATTGTTTTTAGAGCAGCAGACCGAGTAGTTTCTTTCTTTGTTTAAAACTTCACAGGCTAAAAAGAAGCACATCTAGTTTCAAGATCTCTTGGGGAACAGAAATAATGTGATTTCACTAGTGCGTTGGTACAGTGCTGCACTGCAATGAGCAGCGCAAACAGCAATGTGCAAATAAAAAGCCAACAGTTGACTCTGCTTAAATATCTTCTCTTTCCTAGCAAATTCATGCCAATTTCTTTTCCTCTTTGTTAGATTAAACCCCAGTGTTTATATAGGGAAATTCTAATACAATTAATTTCTTTCTTACCTTTATTTTAAGTTTGCAATCTTTGGTTGGAAAAATTAGCCTAAATACTTATGCAGTGGTTCTCCAGCTTATTTCCTTAATAATTCTTGGATTCCTACATGAATTTCTTCCTTAGGCAATGAAAACTTTGTTTCACTATGCTGTAATTTTATATGCAAGATTGTTTTCCATGATATATTTTCTAAGCTTTTTTCCAGGGTGGTAATTAAAAAACACAAGTGCATTGGAAATTAATTTGAACTACCCCAGACATTTGTAATAGTTGTTTAAACTCATGTTGGAAACAACTTTCCTATATTAGTGCTTTGTAGACCTATAGACTCATTAGGCAGGACCTGATGAAATTTGTGAGTACCTGGAGCTGTGGAACTGGTAGCACACTATCAAATGAGCACGGACGAATACATTTTCCCACATTTTCCATATGTCTTCAGACATGAGAGTAAAATATGTCTTAGTGGTACATTCACCTGAATGAACTCACAGGGGCCTCACCTGCCCATTCACTGCCAGCTGATATTAAACTCATTGGAGAAAGAGCTTATTATGAACAAGCAGTAACAAGGACATATACAGCGAGATGTCCTGTCCAGGAGGTAAATTTACTGAATTCTCATGAGCTTTCCTGGTCTCCCATTCTGTAAATCCCACCTAAATTAAACTACCCTCTTTTCTCTCAAAAGCTGCTACCACCTTAGGTGAGAGTGTTTTAAATGCTGCTGAGTTCCAAAAGAGCTTAATAACCGTGTGTGCCTGTGCCTGGATTTGTAGGTTCTTCACTCCTTCACTGATGCCGTCTTTGATGAGTGGATGAAGCGGTTTAACCCTCCTGAGAATGCCTGGCCTGAGGAGCTGGCCCCCATTGGTCACAACAGGCTGTATAACATGGTCCCTTTTTTTCCTCCTGTGACCAACAATGAACTCTTCCAAACTGCAGAGCAGCTTGGATACACCTATGCTATTGACCTGCCAGGTATGTCTCAGAGGTGTGGAGGCTGTTCCAGGCCAAGAGATGAGATCTCACATATTCAGTGATACAGTCATATGGAAAATGAGGCACCTTTCACAAAACACTTCTGTGTATTCACCTGCTTACTAGCAATCACGTATTGTAGCACAAGTAGTTACATCTCACCAGGTAAACTGTAGTAACCACAAGTGAGTACATCCTTAATTTGCGTGGCTGCAAAATGCATCAAGGTGAGCTGCTCTGGCATTGATGAGGGTGCTCCTTTGGGATTGAGGAGTCTTTGATTTTGGCTCCTGCTCTGAGCACTGTTTATGCCTCTTACAGGATCCTTTAACCTGTCAGAGTTCAGACACTTTGCCAGAGAGCTCATCTGGCTGACACCAGTCATTACAAAATACTGTTTTGTACAGGGGTGCGAATAATACCATACCATGAATCTCATTAGCGAAGAACTCTATTAATCTTTGGATACCCTGGAAAGATGTACCTCAGTATTTTGTGTTATAAAACCCCAGTTTTAAAGATTTTCCATGCGCATAGGTATGATACAACTTAGGATTTGTCTATTCATTTGAAATTACCTTTTCCACAAATCAGATAAAGACAAAAACCAAGAAAACAAAGTATTTATGCATAGAATCCAAAATTTGCAGCACAAGTTACAAATGCTTGTTAAAGACACAAGTATAAGAAATGCATGAAAACCATGTTTCAGCTGCTTTACCAAAGATTAAATCTGTGCAGTTTCTTTCTCTACCTCAGTTTCCTTAGAGAAGCATTAGGTGCTTATCTAACCTTTATGGCCAGAAATTTCTTCTAAAGTCTTATCATGTGCCTGTGGTTTTAATCTGTGGAGACTGTTTAAAGGACTATAGACTGCAAAAGATTGAAATCATGGTCCTCAGGCTGCATTCATGCAGGGTAGCACTGACTTGTGGAAACACACTAGCTGCTTCTGCAGTGCTTTTCTCAGGGGCATCCCCAGAACTTCCCCATAGAATTTAAACTCCACCTTTTATGGAATTGAAGTTTTCCTTCCTCTGGACCACAGTTCCCTCTCCTGCTTTGGAAATGCTGCTGTCCCTTGGGCATGAGGTACTCAGCGATGAAAAAATGGCTGCTTATGATTCTGCTGCATTTCAGCTCCCACCTAAATAAACTGTTGGCTCACTGGGAAGCAGCATATCTATACCTGTCTGCATGGTCAGAGTTCACACAATAAAAGTTTACATCCAAACCCTTCTCTTTTATCTAAATATATAACTTGCTAATTCTACTTCATGTAACCACATTAGAAATAAACATATGTAATACATTGCTGGCTCTCGAGAGATGGGACCTTACTGAACTTGATTGCCCTCCAACTCCTTTGAAGACAGAGATCACAGATTGGGGCACACAACTTTTAATCACTTTTCTACTCAGTGTGACAGCTCCTTGAGCCATCTGTATTTAAGCTCATGTATAAATACCTTCTTAATATCTTAAGCCCGTTTGAGAATTTTTTCCTGAATATTTAGGCAAATATAGTTATTGCTATCTTAGTATATGCAGCATTTTTCAGAACAGGACAGCAGGCAATTTTTTATTCTGAAAGCATAAAAGAAAATGCAAAATAAAGTTATTCAGCCAAGTGGAGCAGGGTTATTATAAGAACAGACAACATCATCTTAAAAGACAGAAGTGATTCCCCAAGAAGTGGTTCAAAATCAGAGGATGTTATCTGGAGCCAGCTGGCAGAACCACACTAAGTAGTGTTTTCAGGTAATAGTCTTACAATAGGCTGCTTTGTGGTCTATAGGAAAACTGGAGGGTTGTCTGTTGACCAAAATAGCTTTGAAACAGCTATGCTGAAATGTCATTATAGAGAGAATTGCTTAAATAATTTATTATTTTGGCCAAATTAGGTAAGAGAATGATCTTTTGGTCTTGTCACTGTTAATCTTTCCCCTTCTTAACACTTAAGTTTTTATGAAAGGCTGAAGTTTAAATTCAGCTGTAGACTTCTCTGGCCCGAAACATTGCCAGCTCTTGTGTGTGTGTTGGTTATATGGTGCATTACCAGCTTCCCCTGTGGTCAGTGGGTCTCTAAGCCACGCAAGTAATCATAATTACCAGGCTGTGGGGTATTTTCTTTGTTCCCTGTGACTTCAGAAATGAAGTTATGGTCTGCCCTCACTTCAGACATTTTGTATTTCCAGATTCGCTGGAAGAAACCCAAATGTGGGCTATCATGGTTGGATCCACAATTGGAGGAGCACTTATAGCTCTGGCTTTGCTTGTTCTGCTGCTTGTACTTTTCCAGCACCGAAGGAGGAGAAGAGGTTTTGAGCCACTGATGAATGTGAGCTTCAGCCCCAAAAAGTACATGGGAGAGGCCTAGTGCCCTCCCTTTGTTTCTTTGCTTATTCTCGTAGGAAGTGACCTTGATTGATTGGCTTATTGAGATCCTAGCTGAGAGTTTATCACATACTCCTTTGGCAGCTGACTACGTTGTTCTCATTCAAGTTTTCCTGTTATCTTGTGAATTGTAATATATGAAGTCTCTGAGTACCTATGTGCAAGGCCCAAGGCAGGCGAGACTCCTCTCTTTACCAATCGTTCTCTGGAGTGTGACACTTGTAAGTCATCCTCTATAGATTTAGATCAAGCCAGCCGAGAGCGCAAATATAAGAAAACCAACTTGAATTACCAAGATAATTTTTTCACCTCAGTGTGTTTTTGATGTCATTTAACAGCTACAGATATGCTGAAAGTTATTAACTCTACATGTATGTTTGAATAATATATTATCTTACAGCTATCAATAAATATTCTAAATAACCTAGTCTTTTTTTAAAGTTCAAAATGTTTCATGCTGTTTGACAAAATACTATAGGAACACCCTGGTTACAGTTTATTTCAGAAGCATGATCAACTGTATATGTTATTTCCTACCAAGCTGATCTTAGCAGTAGGTAAACCTTCAAACTGAAATTCTCCTAAGATTTGAGAGCAGGGTTTCCCTTACAGTTAGGTATACGCTTGTGTTTGATCTCTGTGTTAAGAACCTGTGGCAGAAGTTGAAAATGGTGCTCATCTTTCTCTATTTTGCACTGCTTCATGAATCTAGACAATTTTCCAAAGTATGGGACCCGGAACTCAAGGTAACAAGACTGAGACAGCTCACATTACCCAGCTGGAGGCAGGTTTGGATGTGATACCTCCTAGACCTCTTCTTAAACATTCCTTTGTACATTACATATAAATTTCTTTATTTAGACATAGATTTGAACCACATTTAGGTGGCTTGCTGGCGTTACCTTGAGACAGGGTTTTTACACAGCAAATAAAGTCCTGAACACATTGTGTTAGCTTTGGTGCTTAATATAGTACATTAATGGAATGCTCATTACATTAATGGAGTGCTCAGATTTGCCTTTTGTAAGATCCTGAATCTTAGAAAATCTCTGCTTTTGTAGCCTTGAATAAAGAATTACAGTTAGTAATGGTTTCTGATATTTCTTCTAGGCCTGCTCAATACTAGCCATGTGCACTAGAAAGAAGATCTCGGTGGGTCTTTATGCTTAGCTTTGAATATGTGTAACTTACAAAACTTTCCTCTAAAATGACAAGTTTTAGGGGCAAAGAAAAGTTATTATTTGCTCATCACACGCTCAGGTAGCCCTTTTTGCATCAGTTGGACAAAGATCTGCCGTTTCTGCTGTTTTATGGTGCCTTTGGGGTGTCTCAGTGCACTTGTTCTTGGCTCATGCCCAGGATTTGAATGGTTGGATCACTTTTTGTACAGCTGCTCAGCCCTGTACTCTAGCTCCCAATTCAGATTGCTTTTTTTGAGGTTTTACTGTATAAGGACCAGTGTTACTTGGTGCTGAGGACATCAGCTGAGGTCTCTAGAGACGTGGTTTAGGCATGTGTCAGATCAGTTGGACTCTGATCAGTGTCAGTTTGCAGCCAGGTCTGAAGCCTGAACATGCCTTCCCTAAGGAGATGTCAGCCACTTCCCGGCACTACAAGACTATGAGTCTTCACATACACCAGTTCCTGCTAAATACTGATGTAGAGAGATGCTGCTGGATGGAGACTGACACATTTTTGTCCTTCATGTGATCAATGCTAAAATTTAGGTGACAGGCTAGGCTTCTTCCTTCAAGGATGAAGAAGATTTCTCCTTGGGCTCACAGAACGTAGTGTGTGCCTAACTAGCTTTGCCGCCTTAGAGGCTTGGATACTGTGGTCCCGTGTCTTTGCTTTGCAAGCTGCCCTAGTTATGGGCAAGTGACCATGGCAATGGGGTAAAGGAAGGAGAAATCCAGGGAAGAAATGTAAAAAGTGTAGCATAGCAGCTGACCTGTTAGAATTAATTTTGCCTAAGAGTGGGTGGGTAAAACAAAGGAGAGTTGCTCACTTCTTACTTGTACATTGAGTGGAAAGGTGTTTTCCTGTCCAGAAGAAAAGTAATGAGGGCATTAGATTGATACTCTGCACATAAAAACTGCCAGGGGCAAAGATCCATGTGTTACTCTTTCTACTCACTGGGACTTAGTTCGATAATGAGGGCTTTAAAACTGTGACTGCTTCTACGAGTTGCTTGTAAAAATCCGGCTGAAGCAAGCTGCGATAGAGAACACAACCTGCCCTCTCGCGGCTTGCTGGAAAATTACCTGGTGACATCAGAAAGCTGTTTTCTCTGGTATAGTCTCGGTTTAGCAATCAAGGAATGTTGTGTTCTTATTGAAAGGAAGAAACGCGGGTAAACTATATGAAATACTGAGAAAAGAAGAAAGTTGAGCATAGGCACATTACAAAACGGTTGGAGGAAATCCTGTAGCAAGCCTGAAAGGCTGGTTTTACACTTTTCAATGTTCCACTCATCTGAAAGCACAGAGAAGACATTTTTTGTTGCAGGTTTATGCAGGTGTTAGTAAATACTACTACTACTAAATTGTGCTGAAGCTATTACTGCTAGGGTGAGATGAAAACAGACGCTTCTTCCCATAACTGGAGGCAAAGACTCCCACAGACTCTTACGGTAAGGGAAACAATGCTGAAATCACATCATCCTCCAATCTCCACAGAGCTCAGGACACCCTGGGACTTTGGTCCTATAAATCAGTGCTAAGTGTGACCTCAGCTCCCAGAGTCCACGTGGGGTGGGGGCATGGAGCCATGCCTGTTGAAGTGCCCTGCCTTCACACTGCCATCAGTGCTGGGCTCAGTGTGGGCACTGAAATGGGGACAGGGAGGGCAGTGCCCACCTGGGACAGGGGTCACTGGTGCCCATGGACCACCTCTGCCCATCGCTTTTTCCTCTCGCATTCTGAGCAGCCCGGGGCTGAAGGATGAGGACCAGCACATCCATCTCCTGGTCAGGTTTTACTCAAGACACTTTGCTGACAGATGGGAGGTGCACCGCTGAGTGGCTTCAAGGTAAGATATGTGTAATCATCACCATCCTCACCTCCCCCTTAAAAATAATTCCTGCTGAATTGGGGCTTTCTTCTGACAGAAGGCTCTGAATCACACAGGAATATGTAGCACAGCTGCGAATGAGACGTTTAAGCTCTGGAGAGAGAGAAGTGCTCAAACCCACCCCTTTCTCAGCCATTTTACTAGCTAGACCAGCTTGCAGCTCTGTGTGTAAGGCTTTTGTGTGGATTATTTTTTTGAGGAGTTTAATTCTCTCTAGTCACTAGTTAATTGCTCTCTCAGTTTGGTGTACTGGATCCATGGGCAGTTAATACCTCTTTCTCAGTCATCCAGTGGGTCAGGTGCCTAATTTTTTGGCTTTGTAGTAAGCGGGTAGTAACCACATCATCTTTGGCAGTCATGGTCTGGGCCTTTGAGCAAATGGTTATCATGCAAATTCTCTCAAGGAGTTACTGAGAATCTGTTTTGTGAATTAAATTAAATCTCTTTGCTGGGTGTTTAGATGAATGCTTGAAAAGGAGTCTCTTCTGATTCTGCCCCTGATTTTGGAAAGAAGCAGTCTAAAGCATCCACATTTATGGCTCTTATTATAAAACTGGAAGTTGTGATGCCATTACTGACCTTTGCTTACTTTACACTGATTTTGGGAGAGACACTGTGTGCTTGTGCTTGTGAGGGGAGGAAAAGAGACAAGCAGATTCAAAGACTATCAGGTAATTTAGTAGTGAAGGTATGTAGGCTGATGGCAACCAGGAAGGAAACTTAGTTTCCTGGAGTACCCGCTTTAGACCTTTATGCAGCATGTGCAGCACACAGATGCATGAAGAATATCAGGTTATGAACAAGTCTGTGTCTATGATCCTGCTCTACTTTAGCACTCCTGCAGTTGAAACACAGCAAATATCGATTATTCACAGCTCTTTGCCAAAACTAGGCTTTCCAAGACCTGGGTACCTAGAAATGGTACCAGTGCTGACCATCTTTTTACATACCAGCTCTCTCTTCCTGTGAGGGGGCATTCAGCTCTTCTCCTAAATGCTGAAAAAGCATGGACATCAAAAGTTACCTCTGCACTGGGTTTCAGATTAAGCAAATTTATAAGACATTGCATTGTACAGATCCAAAATCTGCTCTGATACTAGCAGGGTGCCCTCCAAGGACAAAATATTAGAAGCAAGCTTTGGGTACGCACCTAATGGCAGAGTCTGCAGGTAGAGTTCACTTTGCCTGTCCTGATCTTCTTCCCTGATCCTGTCTGCACTAATAGGGACGTTACCATGACCATGTGTTCCCCCTTCGAAGCGTTCTGAGGACAACCTTGTGCCAAGACAGATGAAATCTGCAGACAGCAACTAAGCTAGTCTACATCACAATGGGACGAAGTAACCTGGATTTTAGAGTTGGCTTGAAGAACTGCTCACACTGAAAACATATCAAGCTATTCAGTAGAAAGGGAATAAGTGGTTGGGTCTCTTTCACAGCAGATGATGCCTCCCTGTTCCTCTCTCCCTCCTTCACTGCCTTGCTGTCTCTGGCCTGTTGGCAAACCCATGAACCCTGGAGCAACTTCAATAGTATGGGTGAACTCCAACCATTGCCCTTGGCAGCAAATGCCTGGATAAAGGAGGCAGTCACTTCCTCTCCAGATCAGATAAGTATTTTCAGCCCTTATCTCTGCCCTCTCCCTTTCTCACAGATTAGACTAAAAGGCTCCTTTTTCAGCATTGTGGTTCTACGTGCGGTGGGTCTTCTTCTGTGGTTCCTGGGTTTCCGATACTCTATGTTTACAGAGCCCGGAGCTCAGCTGTCTGGATGTACTGACTTGTATGATGTGGATCGATGCCTGGGAGGCAAGTGCTTGAACAGTCAGTGGTGTGGCCACAAAGTCCCTTCTTGCAGCTTTCGTAACTCCTTCACTTAGTGATTTCATTTCTGCATCCCAGGCTGCTTCCAGACTTGATTCCCTGCCATCTGTCTCTCAGGGTTTGGTCCATCCCTTCTCTTAGCAGATTTTTTCATCTTTTCATTTCTTCCTTGGAAGCTCTCCTGAGGTTTCACCGACCTTTTTTTTTTTTTTTTTCCCTTTTCCTTTTGCTTGAAAACATCTTCCAGCAGCTTTGTTTTTCTGTGGAGGAGTTATTGTTCAGATATCTATAATGATTTCGCAGTTACCTCCTCTGCTTGATTTAACTGAAAATCTGCTAAGCATGTTAAATGCTCAGCAACTGTTGGGAATAAGGCTCATGACTGGCTTCTTTTGGGCTGATTACCACAAACTTCAGCTAGAACCCAAAGTGCTTGTTAAACCTCCTTCATTGGGTTTCTTTTTCATTTTAACCAGAGGCTTTCAGAATCCAGTCTGGTTTTATCAACAAATTCTTCCACTTTCTTTTGTGTTGCTGTGTCATATTGTGCCATGGTCAGTGGCTGCTCAGGGCAGACCTTGCCGAAGAGCTGCTGTGTTGCTCCAGTTGGCTGGAAGGCATTGGAAGGAGAACAAGTGTGCGCAGCTCTTGTAGATGCACATCAAATTTATTTACAGTTCTTAGGACCTACAACAACAACTGGCTTCGTGGTTAGCAGGTGCACTTTTGCTTGGCATGCCATACTCTCGCTGGTCCCCTTGGCATAGCTGTCTAGCAAAGATGGGAACAAATGGCTTCATTTAGAGCAGTTCTAAGACTGCTCAGATTTGTGTCACATCCCAAGGGGGCTGCATCTCCTCCCTGAGGCCCGAGACAGGAGCTTTGACAACATGTAGAAAGCCTGCTTCTTCTGCAGATGTGTACACCCACTCAGTGTGCCAAACCCTGTGGTTTTAAAATTCAGCTCAGACCTTTGAAAAATACCACGTGTGAAGGCAAAGCACAATCCTTCCTGAGAAAAGAAAAAGCTGGATTATTTAACAGAAGGAAAATTACATTTTTATTCAGGCCAAGTACACTCTTTCCTACCTTTTTTTTTTTTTCCCTCCAACTCTTTTCATTTATAATCTTAGGATAAGACTTATGATTTTGCAAAAACAATGAATGCATTTGTTTTGTTTTCTGTTGCTTGTTGCTTTTAAATACAACCTCTCAGCTGAAAAAATCTGATCAGGGACATGACATATGGAAAGAGACATGACAGAACTCAATGCTCATTTACACTATGTCTATCTGCTCGTAAGAAAGAAGTATACCCTGGTGGCTGTGGTAGGACAGATGAACAGAAAGATAAAAAGTATATTTCTACTTAAAACTAAAAAGCAAGGAAAACAGGCGGTACTTTTCAGTCTTGCTTGTATCTATTTTTTTTAGCTTGGTCAGGGGATTGCCTAGTCATATTTTTCTGTTGCATCATTAATTGTGTTATTTAGACAGGTGAATTTGTATCAACTCATCACAACAGCCTGTCTCATGCTCATTTTTGCCTTGGCAGCTGTCGATCACTCTCAGTATCTAGAAAACACATCTCTAGTAGCACTGCACAAAATTACTCCCTTTACTTTTCTCTAATATTTCATGACTTATTTAATTTGGAAGCAAGGTAAGGACAGGTTTTACAGAACAAAGTGAATGTGAATGGGAATTTATCGAAGAACAAAATGACTAGGAATATTACCTTTGCCTAAAAAGTTCCAGTAAATTCATTTTGCAGCCAGGGAATGTCAGACTTTTTTCCTTCTGTGTTTTATGAAGTGTGTAGTGGAGCAGCTTGCTCTAGAATAGAAATTCCTTAGTTTTTAGTTGTGACTGTGGCATCTTTAAAGAACTTTGAAATTGTTTTAGGGAAGGGTCCTCCAAATATTTCAACACTTAATGGTACTGTAACTACACATGCAGCGAGAATTACTGAATTGGGAGACAAAGTCTTCAAAGCTTCATAACAGTTGAGAAAAGAAAAAAATGTCTTTCCAAATGTCTATTGTCTTTCATTGCACTGCAGGATTGTCCCAGTTCCATGTTTTCCATTGGGTAGGTGCCTCGAGATTTTACCTCTGCTGGGTCCTCTGGAGACTTTTCCAGTCTCCCTCCTCTTCCACATTGCTTGTTGTGTCCTTTTGACTCTTTCTGCCTTGCTTTGAAAATATATCTGTTTTATCCTCCTCTAACGTATCTATCAGTATTCATAACAGTGGGAGAAGAGAGAGTGAGGCTTAAACCTTGCTGTATTTTTAAGAAGCACTAGAAAATGTGTAGCAGAAATTGTTCTCCTATATATTAAACATTTGTATTGTATGTATGTAGTTGTTTTAAGTATAGCCAAGGTCACAGTTAAAGCATGGAATTTTTTAACGTCTAATGAAGAGTTTGTGAGGAATTTCTGTATTTACACTACATGCTTATAAGACAATATCATACCTCATGCAGCTCTCACTTTCAAGGGAGTTTTTTCTTGCATTTGCATCATAATTAAAATACTGGACACTTGCACAGTTTTTATATTAGCTTGGCATCCGTATCTGATGTGCGTTTGATCTGTCTCAGCTTAGCAATGCAGCAGAAAATGTTTTCTTAGGACACAGTTTTTCCTGGATTCCAGACCATGGTTGATTTGGTTTATTAATATATGCCATCTATACTACCCAGACGTTTAAGTGAATGGATATGCTTTTCATAGATGAAAATATGATATTCTGTTTAATAGTATATTAAAACTATAATGCACTATTATCAGTGTATTAAAAATGTGCTAATATATTTGGTAAAGCCCCAGAATTTAGTATATCAATATCAAAAATGTGGTTTTCAACATCTCTAACAGGTAAAGAACAGATCAGAACTTTTACTTGCCATTCAAATAAAAGCATCTGTTGTTTTCAAACAGTTAGCTAGTTATACTTTCACTTTTAAAATACTTTCTCACATTTCATTCTCCTTGAATTTTATTTGCATTCTGATGAGACAAAGAATCATAATAGACTTGCAATGTTTCATGCAGTCATGAAACAAATATCAGAAATCTGGCAGACAAAATGACCATCATAGTATTTTGAGACTAATGGGATTCAGTGGTGTTTGAATAGGCAGCCAGATTTTGGACACTTAATTGGATCAAATCTCTAGCAATTCATATTTTCATTCTGTTCCAGCAAGGTTTAAACAAGGCAGCATTAATTAATAGAACCTTGTGGTAGCTGCCTGAAAAAGATTAATAATTAAAAGGACTTAGTAATTGTCAGATTCTCCATGAGTCACAGAATACTGTATGCACTATTGCAGGTAATGTCTCTTTGGGCAAGTAGCAGAACTTGACTGATGCTTCCGCTAAGTTCTTCTATGAGAGATAATTGTTTTTTCCTCCTCATAGAGCATGAAATATGCACAGCAAGGTTTGCCTTGTGTTAAGAAATTAAAGAATACTGTAAAATTATTAGAACCTGGAAGTCATTCTTCAGAGACTGAAAACTGCAAAATATATCTTTTTGTTTGAAAACCAGGTTAGGCTGACATTTAGCTCACCCAAATTTACAAAACTGATTCTGCTGCCTAAACTTAGGCCTTTAGTTTTATTTGAGGTTCTCCAGACAATCCCACTCGGATGTCCAGCTGCTAATTTGGAAGGGTATGGGGCCTCTGCAGGTCCTGTACCATGTCTGCCAGCTCTGGACAGATGTCTTGGTTAGTCTAAGCTGTCTGAAGTGACATCAGAGATCAACACACAGGCAACTGAACAAAATCATTAAGCTTAGAACCAAGTCAACAGAAGAATTTTTAAGGAGGCTGTATTGACAATTTGAAGACCCAGTATGAAATCTTAGGCTCCACTGCAAGGATTATAATAAACCAAATGAAAATGAAGAAACAGACCACTTTCATTAGCCAGATCTTATATTTCTTAAAGAACAACATTGATTTACATTTTGACTCCCATATCTTGCACAGCTTTATGTAAAAAAAAATGGTGTTCAACAGTTGTAATAAAATGCTACCATTAAAGTAAGCTCTCAATCTAATTAAATCGGAACTAATAAGTAAGTCAAAATAACAGTTGAGTATAATTTTTTAAACCATCTTACATGTAGTCACAGAGAGTTGTTGCCTTTTGCAAGAGATAAATAACTACTGCCTGAAATTTCATCCTTGGATGTCATGACTTTTGACACTTCCGCAATGTTCTTCACTTCTTTAGCAGATTCCAGGGGAGCATCATTGGCAACTAAGTGTGCTGGGAAAAGAATGCTGTAGAATGAATGTCTCCTAAGTTATTTTAAAGATTCATTTTATCTTATGATTCTCCAGTAGCTGACAGTCATAGGATTAACACTGCTGGCCTGCAGAGAGCACTTTTCATTTTGCAGCCAAGAAACCACAAGACACAAGGCACATACTTACTTTAGATATTTATTGTAGTCCATCAGAGAATATCAAATCCCTGTTTTCAAACCACCAATATACATTGCCTTCATGGTGTGAGTGAAGGGTGATGAGAATGAGAACTGATGAACATGATTTAGATTTGTTTAACACATCTTGGACAAAAATGAAGTGGACAATTTTAAGTCAGAGCAGTTATAGTTTTATTCTTTATGTGGTAAAGCAATCTAACACAACCAATACCATAAAAATAACTAGAATGAATAAGGCATGTCAAAGTCTTCATTGAGGTGTCAAGTGTGTGTGTGTATATATATATATATATATACACATACAGTACTGAATATTAAGCAACAGTGTAAAACATCGCCCCACATTTTATTACTGTTGTAATTATGAACTAATAAAGAAAGTTCCATCAGTGCTGTTTGAGAGATAGACACTGATGATACAAGCACAAATTCAAATGCTTAGTGTCGAACTTGTTAGATGTGCTTCTACTGGTGCTGGAGTCTCTGGCAAACTCTCACTAGCTTCAGTGGAAGGGGGACCAGAGAGGCTGGGGAAGGCGTTTCTGATCCTCCATTGCATAGTCCTCACACAGCGTAAATTGCATTGTCCAGATTGCTGTAACACTTTTAAACTTTGGATTGACAGGAAAAGTTACACTGGGGACTCCTTATCCATACACCTTGGGAGTAGTTACCTCACCAAAAATGATTACTTCTGTTCACCTATTTTTAATACTTGGGCCAATGGACTGTGCGCAAACCACCTATTAGGGCACTGTGCTTGTCTGTAATGGTTTCTAAGCTGAAGATGGTCATGAATCATTCACACAGCTTATTATACTGTTATGCCATACCAAGGATACTCTGTACTGTCAATGAAGAGAAGCAGGAGCAACATATAGTATGCACACCTATGCAGGTGTGCTTCCCTGTTTCTGTCTGTTGGTAGTGTACACAGTTGAGATCTCATGGCATTGGGTGCCAGGTAGTTTGACTCCCTCATTGCTTTCTTGATGTTGTTTACCACAGTAGCTGCTGCAACTGGATACCTATAGTAGATGGTCTGCTTATGACTCTGTGTGTTGTACCAGTAAGACTTTCCTGACAAGCAGTCCAATCTTTTTTAGCTGACATTGCTCTCTCTGCATGGAAACCTAGTTAATTGTGGAGTTTATATTCTAATGCTTTACCAGGACAATTATGGCAAGAGTAATATAAAGGTCAATACATCTTCTGTTTAACTGAGAAAAGTATCTTTATTTCTCATTATAAAGACAACTGTAAAAACTGGTTTTTTTCTAACATTTTAACACAGTGTTTTTGTGGATATTCATGGATAAAGAATTTGCTGTTATTTTGAAAAGAATATCCTAAAGATCTAATGATCAGATTTAAACTTTCGTGTAATGATCAGAATTTTATGTAAAGATGTCTTAATAAAAGCAAAACTTTGGCTAGTAATCAGTGACAACCAATTAGACTTTCCAACAAGCCATCACAAATTTAAAATATGCACATGAATAAACAGTAGAGTAACACTATGAGAGAAATAACTTGCCTTACACTGTTGTCAATGAAAATACATATTCATTAATATATGTATACTACGAAGCAGGGAAACTAACAAGGTACAATCTGCCTGAAAAGCATTATGTGGATAACATTTGCAGGCAAAAGGCAAGGCAAATAAAATTAATCTTTAAGAATGCTAGTTATTGTCTCAGTCTGTTACTGAATATTACAATCCTATCCTAACTCTCAAATGTGTTGTAAGCACTAAAAAAGAGTTTTTCAGTAGGCAACAAAAGAAAGTATTGATTTAGAAAATAAAATATATGGCCTTTTTAAATGCCTTTGTCTAGTAACACAATATTGCACCAGGCAAAATTGCCTTGGTTGAGCAGCAAGGTCTTCTAATACCTATATTTTAGGAAGATGCATTGCAAACAAATGAGTTTAATAGGAAGTCATTCATTATCTGGTAGTAATTTTAAGGTACATGAAAGAAGCAGGCGCAGGACGACTAATATATATATATATATGTAAATGACTGTTAATACATCCCTTCCAACAAAATTTACCTGTAGTCAGACTTCTCTTACCAATGGACAGGAACACAGTGGTTTACGATTTAGCTGTTCTGTAATTTCCAAATATAATCTTTAATATCCTTGACATGACAAATTGTGAAAGAAACAAGCTTAAGAAACACAGAATTCATTATAAGTCTTGAGGGAAGAAATGGTATTTACATTACTGATCACTGGTTTGTGAAAACCACATTAACTGTTGTGCACTGGACTTAGTAAAAACTTAAGGGGAAATGGAAAAGCAATGGGCTGAACAGTACCATCTGAGATGATTGTCTTGAAAATGTCAAACACTTCCCTTCTTTTTATCCACAGGGAATTCTGAATGCATTTCTATTAAACTAAACTAAACTAAACTAAACTAAACTAAACTAAACTGAACTAAACTTCTAATAATCTAAACTTTGTGGAGGAAAATGTGTGGAAAGGAAAGATGTGATCAAAAAGACCCAGTGGTTGTGAGGGAAGTCCATTGGGTATTGCTGTGTCATGTCATGTCATTCTTGGGCGATGGACAGTAGCAGTACGATTATAAATCTGTAATTCAGTTAAGGGGAGTGAGATGGTATCATTAGAAGTAAAAGCCACTTTCTGTGGACTATGAATGTAATTTTTTAAAAAAATACCAAATAGAACGACAGTTTTGATCATCAATATTTTACGCAATTAATTTTTGAAGAATATATATTCATAAATACAGAAAATTCATCATCTAACAGTTATTGTAGCTTGAAGGGAAGGAGGTAGGGGTTCTGAAAAGATCAGTGAGCTTTTACAAGTTTTTTTGTGTTCAAATAAAACACAAGAAATTATGAAATTCCTTACAGTAAAGGCTCAAAATACTGTGAATGAGAAGAATGAGAACCATTGAGGTTGCTGGTTTTATCTGGATAGTTGTCTTTTGTTTACATTTCCCTTACTCGTACCAGCAGATGTTGCCAAATAATATCTGCAGACTCACTGTTTCCCATAGTTTTTTTTTTTTTTTTTTTTTTTTCAGAAAACTGCAACAATTGTAGACACGAAGTATAATCATCTCTAAAGCAGAAATCCCTGCCTGAGACTCTCCTTCTTAGGTCTGTGTCAAGGATTGTGGTAAATGGAGTTCTTCCAATACTCTTTTATAGCATATGCACTTGAAATTTACTGGCTTGTGACTGTTTATAGAAATATGTATATATAAATAAATGTGTATACAGGAAGAGAGATGCACGCTCACATATACTGTGTGAGTGTGCCATTCTCAGAAATGCTAAAAGGAAAACAAAGTGGAAAAGCAAGCCTTTACAGCTAGGGCTTTTTGTTTCTGCCACATTTCAAGAACCAATCCCCAAAAAGTAGGCTGAGAAAAGAAAAAGGTTTTCCTCATTATGGAGTCCCAAGAGATGGTGGGGATACAGAGGAAGCTGCATTTAATTATTTTCCGCTTTTAAAAAGTTATCTTCTGCCATAGCAATCAGCTATTTTGCAAGATGTGTTAGTGGTTTGTTAGCATTAACCTATATATATTAACCTTGCTTTCTCTACTGACTTCTTAGAAGACCTGTATTTTCCTTTCATCGATGTAGTAAGGGCTGAGACTGACAAATGACTAAATGCATTAATGATTAAACCCGAAGGGTATCTTTATTGCAGTTCTCACTCTTGAGGCACTGTATTTATCTACTTTCTGCCCTTCGGTGATGTACACCTTACTCCTCGCTAACACTCTGAGATGGTTTCAGCCCTGCACACTGCTTCTACCATCCTTACAAAGGCATCTGGGCTCTCAGAAGGGATCTGTTTGAGCTCCATCCTTTGTGCATATGTACATTGAAAGCAGTTGTGTTGTGTGTTTGTAGCTGGGGCAGTCGACAGGTTCAAATGTCTTATAAGGAAGAACATAAACATAACAGCATTGGGCAGTATTCAGAAAAATGAATGTACGTTGGTTGTATATCTAGTTACAACAAGGTTGGTTTGGCCCAGAAACAAAGTCCTTATACTATGACTTCCCGAGATGGGATCCCTCTCCAAGCTCCTCACTCCTGCACTTGCATGAAGAAGAGACACCATTGTGCCAACAAGGAGAAGGACAAAAGAGAGTCTGGGCAAAGCCTGAATCCCCCCGGTCTCACCAGTGGCATCTACCCTCAGGCACTTAAGTGAAGTGCCTACATGACAGGCCTCGTCATCCCCAGCTGCCTGTGTAGGGAAGAGAGGTAAGCCCTTTCCTAGATGCAGAGGTGCCCGTCTCTTTTGGGTAACCCCAGAGATCTAGAAAGACAACCCTGCTGAGCGATATGCTCCCTGAAGCACCTAGTGCTAGGTGGTATGACCCAAGGCCTAAGACACAGTTGGTTTTCATGAAGATGGATGAGGTGAGAGGAAAAAGAGTTGGTGGGAAAGGATTGCAAGCCTGAGAGAACGTAGGGATTGCCCATCAGGAAGATCCCAGTGCTCTCGGCACTGTCACTGCTTCTTGCTTCCAAGCTCTAAGTCTACAAGTGGATCAAAAGTGCATTTGCAGCTAATAAAGCAGAGCTTTCATAGTCTGTCTATCGTAGTTAGCAATCATAAGGCTGTATATAATTGTAGTGGAAAGAAAAGTCTAGTGTTGCATCCGAAGTAATTATTATAAAAGGCTATGTACAGAAAAAAATTCAATTGCATTAGCCCTACAGAAAGCGATTTAAGGCATTTTACGCAAAAAGTACTGGGCTCTGTGAAACCTCTTTCACAAATGTATCAAAACAATTGTATATATTTTTCTTTTTCTGTCCATAATACATTACTTCTCTGAAGTTACAAAGCCATAAAGAATCTTCTCCTTAAAAGTTCAAACTCTGCTTTGCTACACTGCTATATATACATACACGGCCATATGCTACTCAGTACTGTATCTGTGTAAGTAGCATTCGGTGATGGGAAAACATGGGATTTTTCTTGAACTTGAGTTTTGATTGGGATTCTCTCAAAACTGCAGCTGTGCCATTTAGTTTCAGGTATAATCTATAAACAGGATCTATAGGGTCTTTTTTTCGTGTGTCAGATTAGGCTGAAATGTTAAAAATGGATCCATAGAAATGCAGGTTTAATGTTTTGTGAGATTTTTTTCAACCCAGCTCTATTTCTGTCTAAAACCAATTTTATTCTAAACTTGACTTGCATTCAAATATCGTCCCCATCAATTCACATTTAACTATGCTAAATACTAATCTAGAAATACATCATCAAAACTGAAGCTAACAATTTGCATGCTTTCAAGTAATTTTCATACATCTGTAGTCGTAAAAGTTTAACAAGCAAGTATAAATGTCAATTGACACCCAAATCAAGACATCTGACCTACTTAAGCAACACCTTTCCTTTGAATTTGTTAAATGTAACAAAATTGCTAGTGGAGATTAAATGATATTGCTTATCAAAAATCCAAAGTAACCTGGAATGAGTCAGTATATAAGTGTCCATCAATTTATGCAGTTTGACGTCCCTGAACATCTGAATGCAAATCCTTCATTGGTAAATTTGTGCTCAGATTAGGTGAAAGTTGAAAAGGAGCTTCAGAATATTTTGGAGATATAAGTGGTCCCTTCTCCACCCTCAAGTACACACACGTATTCACAAATTATTTACAAATTATTCCTGCAACCTCAAACTCAACTAATAACATAAAGCTGAAACCAGAACCTTTTCAACTTCTCTTTGGGCAGGAATCATCACTTCGTAGCTCTTAGAGCAGACTGAGATTGACCAACTACTCAAAACTATTCTGCATTATTTAAAGACTGAAACAGTGCATATGTAATTATGTTACATGCATATAATGTAATATACACATAATCTATGTAAAAATAAATCAAATGAAGCCCAGAATGTTAAAGTAAAATAAAAGGAAAAAAATATCCAACACCAAACCTCAAAATGATAAATTACAAAACTGATGTGAAATATTTCCGAATATTGTTACATGTTCAGTTAATCTTGCTGTAGAAAAGCCAGATTTTTTTTTGCTGTTGGCTTTGGTAGTTCATCAGCACAGCAGACGATAACAAGATGCAAACTGTATTCCATATTTACAAGACAGAAAAAGAATTTTACTGCAACTGAGGCAAAATGTAGTCCATAAGCTCTAATAATACACTAGGTTCAAAAATGAATCATCAGGGTTTTTGTCAGATGGTCAAGAACATAGACTCACAGAACATGTTTAGGATAGGGAATAAAAGCTAAAGGTGGAGTTTGACAAAACCTGGAGAAACTCTCAGAATAAATGGATCAAATGTCTGTCACTACATCCCGTATCTAAAAAGAGAAACACTAAGTGCTACCAAAGACACAGAGATATGGGGAAGGGAGACAGAAAACCCTGTGAGCTAAAGATGACTGAAAAGACAGTTCAGCCTGGAGAAGAAAATGATCATAGGGACACTGGTGATTCAAAGACAAGTGGGACATGGGGCACACAGGAAGAGAGCCAGAGAGGAAACTTTAGTTAGAAATGTTTATCATTAGGAAGCACAGATTTGCCAAAAAGGAATGTATTCACTTTGATGAAATTTTAATTTTGGGAGGTTTTTCAGGCCCAGGATGATACTTAGAGTTGAGGAGTGAGGAGACGAAGAGGAAGAAAGAGTACAACCCACTTGTAACATGGTGTTTGAGGTATTTAGTGGAATGTGGGAGACATCTGTGAAACCCTGGCTGAGTAACTGGAGTTTAGGCTTTCTCCAGAGTCTCCATTGTGTGGCCTCTTCAGGTTTGAGAAGAAAACTCAGCAGGTGTGTAGTGGAATTGAGTTATTTCTGTGAGAGATGTGAAAGACTGTTGTGCCTACATAGTGCATATTTTTAGGAAAAGGGGACTACTAACATGCAGAAACTTGTTTTAGGTAGCAAGTTTATCCAGTGTACCTGGAACTGTCTAAATGGTCAGCCTTTCATTTTGCAGAAGGTAGATTTCTTTCCAACTTACTCTACACTTGGAACTGAAAGCCATGTGCTTCATATTTTCTTCAATGAAGAAAGTAATACTGATTTCTATTTTAGAGGAAGTAGATTTATCTTCCCTGGAAATTTGTCTTTAAAAGGTCTTCAAAGATACTGACAGATGGTACCTCATAGTATCTAAGATAAATAGTTGCCTTTCTGTGTCTCTTTTTTGCTAATGATGAACAGGGATACTCCATTTCCCTAATCCCTCTCAAGAAAAAAGACAACTTCTTTTGCAGCTAATGCAGCTTTTCTTAGTTTAATATACAAACTACACCACTGGATGCTGCTTGGTGCTTAAAGTCTTAAGCCTCACAGATTTCCTGGTGTCAGAATAAAGGAGGAAAAGCAATAATAATTTTTTTTTCCATTGCACCATGAGACAAAGTCTTTCATGCATGTTTTGTTGTTAAGTAACAATGCTATGTAATTAAAAATAAAGGTGAAATGAGAGCTGATGAAAATACTGATTTATTTTCTTGAAACAGTTCGATTTAACTTTTTGAATTTTAAGCTATGGACAAACATCTGTGACTTTCTTCAACTTTCAAACAGACCAATGACCTCAGCAAAGGGGAAGCTGGGTAGAAAGACTGTGATTTCTTTGGAGTAAAGTTTTGGAAACTTACAGGTGAGGATGGTAATGTTACCTCTTTTATGGACAATTGTTGCTATTTTATTAAGAATGAAAACCAAATAAAATATGCTCACCTTCCAGAAAAAAAAGGACTTCTTTTTTCTCCCTGCTTATAGTCAAAATCGTAGTTAATGTCAAGGTTCTCATTTGCTTTTTTAGGGCAATGGAATTTCATGTAGATGCAGTGCACAAGTTTGTTATATGAACACATGATGCACAATCAGAATTGCAAATTATGTAGCCAATTTAGTAGAAAAGGCAATGAGTACTGTAAGTGAACATGTCTTTACACTGGCAAATTAACCTCAAGTGATCGTATTGGTCAGCAGGTTTGAACAGAGTAGACTGCTGGAAAATATTCTGACTGAATTAATCTGAGACCATCTCGGCTGGTGTTAGAAGTTTGCTTTAAACATCACTTTCAAAGTTCTTGGTTCTCCATTAGGTCTCCTATGCTTTTTAACAGATAAGAAAATGTCTAATATATTGTTTATCTTTCATATCCCCTATTATAATGGTACTCTGATCTTTACAATTGTTTCATAATAAAAGGGTCATAATCACACATTTTAATATGATCCTCACAGTCCATGTGAGCAGTTGTAATGGAAACATTGTTCTGTTCAGTGCATTACCTGCCCTAATTTTCTTGGAAGCATGCATTGCTGTGTCTACTGTGTTTTGACAACATGTTCTCAGCCCCACAGCTAAGTGTTAGCCTTTGACTGCTGAATTTCCCTTTGAAATTAGGGATTTTGCAGTTCCATGTGATGTTCCACTTGTTAACTCTACTCATTCTCATCCAGCAGGCTTGACAATTTACGGATTAATATTCTAAATATAACTTTGAAATGTGGATTCCTTCGTAATATCTGAAGTTTGTTCAGATATTTTTTTCTGTAATGAAATCTGCAGAAACAAGATTTTCCCAGCAGAATTTTAAAAAATTTTCTGTATTGACTTTTAATGGATTATCTTTTGAAGTAAATTAAAAACAAAAAACACAACTTGCAGCCGTGCTGTAATTTATTTTTCATGTTGAAGTAATAAAATAGTCCCAGTGAATCAGTATAGTTACATTTGGTTATCATTCAGAGTTGGCTAGTAAACTGAAGCCAACTGCTGCCTACTGAGACACTGTACGCAGAGTCCACCTCCCCAGAACACCTCTAGCTCATAGTAATTTTCCATGGAAGCAGCTCAAACTGGTTTACAGAACTGTGGGAATCGACTTTCCTAAAAGAACTGCAGAACTGGGATAATTTGTATGAGTCAGACTCAGATTTTGGGAGCTTTCCATGGGCAGAACTCTTAGGGAATTGGGATAAAGCAGCCCTTACCAGAACTTTGAGGCACAAAATCTTCGGCTCTCCCTCTTTAGCAGGAAATCTTTACTCCCTTCTTTGCAATTCTTTCTGATTGTCTTTTTCGAAATGCCTAAGTTTAGCCAGAATTCAGGTAGTCTGCACTGCGGTTATGGTAGTCTAAGTGAAAGTCATCAGTAGAAAAATCTGCACTACATTGAATGCTAAAAATTTGTGGACAAGGTAAAATCAATGTAATTGATACTAAAGCAGAAACCCTCACAGGGATCTACAGCACTGATTGTATTATTCGTTGCATCTAATTTTTTAAGAGCTTCCACTGTAAAAGGACATAATATGACAAGATCTTATGGATTGCAGGGCATAAAGGGTTTATACAATCAAAAGATTTTTTCCTTAGGACTTAAGTCCTTTTTCTTCAACGGGTAATTGTCTTCTTTATCATTTCTTACTTTACCGGCTGCTAACAGAAGAGATGTATTTAAATAGTGGCACACCAAAAAATTACATTGGAAGAAGAGTTAATGGATGTAATGGATGTGCAAATAGAAGTATTGGAAATTATGTAGATTCTCGCATTTACAAACAAGAATGCTTTTTCTTTTCTTTCCTTCATTTCCAATTTCATTTGCTCTGTATATTAATAGCTCTCTTAATCTCAGAAAAATGCAATGTCTGAAAAGAGTGTTAAGCCTTTAGGGACTATTAAAGAAATGTATGCCCAATCCCTCCCACAAAGGCATCTCCATCTCCTGATAAGATATCACCATGCATAGTAGGAAAATAAGAGGAGAAATAATATGGAAGACATAAGTTTCTGGCAAAACTTGTGCAAGACAACCACATTTTGGCAATGATTAGTCTGACTTGTTGTTTCACTGGCTGTTTGTAAGATTCAGTCCAAGCAGAGCAGGGCCCCTGCTGTGAACAGCCTGAGTGAGAACAGCCTTCAGCAAACCCTCTAGTTCTCAGGCAACCCTCTTAGTCCTTGCCCACAAGTCCACAGAGGTCTAAAAATAGCTGAGAGCACCTTGGACACCCCGTTTGGCTGCACCAGCTGAAAACAGTCATCAAATTACCTAAATGGAAACACAAAGACCCTAGGAGTCCATCAGCTCCTCAGCCAGCAGTGAGGAGCAGGTACAACAGTGGACCTGCCTTGGAGGACTTTGTTACCTGTCAATAAGCTTCCAGACCCAGAACAGTCAGATGTAAATAGCATCAGTTACCACTGAATAAACACACAGTGGGAAAAATTAAAATTATGCTCAACTTATCCTGAAACAAGTTTGCTGAGAAGAAACATAGAAAGGGTATGTGGATGGATAGACAGAGATGGACCAGGGGAGAGTTCTAAAGGGGTCTCTGTAGAAAGCTGCATATACAAGTTCAGGAAAAAAAAACAAAGAAAAAATCTTCTGCTTGGTACCTGCTGTACCAGCGTCAATGAAAAAGTCTGTACAGATTGGCTTGAATTCTGCTCTTTAACTTTCTGAAGTAATTGAATGCTGAATCAAGAGATCTGCTATAGATCGAACCATTGGAGCAGCAGGAAGCACTGCTAGCAGCCAATGTAAGACATGCATGGTTTGAACACCTGGCCAGTGAGTCCTGCACACTAGGCTGGGTCAAGAAGAATAGGTCATTATACTTTGAAGTAAACAAACAAATAGAAAAAAAGAATGGCATACAAGTGACTCAAAACCTATGTGTTTGTTGTTAGACATACTATATAGATAGTTTGTAAATACTTTTTGGTAAAAGTGCTTAAGTATACTTTATCCTAATGTGCTCTGTGTTTTCTACTTTAATTTTGTGCCTAAATCAATAGCTAATTATAATTTGACAAGAAAAAGAGATTGCAATGGGTATGATCTAGCTGCTCTGCTGTTAGGTTGTAATGTGGTTGGCTGGCTTTACAGTATTTCCATAATTTGTCTATACCATTTCCAGAGTCACTGTAAGAATCAGGAAATAAATTTCAGACAAATCATTTCAACACCGTGCAGAATTGTCACACAAGCACTTCATCTGTGGCTGATGGAAGAGGGAAGTTTTTGATGTCTAATTGTTGACACTCGTTTGCCCAGGACTTAAACATCTTCCACCTCCAGTCTTATGACCAGATGCAAATTAGGGACACTCCCTACAAGACCGTGGTCATTTAGGCAATGATTATTAAAGCAATGTATCCTTGAAGAATCTGAGAGTACAATTGCCATCACAAATAACATCCGTGTCCTTCTCTAGGCCTATCATACAAACTCACATGCTCCCTACAAATGCATGAGAGACATTCTCTCCCCCACCCTGCAAACTTGTTAAGAAATGGACAACTGGATATCTAAAAAAGTCTCTTCTTTGATTTTCGTGCTCACCAGTCATTAAAGGGTTACTTTTCAGAGCAGCACAAACAAAGAAGAGCTGGTTGACCAAACATTTTTTCTTACAAAGAAGTGTCAACCCTGAGCTTTTAATTAAGAAGTTAAAATCTGTGATTTATATATATTTATATATATAAAAATAGATGATCATACTAAGACTAAAAAAGTGAAAGAAAACTCCATGTTAGTACTATATATTTGTTTTGTTCAGAAATTTTGCAAGTGAAATCCTTGTGATATTGAAATTAACTGTTATGAAAGATGTAGTTACATGTGAACACACTATTGATCCAGTCGCTGTTAATCCATTAGAGAGTTGTCGTCTTGGTAGGGTAATGAACATGGTAGCAGAAAGTCCTAATTGATGTCAGAACAGTGACAAAAGGAAAGAGATTATATCACAAGAGATTATTTTCTGTCCGAATACTTGAGGAGAGATTTGTCAGGAGCGTTGTTTAGTGTTACCACCATGGCTGACGGTGAGATAAGTGGAAATCTCTGCCAATTGCATAACATGGATAAATACTAAAAGAAGCTAGGTGAGGTCATGCTACTACTCAATTTTTTACTGGGCATAAAGATTTAAATCCTAAACAACTGTAACATGATATTCTGAAGCTAGTGGAGTTACTGTTATACTAAAAGATAAACTTATTTTTCAGCTTCTCTACCTTCATACCAATCTGATGTCGCTGGCAGATGGAGTGCAAGACATCGCTGTTGAGATATACTTTTGTGTTGGAAAAAAATCCAGACTTCCTCCCTATAGCAATGATCATTCTGATGACCTGAATAATCCTAAAGGAAACCTGGCTGTCAGTGAGGAATGGTTGCATTTTTTTGTTCTTTTCTTGACAATTTTTGTTTCCTTGATATTCTGTTGAAATGCAGCAGCCTTGAGTAAGGCCTGATCCAGAAAGAAAACTGTTTTCTTAGTTTCTTCCCCCCTCTTTTTTTTCTTTTTAGGGAAAAACACACACTGTAAGATCCTTTTTTACGTTTGCAGCATAAAAGGAAATGAAGCTCAGAAAGTTTCCTGTAATAAAGGTTTGAGAAAGAATTCTCTCAAGAGTGGATATCACCGTCAGAGATATCTGAAAAAAAGCAGGAAGCAGTTCAGTCTGGCACCTGGTACTCTTTGGAAAAACAAAAAAAGGAAGCAGGTTGCAGTACTGCTCTCTTCTCATAGAAAACTGCAAGTGTTTGTGGCATGGTCCATTGTCCAAGGGTATAAGAAAAGATGAAAGTTGGCTGTTTCTTTAGCTAAAACACAGTTTCTCCATCCAGATCCAGGATTATCTCCACTGTCTCTGCAGTAGAAGGCTGATGAAGATGGTGAGCAACGTCTGCAGTGACCAGCCAGGCTGTGTGGCTGAAGCCTCTACCTCCCTCCTGTCAGAGTCGACAGGTGGTGCTTCAGTGGTGACAAAATCAAACTCAGTGGGACAGATGTCATCTGTACAGCCGCTTCCGCTGCCTGAGCCACTGGTTTCGTCACCTGGCACAAGGAAAAGAGGGAAACAACATGAGGGCCATGGGTTACAGTATTTGTCCCTTTTTTCTGGGGATATACACCCTGGGAATGGGAAAGTGTTGGTGGTGCTAGCTTTCATTTGGTAAAACACCCAAATCAAAGACACTGTGATTTAATTAGGTGCTTAAATGCCCTTTTGAAAAACGAGTGGACTGCTGGCATTATAGAAAGCCCTTAGTATCTTGATGCATTTGACATGAAGATGAGCAAGAGGAGCAAAAGAAAAAACATGTAACTGGAATTTCATGGATTAGAAAAAGACTTTTTAAAATGTTATCAGCAGCACAGAGCACAAAGACCAAAGACAGTTATTCTAATGGAAGAGGTGTGTAAATCCGTTTAAAAGCTCTACTTCTTTAATGACAGATAATGGTTTCTTACTTGTATCCTGGAAGTTGACATCATTTCCATTATATGCATTCTTCAGCTTGTTAGTCATGACACGCAAGGCCATGATTTGTTGTCGAATGAAGGTGTCTGGCCTTGTGATGTCCACATCTACTTCTGGATTGTTGATCTGGTTGGTCAAGCCATCATTCATAATCTCAGGCAAGTATCTATATAGCAGGATGATTAGTTTAAAATGCAGCAAGTTTCAGACATAAAAGACTGTACTGTAAATGCTGTGCTAAGCAATTTGACGCTGATAATGATTACACGGTTCCTAAACAGCTCCAGCCAAACTATCTTAAAAATATGGTTTTTAATTTTACAGACTCTAAAGGCTCTTTTTAGTAGCTCTGTGTGGAGCTCTCCAGCCTCCTGACTCTCCACATATGCTTCCCAGCAAGTGCACTGGCTCTAAGAACTATGGAAGAGGTTCACCAGCCAGCAGTAAGTCATTGTATGTTCAGATCCTCTACTGTTATGAATGGCTGCAGACTAAATTAAACATCCAGCAGTGAATGCTTCTATTTTTATTTCTTTCTGCTTAAAAATTATGAACTCCTTTGTTATACAGAGCATATTTGTTGTTTGGAGACAGTTTAGAAGGCTATCTTGAGGCATTATGGCCATCTTTTTAAAGGAAGCACTTGATTGATTTTCTTCTCCAGTTCTTCCTAGCATCCCATTTTTGACCCCCTTAACAACATCTTCAGCCTGTCTGACATCCAGGCCCATAAACAGCGTTGTGAGTTTACCAGACTCTGGTGTTCTCTTTGATTTAGTCCTTATTCCTTACAAACAGGCCTTACTCGCATCTCCCGCGTGCTTTGCATGTAACATATTTAAGGGATGGCATTTGCTATCCATCCTCACATCTGACTTTTTTATTCAGGCTCTTAGCTTGTCATTTCTTGATTACTGCAGCATTCCCTTCTCTGACCTTGGCAAACACAGTCTTAAGCTGCTCACAGGCAGCAAGTGTGTTTTTGCAGGTATCTCTCCCCTGCAAAAATCAGCCCATGCCTCCAATCATCCTATGGTAAAAGTGCTCATGATTTTTTTCTAAATACGCAAACTTTGTCCCTTGCTGGTCTTTGTCCTCAGGAAACTCTCCTTTAGGCATCTGCAAAGCTACCTTTTTTCCTACTTTGAGTCTCTGTTCAAAAATATCTGTACGTTTTACAGTTGCTAGGCTGATAAGGGGCTGACATTATTTCTCTGTGCTGGCATAGTATCCTGAGAAAATGGTGCATCATTGCTTCCCTCTTCTCTCTTGTCAGTCTTCATTTACCTACTGTCTTTGTCTCATGTTTAGACTGCAAGGGATTTGGCGCAGATCTACCCTTTGTTCATTTTCTTAATCAGGATATGATCTGTTTTGTAATTAGTTTGCATACCAGGCTATTTGTGTGGGCATGTTCTCAGCCAGTAATAGTAGCACAGTCTAGCTTACTAATGGCAAACTTTCATGATGCCTGGTACCATATATAGTTTAAGAATATTTTACTTCACTATCATTTGTGCCAGCCTAATTCTCTATCAATATTCAAATTTGGCACTGGTGCCAGTGCATATTGGTCTGGAATATAAATTTATCCCTCTAAAATAAATACAAAAGAAAGAAAGGACTTTCTCTACTGAAATCATGTTAAGGGAATATAACTTTTTTATTGCTTCTGGAGGTTCACACAATGATGACTGCTTTCCTGCATGAGGGAAGGGTTTAGTCTCATCGTAATAGGTACTGGCTTTGCAAGATGAGACTCATTTGTCATCAGTAGCCTTTGAAAGCTTACATGAGAAAAATCCTGGGGGAGTGTGAACATATAAGAACAAAACATGACTGCCAAAAGTACCCAGCCTCAAACTGTGTGTCCTGTTGTTTCACTAGTACCATAATGAGAAATAACAATGCTGTAGGGATCCCATCCAGACTCCTGTGGTACAGGCTGAACTACGGTGAGAACAGAGAGCCACTTCCCTTTGTACAGAGGACTGCAGACCACACTGTTATGAATCACCAAAGATAGAAATTGGAAATAATTCTGCAGAGCTGCCTGGAGGCAGCAGGATGGAGACCTTGGCACGCAGGCAAGCTCTGGGCTGCAAAGGAACAGCACCTCCATCTGTCACACGTCCCTACAAATGATATGGCTGCTGTAGATAAATTACTCAGCCTAGAAGTAAATCAGCAATTTCAAGGTGCAGTTGATTAAAAAAAGTAAGAATGTAAGAACTGCCCTACCTGCTCAGAAAGGATGTCCATCTTGCCCAGTATCTTGTCCATGACAATGGCCATAGCTGCTAGCAGCTAGAAATAATTTGAAATCTCTGAGCATTCATGTGGATTGCTTTCCTTTTTTATGAAGTGTTAGCTGCTGTTTATTACAAGCCATCCATGAGAAGCTATGGCTAGCTCTGAGCAGCAGTTCACAGGCTTTCTTTGACTGATTTATGTTTGATTTCATCTTGTCTTATCGTCAATAATAAAAGAAAAATGTACTGACTTTTTAGAAAGCTTTTCATATGGAGAGAATGTGAGTTAGTTCGCAGATTTAAAGCAGTCACAGCATTTTTTATCAGGCTTTATATTCTTGCACTATGATCAGTGTGGATCTGGTGTCCTTCTGAATACCATCTAACATTAAATGAGCCTTCAGTTGTAGGAAGTGATTCGGTCAATCTGTCACAGTCCCCATTCCCGCACCTACCCACCAGTATCTGCCTTGGGATCTCATGATCCCCAAAGTATTCCTGGCATGGAGGGGTTAACCTCTCAGGAGAACGGTATAGTGCACCTCACTTATATGTCTAAAGGAGCCATACTCGATGTGGGTCACAAGAAATCCATTACGTTATGATTGCTTAAAGGTTAGGTGCCTAAAGCTTACAGGACAACCAGCAGATCAGGCCCAACCACCACGGGTTTATGAAAGGCAGGTCCTGCCAAATTAACCTTACCTCCTTCTATGATCAGGTGACCCACTCAGTGGATGAGTGGAAGGCTGTGGATGTTGTCTACCTAGACTTTAGTAAAGCCTTTGACACCTTTTGCCACAGCATTCTCCTGGAGAAGCTGACCATTCCTGGCTTGGAAAGCTATACTTTTTGCTGGGTAAAAAACTCGCTGGATGGCCTGGCCCAAAGAGTTGTGGTGAAAGAAGTTAAATCCAGTTGATGGCCAGTCACAAGTGGTGTTCCCCAGGTCTCAGTATTGGGGCTAGTTCTATTTAATATCTGTATCGATGGTCTGAATGAAGGAATTGAGTGCACCCTCAGTAAGTTTGCAGATGACATCAAGTTGGGCAGGACCTGCTTGATGGTAGGAAGGCTCTACGGAAGGATCTGGACAGGCTGGGTTGATGGACAGAGGCCAAGTGTCAGATCCTGCACTTGGGCCATAACAACCTCATGCAATCCTACAGGCTTGGGGAAGATTGGCTGGAAACTGCCAGGGGGAAAAGGTCCTGGAGGATTTGGTCAACAGCCGGCTGAATATGAGCCAGCAGTGTGCCCAGAAGGCCAGTAGCATCCCGGCTCGTAACAGAAATAGTGTGACCAGCAGGACTAGGAAAGTGATTGTCCCTGTATACTCAACACTAGTGAAGCTGCACATTGAACTCTGTTCAGTTTTGGGCCCCTCACTACAAGAAAACGAACTTAGAGGTCTTTTCCAACCTTAAAGATTCTATGATTCTATGAAAGATATTGAATCATAGAATGGTTTGGTTTGGAACGTACCTTAAAGATCATCTTGTTCCAATCCTCCTGCCATGGGCAGGGACACTTCCCACCAGCCCAGGATGCTCAAGGCCCCATCCAACCTGGCCTTGAATGTTTCCAGGGATCGGGCATCCACAGCTTCCCTGGGCAACTTGTGCCAGTGTCTCACTGCCCTTCATCGTGAAGAATTCCTTTCTAATGTCGAATCTAAATCTTCCCCTTTACAATTTAAAGCCGTTCCTCCTTGTCCTATCACTGCTTGCCATTGCAAAAAGTCCCTCCCCAGCTTTCCTGTAGCCCCTTCAGGTACTAGAAGGCTGCTATGATATCTCTCTGGAGCCTTGTCTTCTCCAGGCTGAACAACCCCAACTCTCTCAGTCTATCCTCTCAGCAAAGGTTCTCGAGTCTTCTGATCATCTTCGAGGCCCTCCTCTGGATCCGTTCCAACAGTTGCATATCCTTCTTATGTTGGGAATTCCAGAACTGGACACAGTACTCCGGATGGGGAATCACAAGAGTGCGGTAGAGGGGGAGAATCACCACCCTGGCCTGCTGGCCACGCTTCTTTTGATGCAGCCCAGGACACAGTTGGCCTTCTGGGCTGTGAGTGCACAGTGACTGCTCATGTCGAGCTTCTCATTAACCAGCACCCCCAAGTCCTTCCTCACAGGGCTGCTCTCAAGCACATCACCCCCATCCTGTATTGATACCAGGGGTTGCCTCAACCCAGGTGTAGCACATCGCACTTGGCCTTGTTGGATCTCATGATGTTCACACAGGCCCATTTCTCCATCTTGTCCAGGTCCCTCTGGTTGACATCCCATCCTTCTGGTCTGACAACTGCCCCACTCAGCTTGGTGTCATCTGCAAACTGCTGAGGGTGCACTTGATCCTGCTGTCTATATCATCAATGAAAACCAACGAAAATGAAAATAAAAAACAGCAGGTTTGAGGTGCTGGAGTGTGTGCAAAGAAGGGCAATGAACCTGGCAAGGGGTTTGGAACACAAGTCTTATGAGGAGCAGCTGAGAGAAGTGGGATTGTTTACTTTGGAGACTTTTTGGAGCCTGAGATGAGACCTTATCACTCTCTACAGCTACCTGAAAGGTGGTTGTAATAAGGTGGGCGTTGATGTCTTCTCCCAAGTAACAAGTGACAGGATGAGAGGAAATGAACTCAAGTCGTGCCAGGGGAAGTTTAGGCTGGGTGTTAAGAAAAATTTCTTCAGCAAAAGGTCTATCAAGGATTGGAATAGGCTGCCCATGGAAGTGGTTGAGTCATCATCCCTGGAGGTAATTAAAAGACATGTAGATGTGGTGCTTAGGAACACAGTTCAGTGAGGGAGTTGGCAGTGCTAGGTTAAAGGCTGGGCTTGATGATCTTAAAGGTCTTTTCCAACCTTAATGATTCTGTACTCAAATTCCCAGGTGAATGAGCCTCTTGCCATTTAGAGCATAATAGGAAAAGAATTATAGAGACAGAGTATTCTTCTTTATACAGATACCAAAACTTGTTTTTCTAAATGCAAATGTCTGCAAATGAGCAGAGTCCCAATAATGCCAGATAGTCAACACAAGAACTAGTCAAAACTAGTCAGAAATTTATTTGTCACTGGGGTGGGGACAGCTGTTGGAGTCCCACATGCCTTTGGCCAGATGACTAGTTCATTATATTTCACCTACTGGGATTTAGTTTCACAAACATAGACATCTGGTGCCATTTCAATGCTCTTGGTTATTCCTCCTCTTCTCATTACTAGCCCTGAAAGCTGTGGCCTTCCTATAGGTCCTACATAATATCTAGAGGCTTGAAGAGGAGATCTTGTACATCTAGGGCATCTAAAATTATATTGTCTTTCTTTGGGCAGCTGAATTGAGTCTTGAGAGCCCCCCACTGGAGGATATGCTGTCTGGTGTCCTGCTGCCTCTCCAGTAGTGTTTGAATATCCCATAGGTCCAGTACCTTATTTGTCAGCTCCATGAAGGGGTTTTTACTATTCAGATCATCTCAAACATTAGTAGATAAGTGTGTTCAGACAGTTTATGATTGCCTCATTGACTGCACTGACAGCATATTGAGGCCCTCGTCAGGCACCTTAACATTGGTGATTTTTAAAATTCACTGGTAGTTCTAGTCCAGACTCTGGACCAGATGGGAGGTAGTGTCCTGTGTCATCTTAGACATGCCAGAGAGTCTCAAAGGACAGTACTCTTGCTTGGGCAACACAGATGACTCCTTATTATCTCACCCACAAGCATCTATATTTAAATCAATTTGCATGTCTGAATGTGAAGCTGGATTCTGTCCTGATTACTGAACTAATTCACCGGCCTCCTCAGGGGTAAAAAAAAAGGCAGAAAAACCTATATTGAATGTAAATATCTTTGAATTGTTTTCCTTCTTGAAAGGACTGGTATAGATATGGGAACATGCAGCCCAAGGTGTTTCGTGAGTGACAGTCTCTGAGAAGCAGCCCAGCACATGTTCTGACAAAAGCATTTTGATGTGCGTGGGGTAGGGTTAAGTTATACTGAATTGGAAGCCATGTCTTGGGACCACTTTTTGACAGAAGATTTGTTGCTGGCTGGGCAAAGTTGTTCAACACAGCTGCTTTTGCTGCAGTTCTGTAAGTGGAGACACCCCTGTGAATTTTAAGGTTTGCTGCTGCTTCTGCTCTCGTTAATGATATCTTTGTATGTCTGGCCATCACAAGAACTGTAAGCCTGTTATAAATGAAAAGAAGAGAAGTGCCAGTCTGAATTAGTGTCTTTTCTTTGCATCCTCCTAGCAAAAAAAATGGCTCTCTTAGCCCTCTGAGTATAGAGAAACTGAAAAATACTGTTTGTTTTCTGCTGTTTGCTCCTTGCTCAGCTATGTCAGGATTTTACTGTAATTTACATTGTTTTCTGAAATATTAATGCTTTTACTCCTCTTTGTCTTTCCGCAGTTCTTGCCTGTCTCAGCAGACATAAGGATGTCTTTTGGCACATCATAGCCAAGCACCAAAAAGTCTACTTAAAAAGACTTTTTTTCTAAATATCCAGTTAACGTTCCACAGTGTCTGCTTCTTTTTCAAGTCTAAGAAAGACTGTAGCTATGAAAAAAAACATAAAAAAGGAGGAATCTTCTGGTATCTAAAAAGCATCTGCTTTAAAGGGCAGTGTTCTCCATATTTTGCTGCCACAGCAGCCACTTATGGTATGACGGGAACATCCCACCTAGGCAGTATTGGAGGTTTTCCAGGTGTGTAGAACTGTAGGCAATCGAGTACAAGATACATCACAGGCTCACTCAAGCTGAGCTGGGGATAGGTAGTCACATCTGGTCCAGAAAGATAAGTGTGGTGGAAAATTGGCTTGTTTGCTTAACTAGATCACCTCATCCGATTCTGTTTGCTCGGGAGGTAATCCCCATAGGATATTTTCAGTTTGGTGACTTTTTTTTCCCTCCATCTTGGAGAAAAGCTTATAGAGACAGAAAGAAAAGGAGCAAATGGCTCATCTGCCAGTTTGTTGGAAGGAAGAAGCTCAAAAAATAAACTAGACACATCAATTAAGAACAGGCAGTTTTCATACTTACTGAGAAGTGGTTTATTCACATTTTTACTAGTGATGCTAAACGCTTATCTTTGCCTACCTCCGGGTAAATAACATTCAATTTATTCACATTGTAGGCCTTGATGGTCAGCAATGAGCCAATTTCCCAAGGCAGGAAATTATCTGGTGAGTCTTTTTTCTCACCTGAATTTCACCAGGAAGAAAGGCTCTCTGCTGAGAAAATAAGTACTCACCTACCTACAGCAGGAGAAGAAGAAAATTTCGGGCTAGTTGGGACTTTACTTCATTTGGGTGAATTACTTTGTAGTTTTGAGTTAAATGTTGAAAATTACAGTGTTCATTTTCCCTTTTATTCCTTACATTTCTCTGTTTTATTTTCTTGTTATATATAATTATTTTTCTTGTTCGATGTACTTGAAGGAGTGATAGGTTCCTCATGAAAAGGAACACAAGTCTCATCTCTTTCATAGACAACAGCCTTTCAGAATTAAGACGTATTTGTAGGTCTAAAGTTCTGGTCAGCATGAGCACTAAGATGATAGTGCATGAGCACGGTGTCTCACATGGGTTGGTTACAATGAGTTGGCTGAATTGGTTGGAGCAATTCAAGGTTCTTCTGGCCACCAGAGTGGTTACAGATTTGATTCCTGTTCTTACTTCAGTATAAGGGCTAATATCTTGGATTTCATTTAAGTTCTAACACCTGAATTCCACCATTCTTGGAAAAGTTCCTTAATTTCTGGAGTACATCTATTAGTGAGGAGACTGCCAGCTGTTAAGAATTTATCTGCATTTAGGGAAGGAGCTAAACTTTTAAAGTTTGATCTTAATGATGTTTTTTAGATCCTAAGTTTCTTTAAAAAATCTGTGTGTGTGTATCTGGCAGCAGACTTTAATTCTTTAAATATAAAATAATATTCAAGTTCTTCTGTGAATACAGATATGATGAGGAAGTCCTGTTGGACATCTCTCTAAAATGCACTTTGCCTGAAGTAGCTATTATTATTTTTTTTTAATATGGATTTTTTTTAAAAAAAGAGATTCATCTGCCTAATAAATGTTTTCTTAGTTCCACAGCACTTAGTTTCTACCTGATGTGGCCTAATTAAAACCATTCCTCGTACAGGAGCAGTAATGATCCAAGTGCACCCTTCCAGAACACCAAATGGATGACTCTGTTACTCCATGATTATTCACGAATTGGCGACCTTCATTTTGCGACCTGGTGTCACTGTAAATTAATCATGGTGGCAAAGTGATATCCGAAGAGTATAATAACCACAAGTGACCTTGGTGTAGTATCACTGTCAGGAGAAAGCCTAGCTTTCATTTTCTGTGATTTCAAGCTTGTAACTCTTTTCCCCTGTGAAAGCAGCATCGAAAGGTGATGTAAAATGAAACATGAGGTGTAGTGTCTATCTGGCAATTAGAAGTTTCTAATTCTTTATACCACAGGATCTGATAAAAGACCAGCAACAATCTCATTTCCCAATAGCAGCCAACACCATGTTGCTTTCTTGCTTGTAATATTAATGTGTGGGAAAACAGGAGGTGGCTGAATCTCCTTTTTTTAGTATTGTGTGCTGTTGTCATATTCTCTGGAATTCAAAATGCAACTCTTCTCTGTGAACAGATATGAAATAGAAACTGGACAAAGGAGCAGTGGCTGGGCTTGCTGAAACTGTATTTTCAGGTAATGCTTTGAAACTGATTTTACATCCAGTAAAATGTCTGTATTAAATTAATCAAGGAGATTATCAGCAGATGACAGCCTTTCTCAATGGCTCCTTTCTCAATCTCATAAAAAAATCATGAAAATAACCAGGCTTCTCATAAGATAAATACTGCAAAAGGAGAGTGAAAAACTACATGTATAAAATGTACCTCCATAACTCCCAACAAATGTGGAAGTTGTGCCAGACCCTTCCAGTACAGGCACACAAGAGAGCTGGAAATTATCAGCAAGTTGTGGCACAAGCACCAGTGTTGGTCATGGAAACCGGGAGGGATATTAGAAGGTTTGTTTGACTGCTTTTTTGTAGAAAGAGTAGCATATATCTATATTTAATGCATGCATCCTGATGTGATGCATGGCATCCAGCTGGGAGGACTGGAAACACCATTTAACCACTGCAGCCTAGGGTCGTAACTTACAAAGTTCAACTGACAAAACCCCAGATATCATAGAGGAAGATTAAACCACAGTTTTATTTCTCTGTTCACACTATTCCTTTGTGATGAGTCCTGGAGCAGCCAGACACTCCTCTTAGCTGTCTTTCTTAGAGTCCCCAAGGGCTTTCTCTGGTTCTGGGGCTTAGGAACTGAGCAGTGACCCATGTTTCTGGACAGATTTGTTTATGTGCTTTCAAAGTGGGTTCAACGGACTAGCAGCAACCCAAACAGCTCTCTGCTCTCATCTGTAAAATGAATTATTCTGAGCATTACATAGTAAGGCTAGGGTGTGTGTTCAGTGCAAAACCTCCCTCTGTAAAGAGTGTTCTTTATAAAAATAGTTAGATGTTGGGGTGGGTGCAATCTATTTTTGTATCTGTCTATCCATCCATGCAAAACAGGATTTAACAGATTTGTGATTTTTTTTTGGTACGGTGTCTTTTTTTCACTGAGCTTTTATATTTTATGTGCTTGTCTCAATTTTTTTTTCTTTCATTTTTGCCTCTTTTTTTTTTTATTCTGGTTTCATTTATATCATCAATTAAAAGGAAAATAAAGATTCCAGTCCCTGAGTGACTGCCAAAAAGTAACACTTTATCCAGATTCAGCTCTCACCAGACACTGAAATCCCTCAACCTTCCCCAATAGCATAGTCTACTGTGACAGACCTGAAACCTGATTGCCTCAGGTATGGTCCTTAAACCAATTCCTCTCTGTTTTTCTCAGCAGGGATAATCAGATCCTCTCCTCCATCAGCTGATTAATCCACGGGGACCTCTGGAGGCACCTGCTCATCTGCCAGCTCCAGCCTTGCCACAGCCAGAGCCAAGCAAACTTCAAAATTGAAACTCATAGAAAACTCATCACAAACAAGGGCAGATGACCATAGCATTTCTGATGAAGTGACATAAGGTCAAGCCTTCTACACAAGATATGTAGGAATGTTACATTTATTCTCTACTGGCTATTTTTCAGCTTTTTTTTCCCCCTGAAAATAGCCCTAAGCTTTGCCAGTCAATTTCAAATAAAGCCAAAATTCCAATTTCTGTTTCATCCCAGTATGATATCCCGAGAGTGCAATTGCTTCACAAGCTGTCAGTCCCAACACAGGGATGCTAAATGAAGCTAAAGAGCTCTTTGAAATCTTGATATAAATTATCCTTCTGGAGCTGAACCAATGAACATTTTCTGTGTTCACATCCTGACATGCTGTGCACATTTACCCTGACTCACACTCTGGCTTTAATGGCACCTTGACAATGAGTAATCTCAGCCACAAGCTGCATGTGGACAATTACTTGTTCTCCTCGTTTCCATTTCGCTCTAAAAAACCAGTGTTGTGAAATGCCCTCGGCTTTGTGATTGCTTCAGGCTGGATGGGGATTTGGACTTAGTGTGGTGGAGAGGGGTCCACCTCACCTCGCCTTGGTGTGGCCGTTCCAGCAGTCCTCCTCGATTGATGGACCGGCTGTCACTCGCTCATCCTTGCAGATTGTGTAGGGTAATGTAGACCAGAACTTTTTAGAGAGCTTTAGCTTTTCTTTAATATCTGTTACCTGATTAAGAGACAATGAGAGGGAAACAGGTTAACATCAGCCACAATAATGATCGTGTTAAATAACAGGTTGTTTAATTCTCTAATGGTGATGATGGTGAAGGTTAAAAGGGCTGAAGGTACTAAAACTTAAATTCCTGTATTTATGAGCAAGGCACTCAGCATTTGGATCTAGATAGTACAAATAATCAAAGTCACCTTTTTCCACAGGCAAGACATTAATAAAAGCATGTTATGTCTTGCTTTTTCTAGTCTTCATTTTTCTAAAGTTTTCTAAACACACAACTTTCTAACAATTAATACGCTTTATAGTCTGCTGAATGTAAATTAAGTTAAACAGTGTATATCAGATAAAATGTCTCGCCCACCAATGTGGTCATGCCTTAGATAAATATTATATTTAGAGCTACATGTGCAGGTTTTAAAAAAATTATGCAGTGCTGAGCTGATATTGAACTGATTTATGATACACGGGCTGAATACATTGCAGTACATTTGGATGTCAGTAACAGTGAGAAGTTTGTGTATATATACATGCATGCAGAGACTATCTCCATCTTTGCTGTTAGGTGTAGATAAATATCTGTGGCTGGATACAGACGTCACATTCAAGAAATGTTGGGACAGTAGTGAAGCAGTTTCTATACGTTATAAAATCCTTGAACAATAATTTCATTTGGCATGATTCAGGCAGCAAGCAGGAACAAACTGATTTTTCAGCATCAACTTAAAAAATAAATGGCTAAAATGTTATCAGTTCTTGTTTTGTGTTTGGTTTACCAGAGAGGAAAAATCTATGTGAATAGATAGGAAACACAACAAAGGACAGACTACAAAGGATGAATGGTGCCACTGTTCTTATGGAAACAGATGCATTTCACATTAAGTTGTAATAGGGTTCAGGGGAGCTTGTTGAATAGCTTTCAAAGGAAATCACTAAGGTTTATTCTTTAAAAAAACAAGAAATAAAAGCTCTCCATTCTTCCATTCAGTTTTGAGGTTGGCTTTTAGGTTGTTGAGGTACAATATTGTACTTGGCTACTTATCTCTTTTATCTTTTGTTCTGAAGACATGATAGATCTCTGAGAAAACGATCCATGCTGATTTGCTGTGCTTAAACTGTGGAATGTCACTCTACAAGCGAGGAGATAGAAGCAGCCAAGGATGTTATTTCAGAAGCACCATCTGCATTTTTACCCATAAGAAATAAGAAGGATAGTATTTGGCTGTATGAGCTGTTGACAGTGTTTCTTGCCATGATAGACACTTTTTATGCCTCCTCCACACCCCTCGCCAAGCTGCAGCTGCTTTGTTTTCATATGAGATACCAGCAGCATTTGCAGGCCTTTAAAGTCCCAATAGGGGAGCCCTGTCAGGCCAAAAATTAAATTCCAGTTTACAGACCGTAGTCAAGCCTTCAGCAGAAGTGGGGATGGTCTCAGGATACCTGCCCTTTCTGACGTTTTTGGTGCACGGAACCAGGGTTCTTGAGCAGACAGCAGCCTCTCCTCTTCCCCTTCTATGCACCCTAAGGGTAAAATCCCCAGGGTCCATACTGGTACAGTGAACCAGCACAAGCAACTCAAGTTGCCCAGCGTTCACGGAGAGGTGTGTCAACTCCTGTTAGCCCACCATGTGATAAATCAGATAGAGAAATTTTGTAGAAAATGTAAGGGGAAAGGTTTATAGGGAGGAAAGTCCATTCATATAAGCTCGGGGAACATGAGAGTCAAAGGGACAGATTTTCTTATTTATTGCTTGTTCCTGGATAACTATTTACACAAGCGATCTGGTTGATATTGGTGATGAATAATTAGTTTTCAGACCAGTAACTTCATTGCTATCTGGAAGTTATTTAAGCTATTCAAAACTCAGATGTTTAGAGTTGTATTCAGATTTCTACCACAGTCAAATTATAGATGGTGCTTGAGGACTGCAGACTTCTGTTTCGAACTGCAAGTGAGTCAACACCCCTTGTAAAGGCTGTAATTTGGAGTACAAACCTTGTATTTTCATGGAAGTCAGTAAAAGAATGGAGACGGGTTCTCACGGCTCACATGCTGCATAGGCTTTCCAGGTACTCCCTGAAAACCAAAATGAGGACTCCCATTCCCCAGTCACTTCTGAAGATACTAAACTATGTTTACATACTTTATATGTGTACTGCATATAGACAACAAATCATTACATTTCCCATCAATAAAGAGTTTTTTTGTTTGCATTTCAGAAGTGCACCTGGTGAAGTAAGATGGTCTTACTTTACCCGGGATTGTTGGTAAATGACAGCTAATTAAATCTCGCAGATATCTCCCTGAGGCGTCATTCCTGTTTTAGAACCTGGGGGGGAGGGAGACATTTACGTGACTCACAAAAAAAGCAGCCCCAGCAAAAATGAATACACCTTAGGAACAGATTACCGTTTTCAGCCCTCTCTAGATACCTCCAATTCTGCTGCTATTTAATACTTTTTATACCTCTCAGATACTTCCCTCCATAGCTATCCACCCCTCCACATTGCATTATTTCACCCTTGAGCTTTAAATGACTTCTGGACTCAGCCTTCAAATTCTTGCTCTTCCCTGCTCTGTGACCAGACCTCTGTTAATCCTCCCAGCTTTTGACAGTGGAGTTTATGCATCTACCCAAGAAGTTCCTTGAACCGTATCCTGAAACTGCTTTTCTGGAAATGCAGTGACATTACTAATGGCCTTGAAGGAGGAATTGCAAACAGTGATTGATTCACCTGGTCTTTCAGGGAGCAGCCTGATGGCCCTGTTCACTTCCGCAAGATGAATGTTAGGGCAGACAACAACTTTAGAGTACTTCTAATATAACTTCAAAGGCAGCATAGAATTAGGTGATGTAATGCCTGCCATGATGTAAAAATTTGCTTGTGCGTTTTGATGGATTCCGTTCTGGGATCTTCTCAAGCATGACCACACAAAGTCTGTTAGTCCCCCTTGGTTACACATGTTCTTCCAAACATGCTTTTGATCACCACCAGCATTTAGAAAATATGTAACATATGTACAGTCCCATGAAAAGGAGATAAAAGCCACTAAGGATACAGTTAACATTGCTTTCTTTTCATTTAGGAAGACAGACTACTGTATCCACCAACTGACCTATGGTCTTGTAAATAATATCTTGGTGTTTACTATTCTTTGAATTAAAGACTAACTTGCAAGCCTGGTTAGACCTTTGTGGAAAAATTTAAACATGAGATGTGCACAGTTTTGATATTTTACGTATTTCCTTTCCACTTGCTCTAGCAGAGATTTATTTGCATTAAGATAGCCAGATCTCTTTGACTGTAATGAGCCTGACTTTCCCAGCAGTCTTCCTGATGTAGCCCTGATATTATTATTGAACTACTTTTTTTTAGCTGCTTTGAAGGTACTAAATTTTTTTGAATTGCAATAGTTTCTCTCTAGTAAGAAAAAGGATATAGCAAAAAACACACAAAAAGTTACATTTTTAATTTATTGGGGGAGGTATAGAAATGGATATTAAAACAGCCTTGCCTTCATCTATAATTGCCAGTAGAAGAAATGCATTACTGTGTAGGTGAGAAAAGTTAAATATTTGCATAATTTCCAAAGACAAATTCATATCCAGATTTATGGAAATGGTATAGTTACATGCCCTGCATTAAGAAATATGTTAATTTCTTATTTCTGCCACTAACTTCTGATGTGCCTGAGGCAGTCACACATGTCATGCAGTTCCTCAGCAGAACTTGGGACAACACCCATGAGCTCAGTTCCAGTCCTACTGGCACAGGCTCAGTTACAAGAAGGTAAATAAAACTGATCAAAATTTCTGTCTTCTTTACTCACCTTGCAGTCCGAAATAAGGAAGCGAGCTAAAACCTAAGCCCATCATTTTAGCAGGAATGCGACCTTAGGACTCCTTGTTTTAATTTAGGACAACCGGATAAATCAAAAGACTTGCCAGGATAATTCAAAGAAGCATTGAAAATACCATGCAAAACTAAAAGTAAGATGACTACATTTTATAAGGCATGAAATATCCCAGAAACACACTTGCTTGTGAAGTGGGCAGCCAATTGACTGTGGAATCCACTTTGGTTTCTGATGGAACAGTGATTCTTTGGTGGGGGGATACTGTGTAGTTAGAAGCAATGGGGGCTAAAATGCACATTTTAAAGTTGGAGGCCCTAAAATAATTTTTAAATGTAAATTCCCTGTTTTCCTCCTCTTCCTCCCCTGTCAAGTCCTCCTCTGACAAGTCCATCTAATAGTCCTTCTAGATTTATCATCCCTATAAATATATTCCCCCTTCTCTCACAAACAGAGGAGTATCAGAAGATCCTAAAATAATGTTTAGAGATGGTGGAATGTGTCCAAAACTGATGTAGGTTCAATGCAATAAATAAAATAAATTAATATGGAGTTTTGCTTGTGTTAAGAAGAAATTATTCTCATTAACCTTCTTTTTTTCTTCCTGATGTTTTTGCAACACATTTTTTCTTGTTTATTCTGCAATTTAGGAAGGTTTTTCCCTTTGAAATGCAATATTCAGCTTGCCTTTCTGTTGATAACTTCTCCCTGGAGATGCTCAGAAACACCTCAATACCAAGTTCCACTGAGAGTTAAGCCTTTATGCCATGGAAAAATGAACAAATATTTCTGGCTGCTCACTGGATGTTGCTTCTTTGCAGAGTGCCACTCTGGATTATGTACTGCGGGTTGGTACGTGGTGACATAGTCACTTGAAAGATGTTTCAAGTGGATGCTTGTGACCAGGCACTGTCATTTCAGGGACTTCAGGCTGGGCATGTAAAGTGTATCTTGCTGATGTCTTGCACTAACAAACCAGCTACAGACAAAGAGCAGAAAGATGCCTAGGGTTTTGCCTTAAGACATGAAAGTAGCCATCACAAGCCACATTTGTGTCTGTGTAGTTTCTTTACTCTCATACTCCTTTACCCTTTAATTCAGAAGCAACATTTAACTAATGCCATGCTACATTATTTGTAGATGAAAACCCGGACAGTTTTCCACTGCCTGCTGCCTGCTTCCCCTAGATATGTCTAACAGTCAGCCACACACCCAGCACCCTGGCAGTTTTTATTATAAATGATGTAAGGCTTGTATAAAGATGGGCATCTTGATAACAGATTTATGGATATGGCACTTGATCGCTTGAGCGGCATGTGGGATAGTGAAGAGCGTGCCCTTTTTCATGGAAATGGCCAGGTAGGAAGAACAAACAGATCATCAAGATCTGATTTGTGTTATGCTGTACCAGCAGAAAACTGTGCTGGACTTTCATACATCAATCAGTATTTATGTCCATTAGGGATTTAATCTGAAAGCATTCTAAGATTAATGGCCAACAATTTGTTTAAAAGGACTAGGTCAGCAAGCACACATTATATACTGTTTCTAACGGGTTGTTATGTTTATGTCTCAGCTAGATGTAGGTGTCACAGTGAGGGCAAGAGTCATACGTCACTAGCAGGTTAGTATAGGACAGCTGGTTATTTTAATTGACATACAGTTTTCCTTGTAAACTAGGCTTTATGAAAAGCAGTTAACTTGGACCCCTAAGTTTTAGGGGCTGCCCCTCGAGAAAGACGTGTCTCCTATACATCCTTTGCTACATCTGCCAGCTTTAGATAGATGTCTCAGAGGCACTTACGTAAAAGCAACTGAACTGGGCTTCCTCAATTTCACCCAGGTGTTTGAATGTAGCTAAAGAGGGTGTCTCACTCAGAGGGTTTTTAAAGGAACTTTCATTTCTCTACTGATTAGATATAGGGAGCTTAGGAGCATATTTTTGTTTAGAACAGCTCATTAGGTGCTCAAAATTTCAGTGCACATTAGGTTCCTCAGCAAGGATGACCTGCTTTGATTTGGAACAAGCGAAGCAGAACTTTATTTGCTCTATATAGATTAATTTTTCATACATTATACATTTCCATTCTTTCTCACAAAATAAATTTAAATAGCAAGCAGTTACCAAACCAGCACGTGCTTTATCACAGAATATCTTTCAGCATTTTAAAAAGTGAAGTGCATAGGGTATGGATTCAGCGGGATTTGGGCATTGTGTCGTCCAGGCTGTCAAGGAGAACCCTGGATCGAGGGGTTCCTCGAGATGGCAGTGTTGCTCAGCCTTTGTGCTGCTGCCAGCCCCCCGAAGCACACCCACAGTGTTTCCCAGGGAATAAGACCGTAGATTGTTCTGCTGAATATAAAACTGACAACCCTGTTATTTTAAACTCGAAAGTGACAGGCTGTTATTTTAATGAGGTCTGCCAGTGCCAAGGTTAACCAAAGCTTTATTTCCCCTACAAAACGTTAAGGCTGGGGTTCTAAAAAGGGGGCTGTGAAATTTTATGGTTATTGATACTTTCTCAGTGCAGATAAGTTCTGAGTATTTCACCCAGCCCTTCTCGCCCAACAAATGCATTTTGGTTTTCTGCACCTTTTTTTTTTTTTTTAAATTTGACTTTGTGACTTTAAATGGTCCAGAGCTCTGCTGATAACTGCCTGCTCATGATTCATGTTTCTGCACAGAAAAGCAGATGACAGCTCTTCTAATCAAGAACTAAAGCTGAATCCCAGTTATAAAGCACAAATGGGCACTTGGGTAATTTGTGAAATAAAACAAATGAGCTAGGCGACTTTCCAAAGCAAGACTCTTCTCAATAGAGTATTTTAAATTGAAATGAAAGGATTTTTTTGCTCTCATTGTCTCTAAGGGCTATCCACATCTTTGACAAGCGAAAAGTTAAGGCCTTTAATAACAGTAAAGAATGACTATTGGCCCTACTGAATTCTCAGGCTAACACATATATAACTTTAGAGAGTTAGGGTGGATTCAGCTCCTATACTAATACTCCTACACTTAAGTATCTACTTTTGCAGTGTAGTGCACAGCAACCTGGTGTTGACTTTTTAAAGTATCTAGTGCCATTTGAGATGCCTGCAGTGACCTGGGCCAAGTCTCCTATAGGTTATGAGCTTTATATAACCTGGTATACTGTCTTGGATGGCCTAGTTGCGTTTTGTTTCATTGAGCTTTGATCTGAAATAGGGACTTTAAAGCAATGCAGGTGGCCTATTCATGTTTTCTAAGGAAAGTAAGTAATAGGTCTTCAAGAATGCTGACATGTTCTTGCACAAGTCTCCTTGCCAGCTGTGGCCTGGTAATGCTCATGCCACAGCCTCACATCTTAGCCAGCTCCAAGGACAGGTGAGCCATTGCCTGTGTAAGGCACTGGACTGTCAATGCTCGAAGCTGATGGCCTCTTGCTCAACAATAATATAAGCAAAGCAAGCTTTTAATCTTCACCTAGAGATCCATCTCCAGCCATCTCCACAGATCTGTAGACAGCTTAGCACTGCCTCACATCATCAAATGGGGACTTTGTTTCAGTAAAAACCCTGACATTATTGCTTACAGGCAGGTAGAGCCTGACATCAGACTCTTCCCACATTGAACTTTCATTTTGGCTGTGGAGAGAGGAAGGGGCGGGGTCTGTCAAATGGTGAAGCACCCTGGGCTAAACTTCTACTCCTTTCCATAAGTGTGCCCCTTGTCCTTGCTCTTGACTTGGTTTGAACAACCAGTCCACCTCTTTAGGTAGGTATGTCAGGCCAAGACCACTGCACTTGGCTCTTCAGTAATAAAAACATTGCTTTTGGAAGTGGTAGCTACTGGAAATGTCAGTCCCCTGAAAAGAAAGCTCTAGGAACTTGAAGTAGCTTTCCTTTTTCCTGTAATAGCTGGTAGCAGTGCTAAAAAGCTGGTCTATAAATCTGATTCAAGCAAATCCAAAGCACCCAGAGGAATCAGCTTTTTATTGCAGATAAGTATAAAAGTAGAACCAGAAATATGCTGGAATCTTAAAGATAAAATGCCAGAGGCTTTGCTGTGGCAAGGTTTAGCTGTTAAGCACTGATTCTTTTGAATAGTCCTTCATCTCTCCAAGCAAAGTTGTTAATAGGTAAAGTAAACAATTACTGATAGAGTATTTCAAGCTTATACAGACTTTCATTTGTCCTGGAAATGTTCATCTGGTACTAGTAGTGAAGTGGCTATTTCTTCTCTTAAAACTCAAGGGCCTACAGGGAACCGCATGTGTTATCACAGACAAGTAGCTCAAGCCTTCCAACAGCTGTGGGAAGCATATGACTTCTAAGGGCAGCAAAAGATGGGATGCATCTTTTCAAAACCAAGCAAGAAGAATAATTGTGTTTCATATTTGAAGTAGCCTTCTATTTAACTTCAGTTCTTCTAGTGGTTACTTCTTGACATAGCCCCATTGCCTCCCAAACTGAAGAAGCTCTCAGTAAACTCTCAATGCCTCGAAATAGCTCACGATTCAGCAATAAGATGAGGGCTACCCTGGCAGCAACCTGTGGGCTCAACCACAAGTGGCACATCCAGCTGTTTGCCCAGAGTAGACAAAGCCGCGTTAAGGCTGAAAATATAGAAAGCAAAGAAATACGTAAAGCCGGAGTAAGCAAGCACGAGTTTTGATGAAGGATCCGCTGTAAGATTTAGAATTTACTGTACACGGTCATGAAGTATTTGAGATGTCTTCAATACAATATCAAATCCAGTGTCGTGGCTTAGCCTTGACCTGGCTAAATTTTCAGCTAAACTTGTGCAGTTGGACTCCCAGATTCCACCCTCCACCCCCAGGGAAAGGGAGAGGAAAATGAGAGGAAAAAGCCTTGCAGATTGGAAACTAAAGCTACAGCTTTAATGAAATTATGATAATAGTAATAATGATTAAAATAATCAGAAAGTAATGAAAATATGTACAAATATCTGAGATAACACTCCCACCCTCCTCCATGACTATAGTCACCACAACTGCTGTAGAGCAGACACGGGAGAATGAGTCCACAGCTAGGAGACCGTTGAACTCAGAAACTGGATTGAGGGATGCACGGATCCGGGCTCAGGATCAGACAAACGAGGCCCTCACTGGATGTCGGCCATCGCAGAAGAAAGTGACATGCTCATGATCTCTCAGTTTTATACTGAGTATAAAATGTATGATGTATATGGGATGGAATTGTTGCTCAGTTTGGGGTCACTTGTCCTGTCTGCCCCTCCCTACAGGTGTGGCCTTGATTGCCAGAGGAATAAGTATAAGCATTGGCCTCTCTGCATACCAGCATTCCGTGTTATCACTTCTAGAGAGAAACTGTCTGAAAAACATGCAGTTGGCTTTCAGAAAATGGAGTTACTTTAGACTAAGGCCGAGCCAGAGTCAGCGTCACCCCAATTAACTCAACCATAACACCCAGTACAGTTTTCCTTAAGGACTTTAGGAATATGTTGGCATTGCCCATTTTTCAGTTCCCAGTTACTTTTTTTTTTTTTTTTTTGTGAGAGTTTAGCTGAAAAGCACCTGCTCCTCCATACCTGGTGTTCTTAGGCTGCAAAGTGATCAATTAATTAGTTAATCAGACTATAGCACCTTTCTCAGCCCATTAAGCTCTAATTTTAAGGTAACTGGAAATCTGTTCCCTCTTTTTTTCCCTGTGCACGCTCCTTCGAGAGAAACGTACGCAAATCTCCGTCCCTCTGAGCGCGCCTAGTGCAGCCTGGGATGCAAATCCCTGCCCTCCCTGAGCCCGGGGCGGGTGGGCGGCGGGAGGAGGGGCTCTGGGCAGGCACCGAGCCTTTCCACCCCGCTCCGGGTGCAGTTTTGCAGGCTTGTCAGTAGATGTCGGCCCGCTCTCCGTCGTTAAAGGGACAGGAACGAGAGGGAGGAAGAGGGATGGTGACCCAAAGGCGGGGAGGAGTGAGGGCTGTGTTCAGACCCAGTGTCTCGTCGTAGGGGAGCGTCAGGTCCCGCAGACCCAGCCTCAGGGGAGTGTTTGAGAGGAGTAAGACATTCAGTCCCATTCAAAGCTTGGGAAAACACGGCTGGAAATCTGCCCAGCAGAGAAGGAGCTGGGGGTGCTGGCTGACAGCCGGCTGAACATGAGCCAGCAGTGTGCCCAGGTGGCCAAGAGGGCCAGTGGCGTCTTGGCCTGGATCAAAAATGGTGTGGCCAGCAGGAGCAGGGAGGTGATTGTCTCCCTGCACTCTGTGCTGGTGGGGCCACACCTCAAATACTGTGTTCAGGTTTGGACCCCTCACTGCAAAAAGGACATTGCACTTCTCTGCACACGCTGCAGCAACTCAATGAAGCTGGTGAGGGTCTAGAGCACAAGTCCTATGAGGAGTGGCTGGGGAAAGTAGGGGTATTTAGTCTAGAGGAAAGGAGACTCAGGTGTGACTTTATTGCTCTCCACAACTACTTGAAAGGAGGTGTAGTGATGTCGGTGTTGGTCTCTTCTCCCTAGTAACAAGAGATAGCATAAGAAGAAAGAGCCTCAAGTTGCACCAGGGAAGGTTTAAACTAGATATTAGGAAATATTACTTCACTGAAAGGGTTATCAAGCACCAGAACAAGCTGCCCAGGGAAGTGGTCGAGACACCATCCCTGGAGGTAACACCCAAATCATGGAATCATCAGGTTGGAAGAGACCTCTGAGATCATTGAGCCCAACCGTCCCTCTCCCCTTACTAAACCATGTCCCTAAGGAACTCATCTACCCGTCTTTTAAACACCTCCAGGGATGGCGACTCCATCACCTCCCTGGGCAGTCTGTTCCAATCCCTGACCGACCCTTTCATTGAAGAAATTCTTCCTAATCTCCATTTGAAACCTCCCCTGGCGTAACTTGTGGCCATTTCCACTCGTCCCATCGCTGTCACTTGTGAGAAGAGACCAGCACCCACCCCGTCACAACCTCCTTTCAGGCAGCAGTAGATGAAGCACTTAGGGTCGTGGTTTAGTGATGGACTTGGCACTGTTAGGTTTATGGTTGGACTCAATGTTCTTAAAGATCTTTTCCAACCTAAATGATTCTGTGATTCTGTGAAATTAGAGTTGGCTAAGTGTGTTTCTCTACATTGTAACTTGTAGTAATATTTTACAAGAGCAGCTCAAACTTGCAGCTACAGCCTGCATACTCCTGCTTCCTCTGATGTGACATTTTAATTTCATCCAGAATTAATGTTCAGTAGGTATCCCTCCCTTGGTGGTTCTGGTTGCCAGTCATTCAGCTTCACTGAAACTACAGCTTGATTTCAACAGCCTGGATGTTTGCATTCTGGATTATTTTAATCCAAATATACAAATCAGTATTATTACACATGGTGAATATATACAGTCAGGAAAGAATTAAGAGAGGTTTTGTGACTTTGCATGTGCTGCTTGTGGAGAAGTGGAGTTCTGTATTTATTTTTTGCCAAATTTTCTTTCCAGACTCTGAGGAAGATGCATAGTTTCATTTTCAGAGTTGCATTGGAAATGAGAGAGGATTCAAAAAATTGATGTTCTACCACATGCAAATATAATTTATTGAAATGTCTGAGTTCAAAATAAAAACCACAAAAGATTTAGAATGAAAACAATAATATTTTCAGAGGCAGAAAAGTTATTGAAGAATGTTTCTGGCAAGGAAAGTAGGCTCAGCAGGAAAAGCACTTATCAGGAAAACAATCTGAGTCAGAGAGAGCCTTGTACTGTAAATCTACTATGTCAATATACTAATGACTTTCATTGCCTTCCTACTGAGGAGAAGGTGGGTTATGCTTCGCTGATGTGGAGTTGCACTCTCTTGTCCTTGCATGATAGGGTTACGTACTCCAATTACTGGATCTTAACAGAAGAACTGCACACATCTTTCTCAGGGCTGCCAGAGACTCAGCACATGTAGAGAGGATATATAGAAGTTGAGTAGGGGTCCAGCTACTGCTGGTGCTTAATGATCATGCCAAAAGAGAGATATTTTATCCTAAAGTAGCAAAAATCTAATGAGACTAATCAATTTCCTGTTTCTTGTCATGGCTATCTGGAAAGTCATGAATTTAGATATTCCTCCATGACTGGTATTCAGTCTCATCCTGAATTGGGAAACGAACCCCTTCTAGTTTTTTGGTTCACTTGAAAGCTACAAGTGCTAGGACATGCTGTACTGAGTTTACACTGTCTGGGCACCAGGTGCTCACCCAAGCTGCTCCATCACTCCCCTCCTCAGCTGGACAAAGCAGAGAAAATGTAACAAAAGGCTCATGGGTCAAGATAAGGACAAGGAGCAAGCACTCACCAGTTACTGTCACAATCAAAACAGACTTGACTTGGGGAAAATGGTTTAATTTATTACCAATAAAATCAGGGGAGAATAATAAGAAATAAAACTGAATCTTAAAAAACACCTTCCCCAATCCCTGCCTTATTCCTGGGCTCAATTTCACTTCTAATTTTCTCTGTCTTCTTCCCTTGAGCAGTGCAGGGGATGGGGAATGGGAGTGGTGGTCAGTTCATCACATGTTTTCTCTGCTGCCTCTTCCACCTCAGGGGGAGGACTCTTCACCTCCTTTCCCTGCTCCCGTGTGAGGTCCCTCCCACAGGACACCATCCTCCATGAATTTCACCAATGTGAATCTTTCCCATGTGCTGCAGTTCATGATGAACTGCTCCAGCGTGGGTCCCCTCCACAGGGTGCAGTCATTCAGAAATGGACTGTTCCAGCATGGGTACCCTTTGGGGTCACAAGTCCTGCCAGAAAACTTACTCCAGCATGATTTCCTCTCTCTCCACGAGGTCCAAGGTCTTGCCAGGTCCCTGCTCCAGTATGGACTTCCCATAAGGTCACAACCACCTTTGAATATCCACGTACTCAGGTGTAGGGTCCTCCCCAGGCTGCAGGATGGATATCTGCTCCACCATTAACCTCCATGGGCTACAGCCTGCCTCAACATGGCCTTCACCATGGACTGCAGGGGAATCTCTGCTCCAGTGCCTAGAGCACCTCCGACCGCTCCTTCTTCACTGACCCTGGTGTCTGCAGAGTTGTTGCTTTCACATGTTCTCACTCCTGTCTCCAGCTGCAGTTGCTGTTGCACAGCAACTTTTTCTCCTTCTTAAGTATGTTATTACAGAGGCACTACCGCCGATGGGCTCAGCCTTGGCCAGTGGCAGGTCCGTCTTGGAGGCAGCTGGGATTGGCTCTATTGGACATGGTGGCAGCTTCCGGCAGCTTCACACAGAAGCCACCCCTGTAGCTTCCCCCCGCTACCAAAACCTTGACACGCAAGCCCGATACATGTGATTCTATCTGCAATCTGGAGACTGAGCCTCGTGACTTGGTGAGCAGTATGCATTCAAGGTGCAGTGCTCACCTCTGCCATAAACTCAATACACTCTGCCAAACCAGTTATGGAATCTAATCTGGACAATTTAAAGAGCAAACACTGACAAATTCTGTATGAATAAGAATAGACACAGTAGCAAGCACTTGAGGCATACTGTGTGAATCTGAATGAAAAAGTGTCTGTCCTGAAGAATTTTCATTCCAAATAGAAAAAAAGCAGAGTAGGAAGGAATACTGCTATTATATATATATGTATATAAAGGAAAAATAATTATATGTGAAGAAAATTGCTTAAAATCAAACAGGGAGTCACTGGATAAACAACGCATTACTCCTACATCTCTGTCACCTTCTTTGTAATGAAAAGTCTGTTTTCTGCCTTGGATATTGCTCTAGGTGTTAAGCCTTCCCACTCCTCCAAGGATCTGTCTACCAAACAGTCATGACAATATAGCACAATTCAAGCTGTATTTAAATCAAGCAAGTAAACACAGCATGCCTGGTGCTGTTACGGTTAGAGTATTTATTGTGACTCTTAGGCAGGCTTTGTAGGTTGTCATCCATCTCCCTGCCACTGCAATTGTTCTGCTGGCATCTGGGCACTCAGTGTCACCACATTGCTGAGGGGGACACACAACTTTCAGACACTGCTGACTGAATAGGCCTGAGTTAGGCAACTGTGTACGTAAAGTTAATTTTGTCTTCCAAGAGAGAAGGAAAAGTGGCAACCCAGGGCTGTGAGGAAAGGCAGGTGATACAGAGCTGGGAAGAGCTGGAGGAGGTGAGGCTGTGGCTACCATTCTTGATGGCCTGGGAAAGGGGAGCCAGCTATTGTTGCTGCCCTACATGTGCTGTGCGGTGGCAGCAGCAGTGTGAGCCTTGACTTCTGCTACAGGCATGAGCGGCAACAGGCACTGACTATCCTGCTGTGCTTGCCCCTTCCCCTTACCTTTAGTGCTAATGCAAGTCCCCTGCACCACAGAGGCTATAGAGGGAAGGCAGACTTGCTGTCCTGGCAGGCTGCATGGCTCTGCAGTAACAAGGATGCTGTCACTGGGATGTGTGGGTATCAACAAGGATGCAGGCAGAAGATGCTCTGCTTCTTCTGCTGTGGGCTGGTGAGGGCAGGGTGGGTGGTGAAAGCAAGGCTACCGGACCCAAGGCAATCACGCTGCAATGGATAGCTTGGGAGTCACTTCAAAAAGAACAGTAAAATATTCTTGTCTCATTCTTCCTGCAAAGCCCGGGCAGTCCCTTGCCTGCTCTTCACAGCTGTCTGTCAGCACAAACAGGTATAACTGAGTGTTGCCTGCTGGAGAGCTGCCTATAGCTGGTAGGCAGCATCCTGCTGACTACCTCTCTTGATGGAAATGAGTAGCTGGACAGAAGATCGATGCTTGCTCCATGCACGTAGGTAGCTTAAAAGCAGCCTAGCCTCTGTGCCAGCTCCCTCAGGATTGAGGCAGCTACATGCTGGTTATTTATTTGTCTCTTTTTCAGAGTGCCTTCCCCACCTTACCCTGCTGCTGCATTTCCGCAAGGATTCACGCAAGGCCATGCCAGGCATTCGGTGATCACAAGCTGTGTTCCCATGGTCATGGGTCTATCATGAAAATAATTACATTTTAGAAGTAACTAGTGCTGCAGTTTATTTGCCTTCAAAATCTAGAAGCTTTATAAATCATGTTTTGAGCAATTTATTAATAGTCACAAAGAATGGAAAGTTGGATTAGTTTTACCATAATAGTGAAGACTGCAGATTTTAAGAAAAGCAGTTTCACAAGACACGGTGAAAAACCTAGAAAATTTGCAGTTTTGTCTGTAAAAACTAACCCAAAACTTCTTTACAGGGTAGAAAAAACTCAAAATGGAAAAAATACAGCCTCACAACAGGTAGTGTCACAAATGAGATAAAGAGAATAGAAATAGTCATGTTTTCTGTCTATTTTAGCTGTAAAAATAGTGATATTTTCCAGTTAGGAGCTCTTTGCCAGACAAAGGAAATTACTCTCACCAAGTCAAAGCTGGTGCTGATATTAAATGCATAAAATATAGGCCAGTGCCTGAAGTGTATTTTCAGGAGCATCCCATAAGGATCCCAAGCTTCACAAACTTTTTCATTTCTTATCCTCTTAATTAGAATATTTCATGTCATTTGAAAAGCCTGGAGTAGAAAAAGATCAGGAAGGTACTGGTGCAAGGTGGAACAGTCCCAGCTAACTCCTCACAGGAGTCGATATGGGTATGTGAGGAAAGAGCAAAAGCTGCCATCTCTGAATTACCTGAGAGAAGAAAGACACAACGTTGACAGGAAAGAAATATGACTTTTGGCAAGGTGGTGGGAAAATGTCCCTTCTAAAATCTTTTCTTCCAGAGGTCTCAGAGCAGTTTGAGAAGTTAAATGATAAGTAAAAATTATGAGGACTCACCTAAAGTATAAACTCAGTTAATTGTTTTACCCAGCAAATTGTTCAGCAGCAGTGATTATGCTATAATTTATAACTCATTTTTTAGTCAGTGCAAATTTACTTCAGTACTTCCCTGAAAATTCCCTGACAGTAATGTATGCAGGCCAAAGCCATATTCTGTCAAATATGTCTCAGGCTATCATACCCTACCTGTCCATCAAAGCCAATAACAGTAGACACATGGAGAATGGTTTTCAGACAGACTGTTCTGCTGCTATCCACTACTCTAACATCTTAGTGTAGAAGAACAGCAGGTTCCTAGCGAAGACCTGGTGTTTGTGGAGGAAAGAGAGCAAAGGTACAGTTGCTCTCAAATATACAAATGTCCAGAGAGGGGTAGCTTTAGAAAAAATTAAAATCCCTGTGGAAAGAAACAGCCTATCACCATTTTTTCTTTATTTAATTTCTACATACAACAAAAGAAAGAAAAGGAAGCAAATATGGTGCTCAAGGAAAAAGAATAAAGGAAAATCATACTTATTAGCATGCCTTTTATTCCACACTGTTAACATCTTGCTGTTGTGTAAAAAGATTGCCAAGAGGAAGAGCAAGAAGCAGGAGAAGTATAGAATCCTAATTGAGATTTCCATCCTAAGCAAAACACTGTGATGATTCCTTCATTTGGCATTCCTCCTCTCCCTTAGTCAGCACTCTGACTGGCAACATCATCCTGTGACATTTCTGAGTAACAGCGTGACCTGCCCGTCATTTGCCGGCAGAACTACAGTTGTTGACTACGAACACATTCTCTCCAGTTCACCTCTTCAGCCACAAATGGGCACGTACAAGGAGGAATGATCATGCGGCATTGGCCATATGAATTCAGCAGCTACAGGGAGGAGTAGTGAAGTTCAACTTTGTCACAGCAATAACAAATTGCCATGAAATACAATGAAAAATTAATTCCTTCTTGTTTCATTGAGTTATTTTCTTTTTTTTCTTTTTCAATGCTATTTCTATTTTATCTTTCTCCCATTTCTTTTTTCCCTTGTGCAGAACAGAATCTCACTCTTCAGCTGTCTCAGAGCGGCGTCTGTCTGTCCTGCATGGTTGGAGTATGCTGAGATTGTGGTCCAGCTTACTAACCATTTCTCAGGGTTATGGTAGCTTCAGCTTCAGTCTGCAAAGACCTGCGGTTGAGCTGGTGCCATTGGATGAGACTTGACAGCCTCCCACATTCTGTGAGTCTGGAGTATGGTAACCCGCACCATGTCTGGCCATGAGAGAGAGGGAACAGGAACAGCTTCCACCACATGTGCTTCAGCCAGGTGCTGCCTCCTACTTGTACCCAATTTTCTGTGTGCTCCCGCTGTCCGGGTGAGATGTTAAACAGGCTGTCTTAATACCTGACTGACAGTGAACAGGGGAGCAGTGCTCATGCAGTCACACAGAGATGAGAGGTGGTTTAAGAGACTCTTCCTTGGCACTTCTAAGTTGTGAGCCTACCAGCGTGAGTACAGCCATGGGGCAGGAAATCTGTTGGGTCAAAGCACTGAGTACACATAGGGCTAAGCCAAGCCTGCAGTGTAGATGCCGACTTTTATCATACCCATTTCTCGGGTTCAGCAGGTCATTCTATACATGTACATAGACATATAACCTCCCTGCACTTAACTGCTGCTGCGTGCTGTCATGCGTGTTGCACTCCATGATCGTCTAAATTAGGTACTGCTGGAGACTTATGATTCCATATAGTCTTTACACCTAGGTTTACTTTCCTAGAAACCAGGAATTACACAGGTTTTAAGTGAGGTATACTTGAGTCTTGATTGTCTGGAGTTGAGGCTCAAGCCGGTGGCATTACCCCAGCCTGAGCATTCGGAGCAGCTGGAAGCTGTTATCTAGCTTTTGCTAATGAGGACTAAGCGGAGCAACTCGCTTTTAGATATATCAAGTCAGCATGCAAGAGGTTAAAGCATATTAAAAAAAGTTTCAAGAAACTTCCCCTAGAAACTAATGTTGCCTGTAGTCATAGAGCAGATGTACTTCTTTGGAGCAGCTATAAATCCTTTGAGTACCCTAATAAATACACTACACATTCATTGGAACAATGTGCCCCATGGATTTAAACAGCATCTTACAACTTTTTCCTGAAAATAATTATCACACCTATTAGAGGCTATATTTGGGATTTTTAGCCTTGTACATACATCTGCTTTCCTCTCTCTAGACAGATATTCTGTCGTGAAGGACATGTGCACAAGCAGACTGATTTTCTCCCCAAAGAACAGAAATAACCCTGTGACTATACACTGGGGCACCGGTTACGGTTTAGATCAAGGTGCCCTTGAATATAGCTGGAAGATACAGGCACTGAAAATCCTACTTTCAAACCGGTCCAGGAGCAGCACAAACCTTTATGCACAAAATACATTTTTAAGTGTCTTTTCTCATATCAGTCCAATGGTGTATTAATAACAAATCAGTGGAACAGGAGTTTCAGAGCAATGTAATCTTGGTGATAGTTTTGTTAACGGGTTTTTCAAAACACTATGATTGTCACAGTAGCTGCTTTGGAATAACTTTCTGAAAAATAAATTCATTGCAAATCAAAGGCAAATAAAATCTCTATAATTTCTTTTTTTTAAAAAAATCCCTGACAAGTTCGGTTTGGTGATGCTGTCTAGGCTGGATTCAGATTCTAGGAACAGTTTGCAGATGATTTCACTTTTCCTTCAAAATAGACAACAAGCAGGTATCGTTGCTAGGATTGTATTTTTCTCTGAAATTCCAAAGGAAGTCAGTAGGTAGAAAGCACAACCCCTCCCCCCCCTAGAAAATACATTGCGCAAAACTCCTAAGGATAATACAGATTTCTGAAAACTCGAATGAGTATTATTACCAGAAAGAAAAACAAGAAGTTATAATAATGGGGAGAGGGCAAACAAAGCACAGGGACAAGTCCAGTGAGCCCAATAGGCAAACTGAAAATAAATTCAGTTGTAGAAAGAAAGATATGCCTGATTACTCCAGGAACAGATCTAAAAATTCCTTTTAATGAATGTACAATTTATACATGTAGCCCTATACAATGAGTAACAAAATTATTTTGTACAGACTAAGTTTAGGGTATGCTGAAATGACAGCTCCTTTTTACATTAATTTGCTCCAAACACCAAGAGATGGTCTTGCTTGAACACGGTAAGCGGTAGCCTGCATTATGGCTCTGACCATCCTTATTTTCATCACAAACAGAATTTTGCCAATACAGTTCTGGGAGCAGATAGCTTTGTTTCTCATCCTTAGGGACAGCAAGCTAACCTACTTTCTCTCAACAGATGGATGATTTCTATGTGTTTACCTCAGCAAAGAAAAAGTGCTACTGAAAAAAATAATAATCCATACTTGGTGACTGAAGCATCCTATAAAATCTGGGAGACATTTCCTCATAACATGTGCGAAGTGCTCACACTGCACACCAAAATCCTGTGGACATTTTTGTATGAGATGCTTCACATGCAGAAGTAATAATACTGTGAAAAAGCCACAGATACTCAGGTTTGTGGATGGGAGCTTGCTGTATGATACTCACAAAATTATCTGTGCGTTCACTTGTAAAGAGAAAACTCATTTATGAACAGCAAAGTCTTACGAAAGCATGGCTCTTCAACTAGCAGCAATGTTCATGAAGTTTATTTTGAGCTGATATGGAAATACATCATATACAAATCACTTATGGTTTATAATATTTAAAATTTTAAAGATAACTACAAATGTAAGGCATATTCCCTCCTCCTCCACAAAAGTGCTAATGTCTTCCTAAGGAACCATTGTTCTGTTTATGCAGAATCCAAATAACAGCACACACAGCCTGAGAGTCAGCATAACCGATTTCATTGCAAGAAACTTAAATCAGAACTGATATTAAATCAATGTCCTGATCATTTGCTTCCCCAGAGCCCTTTCACTCCCCACAACAGGAAAGCTGCTAAAAGTTAAAGTAGTAGTGCATGACAGTACTGATTTGGATTAGCTTTATTGTAGCCAGGAGCAGATTTTAGCCAGTATTAAGTGCTTCATTCTCATTGACTCTCATTTTTGGGAGCATGCACATTATCCACAGACCATCTACTCTCTGTGGGATGTAGGTCACATCAATGAATATGCCAGTCTCACATGTCTTAGGCAGTAATGCTTTAGAATGTAGTGCTTTGTATGGTGTGCTGAGGGAGATGGCATGCAAAGTTCCAGGAAGACTGAGCAGAATTGCTCATCCAAGTCCTATTTTGGAGACAAAATAGCACAAAATAATGTCAAATTGTCAATCACACTCTACTTTAGATTTCTCCTGTATTTCAAAAGTCATTAATGGTAGTACATTAGTAAAGGCATGCATTTTTAACCCTAGCATCAATAATACTAAACCCTAGACACTGAAGGTAGATCTAAATTGCTAAATAAAAGCAGGAGAAGGAACAAACATGTGACCTTGAATAGTTTGTGGTGCTAAATTGTTAACTTGTTCCCTGGTGTTGTGTTGGAGAGTTCCAAGTGCTTTGTCCATCATAATGCCCCAGCATGGCTTGGATAGAGGTCATTCCAGGGACTGCTCTTAGTAGCAATGCACATAAGACTGTGTATTTATGATACCCTCTGCCCTGTGCAGCTCTCTAATGCTGTCCTGGCAGGCTTTGCCTTCTCTTGCACAACCATATACCCACATGCTCTCAGTTTCATGCTACCACTCTCTCACATTATTTCAGATTGTTTTGAACTGGAAACACATATGAACATGAACAGTATTTTCGAAGATTACAGCAACACACTGTGAGACTCATAGGAGATCCAAGGCCCAGTGATGTGTTACATGGACGTAGGCATTTTGCTTTGGTGGAAAGTAGTCCTCAGCAATGTGAACAAGGCACAGTTTACAATGTATAGGCTCAAGATGCCAGGATCGTATACTAGCTCTCTTCCTATTTAGTGATATCAAGATATCCTTATAGGTTAGTTTATAATTTCCACTACCTGTGGAAATTCTTTGCTTAACTTGACAGACACAGTTCAATTGCCCAGTTGTAGGCTGCTGTTGATGTTGGAGATGGTCTGGACACTACCTGGCTTTCAGCTGCTGTTTTCAAAGGGTGTGTACCTGCTATCATGCTGAAGTGCCTCTGTGAAATGTATCTTGTGTCACATGTGCTAGTCTCATGCAGATGCCTCACATAACCCACATCATTTCAAATGGCAGTAGGTACCATATCTAGACAAATGCATTGAGCTCTGACAGCCGAAACATTAGGTGCATACTAGATGCTAGAATATCCTTTTGTAGTTCAAAGAACTGAATTGAAACTACATATCTCATTCTTATCTGGCATTGATGAAGAGCATATGGGAGATGCTTCTTTTCCAGTAACTCAAAATAAATGGTCTACAGAATGGATACAGAATACAGACGTGCACGTTTAGGAGAGCTGTATCTCTGGGCAGTCATGGAGTTCACAGAGCACCGGACACTAAATGGTATTGAAATCATGTTTACTTAAGGAAAAATGATATAACAATACAATTGCTAGTATATTTTAAATTGAAAGGGTTAGTGGTAGGAAAAAAGTATCTGTGAACTGAATGCATTTATTATTTTTGTTTGTGCTTGGGGTTTTCACATTTAGACTGGAACAAGTTCTAAGCTGTGACTTTATCCTCTGAACACCTACAGAATCTGCCTTCTGACTCTCACTGAAGACTAAACAAGATGAAAAGAAATTTTCCAATTGACTTCACTGAACTTAATATTAGTCTGTAGATTTTATTTTCTATATACAATTTGATTTGTGAACTTTATGCCCAGGTTTGTTTTAAGAGGATATCTGAATTAATCTGTGATGTCCACACTTAAGTTCTTTGGAGCAATAAGCAGATGCTTCCTGCAAAGTCCCTGGAATATTCTGGGTGCTCAGACCTGCTGAAAAACAAGCCCACCTGCTGAAAAAGCTCTTTGGTGGACTTTGGTAAAGCAAGCAGATGTCTTGTATTAATGGTACCTTAATTGGTACCTCCTGTTTACCTGGGACAAGAGTTTGTTAGTGTACTCACTGTGATTCTAAGCTCAGCTAACCACTCCAGAAAAGACAGTCCAGTTTAGCTGAAAAGATTTCAAGTATATAGACCAAAAAAAAAGATGCTTGCTATATCTCTGAGTGTCATTTCATTGTCTTCAATGAAACTACTGTTCCAAGCAACATACGAATCAGAGAAGTTACTGCGTCATTAGAGGCAGCCATGAAAGAGATCACACATCTGGTGTCACCACTATAAAACAGCAGGCTGTCCTTATTATAGAAAGCCATTTATAATTCAAAGCTCCTCATGGAAGGTTAAATGCTTTAAATACTTAAGAGTGATGCCACAATGGCAGAATCAATAATAGTCTAAATGACCTCATTGTAGTGTTCCTCGAAACTGAAGGCATTCCAAAATGACAGGTACCATAAAATTACAAATTGTCAAAAATGAATTATATAATTTTTATGCTACACTTCTGTATCTTTTCTACTATCATTAGTTCTAATAGAATAGGCAACACAAATGATGCATTCACAATTTAGCAAGGTATTTCACTTCCCTCCAAGCAAACAAATAAGAAACTTTACAGGCAAGACTTAATATCCTTTAATTACAACACTATACTGATTGGTGTTCTACTGATAAGAAGTAAAAAGCTGCTGTGTTTACAGTCAAAGAACTTCCTGTGTGTGATAGAAAGGTTCTGTACCCAGGGATGCAGAAGGAAAAAACAGAAGTAAACCTTCTACAGAGAAGAACAGCTGCCCAAATACCCTGAGATGAGACTCACTAGGAAAGAAGCACCAGTTCACAGAGAGGAACGGTCTGTTTCGGGGTTCATGTTGCCTCTGAAACTCTTCAGTGAAACTCAGCATTCATATTTGTCTCTCTTGCTGTACTGTATTTTTCCATAATGCATCTAGAAGGGGTGACAATATGTGTAATCTACTCCTACAGATAGCCTATGTGCTCAAGCCATCAGTTCTTACATCAAGTGCAAACGAAGCTGTTAGCACAGACATCAACAACCAATGTATAGTAATAAATTGAAATAAGGGGAAGTCACATCAGCGACACAATAACAGGTACTGAGAGGGTTGTGAGGTTTCTAATCATTGCACTTCAAAGCTAGGCTCAGTTGTGCTCCCACACTTTTCCCTAAGACATTTTGATGTCTTTCCTGCATGCTGTCAAGTTCAGCCAAGAGGATGTTCTTGTGGCAGGATGGACAACAGGTGATGGATAAGGCCCGTTCTAGAAAGGTGAGAGATTGGAGTCTTCATCCAGGGAAAGCAATTATACCCAGACTTCCCATATGCGGGTAAATGGTGTGATAATGAGCTCTGTAACATTCAATGTCCATTTTGGAAGATGAATTCTGCACAGCTGTTCAAGGTGAAAGCTGTGCTGAACATACATAGATTTATAATCCACACTATATGTTGAGGTGCTTCCTGATACTGATGAGCAAATTACTGAACATGTCAAGAAAGTCAACAGCTAAATTGTTAGCCTGCCTTAAGCAGTGACTGGCTATCTCTAGGCTAGTGGCTCCCAAAACTTTTTGGCCACTGCTAGCTTTTAAACTTCCCCCTGGGTAACTTTGCTTCCTTAGAAACACTTTACTGAAACCACTATAAATAGCACAGTTTTATATGTTGTCAAGACCAAGCCTGCAGACTGTTGTTTTAAGTTCTGGAATTCGTTTTGCATCTCACGACAAGGCACAAAACTGCCCCCAGATATGATAAAAGTAGCAACTTAAAGATTTGGATTCAGCTATGGGCTCACTCAACATGTCCATTCTTTTTTGCATCTAGCCCTAAAAGACCTGATCTAGTATTCACTGACAGAGGTGGGAAAATTGCTAATGAACACTGGGCCGTTACTAATGAAGAGATAGATACACGTAGCCCAAAACTATCATTCAGATTTGTATCACCGGTGTTTCCATGGAACTGTACTGATAAGAAATTACAAAAAGGATAAGCATTTCATTTTCATGCCAGAAAACTTCACTACCTTATTGTTTGAGAGGAATAGAAAGAATATAAATTGAGAGAGGACATAGCCTCAGTAAGGGAGGCATTTTAGCCAAGAGTCAAATAAGAAAAGTGATTTAATTTTAAGGCTTGTTTGTTTTTTCTTTTTTTAGTTAAAAGAAAAGGCATTACTGTGAAGGCTTTTTTGTGTGTGTGTGAAGGATGTTGCAGAGAAAAAGATATGCTGAGGAATGGCTTAATTTTAAATAAAGCCATCCTGAAACTGTATTCTCTAACCTTTTTTGTAAAACTATGCATTAAACTACACTGGATACTACTGGTTTGAGAAACAGCACTTTTTTGGTAAGAGCAAAGGAAGAAAACCTATGCCGATCACAGTCTTGCTATCGACTGTATCATAAATCCCAAGTACTGAAAAGATGCAATCGCATACATTTAAATGCCTGGATCTAAGTAGTTTTTTCGTGTCAGCAAAATCTATATGGGCCCGACACATTAAAATGTAATGTAGCCATCCATACATAGACACATCTTTTTCAGATACGGACTGTTCTTTGGAAGTCTTAAAACAGTATTTGGCTGTTTAGACATGTAACCTCCCCATCCCCAAACCCACCGTTAAAGACAGATAAATATGTGATGGTGACAAAGACAGCTTACAGTTTTCTGAATATTTTGTGCCTGATGTTTGTCTCCTTTTGTGAAGAAGCAGGAGACTGAGATAATAGCTCCTCTGCCACCTTTCATGCCAGTATGAAAACTGATATCAGTGAAGTGATAGCTAATGGTCAGAATCCTTTATATAGCTCTGTCAGGTGTGCTTGAGCTATCTGACTGATTTTTATTTTGGCTTCTTGACTCATTTGCCCATAATGGTTTGCTTTTGCATCCAGGAGGAATACGATGCTCAATTAGGACTCAGTCATGCGGTGTGGTAAGAGGAAAGTTACCTACCTGTTCAGTAATTGGAGGTCTTTGATATGTGTTATCTCTATGCATTTTGCGCTGCATGTAGGGGTGTGCATGCACTTAACTCACTGGAGACTCTTTCCCAGCAGTGCCTGCTTGGCAGGGGAGAGCAACAGCAGTAGTGACATACGAATAGCAATAAGTGAAGTGAGTTATACGTTCCTCTTGTTTCAATCAAGAAACAGTTTTAATGTGAGTTGGTTCCCCTGCATATCCATTTGGAAGCAGAGAAGGCATATTTTGGGGCCCCACAGGACCCTCTGAAGGGTCAGGTGCTTTGTAGATGAGATGATTTTGAGTTCTTCACTGGTTGTTCAGTCTCATTTGTTTTTTCTGAGAGTCTCAGCAGTGCTGAAACCACCGGGGATGCAGACATTAATTGACCTGACAATGCATTAGGAAGATGTTCTGGCTCTGATGTCCCTTGAGCAAAATTTGACATGTTGCTTACTGAGGCTATATCCTCTCTCAATTTATATTCCTTCTGCCTACTGAGGTGTTCACAGGTAGACACGCCCATTTCTGAAAAGTGACCAGAATAACCAAACTTCAGAGGTCCTATTCACAATCTGTGGAGAAAAGGCTTGTGGAGATTTCCAGCTGGTATTGTCAATGGGCAGCATGTGCACCACCGACAGAGTGCTCTTACAGTGCATACACTGTTATCAAACCATTGGCTGTGGTGTAAAACTAAGGAGACTGTTTTTTGCTTTTGTCTATGAATATGCTGATTTCATACTGTCCAGTGTTAAGGTAAAGGCTAATTTTGATGGATGAGGAGGGAAATCTGCTTGTGCTGGGTACAAAAATGCTACTGTGAGACAATGACTCTTGGGGGATTTGTGCTGTCTTTCGCATGTTCTATCAAATGGGTTCTCTATCCCAGTAGCAATCCATTCATTGACTACTGGTTTCACTGGTATGGGAAGGAAGAATTGAGTTCCTATACAAACCTTTAACTATTTCTGATTAGGAGATAGTCAGGAGGCTGAAGAACGTGGCATATGAGGAGAGGAGAACCATGTTCAGACTGAAGAAGAGAAAGCAAAGAGGAGATCTTACTACTGCCTTCAGCTGTCTAATGGGAGGTTACAAAGAAGATGGAGCCAGACTGCTTAAGGTCTACAGCCTAAGTGTGAGACACAGTGGACACAAGCAGCAATATGGGAAAATCCAATCAGATGTTAGGAGAATTTTTTGCATAATGAAAGTGGCTGAATATCAGAACAGACTCTTCATACAGTTTGTGGTGTCTCCATCTTGAAAGATTTTCAAAACTTGACTAAGGCAAGGCCCTGAGCAACCTGATCTAAAATGAAGAAAGAACTGTCTTTGAAGTTGTCCCTGCTTTGAACTGAATGGGGATATGAAGGGGAAGTGGGAGAGGGGTGGAGCAGATGACCTTCAGAAATTCCTTGTAATCTAAATAATTCTATGAGTATGCAATTCTGCTTTCCATCCACTCTGAGTTATTTAGATCTTTTAAGGAACAGGGACTGGCTTTTCTGCGCTGTGTCTGGATGATGTAAATATCCTCAGGCATGCCTGCAAACAATAAAGGTCAATTCTCATGTTATGTGTGATGTTATATGACCCAGAAGAAACAGAAAAGAGGCTGGTGACATTTAAGGATTTGATCAAAGTCTTTGTAGAGGTTAATATATGCATAGTGTCCAGGGATTAAGCTTTGCTCCAATGCCTTTTAGAGTTTTACACACTTTTCATTTGCCACGAGGGAAAGTTTGAAAGAGTCCATTTATTGATTGCTAATGCTCCTTATATGGATCCTTTTAAATGCTAAAACAATTCCAAGTTTTATGAGATACAGGTGGGCCACAAGGACCAGCAGACACAAATGCAGAAGTCTACACAAAAAATACTAAAGACATTTATATCTATCTGAAAATGTGCGCCTTTGAGATCAAGAGCTCCAAACCAATCTCCCTAACCTAGCAGAAGAATTACTTAAGTGACCAATCTGAATCTCAAAATGTGAATCAAAGTACTTAGTGTCTGAAATGTAAAATGGGTTCTACTCTTTTTTCTTTCAGAGGAGAAGAAAATTGGACAGGATGGGTAATGGGGACAGATGAGAAGGATATGGTTCACTTATATCCTTTTAGAGAAAAGACCACACTTTCCATGTGATAAAACTAAGAAGGGCGTAGAAAAATTAAAGGAATAGATATTACTTGATATTGCTTGCTAAAATGTGATGCAATCATACTTACTAAGGGGTGAAAATGGAGGGAATGAAAGCTGTATCTCAGGATTATTTTGACACATTTTTCTGACAAAATTCTAGAGGGATTCTGACAAAAAGGAGGTGCAGTACTTGAATTTGCAGTGCCAGAAGAGCTAGATAACCATTAAAGACCATCTGTTTCTTGCATTTCCTGACATTTTCATGTTAACACGTGAGAGTCAAAGGGAAATCATAAAGTGAAGAATTTGCTGTCACCTGGTTGATCATAGGCTACCTGACTTAATTTCTCTTATAGACATAGAATCCTCCTAAAAGTGAAGTGTAGTCCTTAACATTCAGTAAGAACCGTCTGAATTCTTTCTGAAAAGATTTGCTGCTGGTAAGGACATCTCTTCGTTGTCACTTACACTTCTGATGATGTCTGAATACTGTAGCCAGAAAGATACGTCACTGTTATATAGCCTATGTGGGTGACAAATAAGTGTTGAAGACGTTCAAAGTTGTTTAGCATGGAGATCTCACCAACAGCATTCTATGTGATTGAGATGATTTTGTTCATTGATCTCCTAAGGCTGTTTGTCACTGAACTCTGTTAATTTTTCATACTTAATGAATTTACATTGTCCATGAGCAATTGATCTGTAGCCCATGCACTTAAGAAAATATTGGCAGTCAAACCAAGCCAAATACACGTTAATATCTACCCTATCCTGCATTAATTCATAGGATGAAATAGTAATTTTTAGAAGGGTTCAGAGTTTGTAGCTATTTTATTTTTGTTAAGAAGGGCAAAGGAAATTTCTCTTTTATAGCAAAGCTTATACAAAAATCCTGTTGCTAATGATTCCACTCTAAAAGAACTGAAGCCCTGTGGGGGAGTTGCTGGGTAGCGATAGCTCAGCAGGGTGGTGGTTCTGGCCAGCAGATTGTATAGCAAACACAGCTGGTGGCAGCAGATATGAAAAATAAATCTAGTCCAAGTCTGCAATATTTATCCTTCTGTGATGTATCTGAGATTGTCTGGATGTGTAAGAAGAGTGTTGGGACAAAGCAGGAGTAAAGAAATGGAAAAACAATCTCACTGGTGGAAAAAGTCTGTGTGCCCACGCAGAAGCTTCAGTGTCGTGGGTCCTGAGAAACAGCTCAGGTAGGAGCCTCCAGAAACCCTCCCTTCTCTCTGTATGGAGGCAGTTGGACCGCAACTGGGTAGAAATCCTCTTGCCTTCTCTGAAACGTGCTGTCAACTGGACTGGGAAGGAGTAGCTTTGCCCTAGTTCCCTGTGTGTGTTACCAATGCGATGGATCTTCATATGTTGCTTGGTGTTTTTTGCAATATAGTCATTAAGCATTGCATTTGGTTCTGATGATAAATCCTCAGGAAGAGCATAGAGTCTCTTTCAAGTTTACAAAGATAAAGTTTTGTAAGCCATTCCTTTTCTCCTAAAGCACTAATAATGCACCTTTTCAGTCAGGTGATAACAAATTTATTTTTAAAAAGCACTGGGGCTCATTACGGATAGGACCAGCCCAAATATCTGTCAGCAGCAAATGTGACAATTGTCAGCAGTTGTTATCATGACTCTAAGCTGTTCAAATACATAGCTTACTAAATGCTGTGCTACTACTTGCAGAAGAAATTCTTAATTACACTCTTTTAGCCTTCCTTTTCTTTTCAGAAGGTAGAGTTATGACGACCTTCTCTTCTTGGCTGCTATCTAAACCCTGAGTCTTCATTCATATTTAGCTGAAAGGATTTTCATCTAGTATGGTGCAACAAATCAAAAACCTGCAGCAACCTGCAGATATTTTATAGTCCATCTAGCGAGACTCTGCAGTTTTCATACTGAGTAGTAATATATGACCTAGACAAGACCCAGTCAAGGGCTTGTGAGAAAGACCATGCAGCTTTAAAATGATTGCTTTGAACATAGGAAAGAAATATGGGTAATCACTGGCATCCTCTGACCCAGAGTAGTCTTCCGAGAGATAAGTATACAGCAGGAGACAAAAAACATCTGGGAGTTGGCAGGTTTTGCAGCTAGGTCATACCACTTGAAACTGAGATTTAAGCTGATGCATATATAAACAAAGTTTTGAACATTTCCCTGAGTGGGAATGGAGGGGGAGGGCTTGTTCTCCCTCCTGAGACAAGGAATTTTAAATGTTGCCAGAAGAGAAGTGTCTGGAGACAGTGTCTACTTTTCAGGCTCCAAATAACTTAAATAACTTAAAAAGTAAAGCCCTTAAAAATGAAGAGAAGGTTTTGGATGGTTCCAAGGTGTTCCAACATGTTGTAACTGGGACAAATTTACCTCATTGCGCAGATTGTTTGTGACCTTACACAGAGGAAAGCTGACTTTGCATGGGGTGTATGTGAGAGGAAGCTACTGATGGCCAAAACAAGGTGTGAAATACGTTACAACCACCCTGCAGAGCTGGCTGTCCGGCACTTACATCCGTTCTGCTGCTAATGGGTAAATGGAAAGTGTGTTCTGGGCCTGGAGTTGAGGTATGAGGGAGAATAATCTTCAGTACGATACTGATCTATCTTCTATTGTTCCGTACTTCTGTTCAGAAATAATTCAAAGCCTGGTTAAAAAAAGATATAATCACCCTAGAAGGAACACCTGCAGGCGTCTGGATGAGAATCAGCATGGCTGCATTCTTGTTTCCAGTGTAACATTACAAACCTTGATAGATGCCAGGCCCTAGAAAGTGAATGAGAGCGCTGGACTGAGGCACTGTGATTGCAGTACACAAATCGACAAAGTCTACCCTAAAATCCTGTTTGTGGAAGATGGAGCCTCCTAATCCCAGCCAACTACAAATATGGACATGGTGGGTATGTCCCCACTCTGTGAGGCAGTACTTGAACCACTGTGAGTATACTTTTATATATTGAGGTGCGGGGTTGCTATGGCAAGGTGCCACTTGTATTTGGAGTAGACACAGTGAGTCCTGGTGGATATTTCTGCCCTCAAAAAGTAAGTTAGGCTGACTGGATATACTCCAGTGATTAAATTTTGTGTTACTTGTCACTGCACTTTCCCCACCTACTCAGCCCACATATTTTCAATCCTACTTCTGAGCTTATTTGGCTTCTTATGCCAATACATTTGCCTTCATTTTTTGGACTCAACACTAGAATCCAGCTGCTTGGAAGTTTGGTGCTGTGTGACATAACCTGCAAGTACTTGACTCCTCTATTGGAACCAGCCCTTAGTGAACACAGAGCGGATGGCTTTTTCAGACGGCATCTGATTTTCTTGCAGCTAGTTGGTATTCCTATATGACCGTAACACTGCAGGTAGTTTGCATAAAATTAGACCATAAATAAAGCCTGAAAAACACCTCTTTAACAGTGACATCATAAAGTTCCACGGTTATTGCTTCTCAGTGTTTTCAAAATCAAATTTGCTTTCTATATAAACAAAATCGTGTGAGATTTTTACCTAATTAGCAACCCTACATTGAAATATGAAAGTCAAGCACTTTATTTCCAGCTTGGGAATTATTTCCAGCTCTGAATGAATTGCATTACAGGCACAACAGGGAAACAACTGAGCTAGCTCAAAATGGAACTGGAGGAGTCAGTAGCTGGCACAGGGAGGCCTGCACACAGCACGTTGAAGAAACTTTAGGTATCTATCTCATTGGTTCTAGCTGGTGCAATGAGCCAACTGAGTACTCCCGTGACCGAGCCAGCTGGAAGATGATTAGCTCTCTGCAGTTGTATTGCAGATCACCTGAGACAACTTGAACTGCGAAGAGCAAGCATGAATGCTGTCAAATACTGTATCAGCATCAAAACTGAAAGATTGCGACTGCATCTTGGAGGTGGCAAGCGGCCATTATAGCATGTTATATGAACTTAAGAATCTCCTGTATGCCTAGCTTGTAATTATAGCCCCAAATAGTATTTCATCTATGCCTGAAAAGCGAAACACAACCTTTTCACGCCAATGAAACCTTTGCACATACCTTTGTCAACTCATGACTGCATTACTGTAATGCACTCTGCCTGGAGTGACCTACTGAATTCTTTTGGAAAATGGAGTAAGCATAGAATATAGCCACTGCTTCATTTTTTACTAGGTTGTATGCTATGCCACGAACACATTACACATTGCTTTAGGATCTGCTTCAAGATCTATTTCAAGTGTTATCCATTCCGATGGAAAAGATATTTCCAGTTACCTGGATTTGTTAATATTGCAGACAGACAGAACACAGTCTTAACCTCTAGCAAAAGGAATTTCACCAGTCGCTCCCCTGAATTTTACTAAAGATGGAAAATGACCAGAAAATGACAGAGGAACAATCCACTATTCCCTGCTGAAATCTGCTCATATTGTTAGCCATTCACATTGTTAAACCAAATGCATTATTTCAAAGGTATATTTTTCTAGCTTCACCATCCAACTTATTATTTCTTGCTTAGGTTAACTTTTTTAGTATTTGGACTTTTTTCGTTTGGAGGCACATACAAACAACCACCAAGTCATTTCTTGATCTTTTCTGGTAACCTAAGAGGAGAAGTGATAGGACAAAGGGTAATGACTTTTAGCTGAAAGAGGGAAGATTTACATTAGACATTAGGAAGAAATGTTTTACTGTGAGGATGATGAGGCACTGGAGCAGGTTTCCCAGAGAAGCTGTTGCCTCATCCCTGGTGGTTTTCAAGGCCATGTTGGATGTGACTTTGAGCAACTCGATCTAGTGGAAAGTGTCCCTGCCCATAACAGAGGTATTGGAACTGGATAAGCTTTAAGGTACCTTCCAGCACAAACTGTTCTGTTATTCTATTATTCTATGATTCTATGAAGTTTCAAATGTTCTGTTGAAAGGCATTTTTTCTAGCCTTTACACAAGGTTCATACTGTTCTGACTTTTCATCATGCTTGTTGAAGTCTGCATTTAAAAAATACATGTCTCTTTCTAGAAATGATCTCAAGAGTTTGGCCCTGATGCCAAGTGACAGAAAATCCTGCATCTGTTATACACATCATCTGGTCCAGTGTTTCCCACAGCCCACGTGCTACATGGCCTGAGGTGTGCCAGTTGTCTAGGCAAAGTATTCTGAGGGTGTTGTTGGGAGAGCAGGTGCTAAGATAGTGTTGGAGGAATATGCTGGATTGAGGAGATCAAAAGTGGTTTAACTTTGTGCCCGAGCTGCTGGCTTTTGGGAATGGTTCCTAATATCCTTGAAACTGTGTCCATTCCTTGGAGGATATTTATTGGTGTGGTCCAAAAATCTGACGGGAAAAGAATTAACAAGTAAACAGTGTGGGCAGTCAGTGGTCCAACCCTCGATTACACTCCAGCCCATTCTTATTCAGTGATGTAAGTGAACCCATCAGTTTCAATGACATAAATCTATAATACTCCTCATCGTCACATGTGTGATGGTTACCCTTTTTTTCCCCCCAGCATCTGGAAGTCTCTACCTTGCCTTTTTTTGCTGTCTTCTCAGTGCTCTTAAGTCTTCCCTTTGCCAGGTTAGTCTCACTTTTTTTTTTGTTCTGGCAGGTTAGTCGTTCCCAGATAAATGACTTTGTATCTGGATCTGTAAAAATAGATTCTATCTAAATGGTCTACAATCATAAGTGATTTAGATCACTCTCTTGGGCTGTCCTATTCTATAAAATATTCTTGTGACCAATCTGTGCTATCTGCAAATCTCATAGTGAATTCTGCCAATAAAAACACCGAATGCTGCAAGACCTGTTACTGTTTTCATGAAGCCACCAAGGTAGTGAAGAAAAGAAGTTTAGCACTATGGTTTCTCCAAGTTTTTAGCTTGTTACATTTCTACAGGACTCTTCTTGAGGCAGCAACTCTGTGAGCCTACCTCAGTCTATGTCTATGGCAAGTGCCAGCCTGATGTTGATGCCCACAACATGGTAAGTGGAGGCAACTGGCTGCGGCACCAGCGAAGAGTCCCAGCTGTGGTTAAGACAGCAACATAGCCACAGACATACTGCCTCTAAAGGCAGTATTTAGAGGACTAAGGCATTAAAAGAACCAATACATATTGTTGTATGCTGTTGCTATTCACTACTAAGCAGCATTCATCTCATCTAAGTCTAGTTACTTGAAAAGTAAAAATTTGGGCTAGCCTAGTTGTCTGAACTCCCACTGTAGTAATTTGTAAAGGCCAGTTCAATCTGTCTTGAAAAATTATATGGGCTAGGTGGCTGTGGAATTGCCTTTGCTGACTTTATAGGAAGCTTAGATGCTCAGCTTAGGCTTATCTTTATGTTTAAGCCTGCTAAAATTATATGACTTCATTTATAATTTACACAGCAAACTGGAAAAAACAAAATCAGGCCCTGGACGATACAGATTTGGATGCAGAACTCCTTGCTAACAGACAACATCAACAGTATGAAATATTTCCCACTAGGAGAGACAAAAGCTTTAAATAAGAAAGAATTGACACAAAAATCCCTGTGCTATTTGGAGAGGGGATGAGGATGGACAAGGGGCACAGCTACGTCATGGCAGTCAGAGATCCTTGAGCTAACCACAGCAAAGCTCATTACAATCCCGGGGGTTGGATGGTAGCAGTATTACAATTGAACCAGTTAGTCCCGTGGAGAGGCAGGTCAAGAGGTGCAGAATGGTGCTAAAATATCTTCATTAGCTCTAGGACCCAAGCTGGCAGTTTCCCACAGCGTGGCACAGTGTGGGGTGGCAGAGTTAGACCAGCTCCTGCAGAGCTTGCTTCTGACTTTTTAGTCTGTGTTACTGCAGAGTACAGAGCTGACCTGTGACACATTTTTAATTGCAAAGTTCAAAACTGGAGGGAAAAGAGCAGCGATATCTCACTCGAGTGATCAGAAACCACTAAAGACTTTGCATAAGGGGAGGGGAAAAAAAAAAAAGAGACCTGAAATAGATGGCAACTTGCCACTGGGTTACTTGTGGGCAGTAATAACAAGTAGGCCCACAGGGATAAAACAGCGGCTACAGGATGAAGTCTTGTCCTACAAAGACTCTGCTTTCCTCACATGAAATCCTCAGGGGTCTGCCCGTCTTCTACATTGTGCAGCTTTTAGGCATATTTTCACTTCCATAAGATACCATAGAAATGAACCGGAAATTAACCCGTCTCATTCTTTCTTCTCTGCTCTCCCTGTTTCATGGTATGATGAACTGTGCAAACTCTTAAGGCAGACAACTCTTCCGCTTGTTGTTTTTTTGCTCCCTGGCAGTTACTAGCCTCTTGATTACCTGGTGGCCACAGGTTCACTGTGGTTCCTGGAAGGCAGCTTCCCCAGCCGCCATTTGGGAACACCCCCCCTGCAAGATGAAGCCTGCCTTGCCTTCAGAAATCATGCTGCTGTGTCGAGCCAAAAGCTCCTGATGCAGTTTTTATGAGTGACTATGAATTGTGGGATTCAAGCTCAGAGCCTGCGAGTACAGGGTGGTGTGGCTGGATGGTGACAATGAGATGATACACAGCTTTAGCCTTAAGTGAGATTTATGGCTGGGGCTGTTCATAATGCAAAGAGTTTATCACTGTCAAAAGACAGAGAGAAAACAGGCTCTGCCCATTTTAAACAGTTAATTGTAAAGGTTGTTCTCTGCTGAATGGAGTTTGTAGGCATAAGATGTTCAAAATTTTCTTTCCCAAGAAGTTTTGAGTCTGAAAACCTGAAAAACTCAGCTTACGTATATGTAATATACATATATGATACAAATATACAAATACATTTATACTTTTATCACATGAAAACATTCAGATAAAGACATGGCAGATGCTCCAGGTGCTTTTGATTTAACATAACATCTTGCACAAAAATAATACCCAGCATAGCTGTGGTGCATCAGAAATGACGACCTTGTACTAATCCCTCAACAACCTATTTCCCAGAAAAAATATTTCAGTTTTTATTCAAATAGGTAGACATCAACTTAATTTTTCATGGGAGGACACATTAAATGTGCTTTTTTATTTGGAATGAAGTCCAAGAGATAACAGATATTTTGACCTGCAATGAGTGATATTTACCCATGTGTTTTGCTCAGTTTAAGTATAATTTAATGGGAAAGTTCCTCAATTTTTAGATAATGGCTTTGAATGAAAATGCATTTGAGTCAGTTTGAATGTAGATAATTTTTCTGTGAAAAATGAACACTTATGGTAAAGTGAGGTAGTCACAGCTTTTCTTTCTGTAGAGGAATGGGCACATATGGATTTATTCTTAGTAATAGTCCTTTCACCTTGATGCATCACTTATGACATCCATATAACAATCAGAAAATACAGGTGAAATCCTACTAACACGGAAATACTAGCATTCTTAACTTCCATTACAGGTGGCATAGAAAAGAAGTGTTTTTGTTTAAAATACGATTCGCATCAGTTTCCTTTTGCACAAGTCAACTGTTCTAGAAGTGAGAAACAACTTGGGTTTTATTTTGACCAGATTCATAATCCCTGAATAAATTACTGCCTTGTAATGGTGTAAGAAATCAATGTAATTCCAAGTCAACCAGCTGCTCATACACAGAGAGCTCCCTGTGCAAACATATCCCAGTGAAGTTGAAGACTATTCACAGCATGAAATACAGAAGTGCCATGGGCTGGCAGTTGAGCATCCTCATGCTTCAGAGAAATAATAATAAGAAAATGTACAATTCCTCAAGGTGTGTGGTGAACAACAGCATGCAGTGCTCCTTTTCTTGGGGAAATATGACAGGATTCAGAGTTGTCTCGCCCCAGCAGAGAGATAATTGCTATAATTCATTAGAGAGGCTCGTTTCCATTTTTCATTACTGGAGCAAAACTTTATAAACTGTGTTGGAGGGAGTGGGGGCTTTTATTTCCTGAGGCTGCATATATAATCATTTTAATTCAAACAACCATTTGAACCAGCCTATAATGGTCATTGCATTTCCTGTCTTTTTACTGTCGTTTTTTAGTTTAATTTCTTCATCAACTTGCTCCTAGTTTTACATGCTCTTTGTATTCCTCTGTCTTCTCTGTACATACGGCAAGTAAACTTATTGGCAGTGATGAGTTAGCATAGTTTTTGCAGGCTCTTTTTTGGAATAGCCTAGCCAACACCTACATCATTTATGTTTCAGCTGTGCAAAGAGGATACTTGCACACTGGGAATGACTTTAAACTATGTCCTGTTTTAAGATAAGCCTATTTATTTTCCCCATGCCTTTGCCACATTTGCTGATCAAAGGCACTTACATCTAAACAAGTTTTGTTTCTTACAGATGCTTTGCCTGTCTTATTTTATTCTACAGTACAACTGCTCATGAAGCTGAATTTATAACTTAGCTGTAGTGTGCATAGCCACCGTCTGTGATGGAAAAAGCAACAGGTTAGATCTCTACTCAGGCTCAAGAGGAAGGCAAAGCTGTATCACAAGAGGTAAAACCCAAACCAAAAACAACAATGAAGGAGAGCACAGGTTACATCATTAAAATCCAGGAGAACTTTACTCTTGTGACTGTAACTTCTTTAAGATTTGGCTTAGAATATGCAAGCAGACAGTTTGAAAGCCCTTATTCAAACAGCAGAAATACAGAACAACTGAAAAGCACCACAGGAATGAGGAGAGTGCTCTCAGGGCTATCCTTCTGCAAGTTTGCAGCTAACTGGGAGGACTCTTGCCTGGACTATGCAGATCTACAGATGTGATCCTGCTTCTGCAGTGTTACGTATCAAAGCAAGGAGATATCCAGCTATGTTTTTTTTTTTAAAGCTCCATTTCAGCATGTAGCTCAGAGTCACCCCAAAACCACAGTACTTCACTTTTCTGAACCTTTGAAATCTGTAAAATACAGCTGCAGTTCTGCTTCAATCTGAGACAATAGACTAGGTCAGAAGCTTACTGTACTTCATTTATTTGCTTATTTCTGTTTCTAGACTTGACTGAAACCAGATAAAGAACAAATATGCAATAATTACCTGTCTATACCTCCTACCTGCTTTTCAAAGATTAGATGGCCAAGGACTGGTATGGTCAGGATATGAATTAATTTCTGACTCAATTTCTTTGTGCAAAAGCTATGCATTCATACAGTTCTTAGATTAATAGATCCTTCACCTTATCAAGAGCCCTAAAAAGGATTGTGTCCATAAAAATAAATTAGAAAAAACTCACATGATTTTTTTTTCAAAATATTTGAATGCAATCAGGTGTGGGAGAAAAAGCAGAGGCACTTTTATTTTATCTGAACTGGCTTACCTGTCCTCCATTTATGTTAACATGCTTCTTGTGTTCAATTATTTTGAGAAGGTATAATGTCTCACATTGTCCTACAGATGCCTCCCAGCCCTTTAAGAAATGTACTATGCAAGCCAAATCTCTGCAAAGTTTACACTTCCTTTCAAGGTGATTTTAGCAATTTTATCTCATTTTATTTTCTTACTTCGGAAAACCTGGCAAAATATCAAAAGAAAAATGTGCAGATGAGTGCTCTTCATGGAAACTAAACGAATGCTTAGCACCTTCCCAAGTCAGGCTAACGTTGGGCTTTCTGATTACCTTGTTGAAATTCATATTAGTTTGATGCCTGTGGATCCTTTCAGGTTTAGCACCTCTTCCGATGAAGAGCAAAGTTAGCTCAAGCTGTCCTATATGATGCGCACTCCAAAGGCTAAAAATTGGTGACTGCATTGGTGAAAAACACCTCTTGGCCTTCCTTTTGTATTCACAAGTGGGCTACCCACGGCTAATGATTTTGATCTCCCTCCCCTGAATATGCAGTGCAGAGTAGCAGCCTACTCCCGTGGAGGCAGCCAGTGTGGCGTACTCCGCACTCAAAGCTCTAGGATATCTTCACCAGGCTGCAGTGCAATGCTGGTGTCCCTTATCATATAGGTCAGTAGGTGCAGGGCACCTTCCTGTTTCAGCCATGTTGACATGGCCCTTCATACCCAAAGCGTACAGGTAAATTGAAAACTGTACATGCAGGAAAAAGTGAAAACTTTACTGCTTGCCCTCTTTAGCTACTGGAGATAGGAGACAAGAATAAGTGTTTCCAAGCAAAGATGTCAAGAGCTTTGACCATCCCTGAAGTTGCACTTAAGCATACAGCCAATTCCCAGAACCAAAATTCCTGGCTACCTTGAACGTCCCTGCCTGCATGTTCACAACATGGGGTGATTTGTTCAGATCTCTCTCTATTTTTCCCTTCCTCCTTCTGTTCCAGGGCATCCATGGTGGAAAATCCAGAATATTTCTCTACATCACTTTCTTGGTGGCTGTCATACCTCATGAAACAATTTTTATTGCCAGTTTAGCATGGATCCCCACACTGGCCCATGAAAATCATATTGCCTTTCTTCTTCACAAATCTCCACTCAGAAACTGTAAAAGAAAGTGAGTGTAGGTTCCTGGAGGTTTTAAATGGTGTCATATAAAAGAGAATTAGGACAATTTGATTTTCATATGCTGAGTGAGTAGAGATGAAAATTTCCTTGAGTAGAGAAGAAAAATTATTTTGACTAAGCAAATATGATATAGTAGTAGCACAAAGAGTGGAACAAACCATATGAAATATCAAAATCTCATTTAAATAAGCAAACTTTTGAATCTGGAAAAACATTTAAATATTAGCAATAAAAAAATAAAATACTTCCATTGCCTCATCTCCTCATTGGCCTCTGTAATTCCTTTATACCAACATATTACACCTGATTTCTGTCTGACAGCCCCTTTCTCTATTTGCCTCTAGGCGAACTTCGATCTGTCTTTTAACAGATGGCTAAAGAGTTGGGATTCTTTGCTCCGCCTGGTTTCTGATAACAGGCATAAGTTACTATGGCAACATCCATCGGTGTAGTGAGGATGAAGCATTCACAGGTATGTTCTTATCAGTGCACGTTTTCTCTGATTATGCAATTCAATTCATTAAAATTAAATGGTGAATTGTGCAAATAAAAGCTAAGGCTTGGAATCCTTCCTTGAAGTTGTCATTAGCCTGGACTATAGTGTAAGTATTGCTTTCTTTGTTAGAAAACATTTCAGCAAGCCAACAACTAGCAGAATAAGCTCTCAACACTAGATAACATTGCATTCAGAAATGCAAGAAATCCTAAGGAGAACCTTACTGTTGTTACTCCTGTTGTTTGTCACTATTCATAGTGCAAAATGACAAAACATTCCCCATGGGTTGAGGCCATGGCAACCTGAACCAGTGCAAAGCGAGTCTGGATTTTCTATGCGTCAGATACTCTAGTGGTTCAAATGGGGAAAACATACGTAGGTGTAGGTCTAAACTCAACTGCGTGGTCAACTTGCAATAAATGAGCCCTTCCTAAGAGCCCAGTAAATTCACTTGCATTTGCTGGAGATCATGTGGGCAGCTGTCAGGATGCAAAGTTCAGCAACTTGCTCATGTCCTTAGCATCCACTGAGTACTCTCTGAGTATGGCTTGTATCCCAGAGTGAGGGGGCAGCCTTGGTCATTTGGTCCAGGAGGCCAGAGTTAAATCTTTAGTTGGCTATAAAATGCAGAAATATCCTGGGCACATCTTCTTTCTTGCAATGATGCCCTTTTAATCTCTATTGTCTCTCTGATAAAATGAATGGCTGAGGAAGGCAAGAGAATGTTTTAGCATGGATATGAGCTGCCTTTAAGTGATTATGGTGCCTTTGCCGTGGGGAGACATTAAGCAACGAACGACATTGAAGAATATGTCCCTATATATCATTAACTATTTTCTAGATTTCTGAAAGAGTGTTTGCCAGCTGTGTTATTTCACATTTTAGCACAGAAATAAATCAGTATTGTGACCTATGGGAAATACGATTTTTTAAAAGTGCTTTCACAACTAGCTTGAGAATTCCAGAGGTTTTGTCCCAGGACATTACCAAGTCAATTTGCAGCTGGTCCCATTCCTGCGCATTTCACAGGCAGTATTTTTTCTCCAATCATTCTTTCTCCTATCTGTCTACACCCAGCTGATTCCAATCTAAAAGAGATTTTTAAGGGACTCAGTTTTGCCACACTAATTTGTATCAAGCAAGATGTGATGATGAATAGAGTGATGGAGCTGGGCCTCTCTCTGCAGGCAAAGAAGAGATGAGTTCACCATTTTCCATCTAACTGCAAAAGTCTTCTCCTGGGTGAACTCTGGCTAAACTGGGAATAAGGAGTATGTGAGTGACCTTTGTGACAGTCAGGTAGGACTGAGACAGGAGCCATCCTCTTCTTTCCTGACAATGTGGACATTGCAATCTGGGAGAGAAGGGCTGCAAATAAAGCCAGCCCTGGTTTCCCAGTCCCATCAGTACTTGAAAAAAATGCCCCGTACCTCATGAAGAGGAGGGTATTCCCAGTCTCTATGAATCCTGTGTGCTGGACTGCATTGCTTCTCTGCTGGGGCTGTAATCTGAACTGAATTGATGAGCATAAGTGACAAGAGGAAGACTATGTCAACTTTTTCCTCTTTCTGTCACGGTGCAAATTCATTCAGACTTGTTAACTTGGAAATTATGAAGATCATTCTTTACAGAAAGAGCTGATTAATTTTTCTGCATCAGTCCATTCTTATAGTGCAAATGGATGGTTAGAAAATCGTGCAGTGACAATAAGCAATGACTGTGAACTCTTCATCTTCTACTTCAGGAGAAAAGAACACCTGAAAGGAAGATCTCATTAAGGTGTTCAAGACAGGAATATATTTTTAATGCGTTCAATGCTTAGCACAGGGTGACCTCTTGTTGCCAAAACAAATGAAGTAGAAATACCGTCAAGGTGTATGATAGTAATTTCACAGTCTATCCGGGTTTGTAGACCGTGAGTTCCGTAAGACAAGAGTCCGAGAATGAAATTCATCTCACAGGACATCAGCATCCACAACTGAGCTACAAACTCTTTTTTTGCAGTCAATGGTGAGAAACAGGAACTCAGGGGTGCAAGTGAGTCTTAATCCAATACAGATTTCTAAGGTAGCTCTAATCAACTGTGCCCTAAAAGTGCCTATTTCTCTCAGCTGACAGTAAAGAATACAGGATTTGGCTAGCTCTAGGGTTAGATACCTCCATTCGGTGAAATGGATTTCATCTGAATGAATGAAAAAGAGTTGAAAGGATTTTAATGTACACATTATTTGTAAGATTATAAATTTTCTTTGATTTTTAAGACCATTAACATTCATTGTGAAATCATGGAAAAAGGAAGTTTCTTTCAGGTTCATTTATTATGCAATTAATCTTTTTCTATAAGTGAGTGCTGCTTTTTTCAGCAGAAAAAATATGTTTCTCAAATTCCTGTTATTTCTGCATATATATCACACTTCTAATACAAGAGCACTGTAGGTATGTTATATTAGAAAAGGCAATGCACTTCAAGCAATTAGAGTTTTACTTTAGTCGCTGTAGCAGTTACTTAGGTAACACAGTTATCATTATGTATTGGAAATTCTGATGGGCTTGAATGTTTAAGAAGAAAAACAATTTTGGTTCCAGTCTGTTTTCATTTGGGTTCCTATATAGTATTTATGCTGTCCAAATATATAATAGGAAAGGTAAATTCTCGGCACTTTAAAGTGAATGCAATTATATTAGGGACTCTTTATATTAGGTTTACTCCCACACAGATGAATAGCAATGTCAGTCGTCCATCAGGCTCTGGCAGTGAGTTAGTCTTGCTTGAATTTAAAAGCTCTCAGTGTGGGCGTTAAGATGTGAGACGAATGTCAAAACCCCACCACAGACAGTGGAGACTTAGAGTGGGGTTCAGTTGCCTGCACACAGGTATCCACTGCCTTTTGAGGCCTTCTTTCTTCCACAAGCCAGTAGGTCCTGCCCCATACCTGAAATCCTCATGTGAAGGCCCTCGATGCCTCTCTCTGGACAGCCTATTGATTTCTTAGTGGAGTCTAGCAAGCTATTCGGGTGGCCAGCTGCCTCATTTTGGTCTAGTTTAGGATCTTATGAGTATCTCCTAGATCTCTCATTCAGTACAGAAATAATGGAATTGTGGGGTTGTCCTATGCAGGGACAGGAACTGGACTCGATGATCCTTGTGAGTTCTTTCCAACTCAGGACGTTTTATGACTCTGTGATTCTAAGAATCTAATACCATTTTGGGGTTCTTTGGAGCATCCAGAAGACTGAAGAACTCCTGTAAGACCCTGGTCCCATCTGTTCCCTCCTTGCAAATGCCTGGATAGTTTAGGGCATCTCACTTAACACAAGGCACTTGTGTGTCAGCAAGTGAATTCTGCCTGTTATTGATCACCTTGAATAGTTCTCCATTGCTACCACGGGAGATTAACAAGCCCAGATCCACATAACACCTGCATTATAGACATTGAAAAAGACACAGTGAATTCCATTTCTTATGTACAAGAAATGACATGTACATGACATACATTCAGTGCAGAAGAAGCAAAACCCAAGAAAACCAACAAAGACATGTACATGACGGTCATTTATGATTGTTGCCACCGCATTGTAAAGCCACCAGAACCTGTGGTGAACTTGTGAGCATCTACTCAGTCCCCACTAAGCACACCTAGGTCCTAAATTCTAGTAGCCTCAGTCACATTAATTTAAATAGGGCTATTTGTAGAGAAGTCAGGTATTGATTGCTCAGCAGGTTTAATCTAACTCAGTTTTAACCCTCCGTAAGCTACGTATTTTGTCGAACCTTAAGTTCTTTTTAGTTTGTGACAGAGAGAGATGGGCACTTGTAGGTAGCTATTCATGCAATCTCTGGCAGATGTCTGCATTAGACTGGGAATTACACCCTAAAAATATCTGTTTTCTTAGCCAACTGTGGACAGAGTCCATGCTTCTAAGTCCCAATTCTGTAGCTGGAGTTCTTTGTTGCCATGTGCATCAATACATGAACGTGTCCAGAGTGGGATCAGCTTGCAGGTACTCTCCTACTTTCTACGGTGACTAAGTACCTGGAGTGATAGTATGAGGGCTCTGCATTTTGCCATAGTGTGGAGCTGTGATGCTGCTAGGGTCTACACCCACAATGAGGATCTGAGAAGTGCTGCTGGATCTGCTAACAGATGCACCTTAGACTAGTCCTTTGTTGATGATGGATAAAACTAGATATGGTGAATCCTTTCCTTTCCCCTTTCCCCAGTCTTATTAGACTTTCCCATCAATGAATATCTGTAATTAGCCACTCAGGCTTTGCTGTTTATAGACAGTTGTGTTGTAGAAACATCCTGTATTTCTGTCCCAACAACCTAGACTGATGCATTTGTGTGACTAGAGGGTGAAACATAAAAGCAGGAGGAAAATATAGGAAATCTTTCCTAATGTAAAATATTTGGTTTTGACTAAAGAAAGTTCACAAAAGGGTCACTATCTGTATGGAGGTAAACCTTTTTAGTCCTTGTATTTCACCTCCCCTCTAACCACGATTAATACACATAAAAGTCCATAAAATGTCAATTTCTGTCTATTACAACCAAAGAAAAATGTATGAGAGGTCTGGCTTGGGAAATCAGTTTTCAGTCTCCTATAACCTACTATTTGTTATAAGTGGAGTCCAGCATTGCACGCTCGCTGTTATGAATCCACAATGTATCTGTGTGCTGCAGTCTAGCAAAACAAAAATAGCTGCAAAAGGCTGGAAGGAACTAATTGCCAGTAAAGTGTAACATATATTTTTCTTTTGAGAGTGAGAATCACTCTTTGTAATTAATTCAGAAATTAGCAAAGCTTTAATTTCTCTGTTGGCACCTACACTTGCGCACAACTAACTTTGCTGATGAAAAGATATTTTATGGTCTGTAGTTACTTGCACAAAAGGTTCTATTTCCCTGGTGGTAAATGAACTGGTGATGTATTACAAAATCCATTTTTTATGGAAACTTACAACTTGTTGGCTGTACTCATATTAACAATGCAAGAATTCATCATAGTGTAACACCTTTCAGGCAGGTAGTCAGTCACTGTTGTTACTGTCATGTTACTTGGAAGCATCTAAATGAGCATAGTTTATACACTGCAAGTAGAGACACAAGCCCTGCTACCAATTTTTAAACCATGTTTTTTCTTTTAATATCATGTCAAAATGCTAAAGTGCAAAGGATGTTTATATAGTCACTATCTATCTTTAGCATTAACAAGAACGTTAAGAATTCACTTTTCTGTCTGCACAGATTCATGCACAGGCACATGAAATGATATGTGATCTGTCTTTCAGCTGAAAGAGCAGGGTTGATGTATTTCCTGCTTAGATTCATCTTCCAGAAGCTGATAATACAAACTTTCTGTATATTGGAAAAAAAACCTCTAGCCTTCATTGAACAGAGGCTAAAACATCAAATGGAAAGAAGAGGATTTTAATTAAGATTTACAAGAGGGAATTGCCATTGAATAAAACTTGTGCAGCCTCAGGAATGAACTATTTTTGTTGGAGACCAGCCATCCTTCTAGGTACCTGATGATACCATGACAATGACTATGATTAGAAGTATTATTAGAACTATCTATCAATATATGTTATAGACTGAAATAGCCTTTGTGTGCCTTTGATTCATAGAGCCTAACTCCGAAGTCCAGCATTATGGTTACATTTAGACATCTACAAATTGAATGGCTGAGCTAATCATTCAGATTCTCTTCATACTCAGTGGGGAGAAATGGGTAATTCAGAGGGTAATTCAGATTCTTGTCATGTCCAAATGAGTATCTTATGCAAGGTCTGGATGTGCGTAATTCTTTCCATCAATTAATAAACGAATGAGGTGATAGCTCAGACTTTGATAGCAACATTAGAAAGTTGAAAAGTTAGGGCAAATAAATCCCATTTCATCTTAGTCTAATTTGATATGGCACAGATGTGCAAACTTGAGCCCACAAGTCCTGCTTTTCTTTACCCTAACAGGCAAGCTCAGGACTCACATGATCTCTCAACATAAACCAGCTGAAGACCCATGACTGTGCCATTTCTTCACCTCACTGTGTGCAGACAAGTCTACTAATCAGGGGTGGATTCTGCCTACAGGTTTTTTATTCCCTGTCTCTGTAACAGGGATACATAATTCTGTTCATACCCCTAAGACATTCCTGTAAATTAGACCCTCAGTGGGTCATCATAGCTATCAGGTAAAGGAAATTCATTCAGTACTAGCAAGTACAGTTTCAGGTGTTCAAACGGGCACTGTGTTCAATGAGACAGGCAACACGTTCCTACTTGGGCAAGGCAGACTCTGCATGGTAATCAAGATTGTGTGGGGTAATTTTTGACAACTAATTAAGGCAAAGAGCTGTCTTTCCTGTTACTGTTGGAAGACAGTCTTCCCTTACTCATTCTAAGTAGGGCCCAAACAGCAGGCAGAGCCATTCCACCTGAAGACAGAGCAACAACTGCAATAAAGCTCTTTTGTAGTAACTGCTTCACGCGCATTAGGAATGCGATGCATCAGATACAGCAGCATGCAGAACCATTCAGCTGGGGTAAGGAATAAGATCACCACTTTTAAAAACAGGACTCTGGCAGGTCTCCCATGAGGGTTCTGACAGCTACCATCATTCGTTTGTCTTTGCCACCTGAAACTAGTATTAATCATGAGGAAAAAAGTGATCGCATAGATTTAAAATTACTTAGATATTGCTGTCACACAGAAAGCAGGAATAAACAAAACCTGACACTATGCAAACACCTAGTTTTGGAGAAGCAAGCATATCCTAAATCTGACACCAAATGACCACAACAAAGGTTGTAAAATACGTTTATTCATTGTGCATGTTGTATCCAGATGGCTAATAAGAAATAGGACTTTCTAAACACACAAACCCTAAAACTGTAGAAGCTGTACACCTTACTTTCTATAGGAGTTATCTGCTGATTTACATCAAACAGGGTGAAATGACACATCCAACAGCACAGCTTTTAAGGCTTGTGCAAAGAAGTCAGTGAGCCTCTAAAACACCTACATGAGCCTATCATCTTTACTTTTAAGAGCGTGACCAATACCTCATGAGCTATGAAATCTTTTAGAAGCTCATTGTTTTGGTTTTTCCCTATTGGCCTCTGTATGCAGAATGTGCTTGGAAAAATTAATCTCAGTATTTTAAACCTTCTAAGATTTATAGGGTTTTATTCTATTGCCTCTTGAGAAATAAAATGTAGAGAATAGGCGTCTTATCTCAGGAAAATTGTGCTATCACTGCTTATATTTAACTTTTCTAGACTCTAGACTAAGTGGATTGTAACAAAACTGAAACATAAACTCCACTTTCAGGAGTGCCTCAGAGGATTCCTGGGGCAATTCAGATCAATGTCTTCATAGTACACTGCCTTGTTAACTATATTCTTCCATGGCTAAAACGCAAAGCAGACTATTTTTTCTTTGAATGATATTTTCTACTTCATGTAGTGTTGCAGCACTTGGAAGGAATTGTTCACAGCAGATTTGTTAGGTTGCTATGGCATTTTTTTATTGTAAGAAAAATAATTACACAATGGAATAAAAAAAAATTAAAAATATGGCTGAACGGACATTTAAAATACATCTCAACTCATTCCAAAAAAGAATGTTTCAGGGTCTTTTGCTCATGGAAATTGAGAATTTATTTACTTTTACTCTAAGGAAAGTAGGAGGGAAGGTGAAAGAACACTTTCCTACATAGTGTGACACAATATATTCCCCTCCCCTGGGTAAAGAGAATTAAAGGTTTTTTATTTCAGACTGGGTGCACGCTCATCCACTTATCTATGCAGCCACTACAGTGTACTTGAATGTAAATCACTCCCAAAATGCCATGGCCAGTTTCTCAGTTGCCTGTCTCCGTAGTATGCATGTGCATTATGCATTATATGGTTAATAGTGCATCAGCTCCCTTGTAGAAAATCAAGAAAGTTTCACTGTCCTTCTGAAAGAAAATTTGGAATTATTTTATCCACGTTCAGCCGGGTCAGGCTGCAGTATGGTCTCAGGAGAAATTCCAGCTGAATTAAGGCAGCACTGAGCTATACGGTAATGCTGTGGATACGGAGGTTCTTGAGGCAGCTCAAACGCAGGAGGTAGTAAGACTGTATCAGCATGGTGCTCTCTGTAGACTAATTAGGCCTGCTAAGGAGCAGGACGGAATAGTCCAAGCTAAATGCTTTGAGGTTCTTTACAAGTGAGATGATGCTTATCTGCATGTTGCTATATTCCTGCCGTGCGTTTGGGCTGCACTGAACCCTGCCGAGGGGGCCTTCTTTCTGAAACCAGGGACCTCTAACATTCACAGAACCTACAAAACTGGAAAAGCATTAAGGAATCTACTTTATCCAGCTCCCACAGAGGTTTGCCCGAGATCGGCAGTAAGGCAGGGACAATTCTAGGCCTGGGAGCTTGTTTCTGTTGCTCCAGCAGTATCTCAAGGCACAGGCCCTGGAGCTCAATGCCACTGCAGTGTCCCCATTGCTGCACATGCATATGTGGGTTATGAGACCATCAGGATGCTTACACCAGCTTTAACTTCACTGAGGGAACACGTACTCCTTTCTGGAGGTGAGACGTCATCCTTGAAGCAAGAGAAAAATACTGGAAAGAACCAGCAGTGCTGGGCGCTGGACAGAATTAAATCAGTCACAATGCAAAACTACAAAAAGAACTGCTAGCATTTTAGCCTAAAAGACACACACAGAAAGTAAAGATGGTGAAGATGAAACTTAAGGAAGTGTTTTGCCCAGCATTGTACAAAGACAAATGGGAATGAAGGTGAAGAATAAGAATACCAAAGCTTACACCATGTTGCATTGTCCTCCAGATAGTCCTCTGGGAAGCAAGAGGGAAACAGATTCAGGGAACAGAAAAACAAAACAAAACAAAACAAAAGAAACCACAGGTTATACCAAACAGGCAACTGCAGAGAAGATGACGAGTCTTTATAAGCAGTTGATTTTAAATGAGAAATCTTAGATCATGTTCTACAGAAGCAGTTGAGCTCAGTGGTTAAAATTATTTAGTTTCTGACAGTATTTCTCTGACTGAACTTTAGGTGTGATTGCTAGATGCCTGGCCTGAGGTTGTTACTTTTGGCACTTTGTAGTGGAGGGATAGGGAATGATTACTTTGAGCTGTTTAAGTGTATACTTTAGGATAAGCTGAATCATGCTTTAGAAATATTTGATCTCAATTCAATTGCCTAAACCTATGTTTAGGCAACTAAACAAAGATATTTATTTCTCTCTGATAACATTAAAAACTACAGTCATCTAGGCTTCAAATCTAGAAACTGGTTACATGTATCTACAATATGGATCCCTACATTGAATCAGAAAAGTCCTTATTTTTGCTTCTGTTACAGCCGGTAGAGAAATAGGGTGGAATCCAGTTATCTAAACAGGGTCACAGAAAGTGAATTCAATAGCTGTTAGGTATTCCGTCTTATTTCCAGCCAGGTCTCTTGTAATTTTCTTTCACATTTGGACATCTCAAAGACCACAGGCAACTCAATTAGTATTAGGTGACCAAGTTTATGTAGCTGAATTCCACCCAGAGGAAGAGAAAAGCTGGGGCTCAGATCTTTTCTCACTTGGATGCCACATAGGAAGCATACTCTGGGGTCTCTTACCCAGCCTTCAACTGCCAGTCCTGGAGGGCATGGACATCCCGAAGGATTGTCCTGTCTGCTAACTCTGTTAGAAGTCTTTGATACTCTGAGGCATCCCAGTGTTGCATATGTGTTGATACCTCAGTTAGGCCGTGTATTTCTCAATTTGTGAGAGGTTTCTCTGACAGCTGGGGTGAATCACTCTCCAAAGATGTGTGTCTCTCTCCACTGACTTCAGAAAGAGCCTGGATTTTAGGCACTATGCTGTGAAGACATGATTCAATTGCCTGAGCATAGGTATCTTGAATTTCTTGAAATGATGCAGTGCCTTCTTTCTGGCTGCTGACTGCTGCTCCAGAATTATATTGGTCTCCTCTAGTTCTGTATCATATTTACCAGTCCCTTGTTTCAGATATTCTGGAGTGTGTCAAATGTTGCTTTACATCTATGCTTAGACAACTCTCTCAAGCTCTAGGTAACTTTCCAAGTACATCTAATGTATTTTGAACTAGATATACCACTGCCTTTGTGGGGTATTTAATTTTTTTCATGTTTCTCACCATATTTTTTTGATCTCTTTCTTGTTTATTAAGTCTTACTGGTTCTAGCTATGACAATAACGCAGGGAAACTGCACTCTCTCTTGAAACGGAATTGCTGGATTTATCACACGCATTCAGGCAAGGATGAAGGCGGACGTTTCAGAAGGATTCAATAACTGATTATTTCAGTGTAGGCTTCTTATGAGGGCTGCTTTGTGCAATGTACCTGATAAAATATGCTCACCTGAATTAACCTTATAAATATGAGCAGATTATGAGGGATATAAGCAGGCAAAAACATTGCTGCATGGTTTTATGAGATTGAGATGCAGAGGAAATATTTTCTAAGCTTGATCTCTTCTGAGGAGATGCTGTCAAAGACAGGTGAAAGCAGAATCATTTGTCACTTCTTTTGAGGTTTGAATAGTTGCATGTTTGAACTTTGAGATGACAGTTTAAAGTTAAGTGGTCTGACCATGTTTTATGAATGCAAACTCCAGAACAGACTTCACAAAGCACTAGTGTAAGACCGAACAGTCAGCTGACTCACAAGAAAAGATTTGTTTCTTATATCTATTACAATAAAAACTGGCTTTAACTAGTTGACAGTGCTATCAAAATACTAATATTGCTGTATATTTGTATTAAGCAAGCAATAGAAAATGATCAGAGTGTAGACTGGAAAACTGCTGAGTGGAATTCTCCTTAAGTCTTTTTGCATTGCAAGTGTTTGGATAATCTAACTGAAGCTGGTCCTCCAGGCTCTGTCTATAGTTAATGAGAACAGATACGTGATTCAGGAAATGATTCAGCACATTAAATGCTCAGATCTAATACAGGCAGGTTGAATTGTATTCCTGCAAGGCCGGAGTGTAGTGTGTACAGCCTTATGGATAAAATTATCCAAGTTGGTGTGAGATGCAGCCAGTGACCTTTTCCAAGTGCTGCTAAGGGATTACAGCTCTGAAACAAGGCCTTCTGCTCTAATCCACGTAAACAGCCTTTCCTAGCTCCAGCTGAGGTCAGAAGCCACCTCTGACTTGAGGAACAATTGGTCTCAACCCAAAAGGAGATAATACGTATATCAATGCCATTTGGAGATGGAGTTGGTATCAACACTCATTGTTGACAGGTCATGAATAGTTAGTATTTTAAATATCACCAGCAAGAAAAAATAATATATATATTTGGCCAAAATAATATATATATTTGGCCTGGACACTTTTACAAGTGACAGCAGCTATGCTAAGCTCTTTGTTTTACTCAGAGATAATGCACAAAAACCCCCTAGCTAAATCATATGGAGACAAGTTTCCTTTTTAAAGTCGACAAGTTATTGTGAGTTATAACGGATTATCGGCATTGGGAATTTTCATTAGTTACAGCCTTTAAAGGTCAGCAGCATGTGACACATCTCTGCTTTATTCAGGATGCTGCTCAGTGTTTTTGAAGCTTGCAGTTTAAAAAAGATATTAGTGTGTTTAAAAGTGTTCTCCTTATGTGCATATAGAACGTCTCTGAAATATGTATTTTTCATTGCACAGATGCTTGAACTGTCCTTACAACATAAGAGGAAACCAGAGGAAATGTGTTACCAGCCTTCCTTTTTATGTGCTTTCTCCTGCTTCATCCATTTGCAATCTTTAGCTTTGTCTGGAGCATGACTGAAACCTACAGGTTTTATTGACCTTTAACTTTACCTTGGCCAATTCTAGATCAAGATTCAGGCCTCTGCACTGAGCAATATACAAGGGCTGGTTCTTTGATTCTAAAGTGAAGGGCGAAATCCTTGTCAAACATAGATTGGGCATTACCAGCCAGATTTTCAGCCTGAAATGCTATGTTGGATTATGAATCTACTGTGATAGAAAGACCTAAATCTACGGTGGAGGTAACATATTCTTTTCTGCTTCTCCTTTTAGAATAATCAAGCTATAGTATTTCCAGGAGAGCAGAGAACTGGCAAAAATTGCATTTTGCTGCAAGGTAATCCCGTGTCCTAACTGGAAATGCCATGATATTTTTTTAGTTTTGCAATTGCAAATTTAGAATTGCAATGAAGACTGACAGAATACAGTACATCATAGACAGAATGCAGCATAGAGAGAGGCAAGTGAAAGACTTGGCACTGTGGAAGACTACTGTGATTGTCAAGGGAGTTGTCTGAGTTAGTGTCAGGAAGACACCCAGGCCCTGATCTGAATTAGCATATTTGGGATACTGCTCAGCAATTTAAGCTGCATATCAGAGAAACCTCTAGTAAATTTAGACTCGAGATCAGATCCATTTAGTGCCCTAGTGCAGCCAGCACATGCCTTGTACCTAATGGGACTGCAGCTCAATGAAACCTCATACCACAAACTAACGGCGGCTGTTTCTAGCAGGGCACTCCTCTCCCATCACTCTTATTACAGCTCTGAGTATGACTCTCTTTGGCATGACAGACCAGTGCTGTGCAAGTGTTCAGCAATAAGCTCGGCAAGTGGAGGGCATGAGATACAGTCTGTTTTGATTCAGATGCTTTACAGCTCTTTAATTTTGCTCATTGGCTTTATCTCAAGATGACTGCTGAGACACTATTAACAGCTATAGTAATTAGCCCACTATAAATATATAGATGTATAAATAGCAGGAACATTGAAGTCTGAAATGTGGATCCGATGACTGGTAGTAAAGAAAATAATCTTATGTAAAATCCTTGTTTTCAAAATGATTGAATAAATTAAAGAAGATTAATGGTCACTGAAGTTTTAGCTGATAAATTCAGGTTTTGAGATGAATGAAAAGTAGTGGTAATTTTATAATTAAGTAAAGAAGTGGAACAAATCAGTGTGCCTTTGCAAGTGTATGTGTTAAAAAACTAGATGTTAAAATTGCTTTAATACATATAAATGTTTTTAATAAAATAAAAAAATAAAATATTTCTGTAGATCACTTTCTGAAGAGAATTTATACTGCAGAGTACCTGTTGTGGCTAATCTGATTTTTTTGCCTGCAGGAAAGAGCTTATTCCTTCTAATATTTCTAATACATAAAAACTGAGTTGTGTTGTTCTCATACAATTCAATTCTGTTCTATTTCCAATGAAGAAAAAAAAAATTATTGAATGCTGGAAACTATATAGAGTGATTATGAAATTATTAAAAAGGTATTGTCAGATTACCACTCTTCTACTATATTACCAAGCCAATACTATATTACTATATTACTATATTATCAATTACATATTTCTACTAATTTGAAAATGGAATATATTTTGCCTTACCAGCCTATCCAAACTTGTGCCAGCAGCAGTTGTAGGTCGCTCCTCGGGGTTATATGGTCTAAACCGAGTATTGAAGTTTTCAGGGACAGAACGGGATGATCTCAGAGCAGGTGCTGGTTTAGGTTGACCACATCCTTGGAAAACCTGAAAAAGACATTGTGGGTTATATGAAAATCATAAAAAAAAAAGAAGCTGGTATTTTACAGCCTTTTTATTCTCTATTTCACATATTTGAATCTGGCTTTGACTGACATTTTGAAAATAGTAAATTGAGCGCTTGCCCCATTAAAACTCAGGTTAATAATTAAGCATTACTCAGTGAAGATATAAAGACATATAGACACCTTAGAAATCCCTTAATTTAGGGAGGTAATTATTATAAGAAGTTAACACCTTAAAGCATTTGAATTGCTGTCTTTCCCAGTAGAGCAATGAGCAAAAGAAAAAGCATGTAGATGTGGCACTTCAGGATGTGGTTTAGTAGGCATGATAGTGTTGAACTTGATCTTAGAGATATTTTCAAACCTCAATGTTTCTATGATTCTATGATTCTAAATCCTTTGTGGATGGATTTAGTTGATAATTATTTTAGTTTTTGTCAAAATATGGTATTTACCCAGAATCACAGCTCATTCATAGTCCCTACCCACAGCTCTTCCTACCTTGTAACTTTGTAGTCTCAGAGAAAAGGTGAGTGATGAAATAGTCTTACAACTGGATAACTTTCTTATTCTCTAGCAAGTTTCTCCCTTGCAAGAGGGGGAAGGCATAGGGAGTGGGCAATAGAAAGAATTATTTTCTGCTGGTATGTTTGTTTTCTAGGTTAAAAAATTAATCTTCAGGGCTGTGAAATTTTTCATATACTTCCACTTGGAAAAAGGTGTCAGTAGCATATACCTGGTGGATACTAAAGGACACAGAGGACACTTTTGACTACTGAATATCAAGTATATATCCCAGAGGACCTCTCACAGAAGTTGCTTGGCTGAAAGGAGGTAGAATTTTCATACAGTTAAATTTTTTAAAGTGCTCTGATGAAGTGAGATTTTAGTGTTTGCTTTCATATCAACTTTTTGAGTTCTGGGATAATTTTTTTTTTGGTGAACACTTTATTTTGACTGTTTCAACAATTTGTCTCTATCCAGAAGAAAAAAAATACTCAGAATTTCTTATAAGATATATTTTACCAACACCCTAATGACAGACACAAACTATCTTTCTAAGCGAGCTTTATGAAGGTGAAAAGTCCTGTACAGGTGCTGTGTTCTGTTTGTAGGGTCAGATTTCTCCTTTCTGTGTGGCAAATGAGATAACAAGCTCACCACATATTTTGAAAGCCAGTGATCAAAAAGGCTTATATCTTACTTTTAGATTTTTAGATTTTTCACCTTGAGTGATTCTGTCCTGAAGTAGCCATGGGTAGTGTGACTTTTGTTGCTTTCAGGATACATTACAATTGTTTCTCAGTTTGGTTTTCCAATGCTAATTTAGAGGCCCCAAATGATTCAAAATCTGCTGAAAGAAACTGATTCATACTAAATTTATGTCCAATCATCAAGTCCAGTTTGGCTCAAAGTCCAGCAAGTGAGCTGTTGTATGGCCATTGGGATTTTTAATTTATGAGTAGAGTATTACTTGTTCTAGTTTGAAAATATCTGTAATATTTTTTTAATAGTTTTTAGCCTCCCTAGACATGAGGACTATTGGATAACACATTCGTTTAATCTACCAGGAAAGATGACTTTAGCATGTAAATGTCTAAATTTTTCAGGAGGAAAGGAATCTTATTTTTCCTCTGTGAAGAAAATTTCACAAAGATTAATGTTCAGGACTTATACATATTTGTGTATGACATTGTACATTTTCAAGGACCAAATATGTATGTTGGGATCATCAGTTATATTTACAAAAGTTTGCTCATATTTCTTCTGACTGAAGAAAAGTTGCGTGCAGAAAATATAGCCATTGATTTATATACCTAGGAAATCCCATTTAGTCAATTAAGCATATTTGCTTATAAAGACAAGAGACAGCTATCCAAAATATGTAACTGGTCTCTCAGGGGAAAGGAAACTGAGGCGACTGAATCTTCTCCTTAAGTTTCACAGTGTGTGACTGTTAGGCTACTTGTATAACCATGCAAAGTAACTGTGAGTCTACATAATTTACATTTAATTTTTCTTTCGACACACTGACAACACTCCCTCCCCTCCAATACAGACCTTTGACATTTAGCTTCATACAAACAGTTGTAGGAAGTAGTTTTGTATGAACAAATTTACATACTGCCAGACAATAATAGAGATGGAAATTAGGTAGTAATTTTTATATCACAGAAAAAGATATAATTTTCTTTTTAAAAGACCTGGCAAAAATGCAGTAAGGATACAATATTCAGTAACTAAATTTTGAGTGCAAAAGAGACATTTTCTAATTTGCGATCAGATACTAACTGACAGAATAGAATACGTAAAGCTGATAACTGACATTAACAAATGTCTCCTAAGAAGAAGCACACGAAATACTTTCTTCACAATGCCACTAAGAGATACTGAGCAATGTCTGGAAAAATATTCAGGTGTTTCATTACACACGCTGTGAAAAAATGCATTTTGTATATAATTGGTGCAGTCCATCTTATCTGAATTTAGAGAAAGATTTCCATTTGAAATTAAGTAATTAAAATTCAAGTGTGTACATTTAGGTGTCTGTATTTAAGCTAAACATCTAAGCTTGCATTTTAGACAGTGGAGATCAAAATTTCCCTTCAGTTTCTCTCACATCAGCACCTATAATAGTTTGTGATGTCTGGGATATACAAGACATTTGTTAAGACTGTCTTAACACAAGACCATTCCCCGTTGACCTGCAACTGAAGCTCAAACGAGATGTGCTAGGGTGTTACAAAGAGCATCAGACCTCTACAGTCAGGAATATGAACCAATACACGGAGTCAGTAAAGAATTACTAAACAGAGGTCTCCACTTCAGGACTAGGAAGTAGATACTGCAAAAAAAGAGTCCTTTTCCCTGGAAAGCTCAAGTTTTTGAATTCCAGCAGATCAGATAGAATTAGTTCTCTGTGAAGCCTTGAGTCATACTGTTATTTAGGTATGTACTAGTGCCCAGTGTTTCCTATTGAGTGTCTCTATATGACTCTGCTCCATTGGGTCTCATACCTTCAGGTATAATAGCATTGATTTTTTTCCTGAAATGTCATTATATTTGTCCTGCACAGGTCTCCGGAAAGAGAAGAATAGATGAAGATGTTTTGTTAATATGAAATTTGGGGGCTATTTTAAGAAGTACGTTGAATGTAGTTTTATGAATATTTCCTCCTTATAAATAATGCATAGATAGTCTACTATGTCATGGAGCTCATTCATCCTTTTAGCTGAAGTAATTGCCAAAAAGGAACATATATCTATAGGTTAAAATGGCACCTCCATCAGCTCAGATGAAAGTAGATTTAAGACTTACTAGAAGGAGACTCAGTTATAGGATAACCTTTATGAAAGTAGAAAAAATCTTGGCATGGCAACCAAAGGACATTTACAGCAGCCAAACATATCTATATAGAACCAGATTGTTTAAAATGAAGAGAATAGTGCAGTATGTTGTGTTTTGAGAGGCAATAAAGATAAAATTATGCTGATGCAGCCAGCTTAGTAATTTCCTCCATTTTGAAGACAAATGGATTTTATAACATCTTTTCTTCTGTTTTGTTTTTTGAGCTTTCCTTCATTTCTTGTGAATGAACAATCTCTGCAAATGTCAGCGACTAAACATTCATACTGTTAAAATGGAACAGATGCAGGACTTACTCTTTGACTTGAAGCAGGTAATGATACTGACAGCCTTATGGGAAGATTGTGAAGGCCCTTAAACCATGTTTGTTTTGGCCAGGATTAAAACGAGCATCTGTATGTTATGACTCTCTGAATATGACTCCTTGAATTACCTCAGGGAGAATGAGAACAAGAATAAGGTAAACGTATGCTGTGACTAAGCCCTGGATATGAACTGAGCCACAGGAAACAGTATACAGAATATGAAACTTTTACCTGAGAAATAATCAAGCTCTTGCTGAGCGCTGAATTTGGCACCATAGTCTTTGAATACCAAAGATGACACTGCCAAATAACAAAGGGATTTCAGTAATGAAGGTAATGTGTCTTGGACACTATCAGGAGAAACCCATGGTAAATCTATTGAAACTTTACTTCTACCAGAGGTAATCTTTAGGGAACACCGCTGAAGACTGAGTAGAACCGTATTGCAAAGCCTACTCTTAAAAAGTGCTGATGTCTTAGGACGCATCTCAGGCAGCCCAGACTGATTGCTTTTGCACTCTGTGTGATTTGGTTTGCAGAAGGTATTCTGTCAGAATGGCTGCAGGTGTTACATGATGAGACTGTGGAAGCTGGTTTTGATGATCTTCAGTCCTTGCCTTTTCTTAGAGAGAGGAAACTCAGGTCTGATTCAGAGCATGTAGATTCCTCTAGCAGAAAGGCCTTGGGATCTGACTTTCTAGACCACTGCTCCTTTTTGAAAGGCATCTCCAGATATTGTTGCTGTCAGGAATGTTACTTTCCCTTAGGTAAAATAAGGACCTCATGTGACTGTCATTCAGGGACATAACCGCCGCACAAGGTGAGAAGTGTATGAAGCCTAGAGATTTGTGGTCAGACTTTCTAGACAGCCAGTGCTGAATATAGACTGCAGAGAAGGGTCAAACGAACAGAGAAAGATTCCAGCCTCAGGATAAATTGGAGTATCTTCATGTAATACTATTACCTGGTTAATGTGAACTGTGCTAAAAGAATCAACCACAATCAGCACACAAACAGGAACAGTTAATGGCCTTAGGAACAGAGATGCTCCATTTCGTATAGTGACAGGTACTAGGATATGGCTGTGCCTCCATGCCCTTGCTTGGAAGTAGAAAGATGGAAGAGGTACATGTGGCACTTCAATAATTCTCTGTCTCAATATTGATGTGTACCCATCAAGAGTGGGAGACAGAGGGTTTCTGTCTCCTGAGGAAATGAAAGACAAGATGTGAACTCAAGCAATAAGCCCTGACTGCCTACACTGATTAATTGTTAACTCATCATTGGCTTTTTCTTGGGCTGTTCCAACTTACTCTTTGCAGAATGAAACAGCTCTCAGCAGTATAGAAATGAATCAAGCTGTGACACTTTGCCCTCAAGATCAGGCACTGGTCCTTGCCCCTCCTTTTTTATTTGTATAACTGTAACCACAACAACAATCTGTCAGAATAATACTGCTGAATAGGAGATGCATATCTATAGGAAAATATATTAGACAAAACCTTCAGTGCTACATCATGTGAAGAATGGAGGGACAAACCATAAAAATGGAGAGTTAGGAAGATCATGATGTTTTTTTCGTGATGTCTAGAATTGAAACTTCATAATTCACATAAGAGTATACATTCTTATGTTTATATACTCATGTTGGAAAGCGTGCACTGTTGCTCACTTAATTTTACCTCCATATGGACAGTAATGTATAGTCAATGTGTTATATCAAACATACTGTTATTTTTCTCAAATAAATTTCAATATGTAATTGCAGCTGGTATAATACAAAACATCATTTTGTGATACCAAGACAGATAGTACAATTTAATGCAAATGACTTCTGGAGTAGGGCAATTTTATATAAATATTTGAAATAGGAGAGGGATGGATTTTGGATTAAATGAACTCTAGGTCTCCTGCCTGCGAAGAGGATGAGATTAGTGAGAGGTCCTTGAGGAAGAAACTATTCATTCTCATTTGCTCTATCCCTTTTTGAAGAGAAATGCTATTATACAAAATGGCCCAAAATTCTACTGAATACGGCATAGAGCCTCCTCCTAGACACCAACCAGATTTTTAGGTAAAAAAACCTGCATGTCAGTAGTGAAGAATAAACTACATGTATGTGGGTGTTGCAGGCATAACATTATTACTGCATCATCATTTTCCCATTGTCAAAGACACGCTGACTGACTTGTGGAAAAATAGCTGTGATTCCTAGTCACCACATTTTCAGTAGGCACAGTCAAATGCAAGATATAAAATTGTTTGAAGAAATAGAAAATATTGTGATTCTGGCACCCTGCCTGAAGCTGTCTGAGCAGCACCTCAGAATAATTGACAAGCATGACTTTTCTCCTGCATTAGGTCTGCAATTGCATTCCATGCACCCCATTACATCCGGCAAGGTATCTGTCATTTTCACTGAAACTCTAAATGGTCAGTATATATAAGGGGGGAAAAAATTAGATGACAGATGACTGATTTGAAGTCTGCTCATATATCATCTCTACAGATCTGATGTGACATAGGGGAACACAGCGCTAAACTCGAAGTCTTTGTGTTCCTATACTCTACTTTAAGAATTTCCATGTGTTAGAACCTAAAAAAAAGATAGCTATAACCTAGGAAAACAAAGAAATCACATTTTAGGAAAATAATGGTCTACACAGAGATATACAAAAGCCCTTCAAGGACAGACAACTCTGTTATCTATGAAAATATAATAAAACAAATTTCACTGATATAATGTGGTTTCTGTTTCTCAAGATTGAAAAAAGCATTGGCTAAGGTTTCTCTCAGAAGAAAAGCTTTACATTGCAAATGGAATTACTTTGATTTAGTAACCTTTACAGCAAATAAAATATTTCTGAGGGACAGGAGAAACAGTCTGTTCTGCTACAAATGACTACTGAGATGAGCTTTGCCAAGGTGATGTCATTGGACTCTGGCACTGGATGCAGCTTCCCAACTAATGGGAAAACTATAAAAACTAAGCAAGCAAAAAGGAAAATGAAATACACCTGGGCCTTGGGTAGAGTTTTCAGTGAAAATATTGGGATTTTTGGTTTTTTTTGGAGGCAAGATCTGAGTTTGCTGAATCTAGCCTTTAATTCCCAAAATATTTGGGAGAATTTGGCTGTTAAAAATCTTGATCACTGCTGGTAGAATAAAGTGTGATTGTGCAGGATGTATACACTGCTTTTAAAATCTGAGTAACTTATGTAGGTTGAAGGTAAAAAGCAGCCTGATCAAAATCCTTAGCAACCCACTGCACTGGAACCATAAAAAGCATCTAATTTTGAACTGGCAGAAAGGCCTCCTGCCTTTTGTCCCCACATTTTTCTCAGCTACAGTAGGTTACTTCAAGCGATGGAAATTCATTGGCTTGGACAGCAGTCTAACCAGCAGCTGACTGACTACAGGGAGATCGATAGGAGGTAGAAAGTCCTAATGCAGATGGCCTGGCAAACTGTTGGTTTTAAATTTTGAGACATAGTGCACTAATGAATATTAAGGAAAAGCCATTAACTGTTGACTTTTGGCTTTACAGCACCTGCTACTGAATTCAGAGGATCTTATTAACATGAGGTTCAGAGGTGGTGATGATCTGTGTATACACACACACACTAAAAATGGAAAAGAGGAAGCTGGTATCATTAACTCTGTTTATCGTTGTGTCAGACTCCAGACAAAACTCTATCAAACTGAGGTCCAGTAATCAGAGACTGTCTGATGTAATGATATTTCCCTTGAGTGGCTATTAAAGGAAGTTAAATTGAACAATTTTTGTATTCACCTCAAGCACATTGTGCTTCAGTCTGACTTAGATCAAAATGTGTTTGGAAGTTAATATGGGGAATCACAGATAAGACACGAGCAGAAGTTATCAAATGTACTCTGCAGGATATTGCTTATAGAGTTAACACTAATTTTCAACACTCTCTATTTTCCTTAAATTTCTCACAGCGATTAATTTGGAGTTTACTAAATTGTACCTTTCTCATTGCCACTCCTTGAAAGGAACTTGTTTAACTATATGAAGGATTCCAAGGCAGTCTAGTGAACTATTGAATGAGCGAAAGCAATTTCTAGTGGTCTGGACAATCTTTCTTAAAGTCTGGAGAGAAAAACGGTGGAGATGTTTTTCCCCCTTCTTCCGACATTCAGCAATAGAGAAGGCACAATTCACACAGTACCTTTGCCGACACCTGCATGCTGTTTTCTTGCATGTTCATGATGGCTTCAGAAATCTTGACATCAATAGGATCCATGACTGATTCAATGTTGAATGGTCCCTCTAATCTCTCCGCTACCAGAAGCATAGCATCTGTTAAAACACAAAGCAGCCATTCCCTTAAAGAAGGGATATGTTCGGGTGCCCCAGACAGACCAGCATCACCAGCTGGAGGTGTGGGTAGCAAGCACTCCCAAGTGGGAGCCCATGGGGATGTGTGGCAGTGAGACCATGAAGCCTGCAGGGCAGCTTCCCAGCTGTCAAAAATATCTTTCACTACTGCTGCCACCCCAGAAGGAGGATTTAAGGTTAAAAGTTAGATTCATAATGGTTGCAATGGTATTATTGAGCTTGGAGTAACATTATTTCGCACAGCATCGCACTGCTCAAAGCAGCCAGTGCTCTGGAGTGTACTGGTGTAGTCTCCTTCCTGAAAAAAAGCAGGATGATAGAAATGAGTCCCCAGGGTATCTTCTTAGAGTTTGTGGGAGATGAAGAAAACTTTGATATGATATATCAGGGTGTTATAATTAAAGCAGCTGTTCTTTCTGACCTTAATGATCTCATTTTCCTGCAATATGAACAGTAGATGAATATTGGATTTCTGCCATAGCTATAGGTATAAACCATGTTTGCCTTGCTACATTGTCAAAACATGGTTGAAAGTTGTATCAGAAAAATATATTCTTTTTATGTTTTGGATTTTAAAAACAATTGTTTGCTTACTTTATATAACAGTCCCTCTCCAAAATAAATTTTATATTTTTCTGCTCATTAACAAATAAAAACCAAGCAACCGAACAGAAATTAATAACAATAAAAAAATATTTTGCCATACATCACATGTTGGTCTGCACACAGACACAGAATCATCACAATTTCTGTGGCAACATCCATGCAATAAACTGTATTTATACTACACCTTTGAGTATTATATTTGTTCCCTGTCTCTCAAGTTAGTATTTAAAATTTTCAGCATCTAATAGCTTAAAACAGATGCCACTTGCAATCTTAACATAATAAACAGATATCTTTACATGCTCTTTTCTTTATCTCTCAGGCTTAGACTCCAAAAGGCACTAACCAGACTTCCCTCCAAAACAGACTGCACCCGTGCTTTGCAGTTGGAAGCTCTAGTCCCATGGCATTTGGCTTGGGAGTCCTGGGGTTTCTTTCAGTCTGCACGGACACCTTCTCCCTTCCCACAGAAGCATGTGTGCACAGCTGTATGGCAAGAAGAGTCTAGTGTCTCACTCCAGCAGCCGAGACCCAGGCACCTGTACGCAGACTGACCCGAGGGCTACAATATGTTGCTTATATGCACTCAGTGTGTGCTTAAAAATCCCACTGAAACTGAAATTACTTGGCATGTGGCATCTAAGAACTTTTGCAAATTCAGGTTTAATATATCATGGTACTGGGAACATATCACAGGCTGGAAAGAGTGTAATGGCAGTTATTTAGAGTGGGGCTTATAGCACTTTTTGCTAAATGTCAGAAACGACGAGATGATTGGAATTTAGTTTCAGAGGTGTTATTTTGGCTCTACATTATTTTAAAATTCTTTAGTTTAAACCCTTTCCAGTTGGAAACTCAGTGAAAACAGTGACTATCTCTGACAGAGGAAACAAAACTGTTTTCATACACACACACACATATACACACGCACAGAGATACACTTAAAGATTCATATAAGAGAACAATTTTTCCACATGCAAAGAGGATTTGTGTGGCCTACTGTAAAGACTTCTCTTCCTTGCACATTCGGAATGACTCATATAAAACATTTATGCATTTATGGTTTGCACTTTTTGAGTAGTACTCTCAGCCTAAATCCTAGCTGACACAACCAGTACTAGGAATTGTGAGGGCACAGGTCTTGGTGCCTGGATTTTGGTGGTCTAGTTCAGGATTAGGATTAAAGATAGGGGTAATGCGTGAAACAGCCACCAGCTTTTTTTGTTTGTTTGTTTGTTTTTGTTGTTTTTTAGGAGTGTCCACAGTTTATGTTCAGGACAGAGTGCCTCCTTGTATGCTGCGCTGTGGTTTGGGAACTAGCAGGTTGGACAAGTTTAGTCCTAAGCTCAGGTACATATTTGGGATAACAGACTGTGCTGAAGTGGACTTTCGTAAATAGGTAATTCCTGGAGACGCTTCATGAGAATAAGTTGTGACTTGAGTCTACTTGCTGTTTCTTGTGGTATCATGGGGCACTACTTCTGAATTAAGTGTTGAAATGGGATCTCAGCTACGTGACAGAAAAGTGCATCATCCTTAACTGAACAAGAATCACAAGCAAAGAACCTGCAACTTCAAAATTAATAGTTCTAAAGACCTGTTCCTGACTTAGACAATTTGTATCTTCAGAAAAAACCATCCTTTAGTTCATCAGCTTCTGTTTTCTGAACCTTAATACTATCCATAGACTTAGTCTTCCCTTAGTCTTTGGACTACAAATGGGTAGAGGCTGAGGAGTGTAAGTAATTCATGGCTGACAAAGGTCTCTGTGAGCTTTTTGCTTTGTTTAGTTTCCTTTTTTGATATGGTATAGGTCTGATGATGGGTTCAAGAGTTTGGGTTCAAGTTAAGCTTAGAGTCAAATTTATGTTTCAATCACATAGGCAATAGGTTTATGCTAGAAAAACAAATAAAGGGAAAGTAAAAAGAAAAAAAGGAGACTAGAAAGCAAAATCAAACAGTAGATCCCATATTGTCCATATTCTTTAATTGCTATCTCCTTCTCTACCTTGGATCGGGTTTGGACCACTCCAGGCAGCTATACACACCAGAAATCCGTGGAGAAGCTAGCCTGAAGCAGTGAGGCTGTGAGCCATCAGCGTCACTTGACCCTGAAATCTTATATCTAGTTAATGCTATAGGGATACAGTTAGAGACGAACGGGTGAAGGGAAATGTCCAGTTTTAAAAATCCATGGCTTTATTGATGACAGATACATCTTTGTATCAGCAGTCTGTTTTGGAGCTAGAGCGTGGAACTGGTGCCTATACAAGGACCTATCTGAAAAGGCAGAGTTTAAGAAATGACTTAAATGCTGGGATGCTTGAAAGGCTAAGGCAGAACGAATTCCTCCTGCAATGTTGCATCTGAGGCTGACACAAGTTAAGGCTTAGTTTAGGGCCCAGCTCAGACTAGAAGTCTTGGGCAATTGCACAGTTCAGATGAACTCTTGCACAAATGGAAACCTAATGTTGTTTGAGGACTCATTTGGTCTTCTCCAGTTTCAGCAGGTGCGTGGGGCCATGGTTGATTAAGCAATGACTGGACTACTGGATTACTCCTGTCTCCTTCTGGTACGAGTGTTACAAACTCAGTCGAGTAAAGGAGGATAAGCAAATTCCACTTCTATGAACTCCAAAATAATTTTCTTAGCCTCTCTCTGACTGAACTCTTTCTTCAACCCTTTCTCTAACCATCATATCGTCCTTAATACTAAGAGAAACCTATCCAGATGATATCTGACCACCACAGACCAATAGAAGCCTGGAAGAGCAAGGCAGTCATATTATTAAGTGCATGGAGGCCCCTTGAGAACATATTCACAACTGTAATTAACTAGCTTCTACCTACTGATTATTTGAGTTAGACTTCATATTAAGATTCAGACTGAATTTCCTATCTTTAACATTGAACTCTAGAAAAAAATTAGCCCACAATTGTCAGTATGTTGTTTTAAGGCGAATTCCTCCTTTGGAAAATATTCCTTTAGCTCATTAGAGTGCATTGTCTTGTTTGCCGACCCTAACCCTCACTCCAGTGCTAAAAGTTATTATTAACTTACACATGAACACATACAAAAGGTACATACCAGGCTTCTTATACAATTAGGTGAAATAGAAGCTGTTAGGTTGACTATAGTAAAAATCAGATGAAATTTAATGATCTGAGATTTATGACAGGGCAGTTATAGCGATGTAATGGTCCTTCCCAGGCCATAGATCTTCATATCTATAATTGTGTAACAAAAAGTCTTCTTTTCCTCCTAAAAATGTTACGAATATTATTATAGGAGAAGCTGGAAAGCTTTCAAAATCACGTTAAGAAAATCTATATGCCTCTGTCTCGAAATCTTAATTTTCGAGAACAGACTCTTGAACTCAAAGAAAGCTTAATTTAATTCGGTGGGACTCTGTGTGGGTTTAATAATTTCTTAATTAGTTCAAATAGTAGATATTGAGAGCTTAATTATATTTTGTGCTATAAATATCTGAAAACTGATTGATTAATTGACCATCTGCTTTTTATTGTTAATACACTTGGACTATACTTTTCAATTCCTTGTTCTTTATTTTTACCTCTTTTGCATTTTTCAAAATCTGGTTTGCTTAGCCTAAGTACATATTTTCCCTTTTCATACACTTCAGCACTTGTCAAAATGCTGGCATCTAGCTGCTGGGTGAGTGGATCAGAGTCTCAGTTTAGGTAAGTCACTTTTGCATTGCGGGATTTTAGTGACTCAGAAACAATAAACATGACTAATTGCTCACTTGAGGACATGGGTTACAGCCTGAGAAAGTGCAGAGCATATGGCACACTAGACTCACTGTGCTACTGCTCTCGACCTGTCCTGCTAGATGTGCGTTGCTCAAAGCATGAATGAGGACCTTCCTGATGCACCAAAAACCTAAGTTTACTGGGGTCCCAGGATGTAGTCAGACAGGTCCCAAAAAGGCCCTGCTGGCTAAGCTCAGCAGCGCTGCCTAACTGTGTTATAATCCCTTGTCCACACCAAGAAATGCCATAGGTATTTGACAGTAGCTCTTAGAAGGATATCACAGCATCACAGTATCATAAGGTTGAAAAAGACCTTTGAGATCATGGAGTCCAACCTATGACCCAACACCTACACCTACTCCTACTTGTCAACTACACCATGGCACTAAGTGCCTCATCCCATCTCTCCTTAAACACCTCCAGGGACGGTGACTCCACCACCTCCCGAGGCAGCGCATTCCAATGGCCAATCACCCTCTCAGTAAAGAACTTCTTCCTAATGTCAAGCCTAAAACTCCCTGACATTGTTTCATTTTAAACAGTACATGAGAAAGACATCCTGCAGAAATTTTTCATTTACACCACAGATTTTTTTTTTTTCCTAAAGTTTTACAGGTGCCATTTTAATGAGAAACACAGGAAAAAACATATCATCATGTGAAGTGATTAATTGTGCAACTTAAAAATTCAGAAAGCCATGTGTGAATTTCAATATACAATGATATTTTGTGAACTCTGCGCATCTCCAGGTAGAATAACGGATAGAGTAATTGTATCAGTAGACAAGAATCTGACCATGTTTCCTAGGAACTGCATCACACCACTGTCTTTTTGACTTACCTTGATACCCACAGTGATTTCTTCCTGTTTATGTTACATTTCCTTTAGGTCAGGTTTCCAGAAAACTTCTTAGTAAATCCCAGATTGAAACAAAAGGAGCAGGGACAAGGACACTGATTTATGAAACATCGGAGAAATTAAAAAAAACCCCAAACCTAGACTGAAATCTAACATTCTTGTGAAAACAATCAGTGCCTCCTTTTTCTTGCCACCTTTCTAGCATTATGAAAATGTGAAAAAGGTCTGATAGGGAAGGCTCAGAGAGCTGATAAGGGAAGGCTTTTTTTTGGGTCTATGTTAGTTTGTCTGTGATATCAGTTTTTCCTTTCACACAAAATTTATTGTTGTTCTACTTTTAAATTATCCTTGAGATTCCAGAAGCGGTTGAGCTTTCCCAAGGGAAATCCAGAAAAGCATCTATAGTTGAAGTCTGTAAAAAAGTTTCTTTAGAGAGACAAAGAATGGTAAAACACTAAAATACATGTCCTTCACAAAATCTTAAGGTATATTTTGTTTCGGGAAAAAAGGAGAAAGATCTTATCTTAAATTTCCTACCAGGAGGTTTCTATTTTTTCTACTTTTTCTAGTTCCATATATGTGATCTAACTCTTATTTTTGAAGAACTGTAAAGTGCTGGTTCACATAGCTGCTTGTGAAAGAATGCAAGAATAGATTTTTGTTTGGGAAGCTTCAAAGGATTTGTCTATGGACAACTACATGAACTGCTGAGAAAGAGAAATGGATCTGTTGTAAACAGACTGAGCAACATATTGTAGCTGACTACGACCTTGAGAGTGGCAATGGCTATTTTGGAAAAGGATATAACTGTTAATATGCTGTGCTCATTTGGTAGCTTCCTAACATTCTGATCAAGGGCAAAGGGAGGCAGGAGTTTGGGTTGTATTTACTATGTCATGTAAGAAAAACTCAGTGAGTTTTCCATTATGACTGTAAATATAAATATTAGTCATAAAATCTTTAGAGCATTAGATGGTAAATTAATGAAACAAAATAAAAAATAAAAATTGAAAAGTGAAATATGGGTACATATTGACTTTTTAGAAATATAATAACAGTGGAAATGCATACCTGTAATACTCTGCCAAAATTTTTACTGCTAGATTATGATTTACTAAAAAAAATTCAAGAAGAGGAAAGTATAACTCCACCTCATGTTTAATGAGGTACTAAGAACAATTTTCTCAGGAAATAAGAGTAAAGCATGGCAGTGATGCCAAAACTGCTGTTTTTCTTAGGGTCCACAGTTTCCTTTTCATGTTATTATTCATATGAGAACACTGTATGGTTCTGTCCTGATGAGGCTTAATTGACAGATTTCCTCTCTGACTATCATTAAGCTCCAGTTATGTATTGGCATAATAACATAATTCTCTACAACCTGCCCTTTTTTGTTGAGGGAAGGTACTTTTCTGAAAACTTATGTTTGCACGTGTGTAAAGGTGTTCTAAATGTTCCTTATTTGGCTATTCAATTATCAATGTCCAATTAAGCTTATCTGTCAAGGTATGCAGGCAAGCCCTTGCTTGAAGCTTAGGTAAGTGAGCAAAATGTGAGAAACTGCTGGAAGCGGCGTGAGGTTTTCAGGGAGGTAACAAATAACAGAGTACACAGCTGAACAAAAGTCACAGTTAGTGCCATGAAGAATGGCAGGATTTCACATACTGTTAGCAAAACAGGGAGTATTGGGGAAAAAGTACCTGTGGTGGCTGGTTTACATGGGAGAAAACAAGGGCAAAGAAAGAGATAGATTAAGGTGGGGAACAAGCATGGGAAAATAGGAAGAAGAGGCCATGTCAAAAAGGCCATCCATGTGAAAGCACACTTAGTGAGCAAAGTGCCTGATCACTGTAGTCTGCTCTGTATTCTTACTAAACTCTACAAAGTCTGACATAAAAAACCCGAGACCTACCCTTGTAGCTTGGGAAACAAAAGTGGGAGGAAAGAGTCAAAGAGATGGTTCTAGAACATATTCTAGCCTGTCACAGTGAGATCAGGCTCAGTTCGATTGCTTCACTCAGTGCAAGTGGACACGTGCTTAAACATAGACAGTTAGAAACATAAACATAGGCTCAGTTGGAAAATGTCGGTGTGCAAGAGTGACCAGCGAGTTAACATCAGGACAATGTACCAGCTCACAGTGCTTTGTCTGTGAAACAAGTTTTAGCTAATAACGACATCACTCTGCTTCAGCACCCACCCTTTTCAACAGGCCTGGCTTCCTGTGATTTCTGCCTCTCCTCAAAGATCAAGCTGATTCTCAAAGGGGCACATTTTTTATTGGTAGAAGATGTGAAGGCAAAAAATGACAGAGATTCTCAACAGCCTTTCAGAAAACAATATGTAGAATTGCTTTAAATGTTTTCAGTATCGCATGCAGCTGTGTGCCAACTCAGAAGTGAACTGTTTTGAAGGTGATCATAGTTGTTTTTCTCTATTTGTTACATAAAAAAAGTTACAGGCACAGTCTCATTTTTTTTTGTGTGTCTCACTTACTAACCATTTTCTCTTTGAGAATAACAGCGTGGGTGTGCAGTGTACTCTGTGTGTGTGTGCATAACGTCCTGCTAGGAAACTTAAAGCTGTACTACTGGGCGAGTAGGAGAAGACCAGCAACTGGAAAGACCCAAGGTCTAAGATGGACATTTGATGAAGGGCCCAGATCTGGGTGCAGAGTCTGGATGGTCTTGAGGTCCAGGCTGTTGTTGAAGGGAGCTGGCTCAAGATATGTGTGCATGTGTGAATAAAGGGCTCTTTATGCATTTCCCCAATGAACTGCCACAGTGGCAGAATCCCATCCTGGTCTGTGTGACAGAGATGCTTTCTGAGGGAAACCTTGACAATGAGCAAGGCAAAAGTCAGACCCTGTGCAAACATCAGGTTACTCTTAAATGCTATCTAAAGCTTAACAACAATTCATGGCAGTTTGACAGGGATCTGTTCATCCTCTCAGTGTTTCTGAGCTGATCATTTCTGTAGCTCTTCCCAGAGCCTGGAGTTCTTCACAGGAGTAGTGAAGAAGAATGCAGTCCTGAAGTTACCTGCCTTTCCACTGTACAATCAAGACTTGGGAAACTCCATTTCAGTTTTTTGCCTGCTTTGAGAAGGCTCAAAATTTTGCCTGCTAGAAAAATACCCTAACCACCTCTGCTACTCTTATGTCCCTAATAGCTCTTCTTCCAAAGCTATTTATGTGTGATACTTAGCTGTTCACCTGGACAGAAAGGCTGTGCATTTAAGGCACACAGTTATGAAGGAGTGAAGCCAATTTTCTGGCTTATGCTTGCAGGCTGTTGACCAAAGGATGATGAAATGAAAAGTATATCACAAATTCTTGCAGGAGGGACTGGAATCCAGAATTGTCCCTGCCAGGTTAATTACCAATTAATTGAGAAAGCAAACTTTAAAAATGTGTGTTGATAATCAAATCTAGTTATTTATTATCTATGTTTATTTTTAGTTATATGAATTTGCAGATTTAAAAATTATGCATTCTTTTTTAATATTTCTGATCAAATATGTCACTGAGTTATTGAGGACATATCAGTCTTGCCTCAAAAAAAAAAAAAAGAATTATTAACAGTGTGAACGAGCTATTTTTTCCTATATCCTATTCTATAATAATGGAGATTTTTTATCCCTCCTGCTGGGTTTGTCTTCAACTGTCTCTTTTCTGTAGAGCAGCTTGAGGAATCAATTTAATATCATGTAGAATATATGTATGAAAAAGATATTGACATGTAGTTGTCATCTTATTGCAGCTAATAGCAACAAAATGAATTTTGTAGGGTGAACAGCAGGTTCTCTAGATCTTTTTGAGCACTTCACATAGCATACAGGGTTTTTCCATGCACTGAAAAAAATGACAATATTAAAATGATTTTGCTTCGTCTTTCTATATAACTTTGAGCAATTCTAAATAATTTAGTGCACTGTTGTTAGATTATATATTATTTTTGTTCATGTAGAATCACAGAATGATCTGGTTGGAAAAGACCTCTGAGATCATCAAGTCCAACCGTACCTGTCAACTTATTAAACAATGTCCCTGAGAAACTCATCTACCTGTCTTTTAAGCTCCTCCAGAGATGGTGACTCAGCTGCCTCCCTGGGCAGCTATGCCAGTGCCTAATCATCCTTTCAGTGAAAAAAATTTTCCTAAAGTCTAAATGCATGTAAAAAGAAAGTAGCAAAGACTAGGCAAAATGGTAATCCTTGTCTACCATTATTATTCTTCCGCTTCCCTATGGGAAATGAATGCAATATATTTTTCTGAACTGGATTTTTATCAAATGTTATTGCCAAACATTATTGAGGTTTCTATCTGAATGTCTGACATGAGTAAACGAGCAAAACACAATACAATCATAAAATCTTTGACTTGTTGCTTTTTTCAATTGACAAGAGATGTTTAAACAGTCTCATAATCAGTCACAGAAAATGTTACTAGTAAATAAAATAACCCTCATTGATGTACGCCTGTATTCTGCCTGCTATAGTCTGTTCTTTAGATTTCTATTAACATTGACTAGTGTGTATAATTCTTTCAAGATATGTGGGGTTTGGAACACTGAAAAAAGTCCATCTTTCTTACTCTTCTTTGATGAGATATGCTCAAATGTTTGAAAACAGAAAATAATACCCTCAGATTTCATATTTAATGTAGCCTTTCCTGAGTAAAAAACTCCTGAGTATATAGCTTGCGTTATCTTGGTACACTCACAGATGTTAGAACCTCAAAGATCTTTTCAGCCATTCTGGTGCCCATGCAGTTACTACCCATGGTACACATTCCCTAGCAATCTGTTCAGACAAATTTTAAAATAGCTTAGTTATGTTCTTCTCACTTTTCTTTGTCAAGAAAGTCGTTTTATTGTCTACTGTACATCACTATTAGAATATTTGTCCAGTTATATTTTATATTTTTTCTGCCTATTTCTTGAAAGCTACCTCATATAATTTTAAAGGCCTCTTCTTTTCTTGGTTTTTACATCCTTCAGGTATTCCTAGACATCTATCATACTCTCCTTTCCTTTATTTAGCATTTCATGCTAATTTTATTGTTTTCGTAAGTGATTTCCCCAGGTATTTTTGCTGGGGTTTTTTGGGTTTTTTTTTGGTATCTAGAAGAAATTAAATTTTTAAAGTTGAATCTCATTAGAGTTGTTTTGCAGAGGCCCTTTTTGGCTAATATGTCTGAGTCATAAAACTGTACCGATTCACTTGATGCATCTGATTTCCTCTTCATTAAAAATTATTTATAATTCGTATTTCCCGTGTCAGTTCTGACATATTTTAAGTGCCTCCTCATATTCACAATTTAGAGTGATTATATTTTCAGCACTGTTTTTTTATTTCATTCCCTATTTATATTTTTAAATTTTTGGCAGTGGAACTTTTTCCAACTTTGACAGAATTTATGGTACACTTTTGAAAACATAATTACTGAGCTGTCCACTGTCTGTTCTTGAGAAGTAATACATCTTTTACAAGAAGTTTGTTTCAAGAGACTGTTTGGTTATTTCAAGAATAACTTCACCCTTTAGCAGCATCTAGTCTACACATTATTTCTACTAATAAGCGGGATGGCATCTACTACTTCAACGTCTTCTGTAAAAAATACAGTTTAAACCTAAAAGACTTGCTGTTCTTATTGGCAGTTTACTGAGAATTACTTACGCAAGGACATTGGTCCTCGTTCTATTTCCTTCTCCATAGTCTCTGGATGTAGTGCATCTTCAGTCTTGCGTTAGGATTAACAGTCTATTTTTAACTATTCCACAGGTTAGAAGGGTACAGTGGAAGGCTACATAGATGATGAGAAAATAAAGGCTGAGTGAACTGAATTTGTTCAGCCTGTAAAGATCAGCCTCAGGGGAGATCTCATCAGTCTTCAGTGACTAAAGGACAGGTACAGAGAAGATGGGGAAACTGTCTTCATGTGGATGTGGAGTGACAGGGCAAGGCACAATGAGCACAAGTTTCTGTCTGGCTATAAGAAAATAAAATCACTATGTGAACAATTAAACTCTGGAAAAGGTCAACCAGGGATGTGGTGGAATCTATCTTTCTAAAAATGTTCAGACTCTGCTTGGCATAGTCCTGAAAAAACTAATTTAAGACTCAGCCTTCTACGGAAGGTTGGACACCAGAGGCTCTCCACAAGTCCCTTCCTAACCCAGATTTTTCCTGTGATTCTGTGGTTGGGATTTAATTAATTTCACCTATCTAGAAGTTAAGCCTACAATCTGAGTTAGTTGTAGAAAGCTTAGGCTGGGATAACTTTTGCTCCCAAGACATTTTTAACAGACTCCACAGTACTCTATGCTTAAGACTTTGCCGTTGCAATCTTTCCATAAATGATGTGAGAATGAGGGTAACAAATGAGGTGAAAAAGCACACTGGTGTTACTGTTCAGCAGCAAAGATGAAGACTGTCCCTGAAAATCTGAGAAGGACCTCACGATACTGAATGACTGAGTAGTAAAATGGAATTAAGTGATAAGGAAAAAGAAATTTCTAATATTTTTTAGGCAATGAAGGCCTCTGAGGTGACTGTTGTCACTCGGACCCAAGCTTTTCAATTCATACTACTGTAACATCAGTTTAGCAATCATCAACCCCCCCCCCCCCACTGAATACTGGGAATAACTAGGGAAAGAACAGAGCACTGAAGAAAACTGGTTTATATTTATGAATGTGAAATAACATCTTGGAGACTGCATTGTAGCAGAAGCTATAAATGTAAGCTTTCAAATATGACACAAGTTGTAACAGAACACCATAGACTCTTGAATTAGATGAATTACTGGAGGAGGTAAGAGAGGCCATCCAAACTGCAGGTGGCACATAGATGTGTTTAAGTTCATTGTCTATTCTAATACAGGAAGGAGGATGTAGAATATGAAACTGGAGAATCACATTTTATTAATTTCTGAATGTTAGGATAATGACACCTTGCTAATTCCAAGACTTTGCAGCAAATTCCTTAGTGTTACCATGACTATCAGAGAATATCTGGATGCTCTTCAGTTCCTTTGGTAAATTCAGCCTTTTCTTCTTTGGAATCAAAGAAAACTTTTGCCTCTGTTTTATGAGGGAAATTACATTTGCTATTAAGATCTGAAATACATATTTCCCAAGTGCTAATGCTGTATTTTTGAATAGGCATCCTATGTGTAATGTCTATCTTGCTGCTTTGTCATTAAGCTGACTTTATGTCTTTCCTTGCCATAAATAAACAATCAACCTATGGTCAGATTTTCTGGCATGAATCCATCCCAATGGTACGGCTCTTAGGGAGGTGTCACACACAGTTGCACAGACAAAATTGATTTTTACCTTTCATCTTATTGATTAATATGGAAATGTACTGTGGATATCTCATTGCATTTAAAAGCCTGCCACTATGCAGAGAATTTTGAGATGCCTAACAGCATTTTCTCCCAATGAGCCCCAATGCGACAAATAAAAATGTCATCCCCCCCCCAATAAGTGTTTGAATCCCAAACGATTGTGTACATCAAGGTTGTCACAAATCAATACAGCTGGTATGACTCATCTATTTATTGTTTTGACATTCCTCTTGAAAAGAACCAGCAATTTCTGTATGTTTGCCTAGCTGCACTAACTATATTATGGGGATGAAACAGAACTAATCAATAGGATACACTTGAACTCCTTAATTCTTCTACATTATCTATGTTCTGATCTTTTAAACGATTGGAGATTAAGAGTAAAATTGTTCGTCCAGTCTAACGAAGGCCAAAGTAATATAAAAAGCTAATGTTCATTACACAAGGCGACTTGCCTGCTGTGTTGTAATCATCGTAAGTGTTAATAAGACCACATAGACAATGTTGGTCATAAAATAAAAGATCTGGTCCCACTAAAACTTTCACAGCAGGAAAAAAATTGTTTGGGTGAAAAATTTAAAAAATTGAATATTTTTCACGGAAGATTTCTGGCTGGCTGCAAATTGGCAAACCTTCCAGGCCAGTGGCCAGGGAACCATTGTATTCCCCCTCAATTTTTTTTATTTTCTAAAATCGGCATTTTCCAACAGAAAAAAATTCATCCAGTCAGCTCCAGTGTCATCCAGGAGAGATTTATGAATATGTATTAACTATATTTCCCCATAAGACTTATGAATGTCAGAAAAGACATATTAGGGAATCCAGTGAGTTATGGGGATGTTTTGGGATCAGTTCTCTGTAACTTTGAGTTTTAACCCGTTCCTACAATTCTAAGTACTTAGTGAAAAAGTCCTCCCTGATTTCCTGGAGACATCCAGAGGGAGATCATACCCACTCATTTTATTTAGAGGTTAAGTTGATTGTGAATTTATTCACATTGGATCCTTTGTTTAGCAGCTGCCCCAAGAGCATCAGGTTTGTGCCTCTGCATTCAAAGCTCTACACAGCTCTGTGCCACGCTTTTCACTCACCTGAGCTCCTCCTTTGTCACTGACCATTCTCAGTGTCAGTTTTCATACAGTTCCTGAACTTTAGGCATGTTCACTTAACCCAGCTCCTCTGTTTACTGGAATAAAAAAAGGTTGTTGAAACTCTGCTATCATTAACTTAGCTATAGCTCTGGGTTACTAGCACTGATTTCACTGCAGCTCTTCCAGATTCAGACTGGCATAAGCAAGAACAAGGAAGAAGAAATGTTAGGTTCTATACTGTGCTGTTGTACCCATGGGTTATTGCTATGAAAAATCCCCACTAATTTCAGATTCTCTGAATGCAAAAGTGTAATAAAAAAATACAATCTTTAAACACTATACCTTTTAATGAATACACTAAGATTATTATTAATATTTACCTCTGCCAAGCAAATGGGATGTGATCCAAGGCATAGTACAGTCACAAAACATCTTCTCAACAATGTGATTTGGGGGAGGCTGTTCGTTCCTATTCTCATGTTTTGCAGAAAAATCCAATTTTTTTCCCCTTGGCTGAGTGCACAGGAGCAAATGAATAACTATTATTCCTAGTGCTGTTACTGATATGTTCATCAAAGGAAATAAGGCAGCATCTATGGAGGAAATTGTTTTTTGTGTTTTGAAAAGAGAGCAGAAGTGAGAGGGTAGATAAAGAACAGCAAGCACTATTCTGAAAATGGATACAGGAATGTCTACTTTCCTAAAACACTGCTTACAGATGTCATATATTTATTTATTCAAGAAAAATACAGAAAAAAATACATCATCTGATAGTGATGTGCTGCACTGGATACTTGATGCCTTCTGCTAGGAGGTGAAACTTTTCACATGCACTTAGCATAGCCGACATTCAGTAACTAAAAAAACCCTCCACAGACATGTTATCTAAGTTCCATTTCAGTAAAGGGAAGGTTTAAGACATGGTTTTTTGTCCTCACTGTTTCCCACAAGCTTTGTACAGAAAGATAATAGTGAATAATGTAAATAATGTTGATTATCTTGGTATCATTATGTTCCTCTCCCAACCAGAAAAGGGTACAAAACCGCTGATATATCAGCCTAGCAACATTGTTTTTCCTAAATCAGATAGACACCATTTATATTATATAATATATTATATAGAAAACCAAGTAAGACAGTTTGCTTTGTCTAAGGTGAGTTGCACAAACGAAACTAGAAGTCATCTGTCCTTTTGGTGATGTTCACTCAAACCATGGAATAGAAATATTTACTTTGATTATTTCAAACATCTCTCTCTCTGTATATATGGAAACATAACAGCCATTAAATTCAGCTCACTCCTTGCACTGACTGTATTGCTAAACTTTTTTATTTGTTTATTTTTCTGCAAATATTTGTGTGCTTGGTGCTAGTTTATACAAATATCTATAGAGGAGTTTTTATTTATGAATGAATTATGGAGTCTGTGTTTCAGACGAGTTTGTTCAGCCTTGTCACACATCACAGCCCATAATTTCTTGGCACAAATACGACACAGGAAAGTTTCACTGAAACATCAGTCACTTAGATGTATTATAAAGTCTATATGTGGAAAGAGAGTTCTTGCTTTTCTCTTTCCTTTGATAACAAGGAATCTCACTAATTTAAAATGAAAGAAGCTCTGGGAAGGAAAAAATATGAAATATTTCCACACCTCTGTCACACCTCTTACTACAAAGCTTTTCTTTCCTTCCTTCCTTCTTTGCTATGGGAAGGTCAGAATACCTAATCAAGGACTGGAAATCCATTTGCTGTGAACCGAGCAGCCAGTTACAAAAAAAGCACATGCCAGATCAGCTATAATTCATATTTGTGGTTTCCTTTAGTGTAAAGCATTCAGAAGTTTATAAAATCTGTTCTTTGAAATGTAGAGAATAACGATTGCAGTCACGGCATAATTGCATCCTTCTAGACAGCTGCCTGAAGAAGTGACTAAAGACACAACAGTGTTCATGCGTCTCCTTACACACTTTCTCCTGTCCTTCTGCTAGCCTGAGTGCATGACACAGCCTGACGATCTACATGGAGTAGTGAAAAAGAGGACTTGGATGTTAGCGTGGATGAGATAACTTCAAAGAGGCAGTCAGAAATGAGAAAGCAGTGACAGAAGACTGGTCAACTGTGCCTGCCCAGCTCAGGGTGCAGCACACAACCTGTTTAAGCCAATTGAAAAAGTAACAACTTCTCCCCACACCACTGAGGATAAAATTTCATCCTGCTCCGTGCCAGCACTGGTCGTCAGGGAGTGCAGAGACAGCTGCTGGGAAAGATGGAGCTGGTTTGAAACAGAATCCCTTTTTCAAGTGGGTTAATTTGCAGAAGGATATGATGTACTACAGAGCAGCCAAAAAGATGATGGGAATGAGAAGGGAGTTGCCTTCCAAAAGACAGCTTGCATTAGAGCGGCTTTTACAAGTACCCAAACTGGTGCTGCCATCTGCTCCAGGATCTCAAGTGGTGCCCAGCATTTCCTGGTGTTTCCTGGAAGAGGTGATTTCAGGATGGTCTGGAAGGTTGTGACCATGGCGAGGAGGTACAAGACCTCCTCTGTAGCAGCAAGAGCAGCTCCAAAATGCTGTGTGCACACTGCAGGAAAAATAATTCCCAGAAGGATGGAGTTGGAACAGCATATCAGAGAGAGGCTGCCTTGCTGAAGTTGATACAGGGGACTGTCCTGGTGCTGGAAAGTGTAGCCAAAGTTGGAACAGTTACAGTGATGTGAACCAGCGGCAAAAGATGGGCCACAGCAAAGGGTTGGCAGAACGGCACCAGGGCACTGTGAAAACAGCGCCAAGAACAAAATTATTCCCAATTTCTGCTTCTTGTTTGGGCTCCATTCCTACATCTACTGTTGTTCTTAGACCTTTGTTATTTTACAGTAGCCTCCATGTGCTTTAAAGTGCCTCCACAGAATAAATCAAAAAGAAAAGATCAACAGTAAATTGACATCTTGAAATGCCAAGAAATACATGCCTTCCAGTGAATGCCTGATATAAAAATTAATTGTTTCCAAAACAAAAAAGCGCCCATAAATCAGTCTTGTTTTATAACAGTAAATGGTTTTTAGTCCTTTGTATTTTGTGGAGAAGCAAGAAGGTGTAACAATAAATGCTGATCAGGAAAAGTGTAATGAGTTACATACCAGCTCGCTCAGTCAGTCAGTCAGTCCAGCTCCCCGACAGACTTTGTGTTCCTGAGAAAAATGGTGAGCAGGTTGTGATAGCAGATTCTTCTGGTTAATTAAAAAAAAATTAAAATCTGCAATGCAGAGGAACAATGGGGGAATCTCAAGGGTCTAAGAAAACTCTCTGGGCCAGCTCTCAGCACCCAACTCTCTGTGGCCAAATCTCTTTGGGACAATTCTACATGGCCAGCTTTCCGCAGAGACAACTCTATGTGGGGAGCCTCAAACTGTAACCGTAACACTCCCCGTGCAGATTTGGCCCCGCAGTAAGTTGTCTATGTAGAGTTGTCCCATGGATAATTGTCCTGTGGAGAGCTGTTCCTTTCTGGAATCTCAGTGCTTTCCACGCTGAAGAACAGACCAGTTATGCATGGGGACAGAGGCCACTAAAGACACATTTGTTCTGAACTTTTTTTTTTGTTGTTTAAAAATAGATTTTAATTTGTATTGTTATTTATGATACATCTAAGGGTTTCTGAAGTGTGGCTGCTTTGTAAACATTCATGTTGTTTGAAAGAATCTCATCTAAGATAAATACTCTCATTATGCAGTTACTTAACCCTTTACAATTATGGTGTCCTCTTTGATTAGTTGTTTTATGGATTTCCTTCTAAAAGAGATTGCATTGTGTACGTTCTGGCAATCGGATAAAACACACTTGTTCACATTCAGCTTAGTTGTTTCACGCTTAGCTAGTCAATGTATATCAATCACTTGCTCATATTCTCCACGAACTCTTAGATGTGTCATCAATAAAAGCCCATGGTCCTTTGCATGCTTTTATTTCTTTCCTTTCTCTCAGGAGTGGACATTATTGTGTATGGATATCTCCAATCCCTTCTTATCCAAAACACTGCTTGATGGTATGGGAAACAAGACAATGACAGCCCAATCTGAAGTACAGAACTCTGTTCCTACCACTTTCTTGTAGTAAGCAGCAGCCTGTGCAAGCGTAGTTTAGGGGAAAGAAAATTCTCTGATGGCATTTGCATTTTTCCATCTTGGGTCACACATTAAAAAAATCCGAGATATTACTGGAAGGTTTAGAGTGCATTTAATTTTGTTAGAAAATGAACTCAAACTTGCTTCACGTCCCATTTGTCCCCAAATATCATGCATAAATTGGATGCAGTCACTGGAAAGACATTTTATTTACCAAGAGTTTAAATAAGTTTGAAGCAAAGGAATAAAGATACTTCTTTTATTCCAGATAGTGGAGAAGTATGAGACCACATATCCAAGGCTATTGAATTGCTAGGTTAATGTGATCATTTTCATACCAAATTGTCAGAAGAGACAGGTGTCTTCCACCCTTTAAGCTTTCTATAAAAGGCCTCTCTAAAGCTCACTCCAAGGCATGTCGGTGACAAATCTTTCTCTACTGCAGCTAAACCAGGAGAAAAGTACATCCAGAAGAGGGATGGCCACCCAAAGTGCCTCACATCAGCTTCATCTCCCGGAAAAGAATCATCCCACTGTTGTTAGTATTGCCAGCAGAGGAGCCAGGACTCTGCTGGAAAACAGAGCAGGCTGAATATATCGGGATAGGAATGAGAACGTGGAGTAGGGCTATGTTAGGCGGATAAATGTCTTGCAGCTGTTGAATAAGGTATCTCTGTAGCCAGAACTGATGAATCATGCAGCACAGAACTACAGAGCAGAGGGCTTTGCCCAAGTGTTCTTGTAACAATTTTCAAAATCTTAACACCTTTGAACATATTTATTCGTGTTTCATGCTATACCTAGTACACTATTAACATCACATGTGATAAGATGCCTCCTTCAGATGTCATGATTTGTTTTTAAAAAAATCAAAGAATTTTAATTGAAAAGTTTATTCTGATTGATCTATTGCTTAACATTGAAATGCTTAGTGAAATGTGATAAAATAATTCCTTCTTTATATTGACATCAATGAAACCTATTTTTAGAATTTTATTGAGGATTTGGCTATGTATTCTAACTATTTATATAGAGAAGATTGGAGCTTTACCCATTTAGATGTAGATGGACTTTTATTTAGTAGGGCTGTGATTTCTGTGTGCGTGACCGTACACATACACGTGTGCACACACGTGTACTTCTGCCAGCACGCAGACAAATTTCATAACAGAACGTGCAAATCAATAAACCTTTCAGGCACACAGATGTATACCTGGCTGCAAAGACCAGTATCGGTTTGGTAGTTGTTAGTACAAAGTCATGGTAAATAAACTCAAAAGCTATATACCTTTATGAATTTAATAGAACTTCCAGCCCCGTAAAAATACAGGCCCCAAACGCCACTTAGTGACTTCTGGTTTTCTTCACAGTCTGGTTTGGATCCATTTAACAAAGGAAATTTAATTAAATTCATTCCTCCAATCTTTTGCTAAATTTATTATAGAGACTGGGTGGATTCAGGGATGAAGGACAGGACAAGACAATTTTATCCACATGAGATGTTAATGACATATTCTGTGCATTTGCAGGGCCTGAATATTTACGCTGTTTAAAAAATGATCAGCACATGAGTCCAACAAAGAAATTAACTAAAGAGCTGGGCAAAAGACAGTGTTTCCATCCCTGGAAAATGCAAGCATTTTGTAACACATTTTTGGCTTGTGCATTATTATGATTTATCCACAGAAAGGGGAAAACACTACAGAAAATAACAAGATAAATTATTTAATGGTTTCAGCTTCATAATTTGTAAAATGGAGCAATTATCTGCTCCAGTTCCTGGGGACTCCACATGTTACAGGACAGGGCATCAGGAAATCTGTTCAGCTGGGTGGCAGAATATCCCCTGCCTCCTGCTGAAGCCGTAGTATCTTGTCAACGACCTGCTTAGACCTGGGAAATCCTGAGGTGTCTTGTCCTGTCTATGGAGCAGGAGCTTCAGGGTGTGGGGATCTCCATGCGGGTAGTCTGCATGGCAGGGCTGAGTCAAATAAAACATATAATATTTATGTCCAGGCTGGCACATATGCATGTGTATATGTCTGCATATATGTATGGTGTATGTACACAAGTCCTACACGTTTAAAGCAGAGCCCCACAGGATGAAACACATGTGCATCTACATCCAAATGGGTAAAACTTTAAAAGGGAGATGAAATGACGTGAAACACCTGCTTAAATGGTTTTGCTTTGACAAACTAGTATTTTTCATAGAAGTCTATTTGTGACTTGTTGTAGTTGAGAGCTGATCAACACCCTGCTGCCCAGTGCACAGCTCTGAAAAGACCGTGTCTAAATATGCATAAAAATTAAGCCACACATTCAGTCTTTATGGATTTTAACTAGTAGGCACACCTACAGGGAAGCAAAAAGTCCTCACCTAACTTCTGCTCAGAGAGATTTTCAGCTTGCAGAGTTCTGCAGTTTTTCCTCTTCAGTAAGTTTTCAACAAAAAAAATACTGTAATATAAGTAGTGAGTTGAGCAATGATAGCCCTTGCGGCTGAGCTCTGGTGTGTACCAATGCGTGCAGAACCTTGGACGGACGGACACACATTTGTCTCTAACCAAGGAAGCAGAGGGAATGCAGCAGTTGTTTTATGTGATGGCAAAATATCAGTACCCTAACAACACAATATGACCTTGATTCAAAGCTAGTTACAGATCTCGTATATTGGAATAATTCCAGAAATGACTCCATAGTTTTTTTAGAAAAGCTGGGGACAAAATGTACTCCATTGATTCTGCCTTTGATAAACAATTCAGGGCCCTGAGAGGGCTCATGCAGAATAGCTTCAAGCACTGATGGATTGCTTGTGCATTATCCCTGCTGATTACCGAATGCTACATCTGGGTAAGTACTTTCACTCTGATTGAAGATGGAAGCTACAGACTTTGAGCAAAATGAATTAAAAGACCACTCCACAACACTTCAACTAGGCACATCATTGTCTGCAAGCAAAAGACAGTGCATGCAGGAGACAAAATTGTGACCTAGGTACAAAGGGAAGGAAGAGTTGGACTCGATGATCTTAAGGGTCTTTTTCAACCTAAACCTTTCTGTGATTTTATGGTTCTATGGAGAGAAGAAGAGACCAGTGTTACCAAGAAAAATGTCAAACTGATTCATTAGTAATATAAGATGTTTTCTATTTGCACTTTAAAGTCATGAATATTAAATAAATACATATTTTCTTCCAGAGCTATGAAAGTGTGGGCATAGAGTAAGTAGACTTCCTTTAGTAATGAAATAAGAATTAGTATCTTGGGTCAGTACAAGCTGCTTCTGGACGTTTCGCTGTGATGCACCACACTAGCACGTCAGCTCCAGAGAGGTATCCAAAAAGCCAGGAATCCTGGGCATTAGCTACCTCTGACTAACGCTACCCACTGACATGAAAAGCAAGTGGCTTCCTGCTGCTAGTGGGCAATGTGCCTAACATTGGCCATTTTTTCATGCCTTCCTCTCTCTCACAGCCCTTACCACACATGTAAGCAGTGCTGTAAGCAGTACTGAGTTGCCATGGCTGGGCACAGCAAGATCCTGACCCTTCCCTGGTGAGTGTATGGGAACCACTCAGTGTTTCTCGCTCAGCTCGTGACCCTCCTGGGCCCCAGCAGCTCAAGCACACCTCTGCACATCTCTGGAGAAGCCTTTACCTGCGTGAGACTGTGACTCAGAGCTTGGCAGTGCTGTGGCTTTGCAGTGGCACTGGGGCAATTGCTCATCCACCCAGCAGAGAGGTCAGAGAAGCCTCCACAAATCACATACCGATAACTGATGTCCTGTGCCTCCCTGCAAACCCCTGCTGAGTCCTGGCCCATTATACCTTCTCCCCATCTCATCTCTGGATTTCTGTTCTACTTTGATTTATCCTGCTTAAACTTAGGCACTGAACTGAAAAAGCCAGGATTGAAAGTGGACTAAATCAGCGTATGCATTAGAAAATCACTGATACCAATGAATGCATAGAGCTATTTTCTTTCTGTTCTAGTGGTCACCATTTAGCACTCATGCCTGATTGTACAAATAAACCAAGTGCTATTCCTATTAGAGCTAACGTAGCAAGAGAAAAGTACAGCAAGAGTGCTATGAGAATGGGCTTATCAGCAAGGTAGTGACAAGCAGAAAGTCAGCTGCCTTCTTGATTTTTCCCATTAAATCACTTCTTTATTCATAGTCTAATCTGTTCTGCAAATTGTCAAGTGAGCCCTCAGTTTGAAAATAGTATGTGCTCTCCCTCTTTCATCAGGTTAGTTCCCTCTTCAAAAATCCTGCTTCTGAGGAAGAGCTGCAGCCTCTGGGTTTCTAATAATTTAAGATTCAACTTTCTTTCCTTCCTTTTTCTCTTGTTCTATGATCTGCTAATTAAACAGAGGCTAGGTAGAGAATAAAGAAAGAAAAAGTGTTGCAAACTAATTCGCCACATACAGCCTCGCCTTTCTGCTGTTGATTCGGCTGCCTCCCAAATCTCCGAAAGAGCTAAAGCTTCTGGATATTTTTTGTGTTTTCCCCAGCAAGAGGACAAACATAATATATGCTTATTTTTCAAAGAGTAAAATTGGCCTATGAATGGTTGTTTTTGAAGGAGGGTATAAGAGACAGAGCTTTGACTAGAAGAAATGGAAGAAATATAAGGACAATATAATACAAGGATGTTTCCTTTCAAAATGGGTGTGCTGCAAAATGTAGGTGATAATTTCTAAAAAAACACACAAACCCACTTAGTAGTCCTTTGAAGAGTCTTTTTAAATTCCCTCCACACTGAAATATAGAGGAGAGAGACATTCAGGGATGTAAGGGCTTTATCCAAGGTACCCAAGAACAAAGCTCTAGAATGTGCATCCGTGTAACAGGAAGATTTGTTATTCATTTTAGTTGCTGTAAAATGGGCATGGAAATTGTTCCACTGCTGACTGTAGGCAATTTTGTTTGATCAGACACTACCTGCAATTTTGCTACTCCTTCCCTTAGACAATGACATAAAGGCATCTGATAAATGACACAAAACCACAGAAGATCATATTCTAAGGCAAAAAAAAATAATCAAGAAGTCCAATATTTTTAGCTCTTTTTAAGATTTGAAATTTCAACAAGTTTTGTTTTGAACATGAAAATGAAATACCATCCTAAGTTAGGTGTTCAGCTTTATCAGAAAGTTTAGCTGTCCAACAAAAGAGTTCAACTACTGTGAGTGCATTTATATTAGCTTTTTAGATCAGATCAAGATCTTTTTAAGTGCATCCCTTGCCTGTCCTCACTTAAGTGTGGAAAGAGATTTTGCCCGAGAATACTGAGGCAAAAGCATTGTTGAATACCTCAACCTTCTCCTTGTCCATTGTTACCAGTTTGCCCATCTTTCTCATCATGGGGGTACGATTTCTTTGACCTTCCTCTTCCGGCTGGTATATCTGTAGAAGCTTTTAATATTCTTTGCATCCTTTGGCAAGTTCAACTCCAGCCGCATCTTGGGCTTCCTGATCTCATCCCTACACAACCAGGTGGTGTCCCTATAGTCTTCCCAGGATATCTGTCTCTGCTTCCACTGCCTGTGTGTTTCCTTCTTGCCCTTTAGTTTGACCAGCAGGTCTTGACTCAGCCATGCCAGTCTCTTACCTTCCTTGCCTGATTTCTTACACCTTATGTTTTATCCAACATGTTTTAAATATGTTGCATTTTAAAAGTTGTCCTCAGATACTCTCTTACTATTTCTGTAGAGTCCTACTTCTCTCTAGGTCTCTCTCTTTTTTTATATGTACATATAAATATTTTATGGAAAACAGATGGTGTGGTAAAGTTGCTATCCACTAAAAAGGCAGAAGACAAAACAGAATGGTTCGTATTAATCCCTAACTTATGCTTATAAAATAATCCTATTAACATCAAAGTGGGTTTTCAGAGCTGTAGGACTCACCTCTATGTATTGAATAGAGTTACCTACACACAGTCTGAAACATAACTATTGTTCTAGGATGATAACTGTACTCAACTATGGAAGCCTTGCAAAAAGAAAACAGCGTGCAGCCAAATAGTGTTTATACATGATTAAAGAGAATAAATATCCATTGAAAGGGACATTATCTTTCTCTTCCTCAGCCTGCTCAATAAGAGATGATGATCTTTCATTCTGCATATTGAGAAGTCTTTCAAGTTCGTGAAACTTAGGAATGCAAAACTGTGTTGCTCCTACTTCTATCAGAGAATGATGGGAGTTTGCAAGCCAATTTTTAAGCTCCTGGTATTTCAATAAAAAATGGTCTAAGATAATAGAAACTTGTTTCTTTTCTTTATCAACACTTAGTGTATCTCTTCTATGGTTCTAATCTGAGTAGCTACCCTGATGGTGATTCAGTCTTTCTTTTCCCTGTGCAATACCAACTGGATGTCATCACTCTAATTCCATGGTCAACTCAAATTTGAATTTCCCATCAACTGACTTTGCTAAAGTCCATCAGAATCATGAGTTGATTCAGGGAACAGATGAATATTTTCCTTCTAAACAAAAATCTTCTCATCATATCTTTATTTCAGCACAGAGACAAATGGAAACAGCCTTTTCAAATATAGTATTTTGAGTATTTTAGAATAGTGTTAGAAGCCAAACAAAGTGCTTTTTTATCTTTTTAAACTTTTGGGTGAAAGAAGCTTTTTTAACTCTTATGGGCTTTTTATACTTGTTTTTCTCTTTTAATGGAAAAGAAAGTGTGAGATGCTACTATTGCGACTTCTCCTAAAATCAGGGAACTGATGTTATATGTATGTCTTGTGAGCTATCTATTGAGCTGACAGAGCACACGTTGCCAATACTCTTTGATTGGTTGTTCAATATATATCAAGTTCAGATTTTGAAAGTATATGCGGTAGCTATGTCAGATTTTGATTCAGACATGCTGTTGAAAATTTACAACACTACTGACCTTACACATATTAAACAGCTGAGATCACAGTTTAATCTGTCTCCAAGTCATCTTTTATAGTTTTAGGCAGAAGCATTTTTCTAACTTGAGATTCCAGCCTTTAAAATATGTGGATATACGATATTATGTTCATATGTTATTTCAAAATTAAAACAAAGTCTTTCTGATAAAAAAGCAACATGCAAGCACTTTAAATTTGCTTTTTAAATGCAAAAAAAGAGTAGTACTTGCAATGTTTTGAATCTATGATTCATTTTATGCTGATTATTTGAATGCATTGCACTAGTGTTCCTCAGACATTTACAAGCTAAGAGTGCATAAAACTTTTAAAGATAGGGCAATTTCTCTGCAAAATATGGATTTTTATGTCATTAAAAAATGCTTTACAAGCTCTCTCAGGCCACCACTGCTGGAAGAAAGTCCTGTTGTTAATCTTAGTGTCAATGCCAACATATTTAGAGACTCACAACATTGACTTCTGGGAGGGAGATTGTAAATGTAGATATATATATTGGATGATGTGATGGGAATTGGTGACGTGTGTGTGCAAGTACAGTCCTTGGACTGGAAACTTATTTTATTTTAGTTGGAATGCAAGAAACTAAATAGGGAGAAATTCTACTGGTTGCTGTTATAATTTAAATTGATGTCTAAATTAAACATTGTCTTATGAAAGGGAGTTTTGAAGGATTAATGAAGTAGTCAGTCCTCTATGAAATACAAGTTAATTTGAAAAAAGCCGGGCTATATAACCAAAGGCATCTGCCCGCACTAGAGATATTTTTCTGCCTTTAAAATGCTGCTGTTCATTTGAAGCCCTCCTGCATACACTTATTTGAACTGCTTGGCTCTCTACTTCCTCTCTGTGTACTCACTCATAAGCAAAAATAGTAATTTGTATAAGCACGTAATCATGTTTTTCTAGTGACATCTTTGCATGCAATTGATTTTAACTCACTCTGAAAAACACTTTAAAAAGGTATTTTTAATGAAAAGGAGCTAGCAAGGAATCCTTATTAGAACCAGCACTTTATGAAAAAACAGCCCAACTTTACTTGAAAAAGTCGTGGTGAATTAATAATAATAAAGAGCATAAATTCTTTTGGCACAGAGGATTTCTTATAAAGTGTCAAAATGACAAATAGCATAATGGGAGAACACCAAGTACACAAGAGAAAAGACAAGTTTTGAACTAATACCAGAAACAAGGTATAAAGGAAGTGAAGCAAAGAGCTGTTCTGCATGGCTGGAGAAGAGGAGAAAATTCTTCTAACAGTCCCGGGAAGACTGTACGAAGAGAGATGAGTAATATTGGATGTGGAGCAAGTGAGCAGTTGAGATAGCTTGAGTAGGATTTGCTATGGCCTGAACACAAGGAAAACAATTCTGAGGAGAGATTTGGTGGGAGTTACTTTTGTCCAAGAGAGGTAGTAAAGCAAGAAGAGAAAAATGGGGTTTTGGGTGAGTGCTCTAACCTTCTTTACATTTACATCACAAAACAGCTGCTGCAACTGCAGATACACTAGCAGAATGTAATCTGCCTCTGCTAAAACAAATAGCTAAACTCCTGTTGATTTCAAGAAAGCCAGTGTTTCAATTCTGGAGGATATGTGTGTATAAAAATAGTAAGAGATTGCTATCCATAGATCACAATTAATCACACAAGAATATTTTTAATTATTTTGTGATCCTGGGTTGCATGCCAGCCAATCTAAGATAACTTGTAAAATATGAAACAAAAAACAAAAAACAAAAAACTCAAAATATTTTTTATCCTGTAGCTCCTGCTTGATTTATGAGATTAAAATGTACTAGTTAAAATAATTAAATCATATATTATTTTGTTTATCTTGCAGTTTAATTATCACAAGTAATTTAAAAATCCTTTCACTACAAATGTTAAGTAACACTACAGTACGCAATTTATAACAGCAAGATAAGCAGACCCCAAAGATAAATAATGACACCGAGTACAGCTTTTTAATTATCTAATGTCTTTTAAGCTGTCCTATGCTTCTTTTAATAGAAAGTTCAAACATGAAAAAGTAAGATTAAAAAATGTATTGCATCTAATACATCTGAAATGTATTGCTACTGTCATTTCACTACACAGTAATTTTTCTATGATTTAAAAAAACCCCAACAAACATTTTAGGAGAAAGGATGAATACTCTATAGACTCATATACATTAAAATAATAATACTTTTATATATTCCTTTCCAGATGTGGGTTTAAAAGCTTTTTGAAAATATTCATTTTTTAATGACAAAACTGAAACACAAATTTTCTACTTCACTACTTTATAAAATTGTTTTTTGAAAAACTTTTTTCCCTTGTCTCTTGAATTACCTAGTAAAACACATTCTTAAAGTCTCAGTCTATTCACTGGATTCCTGTTGATGCGATCTGCCTAAATGATTAGCTACTTCGTATTTGACTGAAAGAGAACTTACTTTCAGAGGACACTGATGTTAATTATAGGAGAAGCCAAGACAGTAAATTTGATTTGAATAGTATCTAGGTAATTGAAAGTTAAATGTCCGTTAAATGTCATAGATAGGCTGGCCTAACTAAACATTTATGTAAGGTAAAGGTATATTTTTTGTGATGAAATAACCCACAATCTAGTGTCAGTGTGCTTGACTACCTCACATACCTTCTCTTTCAATCCTTCCTTGCAGATGTCGTGTTACATGGCATATTAAATATAAGCATTTTAAAAATTGTTATCAGATCCTTTTTTCATTGTTACACAGGCTGCTTTCCTATAGAAACACCTGAGATAATTTAGACCCACAAAATCCTCATCAAGTCTTCCTTCTGTGTAAGCGCTTTAAATGTATTACAAAGCCAGCCTTTTTGACCTTGGCAAAGCTTTAATAATAATACATTATGGAACGAAGCAGCTGAGGAATGAAGAAAAGCATTAAATTTTCCTCCATTGGCTGTAAATCATATGTGTTTTCCTAGAACACTTGTGTACTGAAAAAAGGAAATAATGTTGCCAGTATCAAAATGAATACCAAGTGCTTTAGATATATAGTAGAAAAGATGAACTAAAATAGCAAAGAACAAGACCTGTAAAGGGAACTGACATACGAATTTCATAACATGAGATTTGTAACTCTTTATTGAGTGTCTTTCCCCACTTCCCAGCCCAGATCTTGCCTAAAGAGTTTACGTCTATTTTGACAATCACAGTTTGGTCTTTACATACGTGTAAAGACATTGCCAAATAAACAAAAAAAGAAAAAAACCCACTCTGTGTAATTTAAACAGGAATATGAAATAAAGTTAATTTCTGGTGCTTATAAAGCTGAATGTCACGTAGTTTGGCTTAGAGGGAGCTCTAGGGCACCCTCAAAGGTCTGATTTGGGCAGACCCAAGCTTCTACAAAATGAAGACTAACATAGGCACGCAGCTCCTGGATAGGGGAGCACTCTGGCTGGTACGCACCCATCAGGGTGACTACAAGTGGCTTCTTGTTGTATGGGTTTTGTTCAACAAAAGCATTTCACAATTTGTGTGACGCTTCCTCACTGAGGTGTATGCTTGTGCTTCATGACTCCTTTGCAGAGACATACCTACCATTTTAAAAAATACCTCTAATTCTTACAATTGAACAGTAAGTCTGGCCTGAAAGAAAAGGTTTCTCAGGTTCCATATCTCGATTCAGTAATTTTGGGACTGCATCCCATGGCTGCACAGCAGGACAAATGTCAGACTTGCATTTGGTCTTTCTCTATTCCTTGATTTACATGGAAAGGAAATCAAAGTTGTGGTCAACTGAGGGCCATGGTGCATTCCCACGTGTCCCCAGTCTGGATAACAAAAGATGTGAGACACACGCTTGCCTTGGTATGGTATAGATTTGTTCAAGGGCTGATCCACAACATGAAGTTCCCATGCAGCTGCCCAGTGTGTCTACATGCCACTGAAACTACCAAGAATGAACAAAGGATTTTCAGCCAAACACCTAGAAAATAGGACTTGTGGGTCTAACTTATTTCAACGGTTGCTAGGAGAACTGCTATGTTATAATATTAACATGGCTGTCCATTTCATGGCGCAAAGTCCAGCAAGAAGAGACAAGAAACAGAAGTATGTGAAGTTCTGTATTGCTTATTTCCTTTGGTAGCTCTCTAGTATAGGAATGCTAATGAAGTTGGCTGTGTTTCAACTAATTTTTGTGACCTTGAGATGCTCTCAGTTTTCAGATTCATTTGAGAACCTCTGTTAGAGAGTTTAAAAGCTCCCCTTCTTGAACTATACTCTTGACCCGCAGCAAACTTCATCCTTTCCATCAAGGTCATGTAGTAGTTTTATGATCACTGGTGCACAGGTTGACATGGTTAAGTCATGTCTCCATGGTACAACAGGAACTTCAAGCCAGGCTTTTAGAAGTGAAGAGTTAAAAGCACATTCCACAGCTCCATTTGACTTCCCCTAGCTTCTCCTTCTGCCATAATTTTTAAAAACTAGATAACACTAAGTGAAACCATTAATGCTGAATTCCAGCCAGACTAGATCAATCTGTAATTAATATTTCATAGGTTTACTTCACAGTTTGGTAATGCCATATTGTTCTTCACAATAATAGACTGTGGAGGCTTATTCTTCTGTACATGTGCATAAGGATTTACCTCATTGTTTCCCACTATTATTAATGGATGCCGCCACATCTATCCAAATAACACAGAAATAGGATACAGGATGGGATATAATGGAAGAGAGTTCCTAAGTTCCATGTAAGTGAAAGCTGCTACAGAAATACTGTTTATCACTACATACAACACATATACAATTGCTAGACTGATTCAGGTAGAATTAAACAAGTAATTACGTGGCTTAAATTTTGTCAGTGCTTTAGGTAGTTTTAGGAGCTGTAAATGGCTGTAGTGGGTCAGACCAAGGCTCACATAATTCATGATTCTCTGACTGTCACTAGTAGCAGATGCCTCAGAAAGCATGGAAGAGCAAGTCAGGCACATACTGAAACACCCCTGAAGTGCCTTTGCCTGGCTTTCCATTCCTGTGTTTGCTTAACCCCTTTTCTGAACCCATACAAACGTCCCTGGCAACACCACCACTCTCTGGCACTAAGATCTGAGGCTGAACTGTGTTGTGTGTGGAAAAGCACTTCCTTCTGCTGATTTGCAATCTGCTATCTGTTGATTTAATCAGACATTTCTCACCTCTTGTACTATGAGAGACAGGAAATAAATTCTCTCTGCACGGTCCCCTTGCTTCTCTGGCTTTTATAGGTCACTGCACTATCTCCCTGGAGGTGACTCTGTTCTAAGCTGAAGGCTTTTGGTCCATGGAGCCTTTCCCGATGTGGAAGAATTTATATTTCTGTGTTCATCCTCTTTGCCGTGTTCTGCAGCACGTTTAGTTCTACTCAAGCTTTTTCAAGATGGAGGAGCAAAATGTTTAGAGTATTTAACATCAGTCATTACAGTTTAGGTGTAGAGCGGAGTGACAACATATGGGCTTCTGAACAAGTATCTGCTTTAGCATACAGCGTGTACAGACATTTTTTTTTTTTGTATTTTAGTGGCATTTGACCTTAGGAACAATTTATGTAAGTAGCTTTAGTTTGCATCCAAAGCTTTTTGCTGCCTGTCTGGTGAATTACAGGTTTGATAAAACACATCACACCTTAAGTATGGTTCCATATTTTATACTGTTAATGTTTTATTTAACTACATATAATCCAAAAGATTTTTTCCTGTGTGGAAGAACTCTTAACATTAGCTGTTTGTACTCCAAAAAGGTGTTCTGTTATCGGGGTTACTAAGAGGAAGATGACAGACTTATTCAAGAAACATTATCACCATTAATAACATATTTCAGAAGATCTCTCATGTAACACCAGAAAAAAAAAATCTCGTTTTTTTGGTCATCATTGAATGTGAAGGGCTATAAGTGTCAGAAAACACACAACTACATTTGATTCTGTCTGATGTTTAAATCTAGGGACAGTTAGCTGTCCAAAGGATCTCAGTGATTTTACTACTACAGAGGCAGCAATAATACAGGCAATTTGAATAAATAAATTGTGGCATATTACAGCCCTATTTTCTCCAACGTGATGCTAAGGGATTCTTTTGCAAGTGATATGCTAGTCTGTGTTTCATCTTAAGCTTTCTTTTGTCTAGAGAGCTTGTCTCATCTCACCTGCAACACCCAACTTGAGACTGCACTGGAGAAGAACAAAACAAAATTATCCGGCTCTAATAAAAATATCTTATGCAAGTTCACCTCTTCCACATAAATTTAAATGATCTTCCATTCTACAGGAGTGATATTCACTAAATGCAAATCACACCATTTTCTTGACAGTTACAGGAGCTTTCTGTTTGATGTGATTTATACTGTTTCAATACCATGTACGCCTGTCAACACCTTGTACACCCTCTGTCTCACAGAGGAGGGTCGGCTTGCTTGCATGTGGAGGAGCACCTGGGAGTATGTGTGCCATAGGCAAAGTAACCGATGTCTCAGGCTTTGAACTGGCTGATAGAAGAAGCAGGTAGCAACTATTTTTATTAGCGTTTCTAAAATTGTTTTTAGACTAAGAATAGCAGTGTTGAATAGGTTTGATACTCATACTTGTAAAAAAAAATCAAAACCTAAATGTGGATGTCTGGATTAGAGGTTCTACTCCAAAATTGTTATAAAAGAAAAAAGTGCCATTGAATTTTTAAAGTAAATTTGTTTCGGTATGCATATGCATCTTATTACCCTATTTATTATTCATATAAAATGAACTGTAAAATACCATTAAATGATGCTCAGTGGTATCAGACACAATTAGGATTAACTGAGACTGATTTACCGCCCAAGTTCCACTGATTCAAATGCTTCACATTACCATATTTATTTACTTAAATTGAGCATTTATCTACTTGTTCTTAACATACAACTACAGAAAGTCAGACTATAAATTCTTGTTCCTTTAGTTTATCCACCAGTATAATTTAAGTGTCATAATAGCTATTCCTCAGTCATTACTTTTATATATGGTGTTCCACCCTCCAAGTGGAGGCCATCATGAAGTGCAATAATCAGATGTCGGTCTCAGTTGGACTGTGTTCATGAGTACTTGAATCCTAGGGCTTGATTCAAGTTTATCTCCAAATTACCATGTTACTCTCCTGAAACTGAGATTCTTGCCTCCATGACAGGATAACTTGTCATTCTGACGATATTTACTAGAATAATTTTACCAATACATTTCTTTGCATGGATGCTCTTATTTCTCAGTAATATCTGAATTTATCCCTCTTGCTGAGTTATGCTCTTCCTACAATGGCAGTATAATTATGTTTCTACATTTCACCATAGAAGCAAATGCTAAGCTTCATTACCAGTCTGCAATAAGTGATATTGTTTTTTTCATGAATTTCTAAGAGGCAGTGAGATGTATCTGTATTTATTTAAGAAAAACGGAAAGAACAATAAAACTTTTCAGACTTTGCTCTTTTGTGTAATATAGCCCTCTTTCACCATTCCAGTGACTGTGCAGGTTGAACAAGTGGCTTTAAACGGCTCTCCCAGAGCACTGTATTAGAAAATAATGTTGTTATTCTCCCTGCCTATCCAAAGACCCTACTTTAAATGAAAAGACCTCATCAAGTCAATAAGAGAAAATGTTTCTCTGACTAATGATGGCTGAAGTGACACAGAATTTGTGAAAGTTTAGGAGTCTTAAATAGCTCTGAATTGCTCTTGGGCTAGAAATACAACTGAGAAGATTCAGTGGTGGTCTGAGTGCAGGTCCAACCTGTGCTCTGGCTCCTTAAAAAAGAAAGAATGGCAAATCTGAAAGACTGCATGTTATGTTTTTAAAAATTTTCACGAGTTTGCATAGATGAATACAATATTTAAAATCAAAATGCTGTCAAAGTAATTTCATCAGATCCCTACTGGGATGTCTGAAATCTTTCATCAGCATTCAACATCTCTGCATGACAGTCTAACTAATGAGACTGAAGGACACCTTATAACCTTACTCTCAGTGAAGCTCTATGGATTGATTGAAGACTGCCAGAGTCACACCTGGTAAGATGCATGGACTCATGCTGGGTTGCTATTAGCACATACATTCTCATTTGTTCTTGTCTCTTTAATCTCCTTTCCTTATTTTTTTTAATCAAGTATTAGGAGACTTTTTTTCAAAGGTGAATGTTTTCTTTATGCTTATTTCCCTACAGATGAAAACAAACCCCCAACAGTAACCTGCGTTTAAATTCAGGAGAAATATGGCATTTCTAAAACAAAAATAAGCTCTCTATCGTATTCCGTATCATGGAAACAGTGTCAGTACATAAGGAAAAGAAGAGAAAGCATTCATATTATTCAAGAAGCATCTACCTTCTCCTCCAACTGAGACTGGACAGATTTGAAAAGACATGAAAGCACCACATGTTCAGCATTACTTACTTAATTTTGTTTATCCCTTTTGCCATTTGAAGGGATTCCCATGCTTATTAGAAAAGTTCACTATAGAGTACCCTAGCAAAAACCTTGCTTACTCGGATTTTTCCTGATATATAAACATATATAATCGGCAGATTTTTTTCATTAAATGTATTTAATGTTTTTTTATAGTTCTTTGAATGAGACAGAAACTGATTGCCTGTTGTTTGAATAGGTATAATCTTCACTGGATAAAAAACTGGCTGGATGACTGGGCCCGAAGAGTTTTGGTGAATAGTTGGCTGCTTGTCACAAGTGGTGTTTCCCAGGGCTCGGTGTTGGAGCCAGTTCAGTTTAATATTTTTATCAATGATCTGGATGAAGGGATCGAATGCACCCTCAGTAAGTTTCGAGAACACCAAGTTGGATGGGAGCATTGATCTGCTTGACGTCAAGAAGGGTTTACAGAGGGAGCTGGACAGGCTGGATTGATGGGCCAAGGCCAACTGTGTGACATTCAACAAGTCCAAGTGCCAGGTCCTGCACCTGGTCCACAACCACCCCATGCAACGCTACAGTCTTCATGATGATTGGTTAGGTAGATGTCTGGTGGAAAAGGACCTGGGTGTATTGGTCAGTAGTTGGCTGAATGTGAGCCAGCAGTGTGCCCAGATGGCCAAGAAGGCCAATAAAATCCTGGCTTATATCAGAAAGAGTGAGGCCAGGAGGACCAGGGAGGTGATTTTGCCCCTGTACTCGGCACTGGTGAGGCTGCACCTCAAACACTGTGTTCAGTTTTGGGACCCTCACTACAAGAGGGACATTAAGGTGCTGGAGCGCGTGCAGAGATGGGCAATGAAGCTGGTGAAATGTCTACAGCACAAGTCCTGTGAGGGACAGCTGAGGGAACTGAGGCTGTTTAATCTGGAGAAAAGGAAGCTGAGAGGAGACCTTACTGGTCTTTACAGCTCCCTGAAAGGAGGTTGTAGTGAGGTGGGTGTTGGTCTCTTCTCCCAAATAACAAGTGATAAGACCAGAGGATACAGCCTTAAGTTGCACCAGGGGAAGTTTAGACTAGATATTAGGAAAAATTTCTTCACAGAAAGGGTTGTCAAGTACTGGAAGATGCTGCCTGGGAAAGTGGTTTTCACCATCCCTGGGGTTACTTGAAAAACATATAGGTGTGTCACTTAGGGTCACAGTTTAGTGGTGGACTTGGCAGCTGACCCAGTGACCGTGGAGTTGGACTGAAGGACCTTAAAGATCTTTTCCAACTTAAATGATTCTATCTATGCTAGTGTTTAACCAAAATTCCTGTCGCCTTTTTTGTCCTCCTGAGACCCACCTGCATGTGAATTTTTGTCTTTGCTTTATTCAGCAATCAGTATTTTTTAAACAGTGGGTGACAAAGTCCAGGCTATGGGGATTTAAAATCTTATCGACTACCCTCCTGAATTTGCTGTTAGATATACAGCATGCTAAGAAAATTTTTACTCAGTGACCCAGCCAGCCTTCACTGATTTCACTTGTAGTGCTAGTATTTGGAGAACACTGTGAAAAACATGCTATTAATAATTTCATGCATTATATGCATTTATCTTAGAGTATTAATCTTGAGTAGAATCAGCACAGAGTGATGGTAGCACAGTCTGGTAAATACAAGAAAAATATAAAAATAAAATGTAAAAATAAAATTTCTATGACAATTCATACTGCCATTTCTGTAACAACACACATTATAGAACCAGATGTCTTAGTAGAAAGGAAGAGGATATCTCTTTAAAGTTATATGGTTTAAAAAGTTGTAAAGAATGGATGCTAAATAGGCAGAAAAAATGATTTCTACTAGCAAAGTAATAATCCCCAATGAAATACAGCAAGCCACACTTTTTTCTTATGAGCAGTTTAGCAAATTTTCTTGCTTATTCACCTTTGTTCACACCATACGTATAGCAACTGTATAGCATAAGTAGCAAGTACTTTGCTGAAGCTCACTCAAAATTGACACAAGATCAAAACATTTCTGACTTTTATTTAGCAGCTTGGTAGAACATGAGGAAATCACCTTTTCTGAGCAGCATTTGATATGCACCCTCCACAGACCCAGACATCCTCTCCGTTAAAGGTAAAACAGTACAGAATGAATACAACAGTCATGTTGTTCCTCCTTCAGAAAAGTGATGCCTTGTCACCTAAGTGATATCATTGCCCAAGTGTTTCAAGAAGTTTAATTAAATGTATCACTTCCAATAAATTCCTTGGGCAAACAGACTACCGTAGGGGCACATAAAGAATGTGAATATTAATTGCATTTGAGATTAGCCTCGTTGAATTGAATTCTCGCACACTGATACCCTTTATACTTAAGCCATAAATATCAGACATTTATACATCCAGCTATTGACAGGTTTACTGTAAAGTAATATTCCCACTAGACCACAAGTATACAAAAGAAAAAGTTCCCACTAACAGCAGTATCTGCTTACAAATGACCAGCAAGACAGAACTTCTCTTTTGATACACTTTATAAATGAGGTGTTTCTGCTCAATTTTGTTCTATTAGCAATCTCTGTATTCGGGAATTGTAGATGAAAATACCCTATAGTTATATAAATCATCAAAGTTTTTTTTTTGGGGGGGGGGTGGGGGAAACAAAGCAAGGACACCTAATGAAAAATCCAATTTGCTGATAAATTAATTAAATTCCCTACCGATCCAACCCTGACTGAATGCGCCCCATGTGGGAGAGACTGAAAGACGAATTTGCCAATTAATGTTAATGCAGAGATTGGAACAATTAGAAGAATAGGCTCATAGCAGAAATCCCCTTTTTTCCTCAGTGAGTACAACCATGGTAACTAAATCTTTATATTTGCAAGAGCTATTGTGAATTAAACAATTCCATTACAGACAACACAAGTAATAATATCGCTGTTCCCTTGTGGAAGGAAATGTAAACCAAGCGAGGAGTAGCTGTTCTTTCTGGATTTACGTTTAATCATGTCCTAATATCTTGAGCACCATGTGAAAATCATAAGAGATTAGTACTACTGTGGCACTTCGAATAGTCTCAAAGACTGTCATGCCTGAACATCTTTTCTAGGAATATTCTAATAGAGTCTTTTAACTATTTGTAATTAATTTATTATTACAATTTTATTTCAGTGAATATAGTTGTAAAATAGAAAAGTGGGTAAACTCACTTGTATATTAGTATAGACTAATGAGAGATGGGAAAGCTTCAGATGGCTCGAATTAAAAGTAGCTGCATTCCCTTTATCAGTGCTTATTTTTGCCACTGTTAAAGTAATTTTTTACAATGAGTAGATGAAGACTGTATACATGACTTGCCTGACTCCTTCCTAGTTTTAATAGCTGTGTTTTAAAAATTAATTTTGGATGAAGTAAGCTGCTCAGCCTACACAAGGGAATCTCGTAATATCAGTTATAATTTTATTGAGTTTATTGGTTTCTACATGAAAGCAAAAATAGTGCAAAAGACATTTGCCGGTTCCTAATGTCTTTACCATTCCTATAAATTATTTTTTTAAGATTGTTTATGATATATTTCCATTTTGCCACCATGCTATCTTTTAATTACTGATCAATATGACTCTAAATATAGATATACTCAAATGGTAGACTACAAGGAGCCATAATGGACTACTGGGTAAGTAATGTCTGTTTTAACAAGTCCATAACCATGTATTTGCTATAGGAGATACTTTACTATGGCTCCAAAGGAGCTATTACAAGCTATTGACTCTAAGCGCATTCCTACCCATCTAATTATGTATTAATGTTACTGCTGTTACTGTCACAACAGAGAGAAAATTGAAGTGAGACAAAAAGTTAAGAAGTGAAGTAAAATGCAAATTTACTTAGCATTGAAAATTCTAAATGAAATGTTTATTTCCTGCTGTTTACATGTTTCTTGGTAAAAACATAAAGTAGGTGAGCAGTTGAAAGGAAGAAGGATGGCTGTTAGAGCTTTCTACCACTCAGTAGATTCAGTTTCCAGTAAGTCAGACAATTGTTTTGTTTCATTTTGCATTCCTGAACAAAGGCATCCCAAAAATGTCTCTTTTAATATTGAGCTGAGTTAAAGGAACAAACACCTTTACTGTTGTTCTCCACATGACTTCCAACCTAAATCCTTACTGAGAAGGCAGATGCATTAATTTTCTATTTACCTGGGTTCATTTATTGGTCCAGTTATGTAAGGAAATGTGAAGTGAGAAAAATTTCATTTATTTCTTCATTTTACAAAGAAGTATTTGTGCAGCTTCAGTCCTGGCAGCACAGAAAAAGAAAAGAAATAGAAGAGGGACATAATGATACCTTCTGAAAGGGAAACAAAGCTAAAATGAAGGAACAACCCTCTGCACATGAACTAAGTATCTTACCACCTTCCCAAAAAGAGAGCAATACCTTGAGCTACACTCACTGTTTTCCTGCATTCAGAGGTCTGACTGTACTTATATTTGCAGAAATAACAACAAATATCTAAGGTTAATAGTGGAAAAGACATGAGATGTATCTGATGATGCATTCAAAGATGAGTCAGGGACTGTATCATTTTGGAAGACAGACAGTTCTTAGCCTTTCTCTGCCATATTAAGATTTTCTAAGGATTCTCACAATTATGTGCATCATGACAAGGCAATCCATTCCTGGAAATCTTTCTTTTCCAACAGGTAGCACACATAACCAATACAGTAGGTCAAAAGCAGAGTCCTTTCCTATATTCCTGTTGAAAATCTTCATTGGAAGCCTGGAATGCAGAGTGCAGTATTTTTCCTTTAAATAAATCAATAAAAAAAAAATCTCTGTTTTTCAGTAGTGTGTTCAGTCTTCAGCACCTCTAAATCAAGACCTTTTCCTAAAACATGCAACAGTCCCTATGCCCCAAGGGAGAGAATGGGAAATAGAATTTTTCAGCAGATTTGCTCTTGGACATGATTTGCTATGGCCTCTGACCAAAGACTTCCTGAACTGAGAATGAATCACCCTGGCAGTTACAGAAAACTAAGCAACAGAGGCTTAAAAATGCCCACAGAATACATATTTCCCCAAGACACACGATTCCATATTACCCAAAATCTTAGCTGGAATCCATCTCACCTAACTTCAAACATCTGTGGTAAAGATGTTTAGAGCTGAGCTAACCAATTAATTTAGGCAACTTCTGTTGTCATTTGACAAAATCATGACACTTCAAAAGCACAATTAATTTGACTTATATTAGACATCTCTACTAGGATGAGGTGATATACATTGTAATATAAACATTAAAAGTAAGCCTAAGATGCCCAGCTTAGATATGTCGAGACCCCTATGTAGTTGAATTAATTTCCTCCTTAAAACAAATTTTAAGGAGTACAAACGGCCACAAATGACACACCCAAAGGAACAACACAAAGGAACAGGGAACACCAAGAGCTTTTCAAGTCTTTGTCTGCAGCATCTCGTCATTAACTGCACTTAAATTTACAGCCCACAGATCATATTTAAAAAAAAAACAAAAACCCCCCACCCAAGCACAGCATGTCTAAAAATCATCCTGAATAGCCTGACTTTCCTTGATATTTCAAACTTTTAGTGAAGTGACAATCCAGAGGAAATTGCTTAAAGCACAAGCTACATATACTGGATAAAGACTATCACCTGTTAGTCCTAATGATAATTAGATTTGGAGGAATGACTGGAGGTCATTAGGGATAACTTTGAGAACAGATTCAACTTCAAAGGTACCTCAGATCATTTAGGGCCGAGGCCAGCTGAGTTCTGAATATCTCCAAGAATGGAGAATCTGCTGCCTCTCTGGGCTACCTGTTCCAGTGTTTGACCATTCTCTTTGTGACTTATTTTTCCTAAAAATGTGAAAAACCCCTTGCATTTGTAAATGTTATAAAATGTGGTGAAAAACAATAACATTCCCATTAGCGACAATATTCTGCAGTCCTTCTTTTAATAGATAGCATTCAACACCAGAAAGAAGGGGAGGAATCATGTATGTACACTACCTAGTGAGAAGCACAACGACCTATTAATTATTTCCTTGGCATAGTTCAGTAAACTACTTAATTTGATTCATTGTGATAATATATTTAGGGTTTGCAGTTCTACTCTTTAAAGAAAAAAAAATGACAAAAAAGAAAAAATATTTCTTCTTTAAAGAAATCTGAAGAAAAGAGAGACTACAGTTTTTTTTTGACTGTTTTGCTGAAATAATCGACTTAGCAATGGGTATTATGTGTGCTTGGTTATGCCTAATTGGCAATCAGTAGCTACAGAAAGCTAACAGCTCAGGTTATAGATAAATATGCTCTCTGTTCTGGGTGTTTCCAGCTCACTTTTAAACCACCCGGACTACTACAGCTTTACTTGATCTTTTTTTTTCATAGAAATGCATGACTGCATTGCAATTGAAAGAACAGGAAAGAATGAGGAATAGTGGCTTAGTTGCATATCTGGAACAGCCTCAAAGAAATTACAGACATCATAAGCATAAAATCACTGACTGAATTAATTAACTAATGAAATGTCATTTCTCAGTTCCCTCCTTTTGCATTGTAATACTGTGTGCCCTTGAACTACTGCCTGTACTCAGTCACAAGTCTTTACTGCTGGAAAAAAAAGCGAAAGAGACACATGAACATGTACTTCCTGTTATATGTGTTATGGACAAATCCAAATTATGCCAAAGAGTCAGAATAAGGTTGCAAAAATGCTGCAAAAGCAACAATTGTATATATAATTCAGGAGCAGGAAACATTTTTGCAGTATCATCAAAACTATAGTCAAGCTAGTGGGTATAGATATAGTCTTATCTTTATTCTGTACAGTAGAATGGTTCATTGCAGCTCTTACTTACTGCTATATATTCTAAAGTGAAAATCAGAGCAGTTGGGCATGGGTTCACTATGGCAGGTAATATCGCCGGCAAACAAATCAAACCAAAAGGATTTGGCTTGCATTAAGACAACTGAACCTTGTAACTGCCCCTTTCAAAAGAGCAAATTAGAGACACCTAATAGTGGTAGATGTCCATGTGCATCATTTCCCCTCTCCTTTTATGTCATAAGAAGCAGTTTGAACAGTTAAAGCTTTAAAGTGATTTGATGTTGTAGGCAGAACAGAAGAGTCCTATGCCAGAGCCAGTTCTATGAAGATTACTAAAGTGTCCCGGTTGCACAGGACCTCTAGCTCATTTATTTTAGATACCAGTGTTAGGATAGGATGCATCACACCCTTGAAGAGTGTATTTCTCTTCCATGAACACAAAGGCAGCCTAGGGAAATAGCACTGCTCTCTGCAGAGGAAACACCTAGAGTAACAGGAGGTGGAGCAAATCTTGGCCAGGCGGTGAGGGGACCTGCTTGAGGACCAGTGTTTTTAGGGCTAAAAGTTTTGTATTTCCAGTTGTAGTGAAATGAACAGAACCTGCAGATGGCAATTATCAGTAGCTGTCGAGGAACTGGCAGCTCTAGGACTGGGGGATGACTCTGGCTCACTTGCTGGCAAGCACATGGTTCAATACTGGGGAGTGTGGGAGTCAAGTTTGGAGTGCAGGGAGGAAATGGAAGTGAAAGCAGAGGGGAAACCAGAAACAAAGTTGGTTTCCTGATCTGGAGAAGATGAGGAAAAATGAAGGAAATGTGTGAATGTGGGGTCCTGGGTTGAGGTGCTGAGAAGAATAAAGGTCATGGAACTTTCAGGTTGAAGATGGGCTTTGGGCAACCTGTCAGGATGGTGGGGAATCATCTAATTATGCTGTGTTAAAAAAATGCAGGACCCCTCTGAACTTCTCTCATTGCCACTCTATTTTAGGCCATTTTGAAGAATGTGTATTTTTTTCTATCCTGTGAGGGCAGGATGTGAGACCAGGCCTCCATCAGGCTGTGAGCTGGAGTAATCGACAGATCCTCAGAAGACATCCCTATAGAAGGGTGGAGAGATAAATTCCTGATTAATGGTCTTGAAGTAGAGGCAAATGCAGATATAGAAAATAAGAGATGAAAATTAAATTGAAATAGAAGATAATTTATAGAGAATGAGAGTATGGTTTCGAACCGAGGAAGAAAATCCTTGTCTTGTGTGTGTCCTGTGCCCTTTCCCCCCCCCCCTCTGTTTCTACTGACTTCCGTTACTTCTGTTTCTACTGACTTCCGTTCTGTTCAATCTAAGTCAGTTTCAAGAATTCACAGAAGATTAAATTAAATTGCTTCCTTTAGAAAATAAATTACAAAAGATGATCTATTAAAAGCAGCATCTTTAGAAATGGATAGTAAATGGCAAAATTAATATCCAGTCTGAATTGAGAATGATTCAATTTCTGTTTGAAGCAGTAGGAACTGAAGAGCCCAAAGGAATGTGGAAAAAATAACACCAACTGAACTCAATAAGGGCTTAGAAAAACTATTCAAGAAGTAGGTAGAAGTTCTTACAAATCAAACATTAAGGCTGCAAATGCAGCTTTCTTTTTCAAATCGGTTCTCCTAATGCAAACCAAAGTGCTACTTAAGATACTTGCCTTAATTCATATGTCTCCTTTCAAGCACTGACATCTTTTCTGATCAAGTAAAACTCCACAGTGGCAAGGATCATGTTGTAAAGTGTTATAAGCTAGTAAAGTAACTCGTCAGAACCGAATTTATAGTAATTCACTGTTGTATGGTGTTCTGTTCTTCCAGATCACCAGGATATCAGTAACAGTATTGCCAGCAAGGGCAAAAGTGCTAAAAGCTATACATAAATGATACATCTCCCAGAGCTCATATGAAAGCCATGACACCTTTGCTAGAGGAACTGCTAGGTTAAAAAATGATCCTTTCCTGGTTGTCACATTCAAACCACAAAATAATTGTCTGGTGAGTCATAATATCATAAAAGGCTGGCAGGCTGCTACAAGGTCTCCCTGCAGCCTTCTCTTCTCTAGACTAAACAAGCCAAACTCTCTTGTCTGTCATCATGTCGGAGGTGCTCCAGCCCTCTGACCATCTTTGTGTCCCTCCTCTCGACTTGCTCTGACAGATCTCTGTCCTTCCTGTACTGAGGCTGCCAGAACTGGACATGGGACTCCAGATGAGGTCTCGTGAGAACAGAGTAGAGGGCCAGAATCACCTCCCTCGACCTGCTGGTCACACTTCTTTTAATGCAGCCCAGGACAAAGCCCAAGTCCTTTTCTTCAGGGATACTCTCAATCCATTCTTTGCCTAATTTGTGTTTGTGCTTGGGATTGCCCTGTCAAGGTCCCTCTGGATGGCATCCCTTCCTTATAGAGTGTCGACTACACCCCACAGTTTGGTGTCATTGGCAAACTTGCCGAGGGTGCGCTGAATCCCACTTTCCATGTCTCTGACATAGACAAACTAACTTTTCCAATGATCTCCTTCATCTATTTTGTATATTTACACAGAAATGTTCCCAGTCAGTAGCAGCATTGTCTAAACACAAAGCTGCATCATGCTGCTTCTTTGCACACAGAATTCAAAGGTTTTGCTTTCAGTGTCAGCGTCTGTGAGAAAGAGGATTTTCACAATTCCTTTGAGTTGTATTTCTTAAGACATATGGCTTTGCTTGTTCATTATTACTTTAAAATACTAACTACATCTTTTGTGCATTAATACTCGGTTTCACCGTGTTTCCTCCCTCCCCTTCTACACTGAAATGCTGAGAAGTGCTTCATTCGCCAAAACCCAGATGCTTCTTCCTGCTACTCCTGTAGCCAAATGTTTGATTCGGATGGGGTTTTGCATCTGTTATACCAGTTATGGGAATTGCAGAAACTCATTAGCACTCAAGCCCTATGTCAGCAGACTTCCTTCGGGAAAGAGAGGAAAATGAATGCCCCACAAATAATCCACAGCAGGAGGTTTCATCCATTAAGAGATATCAAGACAGATATCTGTAGTTCTGTAGGTATTTCTATAGGTATTATAAATAACTTACTTTTTCATCATAAATACGGTTATGTTGTCTCCTGCCAATGAATGAGTTTGACCATTGACTTCATTGGGAATAGAAATATTGCAACAAAAATTAGTAATTTATTTTTAGATGACCTCTTAGGGATTGGATTTACTTTAACATAAGCAATCTGTGTCCTGCAGATACTTCTAAAATAAACTTTGGAGGCTGCTTTTCAAAGTCAAACCCTACGTAGTGGCAAAGCTCTACTTACATTTTTTCTTTTCCTTTTTATTGACACCTTCATAGGACAACACCTTGCTGGCATAAGAATATATTGAATTCCTCTCCCCCTTATGTCACTGGCTTGTTGTTAGAATGGATACTGTCTAGGAATGTAATGCAATTCAATGCTTGTTGCAAATTTATAATTTCTTTTCTGGACAGATATTTTTAAGTAGTGTGGCAAAATGAGAAAATGAATGTGTTTGTTTTCTTTAGCTTCATCCAGAATTTATTTAGGGCACAAAGATGTTGCCTTTTGGATTCTTTAAATTATAAACAACATATTCGTTCCTTTTTATGCTGAATAAACAGATAAAACCCCTATGAAATGTCAGATATATTCTTAGCAGCTGAGCTGTTTCTCATAAAGAATGAGTAAACATAAGCATTTTTCTTATTTGTAATTAGCAGCTTTGCCTCTCCAATCAATCCTTTTCTACATCTTAATATCCCAGAAGTTCTATTTTGTTCTCTTTGAGGTCTGTTGCCTGACACATATAAGACAATGCTTTTATTTCAGTGCCATATCCCCATGGGAACAGCAATTATATTGACATTTATTAGGTGTTTTTGATAACAGTTGCCCAACTACTACCTCTTAAAAATCAGTTGGCTAGTTATGCCACACCAACTAGGGCTTGCCAGTGAGTACTAGGAAAAGTGTGTATGTTCCCTATTCTAAAATGAAAGACACTGAAAAGCACTTAAATACACTGTTGAGAATGACTAATAAGACCACTGAAGACTGGTTATTTTCATATACATGCAAAAATGACATAACTGAGTTATTTTGTAATGCAACTCTGCTGAGCAGAGAAGGCTGTTCAATAACAAATTCAAGAATTATTTTCAGAACTTCTGTTTTTAAATGGGTGGTAGCATTTGGCCAGATTATTTTTGATTTGACAGTTGTGATGAGGAATCCGCTTTGTTCTAGTCCTTGTAGTAGGTTTCTTCCACTTATCCCAACCAAAGAAGCCACACAGAAAATGACTGGATATAAGTCATACCACAGCCTATGAGAATAGAGGCTTGATTAATTTCCAAATCCATCCTGCTTCATGTATTATTCGTGCAATATAATGTAATGACTTTCTTAATGTTTCACTTGGATTCACTTCAGTAAAATGTCCTTCACCCTCCCTCCCCCCAGTTTCCTGCATAGAAATTGTAGATTAATGAGAATTTACATGGATAAAATGAATTCTACTCTGTCAGCTGTCAATTATCTGTGAGTGGTTTACAAGTTGAGGGTTAGTTGAACTGCGGATGTAGGGACACTGTGCTGTTTACTTGTAGAGCCAGGTCTGGTCTGACAGGGCGCGTATGCTAATACACAGCGCCATGGGAAGGTGATTTTATAGTTTCCAGGGTCATGTTGCCCCAGAAATGGCTCAGACACTTTAAAGAGCCTAAACAAATAACACTTGGTCTCCCTGCACGATGCAGAGTCAAGTCAATGGCTTTGTATGGAGCTAGTCCAAGTCTGGCTTGGCTGGCTTGGAGAGGAGGTAAAGAATTTCATTTGCACTGTGAGAGAGCTCATAGAGCTTTCCTTCTCCATGTCTCTGCATTGTTTTCCAGCAGTGGTCCTGGTCCAAAGTATTATTGCTAGGAAACGGAATGTGCAGAGGCAGCATGGATCTGGTGCTGTGCCCAAGATGATACACACTGCTAGAGCAGGAGTTAAAGCATGTTATTGAGGTCATGGTCCAAATGCCTTTTAAAGACTGACAGGCACGTCACACAGGAATGTTTTAGCCCTTCTTCTGATTTCAACTGTGGAAATGTTCTAAAGGAACATTTTGAAAAAGAAATTGTTGTGGAGAGACAGGACACTGATTTCCCTTCTAAATGAATTAGAGTGGATGCTTGCTTGCAGGCACTGCTCAGACCTATGTCTGTCCTCGTTCGCATGGGAGATGCTTGCCTAAAGGATTAAGGATGCTCATATCTCCAGCTAGCGCTCCTGACTGTGTAGCAGGTGCCTGCCTGGAAGCACCTAGATATCTGATTTTTCCCAAGCTCGTGGATTCCTGACTTCACATGTGGGAGACAGGAGGTACTGGAAACTGCAGATCCTTGCATAAGGGTCCAGCTGTCAGGATGTTGAAACAGCACCTATATGTAACTGAGCAGTGGGATCAGCCAGCACAGTATGGGCCACAACAAGACTTTCCATTGTGGTTGCATGCAAATTGGGAAAAGTTTCTGGAGTGTATCAGCCAAACTGAATGGCAAATTGAATGGCAGAGTGCTTGTTAGAACAGACCAACGGGATCCAGACTTACTGCTGTAGACAGTGACGTTTCTTGCTTGGGAATATTTGCCTAGCACAGGAATAACTTGAGAAGGTTTATATAAAATATCTGGCTTCCAGGAGAGCAAGTCATTACCGGTCTGGAGCCTCTACAAATGGAACCTCCTGATACTCAGCGTCTTAGTAAGCAATTTGCATTCCCCCACCCTAAATATGCTGTACCACAAGGCTGCTCAAGAACCATTAAAACATCTCTAAATTACACTGTTCTTTTTTTTGACAATGAGCTTAAAATGATTTTGAAGGGGAACATATGAGAAAAAGTCATTACTTTATACTGTTTCTTGAGATTAAAGGGTTGTGCCAGAGCAGAACCAGAGAAAGCAGAATATAACCTGGTGCTCTCTGGCTACCAATGAGCATTACTGCCCATTTACGAGTACAGGAACCAAAGACATACTTCATTATTTACTGCATATGCTCGAAAAGAATCTTAAAGATTACATCTTATTGCACAAAATCCTTTTATCAAACTGCATATCAACAACCACGAGTATGTTAATTCTGACTTTTATTCAGCTTTTAATTGGACCAGGGATCTGGCTTAGCTCCCAAGGGGACTTCTTTAGCTTTTGTGCTAGGAAATTTGTTCTCATGCCTCATTTTTCTAATAGCGTCTGTTTTCTGATAGATTTTCCTGGGTACTGAAATGTTGAGAGAGCATGAAAAAACACTACTTTATTCAAAAATAGATTTCCAAAAGTGCAATCAGTGAATGACAGGTCCTACATAAGTTCTTGAGATAGCTAAAGACAAGCTCAAAGGGGACAGTTTACATGAAACAAAGAGTACCCTGAATTTAAATGTTTTTACTGTAATAGAAGCTTGAGCATCTACCATGCACATATCCATGGGAAAATGAATCTTTGGGAATTTGATCCTATAACACTGAATTTTAGGCATTTCTGTACGCATCACTGATGTTCCCACAGATTTCCTGAGAGATGTGAGATACAAAATGTACTGCATGACATTATTTCTTTTTGTATCACATGATACAAACCCCAGAAAATATCTCTCTAAGAGGATATCTTATTTTTAATTTTTCTTTCAAGTTTCTATTGCACTCAATCATGATATGTGTAGCAGGCTTTTTCCTTTGTTGTGTGTATATCCTAACTTTCCTTTGGAGAAAACGTAACCCTTGAAACTAATTCATCTTAGTGCCAAGACAAGACTTCTAGTAGCATTATCCACTCCTGATGATTTCAGGTTTTAGAAAAAAGAACATTCAGGGAAACCCCAAAATTAAGAAATGTATTTGTGACTGATTGTTCAGCCCTGTTCTTCCAACAGTCAACAAAGGAAAGAGTGTTCCCCTCTTAACATCTCATCCTTATGCTGATTGTGAAGAAGCAGCAAAATTAAAGGAAGTATCTGCTCAAGGTAATCTTAGTGAAGAGAAGGGAGGATTCATTCTTTTGTCTGAAGCTTCAGCCAGTCTTTGTGCTCTGCAAAGGTGGGTGGCAACATCTCTGGAAGAGTGCCAGACGCAAATTCCAGTATCTATTGTTCCTTTCAGCACAGATTTTCCAAAGCTGTGAAGATATACAGCATCTCGAAGCAGAGAGAAGTATTATTTCAGGGAAAGCTACTAGGAGATAGGAGAATCTAATTGAGAGAGATTTTATGCAGCTTTTTTTTTTTTTTTAAAAAAAAATGCTTATGAGTGCTTATCAGGCAGAAGAGAATCCCAGGGCAAAGCCTGTTACATTCAGTTTCAATCAGAGTGATGATCTTATTGTCCTGTTTTTGAATACTGTAGGAATACATTTTCTCTTGGTATTACAATGCCCTTTTCTAAGGAAGCAGCAGTAAGCTTTATCTGAGGCATGTTAATGAAGTCCTTCGACAGAAGCCAGACTTCATAGGAAATTCCCATCTCACTTTAATTCAACTCTCATAACCAAGGGGATGAAGAGCTATACAGCTTTTTTTTTTTTTTTTAACTTTGCAAAGTACTTTTTTAAAATGTTGCTTTCTAAAAATATAGAAAGCAAGAAAAATGTGGAACTCTGCTCCTGATCTGTGGAGTTAGTTCAGTTTGACTGTCAGGCTTTGCTCACAAAGGAGGCTTAATATTTTCTCTTCCTCCAAATATCCTCTTAAAAGCGGTGTGATACTCCATGAGAAAAGCTTATAAATGATATGCTTCACCATCTCCTTTTGAAAAGATGGAGAGGAGTTACTGAGGAGCGGGGACACTGTCAGAGTGCTTAAGGAGTAGTTTAGAAGTGTCTCTCTCTGCAGTGAGGAGTAGGTATTTCCATCTTCCAAAGAAGAAAATCTAAATTGCTTCAGCCTATTTCAACTACTGTAAGCAGACTGAGTGCACAGAATGAAGTTGTCTAGAACCACTGGAGGCAAACCGCACATTTTAGAAGATAAAAGAAGCAGGTTTCCACCCCTGCTTTTAGCTGGGAATCAATGAGGAGATGTGACTGGGTAGACTATCTCAAGGAGCATCTTGATCTGTGCTATTTATGCCTCAGCTGCCTGGGAAGTGGACTTTGCTCACATACTGGCTGGAGAGGAAGGTTCTTTATCTTTTGCCTTTAGATGGGATCCGACCTGCAGTCCTTGCAGATACACCTAAACACATTTTAAATTATTGGCAGACTGTGGGCAGCAGGGAGCCCAGTGCATGTTAACTGACAGATTATTTTACTTTCCTTGATGGGTGACTTTCACCATAAAATTTTGAGCTGTGCTACCTCAGCTAAACAGCTACCCGTCTGAGATAACAGATATAAAGTAGTTTAGTTAATTCCCAATTACTTGATGATACTGTGCTTCAGATTTATAATTTTTTTTATCATTCTTCAAGAGAAAAGGGAGTAGAAGGAATTTTTGGAGGTTAATATATTTCTTTTTAAAAAACTTCTCCAAACAATAAGCAACAGAGGACTGGAGGAGATGTGGGTCACTGGGATTTGGTATTTAAAGACTCTTCTGATAAAATACTTTTCATGAACTTATCAGTCTGAAGCTTATAAGCAATTAATTTTGTCCTCACTACTTTAATGAAAAGCAATTCAAGAACCTCAGTACTCTAATTTTTTGAAGTCTTTCTTTAACTCCCAGAAAAAGATATATTCCTGTACCACCATCCTTTAAATTAACTTATATTTCTCTTTTCTTTCTTTAGTCTTGTTTCTCAAATAATATACTGAGTCTGGCTGGGATGGTGTTAATTTTGCTTCACAGCAGACCCTGGGGTCCAAACCGGTGTTGCTAACACACCAGTGTTTCGGCTCTTGCTGAACAGTGCCCGCACAGCATCAAGGCTCTCTCACACTGCTCCCCGGTGAGCATGCTGGAGGTGGGCAAGGGACTGGGAGGAGACACAGCTGGGACAGCTGACCTTAACTGACCAAAAGGATATCCCATACCATGTGACATCATGATCAACATAAAAAGGCTCGAGGCAAGAAGAAAAGAAGAGGAAGGGATCTGTGTTCCTGGTTTTACGTTTGTTTCCACAAGTGACCCTTATACTTGCTGAGACTTTGTTTTCCTGGAAATTCTAATCATCTAACCAGTTGTGAACGAATACCTTTTTTTGCTTTGCTTCACACAGAGCTTTGATTAACCTATTAAATATTTTTTTTATCTCCACCCACAAGTTTTCAGCTTTCTCTTCTAATTCTCTCCCCCACCCTGTTGGGAGAGAGTGAGCAAGTGTCTGGGTGGGTACTTAGGTGCTCGCCAGGGTCAACATACCATCCACAGGGATGTCTATGGAGAGAAACAGGCACTGCTAAGGCAGAGTTCATCTCACCCTAATGACAGTTGCTCTTAATGTTAGGTGGTATGAATGCTTCTTTGGACTCTTTTGTCATTTAGGAAAGGTTTCCTAAATACCTTCAGTTTCCACCTTACTTTTTTTCTGAGTTTCGTTAGATAATTTTATAAGCTTAATTCAGTTTCTTGGAAAAAAATATTTGGTTTTTTTTTGACACATTAACATGAAATGCCAAAAAAAAGTGCAAGGATCAAGAGGATCAGGTTGAAAATGGAAACATAAAACTAAATTCCTTCTCCTTCTTCCTCCAGCTAATGAGATTTCTGAATGCTTGCTTCCTGGGATATGAAGTTTTCTTACCCTATATTTTAGCCTTTAAATTACTTTTTATCAAGGACGAACATAATTTCTGTCAAGCCAAGATATTTTTTTACTTGGTTAAAAAAAAAAAGAGGGTCATATACTTGGGAAAATTACAGAATCACAGTTTATGGGCTGTAGCAAGTAAGACCTACTGGTGTAAAATGATTATCAATTACTCATTTTCAAGTGGCTATCTCACTGGATCCATTCTACCTTCTATATTGTAGTGCATTTATCAACTTAATTCCGGCAGTCAGTCATTCAATTTTCTCATTTCATTATTATGTATAGAGAGCAATTGTTTTTGTAATTATGGTAATAAACTATATTTGGACCTTATTTGCATTCCCACAACTTAATCTCAGTTAAGTGTGTAAGTTGTGATCCTTTTAAGACTTCCCAGTACAGATGGTCCCTTTATATTTGGCAAAAGGAGAAAAGGGACTCTCAGGAAAATTAAGATCTTTTAAGTGGTATCACTGAAAAACCTGAATCAGGCAGGCTGAGTATTGTCCATGCTCACTACCACCCAGAGAGGTAATGGATTCACTATTTTGAACTCCAGTATGGTTCTGGTAAGTCTGGCACTCTTTTCCTTTAGCATACTTGCTTGAAATGTTGTTTAAACTTTTCAAAAGTTTTTCTCAATCTGCTAACTTGAAACTTTGGAAGACTTGGAGCTTTCATAACTTCTGATATTAGTTATGTACACAGTAGGTACACGGTTTATCTCTGAGGATTTGTGGTATTTGTGATTTTCTATTGCTATTTTTCTGAGGAGATGAATCCAAAGCCAAAACAGAAATCAATGATAACGAGAGGTCAATCTTCTAATAATGTATGTCCCTACCTATAAAAGCACCCATAAACTGGCTTTTTAAATGGCTGAATTTGCAAGAGACATTTAGAACTAATCTTAACATTTTCCTATAGTCCCTTGCAGTGTTCTAATGACGTATTGTCAGAGTTGCAGTTTTCTTGCACAACACTGCTGTAAGTCCAAAGTATCTTTGACAATTTCTGTTATTTCTTTCAGCATCTTACACTTAATTACTCACTCCCTGTAATTATTTTGATCTTCCTCTTCTTCCGATTATTTCCACATCTAAGATGATTTTATTTTCTGCCTTGAGAAATGTATGTATTTTTTTCCTGGAAAATGCATTCTTGCTATTTGTTAAATGTACTATTAGCTTTATCCCTGACCTTTTGTTTTTCAGCTGTATTCATTTTACACAGTCCCTTGGATATAGCTAGCGTGTATATTCTTTGTTTTATGCTTCTTTGTTCATCAACATTAGCCTTCTTTGTTTCTGGTGTATTTTTAGCTAGATTACATGCATAACCCTTGGGCATACATTAATTTATCTTTGAATGTTTTCCATTTCCCTCTGTGTCCTTTATCTCTATTGATTTATCCTACTTGATTTCATCCTGTGCTTTTACATTCTTCTAAAATTCACTCTTTGAAATTTAACTTCCTTTTTTTTTTTTCCTTTTGTGGTTTTACCTGTGTCCTAATTATCACCCTAATTAGGTTATGAACACAATTGCAAAGAGCCCTACTCATATCTGCAATCCCGTTATATTTACCACACACAGATCTAGTCAAAGATTGATTCCTTTCCTCTAAATTTTTCCTTTTTCCCTACTGGATAAATAGTATAATGCTGTGCCTTAACCACAGAACTAATAAATCTCTTGATGTATTTATCTTATATAATGAGCTTAAATTTATTAATTCAGAACTTTAACAATTTGCTTTAGATTACTCATCTCTTCTCATGTAATTTTTTTTTTACAACTCCTATATGTTGCTATATAGTTTTTCATCTGGAGGCCATCAATTTGTTTACTTTTTTTTTCTTTAATCTAATTTCAAAACTTGATAAATGACCTCTGCTGTCACATTTTCAAATATAAACTATGTTTGCATATCTCTTAAGAATCAGATTAGAAACTTATCTTCCTTTTCAAATTTCTGATTTTTTAAAATGTCTTAAATTGTTGTTTAAAATTTACTCTTTGTTAAAAATGACCCCTGCATGAAATCTATGTCCTCTCCTCCTCCTCTGACTTTCTAATTTATCTCAGGTTTTTGTATCAATCCTTTGTAGACTTTACAGCATTCATCTGATCAGTCTTGAATTAATTGTATCCTATGTTTTTTTTAATGTATATATGCCTGACAATTTTTGCCATGGTGACAATGTCACTATAATTACTATGTACAGGACAAAATTAAAATTGTTAAGAAATGTACTAGGTTATGTTACAGCTTTAGAGTAATGAATATTCAAGTTGCAGTCACTTGTATAGCATTGTATTATATACATATATGCTTGATGATTCTATGAGAACTTATGCATGGAAGCAGAAAAAGACTTCCCACAATGTTTTGTCTTTGTGTTTGCTTCTGACTCCTCATTTAAGCAACATTCATTTGCTTACAGTAGATGGTTTCCACAACCATACTCTCCTTGATCTTCAGCTTCTTCCTACTTTTATTTCTGGCTAATGCATTTAATCTACTTAGTTGTCAGCGCTTTCATCTATAATATTTTTGAAGACCAGAAAGCAATTAGAGTCCTGATTTTATGATTTCATATCTCCATCATATACATGACTGTATATTCAGAAAACTGTTCTATTTCTTAGAAAATTATCCGATTGCATTTTTCTTCAAATTGCTTTCTAGCCACCAAGACCCACAGACCCTGAGATAAAAGGTCATTTTTATCCAATGGACGCCACCTTTAACCTTACAGATAATGGTGTAGTAACTTCAATACTGTTCGCCTGAAATTTCATTTTATTCCCAGAAAATATTTGGAATGGTTTGAAATCTTGTAGTCTCTTAATTTCAAAATCCCATCCAGTTCCACAGTGTAAAATATCATTTTTTTTTCTTTTCAGTGACACCCTTGTTGTCTTTATTTCTCTTCAGCAACTGCTGCAATAGCACTGGGGGCTCTGTGTGTGTGACTATGGCTACTCGTGCAAACACCTTCTACAGCAGGGGTGTCAAACTCATGGCTCCCGCTGTTCTTCTGCTTCTGTAACATAATGCGCATCACATGCCGAATATGTGACGAGCGCGCTGGCAGGAGCATAGGGGCGAGGAGCTCGGCGCTGCCACTGGGTAGAAACAAGGTGCCGGGATGGATAAAACAAGGTTGAGGGTTGGATTTGGCCCGTGGGCCGTGAGTTTGACACCCCTGTCCTACGGGAATGTGGGGTAGTGTTGGGAAATGGAGAGAGAAGAAAGGAGTATGATACGTGTGAAATCCTGCTCCCAAAGTTGGGATGTATCATCTGCCCACACCAGCATGTATCAGCTCCCCCCATTCATGTCTCCAGTGCCTCAGTGCAGCTGCTTCTACACCATGTTATAAAACATTTAAATCTGTAATGACTGCATGTGAGTTTGACTAAAAATCTCCACCTCACATACATCTTTTACACAACTTCATGATCCATGTAATGTTTCACTTGTGGTTGTTTCTAGAAGGCTTTAATTCTTTACCTCTTTGCATTTCTCTCCGCAAGGAGCTCCTCTTCCACCACCAAATTGACAGATGGTTGAAAGTTTCTGTATGTGGCTTGGCATCTATTAAACTCTTCTTTCCTCAGCGTCTTCCCTCTTTTTCTCTGATGCTGTCCTCTCTTACTAGCTATAAACCAAGGTGCTCTTGATGTTATTATTGCTGTGCTCATGTTTTCCAGATATCCTTGCTATGAAGTATTTGCTCTAAACACCAGGCAATGTGGTACCTCAGTTCATAAGCTCAAAAAAATGTACTGCTGTCAGATACCTCAGTTAATTTTGTAGATACCGTATGTGTCCACATTTCTCCTTAACTGTCTTCCCTCAGAAATCAGCACATCCTGCCCTAGTTGCAGACTTCGTGTTTTACTAAGTCTTAACACCTAACATCTTTCACAACCCATTTTACAACCCACCAGATCGAAGTAAAGAGGATGAACACCATATGAAGCAATCAAGGGCCTGTGAAGAGGGCCCTTGTCACACCCAGTCAGACCCCTGGTGTAATCCAATTAAATTGAACAGTTCACAGGAAAACCCAGAGGGTTTCACTTACCGTAGCAAACCCGATTCCTACGACTTGAGGGGTATAGCTCTCAAAACATGCATCTCATTAAGTTGTGTTAGGCTTTCTAAAATGGCAATTAAGGCTAAAAGGTTAGAGAAAGATAATAAAACATTATAGGGATTCGGCAAACTCCATCTCCCTATACTTTCCTCTTTCTCCAGCCAGTGCCAGCTGTTTTCTAATTAACCCAATGGTAGTAGGGTTTCCACAAGAGAATATCTACTGATTAGCCAAAGAACTCTCATTTGCTCAGTGCTATTAGGACTGTGTCTCTAAAGCTCTCTGCTTCACAAAAGTCTTGAGACATCATCAAATACATGTCTATGCAATATGCAACTACAGTAGCTGTATAAAAGCAAAGACACACAAACTCAGCTAAAGGGATCAGCTCACGCTAAGCGTTAGTAGATATGCAGCTGAGACTGAGACGATGTAGTGAAATTATCAGTATTCTAATTTCCACCTTTTCCTCAGCTTATGTCCTCTCTTCTCACCTCCAAGTAGTTTTTTTAATTCCTCTTCCAACACTGGATCATCAGTCAGACACTGTCCTTGGGGAGCAGTGTGCCATTGCAGCCTCAGGGTGTCTGCGCGTGACCAGGAGAACCTCAGCAGGCTGCCATTACCTACCCGGTCCCAATCCTGACCAGGACACATTATCAGGAAAACACTTGTAGAAAAAAAATTTCAAAGATGCAAACAGTCTTATTTCTTTCCGTCAGTTTTGGTAGGCTGGGATTTAGGCCTAGATCCATTTAGAGGAGCAGGCAAAGGAGGAAACAGAAGTTATAATTGCAGAGAAACACACACTCCAGAAGACCACTTAGCTGAGCCCAGGTCTGGACTGCCCATTGGAAATACTTGTGGTGCTCCTTAGATGGTTACGGTCTCCACTTAAGAGTCTAAATTTAGGTGGGACAAATCACTTGCAGAATACATGCATTCAAGCTCATTTCTTTTAATAAATACGTCTTTACAGAATTTGATAAATTACAACAATCCTTTACTTGAAAGGGAGAGAAACAGTTTTACCTAACCATGATGTGTAAAGGAACGTATTGGTAAATCTACCAATAAGATTAACTTTGCCTCTCTTTTTTTTTTTTTTTATTTCTGCATGTTTCAGGCCCTAAAAGTTAATTTGCTTAAGCTTTAGTAAAAGAGAATACAATCTACAAACATTTCTTAGTATTACTAGACTATCTAAGAACGTGTTAAGATTTTTGTTGATCTGATATGGGAAAATGATTTTCTATGTACAATCTAAATAGCTGATTTGAAAGAGCATTTCTGCATCCTGCCTGTACTCCTGTGTTCTAAGATACCACCTGAAAACCTGACTTTCTTACACCATTCAACTGCAGAATCACAGGAAATTATTTTACAAATAATAATAGAGCTACTTTTCTATAAGCTGATTCTTTGCATGTGCATTCCATTGTAACATCCCCTGAAATTTCATATGCCACTTTGCAAACAACATTTTTTTCTTCCTCGAAAGTGCTATGACAAATCCTTGCCTGACACTTTTTCAAAACGTGTAATGTCAAAGTCAGTGCATCTGAGTCATCTGGGGATGACAGTGATAGAGAAGTCACTTTATGAAATGATGAAACTTAGTCCTGTTATGAAACTTTCATTCACTTGACAATGTTTAGGTGGTTGGATAATACAGTGTCTTCTATCATTTCAGTATACCCACAGGCAGCTCTAAAGTTGGATGTTTTGTGTTGCTGTACATCAGATCTTTTAATTCTTGATTTGGAAATACTAAATTAAACACCGAAACAATGGAGCAATGACTATATTGGTGTAAGTAAAACCAACTAGGATAGAAGAAAGAGATAAGAGAGAGGGTTTTGTTGTTGTTTTTTTTTTTAAAAAAAAAATTCTTAATTATATTAATTACTGACTTTTTTAAGGTAATTTGTTATTTTCTATTTACACACCAGTCAGAACTGAAAGTCTTATTACTGCTAATGGTAACTATAAATTAAACTTAGCTTGGGAGTACATATCCCTATTTTTTAAAAAATTCTCCGTGCACTATATTAATCTCCAGATTTAAAATGCAAGTGCTCCAAGAAAAAGTTCAGTTATGATCTCTGTTCAAGAAGAGAAAAGGTAACACATTGTAAATGATTTCAAATTTGGAGGCAATCATTTGAAAAACTACAACTTCCTTAAAATAAAATAAGAGTACAAGACTTGAGGCCAAAGGCGAGTCCAGATGTTTCTTTCAAAACTGTCCTTTGTTGGTAATGAATAGATTTTTTTTGAACTATTACAGTCCATATAATTCAGCTTCCTCTGTACAGAAATTTTATCTAATTACAGACATAGTTTCATTTCTCTACCATAAACACTTGTTTTAAGATTTTTCAGAGCAGTTACTTCTTTCCGAAACCAGTAACTCCTTCTATGTAGGATTATTTAAGGATCACAACTGATCTGAAAAGCTGTAAAATTTTGCTTCTCCCACTTCTAAGCAGAAAACATTTGTAGTCTTCACAACTGACATTTAATAATTATAACACTATAATGTGTTTTGCCTAATTTTATAGATACATTAAATGAAATATTTATTAGGAAATTAAAAACATTTAAACTAGGAATTTGAAATAAATAAGGCTATAAATGAAGATAACAACAGGAGAGGGAAAGAAGGAGGAAGTAGTTTGATAACGAACACTTACATTTTAATGTAAACAGTTTTTCAGTAAGAGGAAACACATGAAGAACATTAGAGAACTATTCCAGGCAAAATAATGGTCTGGATGCTACAGACCTAATAAGTAAAAGCTAAAAGATGAAATTGTAATTGTTTAGTCAGTGCAAGTTTATGGAGATCAAATTTAAATGGTTTCTGTGTGAGTCATCAGATCAGCGGAGATAGCAAAATTGTTGAATTAAACCTACAGAAGACATTTGACATGATGTTACATGGCACTTTAATTAACAAATTAAAATTATTATAAAGCTCTGCAAGGGATATTTTAAAGTGATTAAGGACGGTTAACTGATAGGTCTTAAAATTGAAATAGTTCTTGTTCATCATCAAATCCTTTCAGTGAACTCCCTCAGGGACTGGTTCTTGGCACTCAGATACATCGTGTATTTATCCAAGATCTGCAAGAAACAGTAAAATTAATCCTGGAATTGTGCAAGCAAGACCCAGGGATACAGTGAGCAATAAAAAGGGAAGAGGCTAACTGCCCGATGTAGCAATCTGGAACTTGTCACACAAGCAAGTAACAGCCACAGGGCAGGATGTGCTCTGTCACTTCCTGCAGTCTTGGATCCCCAAGGCCAAGGGACCTGCTCTGTCACACAGAGAGCCTTTTCTTTCATTGAGAGCCAAGCAGCAGAAAGGGAAAATGATTTTTTTCCTCCTCATCTGCATGGTAAGGAAGTAAACCTACAGCTAAGAACAGGGAAAAGGTCCTAAAAGCCCTTGTTTAGGTAAAACATTTGTGTTTCACAGCTCTTGTTTAGAAAATCCTATACCTGATCAGGACTGGAAGTATCAGTGACACTGGACCCAAAGCCAAAAAAGCTGGCATCCACAGACAGATCTACTCTCCAGCCCATGGGACAGATATATGAAAATAATACTGAAGTGTACAGAAGTAATTTGTTTCCATATTTGCTATTGGCATGTACAGTATTGACATACTTTGTCAATTTTCTTGTCTGCCATTTAGTAAGAACGACAAAAGAAAGCCACAAGAAGATTTGAATTAGAGTGAAAAACTCAAGCTCTGTTTGTTGAAAAAAGAATGCATTCTAGTTCAAAAATAATACTTTGAGATTTGATTTGGGTTCTGAATCACAACCATCTGTGGTACATCCTCCAGGGTCCCAGTCCTCTGATAACCTTGTCAGACAATAATGCATCCCAAGCCACCTGCTTGTCTTCCTTCTTTGTTAGAAACACGAGACTGTAAGTATCTTAAACTGTCTGTTTTGCTTGTGACGAAAACATTTTTATCACCATTTTGCAGAAGAGAAACAGGCTCTGAGAGATTTGATTCCTGGAAGCATACCAGTGTACTCCTCTACATCTCTTTGGAGGCTGGAGTATTTTATTTTCGTGATTTCAGTCCTCTAAAGAAGAGTAATTAGAATGAACACCTTGTTAGTGCAGTGCTGGCCTAATAAAAGAAGAGAAATGATATAAAGCTTTCCTCTACGGGAACAATTTACTCAGAATGTAGACATTTTCTGCAGTGTGTAATGGACATATAAGGTTTTATGGCAGAACAGAACCTCTGTGTTTCTTGATATTCTGATATTTGCAATTGTGTTATTAACAGAAAAAAGAATTATGAATCCAAATCAGCAAAGCTGAATTTCTGTGAACATCAACATTTAAGACTGATGTTAAGCATGTAGTAGTTTGTTTTCGCAGCTGTATGCACAGCTCCTAAAAAAATAAAGCCCGAAATCTTTAATGGGAAAACATTTTGAAATCCCATTTTTTTCAGATTCTTATATTTTCCAATTTTCCTTTAATCTTAACACAACCAATAATGTTGTATATCTCATCATACTTCTACTATTTTAAACAAAGTCAGTAAATTACTTAAGGACCAAAAGGAGGCCTGATGTAAACTGCATTTGGAAGCGTCTTTTTAACTGCTCAAAGCCAGAGAGATATCAATTAATGTGTCTGTCATTCTTTTCTTTCTAAATTTCTACTGACATTAGTTTCTTTTCAGTGTTTAGGAACTTGTCAGGGAACATGCTCACCAGTGAAACACATTTTGCTAGGGTTGCTCTAAGACAGACAGTTGTGACTGAAAACACAGCAGAAAACCACTATTGGAAACATGATTGTTACTGTAGACACTTTGATTCAACTTTACAATATAATAAAAGATATATTAAACCACCCTTCAGTGTCTAAGGGGGTGAAGAAAGATTTTGACCTCTGGAAAGCCAAACTGCGTGGCTGGGCCCTGCTGTGTGCTTCTGTGACTGGATGCTCTGCAGCGATCAAATGTCTCGGGAGCAGCACTGTTTGCTCTTACACTACCGGGACTTCGGGCACCATTGGTGCTGCCAGGAGCCCTCTCGGAGCCAGGTTGGGGAGCACACACTGCTAGATAACGTGTAATGTACATCCATCTTATGGAAAAGGCGTCTTTTTAATTTCAATCAAAAAACTCAAACCCCATGCTACTAGCTAACATATAATTTGCACGTGTACCAGTCTAGAAGCGCGCATAAAATCAGTATAATTGAAAGAAAGTTATTAACTACTTAATGCAGTGGTGTCAAACTCACAGCTCCTGCGGTTCTCCTGTTCCTGCTCCTGCTCCTGCAGTGTCACGTGCGTCACACGCGCTGCACACGTGACTGGCGCACTGGCAGGAGCGCAGGGGCAAGGAGTTCAGCACTGCCCGTGGGTAAAAACAGGGTGCCAGGCTGGATAAAACAACGTGGAGAGCTGGATTTGACTCACAGGTCGTGATTTTGATGCCCTTGACAGCATATGGGCCACGTATCTTTCTTCTCTTGTTAACAGAGCCTCATACAGTATTTCAGGTGAACTATGAAAACAGCTGGTTTCTTGTTTTTTCATCACTTACAGACTGGTCTTTTTCAGCAGAAAACAGCTTTCAGGTGATACTTCAAATGTTCTCAGGACCTGCACAGCATTGCTGCAGTGAAAGCTTTACAAGAACCAACAGTGAGAGCACGGTCAGGTTAAAGCTGGCTGAGTATGCCTGAAAAGTATGCCTGCAGCAAAGCTGTATTATTTGCAAGGATTTTAAACAAGAAAAACACTCTCCCCAACAATAAAACTGACTATCAATTTTCTCTTAGGAAAGACATTACATGCTTTGCTAGAGTGACAGTTGTGTGAAATTCATCAAGCAAAATTCAGTAGTCATGTATACATAAAACATTAACTCTGGTTAATTTTGATGCCTACTTAACATGTTTAACTTTGGTACTTTACTTCTGAATTATAACTCTGTTACAGTAGCTTTCCAAGCATTACTTACAATATATTTATAAATTTTTGTCAGATGCAACTAGATTACAAATATCTGTCAAAAAATATTTTAAATCTGCCCTTTAGTGCCAGGGCATTTTAGTCTAAGAAATTTAATGCTTCGTGTCTTTGAGAAGCTTAGAATACATATTGCATCAACATGAATTATGACTGAGGTCACCATGTACCTTATTCTTCCTTATAAAAAATGATCACAGCATAGATTGCTACAAAAGCTCTGCAAAGCTTATTAGCTCACTTTAAATTTGTTTTCTTAGATGGAAAATGAATTTTTAAAAATATGATCTACAAAAGTATCAGAATTGACTTCTTCCAAAACACGAAATGAAAATCTATACTGTATTAAGATATTTTGCAGTTTAGACACTTTGGTCTTGTCAGTGCTTGATTAAGTGAAAATGCGTGCTTCTGACCTATATGAGTAGAATTACAGTTCTAAACTGTAGGCAGTTTTAATATGTAAGAATTACTTGTACACTTAAATATTCTCAGAATTAGGTCCATCTTTCGTGAAATGGAGACCAAGCAGAGCTTGCTATATGAGGACATATTTCAGCCACAATTTTTTTTTTCTTTAATTGCAGTTTTTCTTTATAGAAAGGAACTCCCAAAGCTCTATGAAATACCATTAAGGATTAGTACTTTAAAGCCTATTTAGATGGTAAATGAACATAAGGTCTTTTTATCCTGAAGTCAGAGATTATTTGAGATGCATTATCCAAGGAATTATTTTCTATTTTTGGCAGCTGGATTTATTTTAGATTCATCTGTTATTAAGTGTAAATTCATATAGTTCAGGATCAGGATGCAGAAAATGAAAACAAAGTGCTGATTTAGTAGATGATCCACAGAAATCCTAGTTTCAACAGGCAGGTGTCACATTTGTATGCACTTCTCATACTCTGCTTGATTCTCAAATGGGTAGCTGCCAAGTAGAAGAAATTTGCTTTGGTTTTCATCTAAGACCTTCTTCTTGTTGGTACAAAATATATTTTCATCAGGAAAGCATGAATATGCAAAACCGCTGAACAATATAAAATATGTATTTGTATAATCACTCATAGCCAGGTCATATTACTGCAATAAATTATATTGTTTGGTGGTGTAGTGAGAATAAAATGATGATCATAATAAACAGAGAGGTTGTCATTATTACTGTTCTCACTGTTCTGACACCGTGACCATATTATTCTCATTTCAGTCATATTTTTGTCAAGACAGATGTTGTAAAAATCATAAACCTGATGATGCATCTCGCATTTTAGAATGAACTCCAGAGAAAAATAAGACTCACGCATGGATTACTAAAACCAGCAGATGACCACTCTGCTTTCCCTTTTGAATATTAGTGTTAAAAGTGTTATTGTAGTGGCTGGAATAATACCTTCCCACGCCATGGAAGGACTGAAGAAAATCCATATTCATTCTGCATCAACCATGAAACCTCATAGTCTTCCTTCTTTGATTAGGGTACTTCAACATTTTTCCTGGCTGTGTTGAGACACCTTTGTTTTTTCTCTTACTTCTATTACTTACTTATTGCTCTTACTATTTAAAAAAACCCACCAAACTGCTAACCAAAAAGAGTGATAGCATGATAGTTAGTAGTTAACAGATATCAGAAATGTAGAAAAGCCGAGGTTCATGCCATACTGAAATTATCCACCTGAAACTGGTCATCGAGTGAGAGAGAGACAAAGACTTCCAAGACCGGAGTCATGACTCCTAGACATTCCAGAAGACTCATTTGTACATCTGTTGTTGCTGGGTTTGCTTTAGTGAGAATCAAAGGCAATTAGGGTCTTGACTCAGGAGCCTCTGATTAGGTGAAGTACACCTGGCCTTCAGTGTATATGGCAAAAATACACACTGAGGCTCTAACTCTTCAACCATCTAATTTGATGAAAACACTTTGTGTGGTAATTTTACATATTGATGAAGTCACTGTAATTTTTAAGGTTCTGTGTTTCTGGAAACTTCATAATTTTCGCCGTAGCGGTTCTAATCCAGCTATATATTAGCACAAATTTAGTAAAATACGATCTTACAAGAATGTTCAAGTTTGCAGATTGCCTAATTCCCTAACCATGGGGAGAGACAAGTATCTCCAGAGGTACTTGTCCAAAGTCTGGTCTAGCCATGGTGAAGAATATGAATACAGCCAATTATGAGAAAAAAATGTCAAAGAAGTGTGGATTAACCTCCGAAAATTTTCAGTGAACAGTATATATTTGACTATCTGCATAAATTATTCCTGATATTATAGTTGTAGATAACTGGTTCAACGTGAGACTGGACCACGGCTTTACTAAGTGACTTATAAGCACATTGTAATACAAAATCTTTGTCATAAGAACCTAAAAATCTAAATAACATCTACCTGTGCAGTATTTACAATGCAAGCATCCAGATTTCATACACTGAGAACACCCACACATCCCCCTGAACTAGTTTTATATGGGAGGAGCTGTGAGTATGTATCTATGAAAAATAATTTCAGAAATCTGTTATGTAGATAATAGTGTGCCCAAAAGGTAATTTCAAGGTATTTACCAAACAGAAAGCCTCATACCCTTCTACTTGCTGCATGACTGGAATATAGTACTTACATTAATTGAGGCAGGGATTTTATCTTCATACTCTCAATCTGCATATCAAATTGCATCTGTAGATGTTTTATGGTCTGACTGCAAACATGGTTGCTTTAACATCTCATGAGCAAAAAGGTAGAAAACATAATAATTGCTTAACATTCAACATTTATCCTACCTCTTCTCCTGTGAACTGATAGAGTCATGAGATAACTTCTGACTGCTGTTGATGTCTATCCTCAGGCATAATTCCATCACTAATTATTTTTCTTATTATCAATATTGCAATTAAAATGTTCTTAATTAGAACACCATGTTTTTATAAAATAATTTGCATTTAGTTAATTTCTCATTATTTTCTTTATTATCTCTCTTTTTGCTCCCTCCCATAAATTACAGAGAGATGGTCTCAGAATGTGCTTTCATAATAGATTAACTGGTCCTTCACTGGAAACCAATTAAGAACCATTGTCCTACAAACCATCCAGAACATCTTGGACATGCCTCTATGTGAATATAACATCAGTGAAAACACATCAAATTCACTCTTCAAAGTCTGACCTCCCATTGCTTTTCTTTTTGTCAGGGTATGACAAAAATTAGCTTTCACAAATGAAAAATCAACGATTCCAGTTAAATTCAGAATAACTGTAGATAAATAGGAAAAAAATATCTATCCAAGAAGCGAATAAGAATTGCACAGGAAAAAAATATTCTACGGCTAGGAATACTGACATACCATTTGTAGCAAGCTGTAAAAAGACAAGGGAACATCTTCTGAAGATCATCTTAAGATGTATATTTGGATCTGGATCCAAATTTCCGAAAGAACAGGGACATTTGTCCTTAAAGGTTTAGATCAAGCAAAGGAGGAATGTATACAGAATTCATTTCTGAAAGTTATTCAGCTGGTGTTGAATTGACATGACATGTGCTGGCTATTAATATGGTGGCATGACCCTCAGTATCTGTCTCTGGAAACCTCCCTGTTGTGCTCCTGGGCCCAGAAGGACACTCATGATTTTCTTGCATCCTGTTGATGCCATCTGTTGAGTGCAGAGGTCCACTGCGTTGTAGCTCCCTGTGCCATCTGTTTCTGCTCCTAAACTGCTTCATGTGACATGTTGTGTGGATGGATAGCAAGCTAGCACGCTGAACTGCACTGCATGAGTATTTCTTTTTTTCCTCATTCAATATGCTTTCCCATCTCAGTAATACGAATTGCCTCGGATGGCTGCAGTCAGTTGGTGAATCACAGCAGTGACCACCAAGAAATTTAGAGTAATTGTTTTAGGACAAGTCATCACTCCTGGGGTTTACTATGCATTGAATTGGAGTTAACAATTGAAATTAATGTATTTGAGAGAGGAGACTACATACTAACGTAGGCACTGTGCATTTCATGCAGTGATAGGTCGTGGTCTTACTTTGGTTTTGATATGCTGGATTTGTGCTGGCTTAAAGGAAAGCAATTCTTTTGCAAAATGAAATAATACAGGTAGATTTTATCTTTGGTGCCTACTTGGCATCTAAAATCAATTCAGATTTTGCTAAAAGTTTTTTATACCTCCTGGCTTATGTTGTGTATTGATTTCATTTGGATTAATAAAAATCCATCAAGGTTCGGTGTATTGAGACTCTTTACGTATCTCAGGTGGATACTCCTCCTTGCAGCACTTCCCAGACTGCACATGCTTTCAGTACATAGCTGAACTTCCAGTACCTTACTACTGCAAAGAGTTGCTTTTCAGAGTTTTTTTACTTGAACAGATCGCCCATTTGATGATAGAAATTTATCTTCCACATACACTGTCAATTTTTGTGACATTTAGCAATAATGTACCGTCTGATGATTTTCAGCAACAACCTAACAATTTCTCACTATGCAACACACTGGGTTTCTGGTCGCTATCTGCAAGTAGTCGCTATCTACACCCAGAGTAACTCCATGCTTTGTGTGCAGTAAATCAAACACAATGTGGACAATTTGAATTCAGTGCAGACACAAAAACAACCCACGTGAAGACTAGCTTCATTTTGGACTTAAAGGCAAGACCTGATCTGTGCAAATACAGTATAGATGAGAATGGCAGCACATGTACAGATGGTGTCATGGACACTTTGGATTCTTACCGTTTTCTTTATTACAATATTGGCAGGTCTAAATTCTTCTTACTACAGAAAAATATAAAGCATGCTGTCACATAAACCACCCATGGCTCAAACTGCAAAGGATATTGAGGAAGATTTTTTAGGACAACCTTATATTGCAATACTAAAAAAGAATTCTGGTTGTAACAACTGCGTGTTTGATGTTGTGCATATTAACTGTTTACTTTTTCTGATAAGATTAACTTTAATTTTCTAAAAGTTGTGTCTGCACTCTCCCTGCAGACAATGAAGAAGCAGAGGAAGAGGCACTTTCAGAGGATGATTCATTTCATGAGTCTTATACACCCACCTATCTCCATTTACTATGAAGGAATCCCAGGTGGCCACCTTAGAATAGATATCCAGGAGAAGTTTAAGAAGATGGATGCTTCACTAGGTTGTGCTAGCCTTTCTTCCGCTCTGAGGCAAAGGATAGAGAATTAGAATCTGCCATTCAAACAGTGAGTGGGATAAAGGTCAGAGCTCCTCCTCTTGGGATATATATTGTCCCAGTTCCTGGTCTGGATCAGAAGGTAGACAATTGAGTGGCTATGCAGTTGCTATCAAAAGATGCTATGCATACTCTCAAAGCTAAGCTTCTCTTTCATATACTCTGTGCAGCTGCAGCTGCGGTGTCTGTGTGCTTTTTCACAGAGCTAGTCTAAGTCTCTTTTTACAAGGTATCTGGCAAATATACTGTGACTGACCTGTGAAGTTAATCAACTTTGCCAGTGATACCTGAAAACCATCACCTTATATTAAATTTGTTCTATACAGGGAACTACATTAGACACTTGCCTCACTTGTCTGTTCAATTAAAAAAATCCTGCTACGAAAGTGTAATCTAATATTTGCTGGCCATCATGAAATATATTGTCTTTCACTTCAGGTTTTGTAGTCCTTCTGCACTGTAATAGCAAGTATACCTTTTTATCAGCTGGAAGTTAAGTAAACAGCTTTGTGCATTTATAACTGAAATGTCTACCAAAGGTCTATGCCATATGTTCTTGGAGAAACCCCTCCTGGGAAAGTTTTAACATTCTGTGTGGAGTAAACAAACAGAAGAGATGTGGGTAAGTTTTATTTTTCTCCCTCTGAGACATTTCAATGACAGTAGAAATGCTTTCATTTTGATCGCGTTTTTACTTGTCACTCAAGGGTTTTTGATTGAACAGGTCAAAAACTTGTTGAGGAAAAAATGAATTTCAGGCTTTTTATAGAATCCCCCAACTTCAAATGAAATGGCTTTCCTGAGTACATATAAAAACTCTAAACAACCAGCCCTCTAAACTACTGGAAAAATTAAACATTTTCAACAGCTAAACCAAGATGACTGATGGCTGACATTCTTTCAGAGGACATATGTCAGATTGCATTAGATATTCATTAGGTGGGGCTAAAAGATGTTACCTTTCTATGGATCCATTCTCTTGGCACTAACTTATTGTTCTGTTTTTGCTAAACTGGGGAACTTGAAGAGACACACTGCTTTTTTCTCTAAGGGTCTTGCTTAGGAGGCTGTAGATCCAAACTCCATAATTCAGAGCACGCCACCTCCTTGTGGTGTTAGGTACGAATCAGTGATCACTGTGGTAGGCACTGGTAGTTTGAAATGGGAGGAAATCTTTCCATTTAGAGTTGCTCTTTTTTTAATCCAGTTAATGGGGATGCATTGCTCACTCGGATGTGAATAGATGAGCACATTTAAAGCCAGATGCCAGACACCTGTACCTGTGCAGTCCACCTGTTTCTGCTGCAGAAACAAGGATAATGGGAAAAACTAAGAGACCTAGAAGTTTTTGCATTGGAAATGCAACCTCTGATGAACAGTACTGAGTCGACTTTTTCTCTAGCTCTAGCAGGTCTCCTGGTACACTAAAAAGTCTTAACATAGTTCTGTCATGAGAAAGTAAGGTTGTAAGAGCTTGCAAGGAAGAGAAGTACTCACTGTGCCTGCGAGTTCTGCTTTAGATGAGGACCTACCTAAAAGGTTTAGAGAGCAAAGATCCATCTCTGTTAACCCACATTGTAAACTGGGAAAGGGTATAATCAGATTTGTAAATCTATTTGCAGTTAATGACCAATAGGAAGGCAATTTGCTGAATATGAAATCTTGCACATTGTATTATATCAGCTTGCAAAGTCCCAGTGGTTTCTGCATTTACTCAGAAGGGTGGGAATTATGCCGGCATTTGCACAGGCTTTCTGCAGCTCAGACAGGGGTATGAGAAAGTCAGCTTGAAAAGATACTAGTTCCTGCCAGAAGCTAGATTATCCTTATTTCACATAAGTAAGTCATATTTTGTCCTTATTTTTTCTTTCTTTGGTCAAGAAGGGCAGCTCAGAGATGTGGTTTGGGCCAAATGAATAATGAGAGCTGAGCAGGGAGAGAGGTAAAGGCAGAAACACCTTCTGTGATAATCCCCTCACGAAACAAAATGACACTGAAGGGGTAGTAAATAGCTTATTGTAGTGTAGTTATCCTGTGATGGGATACAAAGTGATTGATTTCTCACAGCAGAGAGCAGGTGAGGGGAAACTTCACTCTGGGGCAAATGCCCTACGATTTTGCAATGGTACGCTGTGCAGTGGTAGGCTGTGCCTCTCCCCTCAGCTGACCAAAGGTCTATTACTGCCAGACCTGAGTGAGAAAACATTCACAAATCAGGAAGCACAGAGGTGAATGAGCCCAGACATGAGATAGTTTCTATGTCCAATTCGTCTGAATAAGAAGGGAGAGAGAAGGAGAAAAAAACCTGCCTGGCTATCTCCTGAGGGAAACGGGCAGCAGCCCCCTCCATTGAGGGCAGAGAAGAAGAGCAGAAAAGGGAAAGCTGGTAAAAGCTGAAAATCTGTAACATTTGATGAGATCTGGAGTGAGACAAAAAGAATCAAAACAATTACGTTGCCGGACCCGCGACCGTTGGGAGGGTGCACCTCCTTGCCACAGTCTGTGTAATGGAATATCGAAAGAAAGCAGCAGTGTTTATGTGCATTTCTGTTAATACTCAAAACCTAAATCCACTTGCAATTACGGGCCTCCCAGAGATGCCACTAATCTGTATTATTTTTGCTATACTCAACCCCAAAGCACAAGTGCTCATTGTTTTCCTCTTTCTCAAGTATCTAAAAAACCCACAAGCAAGCAAAAGTAATCATTTAGTTTATTATATGGCAAAGGTACACTAGTCACTTGGGCCCTCTCTAAGTACCAACCTTGGCAATGTTTATCTCATTTTTGAGAAAGGAAAGATTGGATGCAAGCTATCAAAAAATGTAGTACTGTAGATCTTTGGGGAAAACAGATGGAGGAAGCCTTAATTTTCTTAAGTGCTCAGCTAAGCAGCCACAGATAACAGAGAAGGCATAACAGGTAAACATTTTCCTTGGTCAGGGATTAGAGTCTTACTTTTCACACTGAATTTAGCAATGATTTCTGACTTTTTACATCCTTTCACTCACTATGGTTCATTAAATGTGTACCCATTCCCTTGCATATACTTTTCCTTCACGTAGCACTCTGAGCCATATTTCAGCCTCAGTGGAAAAACCTGATGCGCAAGGCCAGGCCTCAGGATCATGGAACCACAGAACCGTAGAATTGTAGACTCACAGAATCAGGGAATGGTTGGGGTTGGAAGAGACCTTAAAGATCATCCAGTTCCAACCCCCCTACCATGGGCAAGGACACCTCCCACCAAGGCCCCATCCAACCTGGCCTTGAACACTTTAGGGAGGAGGCATCCACAACCTCCCTGGGCAACCTGTGCCAGTGTCTCATCGCCCTTATTGAGAAGAATTTCTTCCTAACGTCTAATCTAATTCTCCTCCCTTCCAGTTTAAAGACATCCCCCCTCATCCTATCACCACAAGCCCTTGTAAAGGGAAGCTGACTACGGATCAAAACCAAAACCACAAACTGCCACTGCATTAATTTAGCAAGTATCTATGTATCTATCCATCTCTTACATGTGTGTTAATTATATAAAAATGCACATCTTATTTTTCTTCATTAATCTATAACACACTTATTTTATAACACGTATTTCATTTTCAAGAAGAGAATTCACAACTGAAGTGTATTTGAGAGAAAGAAATATGTTTCATGTATTTGGATCCCTATAAAACCCTAATCTATCTGGTCTAATCTCACAGCTGACCACGCTTTTAGCAGGAAGCTGGACTAGACCTCCTGAGGTCCTTTCCAGTCTGGGTGAGCCTGTGAAACCGGACTGAAGACAGCAGAGTTATTAATTACTTTCAATACCTCATTAATTCAGCAAGGATATCTTATAATTTCTGCTTCTCAGATTTGATAGGTATAGTCGTTACCTCTCTTTAAATCAATCTTCACAAGCTGAGATAGCATCATCTCAAGTGAAAATGAATTAAACCACCATCAACCAATCAAGCATGTTGACATTCTTGTCCCAAACAGATAATATTAACCTGGATGAACAGTTTTGTAAATAATTTCAGTTTCCACCCAGAAGAATAAGTTTACTTAAGAACCCCTTTGTTATATTTACAGGTATCTTGGTCTGTTCGTTGCTGAGCAGAAGGTGATCAAGTCTCTGTGAGCACAGTTCTTAAGTGGAGAAGTTTGAAGATTTAGAGCCTGGGCCTGGATCCACCTCACACAAACCTAGGTACCTAATTAAGAGCAAAATTTACTTGGGTTGCCTGGATATCAAAGGGAGAGGGAAGCAGGGTCAGACCTTGAGGTAATAATGTGGATATACTTCTACCCTGACAAATGGAGAAAGCTGTCAGAACTTCCAGTGTATGTGCTTACCATAAATCTGGCCTGTAGGTGGGTACTTTTTAAATGTAACACATGCAAGAGTAAGTAGATTTTCTCTTAAGCCACTCAAGTAAATTTAGAAACAAATTGTGAGTACATCATAAAATAACATTGAATTAGTATGTTCATTTCATGGGCAGTTAACCTTTATGTCTCTTCAATAATTGATTGCTTTAATACTTTGTTAATATTATTAGTTTCATTAGTTTATGATCTTTTTCCTTACCTTTGGCCTTTTATTACATTAGGTCTATAAATTGTCATAGAATTGATTAGTTACAAGAAAGAAGCTGTTATGCTCTAATACCGTTCTGCCTTTCATGGAAGGGTAATACTTCTAATTTTGTTACATACCTCTTTTCACAAGGATAATTGAAATACAATGATTACTAATTAAATTAGCATAGCTATGCTAGCTCTGCCAAAATATTATGATTTATAGCTTTTGGTCCAAAAAAATGAGTAAAACTAAGCTATTTTTATAGTGATGTTATTAATTTATAATCCTGTATCTTAATCTTTCCAGTAATGTGTCATAACGTCTAAGTACCTCAAATGATGTTTCTTAATCATGCAGGAGCAAAGACAACTTGGTGCCATATAACATTCTAGGTAAGGAAAGAGCAAAAGGGTCAAGTCAAGCATTTCATACGATGTTTTACATCAGAACTAAAAAGTGAATGAAACCATGAAATGTGCCCGTAGGAAGTATTAGATTGTCCATTCAGTTTCCTGAATCAAGTGTGATTTTATATGTATGTTGAGATGTGAAAGAAATAAAAATTCCTCATGAAAGTAGAGGTGCATGGAGATCGCAATCATAGCTACGTTTCAACGTTTCTTCACTTGTTTTCTTTGATTTTTTTTCAAATCATCCCAGGGGCCTGACTGTCTTAGATAAAATTTGTTCACTGTCTTGACTGATTTAACACTGCTACTGTCTAACATTGCTCCCAAATTGCAAATGAGCTTGATCTAACACCCACTAAATTGAATGGAAATGTTTCCAGTAGGTCTAACTGATACTGGAGTAGTTCCACTGTTTGTATCACTTATTAGGGCATTTTATTTGGCATAATTTGAGATGCCCTTTGTTAATACTCTTTTTTATCTGCATTCGATTTGATTTCTAAAATTCTGCCATTAATATTGTAATATAACTGATACTTAATAATACTATCAGAGACCTGTAGAAAGTTAGCATTACTTGAAGCCTAATAATACAGTAGCATTTAAAATATATTTACACTCCAGATATAAATCTAGAGCAATTTGGTAACAAATCAAATTTCAGAGCATGCTCATTCTTAGTGACCTCTTCAGCTTCAGTGGACAATTTTCAAATCATCTTACATTTACAGAGTAATCACTCAATGTGCTGCAACCACTGGATTCAGACTGGAATTGTGACTCATCTGCACATTACCCGTCTTTTGCTTTATTGGTCATTGCAAACTTGTTATCACAGATATATTAACTTCTGTATAAAGTAACATTTTGGTGCCACTTTTCATGCCCTAAATGCAAGTAAAGAAGATGTTTCTTGCAATGGATTTTTCTGGCAAAAAATGTATTATGTAAATGTACCCTGTCCAAGGTAATTTGTGCTAATGGCCAGTAACCATATTTGAAATATGACTGCCTTAATTGCCAAAATTAAGCCAATTTCTTCCATATGTCAGTAAAGGTAACTGCTCCAAGAAAGTCAGATTCTGTGTGCAAACAATTTAGAGCCTAGTCCATAAAATTTAATTTAGAATAATTTCTATACCATTATAAGTGAAAAAGCCTTAAATGTAAATATTAAGATGTTTGGACAGCGGCCAATAGAGTGCACAGCAGCTGATAATATATATGCCGTGTTTGGGGAAAATGTTCTCAAGTTCATGCTTGTAGAATAATGTGTTTCACTCAGGGAGCTTAAGCAGAAAGCCAACTCAGCTAAGCCAAACTGCTGTATATGAAGGTTTGATTTTTCATTCAGATTCAAGGAGTCATTGAACATTTCCAGATGTCATTCACTTGAATCCCTTTTCTTAAATTTAAATTTGTATCTTGTGAAGATTACTGATGCAATTTAGCAGGAACTGATTCTAAAGTGGATGCAGAGAAATGGTGAGCAAAACTGAACTGATTTCATCTGCACTAGCTTTCCTTTTGTGACCTTCACTAACTTCAGTAGACTCACTTCTTCCCCATAAAAATGCAATAAAAATCAGACCCAGAAACGTAATATATATTTCATTTGCTGCTATTCAAGGAATAGGTTCACAAACTATTAAACTCATTTATATAGTAAGAAAATTAAAAATATCTAGTCTTAGATGTCTGGATTTCCTTTTTTTTTTTTTCCCTAATCTCTACAAACATACAGAATAGGGTTGTATTTTTATATAAATAATATAAATGTTCCAGTTTATCTACATTACATCTTCTAGGATGAATGCCTACAGTTAGATCATACTGCTTGCTAGAAGTACAAGTAAGAAAATAAGAACTATGGAATTGGTTTTTGAAGAAACAGAACAAAGCTTTTGCTGTTAATTGAGAAAACCCTAGATTTACTTTCGTTTGGTTAAAAATGTTTCACTCTTAGGAGCAATTAGGAGATGCTAAACCTAAACTTACTACATTGGCTCAGGAGCAAGGCAATTGCTGTCATCGGGAGTTGACTGGCAAGGACAGACAAAATAAGAAGATGCTGGAGGAAGCCTGGCTTCTCCACATTAGAAATACATCTATTACAATTGGCTGTTTGGGGAAGAGTGACTGTTCTTTGTGTGAAAAAGTCCCATTCAAAACCACATACTGCTTTGTTTGAAGATGCAATTTTCAGTCACTGTTTTCATTAGCTCTTATGCCCTATGGGAAAGTGCTTATAGGTGTCTGCACAGTTGGGCCACTTAACGCAGATGGTGAATGGGATTGGAAACCTAGCCAACAAAGTGTTAGGACTGCACAGTCACACAAGCAAGCTTGTAGGTAATCAAACATCCCTTTAATTTTCATGCCAGATGACAAAATCCAAAACCATTAAGTCTATTTACGTGCCACCATGAACATAAAGAGACTGCAAACAGAGCCCTAGCACAAGTCTAGTCTGTAACAATACAGTTGTGTTCATATTGTTAGCTTTTTCATAAAAAAAGAAAAACAAACCAGGAAAAAACTCAGTAAAAATACATTTAACTCATGACTTATTTCTAAACTTCTGTTGTCATTGACTGCAACCCAAATTACCTCAGCATTTTTAAATAGAACACACTAGCTTCCCTGTCCACAATTGTACTTCAATAAGTTTTGTATCCTCATCTTTAGATCAGGATGTACGGCTCATGTTACTGTTACATTTTTTTCCAAGGTCATACATACACGTGGAAGACCACAATACAGGCTCTTACGTAAAGACATGGATACAGTTCCCATTTCGAGCTGTGTTTTTTAAGACAATTTCTGTTTCTCATAACGTTACAGATATCTCAGAAAACAGGTCAGTTAATTTCAGTCACTAAGTAAAAATTAGCTCAGCTAAACCTTTCTTACCTATTATAGATTAAAATGCTGGATTATATGTACTACCTACAGCAGCATATAAATGCAGGTAGACTGACATCCCATCATGATGCAAAGCATTGTTGGTGTCCTAGGTATTTCTAACTGAGGAAGAACCAAAACAGGGTTGGATAAACTTGCTGGTTTGGGGATCTACTCAATGATGGTTTTGGTATTTTAGAATGTCATAAAATGGTGACGTGTAAATGAAATTGTTTACTTTAAAAGTATGGACAGCTGTCCCTTATAGAGCATGTGTGAAGGATATACTAGTGAGCCTAAATGCCATGAGGCTATTAAGTCTTAAGGATTTCTAGTAGAAAAATTTGCAAATCTAAAAGAAAATAAATTCTAGTAGGAAACGTACAAATCTAAAATAATGGGCTTTTTGGCAAATACAGAGGTACATGCATAAAACCAAAATAAAATTTCTGGGTTGACCTTATGTCAAAAGCCTTCTAAAGAAGACACTTAAAACAATTTAATGATGAAATCAGAAAGGTCAAAGGATATCCTGTAATGACATTTTAAGTCTTCCCTCGTAATTTGTGACATATTGTACAAATCTTCTCTGCTGTGCTGTGCATACACACATATGTTCTGTAACATCTGGAATAAAGCAGCTTTTGCTAGGAACTCATCAGCCAAGGGATTTCTGAGAGATCATAGTTTTCTTTCTGACTAAGGGAATAATTTCTGCTTTACAAAGGTGAAAACCAGGAACGATACTTAGTGTTCGCTAATCAGTAAGTGAAATGGTCCATTTTTTGAAATATCTGAGATAACTATCAAAATTGGTAGAAAACAGTCCTGCTATTGGACCTAGTATTTGTACCAATTTATGTACAGATACTATTTTATGATTCTGTGTTTTTGTGATTCTATCTACAGAAGATGATCAGAAGCTCTGAGCTGATACAGAGACATTTGACTGATTTAAGGCATCTCTTTACCTTGAACAACAGAACCTTCCATACGAAAAACTCTTTGATCAGTGCTTGATAAAATAAGCATCAGGATGTTAAGGCAGAAGAGAAATTCTGACAAGTCTTACATTAGTCTGTACACTGAAGTATTTATCACCCTAAAGGATATTACTGGTCACAGTAATGTTTTCTTGATCACAACAGGTTTTCCTGATAATAAAAAATAGACTTTTTTTCATTCTATCACTCTATAACAAGCACCAAAGGACAGCTAAACTGTGGTAACTTAAACCCAGATCCTTGTCACCCTGGCTTTTTTTATTGCTAATGATAGACTGTTATCTGATAGAGATATGTTCATCTGGAAAGGCATTTCTGGGGCCACTGAACAGTTTCCTATTGTCCTGTGGCCCTGCCAGCCCTGATCAAGACAACACTGTAACCCATCCAAACACCCTGTTATAAATGTATAAATCTATACAGTAGGAGACAGCAGAAGCCACAAGCTATAATAAGCCATAGGAGAACTCAAGGTCATCACCCACTTTGAGAAACCTTCAGCACGAGAGGTTTTGTTGGCTGACAGAAGTGGATTTGGGAGAATGCATCCCCTAGAGAAGGCAAGAAAGGAAACGAGCTCTTATTGTCTGATATAATCTTCTTTCCTCAGTCTGTTGACCTTAAAATTGGAAATAAAGTAAGGTGTTTTCAGAAAAGGCTATCTGTGAAAGGACACAGGGAAGAGGGTCGTGAGCAGACAGAGCAGACATCTGAGCTCCACCAGCTGGAAGCCAGTCAAAAAGAAACTGCACTGGAAAATTTATTGCTTGATGGACTGCAAATTAATTAAATAGGAATGTTGTGATCCAGTTAATCCTTGTCCCTTGCATTCTGTCTAGGTACCCAGGTGCCTGGGACAACAAATTCAAGAAAACCAGAAGACATGTCTGCCTTAGTAGAAACAAACAAACAAAAAATATAACTAGAAAAGATGTCCACACTACCATTCAATTCAAAAAGGGGTAGAAAAGGGGTATGAAGCAAGTTTCACATAATGACTTCTCAAAGAAGTAGCAGTGGGAGCCATAAAAGCAGCTGCTGCAGCTGGTCTTTACCTGGTGTGACTGTCCAAACACTTTCACCTGGTTTTGAAAGCAGAGGGACAGCCCCAGTTAGCAGCATTGCTTTTATACATTTTTATGTTAATGTATTCACATTTTCCTTCAGGAAATATATATATATATATATTTTTATATATATATATATATATTTAATTACCAGTGCCAGCTTAAAGTTTTAAGAACTTTCTTTGGCTTGAAAAAAAAGATGCTTGTGTTGGTTTAGGCAAGGGGAGATGCAACTTTCAGGAATATTGAGTTCAAGCTAGCCCTCAGTTGTTTTCTGCTGCTTTATCTTTACACCATCTACTCTGGAACACAAACAGACACACAAAAAAAGCCTCTCAGAGGAGATGCCCTTCTGACTTTGTAATGAAATATCGCTAAAAGAGCCTGGAATCAGCACTAGGGAAAAAAGGGATCATCAATGCAGAAAAAGAGAGTCATGTTTCAAAGACTGACAGCATGTTTAAACCTGTATGCCACAAAGCAAAGGCCAAGACCCACTGAAGGTAGCAGTAAACCTTCCCTTAATTTTGGGGCACAGGGTAGGGTGGAGGAGGGAGTGGGTTGTGGAAGTATATCTGAGCTTTCACATTCTCTGGGGAAGAAGAGTGCAGAGGGGTAGAAAAGGTGATCAACAAGTGAAGTCTACTATTTAGATCCTGGAAAACAATAGCAGCTACTTTATAGAGTGTATTAAGGCAGGACTCCTGGGAGCTTCTTCCTATTTTATGACTTATTTTGGGGAGCAAGTCACTTTGGACCTGGTTTTGAAAGTATTAGTCTTATTTAGTCAGCCAGCTGAGGACCCGGGTCATGTGGCAGTTACAGACTCAATAAAACTGTGCCTGCGCAAATATCTGCCTTAACAGAGATCTTAATCCACTGATGCGGCAGATATTTAATGTGACTTAAGATCAGAACCCTGTTTTCACAACAGTTAAACAGTTATACCTACTGTGATTCACAAATGATTGAGCATGAAGCTTACTGGTTTTCTTTTCATCACTCTGTGATTTTATTTATATAAAATAGTATTTGTTCATCATAAAGCTAACATACCTCTCTGTACTTTGGATTTATCATAGAGACTGGAAGGCACAAGCACTCTCATGAATTCTTTTCATTAAAGTCATCCAGACTTCTAGGTGTGAGCAGAATTTCTTACGTGTGACAATCTCCAAAATGAAGACTAAAGTAAGGGGGAAAACCAAAAAAAAGACCAATGCAAGCATTAGATTTGAAGTACAGTGAAAAGGTTTTGCAAATCCAGAGGATGAAGAATCTGCAGTTTGGGTGTTTTCAAAAAGACCAGCAAACCCCTATTGTTCACAGGAAGGAATTACGTAGCTGAGATAAAGGAGGGACATAACAGTTAGAGTCAAAGATACATTAACTCAGTATTTTATCCTAAGGGCATAAAAATTTATAGGCTCCTAAATACTCCAGTACACATTCTGATTTTGATGAGGTGCTATTAAACACTATGGCAGGTGAAGACTTCTGTCAATATACGTGACAATACATGTGGCCCTTGGGATTCCTGATTAATTCCTGTGGAGAGAACTACAAAATGCTCACACTCACAGAGAACAATTATGAAGTGCTAAACTGGGTGTTAAAGGTTTCTGAAGTTTTCTGATACCACATAATAAAGTTGAAACAGAAAATTTAAATAACGCTTTGGCAGAATGCTGTCTTTCCTAATCATAGAGCGCGGGTAAAAGTTTCTAGCTGGATGCTGAACTGAATTTCAATGATAGCAAAAAGTAGAGAAGACAGAATGCTTCATGGATGGACAGTGATTTCTTTTAATCTTAGTCATTAGCAATGACAAAATAATTCACTCAGTTTATACAAAGTTATTTAATTTATGGAAGAAAGAACTTCCAGCTGCCTGTACAAGAATTAAAGTCTTTTCCTCTGAATATTAAGATGTGCCCACAAATATGTATCTAACCCACATGTACCTGTCCTCAGTATCCACACTTACATAATATAGCATATAATATAGACATAATCTGTTCAATTGCCATGAGTTTATCAATGAGTGTACAGTTCCTATGAGGGAATTCAGGACCACATCGTAAACTTATCTCAAACAAGTAAATATAAAATTTTCTTGCCACATCAATTCATCACATATTCTTTATCCAATGAATACTTTGCAGAAAAAAATGAATATTTTAGAGAAACTTCATGTTTCATCAGAAATATCTTTTCTCTCTTTTCAGTCAGAAGCTAGAGTGCGAATTTTAGTCTAGCAGCACATGGATCAAAGGCAGAAAATAATACATTATTTAAAAAATCTAACTCTTATCAATACAAATGAAAATGAAATTTTTCTGTAAGTGAAAATATAGCAAATCAAGAATCTAATGCTTTTCTAATTCCAAAATACAGCATATTCTTATTTTTAATAACCAGTATCTTTCTTGGATGGTTACAAACAGAGCAGACATAAATGAGGCAGTATGGAACTCAGGCTTGTAACCATGAAAAATATCTTAAAATACCTAATTTCACTCAAACGGCTCTAGCATTGAAGATATCTTTCCTTGCATTGCTAGTCTGTACCATTTAGGCACACTCTTGGGTGGAATTTATATACATAAGTGGAATTTATATACATGTACATGTCTAGAACGTAGATGTGTTAATGTGAATTACTGACTATGACTAAATTCCCGCTGCCTTCAAAAGACATCTCAGGTGGGATTCAACTCTTTTTCTTTCTAGATCTGTAAGTGCTGGGTATCAGGTGTGAGTTTCACAACTTAGATTTCTTTCAGGGCTGATGACAGAAAGAAATAGATGCTTCCTAAAGGGATTCATCTGACCTATCTCAGACCTCTGCCGCAAGAAGAATTTAACAACCCTTTGAAGCTATCTGTTTATCTCCACTGTCAGTAAAGACAATTGACTATTTTGAACATAATGATTGTCCTTTGAGACCAATAGGTTAAAAAGGATTATTCTCTTCTGTTATAACTATCAGTTTGTACTAAATATCTCTTGCAGTGCCTGCAGAACTTCCTTCCGTTCTTTGGGACTGATTCTCAAAATATCCATAAATACAAACTGCAGTGAAGTAGTTAATTATTGGTTGAGGCATCTGACAACACTACATCTGATATTTTGTACTAGAACCCCAGAGAAAGAGCATTGCCCTGGGTGACACTCATGAGCATTTTTTTCTAATTTCTTAAAGTAATTTTGCACTTCATTTTTTAATAGTAAGTGGTTGGGCTGGTGCAGCATAGCTTGCCTTTTTGAGTTACATTCTCTCATGGAAAACCTTCTCTGACTTCATGGCTCAGGTAGTGTGTTGCAGTGAACAGCTGAGTGAGCATGGCAAATGCCGATAGAGCCTGGCCGAGGAGACCCTTTGGCATGCAATTGCTTGCCTGTTCATAGGTGTTATGAGATGGCTGGATTGTAGACTCGGTTGGGCAATCTCACTCTGCATTGATGGAAATTCCCCATACAGCCACAGCCTTGCTAAATCTACATAGAAAGATGATTTTTCTCTCTGGCAATAGCCGTCTTTCCGTGGAGTACAAGCACTTGCAAGTAATGTATTTCATGTGGAAGCATTCCTTGACCTCCTCCTTCTGTGCAAATTTACCAGAGGAAAAAGAATCATAGCAGACTATTCAAAAGCCCAGGTGGTTAGAGGAACACACTTTTAGAAACCGCAGATTATCAGTGCCTTTTATTTCTCTGTTGATTTTTAAAGTCCCATACTGTACATGAGTAAATGTGTTATCATAAATTCCCTTTTTTTAAAATAACATCATTGATAATCATAGAACTGGATTCACTACTTGGAATTTGGCATTGCACTGAAGCGCAAATACAGTTTATTAAACTTGTTGGCAATAGCTATTTTTGGCTTCTCTGTAGTGAACATTTTAATGTAAAGTTAAATTACACAGCCATAGAAAGAAACTCTTTATTATTTGAATTTTTAAAGCTTTACTATAAATTGCTAGAGGTGAATTGTGCACTAACACTATAAAAATAAAATGGAAAACCTCTAAAGTGCTGCAATCCAGAAAATATATGCACTGTTATCACAGATCATAAATGCAACTGCAGATAATTTTAAACATATGGTAAGCTTCTCCTTAAGTACTTATATTTTAGGGAGCATAACTGTGCTCTAAATCTTATTGTAGTCACAGAATAATTTTGCTTTGAACATTTGTATAGGTAAACCTAGTGCTGCTCATAATGGTATTTATTGAAGCTGGATTGGTTTGCAATTTGCAACTCATTAATTCAGTATATAATTCTAAAGTTTCATGTGTAGCTATTTAACTCAACAGCAACACATTATTGTAAATTTTAGCTATCAACAATTGTTTCATGAGTGGCAGAACTAATGAGGTCCAATGTGTCTATCAGTTACTTTGTGGCATTTCTGAACACACCAATGCGTCTTGCTGTTGCGTTCCACATACTTTGTCTCTCTTCTTTTCCCACTACTACCTGTCTGCTGAATTTAGTCAAAATTGGTCAATGGATTTTCTATCCAAGTACTGCTGAGGGCTGACCCTGAAGCACAAGAAGGACTCTCAAGAGAATAAGGTAGCACTAAGTTAAGCCAATGTTCGTGCATTTTGAAGTTTTAATTATATAAGGAAAAAAATAATGTAGAAAGCCAGACTCAGATCATAGAATGGCAGAACCATAGAACAGCTTGGGTTGAAAGGGAACTTGAAAAACCATCTGGTCCACCATTTCAGGAAAAAGAGAGCCTGCATGAGATTATTTAGTGCCATCTCCAAATGCATCTTGAAACCCTCCAGTGACAGGGACTCCACCACATCCCTGGTGAGGTTGTTCCAATGATTAATCGTTCTCAGTGTAAAAAATTTAGTTCTTATATCAAGATGAAACCTCTCCCAGAGCAACTTGTTCCCACTGCCTCTTATCTTCTCCACGTGGCTCCTTGTGAAGAGAGAATCTCTGATCTCTTTGAGGTGAAGATTTTGGTTTAGGATTTTTTTTATGTTTTAAGTTATTATTAATTATTATTAATTTACTGCATAGTTTTTAATTTGTTTGCATCTTGAGGAAAAATCTCCCCTTGGATCACATTTCTGACAGACATTTATCCAAATGAGTGAGCTACAGATGTTATATCATGATTTTCAATAATTTCTTTCAGATCTGAGTACAATGCACGTGGTCACTGAAATATGACAGTCCTTTAATTCCTTATGTGACAAAACTGTCTATTTTTTCCATGCCTGTTACCTCTTGTCTTAAACAGATGTTAACTGACATACTAGTTCCTCATTTTGATACATCATTTATTTTGAAGATTGATTTCCTTAGGCCACATCATTATTTTCCAGATACCTCTAAATATTCCTTAATTTGAAATTCCTTTTCTTTGAAGTCAGTAAGCCTCTTCCATTTATGTTCAGTGACACAGAATTATGAATGGGTCCTGTCAGTTTTTAATGTGTTCAAGTATCAGGCTTCTCACCCTTCAGTCCTTGCATAAACATGATTTGATTTGAAAACTGAACAAGAGGAGCCAAACTAACCACTGAATGGAAACAGAAGGAAAAACTGGGGGACTATTAATAATAATAAGACAGGAAGGAGAATTAAATTCTAACAAAAAGCTCAAAATATTTTATTATTAATAATAATAATATTATCATGACAGATATTTGAACTCTATAGAGATTTGAGAAAGAAAACACTGGTGAAGGCAGGAAGGGATAAATCATACACTCCATGAGCAAAATACAGTGTTTTGAAATGAAAATTGATGTTATTAATTTCTTTTAAAAACACTCTTGTGTAAGGAGCCTATACACGAGTGGACTTCAGGCGCAGAGAGGGTGTAAAATGATAAAAAAGAAGTACGAGTCCAAACAGAAGAGTCTGAGGGAGAGCTGAAGAGAAGTTGAGGTGAACACACAGTGCAGGAGGCTCACTAAATAGCACCTCTCAGTAGAAAATATCCAAGGAGTTCTAGAACACTTCTATGAAAAAATGCAGAGGCAATTGGGGTTGTTCAGCCTGGAGAAAAGAAGGCTCAGGGTAGAACTGTCAATATATAAAGGAAACTTATAAGAAGGATGGAGGAAGACTTTTTACCAAGGTAAAAAGTAGTGACAGGAGAAGGGGCAATGGTTTGAAACTGAAAGAGGGTAGGTTTAGACTGGACATAAGGAGGAAATTTTTTATGAGGGCAGTGACGTTGGAACAGGTTGCCCAGAGAAGTTGTGGATACCCCATCATTCAAAACGTTCAAGGTCAGGTTGGATGGGGCTCGGAGTAATCAGATCTAGTGAAAGACGTCCCTGCTTACAGCAGGGAGGTTGGTCTAGATGATCACTGAAGCTTCATTTTGACCCACAATACTCTATGGTTCTGTGATTCCATTACTATTCAGCTGGGACAAATTGGTACAAGATCTGTGAGCTTGAGACTGAAACATGCTGTAGGGGTCACAACACTGTATTGTTCCTGCAGTATCATCAGTCATCCACTCTCTTTACACCATCTTGTGTCTTAGTCCTCTTCTGCTACTGTTGGGAATCCTCCTAATCGTCTTGCCAGCTTTTGTGATAATTATCAGTGCAATGGATGATCTAAACTGACTCGGTCACGTTCAGCAAAAGTACTGTGCATCTATGAAACAGCAGTGACTTTTGATCCTTATTAACCTGAATTGAACATTGCTTGTTGACTAGCTAGTCTCATCAGTCATGTTAAATCACATTGCTAATCAAACTACTGCTTTTTTACTGTTTTACTTCATCAGAAATGTGGCTCCCTGACCTACCTGGTTATTTTGGGTTCTGTTCCTCCTCTATTGGTCACAGATTCTTATATTCCTTATTACATCATCCATAGTGTAAAAAACACCTGAAATTTATTTCAGTGCAAAATGGGAAGTGTTTTAGAACATTTTAGAGCATTTTTTAGAAGATTTTAGACAAGAAACATTGTCCACCTAATTCTAATACTGAAAATGGAAGAAAGAATTGTAAAAATTCTGAAAAATCATGACTTTGTGTATTATCAAATGATAACATCTTTAGTTGTACTGGCATATCTGGCACTAAACAAAAGTATAAATGTAGACTCAATGAATTTCCATCCTAGTTTAAACAGATGACTGTGAACCATAACATTAAACTGCAGGGCTTAATGCTATGACATGAAGCAATGAAAAGTCAATACACTTTTGGATGTGTTATTTTCCAAGCAAATAAAATAAAAGTGCTGTTGCTTTGTGTCTTTTATATATTTCAAATGGCTTTTCATATACTGCATCTCATGGGTATTGGAGTAAAGGGTAGAGGTAGAAACCAACCCCAAAAGTTTTATAAGAAGAAAGAACAATAGCTCACTTGCCAAGAAAGCAAACTGTGGGGCATGGAAAATAAAGGCATAAGATTGCAAAGTTAACATGAGGAATAAGTTGTAGATCCTCATTAACAAAGACTTTGGAATGTTCTTGAGTGAAGGTCATTATTTACTGTCAAAGATTCAATTCAATTTCAGAAAATCACACAGTGCTAACAAAACCTGGGGTCACAGCTGCCTGACAAGAGAATCATTATTATCTTGGTACTCTAATTAAAGGAAAGAATGATAAGGTTGCTAAATCTTAAGTCAGTAATCTGATTTTTCTTTCAGAAGCTGACTCAACTGCTAGAATGGAAATCTGATTTGAAAAAGGGTAATACACAAATTAGAAAAGGTAAAGCACGAATAATATTCAAATAACTGGGTATATGAGTAGATAAATTGGTTATTTCATAAACATTTTATAGGCAGAGGTAAATAATTTGAATTAATACATTGAATTCAAGATAAAAATTAAAGAATATGCTTGAAATTCAGAGAAGGCTGGGATTAAGTTAACACACAAATGTCACTCTTTTGTAAGTTTCTGTCTCACAAGTAATTTTTTTGGATGAATTTCCACAACACAAATAACTTTTTTCCAAAATAAATTGCTTTATTTTACATAATTACCAAGCAACAATTACAATGCAGAACAGAAGTGTCAGCTGTGGCAATTATGAGTATGTGAGTCTCATCCAAGAAAACTGCCCCAAATTTTAATAAAGTTATCTCTCCAGACTTAGAGGAGAAGGAATGGAATACCTCAACTCCAGGTTTTTGAATTTTAGAGTGACTTTCTGAAACTGAGAGACTGGCTAGTTAATTCAAGACAGTTAGTCCCAAATTCATAGCATCTAAATTTACAGAGTGAATTTTAGCCTGTCTGTAGAAACCTACTGAATTTAGGAATACAGTTGCCTTCCACTGTCAGCCTAGAAACACAGGTATCTCTAGAGGTGACTCATATTTTAAAAAGACTCCTGACTCCCAATTCAGAAGCTTCAACAGATGTTGAATTCTGCACAAATAAAAATGGATCTTTGAGGCTTTGTCCCATTTCTGCTGGGTAGCTTTGGAAACAGAGATTTGCTAGGCACAACAGGGGTTTGCAGTGCATTTGTTAATCAAAAGTGCAAAACTGCAAGGTAAGGTAGAACATTTGAAGATTGATTATACTCATTTTTTTGCTTCCTAAGGAAGCCTCTGATTAATTGCTATATTTGTTATTCAGCATAATTGGTCCAAATTCAAATGCCAGATCACTGCAACAGTCTACTTATGGTGAGTCAAAATGCAATATATGAAATGTTCTTTCTTAGTATAGAGACGGTTAAGCTTCTCCAACCGGATACATGAGCTGAAAAGAAAACAGTCTTTCAAAACCAAAGGAAACTGAGCACAGTATATTGGGGCAGGGGGAAGTCAGCTCTTTAACAGAAGACTGAAAACAGTGATTAATTTCCTAACTGGTCTCACTCTTATTTATACTAAAATTAGATTATAGCACTCTCTTAAAAGTATTCTTCCCTTGCTGCTGAGCAGTACTGGGGAGAAACCATTGCTTGTTAACTTTGGGTTATATCTGAGTAGAAGTGTTTTGGTTTTGGTTAGTCAATATTAATCATAACCCCCCTCCTAGTTTTCTGCATTCAATAATGATATTCAGAATCCACAGGCCAAACTGACTTTGGATTAATTATAAGAAAATTAGACTGATTTGACATATTGTATAAAAATAATATATCATTTTACTTTCTTTTTACAAAGATGCATCCTTTAATACAAAAGTATGTTGTGTAAAAGAAGTACCATTTTTGGTTCATGGCTTATTGAGATCTATTACCAAAGAGCTTTCTGTATTTAGATCTGTATAATCAAATGCACAAAGAAAGCAGAGTACTAGAAGCCAGACTATTTTAACACCTGTCCTCCAAACCAACCAAGCAAATCCCCAAACAAAACAAGAAAACGGTCTGAAACCACTGTTGCGAACTTGAAGTCCAGTATTCCATCAGCAATTTCTATATTGTCATTACTACATATTTTGATGTTCTTTGGCAAAATAGTCAATGACTCATTTTTCATGGATTTAAATAGTTGTGGTTCTCTGTGAGTAATGAATCTAACCAATGGATATGGGAGTACCCAGACTCCAGTCTTGGCTCAGATGAATTTCATGGGAAAAATTCCTTCATTCAGTAGTGTTAGAATTTTACTTACGATATGTAGGCAAAATGATGTTCGGATTATTTCATAACACTACCAAATATCTATGAGTACTGCTTTTTTATGTGCTGTTACACATGATTCTGCCCTGGGGTACAAAGAGCAGCGGGGGTAGCATGTTTTTTTGCAGCAAAAAGCAAGAGATAAATCACAAAAAAAGTAGATGCAGGAAAGTTGAATGAAAAAGGCTCGTATTGTTGGCAAATGAATGAGAGGATCCAACAGTAAAGGTCAAAAAGTGGCCTGGAAAGTCAGGATGAGGTCACAAAGTGGGTCAACTAAACGCTTCTCGTCTCTCAGTTCGCTCATTATGTAAAAAATTTGCCACAAACCAATTACTTTGTAAATAATATTCAGTTCTGACAAATAACATTGGATCTCTTGCATTGCTAAATATAACTTTGTAATTAATGGCAAGAACTGGAGAAGAGGGTTGTACTCGTACTATCCTACATACTTGTAACGGCACTGAAGTATTCAGTGCTAAAGTGCTTTCCCCGTGACATGTAAAATCTTGTCAGTGATTTTGTTTCAGAAGATGAGATTACCATGGTTATGTCAAACTAGAAATATTTCAATAAAATAAAGATTATCGAGAAGTTTTCTGTACATTGATCTGAAAGAATTGTTTTTCATGGGTCTCCAGAGTTCCTGTTCTGCAAACCCTTACCCTCAGTGCAATGCCTTTGATAAACAAAAAGCTCTGCTGGTAGCAGTATGACAGTTTATGTGAGCAAAGGTTTCAGCATCCTATCACTGAGGTATCTATCAGGGAACAGGTAAATCTACAAGGGATATTCACAAAATCTTTCAGGCACTTCCCACAGATATAGTTGAGACACACGAAAGATTTATTTAACAGGCTTGAAAATCTGAAAGCTTTTTTTGTTAGAAAAAATTGTGGTGCCAATTTTAAAATTAAACTACTCTCATGCCCCAGAATGTTTATTGCTGAATTATTCTTTTAGGATTTTGCTGGATCTTGTTGTGCAATTTATCTCTCTAAGAAGCAATTTCTTCAAGATTTCACCATTACCTGCTGGCTGTAACAAAAAATGTGTTTGCTTTTTACAACTTGAAAGATGTATGTATGTGTGGAACATTACACATGTAGCGTTTTTCTTCTGGGGCAGATCTGGAGTAGAAAGAAGGAAACAGAGTATCCTATCTCACTGCATTCTTCCCAGCGTGAAATACTTGGAGATTGGTTATGCAAAGAGCAACAGCCTTTCTCTAGGAAGCAACAGGGCTTTCTCACACTCTCTGAAGGTCCTGCTCTTTAGTTCAAACTGCTCCACTTGCAGCACCTGGGATACATGCCCGTGTCTCCACCACCTTTCATTCCTGGCTGCTACAAGCTTTATTGTCCACTGGTTGAAGCCCGTTGTAACGTAGCAGAGGGGAGAGGCTGGCTTCCTGCAGAGGACCTGTGTTCGAAGTGGAGCGTGCTCCCTGGTGCACTGAAGCACAGGAGACTGCTGAGGCAGGCAGGCTCGTTCAGGCCCCTGCTCAGAGCAGGGGCAGGTGCTGCAGCAGGCTGCAGCTCAGCACCTCGCACAGCTGGGTTTTCAATATATCTCTAAGGACAGAGACTGCCTTTCCGGGCAACATATACAGGTGTTTGACCGTCTTCACTGCAAATTAGTTGTTTTCTTATTCTTGTATTTGGGTTTGTGCCTGTTTCATCTCACTGCCTCACTGGGCACCAGCGAGCAGAGCCTGGCTCTGTCTACTTTACTCCCCCCACATCTGATATTTATACACATTGATGCAGTTTCCCTTGAGCCTTCCCTTCTCCAGGCTTAATAGTCCCAGTTCTCTCAGCCTCTCCTCGGATGAGGTGCTGCAGTGCCTTAACCACCTTACTGGCTGTTTGCTGGACTCACTCCGCTATGTCCATAACTCTTCTATACTCTGCATTGCAGTCCCAGTGTGCGAGAGCACTGAGTGGGGCTGACCCACACGTGGGCCAGCACAGATCCACTAGGAGCTGCATGACACACAGAGCCTGGGAAGACGTGCTAGCCCCACACCTTCTCTTGGCTTATTTCCCCAGAGCAGCATCTGGGGCAACGATCACCCACAGTATAACTGAGGAGAGGAGGCAATCGATCTGTCTGTCGCACAGTGCCTGCAGTTATCTGTCATGGGATTTTTTTTAAGCACAAATGGCAGCTCTTTCATACTATTCCAAACAAAAGGATCAGAACTTTAAAAGCTGCCAAATTCTAAGCAGAACCAAACTACTTCTCTTCAGATGCTGCTCACTGAGGACTTTTTGTTTGTTTGACTTGGATCAGTGACATAAAAAACTTCAAGTCAAAGCTGGTAAACTCTTCTTCAGTGCACTGAAAACTCATGCTAACCCAAGTAACTCAAATTGTAATGATTAATGGATTACATACATTTAGACTGAATTTTATTAAGCATCTCTTAACACTATTTCTTAACATATCTCATATGTTTGGCTACTCTGAGATGCAATCACATTCTCAGAAGACATAATAATTTGCCCTTCTGCTCAGGCATCCTTGCTGCAGATGTTGTGAGACTGACAAGTGCTTCTCAGTATATTGCCTCAAGACCTTGTAAGTTTAAACTGAATCTCAAAGATAATTTTCAGTCTCCTACTTCATATACGCTGAGTTCGAGTTCACCGTACATAATTACATTCAGTGCCCTGTTACAAAAGGGAAACAATCTAGCCATAGTCCGTTAACTCTACCATTTTTTGCTCAACACCCAAAATAAGTTTCGTGGAATTTTGTAAATGCAAAATCTAGAAACGACCCTGGGAAACACTGGAAATGACCAGTGACTCAAAGTCTCCTGGAGAAGTGAAGTGCAGAAAGTACTTGCATCCTTTTATCTCAGAGAAATACTTTCAGATTTCTTTGCTTTGATGATTTGGGATTCTGCCAATGTACAATTTATGAGATCTAGTCAACCATATACAATTCTTGTGAAAAGTCTGGGTTTTTTATTTCAATCTGTGGACGGGGAATTTTGTCATTTTCTGAAAACCTCTATACCACTCACCAGATTCGGCACAATGAAGAGTCATTAACCTTAATGACCACCCTGCCTACACAGGAGGCATGCTCAGGAGGCCATTTAAAGGTAGAAAAGCACTTTTTTTCATCCTCCTTCTCTTTAAAAAGGAGCAAAAGGTAAAAATGCAAACTTTCCATTGAGGACAGCAAGATAAAGTAACAAAGCATGAAACTAAAAAAGATTCACAGAAGAAATAAAAAGTGTCATAAAGAAGCTTTTGGCAAAGGAGGAGCACATGTGGCTCATTGTCTACCAGCCATGGCCATGGAAATCTTCTGGCCTGAGGAAGCTCTGGGAGACACGCTCTTAGACAGCACAAGGGACACAGAGCTGAGCCCACCCAGCAAAATTCAAGCAAGGTTTCTTACTTTGTCCAGGCTCTTTTATCACTCACTCTGACAAGCAAAGGACAGGTCTGAATGTCCACTGATGTACTTGTGGGCAGCTACATAAAGCAAGCATGAAAGACTGTAAGCAATGTGTGCTGGATCTCAACCTGTTTTGCCCACGTGGCAACTGTTAACCCAAGAAGGAAGACAGAAAACTGGGCTCTGTGTGCTTCTGAAGCACAGTCAGAAGGGCAGTTCCTGTCCCTTTTCAGTTCAGCCTCTGATTTAAATAATTCAGATTCAACCTTGTGTGAAAAGCAGAATATCTCACACAATTAAGAAATCACTGTCCCAGATAACGTGCTTTGCAAGACCAGAAACAAAAGGCAGCACCAGAGTTTGACAGTGCAAACATATTTGATGAACTCTTTAGCTAGTGCTGCATACTGCCTCACATAGTTTCCTACTGTTTTCTTGCAGATTTTATTAAAGTGGACAGAATTTAACATGGCAGACAATAGAATAAATTCCAATTATTATCTTTCCTTACTATTTCAACCTTTTCATTTTATAAGGGGACATTGCGTTTGTACTTGATATCATTTTAATTAATATGTTTTTCTATTTAGTCTCCAGCTCTGGTGAAATTATTTGTGTTGAAACAGTTATTAATTAAAAGTATGTGTGAAATCAAAGAAAATGTGGAGCTTTACTGTATATTTATTTTTTCAAACCTAGAATCAGCAAATTTTTTTGTAAATATTAAATCCTCAGGTTTAAGGTAGATAATATATGGATAAAGGAAAAAGAAAAGAGGAACAAGCTGAGTGTGATTTAATGTGACATGACAGGAAAGCAAACCAAAAGCAAACCACCGGCACAAATGCGGCGCTCCAAACCCCAATGTTAGTTCCATACTACCATCAAAGCCAAACTGCAGAGGCAAATGGTTTTCATATTGCCATTACTTTCCATCTAGCAAAACATGCAGCACAAATCAACAGCCTTGTACTTAGGCCTAAATCCAAAAGTGATATTGAGTTGCCCTTATCCAATTGAAATTAATGGCCCATTTAAATCAAAGGGAGGAGGAATCTCAAATCTGATGCGATGTTGGGGTTTGAAGCACTATCTATAAAGAGAGGAATCTCTCTCAAGCAATTCAGACATCTAGCTAATGGCATGCTGGCTGATGAGTAATACATTTCAATGTGTCTTTTTCTATATGCTCCGCATAGGCAGTGGTACCCTAGGAGGCAGACAGCTGAAAATCAGATATAATGATGCTCGCTGCATTTAAGTTATCTGTGTATCTTGAACTCCATGTGCTCAAGTGAAAAGCACTGAGAGTTCTAACTTATTGGTGCCTGTGTGCTTTGGTGGGACTCACTTAATTTCTCCAAACTTTGTGAATATAGTTGTCTATTACAAAACTTCCGTGAATAGGAAGAACCATTAACAAAGAACTGTGGGAATACAGCAATCTTGATGATGAAAATTAATAAAAAATGAATGAGAAAGCAAACTATCTCGAATGTGCTACTTTCCTGAAGGAATACCAAGTGTGTATCAATCCTTCTAGGCACAGACATAAGGAGCTCTTGAAAAAAAAAGTCAAATGAAAAAGAGAGAAAGCATAATAGAGTGTTAAAAATGGAGCATTCCTTCCATACCCATGAGACTGCTTTTTCTTTCAAGTATTTCAATTATTCTGACAATATAAGAAAGAACGGTTACATTACTATCATATTATTTCCGTAACAGTTGTCTTCAGTCACTTCTGATCTGACAAATTTCTCTCTCTATTGCACCTAATAAGCATGTTTTGTTTTTTTCCAGCTCCCTTGATGAGGTGCAAATCACATCACAATTGTTTCACTGGAGGCTTGCTATATGCAGCATCCTACAGAGCCTGTTGTTAAGACAGAGCATGTGGTGAGGCTCCACCATGGCAACAACTACCAGCATACGGTGTGTTAAAATCCCCAACTCCTTAACATTAAAGATCATTGCGTCCTAATGATCTTTAATCTGAACAAACAGAAACCCCCTGCTCTTTCTGGTAGTGGTGCAATATCAACAATTAGCAGCTGAGCCCCAGACTGCATCCCAGAAGATGAGAACAGCTGCTTTGCCTTATTAATGGCCACTGGCTTTATATAATTTTGTTTTTAATTGGGGCAGCATATTGTTCTTTATTTCCCTCCAAGAGACACAGGAATCTATGAAGATCATCTAGAAAGTTTAGTCATCTTTGTGAGTGCTCCTGAGGAGGTTTTCTTTAACCTCATCAAATCCTATGAGGAGTTTTCTGCAAGGGGTTTTCCCAAAGCCACAGGCTGCACTTGAAGAACGCCGGTTTTATTAAGATTCAGTCAGTCAGCACTGTACATGCGACATTGTAAGGAGCTTTGAGTATATCTCCCAAAATAGATTATTCCCAAAAGAATGGTAACAGTGTCTGTATGGAGGCATTATGTCAAAAGACTCTATTATAAATGAGGTAAAACCGATGTTGTGTAACAATAAATACACACAGTTAAAGAGATCTGTGTGGGCTTATAATCATTACAAATTCAATTATTTCAGCAAATGTAAATACAAGAGATATAAATATGCTAAAGAGTTCAAAATTCTTTGATGAAAGCTAAAACTAATTTGTGTGCTATAATATGTAGTCTTGTTGAATGCAATCTTGTGAACTGTAGCAATCTTGACCAGAGTTTAAAGGTATCCAGTCATTGAAATGTTCATTAAGCATTATCTCAAGAGGCAGTTCCGTTTGCTAGAATGATCTTTTTTAATTAGTGAATTACAGAACCACATAAAAAACCTTCAGCTGTCGTTGCCTTCTGCTTACACAACAGCTTTCTACTGCCTAAGAACAAAATTGCTCTGTAATTTTATCCTTGCAAATAAGCAAAAAATATACTCCAGGAAAGCTTTAGCAATTCCTAAGATGGGTCAAGATAAAGAATGAAACACCTTGCAGGTTAGCATGACCGATTTTCTTTTGCACCTTTCAGAACCTTTTAATGGTAGCTATTTTGTTAAGAAAAATGACATGATTTTTGATATCATACGATCCGTTTAAAGTTGAGGTGGCCTTCATGAAACAAAGATGTCACCCACATGCAGATAAAGTTAAAAACCATGCAAAAGTACTCCAACATCGAAGAAGGAGAAACCGCCATTCTGGCCAGAAAATGTGCAATTCCACCTGGTCAGGCATTGAATGTAGACTTGTCCTAATACTCTCAGAACAAGAATAACATATTCCCTTTAGATTTTTATCATGCCTTGTTTGTGGTTACCTCTTCTTTTGAATTGATTAATCATACAGCTTAGTGTTAGAACTATAATCTCCTGTGCTCTTGTTGTCAGATGAGGGAGTCAAGCTGGGGTCATGAAAGAGACTGAGCTAAAAATGTATGTATTTGAAACTTCTGGCTGTAACAAGAGATTGTGGTTAGACATGATGTGTAAGGATCACAAAAAAGTGCACAAGGTTTATAGGATGAGGTTAGGAGTACCAGTTAAATGTATGTAAATTGTCATTCTGTGACAGTGAGTGTGCAGTAAACAAGGGAGCACAAAACTTCCGATACAGCCTTTAGCATAAACAAGTCGGCACTTCTGAAATACTGTTAGCTGGCAGATAAGTAATGGCAGTTTAGTTCAACAAGTTGTATGAATGCAAAAATCCAGCCTGTAATCTTGTGTGCACTGCTGACTGTACAAGGCTTGAGTAGGGCTGTGAATGCATCAAAACGTGGATGCTTGTTGTATCAGGAAAACAAATACATGAACCAACCAACCAATCAACCAATGCCACAACTCCAATAACAGACATTTTTCCCATCATTATCAATATACATGTGCCTTGACTGAGAAGGGAATGAAGAAAAATCCGTCACACCACATTGTTTTCTGCATTACTTCAGAATAAATGCACAGTGACTCCAGATGGTGAAGTCAAATGATGAAAAAAGTAGATGATCCATAAAATATCTTGAGAAAAAGGTGAGGAAAGCAAAGCTCTAGCAGTGTAAAGACGGAAGCTGAAGAAGCTGGGGACCACACACACTTTTATCGACTCAGTTTTTACCTCCTGGGGCTGAGCGACAACTTGCAATAACAAGTAAGCATGAGTATGCCCCACAAGGACACCAGTGCGGAAATACCACCCTGAGCAAGTGACATTTTTCATTGCAACGTTGAACATTCCTCAGCCAAAGAGACTTTTTAAAGGAATTGTATTTTGTTTCTTCTCTTTGAAATTCAGTGACTCCTTGCAGAAGCAGTCAGCACTGAGATTAGGAGGAAAGAGCCTCGGTTCACTTTAGCTGATCAATACCTTGATCAGAAACACATGCACAAAGGCAGCTCTTCCTTTTGATAATCACTATCTTTGCTTTCTTTTTTTAGTGAGTAATGACTACATGAGATTTTGAGGATGAAATGTAAATGATATTCTAATATAAAGCATGTCATAGGTAAATAGATTCATGGACATCAGAAAAAACCCCGAACTGTTAACTGCTTGACTGCTAATATTAGGTTTGAACTAAATGACAGTACATTTGAGGTCAGATAAAATGCTGTTGCATCTTCACCTTACGTGTTCTTGAATTAGTAGCTACATAGCCTTATCACAAGTATTTTAAGAGCAGTTTTTCTGGCAGTCTCAGACACTACTGTCACACAATGTTATGCAAAGGAAACCAGTCCTCCATACAGGAGATAATTTCCAAGTCTTTTTGGTCTTCTTCTCTGTTACCAGCTGCTGAAGATAATCTAGTCCAAAACACAGATTTACATCGCAAATTCTCATCCACTAGTGCCCATTTCCCCTAATTTTCAGAAATGAGAAAGAGGAAGAATGGAGAAATCAGTACCTTTTCTGAATTAAAGGTTAAATATGAAGACATTTTCAATAAATATAGTCTTAAGAAAGTTACTGGCTGTTTACTGTCATAATAGAATTTTTAATATTTTCCTCATTTGTCCCAAATACATTTATGGGATTGCAAAGGATTTTTTTATATCTTGAATGTTAGAAGGACTGTAATGACTTCAACAAATTGCTAATCAGAGGAAGGGATTTCTTTTCAAAAAACATTCTCTCCCTCTCCTCCTGTATGGCGGCTCCCATGATATTTCTGGCAACTTTTCTAAGAGCTTAAAAAAACTTTTGTTAAGAACAACATATACAGCAATGATAATCTAAGCCATTTGATCACCTGTGCTACTTGATGGATAGTTCACTTTCCTGTCTATGATCTGGATTACTTCAACAAGTTGTCCCAAGACACTATTGGAGCAGTGCTCGAAGGGCATATCACGCTGCAATGCCTTCTGAAAGTCAATACTTGATGAGATAAAACCACACCAGAGTTGCATTTCTTCCATACATGACTCCTCCAGCAAGCTTTACGCCCTAAAACATCCCTACACGTCAGTTGATATGCCACTGGTCATGCAAAACAATCATCTTTCATGCTATAGAAATGTCATGATGTTTTTATAGAGTGCATGAATTGTATAACAGTCTTTGAGTTGACACACCCACACAATTTGTATCCTAAGGTCAAAGGAAATGGAGGTGACGTGGAATCCAGAGCCCAATAACATGTCCTGCAGACAAGGCCTGTCTTCTGTGAATACAGCTACTCTTCAGCAGAGGAAATCCAAGATAATCCATGCCACCTGGTCTTCTTTTATTTGCAGTGATGCTAAGATAACTATTCTCCTATTTTAACAGTTAGAGGTTGCTTAATTAGCAGCAACACAGCCCTAGTCAACACCACAAGGAAAAATTGATCAATTTGACCTCTCCTGTTTTCATCTTTAAAAGTACTTTCTCAGGAGAACTTAGCAAATACATTTCTCTGAAACAAAAGACCTATCATCTACAGCCAGGAGAAGTCTAGTATTATTGGTTTACTCATGCAGCTTTCCTCTTCTGGAGGTTTCTTTATGTGGGGGTCAGATACTGCTTTATTCAATTCAGAAGGGTTTTGCTGTTATTCTTGCTCTTTCTGTAATTCTCATGATTGAATCTTTTCAGTGAAACAAACAATTTTATCAAGACAACTGTTACCTGATGAATCAAGAAGTACAAAAGGATGTTTAAATACAGGTATCTATCTGCACAGAAAGAGTCATATGCATTGTGTTTTTCTTTTGAGACCTTTTTCTGTATAAACCTTTATAGTATCTCTCTAGTAGAGGTTTAGTTGCTATTTCCTCTAATGCCTACGTTTTAGTAGTTACATTATATATGTCTGGAAAAAAATACATTCCTGGAATTTTCTTAAGTGCAACAGAAGGTTCTAAGCGAATCAAGAAGACTAAGACTGCAGGCACAGAAGCAATAGCCTTGGTCCCTACCAATTTAGCAGTCTATCACACCCAATAAATTCTATTTAAATGCAACCCAGACTCAATAGAAAAGGTAAATAGTAGTTTAGTACAGATATTTTAATGGAGGTGTACAGTGATTCAGCTTTAAAGGAGTGATTGTTTTTGTTTTTATAGTTACAGGAATTGCATTTCTTCTTTTATTACAGTGAGTCGAAAAATTAGGAGACAAAGACACTACTTCCAACAGCTAGCGTCCTATGTCTGGAAAGAATCAGCATTCCATTAAGTTAATTATCATTCTCATTTGGGATCCTGATAAGTCCTTAAATAGTCTGTCATTAAGATAAATACAGCACATCTCTTTAATAAGATCTCTTGATTTGATGAAATCCTTATTAATACCATTGAAGGTCCCAGAAGAACACTTCAACATTTTGTGAGTGTTCTGTTCAAGATTACTCTGGTGTTATTGACACTGCCTTTGGTATAATTATGCTTGAATGCAGAATCCTCTTCTTGTATTTTCAAGACAGTTTAGCAATAGTGTGTACGTATCAACATCACACATCTCTCTTTACAGAAGCAACTGCTCACATTCAGATACAGAATTTATTACTTAATTTTATTTTTAATTACAAATTAGTACAGATTCTGACTTATCAATAATTATCCATCAAGGAGGAATTGTTTCCAGTGTTTTTACAGTAAAAACGTGTTAAAAAGCCACACTAAAAATCTCTACTTTGAAACAATTTATTTGCAAAAGGCATATCCTTTTGTTCCTCCTGTTCTGTTATACAACGATTGCACTGCACTGATATCTTGTAATGAGAAGAGTAAAATGTATTAGTGCTCATTCATCAGGCTGGAGTTTGGATTAAGGACAGGAAGATACTTCCTTTGTTGTCCAGCAGGAGAAACAGAGTCTGTCCATTGATTAAGCGCTGTATCACAGATACAGCCCTATTTACCCCAAGGCAAAAATGATTGCTTGATTCAGAGGGGAAAGGGAAAAGTAAAAGCTTGAATGGATAAACATAAGCCACTTACAGACGTTAAAAAGAGAAGCACCCTTCTAACCCACTGCCACAGCTGTGATGCACGGAGGCAGAAAGCAGTCTGAAAGCTGTCAGATGGACCTGACAGAGGGCATGAATGCTGGTCTTTCCTGAAAATCAGGCTCCTCATGCAGGTACTGGATGCATGTGTCGGCAGCTAAGCAGGCACCAAACTTTGCCCAGCCCTCCCATCTACATGAACTCATTGCCATCATTTCATTTCACGTGTCCAGCACCCAGCAAGTCCTGAAGAAACTATTTAGAATAGCAGGCAGAGCACTCTTGAAAACCTGGCTACTTATTTGTATACCTCAAGTAAACTAGGACTGTTCTAAATACCTCTTTATATTCACCTTGTGAATCAGACTGTAGTGTTACATAAACCTTAAAATGTCACTAAAACCGTGGGAACATGTGAGAATTTATAATATCTCCAGTTTATTTGATCACAAAATCTCTTTGGGAAAATATCAGGAAAAATTGCTCATTTTAGGATAGTTTGCATGATCTAAGAAGTATTTATAGTAACTGTGATTTAAAAATTAATTAAAAGTTACAATGTATTCAACAATTTTAGTCCAGACAATATTTGAATTTATCCAGACAATATTTGTCAAATATTGCATGGAAAGGTCTTATTTTCTTATTGCCTATCATTCAGAGGTACTTTCATGTGTACTGAAATGTTTTCTTTTCTCTTCCTTTTTTTTTCATTTTTAATTTTTTACATTTTTTTTTTTTTTTTACCTACAAAAAAGCTTGCTGTCAAGAAGGAAATGTGGACATGTGTCCAATATTTTATCAATATATTTAAGATAAGCCATTTTGCCCATTCCCTTTGAAGGGAGCCCAGTGCTTGTTCTGTTCATTCTGCATAACTTCTGAAGGGCTAAGTCTCATGCAAAAATGGGTAGATAATTCAGAATGCAAAGGGAAAGACAGTCTGTCAATCTGACACAGGTAAAACCTAGAAGAATTCTGTAACTAGGTCACAGCCAGCACAGCTGTCCATCACTTCCATAGTCAAGCAATATCCCCATTCCCATCGACAGATCATCTAGGATCCATTGCAAACGGATGTGATGGAGGTTTGCTTTAACCGCAAAACAGAACCAGCGGCAATCACCACAGCACTGTTGAAACCACTAGATGATTTCACTAATCCTGAAGCAAGCAAATTATGCCAGATATTCTGATTTCTAAGAGTTCCCTAAGGATGAGTACCTTACCTTGTTTTCTCGGCTCTCTAGGTTTCTCTCAAATGAAGAAAAATCTGATCAAATGCTTCATCTGGCAAACAATCAGGGTAATGAACTGGGTATCAAATGGTTCAACTTTTTGACTATTCACTGCTATTTGTCCTATTGAATTCTTTGCTATTCTGAAGAATATTGCCACCATTTAGAAGAAAAAATGAATAAGGGACAAATGAACCCAACGGGTAATAGAAATGTTCTTTGTGATGGAAACTTGCCTGAGGTAATTCATCTGCAAAATATTATACTAAATCAGGATGGGATAGCTCAGTTGTTTAAAAAGACCTTACGTGCTTTCACATTGCTGGGCTTAGCCTGAGCATTCTCTCTTTTCGTATTGTACTTCCGGGTTCTCTTTTTGCTTCCACCATCCATAACAAAACAGCATCAAAGACATTAAAAACTGCGTTTTCAAATGAGGGGTCCAGTACACATTTTCCCCTCAAGTAACACAAACCATATGAAAGAGTAAATATTGCACGTGATAGAAAAACTTACCTCCAAACATTTTGCTATCTCATTTATTTAAAACATTGTCTAATTTTCCAAATTTGTTAAAGATATGTATTTTACCTCTGATTAATGCATGGACATGAAATGGTATACAATCATTGCATATATATATATAAATACACACATATATATATGTACACACATACACATATAATATTGTGGTGTGCAGATCTCTTCTTTGCTGAGGCTGTAGACTGGACTGCAGAGATACTGTCCTGACTGCTTAAGTAAATTGGTCTGGTACCGATTTTTCTTAGAACAGGACAAATTTTATAAGGAAAAAAAAAAGAAATGCAGGAGCAAAAGTACATAAAGACCATCAGGAAATAGTAATAAATATGTTTATTTCTTATTTATTTCAACAGCTGATCATACTGGCCTGGTTGGGATCATAGAATCATAGAATCATAAGGTTGGAAGAGACCTCTCAGATCACCGAGTCCAACCGTGCCTGTCTCCCTACTAAACCTTATCCCTAAGGAACTCATCTACCCCTTTTTGAAACACCTCCAGGGATGGCGACTCCACCACCTCCCTGGGCAGCCTGTTCCAATCCCTGACGAAATAGAGCTAACTTTCTTAGAAGCAGCCTGTATGATGCTGCATTTTGGAACTGAGACTAAAACAGTGTTGACAACACACCAGTGTTTTGGCTGTTGCTGAACAGTGCCTGTAGAGCGGTGAGGCTTTCTCCATTGCTCAGTCTGCCACTCAGTGAGCAGACTGGGGGTGCGCAAGAAGTTAAGAGGGGACATAGTCAGGAAGGCTGATCTGAACTGACCAAAGCGAAATCCCATACTGTATGATATTGTGCTCAGCAATAAAACTGGGGTTTTGTCTTTCAAAGTGGCCATTGCTTGGAGACTGGCTGGCACCAGTCTGCCTGCGGGAGGTAATGAGTGATTGCTATTTCAATAATTGTGGGTTTTTTCCTTCTTTCCTTCACTGTCTTTAACTTGATAAAAAAATTCATAATTTTTGGTTTTCCAATTTTTTCCCACCCTGCTGCAAGGGGTACTGAATGAGATACTCTGAGGGTGCTTGGCTGCTGACCAGGGTCAACCCACAACACGAATTAATATTAAACTAAGGATTCAATAAATGAAAATCATATTTTTGAATGGAATCACAAAATCTCTTAAAGCATAACTCTTTTTCAAACACATTTGACCTATACATTTTAGTAAAATAAATGCAGTTAAAACTCCTGCATCTTGAGAACAGTAAAGGAAATTAAAGGTTCAAATTCAGTTTAACAAACCATTCACAATTAGCAGTACTGGATATGTAAACCCCCTTCTTTCTAATTAAAATGGGTATTTCAACATTAAATAAAAGCTCTACTGGGAAGAGTTCATGGAGTGCTGAAAGCAGATCTTTGAAAACTATTAATTTACAAGTGAAAGGAAAAATATGTATAGGAACTAAGGAAAGGGAGTCATGAATGGAAAGAGAAGTGTTGTCAAAGCTATACTGTGTTGCAATTAAAGTAACCTAAATTGTTCTCTTTAGTCCAGCTCTCTGTGCTAGAGTTAGTTGATTCCTACTGGAAAAATAAGTATTACAACTTCTAGTGTTATAAGGAACATTATAAACATCAGTAGCACTATAAACTTTACAGCACTTTGTTGCTTCTTGGACAGTACTTTTAAATAAACTCCTCCATGTTGGTGGAGGCCCCTACCAGCTGTTAGCTGACTGTCATGAAGCATCAGATGTTACCAGAGCTTTGGTTTTGGTTTTGACAGTTAGTCAATATACATTTATGATGTTGCCAGTGCTCCTGCATTTTCCAGCAATTCAAAAATATTTGTGACTACTGGCACTTCAAAATAATGTGCACAGTCATGGCTACAATTTGGTTTGAATAAAGTACTGTTTGGCATACTCACCCCTTTTCTCAGTTGAGAAGCACTGGTAAGAAAATCTAGAAGCTTTAGGTCTCCCTTCTCCAAAAGTAAAATTTTGTTTTCCAGTCTGAAGTGAAGTTGGTTAATGCATTTTAACAAATACATTTTAATCTGTGAAGCCATTAAATAGATGTTTGCAACTGAAGGATTCGCCTTGATTAAGATATAAAATCTGTCCCAATTATTTTCTTTAAGCAAATAAATATTAGAGACCTATTCCAAGTGTATCACTTGGAGCTCATGAGTGTTTTACAGCCAGAGAAAGGGTAGGAGGAATTTTCCACCAAAAAGATTTTCTTCTGTTTTTCCATACCGATACAGTCCAAGAACTTGGCTTGGACAATGATCTTGATTTCAGTGACTCTTAAAGGAAATACAAGGTATGTTTGCCAGTGGTTGTAAGAGAGAGTTGCTCCATAACTCAAGTGGTCCCTTCCAAAAATGTATTCAAAATTATTATTATTATTATTTTAAAAGAAAAATAAAGTGGCCATTCTGGAAAGGATAGTAAATATAAGACTAGTAGTGATACAAAGAAGATATGCAACACCTGCAGTACTGGAAGGTGGGGCTTACAACTGTCCAAAACAATGAAGACAAATGAGCTGGAGAAGCTCCATTCCAAGAAAAGAGCCGCCTGATCTAACCAACCAATTTATAGAATTATTTACACTGGAAAAGACCTTTCAGGTCATAGCGTCTAACCATAAACCTAACACTGTCGAGTCCATCACTAAACCATGTCTCTAAGCACCACATTGACATATCTTTTAAATACCTCCAGGGATGGTGACTCCAACCTCTTCCCTGGGCAGCCTCTTCCAGTGCTTGCCAATCCTTTTGGTGAAGGAATTTTTCCTAATAACTCATCTAAAACTCCTCTGGTGCAACGTGAGGCAATTTTCTCTCATCCTATCATTTGTTTCTTGGGAGAAGAGACAGACAGCTACCTCACTACAACCTCTTTTGAGGTAATTGTAGAGAGTAATGAAGTTTCTCCTGAACTCTTCTTCTCCAAGCTAAACAACCCTAGTTCCCTCAGCCGCTACCCACAGACCTTGTTCTCTAGGCCCTTCACCAACTTTGTTGATATCTCTTTTGGATGGGCTTGTTCTTCTTTGGATGCACTTAGTTAAAAATATAAGGGCCAGCTTTGTGATCTTGCTAGAAAGATAATTGTGTTTACTGCTCAGATCTACGCTGGAGCTAGGAAAGTGGTAGCATCTGAAGGATCCACCCACTCCCAAGCTGCATCAAAGAGCAGCCCAGCCCCAAGTAACAAAATCCTTTTGCCACGGTTTCTGAGCCCTTCCTCCCACATTTGTGTTCACCACTTCTCAGTGCTTCCCCTTTATGATTAGCATTCTTTCTTTCCACTTTATTGTTTGTCTTGTATTGGTAACATTTAATTTCGCTTTTCCTTACTTGTTCTAGAGGTAGTGTCAAGTATCTGCAGGATATAAGACACATTTACAGATTTCATACAGATGACTGAAAAGTTGTGATGCACCAACCTGCACTACCACACCTAAATAAAAAAGATTCTCCTCCCTGAAAAATATTCACATTTATGTGCATTGACTGTAAAATATCTCTGCAGCTCTCCAAAGGCATGGTTCCATGTGTATTTTTTTTATGCTCATGTAGAACAATGTTCTAAAGTATTAGAGCTGCAAAGGCAAGAACTTGAAAATCGGGAAATTTCATAATTTAGGTTATACATAAAGCTTTAAATCTACTGCTGCCTCCTGTGCACATGTGGCATGACCATTTTTAATTATTTTTCCCAAAAGAGGTCTGTTTCATTTAATGTGTGCAATGGGTAATGCTCAAGATATTCCCTCAGCAAGTGGTTTAATATATTTGTGAAATTATAATTCAGTCTTTTACAAGCTTTTCAGTACATCACACAAGAATCTGGGTTCCTATGACTGATAATTCCATCTCCAATATTACATTATGCATTTCACAGCTAAAGAAACGAAGACATGGTCTTTTGAGGGCAACATATGGGGCTCAGCAGTAAATGAAGGGTTACAATTTAGGATCACCTGACTGCCAGGTGATCTTAAACCCAAATGACAATACTTACCAGTATTCAACTGGCTAAACCAGAACAGCTCTGGTGCTTTAAAATCTTTGAGTTAGTGTAACTATTGCAACACTAATTCATTTAGCATACCTGCTTAAAAAGTTTCTTCCCTCTAAATTATGTACTACCGCTGGTCATACTGGCTTCCAGAGTCTCCTTTTTTTCTGGAGCACCACCCATCCTCTGAACGGCAAGAGATGCTCTTTTGGAAAAAATATGAGATGAAAAAAGGTGGGAAAATTCAGATAATATGAATAGCTTACATTCTGACAACTGCTGCCTGATACTTTTCTTTTTGCAACTTGCAAAATATCTTTTATGTTTTTTATGCTTAGTTGCTTCTTTTTCAAATATGAAGAACAAAGGGGAATGCAAACTCTCTTATGTTCAACCGCAATGGCATTCCGTTGTGTACCAGTTAAAAAGCATTTAGAATCTAAACCATGGACCTGTCACTATTGTATTTTCAGTACTGTAGACAATGACCTCCTCATCTTTTTTACCACTTTCCTTTTGTGGGAAAATGAAACATGCAATAAAATGTTTGTATATTCACACAATACTTATTTTGTACTGCTGAAAAAAATAAGCAGTGTAATAAGGGATGATGTGCCAAGCACTTATAATGCTTCCTGCCACGGGTTTTCAAAAAAGTGTGTTAATCCACAGTAATCAGGTTCAGTGCTTTGAAAACTATTATGTTTTTTACAGCCCACTTGCCGTCCCTTGCAATATTAAAAATGTCCTCTATTGCATAAATGTTTTTATTTTATTGTCCTGTAGGCAAATTTAAAGCAAATAGAAAGATATAATTATGTTTGATTAAGGTAGCTCAGTGGTATATTTATGCCATCCAGTTCAATGTCTACAATTTTTTTTCAGTTTCATTGAAGTATATCCAAGGGACAAATAGAAGGTGCTGTGTGCTTTACTCTGGAGATCTGCTTTGTTCAATTTAACAGAAACAATTACAGTATTATAGAAAAATGAGAGAGATATGGACACCTCCAGTCGGTGATTCCCCAAGACCTGAATTACCCCTCAGAGATTCCCATCTGTCTCCATTGATTAGACACAGCATTTAGGAACAATAAAATAAACTAAAAATAGACTAAAATTGACTCATCAGCTTTGTACCTATTTCGGGTGGAGGTGACAAGGTGTTGTTGGGGGTGGCAGTGGTGGCCTCTGTGGCAAATGGCCAGGGGCTGCCTTGTGCCAGACACAGCCATCTCCAACCGCCTCACAGCAGAGCACAGCTGAAGCCATCAGCCACCATGTTGGCACCTTGGGGAAAGCATATTTAAGAATATTTAAGAAAGGGTAAAAATGCCAGACAGGCAGAGGGGGAGTCAAAAACAAAGTGAGAAACAGCCTGCAGACACCAAGGCCAGAGAGGGAGAAAGAGGGGAGGTGCTTCAGGTGCTGGAGCAGAGATTCCTTTGCAGCCTAGATATAAATTATTTTCCACTAACCATACCCCCTGCTGATTCTCCTTGTGCTTCTCAGAGGGAAATAGTTTGGAGACAAGTTGAACACAGGAAAGGGAGAAAGAAAGGCATTGTTTTAATATTTGTTTTTGTTTCTTGATATTCAAGTCTATTTTAATTGTCAATAAACTAAATTAATTTTCCACAAGGTGAGTCTATTTTGCCCATTACGTTAATTGGTAAGTGATCTTCTTGTATTTATTTGACTCAAGAGCATTCTCATCTTATTTGCTCCCCTGTCCTGCTGTGGAAGGGGAGCGAGCAAGAGGCTGGGTGAGGATCTGGTTGCTGGTCAAGGTTATCCCACCACAGTACCCAATCCTAAAAGAAATTATATCAGGTTGGAAATGGGAAAAAGGAAGCTTGCCAGCATCCAATTTATGAAAAGTATTTGCATTATTTGTCTGAGAAGAAAACCTGTGCCTAAGACTAAGACATGCACTGCATCATTTTACTATTTTTTCTGATTCAACTACGATTAGGAAATAAAGCAATCTTTTGCTTCTGATAAGACATCTATAATTTCCATTAAAGATCTTCTTGTGACATCCCACTGAACACAAATTATGCCATAGATGAAAGCTTCAATACAGATTTGCATGAAGTCATAAAGCTAGAAGACTGGTTTTATCAGTTCCTTAGTATTTGAATTTTCTTGAAAAATATGACTCTGACTACTAGTACACAAACATCGGTTATAGCATATTAGCAGAAGAAGCCAAAAATGAGTTTATGGCATAGTTGGGCATATTCTATTTAGAATATATGCTGGTCTTGGAATTTTACAGTCTGAATAAGGTAAGACTGAACATGTCGGACGTCAAAGATTTCTAAGGTAACCTCAGACTTAAATCAAGAAGGCTAGAAAGCCAGTACAAGGCCCTACCCATAGTCTAGGTCACAGTTGCTCTTCAGGTTTCCAAATTAGCTGTCTCTCTTTCCTCTTTAGTAATGATATATGCTCTTCTACCAATATTTGTACAAGATAAAAGCATGGTGTCTTTGAAGCTGCATTGTCTTAGTGGATGCACAATCAATCTGGTTGTGTTTCCTTTCCCTAACATTTCTCAATAACCTTGACAAAACGTATGTCACCGCTACATTCCTCTGGTTGTCTGTCTCATTAAGTATGTACTGAGTAACAAGTTGACAGCGCGGTGCTACCTAAGATATGCTTTATGGTGTAAACACACAAGCATTGAAACAAGCCCTTTTAAGTGCTTCTAAAACAGTCATTTTCTTCACGTGTTTACTTTCAATTAAAGATACATCTACTTATAAAGACATCTATTACGGTGATCATTACGCTACTTTCAAGGAAATCTCTCAGTGTGAGGACTGTCCACTCACTAATCACTTCCTCTTGGGAAAAATTCAAGGAGAGGCTACTAGAAATAGATAGAAAATTAATTTCTCATCATGCATAAATTTTAATGATTTAAAAAAATTCATCAAGCCATATTGGGATTGTCCTGAAATTTCATATCACTCATCACCAATAAAGAAAAAGAACAAACCCACCATGTTATTAACTGCCTCTTACAAATGATGGACTTCAGTTCCACACATCTGATGTGAGTGCCCTTATCAGAACAGATACTGGTACAGTTTCATGGAAGCTTGTATCTTCCCCCAAAAGATGTCAGTTGCGATGAAATAACGTGTCTTGATAAAAAGAAATACTCAAGCTGTGTGAATTTTCCACCCAGTTCTCAACTGTGTATAGTGACAAATGAAGCTGTGCAATGGCATGATGGACAAGATTGGATTGTATGTGTTCTGCCTCACTGCAGATTCACTTTCCAGGGAAGGTGAGTCTTCTTCCTGCAGTCGCTTGTGTGGCAAGGATGGAGATTCAAACACCCTTGCTCCTCAGTATTTCTGCAAGCCTAGCTTTAGGTCAGCACTAATAATGTCTGATCTTCCTGGGATTAGTTTTGCCATAAGAATAGAAACAAAATAGCTAACATTTGAAATCTTTTATTTTAAAATAAGTAATAGATACATGCTATGGCATATGGCTTCATAACAGAAGCAAGTGCAGATAAAATGTTTCTTAATACAGTCTACCTAAATCTTTCATCCATGCAAGGTCCAGACTGATCTTAGCTATTTTTTGTCAGCCAGTTTTTCAGCTGGCTTTATACTGTTAAGCTGAAGTTTACAGATTTTATGGTGGTAAAGTTTGTCGCTACTGTTAAGTTACATTGACACTTGTCTTATTAAGCAGTACGCACAGCCTGTGCTTTATGATATACTTCAGTGTATGTATCAGCACATGGTTAGAATCAGTAGTCGTGTAGAGTGCTATAAAGGTTTTATTGCCAGTACGTCACTTGTAAGTTACGCAGGTCATCCCAAACAAGAGGTAGAATAACTTTTACAGCAACATGTGCTGTTATATTTCAGTCATGCCACACAGAGTATACCACAGCAACAGCATTAAAGAAAAAAAATTAGCAAGCTTTTAAAATAAAATGTTGTATTGAAACTGCTTTTATGTGACCCTCCACCTACAAGGTGAGTTGCCTTGGTTGCCCATAAATCCCAAAGATTTAGGGAACTCTGACTCGGTTACACTATGCACATAATAAGTGCACATAATAAGTGAAACTATAACACTGTCTAATTTTTTTTATGTTTGCTACCTTATCTTTGTTACACAGTTTAGCTTTTAAGATGTGTAATTATTTATCCATACTCTTAATGAGAGAAAATTCTACTTTGATTCCTCACAAATCAAAATTACTTTTTCTGCTACACTGTTATTTGTAGTTAGGCTTTAAATTTCACTTGCTGCCTTGAGCTAAAATGTATGTGAAAGGAGGTGGTGCAAGGTCATCTACATAGGATATTAACATTTATACAAAACAGGAACTAGTTCTACCCATATCACACTATGCTTCCAATCCTGTAGTATTAATAACCCTGCTTGTGCACTGTAGTCATAGCAAAACCTATCAAAATGCCAGGGATCACTTATTCAAACAGGGCTTTTATGGTTAATCAAGAAATTTAACATTGATTATACTACATCTGCTTTTAAATAAAGTAAATGAAATTTGCCCACTTAAGAGTCATGATCAATCCCTTTGGGACAGTGAGGGGAATTAACATATTTAATTACCCTGCGATGGATTCTTTTTTCATGTGCTTAATATTTAAGACATATTCTATTACTGCAAAAAAGTGACTACCTGCTTTATGAACTGCACAAGAATCCCGGTGTTCTTGTGAGGAAGGGCATTACTTTTATTTCACACTGCTAAAGGATGATGAATATCTCCTTGCTGTTCAAAACCATTTGATACTTAAATTATGCACTTCAAGGGGGAGCGTGCCCCGAAATACATTGCCACTAATGGGCAATGAGTTGCATGGTTGATACGGGAACAGGCACACTCTTAGGAACCCAGTTCTAGGCTTCTAAGTTTACCCCTTTTCCCCACATCCAGCCCCCACTTGGAGTTTTGGTAAAGCCGTAACTGTTGTAGTAATGCCTCTCTGTCTGTACATAGAGACACGTATAGAAGGAAACACAGAATCGGGACCACGTCCAAGGCCAAGTTCACCTCCTTTCCACGTTATATGCTGTGGGAGTGTTTTCAGGTCTGCCTTTGGGATAATTGGAAATTTCTTGTGAAAGATTTCACATATCACCTAAAAACATGCTCAGTAATTATGTGGGTGATCCCAGAGCACCGAATAGCATCTGTCTGTTTGCTTTTTCAATGGTCTTATATGATAATTGCTAGACAGAAAAGATGTTCCATAATCCTTCCTAAAAAAGGCAGATATATTACCTTTGGAAAAAGCTGAGAACCTGTAGCGCTGTTTGCACATCAGGATGGGGTTTCATCCGGCTCAGGAGCCAGCAGCTCAGCTATATCATAGATGCAGAGGTGGTTCACAGAACCACCGCTCTGAGATATGTGAAGGTGCCAGTTCAGCCCATGGCTCTGTTACCTCTGGATCTCACTGCAGACCTTGCTTCTCCAGACAGCTTTCTTTGTTGAGCCCTTGGTTGCAACTTCTGGACCTATTATTCAGGGTCTTTTTCCCCCCAACTCTAATTCAAAATGAGGGAAACTATCTTTTCCCCTTTTATGAACTTTTCTGTTGTGTGAATATCTCATCTACATTTCTTAAACAAGGAGAAGGAATTGGAGTTTTTTGTCGGTGATTATTTCTGGATTATTAATTACCTTTAATTACCATATAACACCAAGATTAAAATGCATTCTAAAACTTGACACTTCAACCTTATTAGCTTACAACAAGAGTATGGTAGTTTCTAACAATACTATTTATCAAAGGTAAACCGCTTATTAAGACCTTCTAATTATTGAGGTAGTGTAATCAATCTTCAGTAAAATTCCATTAGAGAGATATAAGCCCTTGAGAAAACTGCTTGTGACTCTTATGAACTTGACCAAATCTGAAATATGTATGAAATCTCCTTTCTCCCACAATGAATTACCTATACTCAAATTTGCTACCTTGACACTTCAGAAAGAAAGGTTTTTGGTCAGTTGTTGATATGCCACTGGTGTGTCTTAATCGTCTTGTAAATACTGAGGTTCTTACTATTCATTTTTTGTAACAATTTTATTCCACAAGCAGGTAATTCTTTGATAGGGAAGATAATTCATAAAGCCATTAGATGGCACAATCTTTTCCCCAATGTATTTACTGTCTAAATAGTTTAGTAATACTATTCTCCCTCTAATTTCCCTGTTTAATGCATTATCTGGGTGTCATCCTCCTCATGCTACTTATTCTGCTCCTGTTTTCAGTACACAGATACTTTCCATTTCTTAGGGCCGTCCACACTTTGTGTATAAGCCTTGATCTCATCTTAACGTATATGCGTATACCTCTATATTATTGGACTGGAGGTTTTCCACCTCAAGGTGTGTGACTTAGTTGCTAACCCTGTGATAGGATGCAATTTGGGCTTGCAGAGCTGTCCGTCCCCTCCTCAGTCTCGGAGCCATGTGCTCTGATCTGCCTTCCAGGCTACCTGGTGGCTCTCACCTGTGGGACATGCATGTATTCACCTTCCCCAGAGCACACAGAGTCCATCACTTGGCTCACCTCCTCTCTTCTTTTCCCATGTGCCAGACAAGGGCACTGCTCATCTTAACATACACAAAGAAAGCAAAGGTTATCTGTATCACCAAACAGGGATCCTATCTTTGAATGTGTTTCAAGCTCAAGGCAAGGCTGCTCTTTATGAACTTACCTACCTTGCTCAGTTGACTTTCTCAGGGGCAAGAGAAGAGAGATACACAAAGATAAAAGACACCCCACTAGGCTTCTTGGTTGATGTATTATTGCGTTTCTGTGTCACAGCAAGACAAGTGAAGCTTGTTTGACAGTCTTTCCCATGTGAAACAGAAGTAGCAGGCTTTGTGCTCTTAAAAAATTCTGTCTGGGAGAAAGAGCAGAATTAACCTGTCCTGCCTAAACCAGAGGGAAATAAGCAGTGTTAATTCCAAACAAAGGACTGAGTTCCTTTATCTCAGATGAACTGTGACTTTCAGAACCAAAGTTACTTTTTTAAAGATTTGTTCAACATGATGCCAAGTTATTCAACACTAGCTTGCTTTCAGTTTCTACTATTGTTTCTCCCAAATCAGACTGCGTTTCTCTCACTTTACACCAGCATTCAATGTGTCCTGTATTCCTGCCAGCATTTACCCCAGAGTTCTGCATTTCTCCATCTCATCAACTTCATACTTTTTTAAACCTCATTGGAATTTTCTTCCCTTCATATACGTCTCCTAATATTCTGACTCAATTTATTTCTCATATTTTACCCTACAAATGAACATTTGTTTACTAACTCCAAACTAACTCTTCAAAAGCTTCCTGCAATTCTTGGTGCATACTTTTCTGTGTCATTAAGAAAATAATTTTTTTATAAAGTTGAGTTTAAAATTATACAAAGCCACTTTACTCACTCTTTGCATCTTTTACAACAAATTAAAAGTGAAAATTGTCTTTATTTCAAAAGGTTTTTTTAATAAGGTTTTACAGAAAGTGTTTCCTGCTCAGAGAAGAAGAAAATTGAAATAGTTCTCCACTGCAAGATCTTGGGTCTTAGTTTTCAGTTGACCTAAAATACAGAAGGATTTTATGCAAAACCATTGTTTTCAAGAAAAATGCACAGCAATCTTTTTCATTTGCTTCCATAACAGAAATCTATTAAAACCCACCAGAGTCAATATTAAAAGAGGCTACCTATAATGAGAGTGTTTTTAACATTTTTCAAATTGAACTCAAGTTCTATTTTATTCTAGATACCTTTGGCCTGTTAAGTCCTAGACATCTGAAAAAAAGTTCAGTGCTTTTTTCATAGTACTTGGAGAGGATATTCTTAAAAGAATATTTTTTTTGTGCATACAAAAGGAGAATTGTTTATGCTTTTTTGTTCTTCTGAAATCATAAGGTCATTTCTGCTATACAGTTGGGCTTGTCTTTCTGGTGTATATTTTTATTTTGGTTATATTTTGTGTAAGTAGAAGACTATTTTGATAGTAGAGTAATTTTTGTTTGAATGAAGTTACTTTAAAACAAATAATCAAAAGAACACAATACAAGAATATCCATTTTGGAATAATCATAAATGCTTTGAGCCATCCTATAAATTTTAATACCTCATTTATAGCTTTCAGAGTGTAGAATTTAATCCTAGTTAAAGCTAGATAGTTAAAGTCAGCAACATTATATTGCAAATGTCATTAAGCAGATACTTCAGAATTGTATTCAATGTCTCCTAGATTTCTGTAGAGCCTTCGTACTTCCACACCAGGACTGCTTCAGAGATGTGCAATTAAGAAATCAGTTGTATTAAACGAGAATTTGTAGCAAGGCACAAAAAGGTAGCCTTTTAACTTTTTTCCGTTTTGTTGATCTTTACTGATTTTAAAAACATAGGTTATAAACAGGAGTGAAAAAATCTGGACATGCTACAAAATGAAAGACCAAGGCTTATGGTGTTTCATCACTTTGAAACTCTCCATTTTATGAGCCCCCGCTGGTACCTGTGTTCTTTCCCACTTACAAAATGATGTATTCTTCCCATAGCGTACAGACTTCAGTTTTGTCATTCATGTAAGTAAGGTTTTCTTATAAGCCATTTTCTGCCAAATTAGTACACCAAAGCTTTAAAGGTGGAATGCGACAGCTTTTAAAAATGTTTCAGGGTACCTTTCTTCGTACAATCAAGAGCAACTGCAATCCATTTAAGTCAAATGCTTCACATAAAAAAAAGCATTTACTGCAGCAGGGTTGTTTTTAAACCAGTTTATTTTCTACAATGGTTTTGGCCTAGCCCTTTAGTTTTCAATAGTATTTAACTCAGACAGAAACCTTAATTTTCACTCAGCAAGGCATAAATGACAGTTTCTTAGGTAACAGTCCTTGAAGCTTAAATGACTGTAAATAGTTATTCAGGTCTTGTTATTTACTTCTGACTTGCTTGTAATGGCTTAGTATTGTGATAATGCAATTAAATGCTGTGACTTACTACACAGCAACGGAACACACAATTGCCGCGTGGTTTAGTTTGACTGCGGAATACGGTCAGTGCTCGTAATGGATGCTATTAATCAGAGGCAAATGTGAGTGTAAAATCACAATGTGCAGGTAATAGGCAAATGATAATCAGACCATCCATTCTCAAGCATCAGATCAAAGAAAGATTATTATCATTATTCAATCAATTACATTTGGTTTTGAGCTGCTCTGGCTTGACAGGTGAGCAAGATCTAAATGCCGCCATTCTCACCACAAGAAAATCGTTGGAGCTTTGTTTAAACATGAGACACTGCTGTGTCACTCAGGCCCTGGGGGTACATCCAGGCCATGTCCCATCTCCATCTGGGATGAAGTTGAGGTGTAATGCTCTCCTCCCTAAATTCTGATTTTCAGGGGAAGGATGGAGGCACAGAGACGTACAGGGCACTCTAGTCAGGAGGACAGGATGTTGGGGTGTAGCGCAGAGCACAGCTATCCACAGCATGGCCCTAGCTTTAAAGATAGCCACTGCAAAAACGGGCCAGGTTTCATAAAAATTTTACCTGGAACATTGTTTTCATCCTTCTATTTATGTACTTTCAAAAATTTGTTTACTCTATGTGGTGCCAACCTCTTAAGAATTTCGTATGGGATACGTGGACTTACTTTCTGTGGAGTCTTAAGAAACAGCAGTCAAACCCCGGGTTTTCTCTTGACTGAGCATTGAAACCCTGAGGTTAAATATTCTTGGCTAGAACACAACTGTTTGCAATTAGATTTGGCTCCTGAGCCATCTACATGCGGTGTAGGGCTGCATCTACATTTGGGAGAAGTATTGGGATCAAATTTCTTTCTTTATAACTCTAGTTTTTAATTGCCTGCTTTGACATTAACCTATTAATTTCATTTTAAATAAATGATTTTTTTACCTGTTTCAAAATATAAATGCTTGGTGTATTTTCCTTTTCCCAAAAAGACATGTAAATTCAGCTGTATTTATTTGTTTCTTTAGTAAGCCCTGGTTATATACCAGATGGGAAATGACAGCTCTGCATATCTCTGTATAATTCTGACATCTTTATGTCTTTTTATAAAACCACAAACTTATATTTATAAGAGTCTCCAAAACGAAAATACATGCACTTTAGGCAAAATGTTTGCAGTGTGTTATCCATGTAACAACCATTTCACAGACCCCAAAATATTTATTTTCAATATTGTACTTCTTTTTATGGTTGATCCACTCTCTTTCAAAGCTGTTCAGTTTATACAGCCAGTAAATTACTTTTCCATAATTGCTGTGATTACAGTCCTCCTCATGTGCTCACTCTTGTCTCAGAACTGTGCTAGTGTTGAACATTCTGGTAACAGAAAACCTCATGTTTATTTAGGAGATAACATAGAACACTCTGTTAACTAAAATATCTATTTGGGAAGCTCTCTGTAGTTAACACAATGCGATATTACTGTGATTTAAAAGGCTGTAACAACACACAATCCATACAAAAAGCTTTTAAAGATAACGTATAGCTGAAGGAAACCTTGAAATACTAAAAATTTTCCTATTAAAAATCAAGGTGAAACCGTGGCTTTATTATGTAAAGGGAAAATATGCTACTAGTAAGAGAAAAAATTATATGACACCAATATAGTCTAGGTCATTCTTACAGAACATAGGAAATGCTCATTTCATGCTTAACCATCTGTGAAGTGACAGTTACTGTAATGACTCAGGAGTGTGAATTGTGTGCTTCGACAATAAATTGTATTTTACCCTTCTCGGTTAAGTTTCATCAAAAGAGATATTTCCTCATCTACATGAACTCTTCCCGTTGAGGTCTAGTTCTCACTAATATCTACACAAAAAGCAACCCAGTTATTTACAGCACAACTATGAGGAAACAACTTCTAGTTCATAAACATATTCAAGTCTCTAAAATATTTTGATCCATTACATATGAGAGGATGCAGCATATACCCCAATTGCATCCATCAGTATAATACTGTGAGATGCCTCTTAGAAGACTACTTGAAAACTAAACGAGAACAAAATCGTTAAGTTCGTCATACTAGAGCATGAAACAGCATGAATGGTACAGATACAAAAGTATAAAACTATACATAACTAATTTTCTCCTCTTTAAAAGAGAACTTGTGAACCAGGAGTTATCTAACAATTATTAAAACTTGAATAATAAACTGGCATATATGGCAAGCATGTAAAGTAATTACTATTTTCTTCAGAAATGCATATTTTTTCAGAATTACGCTGCATATAACTCTAATAAAGAACTGAAAGCAGATCCTTAAGGTGGAGCAACAGGTAGGAGATATTACCAACCCAACAGCATTAAAAGGGTAGAGATTCCACTCTCTCATCCCACATCTCATCTGCAGTCTTTGTTATGAGCACCCACAGCTTATTTTGCCCTGGCTTTAGGTGCACTGCATGATGATCCAATGGGGCAATAAGCCAAGACAACTTAGTAATGAACCAGAAAACTAAACCTGTTAAAAAAAAAAGAGAAAAATTTAGGTGGAGGGATTATTTATTATTTCATGCTTGGGCAATGGTCCTGTTCACAGAAACATCCTACCGCCATCAAAGTGAGTGCAAAGGTTTCAATGCAAATACACAACTGTAAGATGTCACAAGGATGGACAAGAAATAAGTGACAAGACACATTTTCAACAATGGTGACCTCAGTCATCAACTGTAAATGGTGACCTCAGCTGTCACCATTGCTCCCTAATTTGACTGAGATTTTAAAATAAATTTTCCCCTCTTGGTTCATTTTTTAGCAGGTTAGTAGGCTGGAAGAAGCTTGGAAAGAAGATCAGGAGAAGGGAAGCAGTAGGAGCACATGGCTAGGAATGAGTTCTCTGCTTTCGGTAGCTTCCAGCTCTTAGACAGGCGCAGGATGCTTCCTCTTAGGGATGTTATTTCTGAATGCACCTAGAGCTGTACTGATGAAGATGAAATCAGCATTCTACCTCATGTCCTGAACTACTTCCTCCCATTATAAGGTGAAACTGTGGCATATGCTGAGGCAGAAGAAAGCCTATTCCACTTTTGTGACTGGATTAACTGGACAGGCAGCAATGCCCAAATAAAGCATGCTCAGATGCTGCCTTCATAGGACCTGAAGTGTTTTCTGTGATGCCTTCCCACTCTGTGCCAGACCATGTGCTTAGGACAAAACACGGCACTGGCCTCAAACCTCCTCTCACACAACACAGTAGTAACAGCAGCGGCAGATCCTTGCTCCTTGACACAGCAGGACCCACAGGAGGAGCCTTTCAGGTTCTCCTCGTATCCTCTGATGAAGAGTGGGAAGATCAGTTGTTAGTTTTCAGGTATTCCTGAGTGTCAAAAGGTGACTGGACTATGACTACACCTCACCTACTGAGTCCCTGAGGAGAGTCTGGCCAGGCTGTTTGCTATTGTGAGGAAAAACTATGAAAAAGTTTTAAAATAAAAATCTAGAGTGGTTTTGGTCATAAAATATGATAACTAATGCAAATAAATTAGAACACAGTGCGTCTTAGGGTGTTGTTTCGTTGTTTATTGAGGTCTGCTAGCTCACCACACATCCCCTCCCTTTCCACAGTGTCAAAACACACTGGGTCACAGGGAGAACCAAATCAGAGAACCAACTCAACAGAACACACTCATTGAAAAAAATAAAGAAAACAAAGCAAGAGTGTTTTTCATAGACATCAGCTCTCTGGCCCCCAGTGCTAAGGCTGGAACACAGGAAAGTGCAAGGATGTGTGTCTTGTATCACTACTTTCTGAATCGGCATCAGCTTAGGTCAACTTAGGTCAGCCAATAATGAAGCCACACCTTAGGCAACATTCAGAATTCTGCATAAAATGCATGTAAAATGCACATCTACTCCAACGCCTGGATTCTATCTGCACTGGTCAGCAGCTGCTCAGAGCCCATGAGATCTGTATTGTTTGCTTCCTATGCTCTTATGGATCATTGCTACATATATTACGTACACAGTGAGTCTCTGCAGAGAAACAGATTATTTCAGCTGTCTTAGGTTAAGACACAGTTCTCCACATTTATGTGAATTTTCAGAAAGTCGTGAGAACTTATCTGAATGTATATTGAAATCTAAAAATTATGACTTTAAAAGCTGGGAATTGAATAAGGCTTTTTGGGTTGAAAGTCAGGGATGTAAGGACAGAGTCTGAATCATTCTGTGAGGTCTGAGATACCTTGGTAGCAGTTTATGAGAACATAAGCTCTAAACTGTGATAATTAATCTCTTTTCAGGTTTATACCTACAGGAATTGTCCATACTTGAAATCAAAGAGATTAAGACTGTTATTCAACATCTCTTCTTGCCTGTGCATTTCTTTCCTTTAAAAAAGGCAATTAACCCATTCCTTCAGCAAAAGGGAAGATAGTATTCTACTTGGGAATATGACATAGCTGGGATATCACCAAGATCAATGCAGGTTATAAAACTCAACTGGGAGTTCAGGAAAACGTAGACAGCAAGCCTAGGCTCAATTCTGGGCTTCTATTTTATACTGTAATTAGTATGTAAATCAGATGTTAGTACCTAACCTAATAAAATTCAGGTTGCACCTTGACTGCAGTAAAAACATGTGACACAGCATCTTATCGATATCTGTACTTTATCGCTCATTTAGTCACAGCACTTTTTTTGGTGTGATCTGAATTTCCAACCCATACGAATTCCCCTGCTCCAGTAAGCTGTTGTGGAAATAGACATGCATTGTTAAAAAACAGGTGGCCTTTTCACTAGATAGACCATCCTCCATTCAATGATAATAGTGGGAAGGGTTGTGTAAGTCATCATGGTGTTCCAAGGTGCCCCAAATGACAGCAATTCACCCACAATTTACTGCGATAATTAGAAAATCGCTTGTGTTAAACCTGGTGCTCTGTTTGGGTTACTGATTGTTCACATCCCTCCATGAAAGCTGTGAGAATTTTCTAGGTTACATATTAAGAAAACAGGAAGAAATCTGTTGTTTCGCTGGCATGTGGTCAAATAAAGCAAAAACTATAATACCCAAAGACCTGTTTTTTACCTCTCTGTGTTTCTTTAGCTCACTTAACATATATTTGCCCAGACTTGAATCATTATTTCTTTCAAATAGGAGTATTGTAAAAAAATGTTTTGGTTGGAATGGTGCCCATTCATACTCTTGGCACTTCTCTAAAGCCTATGAAGGCATTTGCTCTATCACTCCAAATAAACGAACTACAGCTGCTATTCTTCAAGCAGCAGCTTGTTGCCTCTGCTTCAATACAGCCTTTTAATGTAAGAATATTTTAATGTTCTTTAATTTTGTTTATAAAAAGCCTTGTAAAATACACATGGAACTCACTTACCTCTCATAGCTTTTCATTCAATAAATAAGAACAATAAATAAAATGCATTTGTGTATATAACATGGAACAGCAAAACTGTACCTTTTCTCTTACCTTTCACATACATTAGATATCTTCTCCAATTTTGTCTTTAATGAGGTCACATAAAATAATTTGGACTTGGTGAGCTTGTTTTAATAGGCTTCAGCAAAATATCTATTAATCAAATTGAAATCAAACAAAAGGGATTTTCTATCCTATCTGTATCTCTTTCAATTAAAGAAAACTAATAGATAACCAAAGCTCTTTACAGATGAATAGCTATGCAATTCAGATTGAAATGAAGGAAATTCAATAGCTATCCAGTTTCATCAAAAATAATGGTATTTCATAACTAACTCATTTGCCTTGAATTCTAACTGTTCTGCAAGGAGTTCTATGGCTATATATTAACTCTTTATTCTATTAATTTCAATGGAATTTCAGTAAAAGTAATGAAAAGCGGAGAGTTCACATGCAGAAATTACCAATTCAATACAATTTTTACTTTTTATTTTAAAGAGTATATTTTTATAAGTATTGAAAGAAATTTGGTCTACAGGAAAAGCTAATTAATATATTTTTTTTCATGTTCACATTAGGGATCTTCAGTGCTTGGAATGTAGTTCAGTACTTTTATGCCTGAAGGTCTTGCGGTCTACCCTGAGCTCTACTCTGAACTGGAGGGAAAAAAAATCAGAAAATCTATCTTCCTCCCCTGAAAAGAATCCTCTCCTGGAGCACAGTAAATCGCAGACCTGAGTGTCTTTCTTCGCTCTTATGAAAGCTTAGCACATATGTGTAGAATATATTGACAGGCAGATTTTCCAAGAAAAAGATATTACGTTAACATCTGCAAATAAACTGAGATGGAAGACTAAAACATCACATGAGATAAACAAAGACTGGCTTTAGGCAGAAGTATTTACTTTGTATGGTATCCCAGCTCTCTCAAACTTCGTATAGGTTTATAGACAAGAATTCAAAATATGAACAAAAAAGAGTTCTGATAACACATAGGTTTTGTGATCAAGTTAAAAACAACAAAAAAAAGAGAGAGCTCATCCTTCTGCGTATATGCATATTCTTGTCATCCACAGCAATGTTGTTCAGTTTAAACATTTGTCACAGAAGTCCACAGAAGTGAAAGCTCCAACAAAATAGAATGCTTTTAAAAGAATAAGTAAACAGTTGTGCCAAGCAGAAACACATTTCCTACAGTACTGATTAAGCTATGGTACAAGACTACTGTGTGTAACATGCCTTGCATATTTACACGGAACACTGAAAGCCTGAGAGGTGCATAGAACTGGGAAAAATCCCACAAACAACAAAAAACCTATGTATACTGTTATCAGGTGAAAAGAACTGCATTCGTGCTACTTGCAGAGTACTATAAAGTCACAAGGTTTTACACAGTTTGGACTTGTATCACCATTTGGACCGAATGAGATGAAGGTGAAATGAGGAGAAAATTAAGATTGTAATTCAGTGTTATGTGTACTCAGGAAAAGCTATTTGTAACCCATTATTTCACTTTGAGACTGTTTGTTTTTCAAAAAGCACAAGCTATGCTTCCTTGTTGGTTTCTTTCCCTGTAAAGAGTAGCTGCCTACAGGCTGTACCTTGCAGCTTGTTCAGCCTTGATAACAGCAACAGGCAGCCTGGAACAGAAGTACCTTCTTGTAAACTCTCTCTGGGCTTATGATTTAATTTAATATTTACAGATTTCAAACAAATATGAATACAGTTTGAAATGTTATACGGGACTACCCTTATCCTACCCAAGAGACTTCATGCAGCAGCTCTGCTTTTGACTTCATGATCTATATAATTAGGTATATAAACTATCAAAAACTTCCTTTTATGGGGAGAGAAAACTCCCAAACTTTAGACTCAAGTGACTTTTATTTTCCTGAAATGAATGGGGGCTGGGGAGCTTGAAAGTGCTTTCACAGAAAGAAAAAAAGTATTTGCTTTCCTAGTAACAAGTTACATTCGACGTAAGTAGAATTAGATCCTGGTGTATTGTTCACTGTCATATTTCTCTTACTAATTATACGCATCAGCTAAAGTTCTGCCATCCTGTCCCTTCTGATTTCAACCTAAGTAATTAATTAAGATTTATTAAACTTTTATAGAAAAGTTTGATCACAACTGAAATGTCTTAAAAAGGTGTTAAAATACCATTACCAAAGCTTTTCTTCCTTGCAATTGTTTTAATATTTATTTATATACACTCTTCAAAATACACATCAGTCAGACAATGAGGTTTTATATGAAGACTTCTGGCAACTGTGCTTGAACAAAACAAATATTATGTGAAATTACATCCATAAAAGATTGAAAGATACTGTAAGACTATATTAACAATATACGGAGAAGACAGTCAAACAAAATATTATGAAAGGACTGAAAACTGTCTAGTAATTTAAAATTGATTTATCTGAGTGCAGTCAATGTGCTAAAAAGAGAATGTCAGTCATTAATAACTGGAATAGAGGATTTCTGTGTTACCGAAATGTGTTTTTAGCCATCAGTGTAGCTTGAAGGAGCTATCTCTCATATCTCCCACAGAAAGGTTTTCCTGACAGAAAATCTCCCAGGATAAAGTAGAAAGGCAATACAACCATTTCGTTTTCTAATTGGTATGAAAAGCTAACCAAAGAGTAAGTGCAGTACAAAGAGGAGAAGGTGATTTAGTGTATGTTTCCAGCAATGCAGATATCAGCAAAGTTTCAAGTAACAAAATATTCATGGATTCATTTTTAGTTTATCATAAGAATTACATAAACCCTTTCTTTTGAGCACATAAATGAAAAACAAATCACAAACCCTAGCTATGTGTGCCAGAACTGTCACTCGTGTTCTTACAGTAGAGAAAGGCTATATCCTGTTTATCAGCTTCCTTTAATGGATTAAAATAAGGATGCTGCAGTATAACTAAATGCCACTGGGTATGATCCTACATGTTTTCTTAGCATAGGTGAAATTTACTGGAAGATTTTTTATATCATTTCATCTATGAAATTTAAGTTAGCTACTTGTGAGTGCTCTCTATTTTATTGGCTCATGCTCAGGATAACTTCTTTCCTTTTTGGCACTGCCCGTTTACTATGTATGGGCACATCATCTGGTTTAGTGATGGTTTTCGTCTCATCCTACAGTTGAGCTGAGTGTGAGATGCTGTTGTAACCTGAACACTGAAAGCAAAGACTGACCATCTCATATCACAACATCACAGTGAGCTGCAAAGCTTGGCTGAAAAATTGGATTCTCTTTTGAGGTCAGCAATGAATATCCAGTGGAAATAAAATTTCATTCTTTATTTTTCAAGCTGCTACTTTTTCCTACATGGTTATCTGTGTTTTAAGAGTTAACAAGACGAGACAGATAGACAAGTTCTTTACTGCTGCTGCAAATTGAAGTGTGATATTTTGAAGGTGAGTTCCTACTGATATGGAAAGTTCAGTATATGCTTCTGGTGGCTAAATGAAAAATACTTGTCATGGGAATTTAAATCTCCCACAGGTTAACTTGCAATATAAATGACATTAAGGGATGCAGGATGTTATATTACAGGGCAGGTGAAACTGACTAACACAGAGAAATAAGAAATATAAGAGCCAAGTTTTTCTTATTACCTTCAAATTACCTTCTAAACACATTGGAATCTTCCAAATGCATCAGAACACTTTGAGATTTCACTGTTGCAAAAATGCACAATGAATTTCAGTCATATCAGCTCTGTCATAGCACTCTGGACCAAACTAGGTCTCTTGGCTATAGAAATGATAAGACTTTCTGTCAGTAAGGCAGAAAGAAAGAAGGAAAAATTTTTTTCAATAATTCCCAATAATAATTCCCAATAATTCCTGCGCCTGAAAAAAAAAAATTCTTTACAAGAAGAAATGGAGGGTAGACATATTGCAAGAAGGAAATCCATGGGACCCTTACCATAAATAAATAATTATTTCATGAATCTCGTGTGTTACTAAAATTCTGATCTCTCTGGTTTTAAGTTGTTGCTCTGTTAAATGTAGCACTGGTACGAAGCACTGTGTAGGGATCCGCATCATATCTTTGACGAGTCATGAGAAATTCATAGCTCAGTCAACCACTCTTCACCCTTTTCTAGCAGATTATCCTTACAAAGCCTTTCTGAAATGATAAAATTGACTGAGTGTAATCTCTGCCCTCATATAGCTATATGGCTTCGTTAGAAAAAAAAGAACATTCTGTTTATACTTAGGAACATTTACTTAATACAATATCCATACAGAACTATATATTTGAGTAGGTTATGCCATACTGCTGGTTTGGAGCTTTTGGCAGTATGGAGTTATTTATATATGACTCAAAAAAGACCTGCATGAGCAGTTAAAATGTAAAGGCAATTTATTGATTTAGACTGCGATTGTCTACACATTTGAATTCTTCTGCTGAGTTTTGGTTTGAATTTTTATTCTTCAAGAAACATCAAATTGAAACTTGTTCTGAAATTCAAGGACTAAAAAAGCATAAGGCAATGATACTAAGAAATCTTTAAATGTCTCATTAATGGAATTTGGCAGATTATTTACAATCCATAATCTTTTTTTTTGTGTGTGTGTGTATTGTTTATGTACAGTACTAGGATTTATTTATAAGGAGAAATCAGGGCTGGTTGTCAACAACACTTTTTTCCCTTATTTTATTTTTTTAAAAAGCACCTTTTCCTTTTAAGGTCATGGGGCATGTAAAAAGATAATAGCCTATCTAAAACATTATCGTAAACAGAATAGCCTTCATCAGACAATGACTCAAAATTAAAATACAAGGAATATTAATGTCCATTTTGTTTTGACATTGTTGTGGTAAGGGATTTGCTCCTATCCTCTTACTCATATTGTATAATAACCTCAGCAAAGTATTTTCAGACATTACCAAGTGTTTTGAATTTAGTGAAGTGGGGAGATTTCTTGCTGTAGAACAAATCTGCTCTGAGTTATATGCATCTTTCTATTACCTTTACCTGAAAAACAGAGAACATAATTTGACTTTTGTTTCTAATATGAAGTTTAGAGAATCTGAAATATTTGGTAAATCAATCTATCAGAAAAAACAGATAATTTCAAATATTACATAGTTTCAAGTTCTGTTTTCAGTATATGAAAACTAATTCTTATTTCTATAGTTTTCTAAAATAGATATACGTCCCAAGACAAAATATTTTAATGGTATAAAATGATGTCACAGTGCAACAAAAATCTTTTCTCAGATATAGGGTTTTAAACACAGCTGAATACAAGCCAAAATAACATGCAGAAAAATGGACACAGAGACAAAAGTTGCAATACAATTTTCAGTATTCCTCTGGGCAAAATTCAAATCATTGCATCATTATGTTTTTCCTTAAAAATAGTAGTGTCTGCAAAACATAGATTTCAAATCATATGAAGTTTATCAATACTGACCAAGCCAAATGATGGTGTAACTGAAGGTATGTTTATAGTGCTAACATAATTTGCAAGCTTCCTAGTTTAATACACCATTGTTTCAATTAAGTACAGCTGAAGTAGCAACTTCAAACCAGTTTAGTTTGGATTTATATTCCCTGAAAAAAAATATTACTACATCACAGTAGCTCTCCCAGGTAACCAAACTGTAAGATCAGGTCCAGGTTCTGGAGTCCCTTCACATTCTTATTTTACATGCCAGAGAAAGCAAGTGCCCCAAACCCCCAGACCAGACAGGTAAGAAGCACAATATTTTTCAGCTGGTTCCTGGCCTGTGAAATAGGGAGATAGCACAGTGAAGTGCCTGAAGGATGTCCCTGCAGGTAGACAGAGATACAGACCTACATAAGCGTAATTAATTGAGAGATCAACTCCTTCACTGAAGATAAAACTCCTTTTGAGGTGTTAATATACATGGTAGCCAAGGACAGAAAAAGCAGTACTGTTTTCTGCACTTCTGGAAGGAAGAAGTCCCTTGGGAGAGCATAGCTATGGACTTGGAAAAGTACAAAATAATAAGGCTTGATTCATGCAGTATTAGAGTAATAAATAATTAACATGTTATCACACAGTATCACAGTATCATAAGGCTGGAAAAGACCTTTGAGATCATCAAATCCAGCCTATGACCCAACACCAACAGCAACTCATCATCTAAACCATGGCACTAAGTGGCTCATCCAATCTCTCTTTAAACACCTCCAGGGGCGGTGACTCCACCACCTCCCCGGGCAACGCATTCTAATGGCCAATCGCCCTTTCAGTGAAGAATTCTTTCCTAATATTGAGCCTAAACTTCCCTTGACGAAGCTTGAGACCGTGTCCTCTTGTTCTGTCACCGGTCGCCTGAGAGAAAAGACCAACCTCTGCCTGACTACAACCTCCTTTTAGGTAGGTGTAGAGAGATATAAGGTCTCCCCTGAGCCTCCCCTTCTTCAGGCTAAACAACCCCAGCTCCCTCAGTCGCTCCTCATAGGGCTTGTGCTCCTGCCCCTTCACCATTCTCGTCGCTCTCCTCTGGACGCACTCCAGCATCTTCTGTTTCTAGAGATGTCTCATGTAACACCCTGTGTTCTTTTATAGCATTTTGAAGGGCAGTGGCAAAACAGATTCCCCAGCACCTCCCTGAATGTGAATATAGAAATGTGCTATTCTATGCAACTTCCAAATGGTGCTCGTGTGTACTAACCGGTCATTTCACTTTGATGTAATATGATGTGAAGGGGTTGGAGATGAAGAATGAAAATGGAACTAAAAAGTCATTTGGGTCCAGTGGTTTCATTATAAAATCTTTTAAACTTCTTTGACAATGCTGATCTACCTCGTTATTTTCAAAAGACGCTGTAGCATCTAAAGGCTGCAGTCAATTTAGGGCTCTGTTGTGTCTAGTGAAAATGCTGAATATGTGGCTCTCATATCACTTAAAGTTTTGAGCACCTTTCTCCTGCAAATGTAGAAATCTTAAAGTTCAAGAGTATTATGGATGGATGGCAGAGGCAGAATTCTAGAACTGCTCATTGTTGAATTTGATCCTGTATTTGTACTTGTTGTGTGATGTGATGACGGGTGATGTGTTTCACATGTACTAATATCTTTCTATCCCTAACAAAACTGGCAGAGTTGATCACCAAGCATCATTTCCACTAATCATGTCAAAGCTCAGGAGCCCAAGAAGTTTGCTGCTATCATTCAGCTAAGCTTCTGCATCTTCAGAAATCCACAGCCCTTCTTTAGGAGCTGCAGTTTTCAAGAGTGACCCTGAGTGAAGCATCCTCTTAGTAACAAGCTGCCGATGGTGTCAGTGAACAGCAAGATCACACCAAATGAGTCCCAGCCCTCCTGAGACAATAATTAGAGCAGAAGATTCCCACAGTCCCACAGAAAAGAACCTCTTTCTTCAGTGACACATCCTAAAGCAAATATAGAGGGTAATGGACGCTGTGAGCTGCTTCTGAGAAACTGTATTCCCCTGGGGGGAGGCACAGAGATTTCGCAGGGTAAGTAGAGTTGAAGCAGCAGGCAAGTACTGGCGCTATTTGCATGCTGCTGGCAATCCAGCAACTTCAGACAGCTTCTCTCAGGCTGAATTCATTACCATCTGAGGAATTACAAGCCTAGGTTATGCATCCTTTATACTTCTAAGGGAAGAGAAACAGTAGGGAAAGAGCAAATAGTTACCCTCTTCTACGTGCTACTTTGCTCACTGAACGGTGATGTTCCCTTTATTTCATGAGTGCTCCTGTACACTCTGACTAAGCATTAGCCATCACACCTTGGTATCACATTGAAGTCATAGGCAATGATTCTACTATTTCTGGAAAACAAGAGGAAAATATGGGATGATAGAGAATACTGCTTATTAAAATATTTTGAAATGATAATACTCTTTAACTAGATGTCATCAAGTTGGGCTCACTGTTCATCTGTGCAACTATGTATGAACTGCTGTAATTGTTTGTGATGTTAGGTCTATTTTTTTAACAGCACTGCAGCTTCCTTTGGATAGGCTGTCTCTGCATTGTAGACACTGATGGGCCTGAAGCACAGTAAACGTGTGTATTAAATCTAATATTCATAAACAGCATTAGATTTACATTTGCAAATCTGGTTGTTGTCAACTTTTGAGAAACTGAATTTGCAGTTGTATCACACAACACAGTACCCTACCCATTTACTTCTGTGGAACACAGGGGAAAAAAGTAATTCTAAACTACAAATTCCATTTTTTCATATATAATCAGGATTGGGTTCCACAACCCTTAGAGCCATCCACCAAACCCTGCCAGTTTGACTGAGGAAATAGAGATTGGTGTTTAGTAATAGCTACTATAGTCTGTACAGACAAGAGACTTAAAGAAAATATTACTTCTCCAAACTCTGGAGGCATTGAAGTTTCTCTAAGAAAGGGATAGAAAAGATGAAAAGCATTAGGTTAAGATAGTTTTCCCTATAATCATTCTGATGAGTGACAAAGATGCTTTCATGATGGTGTCATGATGCATTTCATTTCAGAAGAAAGCAAGAAAGGATGATTTTAGTCTGCAAAATTAAATGTACGCTAAATCATCAATATATGAAAATAAGGCTTTACATATAGGTTTTTGATTTTTAGGCTGCCTTAAGTATGAAAGCTATCAGCTTCATATGAGCACAAGTTGCACATTATGAAATTTTAGTGTTTGCATTCAACTACCCATTCTATGCCCATCAAACCACAATTCATGAATTTCTATCAAAAACTGAATTTGGAGTAATGGCACTCCAGGACTGCAGGAACCTTCTGCAATGCCTCTCCATGGAAGCAATAATGTAACGTTTTCTTTTCCTCCCAGAGCCCTTAATAGAAGCTAAGATAAAATATGAGAACGTACTTCCACGTTATGATTAAGGAGAGTGACAGACGGATGAAATACAAGTGCCAGGTAACCAAGGTTGCTAAAATCCCTGGTTTTAGCTCTCACTTATCATGATTGAGCAGGAACAAGAGTTTTCCTACTGAAAGGTGCAACAGATTGCCAGTCTTTGGTCTTTAGCTTGTAAGGGTAAATGGAAGTGACAGATGCTGTACGCTTCAGTGAAAGAAGGGGCAAAACCCCCAATCTGTTTTAAATGTTATCTCAATGCAGTTCAGAGGTCCCATATTTTCATGTACCTAATATGTAGCTGCCTACACAGCTATGGCTGTGTTTAATTACAGTAGCTGTACACATGGGAACATGAAAATTGCAAAGAATTACTATTACAATTATGGATTGATTTTTCAGTGAACCAAAGTGAGTATTGATGAGTACAGTTATTCTTGCAATAAGCCAGTAAAAAAAGACAGATCTAGATGGGCCTTTGAATCCTTAAAAGGAAAAGTTTATCCTTGCACTTGCATATGGAACAGAGAAAACATAGAGTCCTGAGGGGTTTTTTAAGCAGTAAATAAAAATGACTGCATGTTTTCATCACTCTAAAGGAGTCTCATTAGGAGTAAATAGCTAAAGTTTGGATGGGGAGTTTTACTTAAAATGACAAGGTCTCCTAAGGTAAGTGTCTGAGTCATGCTGAGGAGAAGAAAAAAGAAGGATTCTTAAAGCACAATAATGAGAAACTTTATTAGTTGCTGAGGGCTGCTGCACTGACAGTAAGCGAAACAACTGCCAGACTGGCAGAAGAAGCTCTTGCTGGAACCTTGTGGATATGATTTTCTCTTGTGGCTGAAGTGTAGCAGTAAAAGGCGGCTCTGGCACTCCGAGTCTGGATGTCAGCTTTGCTGGCCTTGAATACTACAGTGTGAACACACCGCACGTTGATCTGCCCTGCTATACCCCAGAGCCTGTCAAATATTGAACACACTGCTAGGAAACCACTTGCTTTCCAGCCTGAGCAGAAGGATGGCTGTGGACATGAACTAGTGCGGGAGACCCCTGATTCCTTTTCACAGACAAGTATACGATCCTGAGCTGTCAGAATCAGTCATTCACACATCTCTATTACTGCACAACTTCTGAAGTGTTTTCCACAATCCCCCATCTATTAAAACATGGGAGTAATGTCAAGGGGTGTCTGATTTACCGCTGAATAATTTCTAGGAAAAATAAAATAATTACATGTAATTTCTGCTGCTATAAATAGCCACACAGTGGCAAATCTCTATGGATTGCAGCAAACCAGTGGATGGATTAATGCAGCAAAGCAATCCATGGACTTTACTATTTTTACTCTTCTGTTGTTCTGAACTACTGAAGTAAGGAGCACCGTATTTGGCTCACAATCTGGCTTCACTTGCAGATTTATTATGGCCTACGTTTTTGTCTCAAGACAGAACAAAGTTAACCCCACTGCTAATTTAGAAAGAAATTCTGCAAAAAACCGAATAGGTTATGGCCACTTTGGCATCCTCAGTATCAGAATGAGATCCACGAGATTACATGGAAATCTTCTGTTTTCAGGTATTGATTCTGAAGATGAATGAGGGCATCAAAAGCAAAACTGTGGTGCACACTAAGGGGAGCTCATTCTTAGAACTGACACTCCTGCTTGAGAAAAAGAGCAGTTCAAGGGAATTAAATGACCAATTGTAGAGAAAATTAACGTTAGGAAATGTCAAAGAATCTCAAGATAGAAACAAGGACTGAAGTACAGGGTAGCTAGTGAAAGCGGAGTAATAGTATTGCTAGAATTGAATGTAATTCCCTAAGATAGATAGTGTTTGAATCTTTCTAAGTGGGAATAGCTTTCTCTGTCTCTTCCATGCTTCCATAGCAGAATGAAGAGTGGGATCCCCAATCTTTAGCGCTGTTAATTGGTGTAGCTCCATGGAGAGAAGCATAATTTTGACTGTATCTGTTGGGCCATGAGACATGAGAGAAAATCCTCTTTCCCCTGTTTCACAGAATCAGTCAGCTCCTCCCCTGAGGCAATCTCCTTCCTCAGCAGTACAGTTCCTCTACTTACTGCTTTTATCTTGCATTTGCTAACTTTGCTTGAGTCTGGTGCAAAGGAGATTGTGAGGGGTAACTAACAGGCAAATTATCAGAAGCAAGCTTTGTCAAAATACACATTTTCAAAGCAAGTGTGGCTGTTTTGCTTTTAAATACCTCTTAAATATTTTATATAGATACCAGGAAGAAGCATTAATTCATTACAGTTTTCTAATTATAATATAATTATTAAAGACTATCTTCCTTTCTCAGGCAAAATTCTGATATTCAGAGGAATTCTGATAGAATGATATGAGCTACATTTGGCTTTTATTGTGCAATTTTAAAGGCAACAAAATACAAAAAGCCTGTAACGAATCATTAAACAAAAAAGGACACAGACCTTAAGGTGACACAAACAGGAAAAACATAATAAACCATGTGTCATGCTGCTGCAGCTGTTTCACCTCTTACCAATTTTCACAGTCTATAAAATCTTGGAAAGCACCAGATGTTTAGGGGAAGGTGTCTCACTCTCCCTAGCTTTGAAAGTAGATGCAAGATTTATTAGTGCTATATAAATGTGATTTCAGTCCTGACTTTTATATTTATAAACTAGGTGGAACGTGTAACACGTCCTGTTGACAGACAGCCTATTTACTTTCCTGTGCTCCTCCTCACTTGCAGACCTTGGGTGTCACTGGACAATTACAGTAACTACAGAACAATACCTAAACATGCAGTCCAAACTAGAGTATATGCTTAGTTACTGACAAACACATCTGAGAGTTTTCTCCTAGTAGTAACAATACAGAGATTATGAGCCAAGCAAAACTATCTTGTTGTGTATGAATATGCACTAACATTTGGGATTCCTGCCTACGCAGAGACTGTGCAAAAAATTATCTTTCTTTTCGAAGTGCATGGTTCTTAGTATCAGAACAGGGATAAAACTGCTCATGCATAATTTCCAATCTTTCATAGCTCAGCGGTGCTGTAAAGTGCTGCTGTTTGTTTTAATTCAGTGAGTAGAAGTTTTGTTGTGTTTAGTACTAAGGGAATTGCATGTGTTATTAGAAAGCTTCTGACAGCTGTCAGAGATGGAGACAACTTGCCGCATTTCGATCTTCCATAAAGAAAAGACTAAGGACACTCATCTTCAGCAAAGCTGTCAGAAGCCTCAAAAATGGGATAAAACAGAATACCTTTTCCAAACACAGGAAAACCTCTGTCTCTCCTTCTCTATTCCCTCCCCTATAAAGCCATAGAGGGAAAGTTATGTAGGTAGAAGAGGGAGAAAATATATCTTGATGTATTTGTACTTTATACTGCCTTGTTACCACTGACCTGATGGGATAATTGCATAGCAGCCTGCTTTTCTTTAAGGAAGTTTTACATAGTAAATAAATTAGCACTATGTTTTAACATAACATACAAGCTTTTGTGTAGTTTTTCTTTTCCAAGAGTAGAAGAAATCAAAATCTGAAAGACAGTGATGCAGACAAGGGCTTTCCATCAAAGAGACTGGAATTCTGAATCTGCAAGCATTTCCATAGTTTCCAAAACACACCTCACCCTTCCTAGCAGTCGCACTGAATTTAAAGGACGAGAAAAGGAAATCTCTTAAGACCTGAAATCTCACCTTCTGGCTTTTGATTTGAACAGGTGCCTGCCTTAATAAAAAATCTGCTGTTTATTTTAGTTAAAATGTTTATTTTTTCTAAAAGCCTATATTATATTCTTTGATCAGAATTAGTGGCAATTCAGCTCTTACTTTCTCTTCAGTGTTGTTAAGTAGCTTATGCAATGTCTTTAACAAGTCAGCATTGTTTTCCCATCAGCTCCTACTTAGCTTTCTGATGATGAACTGTCTTCTCTTCACACCAGTAATCCCACGGATATCCCTACATCTAGTGCTGCTTCCGATGTCAGCTCCTTTAACCAGTACAAGAAACTGAGAAGGCATGTTTATTTGCATCTTTTGTTTATTATTGTTTTGCATTTTTGGCTTATGCTATTTTTATAGCACACTCAATGATATTTTTCACTTTTCATACTCATTCAATTTTCATCCTGTTTTCTTCTCTCTATCCATCTTGCACCATCTCTGAGCAGAGTAAAGTAAAAATCCATGAACGAGTCAAGTTTTCACAGTCATATTCGTCAGTGGGTTTTGAAATGAAGCAAAATGAGATTGCTTATATTTTGTTTTTCCAGAAGTAGAAAATAACATTTCCTTTCTTTGGTTGCAATAAACAGAGTTTTATCACATGTTTTCCAGTTGCTTTTATTTTCCTGAAAGCCAGTCTAGCCTATGATGCTCATTGATGACTTGTGTGACTACCTGTTTCTGTTCTTTTTATATTATCATTAGCCTTGTCTAATTCCTCATCCTATCTTGTGTATAATCACAAGCAACTTGAAGCTTTCTGGATAAATGTTATTCTTCCCGGTGTCGTTTTGCTACAGGATATCTGATGGGCTGTTAAAAGGAGATTTTTTCTTTCTTTCTTTTTTTTTTTTTTTTTGTAGTTTACTTGAGTGAAGAGTCATGTGAATAAAACTGTAATGGTAGTTCTCCTTAAATACATTTTCTGTGCTCCATTCTAACGTTTTGATTGCATGTTTGGTACTTTCTATTTAGCACACTGAAAGGGAGATATTAACATATTTTATTCAAGAATTAGGAACCAATAATTTCTCATGTATGCAACTTTTTAAGTTTTTTTGCCTATATACTAGCAGAATTAAGAACAGCAGCTGTTGCAATTTATGTTGACTGGATGCTATACAATGTTATTATCTTCTTGGCTTTCAAGAGCCTAGTTTTCCGTTGTAATACATACTATTTCTGCCATGTTAAGCTTGTTATCAAATCCTCAACCAAAGCTTTCTCAACATTTCACATACCATGTAATAATTCAGCTCAGATGCTGTAACATCACACCATTCCCTTTGAAATATGAAGTAGAAAATGTGACTGGCTCGGGGTGGGGAAGAGTAATTTCTTATTGCAAACCAGAAATTAGAAAGTGAGGTGCATAAGCGGTTGCTTCATTGCGAATATTGATCAACAGTGTTTTCTAACCTCACAAAACTTTGCAAATGTTTGCTATTACCAGCATTTCCTTCCACTAGTATTTAAACTGTTCTTACCTATGAATAGATTCCACTCAGTATCCAAATCAGCCTGATTTGCCAGGCAGCCCTTCATTACATTGAGGCAATAGTTGTTGCAAGGTTTCACAGTGGGAAGTCCTCTGCAGTAAGGGCAGTACAACATCTTCATTAACGCCCGGATGCACCCAGGGGTGGGACTGACCTGCAGAGTTTAAGGTGGGGAAAGAAAAAGAAAAAGGAGGAAATCAATCTCCTGTCCTGAATTTCGGGATCGCCGAGATTATGCCTCTCAAGCAGTTAAGTGCAGAAGGGCAATTTGTGAAAAGAGCTCTACCCTTAATAACACCTTACTATGAGACTAATTGATTCCTGCCAATTATCTTCATTTAGAACAGGCAGCAGTGATTTTTAGGAATGCAAAAATCAACACTCCCCTACTGACGGCATTGTTGCCTTCCCAGCCCTCCCACACAAAGTCTGCTGGAAAGCAAAGGAAAAACACCCAGGGAATCGTACGGACAGTAACTAACTGATCCTAACATGGAGGATCCTGAGGAGACCCCACACTCTTCCTACTCAAGCTGGAACTGTCAGTCACACTGTCACTGGATCATATTCTCCACTTTATTAGCGCACATTAAATCCAGGATAATCTGGATGATTTCTATAAAATTATTCAGAACTGCACTATGACAAAGGAATATCATTCTGTTTTCAGACAAAAATATCTTTCTATCTTCTCAGACAATTTCATGAAGAGATCAGACGGGGCATTTTTTTTTTTATGCTTTCAACATCTTGAGTGATAAAAAGCATTATAGACAATAGTCTAATGCATTTCAATTTACATATCAGCATGGCACAACACAGCTGCACAAGGTGAACTTAAAACAGCGACCAAAGTGGATGGAAAGACACCCAATGAACATAGGATTTCCAATCCTAGTCATTAACACTGAGCATGGCTGACAGAGGAAGTAGTGTGTAGATATAAATCTTTAGTGATATATGTTACAGTTTGCAATAGATGAGTATGGGTTTCCACGAGAGGGAGCACGGAGGTTAGGGAAAGGGTTTTGTATAGGGCTTCTCTGTTATTTCTAATGATTCTTCTACTCATCTTTTTTAGTCATCAAAATGCTGGGCATCTATTCAGCAATGTGCCTTCCATGTTCAAAGGATAGAAATAGATTTTTTTTGGATTGTTACTTTATCCCGCTTCTTGAAGGGCAGGATAAGTCATCTTCTGGAGGACATCCACTGAAATCTCCATATCTAAATTTAAACTGCACAAATTGGTCACATTTGACAACCATGTGAAGTTCCTTGGGTAAATATTATTTCCCTCACCCTCTCGTTTCTGTATTTGTTTCATTTCAGATTTTAAAATTATATGTGCTACTACAGCATAAGTTTCTTGTGTTGGAGTGACAATCTAGATCAGTGACGGAGGGCTACAGGTTCCTCAGTGATTTCAAAATTCCCAGACAGGAGAGTGCAAAGCAAAGGCACCTCTTCCATTCATTCTGTTGGTTTATGAATAAATGCAAATATGAATTTGAAGGTTTTTCAATATTTAAGATAACTTGTGCTGAAAGCACCAATTTGACTTTGTACTGTAGCAATATGTGCTAACCTGACTGATGTGGTTTGTAATATTGGGATTGTATCTAAAATGACACTGCCTTTAATTTTCTCTAGAACTCCTCCATTTTTGATGCTAAATCACTGATTTTTAGAGAACTATGCAGAACATACTCTTTACATTGGACACTTTCACATGAAAACAGCTCTGTTAAGAGTTATAGTAGATGCTTCTAAGTACGCTCAAAAGCGATTTTTGCCTTGATTTCCTAGGATAATGCACTTTACTCACAAAACACACTGGTCATATGTGTGAAGGTATATTTATCCATCCTTTTCCAATAGCTTTTGAATCTGTCAACGAATTTCAATCAAATTTGACTGAAGACTTCAGGTCTCGGTACATTAAGAGCCTACATTGTTTTTGAAAAGAGACGACTGGGAGAAGAAAAGGAGAAAGGCTCTATTAATGCCTTTATTGAGGAAAAGGCTGAAGCGTGAGGTCAGTTCCTCACAGATATCAAAGAATATATGTGGAGGAATGATGCTGTGAATGACACATGGCTTAAGAAAACACCAGGGAGAACTTTCACCTTATTAAACAGCAGAAAATCCAAATACAAGGAAAGCTGGACTTCATGATTTCCACTGCTGAGAACTACTTAGTCACTTATCCAACTGTTTTCTCTTTACACCTGCAAACCTAGAATAGGCCAATTTTTACAAAAAGATGGGACAAAAGTGGGACAGATTGACTTATGGTCAACAACGGAATCTTCAAAAGTACTTTGACATCTGTTGGCACTGAGAGTTTTTTCAGCAAAGTGCCTTTCATGCTTAAAATTATGCACTTTCTTAGGCCTAGAAGACTTGTCACTGCAAAGTTATCAGCACCTGGTTGACCCCTAAGTTAAGCTGGAACCCGTATGTTCTCCCACCTACGCATTCCCAAACTCGCTTTGCTCCTTGTGCTGACAACATATATACCTATAGGATCTTGATCTTGCACAAAAACCTCATGACAATTTAATGAGAAGTAGTTCCCTCTCTATACAGTATATATTTATATAAATCAAGTATCATAAATATTTATATGGGCCTTATTTTATCACTAGACTGAGAAGTAACTATCTATCATGTCCTTCTCTGCCAGATGTTCAGATCATATTCCCGATCTGCTAGGACAGGACCCTTAAGGCCACTTAGAATATCTACGATGGCCCGGTGAATCTTGGATTCTTGTTGCATTACAGAAAAGCTTTAACCAGAGTACTGCCAGATGCAATCCTCAGTGATCTGGTCAGGACAAATTTCCACTACTCAAAAAGAAAGAGCAGGACCCAGGTGTCTCATATCTTGTCTGAATATTTTTAATATCCCCTGTGCAAAATTTTGGCATTATCAACAGTGCTTTGCAAGAAATGAAAATGCCCTGTTTTTGTTTAGGGAGAAATAATACAATTTTAAGATAAAAGGCCAAGTTGTGACTCCAAAAAGAATCCAGACAGAACCAGTTTCTAAGGAACTTCTGACATATCTGCATGAGCCTCTGACAAAACCAACACAAGCAGCTCCTTGCTGATCAAGCTGGATGGTGCAGACCTCCATTTCAGAAGAGGCTATGCTGGTAAAATAAAATACAAATACAGATCAATTGCTGTCTCTGAGGCCAAGTGGCAGGGACTGACCTACGTTTGCACTGCTTACTGCACCTTTTGCTCCAAGATGGCCATATCCCATTCTACTACGTAGTGTTTGATAGTACATCTCCTTTGGGCCCCACCTTGTTCCTCAGTGACTAAAATACATAATAATTATTTTATGTGGTTACTTTTTCAGCTTAAAGTGTTTGGAATAACAGGAAGCAGTACTGCTGACAATGGGACCAAAAGGAAACTAAATATAATATTGCACGTTTTGAAGCACCTTAGGAGGTTACGTTTGACAGTGGTTAGACTACACTTGGATTAGCATTGGAAAGAAGGGAGGGAACCAAAACAAGACAGGCACCTTCATGCAGCTTTCTGGAGGTAATAACTGTCCCCCAAACAGTACACAGACACTGTGTGGAGAGAGCCAGATGGAGAGGTCAAAAAGCACCCAGGAGGAGAACTAACAGTTACCTGTGACCCGAGCACACAATGAGTCACATTCTTAAGCTTGCTCCATATTCCCTTGTCACTTAACAGTACTGATGTACCTCTGGGTGTCTGATCCTTCCCACCTGTGGCACAGGGAAACATCAAAGTAACTTAGCTACTTTAGAAGTCTGAAGGCTAAAAAGTTAAATGCAGTGTAACAGCAGTTAAGTTCCTGTGTGAATTTAGCCTTCAGTGAGCAACCAAATTTCAGTTCCCAGCTTCAGCTGGTTTTTTTGGTACCTTTATTTTCAGAGAACACAGTCAGGTCTCTTTCCTTCTTCAACAAGAACTGAAGTATCTTTCATGCAAAAAACAATTGAATTTTGCTCTAATATTCTGAAATCTTGGTAAAAAAGCAAACATAAAAAATATTCAGCTTAGCATGTGAGTATTTCTGAAAGCTATGTACATATGAAATCTGGACATTATCACAGAAATTTGATTTTCAACCACCTATGATTGGCTTGCTACTTCTTGCTGTTGGTAAACTCCATGAAATGTATTTTCAAAGCCTATTTCTCATTCCCATCTCAAAAAAAACATATTCAGAGTCTCTCATGCCTAATAATACTCCTATGCCTATCAGTCAAAAGGCAGATATTTATTTCATACAGAAGCAGTAAAAATCTGCATTTGCTGAGGAAAGCTGTTCATCCATTCAGGCATTTCAATGGTTTTTCTGTAACTAACATTTGTGGATGGATATGGCTTGGATTTGGTTTTATTTGTCTTTTAAAATACATTGCAATTGACTCTATGCTAACAAGAGCAGAGAAATTTTCACAGACTTCAAGGTTTAGAAAGAACATCCTGATGTAAATCATACATTATAAATCAATTAGATCACAGTGAATGACAAAACAGGGGAACCTGCTGTAGAGGAGTCATCAATTATACTGTGTTGTCTTCGTGACTGACTAGGACATCTTCATTTGAGTATACGCGTATGTGGAAAGCGGCACAGAAAAGTGCCTTTCTGAGCTTTAATTGAGCCTAGTAGCTGCAGGACATTTTACATTACCGCATTTTATAACATTTTCTGACAGCTTCAGTTTTATCTAGATATACATTTTTGCATACATGCAAAAAAATGAAAAAGCAAGGTTCTTAAGGGCTTCATTACCAAACACTTGTTTTCCCCCTTCAGAAATCCTAGGAGGAATATTATTTCATCTAGTAGACAGGTTTTGCAATGGTGAACTTGCAAATATAAATAATTGAGGAGAGAACTTCTTTGGGTAGAAGCCATGGAACTGTACTCTCTTGTAACACTGCATTTGCAAAGACTGCTTTGTTACGTATTTGACCTGATTTTATAATCAAAAGCCTTGGCTTTGTCAGGTATACAAATATAAATTTTTTTTTTCTAATACAAAAAATCAGACAAACTGATGAAACAACTAGTAACTTTTAGAAGGATCAAGTGCACTGATGTGCTGTTTTCCTACTTGTATTTACAGGAGAAGTAGGTGGTATATGTGGTCTGATAAAAAAGTAGGCTTGTTCTTCCAAAGTAATTTTGAATGTACATAAACTCACAGCATAAAGCCCTACTTAAGTTCAGATCCTGTCATTCCTTGGCTTATAATAAAATCTATCAAATATGAGCAAAATGAAACAAAACTGAGTATCACCCCTGAGACCATAGCAGGGTCCACAACTCCTTCCTACATTTCCTGTGCACCCAAAGGAACTGATCCCATCTAGAATTATAGAGTCAGTCCTTAACATGAAGACTGTGAGGGAAAACTGCCAGGAGGAACCAGTCAATTTTTAGACATCTGGCTGGGGAAGTAGATACTCTTTTAAAATGCCTCCACACTAGAACAACCCATAGTCTGGGAAGGAGAAGACAATTGCTTTTTGTTTCTCACAAGCTTTACAAACGCATTAACAACCAGGCTGCTGGATAAAATCTAGAAACTTCTACTCAGCATTCGAGATGAGGTATTGGATGTTTTGCTATATACAAGAGAGTAAGGTGTATTCCTGCAATCCCATAGAGAGAGTTTTGAAATGAATTCCTGTCATTAGCACTCTCCACGCAGCAAGCTGATGTGTGTCCTGTGCAGGCATGGTGCATTGTCCAAGAAACTGGGACACTGACATCCTTAACTTGCTTTGCGGGTCTCTGTGTACTCCACCTGCAACTCAATGATGGAAAAAAGAGCTAAGTTTACCAAGCATAATTTTGTTCACAGCCTGATTATCTCAAGGGTTTCAGATAGGATTTAGAGCAATAATAATAAAACACTTACACATGTGCCCCGGTCAGAGTTTGATCTTGAATATATTGGCATGTCTCTACCAACTCTGAGAGAAATTTAGACACCACTAGAATAGCTGTTCCCCAACATTCTTCCACCAAAAAATAACATAACTCTGGATAACTCCAGTTCTAGATCCTCCTGTTCAAAAAGCCGCACTGTATGATTCTAGTAGTTCCATCCAAAACTATATCTAAAATCAAATAGGACATAAGAATTAGAACTTCATTCTTGTGATTTCAGAAGAAAATCTTATAATTAAGAATTGCTGATTATTGCATTCAACATGCTAAAACTAAGAAATATTTCCTAATCACACAAAATTTTGTTTCTGATCTCATGAAATGGATGTAAACCCATTGTAAACAGTGAGGTAACTGAGATCAGACTGTGATGTATCATAAGTATACTTCACAGGGTATACAGGATTGCTGGAAACCTTGGGTGACCCATCTTAGGAGCTACAGGTCCTTTGTTTTCCTTTCATCTTTAATTAACATCACTACAAAGACTAAACTTCAGTCCAATCACTCACTATTTTTCATCATATGTCTTTGACAGTATTTTCTCAATATGTTTCAAGTACTCCCTACTGATTTTTGTTGTTGTCTTTTTTAACACTGAGGAAAGAGGGTAAAACTTAACTGGCAATGATTTTTTTCTTCATTTTGCTCTCTTTTCTTCAAACAAGACTTGTTTACTCTTGGATCCAAATGATTAGTTTTTCTCTTTCTCCATATTGTGGCTATTTTCATGAGCACTACGTTACTGCTGATTTTGTGTAATAACTTAGATATTCAGTGAGTTCTTTTCAGCAGATTTCAGCTGAAAATATGTCTGCGTGTATCTAATTAAAACTACATAGAAATATTCATACGATGTCTGACTGCGTTATTGAAGGTGGACAATTATTGCTCCTCCATTCCACAGATAAAAAAATGTAACATCACAAGCAATTTCTAAAGATATTTGAATGGATAAAACCCTAAAAGTTATGCACCAGAATTTTTCAGTACTGCTTATAAGTATCACTCTCATCTGTGATTTACCTAAGTATTCATAACATGTAATTCTGAAACTGGCTGTAGGAGAATAAGGACTGCAAGTCTGTAAGTGATTACATCAGGACATTGTACATCTAATACTAATTCACTGTTGGGAGAGATGACTTGTGGTATGTCACGATTTCCCCACAGAAGTCAAGGGCAAAAACCCACAAGGACAAAATGCTCAGATGTTTACTTGGGTGAGGCTGAACCTATATTTACAGAGGAAAAGAACAGCTTCTCCTATTTTTAGGAAACTAGGAAAATTACTTAGATTATCCAAATACGGAAAATCTAAAGTTAGAAAACCACTTGAAAAGCTGCTGTCGCAAGGTTATTTTGTGTAAAGCTATTTTTTTAAGCTCTTGAATCACTTCTGAGTGATGTTTTAAAGCAATTTTTTTTGCAACTTTAGCTCCTAAAAACCAAAATGTTCAGATGTAAATATTAAAATGTTCTTAAATCTCATTTTACCTGTCAGTGGCACAATCAATTTCAAACAAACTGGGTGGAAAAACACTGATTATAAATACGATTAAACCAAAAATTTCTTTGACTGAAAATAGTAGAAGCTGCAAAAATACTCCAGGATATGGGGGTTTACATTCCATGAGATATTACTGAGCTAAAAAATCTTTCATGCAAATTTTCTAGAAAAATATTTATCTTTCTCATCTGTTGTTAGAGTAAGCCCACATTAAATAGAATTTGAGGTATGGATTCCATCTGTTATTTACCCAGCAATTCAAGGGCAAAGCTAAGGTGAGAAATCTTTGAAATATTTTTTTCCTTCCACTAGCAGGAGATGAGAAGTTTTCTGTTACACAGAAATAAGGAAGGAATCTCACAGCTGTTAGGCTTTTCTAATCCCACCATGTCATCTGGAACATAAGCTTTAATGCACTCTTTTAATAAAAAGTAGTTCCTCTGCTTTCTTCCCAAAGAAAAAAATCCACTGCACCTCACTTAGAAGGGAATGTGTTCGTTTCTTCCAGCCTCATGTAGAAATGTCTACGGTTTGCTCCAGATAAGAGGTTCTTGGTTCAAGAGGAAAGCATGTACTAAATTTTTCAGGGCTGAAAACAGAATAGGACATGACTGTAAGCAACAGGGTCAGAAAAACCCCTGAAACTGACTACTTCAAATAATATAGGGAGCAAAAAGACACTCTGTGAAGTCTAGTGTTTCAGAAGAGGTATTTACTTATGATTTGCTTGACACGTACCATTGACACATATCAAAATCTCACCTACATTCTCTTACAAAACAGATTAAATTCAGGCTACAGCCAGGCATCTAAAATAGGTTCTTATTGCTCTCTCCAGTGATGCTATAATGGCTAATCCATAAGCAAATATCTTCATGCATAGAGTTAAAGTTAAGCAAGAGGAATCCACGTTTTTTTCCAAGCAGGAGGATGTTACCAAGCAATGAAGTGCGTTTGCCTTGTAGAACAGTCAGAGGAAGAGACGAGTTGAAAGAGGCATTAAGAAAGAATGGTGAGGAACAAACGTCAGGCTGGGCTCTGCACAATCAAACAAAAGTGCTCGCTGGAAGAAAAAAGGTGTTGCAGAGAAGTAGGTTAAGTATTGCCCAGGTACAAATCACAAATAGAAGGGGAGGTCCTTGATGATTTGGAAATCAAACCCCCAGATAAGCAGGAGGGAAAACTCTGAGAAAGGGTTGAGGTAGAAAAAAAGAAGAGCTGCCACAGCAGGCGATAGTGATCAAATCAAGCCGTGAGGCATGTTGTGCAGCAGAATCTGGAAAAGAAAATGATGTGAAGAATGGTCAAAGCCAGTCCTACTTACAACACTCAAGAAGCGTGAAATGCAGACTACATACCTGAGAGCAGTCTTGCTGGCTGCCTATCTATGATTCACAGTGCAAACCAGAAAAGCACCTGAGAAGAAAATCTGTTCTCTCAAATAGAGAGAGGAAGCAGCAAAAATGTTCTGATTCACAAGTAAGTCTTGTTTGCTGTTCACTGACCTGTGAGTTGTTTTACTGACTTAAAAAGAGCATGAAGCTCAGAAGGGTTGTGAGATGTCTTAGTTGTGCGGTGTCAGCAAGAACACACTAGCCCTGATGAGAAGGAAATAAATGCATACATAGTATTGGAAATCTTGGTCAATGATATGTTATGCAATAATTTGAGGTGACAAGTGACAACAGATTGACCTAACACTTTCCAGCTCCTTCCTGCTGTAGGAAACATGGATGGAGTGATGATGCAAAAGAAACTTTAAAGTTTATTTTAAAGTAGTCACTAACTGAATTTGTCAACAATGGCAATCTCCCAGACACAGCCAAGTAAGGATATGCAGATTCCTTACAGGTGCCTTCCCACATGACTGATGAATTATCTGGGCTGCATAGTGGCAGCAACTAAAGATAAGGACTGGATGGATTAGTACTAGACTAGGAGGGATAGCAAGGCAGGCAACTCAAAGGTTTATAGCTTTGCCTACTTGCTAAGCTTCATTATATTCCTGCATGGAATATTTGTCAAGTGAGTTCAAAGGGTAAATGCCCTAAGCAACCCTGGGTTGTCTGGAAAAAAAGCAAAGGGATCACCATAGAAACAAAACATGATTTTTCAAGTTGCCCATGTTCTTGGGCTTTCTCCATTAAATTCAAAACCACCAAAAAGATAGAGTCCTGGGTTTTGAAATGAAACATTAAGTCTGATTTTTAGCAATAAGTGGTCACACTTCAGACATGAGTACAAAATTACAGTCATCACTTCGGGAAGAAATGCAAAGCTTGCTTTAAAGACTGACAATTTGCTGAAGACCCTTCAGCCCAGTAGAAAGCAAGATGCTGGTTATCTGGGACACAACAGAATAAAATGCTTTGCTTATGCTCCTGTTTCACTTCCTGATGTGAACAAAGCACAAGATGACAATCGCAGGACAGTAAAATAAATGCAAGTGCAGAGATCAAAAGGGAACATCTTAAACTACTTCACTGAAGTGAAGAAGTGTATCAGATCTTTAAGGTATCTCAGCTCTAGTCAGATGCATGGCTGTGCTCTAATAATCAACTACAGGCTCCTCATTATGATATGCAATGTCTTGGTAATATAGTCAGGGTAACACAGAAGCAAAGAGATGCTATATAAATAGCTCACCATCTATTTATAGGATCCATAAATGCCCACTGCATTATGTGGGCCCAAATCATGTGAGATCACCTTATTAGCTCCATGTTAGCATTTCCTCTTTTATGGTTTTCCAAATGCTCGTTAGATTTGCGCAAAGCTGCTTGTAAATATAAATGCCATATATAAAATATTTAACAGATGCTCAAATGAACCTTGGGATGATGACTATGGTCTAGAATGACTTGTTTATGGGATGTATGACCACATTTCTGCTGAATATTGCAATTGCAGCTTTTGGAACTGCATAGTAGAAAGTAAATTTACTTCATGTAAGCCTTATTTGATTTGATTTGATTTGATTTGATTTGATTTGATTATTTCCATTCTTGATAACTCTTTCCCTATAGAAACAAAATGTAACAATAGAGGGGTCCTCACTAGTGTCTGCATGCCCTACTTCCAAATCACTGCAAGAGAAACATAGGAAGGTGATTCAAATGAGAATAGTTAGGGGAATTAATATGCCTACAGTAAGAACAGGGATTCTTAGTGTTATGTCTCTGAGTTGTGCACTAAAGAAAAACATGGTCCAAAGTACTAGCACTGGATGAATACATGATATGAAGTCAAGTACATAATTTCCCTGAGAATGTTTTATTGGATCATATTCAAAAAGTAGTCCTATGTAAGATCCAGCTTTCTTCCTCCTTCACAGTCATGATTACATAAGCATACAAAACCTAAAACTATGTACAGCAAAATTAGATGTCTTCTTCTGTGGTATTTAACAGAAGGATAATAATGCCTCTATTATACCTAGTATTATAGAATTACAGCTTATGTACCACAATTTTTGAAAAACAGTCTAGTAGAAAGTTAGAACATTGTGGTGTTGATTTGAAATAATCAAGTGTCTACTGAAAGAAAATTTGTTCAGTTTAAAAAGGTTATTTGATAACACTTGCAGGCAGCAGATCAAAACCTACACTATGAAAATATATCTGACGATCAGATTTGTTTTTTCTTTTTATGTAGGGAAAGATTAAATGTAAAATTTACTATTAAATCTTCATTTAATCTACCATGAATTTTAGGTTGATGTACAAAATAGAAGTAGAGTCTACGAACGTATGAAAACATTGTTTTTAATATTTTGTTCCTCATAAATTCTCAGTATGTAACTGTTGTTTATATTGTTTTACTTTATCCACAACTGAGCAAGAAAATTTATTCTATGTTGGACTGACTGGGATCTAAAAGGCAGCAGATCTAAAAATGTGAAAATTAGAAGAAGAAATTAAACTGGGAAAAAATATAGCCTAAGATTATTTTCTTTTACTCAGACATTTTGCCATAGTAATTTAAAATCCAACAATTTCAATTATTACTACAAGCTACAGAAACTGCCTTGATTTAGAGTTATGACTTTCTCAAGTGCAGAAATCACTCATTTATGTGTTATGGTTTAGATCTGTCAACAGCCCTTGAGAGCACTGATCCTGTGTCATTCTCAGTGGGATGGAGGTGCTCTGTAGTACGTACTGAAGACCCGGTCACAGATGCATACTTCCCATTTGTTGGTTAAGGTCAAGTGCATCGTCTTTCCTTATCACTTTAATATCCAATACGTCCTCAGTTTGAAGATTTTATATTAAATGGATTTGGAGGGTACAGGAAGGAGCAACCGCTTCCTCCATCAACTGCTCGCATCAACCCAAAACTGTAGTGCTTCCAGGCACCGTGGCCACTTTGTGCCTGCATGTCAGGATGTGATACCCATGTATAAAACCACCCCATGTGCTTTGGTCTTTTTTCAGGTGTAAACTGTATCCATGATTGCTTCCACAGACCTTCTGGTCATACAACCAACTGCCACAATATCACCCACACCGCTGATTCTGTGTACTCCATGGGACTGATGCAGCCATTGCAGCTGTGCTTTTCGTGGAGAACTCCTGAAATCTTGGGTCAGAGATACAGCAGCTTCTATGAGGAAGGCTTGTAACTGTGATTGCCTTTATCCCTGTTGGCGTCATTCTTCACAACAAACTTGCACAAACTTTCCAAAATAGGTTAGAACAGACTTAATTGTGCTGTGGACTGAACTGGTCCTGAATACACCTACAGACAGACCAGGACAAGATTTTTTTGTATTTCTCCCCCAGCATGCCAAGTTCTGCTTTAACAAAGTGAAAGGTGGGGACCAGAGGGAGTATAGTCCCTCCCACTGTAGGGGAAGATGAGGCTTGTAACCACCTGAGGAATCTGAACATATACAAGTCTGTGGGACCTGATGAAGAGTCCTGAGGGAATTGGCTGTGATTGCCAAGCCATTCTCCATAATATTTGAAAAGCCATGGCAGTCAGGGGAAGTCCCTTGTGACTGGAAGAAGGGCAATATTATATGCATTTTTGAAAAGGGTACAAAGGACCCTGGGAACTGCTGACCTGTCAGCCTTAGCTCTGTGCCTGGGAAAATCATGGAACAGATCCTCCTAGAAGCTATGCCATAGCACATGGAGGACAGGGAGGTGATTCAAGACAGTCAACATTGCTTCACCAATGGCAAGTCCTGTCTGACCAACTTAGTGGCTTTCTGTGATGGAGTGACCCCATGAGTGGACACAGGAGAAGCAATGGATGGGGGTTGGTCTCTTCTCTCAGGTGACCGGCGACAGAACAAGAGGACACGGTCTCAAGCTTTGCCAAGGGAGGTTTAGGTTTGACATTAGGAAGAAGTTCTTCACTGAGAGGGTGATTGGCCATTGGAATGCGCTGCCTGGGGAGGTGGTGGAGTCACTGTCCCTGGGGGTGTTTAAGGAGAGATTGGATGAGGCACTTAGTGACATGGAGTAGTTGACAAGTAGGAGTAGGTGTAGGTGTTAGGTCATAGGTTGGACTTGATAATCTCAAAGGTCTTTTCCAACCTTATGATACTGTGATATCTGTGTAATCTATCTGGACTTCTGTAAAGCCTTTGACCTGCTCCCCCACAACATACTCCTTTCTATATTGGAGTCATATGGATTTGATGTGTGGACTGTTTGGAGGATAAGGTCACATTCACAGAATAGTGGTCAATGGCTTGATGTCCAGATGGAGACCCATGATAACTGGTGTCCATCAAGGATCTGTACTGGGACCAGTGCTGTTTAATATTTTCATTAATGATACTTACAGCGAGATTGAGTGCACTCTCAGCAAGTTTGCAGATGACACCAAGCTGAGTGGGGCAGTGGTCACATCAGATGTATACATTGTCATCCAGAGCAACCTGAACAAGCTGGAGAAGTGGTTCTGTGTGAACTTCATGAGGTTCAACAAGGCCAAGTGCTAGATCCTACACCTGGATCGGAGCAACACCCGGTATCAATACAGGATGGTGGGCAATGTAATTGAGAGCAGCCCTGTGAAGAAGGACTTGCGGGTGCTGATTGATGAGAAGCTCGACATGAGCTGGCAATGTGTGCTTGCAACTGAAAGGGCTAACCGTGTCCTGGGCTGCATCAAAATAAGTGTGGCCAGCAGGGCAACGGAAGTGATTCTCTCCCTCTACTCCACTCTCATGAGTCCCCACCTGGAGTGCTGTGTTCAGTTCTGGAATCCCCAATATAACAAGGATATGCAACTGTTGGAACGGGTCCAGAGGAGGGCTACGAAGATGATCAAAGGGCTGGAACACCTCTGCTGAGAGGACAGACTGATAGAGTTGGGCTTGTTCAGCCTGGAGAAGAAAAGGCTTGGGAGGGACCTCATAGCTGCCTTCCAACACCTGAAGGGGGCCTAGAGGAAAGTTGGAGAGCGACTTTTCATAAGGGCTTGTAGTGATAAGGCAAGTAGGACTGCCTTTAAATTGGAAGGGGGAAAGTTTAGATTAGACTTCAGAAAGAAATTCTTCATGATGAAGGTGGGGAGACACTGGAAAAGTTTACCCAGGGAGGTTGTGGATGCCCCCTCTCTGGAAGTGTTCAAGGCCAGGTTGGATGAGTAGCCTGATGTAGTGGGAGGTGTCCCTGCCCATGGCAAGAAAGTTGGAATTAGATGATCCCTTCCAACCCAAATCATTCTATGATTCTATAGTTTGCTAAGTAAGATGTCAGTCCTTGCCAGATCGCAAAATCCCCATTCATGCTGAACCTGAAAGGACCACACAGGTAGGACTGAATGATAACTTGACCCATGTCTCAAAGTGACAAATGACTGAATACACTGCCAGCTAAGTCAGAAAATCCAGTAAGAGTAAAATATAGCATTGTATAATGGTTACCTGGCAATAAATTCGTATTTAAGTTGTTTCATTGTCACTTGTCTTTATCTGATTAAGCCACCTGATTTATAAAACATGCCGGAATACAATTTATATATGGCAATACAATCCACCTAGTGGTCTGGTTTCCAGAACCACAGGGATAAACATGCTCAAACCACAAAGGCACTCTCAATGCCAGATATCCATTTATAATGCCTGCTGAAAGATGTCTCATCATTACCATCTCCGGTATGGATGAACTGTCAGCTACACTACCACAACCTCTTTCCAAACCTTTTAAATGTAAAGAAAGTCACAGTCATGTCCAAAACACAAAGGTATTTCACAAGCTGGGAGAGATTTCCTCATCAGTGCAGTAATATCATTCACCTTCTCTGAAGAAGATAACAGGGATATCACTGTGAATTTAGAACTACTGTAAACCTTTGTCTGAGAGGCCACATTTTTCAGTGGATATGAGAAGTACTTGATAGTGTCCTGTTTATCCAAAGGTGGATATTGGAACAGATAGTGAGCCTTACAGCTTTGGTCCAGGTACCTCAAACCATAGTAAAAAAGTATAGTTTTACTGTGCCTGCCCATTCAGCAAAGACTACATTGTTTCTGATATTTCTAGAAATAAATGTCTTAAGTAGAATACAAGTTCTAAAAGATCTATGTTTTATAACATCACTGAAACATTTCTAATGAAACATTAGAGGGTAAACATAACTGGTTTTCTTTTTTAAACAGTGGAGGTGTGAATGAAATAGATGCTGCACTGACAACTACCAAGGTTCCTTTCTTTTTCTTACATGGGCAAGTGCAGTGAAGTTCAAAGCTGCACAAGGTCTCCTGGATATTCCACCCAATGCCTGGATTTAAAGGATTGTCCCCAGAGCAAGAGAAAGAGTAAATTTGCTTATGTTTGCTTTATTTTTCAGAATCCCTACATAAGATACTTTAAGCATAACAGCCAATTAAAGCCAACAGTGACTGGATTCTGCAGCACAAGTATCTCTAGCCCAAGAAGTAAACTGGGATCTCCTGCTCATTCCCCATGTCAGTAAAATGCCATTTGATGGATGGTCTCAAAATTAATTATTGAGGTCAATTTCAACTGGGTACATCTAGTTTGCTCCTCTTTCATCAGAAGACAGTTTTCTAAATCACAGAGAAAAATCACAGCATAAAAGTAGTCCTTTTTTGCTGTTATTGCTTATTTCACTTCTAATTTTGTCGCCACCACTCTGCACCTCAATCCACAGTCCCAGAAACCTATACCATGAACAGCCCACAGACAAATAAGCAGATAAAATAAGCTGATATCTACAAATGTTTTGTTTGATGTACGTTAAAAAAAGTGAAATTAAAAAAGAAATATGAACTTCAACAGTTTTTAGAGCTTATAGAACAATATTTCTAATGTGACGTTTTCCATGCTAGCAAACATTCTAGAATAAAGAGTATAGGTAAGGAACTCTCGCTATCAAATCTTTCTGCTATCTTTCTGACTTAGGTTGGATTGTAATTGCAACTCGTTACAGAATCTTAGAAAGAGATTGGAAAAGACCCTTAAGATCATCAAGACCCACCATTAACCTAATACTGCCAAGTCCTGAACCACGTTCCTAAGTGCCACACCTACATGCTTTTTAAATACCTCCAGGGATGGTGACTGAACCACTTCCTTGGGCAGCCTGTCCCAATGATTGACAACCCTTTCTGTGAAGAATTTTTTCAAAATATCTAGTTGAAAGCTCTCCTGATGTAACTTGAGCCCCTTTCCTCTCATTCTATCACTTCCTTTCAGGTAGTTGTAAAGAGCGATAAGGTCTTCTTGTAGTCTGTAGGAAAACTGTCCCTCAATCAATCCATTTGGTTCTTGCAGCACCGCTCCCTATCTTGCTGAGCGTATCCCGTCTCTCTGTTCTCCCAGTGCTGTAAGCCTTTTCCCTGAGCATGTTCAGATGCTTTTGTGTTACCAGAGCAGCCAGAATGGAGGAACACAACATCCAATGCCCAGGAAAAAGTCAAAAGTAAAAGACACTGTGCCATCTGCCACAGAACTTTACATGTGCTCATCATGGGGCCTGGTCCTTAGGTTATAAAAATAACCCGAAAATGTTTAACACTTCAAGCACCTTTCATAGGTGGCATGGTCTGAACAATAGTTAAGTTGGGTCGTGCCTCAGAACCCTTCGTTCACTGTAGATATGATCCTGTGGTTCACAGCAGGTGAATGGGCTGTTCCTAAAGTAAACTTTGAACTAGACAGAGGTGGGGTTCATCTCACTTAAATGTACAAATCTACAATTTAGGCATCAACATCTGATGTAGTTATTTTTACCCTTTTAGAGATAATGGAGAGAAACAAACACGGGGCTTATTCAGTCTTAGATTTTAGTAGGTATATGTGTCTCAGATTTTAGTTACAACAATCAGGAAATTATTGCAAAACACACAAATTAAAAAGCTTGGAGTTGTTTTATTGTCAACACCAAATCCTATATATATATATTTGTCTTCACTTTTCCTGTACTGTTCTTTGCTATTTTGGTCAGTTGGTTATTGACTACCCTCCAACCTCAGAAATACTTTCACTCAGATTTTGTTTGTTTTCTCCTTGTGTAGTAGAAAATTTAGACTTTCAAGGATAATAGAAAATGGAGCTGTGAGGGTGGCTGATTCTTTTCTTAATATAGAAAGGTCAGCTTTTAGTTACAAGATTATAATATGTCAGGTGGCCCAGACCTGCCTTTTGCTCTGTGCCAAAACATCAGAGTTTATCCTGCTGTTCTGGCTATAAGTATGTGCATAAAATGCAAAGACAGCTGTGGCAAATAACATTGGAATAACAAAATACAAAATAATGCTGCAGAAATATTTCTTTGTATGAAATTACTCCTGGAAGTGGGCTTCTACTAAAATCAGCCTTTTACAATCTATTTGTCTATTTGTCATTTCTCCTTCTACCCAGCACACTTCTGACTGCCTGCATGAACACACAAAATGGTGAGATCAGTGACGTTGCTGCTGCTAGGGGCTGGACAAAGAGAACTGCTGGACACCTATTATGATATGGAAAAGTTAAAGAAATTAGAAAAATAAGAACACTTGACTAAGAGAAACACCTTGAGCCAAGACTGAAATCTTGAAGCACAAAAAGCAGCTTCTCTCTCTCTCTCTCAAACCCTACAACTGTCAAGGGCACTGAAAGACAACATGAACCAGAAATAATTTTGCTATAGCTGGATTTCTCCATTCAGAGAAAAAGCATTAACAAAACCCTTTTATATTATCTCTCCAATTTATATGTATCTATTCCCTCTGTAGAAGGAGGGAATAGAGAAAAGAAATGTCTTTAATCTTCTGGTTTTTAACATGATGATCTTTCTATATTACCATTTAATGGCTAATCACACGATACTGAACTAGAAAGTAAACACTTTATGCACTGCATTTTATTTGTTTATTTTTTGAATTTCTGATCAGTAAGCAGCAACTAGAGATGGCTATTATAAGAAGCTATTACTTTACTTACTCATCAAATACGGTGACTTTTTATGTCTCTCTCTCAGGAAAAGTTTTGAAATGAGACCAACATCTGCAGGAGAAAAGTCCACACTATGGATTAAATAACACTCGGCTATCTTGCTAAGAGTACATAGTACATTGTCTTGCAGAAAGCTGTGTTTGTTTCATGTATTACCTTTACTAACTTTTATTTTCTGAGAACTATATATATTTTTTTGAATTAGTTAAAACCAATGCAAAAATACAGCATAAAAGACCAAAAAAGAGGTTATGAGATGAAGCTTTCATAAATACGAAGGGGTACAATGAGGATCAGATTAAACTCTCCAGGCTGATTTTACATATTACTTTGAACCAAAATAAAGAAAAGTTAATTTTAATCCTTTTGTTTGATTAATTGGATGGAATCTGAATCTCTCATCAACTTTTGATGAAATTAGAGTTCCACTGAGTTTTGATTTTTCCATCAGTACAATTATTATTTGTTAAAGATTCTTGTCCTGAGCAAGACTGTTTTTGCACTGTAGTATTAAACCAAAACAGAATAGATGCTTCCATGTTGACAAACATAATCGTGCTTTTAAAATGCAAATTCTGCACATTTTTACATATTTTTCAGATAACAACATTATAATGACAACCGGTTACATTTTCTTAATTGTTGAGTCTTTGAATATGTGTAATTCAACAAAAGGTGGGGGTTAGTCAATCAGACAAATTAAATCTAAATAAATGATAACTTTTTTTTAGTCACTAATTTGCCAAATTAGAATCTGAGATTATGATTCTGAAACAAGAGAATCAAGGATACAATAGGGAGGCAATGTAATTTCAATTGTTCAGTGAATGTTGGTGTCATTTTATAGATGCTTGACCTTTCTTAGTAGATTCTATTCTAAAGCTCTTGCTGTTGTATCCCAATTCCCAATAAAGTCCTTACTAACTTCTTGTAGCTCCCAATTCAGTTCCTTGCTTTAGTAGAGTCTATTTAGAGTCTTTTTCTAAAGACAGTGAAAAAAAATGTTTCGAACTGCTGAAGAAGAGCAGGAAAGCCATTTGAATGTTCATTTTTTTGAATGAAATATAGAGAAATTTTGATCTGAAAAACTTGAGATTTGAAGACTTTTCCTCTACTCAGAATTATATTGAGATCACAGATTATTCTGAATGGAAGAAAGAAAACATTTGCTTGCTTGCTTTATGTGGGAAATTGAGAGCATGTGAAGTATAATAAATGAAAATTTTCTTGAGTGCTTGTTCCCATTCCCTACTCACTTATGAACACAAAAGAAAAGTGAAGATGGAGCTGCAGACATCAAAATTGAGTGCCCTCTATTCTGGGAACCATTTATAGTGTAAGTAAAAGTGTAATTAAATAATGACTTCATTTCAGCAGGATCCCATGATAAGAATCAATAGTCAGGCCACTGATCTTGCATTAATTTGCCCTTACATTGTCACTAAATCTTGTCACAGTCACATTTTCATGACACCCTGAATTAACCTTGACTATAACCTCAGCTTTAAAATAGAAGCATTTTTTTATTATTATTTCTCTCTCCAAAGGCTTCATTGGCTGCTTTCTGGGATTAACCATATTCATCAGAATTCACATATAGAAGACATGATCTTCAATTCTAGAAGTAACAGGTGTTACAATCCTTGCCCAAAAATATTTTCCACAACATAATGAAAACTGTTACATATTTAACTTATCTGAGCCTTTGCTGAAAAACAACTTCATTTTATGTTAAGCCTTGCATACTTCTTGGAAGTAAACACTGCTTTTTAATGTTAGTCATAAATGCAAAAATGTGTTAGAAAAAACAACTTACAAATGTAGAAATAAAACGAACCGAATGTGACTAAAATGTTGCAATATTATTTTAAGTTTTTGGGGCCACTCTTGATGTGTATTTTTTTTTATATGCAAAGAGCTTTCTGACCTTCTGCAAGTCAGTGATCAGCACCTTCAATACATTTTCATTTTGCCTGGATTGTGTTTGCTAGCTGAGACTTTGTGCTCCTGCAAATACTAGAGGCTTCCTGCTTCTTACACCTCTTTACAGATTTACGAAAAAATGAGTTGTTTCAGAAATTTTGGTGGATATTTTACAGCTTTCAAACCGTATGAATGCAAACATAAAGCAGCTCCCCGTCCAGACCAACAGACTGGGATTTATGGAAAGGCAGCATTTTCACTTCAGGGTTTGTTAAGAAATGAGAAGCTGCAATGAATCTTTGCTGTTCTGGAAATACAAAACATGCTTTTTCAATCCTGCCTAAAAACTTAAAGTTATGTCATTTCTTCTCTGGTGAGGCTTCATTAAAATGCACAGAACACTCATCCTCCCTCTCAGAAAAATTCTATACAATAACTGGATCTTTTTATTAAAAGAATCAGATTTCTTGGCTTTCCTGGATGCTCAGAATCACCCTGGGCTTCAGAGCTTTCTTCTAGCTCTGAGGTCCATCCCCATCCTACATACTATAGCCCACCTTGATCCTCATGCCAGACCTGGCCAGGTTGCTTTCAGCAACATACTGGATTGTTTCCTGCCTTTGACTAGGATAGCTTACCCTAAGGGTGCCTCAGTTTTTAGAGTCAGCATCGGTCCCTGAATCTTAGCATGCAGACAGTAAACAAGGCATCAACAGCGCAGAGAGAAAGGGAGAGTGAAGAACTTGGTGTAATTTGCTGTTTTATGTTCCTGTATCTATGTGTTGTGAAACATGGATGTGCAAAATGTGTTGATGTAATTTTTCACATCATCATATCCATTGCAATGAACTCAGTTATGAGGAGTGAAAGGAAGTTTAGAATCTTGTATGTTTAGGCTTTCTTCATGAGTATTTTTCATTGCCGTTTTACCTTGTAAAATATTGTGCTACTGTTTCAAACAGTTTGGAAGCGTAAATACCAGTATGAATAAGGAATTGCAGTTAATAAGAGACTCAAGAACTTGGTGATACTCAGGTATTGGTAGCCATGATCATTCCAAGGTGCACTGCTGTGTTGGCATCCATCTTCAGTATCACACACAAGCCAGTGTTCAGTATCACACACAAGCCAGTGTCCTATTAACCGTAAAACTCCAATCTGTTTTATTTTGCAGAGTTTCCCAATACCCATTATTCATTTCATTTTCTATATTTAGACTTGAAAAACTAAGCAAAAAGGAACTCATCTGGCCAGGATCTACTGAATACTACAAATGACACCGAGTCCTAAGGACATATGAACAAGTTTTTGAAAGGCTATGTTTTATTCAACATAATTTACATTTTTTCGTACAATCTTCTAATTAGTAGTACTATATTCCTTGTTAATCATTTGCTTTGCTTTCCAGTATTCAAGGACACTCAAACACCAGAGGATGCAACAGCTCAACAAGTAACTGGTATAAAATACACATTCTTCTAAATGTGTTTATAGAAAAAACACTGCCATACAGATCTGCACTTATTTCTGTCTTAATATTCATGCATTATGGATTAATGCCTGGTTTTGCATGACCGAAGAAAAGATTTATCCCTTTTACTTAACTGGACAATGCTTCTATAAAATACAGCATGATAGTGAATAGTAAAGCTTAATCTACACTATAGTATTATTTAATATCCATATAAAAAACTGAGAGAGATTTGAGAGAGTCTGAGCTGACAAGTCAGCGTTATATCTGCTTTGTCCATTTTCTTATTGCCAGACATCCAAACACAAAAGCACCATTTTCCAACACTCTCGGTACTCTGTTGACATTAGCTTCTTGTATTAGCCCAGAGAGGGCAACTAAGCAAAGCAAAGCCAACAAACATTGACATAATGTTGATAAGGTAGTGCCTTCCATTTCGTCTCCACAGCAGTCAGGATATCTAGCAGTACCAAAGAGAATGAAGCAAGAAAAAAATAGATCTACTGCCACTAACGAGTGACCACAAGAGTGCTCTAAAATGCTCGTTGTACCCCATTTTCTTTTTGTTGTTGGCATCATTATACGGTAAAGAAGATACCAACAGGGAGGGTCTGCTTGTACACAGGATGAGCTAAGAGTTAAAAGAAACCTCACATTCCAAGTTCTATACTGGCAAACTAACTACATTTTTTTTCTCTGGAAGCTAATGAGACAAAGCTAATATCTGCTTGTCCTTAATCTCATAATACACTTATTACAAAACAACTATTCATATTACAGTCACATCTTATTAGACAACAGATGGTCTTAACTAAATTGGTTGGTTAATTCAGGTTCACGATTTCTTATTAATAAAGTCACAACAATGAATCAAGTCTTTCTACAACTTTTCATGAAGCCAGCCATGTCTTATAGTTAATGACTGACATTCAGCAAGAAGAAACAAACTTATGGAAAGGCCATTTGTATAGAATGTGTTATTGCAATTCATTATGAATCTTTGTTATTGTCTACAGTAAATGCATTTCTTCTACCACTGTTAGTTGCCACAGTCTATTTTCCCATTGTGGTATATACACTAACTCCGTGAAAAGGAAATGAAGACAATCGTAATAGAAAAATCTATGAAACTGATGTGACATTCAAGTTAAATTTTATAGAAATGTTATATTCTCTCAAACGAGATTTTGTCAAACAAGCTTTTCTAAACATATAATAATTTTTCTACTATAAACTTTCAGCTAGTAAAATATTTTTAAACAGAAACCTGACTGCAAGAATTTTCTGATTGTCATATATGGAAACATAAATTCTACCCTTGCTACATACTTTGTTTTTCATGTAAGTATTTATGTAAAATTGAACACTACAGCTTCTGCTTCACAAACTCTAAATTAAAATTCACATTGTTATCTCCATTATCCTAATTCTGCAGATACAAAACTGAACTGCTCACTGAAAACAATACTATGTAAGTCCGTCTTTTTTTCAGGAAATGTTAAGGAAGGGTTTAATTTCCAGTGACTGAAAAGCTCTTCATACTGCAATGCCTTTTTATGTGTGGTCTGCACTGAAATAGAAGTGCTGCTCTTCCCACAAGGCTTAGGTACCTCTCTGTTCCCTTACAAGAGCTAGAGCTCTCCTGCAAGCTAATGTACAGTTACAGTGCCTGGAAGCTATTTCATCAGAGGTTTCCCTCTGAAGAAAATGCAGTGGCTGTATAAGCAGGCTAACCCACGACAAGAGCACATTTTAAAAAGCTGCAAGCCCATGACAGAAAACCTAGGGCAAACTCTGCAAGACACTGAAGGGCCCCAAATGCACAGCTGGCTCACTTTGTGCACAGCTGCCAGTGTCTGATTTCCTCTGCGTTTGTGACATGAATTTGATGGCCACGCTAAAACGAGATTAGCAATAAGGCTGTACTTTTCACACCTAAAGTGAAAAATAAGGCTACTTCTTAATACAAGTCAATATTTTATTTGCACTTAGGGACATCATTGAGACTGAACCAGTTGTGCTCAGTACTCTGGTTGAGGTCTCCCTGTGGCAGAGTCATCAGACAGTCTGCTTTGGCAGCAATAGTTTTGAGTGAGCCATGTTCTAGGATAGGCAGGAACTCTCAGCAGGAAGCTGAAAGCTACAGGTGGAGGATAAGAAAGAAGTTAATGCCAAGAGCAATAGAAGTCTTCATTGGATCTGGAAGTTAAAAGAGATGTTACTGAAATCACACCTTCAACATCCAGTAATATTTATTGATTCAGAGATAATTAACCTGGAAGCAGTTGCAAAAATAATTGAAAAATTCTAAGAGGAGAATTAGAAAAACACCTAATAGTGGACATACCCAGTCCTTTTATGGGTTAGAAGTATTAGACTCCCAAGTCACAATACCTTCCAAGCCATTAAACTAACAGCTATACTATACACAACAAACACTCACATTTCCCGAGAACCCCACATAGAACAGAAGCAGTAGTAACAAAACAGCTCACAGGTTTTGAAACTCAACCACAACCCTGATGGGAATATTTGCATGCTACAGGTGTAACATGAAGTCCTCAGACTCACAGAAGATGAATATCATCAGAACCAACCAATAGTTTCTAGGAATGAAACCCTGATCTGTGTGAATTTGATGGGAAGGCACCATCTAGCCTCAAGGGTCAGACTGCTACCTCCACCCAAGCTGTTAAAAATGAGCTCTGAAGGTAAATAATTAAACCAGATGTCCCTCCTGAGTCAAAGGGGAATAGATCCTCAGTGCTTGACAAAGCAGTACTGCTGTTCCTTAGAGTCATGAAAAAGCCTTTTCTTATACACATTCTAAACACCTACCTCTGCCCCCTCCCCCCTTTTTTGTGCTGATTGCTGTTTTCCATTGATATCATGTTTTATTTGCATTATATTTCAGAAGTGAAAATGTCATGTGCGGGAAAGGAAAAGGAATTTTGAACCTACATGGTACAATTTTTCATTTGCATTAGACAATGCCTGTGACACCTCATAAAGAAGATAAAAAGGCACATCTCTTTGTTGAAGTGAAATACACTTATATTTCAAAGAAGAGAAAAAGGATTTGCAAATTTTGAGCTTTGTCTTGAGAGTGCTACTGTATATATTTAGTTCATCTCTTTTAACAGGCCCGATTCCTTTGAATTCTCTGGCATGATAACTGTTTCCCTCTAGTGTTATTTAATTTAAATTAGATTTTCTTTATACTTGGTGCCAAGTTTTGTGCTTTTTTTGATTACCATTTGTAAATGATGAGCACATGGTGAGTGTTAAGAGAAACAGATGATAAATTACAAGCTATTCTTAAAATTACACCCCTAATTTATGAGAAAAATACAGCTAGGTATCTGGGACAAGGTTTCAAAAAAATCCCTCCAACTAAGAACATGTAACAAAGTCAAGTCTTCTGGTAATGAGGCAATCAAACATCTAACAAATCCTATTAACTTGCATGGAACACACTGTCTGCTCAGCTCTTTTGAAAACTAGTTTATAATAAACTTAAGAATCCAACCATGAGCTTAAGGCCTTATAATCAGGCTCCTATAATAAAATAAAGAAATGGACAAACAATCTAGAGGATAAAAGCCATTTTCCAGTATGTAATTTTCATCTATTGAAAAAGAATTGTAATTCTTCAGACAATTTCAAAATAGGACTTTTATTTAAAGGTGCAAGAAAATCACAACACAGACTGACACATAGAAACTCCTCTATACAGCTGACAAACTTTCAATAAAAGTATCACGTAAAGTTATAGGAAGGGGAAGACCACTTCAGTCTAAACACTTATTTGCTGCTTTATCCTGTAAGTGTACAATGTCCAGTGCAGTAGGCAAATACAACCTTAACAGAGTCAACTGCCTTGAAAGCTTATGCTTTTAGAATGCAATGAACTGTAAAATAATATGGGCTACAATAATGCATGGAGGCAAAGTGTTTTTGAGAGTGATATGCCCATTTGTGACGCCACAAGTTTCATAAAGGTTCCCTGAAAAAAAGGGAGAAATAAAGTAGTAGAAGTGATTGCATAAATAGGAGGTGAGTCATCAATGCATGACATTAGTATGGCAATCGACAAGAAGTAAAAAAATAGCTTGCAGAGAAGTGAAAGAGTTAGGTAGTTGTAGGGGTTAGTAGTTCGGTTGCAGTGTGTGCAGACTTACACAGTTTTTATCTAGACTCTCTTTCATCTACCTTTGTCCAAATTAAAGAAACCCAACTCTCTGGTCCATCCCAGTCCCTGAAGCCAAGTGAATCTCTTGTGAAAAGCCCTCAAGCTCAGTAACAGAACTGAAAGTTCTGAATGCTCTTTTGACAACTCTTCCCTCATTTTTTCACACATACATAAGGACGGTTTGGGGTGGGGATGGGGGACTTATCGCTCATTATGTTTTAAGGTAGCAGTAAGCCAATTAGGCACCAGGAAATAGGCTGGAGAACAATTAAGCATACAGAACTTGCCTTGAACTGCAAGCATTTTTAGAATTATTTTTAAAAAGAGCCCAAACAATTGTATAAAAATATTTCCTAAGCACAAATTAATTAAACCTAGATGACAAAATTATTGCAAATAGCACCCTATATATTCTGAATCCATCCTCTGGTGCCACAATATCTCCTACCAAGCATCTCTGATCTGTGTTTCCTTTGTCACTTTTGTTACATTTGTTCCTACCCTTTGTAGGATTTCCTGATTCCTGCCATGTTTCATGCAAATAAGCCATTTAATCAATCTTCTTCACTTCAAAGAATTCAATTTTTTAACAGGTAATTCTCTTATATTAATGTAGTATTCATAAACTGAAATTACATTTAATAATTCAATACTGGAAGGATCTATGATAACACTATCAGTACACACTCTGATGTTATTTATAGTTTGAGAACAAAATCTGGATGATTGATCCAGGACAACAATTATTGCCTCTCAAAATTTTGGCACTTTTTTGTCTTTACAAGGCTATTGGATGAAAGGCAATTAATCTTCAATACATGTTTCCCACTTTATAATGTCATGCAGTAATCAAAATAATATTGAAACATAAAATGAAAAGCTTCTGTTCCATTTCTTATTCTGTTTCTCTGCCTCGAAGTTCTATGGTATTATGGCCTTTCCTTTGAAAGCGAAGATTTTAGAATACAAGAATAGGTAATTCAGTGAAATGAGAATTTCTAAAATAATTAAAAATAAGGTAGCCATGTAAAAAATAAAGTCAAGTGAACTCTCTCTTTAATCTTTTTAAGAGTGACAGAAAATTGGTACTTCTTAGTCAACAAGAAAACAGGAGTGTCAGCTTGACAAAATTCAACGACCATTGACAATTTAAAAGACAAATCAAGGGATAAATTTATTTTTAACTCATTCATGTACGTTTTGTAAGGAACAAACAAAGTCTTTTCTCTAGCAGCCTTGACATGTTTGGCTTGGACAAGAAAATAAAGACTATTTCATTTCCAGTCTCCAACCTGAAGGCAAACTGATAATGGTTATATTATGTCCCCAGTCCTGCAAAGCATTGTTTCCATGCAGAGGTCACTGTAGGATCCTGCTTCCTATTCATACTATCTCATGCCTGATTGGTGGATGGCATGAGACAGGGATACAAGTTAGCAAGATCTGTCCATCACACACTCTTCTCTCAGGCGACCGGCAACAGAACAAGAGGACATGGTCTCAAGCTTTGCCAGGGGAGGTTTAGGCTTCACATAAGGAAGAAGTTCTTTACTGAGAGGATGATTTGCCATTGGGATTGCGCTGCCTGGGAAGGTGGTGGAGTCACCATCCCTGGAGGTGTTTAAGGAAAGATTGGATGAGGCACTTAGTGCCATGGTGTAGTTGACAAGTAGGAGTAGGTGTAGGTGTTGGGTCATAGGTTGGACTCGATGATGTCAGAGGTCTTTTCCAACCTTATGATACTGTGATACTGTGACACCACCACCATCATCATTTTCTGCATTAAGTGGTGCTCTTGCTGGCAAACTAAACTGAAAAGCTATATTGTCGATGATGAATCAGTCCGTTACCCAGATCTATCTCCAAAAAAAAGGATATGAATTTTCACTAATGCCTTCATTCTCTGGCTAAACAGAGGATTTCATTTTATGTGATACGGCACTATTCATAACTCCGTAGTTTTCTAAATACTTATAAAAGCTTTGTTAAAAACATGTTGGTTGTTCTTGGCCATAAATGGAAACAATCACGAGGTACCTTCCATTTCCAGGAGTGATGTTGCACTGCAAAGAAAATATAACTGACACTAAGTAATTCTGAAGGATTTTGCCTTTCTGTCCAGAAGACAGACTGATGAGTTCTCTTTCACAGTGGGAATGTAAGTCTGAATTGCACTGCATGAAATTACACTTGCCTAAGCTTATCGGAGAAACCACCTGAAAATGACTTACAACTCAATTTGTTGGGAAAAAAATAGCAAAGAATTCTGGGATGGTGAAATGAATCTTTCTTGCTTTGAAGTTTCTGGATAGTTTTCTACAATAACCATAAAATAAAATAAAAGTAACTGCAGATTAACCTTCTCTGTAAAGTAGAAATTTAGGGATAGACTGTTGTTTTCTACTATTTCCAAATCATAACTTACTGACTATATATTTAGTGTCTTTTATTGAAAATATATTTTTGTGTGAAAACTACTAAAGCTATAGACAAAGAGATTGCTTTGGCGATCTCGTGTATATTCTTGAGAATCTGGATTTTTCTTCTCAATACAAATCCCCTTCATCTGTCTCCTGCAGGAAGAAGCTATTTCCTGATCATGTTGGAAGGCTAGTAGAAAGCTAGTTAAGAAGTTTTTGTGAATGTGTGAAACAAAATTTCCTTTTCTCAATTATGTTTTTCCACCTAGTTTTTATACCCTTTTGACAATTATGAAATATTTCTTCTTTTGACTGGAAATTTAGCTCTTCACATTAGACATTTCTGTGTAATACAACTACTAACGTCGTGTTCATTTAGTTTGTTCTTTTTTCTTAATAAATATTACTTTATAGCTTTCTCTTGCTCTTTAAATAATGCTAATTTCAACATTTTTACTGGGAATTTGATTTCTGTGTTTCCTTTCGATGTGTGATTTTTCATTTTCCCTATGAACCCTGAGAATAGGACTCTGCTCAAGTTTTCAGTTTCCTTCAATTCCCTGTAATTATTTCTCAGCTTTTTTCCTAGGCTACGACACCTACAGATTTTACCAACACGGTGTTAACTCGGTCTCTGAAATAATTGAGAAAAATACTTCTATGTTATAATAGAATTGGCTTTTTATCATAATAGGGTATCCTGGCCCATCACTTCTTCACCTCCAGTCCATGAAATGATCACACATAAGCTGTCTATGAGGTAATAAATGAAATCTTTTCATCTTCAATAATATTTTGGACTTGGATGTTTTTAGTGTTATTCAGTAACCATGGCCCACTGTCAAAGCAGAGCCAGTCCTCTGTGCTTCTCTCTGTCTATTTACAATATAAGATACTTATCTGAAGCATTAATGATCATACACGGATTTGCTGCTCCCTTTTGCTGTGCTTATTGAGCAGAACACTACATTGCACTGGTGGTTTTCAAGTCCCTCGAACTTTTAACCACTGATTATATTTCCTTCTAACAAAACTTCTTGATAGCATCATTTTAGGAGCTCAGAGATAAGGAAGTTTCCAGAATGATCCTTATAGGTAAATTCCTCCTTTCCTCTACAGTGAAAATGTGAAGCAAATCTGACTCTTTTACCAAGTAGACTTGGGCACCCTGGGACATAATTTTTTTGCTGTCATGGTAAGGGCATGTCTGTAGACAAAAGCACCTTGTTGAGTTTTAATCACTTACTATGCAGGAAAACCAGACAAAGTGAATCCCCCAAAATTTTAGATATTTCCAAGTTAAAGGCTGTTGGACTATGGTCCAGTGGATCAAGACACTTTTATGATTAACGCCCTTGGGTGCAAAGAGCAGAGTCAATCCAAATTGCTAGTTTCAGCTGATTAATTCCTTTGTCCACTTTCACCAAGTCTAGTGAAGATGATGAACATGTGAAATGCTACATCCACCATGGTGTCCAACCCAAAGCTGAGGTGCCAACTCTGGCTTGTCAGGAAAGGTCTGTCTGGTGTTCGTGAGTACCTGGTTGAGACACAGCCACCAGCGTGCACCAGCTCTCTGATGTCTTGATGATGTCATGTAAAATAACTATGTAATAATAATCTCTGTCTAGTCCATATAAAAGAAACTACAGTCTTCATGGCAATCTTTGTCTCCTTATTAAGCCATATTGTATCAGAATAGGACATTTGCGAAGTAATTAACATAACTTGTTTTATCTATCAAAGTCTTAGTCATGTTTATGCAGACTGACAAATCTTTTAAAGTTTAAAGAAAAAAGACAGGAAAAATAACGAGTTGCTGCCTCTGCACAATCAAATATATTCATTTGTATTGAAAATTATTTCTTGCCTACAGTGCAAACATACAAATGACAAAATCAAATCAAATTCCAGAAAGAAAAAAAGCTTCTTTACGAAAAGCACAAACTAAAACAAGCTTAAGTAACAAATCCTTAAGACTGAGGGGAAAAAAGGGACATTTTATTTTCATCAAGTTATAGCATGTGTTGCACCAGCTTAAGCTTTCTTTTTGTGACACCAAAGCCAAGACCTTTTATCTGTGTGTGCAATGCTTTTTCAGGCTGATACATCATCACTGCCCCATATGAATACTTCCCTGATACAAACACGACCTTGTGTGCCAAAGCTGGCATCTACTGACAGCAAAGCATTCTCTGCTTCTTTAAGGGTCATCATGAACTGTGCAAATCAAATCAGATGCAAAATAGATGTGGACATTTCATTGCTTTAAACCAGCATGTGTTTTGTCACCTGAAAATGTGAGTTGCTCTGCTTGTATCACAAGGCCAAGGGAAACTACACGTTATTGTTTCACAAAGCAAATGAGACAGGGAAAAATAATAGTAAAGCCACTATGCATGACAACTTTACCTGCATTTTGTCCTAATCTTAGTAGAACTGCCAATTTAAACAATGCTAATAATATTTTGATGTTGATCCTAATTAGTGGTGGAACAACTGAAAAGTAACCTCTTTCTATAAAGGCCGATGATACTGATGTTTCGGCCTCTTCTTCCAAGCGTCAGAAGCTTCCTGACAGTACTGCAGCATGATGGCTGTTGCACATTCTTTTTAAGAAAACAATTTCTTGTACTATTTTTGCAGTTTAACTGGAGAAGCAGTGAAAATTTCTATGGCAGTACTTCTGGAAGGCTGAACTGTGTTAACTTAGTAACACGAGTCTTGATAATGTAGAACATCAACTTTGGTCATGCTTTATGACCTTAAGAATAACTTTTAAAAAATTTAATTCTTTATACCAATCAGGGTTGGTCTTCCAAAACACAAGGTGATTATTAGAGATTTTATGCAATATTAAACTCCAGCCACTTAAAGGTAAATTTATATAAATATTAACATCTTGAAAGGAAAAAATGTAGTTTCTAATTTACTTACTTCCACATAGAACCACTATTTCTATGGTTATTTTAACTTTGAAAAAATCTAACTCGTTTTTCATACCCTTCCAAATCAGAAGACAATCAGATCAAATTTCTATTGATAAACAAAAATGAATTATCTGCTTAAACAATTTTGACTGCAAGTCTGCTGTGGAAAGGACTAAAATGAATGAATTTCTATACTTAATAAAGTTTAAATGACAATGAAGAAAAAGTTGAATAGGTTTCAATCAGGAGTAGTAATCCTAAGAGAGCCGCCTGACAATTAGATTTAATAAGGTAATGCTACTACAGCACATGAAATTTTCTATTCTGCCCATAAAGGTCTTGTTAACAGTAATTAAATGTTAAGACACTCAGTTCTGTAAAGAAAAGAGATATAGTGAAATTATTATCACAAGAATCAGTGGAAGACTATTTTTAATGAGTATTTGAATAGCAAAAGATGATTGAATTCACAGTACCCAAGGACAACAAGGCTGATCAAGTTTCTGTTAAATCGCATGCAATCATATCTTCTTCATTAGAATTGCAAACATTTGTGTAAACCACTGTTCTTGCAACTCAACAGGTGATAGGAGTTGATACTAATCCTCACTCCTTCCTACCCTCAGCACGCTTTACACCCAAGAACAGTGATGGTCTGTGGTGATACCTTTGGAGATCTGTGGTTCAGCCCCTAGTACTGGCCATAACGCCGTCTCCTGAGTGGGAGATTGCCTGGCATTAGATGAGCGGTATGTCTCAAATGCCAAGGAAAGGCTGCTGAAGTAGCCAAAAAGATGATCCCCTGTAGAGTGTGTGCTACTGCTGCTGTGCGTTGGTCTGCACGGGATACGGGGCATCATTGTTCTCAGTGTCATGGCCCTGGCTATTGTTTTCAAACAGCAATAGTTTATGGTTTTAGTCTTGGAGATCCCTGGCCTTCTGTCAAAACGACAGGCATCATGTTCATGTAAGCAGTTCTCCAGTTCCAAAAAGAATATTTTGATAAGCTCTTAAAAATGTTTTCTCTTTTGCAATAGTGAAGTAGACTCTTTACCAAGACGAAGCACTGGAATTACACAGCATGTCTTCCAATAAAGAATAATTGGATTGAGTCTATAAAACTAATTAAGATTGCCACAGCCTCTTTAGGATCCTAATGCTGTTTTTAATACTTGCTCATAGGATTTCACAAAACATCCATTTGCAATGAAATTTATTCACATGGATAAATATACATCAGCTAATTTAAAGACATAAAGAAAAATGAGGTCCACTTATTACTTAAACTAGGTAGACACTTAAGAGCAAATTCATTCAGACTATTATTTAACAAGATCCTAAATTAAAATGAATATGATGAAAATATAACTAGGAATAATCACCCATACAGTACGTCACTGATCTATGTTCCTTAACATCTTGGCCCCAGTTCCATAGCATCTAACATTGTACAGAAATACTTGCCAAATATTTGAAATGAAACTCCAAGAAGTTAGGAAGACAAAGTGCTAAATAAATACTGTAAATCTTGAAATTTTCAGTGTATCAGCTCAAAAGCTTCTAATTTCAAATTCCAGTGATAGCAGAAATTTCATCAAGCAATGAATACATTTGCACAGTTTCAAATGGAAAAAGGAAAACGATATATCATGGGGAAACTGCCAAATATTAATGGCATTTTAATTCTTTATGTATATATCTTACTGTTCTAATGCTTTGGCACAGCAACACAGACTTTCTATTCTGTGTAGATGACAGCGGGAAGGTTCAGTCCAGTGTTAAAAATGGGGGGGTTGCTTGCTTCCCGAAGCATCTCCAGATTCCATAATGGAAATAGAGTAATTATGCTTGTGAGAGGAGAAAAATGAACATACGTGGGTAAAGCCTTTGAGAATCAGTAGGTAAACTTCATGTAACTTACTCTTTCTGTGCAAACATTGAACCAGTGCAGGTGACTGCCATCAGAAAACAATTTCTTCACCTAACTTCCAATCAGTAACAATAATCAAGATATCATGGAAAATAAATGTGATCAAATGCCAGTGACGTACTTATCCTAAACCTATTTTTATATCCTGTAACTTTATTTACAATGAGAGATGAAATAGTATTTGTGCAAAGATGGCAGAAACACCCTTCTTCCTTGTCATTTCCACCCTTTCTTATCTTTTTACATTTAAACCTGGACGAAAAACTATGGTTGCCTAAACTACTGGAAGGCTTGCAAGAAGAAAAGAAAATCAGATAAAATGTTTGCCAAGTTTTTACAACATATGTTCCTCCCAGTCAACATTCCTTTAAAAATTTCTATATTCAGCTTGCACAGCTGTTTGCCAAGAAGAGTCTAATGTCATCCATCTGCAGTTATGCCAGATATCAGACAATGAGTTAGTCAGAACATGGCTAAATCTTTAATGAGAGAAGGTGAACTATGTTCATGAAAACATTTGCTAATGTTTTCAAAGTTAGGTTGCAGAGCAGCTGAACATACTGTGTCTCCTATAACATATTCTGATCAATATTTTTATTATTTCAAGTTAGTAGAGATTCGGTAAGAAAGAATTAGGAAGCATTAAAATAGCCCTTTCAAGTCACTTGACTAGGAATTACAAAACAAATTGTGAAAGCTGTCTCCTTTTAGAGCTAGAGAAAAATATGACCATTGAAAACACAAGTTAAGAATTATTAATAATAAAAAGGGCATATAGTCTGATGTATCTCATAACATTAAGTAACTTCTTTTCCATCCTTGCAGTACTAGTCCCACCTATGGAAAACTGAAATGATTTTAATCAACTTCAATGTTATCATTTCCATAATATCACCGTGGAACTTGCTTCTGAACACCTACCTCCCCCCCAAAAACCCCAAAGGAAGTGAGATTTTGTATAAATTCTGGACAGAGCTTTCCAAGAGTTACTTTAAGAGTCCGAAAGCTGAATCCATGGAAAGAAAATATTAATTTACCAGGACTCAAAAAGAAAATCTTGCCCTGTACTCTACATCTTCCCATTTTCCATTGGCAGTCGTGACTGCTCATGCTGCTACTGATGAAAAACCCAAGCAAAACAATTTTTTTATAAGAGCAAGAAGCCTGAAAATGGAAGATGTAAAAATTACAGTGCTGATTTCTGAAAGCCTTAAAGTCTCTGTGTAACAAAGTTTGCTCTATGCAAAGTCAGCAGACAGTAAAGCTTGTGCCATTTGACATGACCAGTCTCTCTCTCTGATTGTTGTCATAGTGCTACTGGCAAGGTGAAAAAGCCAGCGAGTGCTTATGTCTTGGTCTCCAAGTCTGCGAGGAAATGTACAAATGTATATTTTATAAAAATTATCATAATTTAGAGATTGTTAAATTCACTTTAAAAGAAATAATTTCCTCTATCCCAATTCACATATTTGCCAACACAGATTGAGCGTTCCTGGGGCTTCTGGATCCAGTATTTTGACTGTGCTCCAGTGCTAACACAACTTCTTTTTAAGGGAAGATGACTGGAGCTAAGAGAGATGGGGAACTGCAATTTCTTTCGTTAAACGAATCCAGGCTGCCATACATCTTGGAACTTCATTCTACTTGCCCCTCTGATCTTCAGCTGTGAGCATTTACATTAGACCAAACTGATCCACACTACAGGTAACACCTGCTATATAGTTGATATATTTAATGGCAGCAAAAAAAGTAATTGCTTTTTTTAATGTAATCAATTGTCTCACAATTTTTAAGTAAACAAATGAGACAGTAATCCCTTTCTCCTTCTCACTTTTAATATTACACTTAAATACCAAATTTCTGACATACAACTTACTCACAAAAATTATTAAAACCTGTGGTTAAAACACGTCAGCTCCCAGAAATGCTATGGTAGTCTCCATGAAGAATGGTACCTCTGATTCCACTATGTAATATAAAAATTAATTTATGTTTGCTTTTTATTTTTTTTCTCAATTTTTTTTTCTTTTTTTTTTTTCCTCGCTCCCCCTACCCAGGGGAATAGGAAATGGAAAGGAAAACTTCAGTCAGAGTGATCAACATTTTGATGTCCTTAGAAAACCTAACTGATGTTTGGAAATGAACTAAAAATACCCTGAAGCTACTGTAGCCAATATCTTAAAATTTGTACAGAAGTTCTTCAAACATCTGAGAGATTTCTTAAACAGGTTTTGTTAAAAATACATGAGTAGTTTAAAATAAACACTAAGAAATGTGAAAAATTCTCCAGCCCAGAAATTAGAGTAAAGTAAACAGTGTGTGCTCAGAGAAAGATCCACTTTTCACTTTTGCAGTAAAATGTAATTTCTCACAGACTAACTACATGGCACAATATTCCTGAAAATTTTCACTATTTGAAGAGCTAATGTAATTTCTCTTCATTTAAATCACTCACTCAAGACCAAGCTTCATGTGGGCTAAAATGCATTTACATCTTTAAGTCCAGTTTTTCTTGGAATGGTGGACAAGAAAACAACCAACCACAAGGTCTCATCTACAACTAAGATATTTGATATCAGACATAATGTATTTGGGTGAGCAATTTGTGTTGCTAACAGTAAAATGCATGACAGAAGTTTTATATTTTAAAGTATCACTTTATATGGGTAAGAAATTATTGACTTTCCATATAACAGTCATCAAGCTAAAGTTGTGTGGAGAAGTAATTTGCAACACTGGAGAGCCTCTGCCTTATTATCACATCTGGTTTTGTTTTTAAGCAATAATCTTAAGATTCACATCACCTTTTATCCTTAGTTTTAATATATATGGGTTCTTTTAGTTATTGACACATGAAAGTACTTTTATTTTAATGTACATTGATTTGAAAGAAAACCTAGAAGAACTACAGACAGGGCAATGTTATCATTTGTATTATCCCCAATAGAGCTTGATAAACTACTGGGGACAGAAATTGTGAACATGATATGTTCAGTCCTATTGAGACTTCTGTTGCCATACATACCTAGGATAACACACAAACCTTATTACAGTAAGAGCTTGCATGTCTTAACTGAAATTCTCTGCTGTACTGTATTAAAGCTTAACAAGTACAGTCATTTCACTGCATATGGAAAACTTCAGAAAATGCTACAGATGTATTTGAAAATTACCTGGAAATTCAGTCACAAATCATGTTCTGTTACTGTGGGAAAAAATAGATGGATACAGGGTAATCCTCACAGACATCAGAGTCTATCTTGGTTTTCAAGGAAAAGAGAGGTATTAATTCTAGTATGTAGGTAACAAAACTCCCTTATATTAACATAGTAATGATAAGTAATTTGCTGACTTGCTGGTGTATATAGGTGCTTGCACAGTAGTGCATGTTTTGGATCACAGCTCTTTTCTTCCAAACTAAAAACCAATAATCCTTATACATGTCATTAATCAACAGTGATGAAGCCACCACACACATATTTTTCAGGACTTTGAAAAGCCCCAGATTTTTTTTGGTATTCAAGTGAGTTTGAGACAAAAGTGCAATCAATCAAATTTGACAGTATCAATTCTGAGCCAGATTCCGTTATCCTGGATTCAGATGGAATGGTGCCTTTTTTAGCAAGCAGTGCAATTGATTTTAACGGTGTTAGTTGCCAAATCAAAAACTTTTCAGACTAAATAGGATATCAGAAGTCACCTTCCATAACCAAACAAAAAAAATATGACGACTACTAGACATTTCATATATGCTGAAATACAAAATGTAGTTTTTATAAAACGAAAATGCTCTTGTGTAAAGACAATTTGATTTTTTTTAAGGAGCCTTTCTGTCATTTTATTCCTTTTTTTCTTTTGAGCACTTCAATAAACACATATGAATTGACTTTTCAAAAAGCTACAAGAGAACAGAAAAAAAAGCCTAACAACAACTTACACTCTTAAATAAGATAGCACTCCAAATATACTTCATATGAATTTATATTTGGAAAAAAAAAATGACTTTTGCTTTTGCCTGGGAAAGTCCCTAAGTTTTTTCTTTCATTCCTTACAGAAGTGCTCTTTACAGTGGAATTGCTATTGATGGTGTTATTAGGAAAAATAACATCTCTGTAAGCTGGCATTGGAATGTGAACCAATTAGCACTAAGAGATGCTGTGGTAGTTAAAAAACAAACGTGGCAATAACCATCTGGGTAGACAAAATATTCTTTTTACCTGTGGGTCCTTGAACACAGCAATAAACATATGGCAGAGAAAGCTGGGCTTGTTCAGAGCGTTTCTAATAAAAATCTAGGTAACGCAAATAAGCCATGATAGGTGTCATCGAAACTAGTGTAATGACCTTTCACATCTGGATGCTTCATTTCTAATTAGGAATGAATAAGACATAACAAGGTCAGGTGACACTGTCTAACAGAGCATATTACTTGTATATGGATGAGGCATTTTGATGAAAAACTTCCAAAGAATTTTAACCAATTATCCTACCTAACTCAGCATGACACCAGACTGTGTCCCCTTCAAAAAGCTTCCAGATGTGAAAGGTCACATTTTTTATCTTGTAGTATGCAGTTTATTCTTTTTCCAGTTTTTTTCTTATCTGTATATTTATATCAAATGAAAGCCAAATTTGTTCCCTCTACGTTTTCCGTACCTCTTTGGAAACGTCTTTTTCAAAACATACCGCTTGCACAAGCTGCTTACACCATTCCAACAGCATGCACACGTTTCACCAGTTGTACCAACAGATGGCCAGATCCTGGCTCCCTTACTCTGAGTCTAATCACGCAGTCAGTCCCACTTAAATCAGATATTTTCATCATCAGCTAGCGTGCTTCCTCATTTTTCCCCAAAATATTAGGAGAAGAAAAGAGACCTTTGCAAATCACCCGAATGGTGTGACCTAAATAAGACAAGCAAATTATGCAGCACGGCACCCTTAACTCAAGGGGTTTTTCTCTATCTCCAGGGCCAGGCTTAAGCACAGGAAGGGAAACAGCTGCTTCTTTGCAAAACTTATCACCCTATGGGGCCCTGGCCATAGGGAGTGTGCTGGGGCTGTCTGTAGCAGTTCCCTGTAGCCAGCGAGCATCCCTTGTGATGGCCTGGTGTAGAGGGAGGGGGAGGACAGATGTCTGTGCCAGCTCCTGACTCCAGGCGCCAGTGGGCGACTGTCAGTGGTGTCTGGTTTTGCATTTCGGGTACTGTTTCCAGGTTTTGGAGGACACATCACATTATGCTTGGTATTTGTCCTCAAGTGAGCATGTAGATACTACCAGGGGAGTGCTGCATGGGCTGTTTCCTCTGATATGGTGTCACCTGAAGGTGTCCTGATTTTATGGATCTATTGCACTGGGAGGTTTGTGAGCAGCTTTTAGTCACTTTCTGCTGTGAAATGTCAATTAAAAAAAAAAAAAGAAAAAAAAGAAAAAAAAGAAAAAAAGGAAGAGACAAATAGATGTAAATGGTGCTCTGAATAACCCATCAATTTGTCTTATAGGTCATTCAAACAAGGTCATCATTGACTGAAAACAATCATTCTTGCACTTTGCAGGTATATGTAGAATAAAACAAATCATAATATTGGCATGCTCAACTCTACCTTATTTCCCAGTTAGACTAATTTCTCATAGGTTTTTAAATTACTGCTTTCTTCTATGGATTTTAAGACAAAGGAATAAGGTAATTTTTATTACATTTTAAGATCAAACAATAGCCAGCTTAATACAAAGCTGAAAAGTAACAGATGTTTCAGTGGTGAAAGAAATAACAGAAGAGGAGGGAGGCGAGGTAACACACGATGAAATTGACAGCATGTTGAGGGTAAAATGCAGACCACTGCAAAGGTTCATGATGTTCAGTGAACTCAGTCTAGGGAGATATAACAGGAACTATTCATTTGATCTTTACTGGATCTAAAACTCATAACTGGTTATAACCAAACTAAGCTTTCTCATGGAGAACACAATTTAGTAGCTTGCTTTAAAGCAATTTAATTTTAATACTTCCCGGATAGATCTTTAAGAATAGCATGCTCCAAAGGGCTGTGTCTTCTCCTATGAGTTGACACTGCACTCGGTTTGCAATTCTAGTTCTCTTAATGTATGCTTTTAGCTTAGATATATGCTTGAAGTAAACACTAAAGCATAACAAAGGACACTCTTAAGCTGAAAAATAATTAAACTCTGGAGCTGGTAACAGTGTAGTAGTATCAGCTCAGCTAAATAGCTGGAAAGATATTTTACACTTATAATGGGGTCAAGGATACGCCTGCAGCTGATGCAGCTATTCCTAGGACTTCTAATATGAAGTTCAGACTTTGGAAAAAAAACAGACTGATGCGTCCTTCTTTCCTTTACATTCCTTACTGTCCCGCTGTAGCCTACATATCTATAGTTCATTCTTTCCATCTTTTCACTGAGTAACATCTGAAATTTGTTTTAAAGTTTAACAAGGCGAGGGATTATGATTTATTGTGAGGACAGTAAGGTAGCTAGAATATCACAAGTGCCGTAAAAACAATAACTGCATTAACTAGTATTCTGTGTTGAAATCTTGCTTTATTTCAAGCTCTCAGTCAGTGCAAAACTGCGTTTTGTATATGTGCTTTTACCATATCTCAGTCTGTATTTCTTTTGGATTTTCTGATTTGATATGGAAGGTTGCTAATCACGCAGTGCTGCTGGCGTGGTTCTCCTGCAAATGAGTCTGCATGTCTCAAAAGATTTGCCTGCACTGACTACATAAATACAGATTAGTAAAGAACTAGAAAAAGGCAGGTAAGATCACTGCCCCTGGCTTTGGCAAATACATCCCTTTGGTATGTCTATCAATGTAAATGTTATCTTTACAGAGCAACTTTGTGGTTCAGGTATATGGCAAAAGACAGAACTACTCAAGGTCAGATTTGAGCCCTGGTCTGTGGTGGGGCCCAAAGGTCAATCAGGAGTCAGTCAAAGTTCCCCTCTCCATGTCACCAAGGCTCTGACTTATTTAACTTTTTTTTCTGAGCCATCATAGTCACTTCAAGGATTAACCAACGAGGGAAGACTTCAAATTTCGCACAGTCAGCACCCTGAGGAGGAGAGGTCACGATCCAGGCACTTTCCTCCTCCTTCCTTTCAGCTCTAGCACGCAGGGAAAGAGCATGCTTAACTGGTCTCAGAGCATCATATCTATTATGATGATTTTCCTTCTGACATAAATGAAATTCAAAAGACCGTGCACGATGTTTGCCTTAGCTGTCTATTTAAACATTATCTTCTGCCATACTGCATCACCTTGCAATTAAATGGACATAATAATGAGAAAGATACGAAATGGAGTTAAAAAAGGTAATTCAAAAGCCCTAAATGTAAATATGGACAGTAACTGTGGTTTTCTAGTGAAGAGGAAAAAGGAAAACTGATCCAAGAAGCCTGATGCTTTCCTGCAGATCTTTAAAGAATGCTGTTAAAAAATAAAATATTTATTCTTTCCTAGAGGAAAAACTACACAGACTTTCCTCTTTGCTTCACAAGACCAGAATAGCAGGTTCTGTGAATGGAAGTTATTCACACAAGTCATTCTTTCTTTTTAATAATGATTAAACCTTTCAAAATACCACAATTGGCGTATGATGTTTGACCACTGCAACAGCTACATTGCAGCACAATGAAATACATGCTATGAATTTCAACTCTGCAAATGTATGAATTCTTATAATAACTATTCTGAGTGAGAACACACCTATGAGGCAAAATGCTAGACTACCTGGTTTTATAAGATTTCCTTCATACAAAGTACCATAAAACAGAGCAAATCCCTGCTACACTATGTAACTGGGAGACCATCTGCAAATTACTGGATACTGGAAATTATTTGTGAAAGGGTCATTTGAAAACAGAGAAGGAAAACAAATCCTTGTACTGCATTGCACAAATATACTTAGTTCTTCAGATGCTTCATAACAGAAGGAAAACCTCCTCTATTTCTAATTATCCATAATCGGATAATCAGCATTTACAGGAAAACCTCTGCTCTTCTGCAATGAAGGAAGAGCCTAGGAATCTAAGGTGATAATCTGCACCAGGAGAGGAAGGGGAGAAAGAATCCAGCTCTAACCCATACAGAAGTCAAAAAAAGGACTTTCTATACTGCTGAGAGGAAGCGCCTTTCATTCTATGTATCTTTATTTTCCTCTAAAGAATATAAAACCTATTGCTCCCAAGTTTGTGGTATTTTTTTTTATATAAACTCTGTGACAATCTATAGGCTATGTGCATGTAATTCTTTTAGTTTGGCACTTTTCAGGCATTTTGTGGAACTAATGCAGCAGTATTCTCAGCTGACTGAAATGAACAAAACGTTCCTTTGCCATGGCTAAGGTTCTGAGGTTCTGGTCCTTGAACTCTGTTGAAGGTGCACCCTCACCGCAATTGCTATTAAGTCGCTGTTGCTGGCCTGTCTGTGATCTCTGCCTACATGGACAAAGGCAGTGATGAGCAAGGTTAAAAAAAAAAAAGGAGAACTTGTTCAAAAGTGTCCAATGAGAAAATCTACAAAGCCATTGAGGCTCTTAACTCTTCTGGCTGAAAGTAATTTAGAAATCTAAAGCCCATTGACTTTTGACAGATTAAGCTTCAACTCACCAGAACACTTTGGGAAATTTTGTTTAAGCCCAGGCTATGTTTGGGCATCTTCACCAGTACCAGACTATTTCTAGATTCTCCATAAAGCTGCTGCTGAGAGACAGCACAAACAGTGTGAGACTCCAATGCTGGGTTTGCTCTTCTTTTCAGCTTTTGGAAGTGCTTAGAGGGCAATAATGCTACACACAGTTACAGCAGCGAATATGGTAAAATTCTAATCTGACTTGAACTTAGGATCTAATTTTAACTCAAAACTTTTGCTCTTCTCATTTTTTTTAAAAAAAAAAGAATATTGATTTATCAATATTTCAATAATGTTTCAAATTGCATTTTCAAAGTAATACCAAAAAAAGAGGAAAGGGGGCTGAATATGTAGACTTAAAATCCTTGTTTTGGATCAGGACAACTGTTTCAGAAGACATTTTTTTCCTAATTTCATCCTCCCAGTTCTTTCTTTTCCCTCTCAGCTTTGTTAGTATGCTGCTCCCCTGGCTGACTGTCATCACATTGACTTCAGTTGGTCAGAAGGTGCTATAAAGAAAATGGTACACTGTAATGACATTTAGAGATGCCACACCTCTGTAATGATAGTTTTGATGTTATTCAGTGTACTCTGGAAAGGCAAGTATCAGATCTGTTTCAATTCTTCGTTAGTATTTTACATACAAAACGGTTATTATATAAGGAATAAATTGTCACCTGTGGGGGATTACCTTTTTACTTGTTTACAGAAGGTATGTCACCTATTAATCAAATTCACATTCCTTTTCACTCCTAATGTGGATTGTCAATTGCTCTACCTTCCTACATTTTTTTCACACTCTCTTATATCCTCTGAGTGAAGAATATTCGCATGACGCTCTCCGTAACATACTTTTTGCCTCATTCAGACTTGTCAATATTATTTTGTTTTCTACAAAATTCTGCATTCAGTTTTCACTGCTGAAAAATATTGAACCATTCAAAATAACCTGACAATCACAGTATCAGTGTAACTGTGAGATCGGAATGTCTATTTAGCCCTTAATCTTTCTATAGAATATGACAACAAATGTACCAATTAGTGTCACTTCTAATCTTGATGTTTATGCACTGAGACCTGGACAGACAGCAGAAGAGTTTATATCCTACCAGGAAAAATTAATATAGATACTTATTGAGAATAATAAATCGCAAAATACTGTTGTAAATGCAGCAATCTCTTTAAAAAGTAAATCACATTGGGCAAAGAATTCAGACAACACGTCAGACTTTAGGCTAGTGTTTGGATTATTTTACCTACATATAACAAATTTCATATTGATATCTTAAAACAACGTGCGCAGAGAAAAAAATAAATTAAGAAAAGTTTTACTCTCTTTCCAATATTAGAACCAAGCTTCTTAGTTTGAAATGCCTTATTGATTAACTAACAGTACTTTAAGTGGGGAGTTTTGATTAATTTACATATTTTTAATAATTTAAACATACTATCTGTTGTGAACTTGCAAATCCCTCTCCTGCATGACCATCAATTTATGAAGTAAATTTGGGGGAGGGTTGCCTGTGAATAATAACAGTTTAATTTCCCCGTAAACAGAACAAGTACAAGCTGAGAAGCAGACTATATAAACAGCAAATGCATTGCAAATCTCCTACTTGGGCAGTGAGAATTTAGCTTGTCTCTGTTCAGAATCAGGCACAGCAGAGATATTTATACTTATGCTCCAAAACTGCCATCCATCAGTTTGGTTTCCCTTGTATCATTTCCACAAGATCTTTGAAAAAAATCAGTTCTATTCAGCAAAGAGAGGAAAAAGTTTCATTAAAAAATTGTTATTGCAGAGACACCAGGACATGCTGAAGCAAGCAAAATAACTTCTCTCACAAAGCATATTTACTAATTTTCATTAGATGCTATATCCAGACTGTATTCCTGAAGATCTCTGGCATTTTTCAAATGTGGGACGCCAGCACTGCAGGTGTTGGGTATTTTTGGTCTTGCTGTTCCCAGTTTTACATTGGCAAATAGCATAAAGCAGGAAAATTCTCTACTAAAGCTCAGTTTTCCTCATATCTTGACCTCAGATTTAAAATTCCTATGTTTATAATTTTCTTATTTTTTCTTGCCAATTGGGAATCAGGGAAGAGTAGTTTACCTTTGGTAATATTTATTTTTTAAAGAATACCAGAGAGAATAGCATTCAGCACAAAAAGCAAGGCATGGAGAGGGACTAAAAATTGATAATGTGCCTTCTAAAGTGATCAAGTTGTCAAGGATGACACTGATATAAATTCCCTTGTTATTGCTGATGAACCGGTATAATACCAGGGGACTGCACACGAGCTAGATTTGATTTGTCAACTTGTTGCTATTATTTTGACAACATTTCAGCAAAATAGTCACATCTGTTGAAATTCAGTTAGAAAATTATATGTAGCAAAGTACACCAAACAGCCTTCTTTTCTCCTACTGAGTGCACTGGGATTTTCCTTCGGTGAGTCATCAGCCAGCAGCAACAATGAAGAGTCACAACAATCACAAAGATACCATCTGTTTAAGGGAGATGATCCAAAAGCAAACATGTATCTTTCTAAACCTAAAATTCATCAGCAGAAACAACTAAACACACACACACACACGTGTGGGTTTGCATACATATATATGTATAACTTCTTTAATTCCTGACATGTTATCGAAACATTCAGACAGTAGTGATTACAAAATTTGTTGTATGGATTTCTATCATCTGCTAAAGCCACAGATGATGTTACTTGAACTTCGTATCATGGGATCTCATGACATTTAGAAATATGGAATATGTTTTTCATCACATGGTGCCTCTCGCACCTGGTGCTTGCAGAAATTAGGCTTTAATGATTAGAGAGCTTCCAGTTCTTAGAAAGTATTTTTAATAAATGCAGGCAAAAAGCATAGCACTGCCAAGAACACCTCCAGAAAACTAACAGACTACAGGATGAGTACTGCAATGACTCATCTAGATGATGATTTTTTTTTCCTTTTCTAACAGTATGCATATGGAAGTCCTCATTCCATTTTAAAGAAAAATGTTTTAAAAAACCTAGTTCTCCTTGCCAATCCTGGAAGCAATAGTAAATGTCCACAAATGTAAAATTTTCATCAGTATAGTTCCTGTGTGATAAAAACCATCTCTGATGCATTTTCTAAAGTAAACATGACAATGAATAAATTGGGAAAAAAAAATCAACACTATTTTCCAAAAATGCAAAATAAAGCTCATGTGCATTGGAATTCATGAAAATATTACCACTGAAAAGACTGATATTAAAGAGGCATACCGGTTGCCAATATAGTTTTCTCACTCTTGTTTAAAACTTAATTGATACAATAAACGAACAGCAATATGATCAGAAGCTTAAACTTATTTTTCTTTCATTTATCCCATCCAGACCTTTTAAAAACAAAGCATGATGAAAAATAACGGACATTAGGTGACATAAATGTTGCTTTGTTTCTTTGATGTACTCAGTCTGCTACCTGTTATGGATCAGTGGACCTCATGAAGTAATTCCAGAAGCACATAGGGAACTACCTTCTCTGCTTGACTAATGTTTAGGTTCTATGTCCATTCTTTTGCTTCCTTAGAAGGTAAAATGTAGTGTAAGTGACTTTAGATAATGCACCTGTAGAGCTAAAAGCAGTTCATCCAACAGCAAAAATCCCAAGAGGAGCAGTCTAATGATGATACAATAATCATGAATATTTTATGTAACCTCTGTGTTTATATCTAAATGAAAGGCTTAAATATGAGCAAGACCAAGGATAACAAAGTTTTGCTTAAACAGTACTGTATTTCCCTGATTATGTTCTCATACAGCAGGAAACAATTCCAGCTGTTTTCTGCAAAATTGCCTAAAATATCTGTCTGCTCTTCTACCTGGTTTTTTTTCTAGAATTCAGGTAATCTGTGGCACAGGAGTGGAAAATTTATACTTGCCCTCAGATAAAGGTAAAATGAAATATAAACATAAATATCCACGAGATTACATCAGAAAGTCCAAATGCATTGAAAAAAAATCAACAAAACTCAACTTGTTGCAAAGGAACCTTCCACTAGGAGTCTTTCTCTTCCCTTAATATTGTAACTTTGACAACTTCTCTTTAAGCCACTTCTTATTACACATTTTATTTTTTTCCCTGGGTGTACATCCTACCTGCCACGACAATATTATGCTATACTATGTATTACTAATATAATACAATATAATATACTGTGATAAATTAGTCATTTAATATTTAGTATAATGATTTTCACTAATACAGAGATTGATTACTAATGAGTGACACTCACGCGATCTAAATTTTTAGTAAATATCTGATTTTGCGATCACTTTCATTTTGTATGTCTCCATATTAATAAATAAAAAAAGATAAGACAATTAATTTGAATCTGATTCTATTACTAGATTCAGTAGGAACAAATGGTAAAATTTAAGCCTGTTTCTAAACATTATCAAAGCCTCAATTGCTCTTGCAGAGTTTTCTGCAAAGGTTTCTGTGAAAAGTACTGATGATCACAATGATGTCAGTGTCATGGAAAAAAAAGATCTTCACTGATGAGAAATTTAGCTGGAATTGTTAATTTTTAATCAAGTAGGTACAGTGAATAGGTCACATTTGTCTCTCTTGCTCTTTTCCACACACACACACACAAACTCTCTCACAAACATGCAGTTAGCTATTGTTCTGTTCTCAAAATTCAGACTTAATGTCTGCAGGTATAAGAAAGAAATAGTCATAGGAACTAAGAAATATATAACAATTCTTCTGACTTCAACAATAGGCAACAACTTTAACAATTCACTCAACACAAATAGATTGACATCAAAGACAAAACCAACGAATAGGTAGTATTTAAGTAAGTACGCTGCACATGAAACACATTTAGAAAAAATATATTTTAAAGTGGAGTTCAAATCATCTTTTCCTATGTATTTCATCATTTGAGCTAGATGTGGCATAACTGACAGCAAAACTTAGCTTTCTGCATTCAGTCAGCAGAACTACTGCATTATGTGTATCTCTTCATTGGGAGTGAAGATGAGTGTGGAGTGAAAACAAAATGACAGATCAAAATGAAAGAGAAGTGATATCATATAGATAAACTTGTCTTGGACATGCCAGCACTTGCTATTTTATCTCTCTTATATGAAGAGATGGATGAAGTAAAACCAATTTTGGTTGTCAAGGGCTGCCACAAAATGGAGAGAAGTAACATGAACAACAAAAAGATGTCGAGAATAGGACTATCAATAACACTAACTTATTTTACACATACCCAGTAAAAACCCATCCAGCTGCCAACTTCACATAAATAAAATACCATTCCATTTCTAGTGGTTACCATAGTTGCAGAAGACATCTACTGCTTCACCCACCTTCTCAAACTACACAAGTCACTTATCTGAATATCTTAACAGCCAGATACTACATCTGTACAGTGTTGAAATTTTAAATAGCTTGTACTAAAACAATTCTTAAACTAGGATTTTACTGACATATTTTTTGAAGATCCTGCATAAAACTATTGTTGATGGCTATAACAACTTTGTCTGCTCAGCATCTTTGAAAGTCTGTTCATATATTTTTATCTGTTCGTTATCTATTTAAAAATAAGCCCTGCAAACAGTAAGAAGACTTTTCAGACAGGAATGTAAATAATCTGGACAGACCTGTACAGAGTTTTGGAATTGATAGAAAATACATTTAAATTGGACACACAATAAGAAATATAGCTACAAATACTGAACACATCCTAAACTGAACTACAAGAATGAGTGAGGTTATGATAGAAGAAAACTTAAAGAGCCTGTAACAGAAAAAAATGGGAAGGAAGGGATGAAAAGAAAACTCCTACTATGTGGAAAATCTGCTGAAACACTATATTCTTTTGTAGAAATTCTAGTGTCATAAAATACTGTCCTTTTATCTTCACAGTAAATCTCACTTTGGAAGAAGATATAAACAAGTAGTTGTTGTATAAGCCAAGATTCTTCTAATTCTGATTTCATCGATAATTGACTATTACTGAATTGATTCTTGTATTAAGTCTACACGGAAAAGGTCCTTATAATCAGTAAATGACCCTACAAGTTACAACACAGCACACAATCAAAACCGGAAATAATAAGGAGTGTAGAATTAAGCATGTGATTAAAATCGACTCACAATCAAAGGAATTGAATTGCTAGAGATAGTCACATGTAACCTGACTTTCTACCTCCTTCCACTATGGGACCAGATTGAATTTTCCCAAACTGTTTTGGAATGTTTGGAGAACTTATTCAAAATCCCGAAGGAGGTAAAGCAAACTGTACAATACCATTAGACTCAAAGGAAAAAAATAGAGGCAAATATTACAAGGAAGGATATCAGAAATAAGTTTCTCGTGTGTGAAGAGTAGGATATGAAGGTGCCATAGAAAGCTCTTCTGTGATTAAAATATCTAAACAACCAAAACAAACTGTATCTTTCAGCAAATACATAGAATAAATACGTAGTACACAGGGCTCTTGTGAAAGGTAAATGAAACACAGGGAATGTCCCAGGTGAAGCAAAGAAAAGGAAAAAATGGATCCACAGTAGAACTATCTGTGAGGAAGGAAAAAGACCAGCTTTTAAATTAAGGAGGATGGTGCTCTTGCTCTGTTTTGGTATTGATACTGCATTACTTATATATTCTGTGTAATGTGATTCATTTTCACTTCGGTTTTACAACAGTCTCACTCTACTGGCTTCCAAATATCTAAGATCAGCTCTAAATGTGACCTTTCCTGGATCTGAATTTTACTTTCAATTTTAATTCCAGTTTAGATGTTGTGGCACATCATTATCTCTCCTTACCTAGCTCCAAATCACTTATTTGAAAACGCTATTTCCAACTTCATTTCTACATCTGGTGTTTATTTCTTATTTATAATATATTCCCTTTGTAACCTCACAGAGCTCTTTGAGCATGAGGGACCCTTTTTCCTCCCTTTTTTAATTTCCTTTTAAAAAATATTCTTTCTATAATATATGAACTAAAAGAACACACTGATCATTCTGAGTTTGCAGAACACTGAGTTGTATAGTGAAGAATATAGCAACACATAACAGAAGGATAGGAAATAATTACAAAAACCCTGGCAACCTGAGCCACCTACTAATTTAAATGTATTTCTTCTAAATACATTATCTTATGGTTCTGTGTTTTCCTCATTTTTTCCTTAGTTTTCATATCCATTTATTGATAATACAATACTATGAGAAACATTCTGAAGGACATAATTTAGTACCATAGTCTACAAATTTTGGAAACCTAGATTCTAGGGAATGATGATTTTCAATTTAAATTAACTCAGCTGAGCAATTTTATCACTTCAAAGTAAATAAGTTCAGTTCCACACACTTTACTTTGTGTGGTTTCTTTGGAAGGAAATCAAAGTTTGTTCTCATGTATATGGAACTTTTTAGAACAGATTATTAGTATGCAGCTGGTTGGGAATTCAGAATTATTTCCAGTAAACCATCTTTTGCATTAGGAAATGTCGAATTATCAAAATTGAGATCTCTTGCCCTAACTGATTATACTGGATCTGGCTGCTTCATAGCAGACTGTATGGTGCTGCGTTTTGGATTTGAGACTAAAAAAAGTGTTGATAACATGACACTGACAGCTATTGTTGTACGGCACTTAGACTTTATTTCTCAGGCTGCCTCAACCAGGGAGAAGGCTGAGGGGCGGGCAAGGGACGGGGAGGGGACACAAGTGGGCGAAATGACCAGAGATATTTGGAGATTGGCTGGGCATCAGTCTGTTTATGGGCATAGGGAGTGACTACCTTCCTTTTTATGCTTTGCAGATTTTTTTTTTTTTCTCTTTCCTTCACTTCTTAAATTGTCTTTACCCAGAAGTTTTCTTGCTTTTGCTTTTTGAACTGTCTCCCCCATCCTGGTGAGGGATGAGTGGATGAGCAACTGGATGGGCGTTCAGCTGCTGGCCAGGGTCAACCTACCACACTGATGAAGCAGTTATAGTAAGATCATTTTGAACTAAAAGATTAGATTATATATGAAAATAAATGCAAGAGAATGGAACAAGGGATTCCTCCTTTTCCAATCAATTCTGACAAATGTCTCTCTTGTTGACTTATTTTTTTCCAGTTAATATGCACAGTTAGGCATTCAATAGTGCAGAGAAAGCATAAGATAGACTCATTCTAACTTTCAGCTGCTACAGTCATGTCCTTGGCTACTTGTGGAAGCAGAGGCTTAAGTGACTTTTCAAGGGAAGGATTCATTACTTATTCAAGGTGGAATAGTTCCAACAGGAAAGGCTGCAAATTTCTTTCCTTTCCTCTCAGAGTAGTAAACAAATATTTGGTTATGAATTTGGTTTGCATTCACTGGTCACTAACACAATGAGAAGAAAAGACCAGAGAAGAATTTTTTTTATTCCTGAAACTTTCTCTTGACCAAAAGCTAATTGCTCACCAGCTATACTCTGGTATCCTTCAGCAAAATATCTCCCAAAATATCTCCATGGCGATACTGAATTTCATGGGATTCTTTAGAAAGAAAGGTATTATAAAACAAATTAATTATATAATTATTTGAATGTAAAATATTCTTGTTCAATCCTTATTCTGCTGCAAAACACAGAAATGTGAATGTTCTTGAACCTGGATGGTCCTTGTACTGAAAATTTAATTTTCTCTGAAAGTCTCTCTTCTGCCTCAGTTTCTCACTATTCAAAGTTAATTTAAGACATATCCAGGAGAAACGCAGTGGAACAAGTACCATCTCTAATGGCATTTTTAGAAGTTATGAAATGCTGCATAGCCCTCAGCATTCTTCAGCAAATCTGTTTTACTGTGTTCCTTGTAAGATTTACCATGTTTCATTTTGGCTACATTGATAGCTGAAAAGCTGAAAACCACATACACATAAGAGCTCAAAACTGTTTGTCTTGGAATCAAAATTTTACATGTTAATAATTCAGGTAAATATGGGGAGTTCGCTTGACATATCCAAGTAAACAATTCAGACTAAAAATCCACCAACAAAAGGAAGATATTTTTATTGGATCTCTCTGAAACGAAACATTCATTTTGTGAAAAAAAATTCCACTAAGGAGACAAACCTACATAGATGGGCACAAAATGGGTTTTCTTTTTCTTTGTCACTAAAGCTATGTAAGGCTTCTTTAGGAAGGAGGATTATTTACAAAGACAGTTTAAAGCAATTTGTAGAAATTAGGTGCAAAATTAATTTATGTTTTGGAGATTCATAATTCACTGTCCCCACTGTATGTTTAGAAATATTCATGCTTGAGCGATTCAGACATCCAATCCTGAATATTTCCATCTTTAACTGTAGAGAAGGTCTGAGCTAATATTAATGAATAAGCAACCTTGGGCAGCAGTTTTGAAGTGATCTAAACAGTATATTAGTCTAGATAAACAGACAGCTGCCAACCAGACTTTGGACAGAGATTAAATAACCAGGATTTTCTGGGTTCAATGATTATTTAAAACATGCTTAGAGTACCTTTGTTCTTCCTTAGTTTTCACTTTATTTTATCCTCCATTGCAAGAAAAATATTCAGATTCAAAATTTTTTGTGATTATCTGAACTCCAGATTTTTCTACTTTGTTTTTTTTTTCTCTTCTCAGATATTTTGTCTTGTCAGAATAGAAAGAAATATCAAAATACTATCAGATATTAGTATTGAAATTGTTTTCAACAAATTGAAATATTTATCTTGATAGGGAATATACTGTAGAACACAAGTAAAATGCTTTTGGCAAGAACACCGAGTTACATTTACAGGGTTTGTAATAACGGGGAATTCTTATAGCCAAGCAGACTAAGGTAGTGCTATGATTTCTTCATTAAAAGATACTACTTGCATACAAATATCAACTAGCTTGAAATAAAACTACAGAGATGCCTTAAGAACTAATTTTGATGTCCTTAAAGTTTAGATATTATTGTGCAAGAAAATTTATGTTAGTTTCCTTATTAGTAGCAGTTTTCTCATCACCTTTGGTGACCCACCATCAGTTTTGCATAGCTAGTTACACGGGAAAGCTGAACATGGCTCTTTAAAGTTAGTATTGAAATACTGCAAAGTGACTAGCTATATTTTTGATTGTACTTCACGTTATCCCATCCCTTTAGCATAAACAATATCATACTGCAGAGTTTCCAAATGGAGCCCTTGGCTGGAAAAGGATGGCCAAGGGTGTGGTGTGAAGGTAATTGAATAAAGCAAGATATTTTAGGGCTCCTGATGAGTGAATATGCACCACTGCATCACCTTCAAGATGCAAGGCATGTTTTCTTCATACAGCTGGACAGAAATGCAAAGCAGCATCTGCTGCATCTACAGTATCTGCTGTATCGTGTTTGTACTTCCCTTTTCCTTCTGGGACTGAGGAAAGCAGTCAGCTGCAGCTCCCAGGCTGACTGGGCACAAGCCTGCTGGGCCTTCACTCTGCTTATGTGAAGGAGGAAAGGAAGGCAAAAGGCTTCTTTTTGCTGTATCACTCCCTTTGTGGATAGCAGAAAAGCAGAGCTAGGTCACATTTAGTACTCTTTCACCATGCAGCACAGAAGAGAAGCTTGCCTGCATCCTTTTAAAGGGCTCTGTTGAATACAGCTGTGAGTTCTTGGATGCAAATGATGGGAGTGCCATCAGGAGGCTTTTGCTACCATTAGTGTGGATCTGTACATAGTAAAACTGCATGTTCAGATAATACTCTGGAATTGCTATTCCAGGCAGCAACTTTGATACAAATCTGGAATGTTTCTGAAGGCTAATAGAAACATAAAGTGAAAAAATGCAGCAGACTTCTGGCGATGCCTCTGTCCTCAGCAATTTACCACAGGAAATAAATCACTGAGATGGGAAACATATGCAGTAGCAAAACATGAGACCTGTCACATCAGTTCAGCATCAATCCATATCTGTCCAGTTAATGCAGACTTAGATTCACCTTTCCTCACTGCAAACTCTCTTTCTGACCAAGAATTTTTATTGGCTTTTCAGAACACATGAATATCTTTGTGCTTTGAATAATAAAATTAATAGACACTTTGTTTATCCAGTAACATGAGAACATCTTATGGTTTCCTAAACACGTAAAATATCTGAATGCTTCGTGGTATAAACTCATGTATAATATTATACACATAGCTTTTAAAGTATACTGTGTTGTCTGGAGCATGGAGATACTACCCAGTCAGTGCTGGTGAATCATTCAAGTGAAAATTTGTTTCAGGCTTCCATTGACTGTGAACAGTCTTAGTACTTTCTCCCTGATGGCTTTTTCATGATTTCCCCACTGAATTTTGTTTTTAATACATTGGGATAAGTAAATAAGCCATTTCATTTTTATTTTCCCTTCCGAGAAATGCTTCCCAAATAACTTGATTAATGTTCAAAACCAATATTTGAGCAGCCACATAATGTAATTAAAATTTCATAAAATAGCTATAATCATCCTAGCTTGGTAATAAGCAACCTTATTTATCACACAAATGATTTCTTTGGATTTTCAACAAGCACTTTATTTAGCTAACTAAATAATCTTTTTTCTGCAGGAGGCTTGTGTTTTAGAAGAGACAATTGAAGTTACAGCCAGAATGCCTTGCCATACAGAGCCAATATTTAATCACAGGAGGTTTTCAGCTGTGTGTGCATTGAAGTTAGCCTGATTTATCCAGGAAAGTGTGCTTGACTGAATTCCATTTTAAACCTGTCTGCCCAAACTGCTTTTTTTATTATTTTGAAGTGATACTAAGTGCACAATGAGCCAGTTTAAAGGTAGAATGTTATGTGAATAGGATTTTTTTTTGAGTAATATGTATCACTGTGTTGGTATCTTTAAGGCCATATGGACCTTCACTGTCAATAACAATAACTGTGAAATCTGCTAGTTGCTGGAGAACCTTAAAGCTGAAAAGAAAGACATTTTATTTTTTTCTACTGCTCTTTACATAATCTCTATCTCCATAATGCCCCTACAGTCCGATTCTATTTGAGAACGAATGACTTAAAGTGCAGTCCTACTTTGAAAGTGCTTTTGCAAAAAATGGTAGCATAAAGTTCCACATTTGTTATTTTCCAGTGATTTCCAGATCAAATTTTCTTAGCTTCCAACTGAAAGGTCATTTTTATCTATGTGTCTGTTCTACAAACGTTCCGGCAGTCTGGAAGCTAAACTATGCTGTTTCTTCCATGCACAATATTATTTGAAAACATTTCTGCTGGGCAAATGCTTCCTTCGGGTACAACTGGGAAAGACAAAGTATTGCTTTCAAATCCTGCCTTCATTACCTCCCTCCGTGTAGCCTGGGGCCCACAGTGGGGCTGAAAGGTGCATCTTAGTACTCATTTGAAGCTATAACAGGGAAAGCTCTGCATATTTAACTGTTCATAGTTATGCTCATAATATAAATAGTGCAAAACTACCCCATTTTCTACTGCTGAACACAGTCAGTTCTGTAGGGATGATGGGATTGGAAAGGAAAGATGAAAATAATGGTTCATTTTCCAGAAGTATAAGTAGAAAATGCTATTTGCTGAATAAAATCACCACTGTATACTATAAGGGAAGAAGCAGAGTTAAATATTATTCCAAGGTTCAGTACTACCACCAGGAAGCTTTTCCTCTGTGAAAACATCAGTGGCAGCACCTGATGATTTGTGACATTGAGTTGTAATCCAGGAGGAACTTGGTATATGACCAAAGGGCGTTACTAATATTCTGCATGACTAATTATTGAACCTTCCTCTGGGTTCAAACATTCCAGTATTTGCACAGATGATGCTTTTGTTCATCCATCATTTAAAATGTCTTGTAGCTGGAAAGCTAACAACATTCATAAAAGTCCATTCATAAAGCCCTCTGGTGGAGAGGGAGGCGGGTAACATTTTGCATTTTTCTGGTGTTTTAACTTCTTTGCTGCTGACCATGATTAAAAATATCATATACCCATGGCTACTGGCAAGGTGATTTGTCATATTTTTTAGATAGAAAAACTGAAATATATTACTTTGCAGCAACAGTCAACAGACAAACCTAGTTCTGCTAAACAAACACTTTAGTTCTGTGCTCCTGACAAGCTGGAACTTCTTGGATCACATTGCTGCTTTCACCAGCGTTTTACAAATGGAAGCTGGAAAGGGAGGAAATGGAGGGAGGAGTGAAGCATGTCCAAAATTTACCTTGATATGGGGCCAGAATGCAGACCAGATGTGCAAAGTTGTAAGATGCTGGGTTCTGTACTCTAGATTTATTTTCACTGTTGATCATAGGATCAAGGAAAAAAATAGATTTGCAGGTTCCTCTGGAAGTCATTTGAAATAACGCTCTGTTTTAAGCAGATACATGAGGTTGATCTGGAGTCTTTCTGTCAAAAGGTGCAAATTCTACAGTAGCTTGACTCTATGACCAAACCCCATGGATCTTAGTGGTCCCTTCTTACTCTGACCTCTGTAAATTTCCTACAGCTTCTTCCATTATTGAACAAGAATTCCCAGTATCTTTCAGGTCTTATGCAAGGCTCCCAGAAAAAGAAGATTAGATTTAAGGGTTTGCCCTATAACTCATAAAAGCATTCATAACTCCAAAATTTCAGTATTTATTTTCACAGATTTGCTTTGAAGAGAGTCTTGGGCATCAAGTTCAATGCTCCAAATAGCATATTCCTCTGCAGAAAAAGAGGAGGCACTAAATATCCTATCTTCTTTCATACAGTGTGTCTTGTACACTCAATTTCCTTTCCTTTGTCAGGAGCATTCTGATTAGAATTTCTCTGCAAAAAGTCAATACTTACTTAATAAGAATGAAGCTGACTTTGAATTTGAAATGGAAATTGAATCTGTCAACCATTCTGACTTGCAAACACTTAGTTCTTCAAATACAAATCTGTTAAATGGACTCCCAAAGGCCTGATTTTTCCCCATTTTAAAGAAGGGATGTGCACAAAAACATACAGGAATATTACTGGAGAACTCACACACTTACAAAGTAGACAAGAAAGCAAACCCTGGGAAAGCCTAAAGCTGTGTTCAATAATAGCTAATTATTGAGTGAAATTACTGCTGGTGTTCTTCTCTGCTTCATATTTCAATGACAAAAAAAGTGTATGCGGTGTGCATAGCCTGTGTTAAGCACATATATGCATGTATGTGTAAGTGCACAGGTGCCTGCACCTGTCAGATGGGAAGTCTTTATGACTTCTGTGTTGAAATTCTATTTCTAATAAAAGAATAGCCTGCTAAAAATAAAATACCACTCAATGAAAGACAGATATTAGGCACACAAGTCGCTGATCTCGTGTAGCTATCTCAAATTTTTGCTAATTTTGAAAATGCAAGTGCTGACTACAGGGGCTGAATGCATGATTTTCACTGGCAGCAGAAAAAATGGATTTCAGCATTTAATTCTATCATCTAAAGATTAAACACGCTCAGTGATGCACAGTCCTTGTTCCTGAAGATAACCTCACTGGTGAAAGGTTACTTACAAGTCAAGGGGAAAACCCCCTGGCCCTTGTTTATGAAATGTTTAGGAACAGGATATTTTGGAGCAGAAATTACAGCAGAGTGGAGTACTACATTGAAAGAATAATAGCAACATAGACCCTCTCTGTATTGACTATATGATTACAAAGTGCTACATTAAGCTTTTTCTTTCATTGCTTTTTTTTTTTTCCTTGGAAATGCAAGTATGATCTGATCTCTTGACACAAGATGAATTCGTCTTCAGCAGAATACAAAAGAGTTTCTTCATATGACAAAAACATAAATTAAGTGGAACAAGGTGATAAGCCTAAAGAGAAGTATCTATTAGGAGCCTAAGGAGAAGTATCTATTAGTATAAAACATTTTTAGCCCCTAGAGCTCCAGAAAAGCTGGTTTTCCTACTGGAGAGGGGCAGAGGAAACACTGATGAGGCTAAGGTTAAGTCTGAGCATTGCAGAATTGCTAGAGCAGTGCAAAACAGATCTGGATCAGGCAAGACCCAAACAACTAATCATCCACTAATTTTACCTAAATAGTCTGAAATATTCCCAGTTGCCTCATTAGAGAGGTGCCTTAGAGCCCACCAAAATCAGTTTCAAGTGATCATTGTTGCATTATCCACTGAATCTGACAGCCCCTAAAAGCTGGCAAATCACACTGCTCATTAGCAGTTGCCTTAATGTGGGAACACATCCAGAAAGGTAAACTCTGGGGAACTCTCTCCCCAGAGAAGCCAAAGCATAACCATGCTGCAGGCCATTGGAGATCACCATAAACCTCCTCCTGATTACAGTCTTAGCTAGTCTGGCAGAGTACAGGATGCCCTACCCTTGTTTTATACAACTCCTTCCCGATAAAACATCTACGAGCAGCTCCTGATCCAGAGTGCATTATGAGAAATTGACTACAGTCATGTCAGCCTGATTTTAGCATTTGACCTGTCTGATGTTTTCTTTATGGAACTATGGTCTAGGTCTCTCTTAAGTTTAAAAGTAATAGAGAAAATGGGTAATTTTCTCTACTTGGAACATGATTTTTTTAGCAATGTCATTGTTAATAACAGCAGTTACCAAGGAAGAATATTGCCAAATGGACCAGTAACTCTTCCCTCTCCTTCACACTTTGCTTTGAAGCAAGGAATGGTAAGTTCATACTGGGCTGAGTAGCCTGCAGGTTGAGGCACATGGTTTCCCTTCTCTGCCACTCTGAGGCTACTTCCGGACTATTGTGTCCAGTTTAGGGATCCCCATTCCAAGAAAGATATTGATATTAAAAATTGACATTAAACAAATGAAAAAACCTAGCAGATGACCGTGTCTTTTGCAAATGTCAAAATCATGAACCTTGCTGTAGCACTAGTGATACAATCCTTGGTCTTTTGATAATTCAAATACAGAAATGTATGTGTTCGCTTGGGCCCAAGTAACAAACACATACTTTGATCTAAGCAATCTGACAGTGTCTGACCTGCAGATCGGAAAACCTGTGTATGAACCAATAAATCTCACTGTTAAAAAGCAGAGAAGCTGAAGCAAAGCTGGGATTCTATCATTTCATTGAATCAGATCATTAAAGTTGAGTTATAGCCCATAACAAACCAAAATGATGAAATTATGAAATGCTGGTTCTTCGCCAAAAAAATTAAAGCAGTATAGGTTTATTTTTGTCTCAGAAAGTCAATGTTCGCTCACTTAGCAGCTTTCCCATGTGCAATGAAAATTTAAATGGAAAGCTCTAGGCAGTATTATTAAATGATTTCCTCAGTCTTTGATAGAAAAACATGCGGAAAACAGATATCTTAATACAGAATATGTATAGATAATGGACCACATAAACTCAGTGGGACAGAAATGAGCTAAAGCAAGAAGAAACAGATAGTCGACTGTTGCAAGAAACTTAGTTTCTGCTGTTCTGTTTTTTGAAAGAAAATAGATAAAACTGTGTTTGTAATTCTCCCTTATAGTTTCTGTTTCTTGAAAACAGACTAAAATCTGTTTACTTATATTATACTTCATGTTTTCAGTGGAACTTTTCTAGTGAGACTGTAATGTTTAAATCCTGCAAAATATCACAGTATCTTCAAACATCTATGAGAAAATACACATGACCAGGCATGGTAAGGAATATTTTTTCCTCTCGTTAGATGGAGTTTTGGTGCACTGGTGCATGGGACACACTGTAGGGGGGAGAGTAGGATAGAAACTTTGGAAACCTGACCTTGCAGTAGCTGTTTTTAGTATCCCCTGAACCTCACTTGGTCAGAAAAGAAATTGCTTGCACATGGGCTTGTGACTTTAGCATTATCTAGTAAGCAGATGACTTAGAAGAAGTACTTCCAGGAAAGTTTTTCTTAAGTTGTGGCGAGTAACAATGAACCTGGGGCCAAAAATCTTTGCTCTAAAGGGAACTGATAAACCAGTCAATCTCACAGCACTTAGCAGTGTAAAGACCATATCACAGAGACGATATTCAACGCATGCTCAAAATCAAGAATGAACCTCTACCCCGATGTCAGTTATAAGTTCCTAAGTCCTTGCACCCAAGCTGGAATGCTGGAAAGATTAGAGGTTTTCTATTTTAGCAAGACAACATAAATAATGAACTGTGAACTTCTTGGGCAGCTCATGGGAATGGGTTATCTATAGACATATGAATAAAAATCATAGAATCATAGAATCATCTGGTTGGAAAAGACCTTTGAGATCATCAAGTCAAACTGTACCGGTCCACTACTAAACCATGTCCCTAAGAATCTCATCAACACATCTGGTGACTCAGACACCCCCTTGGGCAGCTTATTCCAGTGCCTGACCACCCTTTCAGTGAAGAAATTTTTCCTAATATCCAGTCTAAATCTGGCCATTTCCTCTTCTCCTATCACTTGTCACTTGAGATAAGAGACCAACCCTCACCTCTCTAAAACCTCCGTTCAGGCAGTTGTAGACAGTGAGGAGGTCTCCCCTCAGCCTCCTCTTCTCTAAGCTAAACAACCTCAGTTCCCTCAGCCACTCCTGGTAAGACTTGTTCTCCAGCCCCTCACCAGCTTTGCTGCCCTTCACTGGATGTGTTCCAGCCCCTCAATGTCCTTCCTGTAGTGAGGGGCCCAAAACTGAACCCAGCACTCGAGGTGTGGCCTCACCAGTGCTGAGCACAGGGGCACAATCACCTCCCTGCTCCTGCTGGCCACGTTGTGTCTGATACAGGCCAAGATGCCACTGGCCCTCTTGGCCACCTGGGCCATTGCTGGCTCATGTTCAGCCGGCTTTCAACCAACACCCCCAGGTCCTTCTCTGTCAGGCGGCTCTCCAGCCACTCCTCCCCAAGCCTGTAACGCTGCATGGGGTTGTTGTGACCCAGTGGAGGACTCTGCACTTGGCCTTGTTGAACCTCATCCCATTGGTCTCAGCCCATGGATCCAGCCTGTCCAGATCCCTCTGCAGAGCCTCCCTTCCTTCAAGCAGATCCACACTTCCACCCAGCTTGGTGTCATCTGCAAACTTGCTAAGGGTGCACTCAATGGCTTCATCGCGATCATTGATAAAGATGTTAAACAGAACTGGACCCAGCACTGAACCCTGGGGAACACCGCTCGTGACCGGTTTCCAACTGGATTGAATTCCATTTACCACAACCCTTTGGGCCCGGCCAACCAGCCAGTTTTTAAGCCAGCAGAGGGTGTGACTGTCCATGCCGATGGCAGTCAGTTTCTCCAGCAGGATACTGTGAGAAACGGTGTCAAAGGCTTTACTGAAGTTCAGGTACACCACATCCACAGTCTTTCCCATGTCCATTAAACAGGTAACGTGGTCACAGAAGGAGATCAGACTGGTCTGGCAGGACCTGCCTTTGGTGAACCCATGTTGACCGGGCCTGATCACCCGGTTGTCCTGCACATGCTGTATGATAGCACTCAGGACAATCTGCTCCATGACCTTGCCCGGTACCGAGGTCAGACTGACAGACCTATAGTTACCTGGATACTCCCTCTGACCCTTCTTGTAAATGGGCATTAACATTTGCCAGTCTCCAGTCAAGCGGCACTTCCCCAGTCAGCCAGGACTGCTGGGTGTTGAGGGAAAGGGGTTTGGAGAGGACCTCTGCGAGTTCCCTTAATACCTTTGAGTGGAACACTAGCAGTATCTTCTTTGTTGGGTTTTCTAACTAAAAATAGCTTATAATGTGTTATAAATTAGTGACTCATAAAATCTGAAAGAGGAGAGGAGAGAAGAGGAGAGGTTCTATAAAATATGAACAATCTTAGCTCAAAATTACCCAATCTAGTCCTCAAAGTGGACAAATGCCTTTAAATATTCAGTGTTGTTAGCAATGGTTAGTTGTTATAGTAAACGGCAGAACTCAAGTGTGGGCAGTTCAAATTAAAACACCTCTTGCATTTGGAAAGGAAAAGACAGAGCGCATACATTCTTTAGAATTAATTTTTCACTGCTTTTGCTGTTTTGTGGTTTAACATTTCCATGCATCTTTAAAAAACCCAAGCATAAGCCTCAGGCAGATTAAACACACAAAACATACCAAAGTCAATGTTTTGTGATTTCCTGCCTGCTTTCAGGGTATGGGAATTAATTAAATCTGGAGCTTCTCTAAAGCAAACATCCTACCTCAAATGTAAGATCTTTATTTTTATATTTGCTTGCAATATTCTTCCCAACACATTTGCTCATTACTATTTGCAATGGGCTATCATGTCAGTTAGGAGACAGGTCATGTTATTAGTGTTTCACAGGCCCACAGCAATAGAAGAATAGAGAGTGTATGTGAAGCCTCTTAAATCATTTATGCACCAACAGGGAAAAAATGCCGTCACTGATATTCTCAGCACTGGATCTGCCCTCCCCATTTCCACCTTATGTCACAACATGCTTACAGAAAATGTTCCTTGCCCCTGATCCCTGATAAGCTGTTCTACAAAAGCAGAAAGGCAGTCTCCTGAATTCTCTGGTCTGTGAAATAAAAGAGGTCTAGGCATTGATTTTCAGCAAGGCCATTGGCTCCATCTGTCTTCCCAACTCTCTGACAAGGACTTTTCCCAGGAGGAGCATCTTTTTGGACCCGCCTGAAGCTGGGGAAGCAGTGCATGGAGCTGGGGGGGGTGGCAGAAAGGAAACAGGCACACTGGTTTAGGGTGTCTGCAAGAACATAGCCTTTAAGGCACACGCTGTTTCCCTGAATTTTGTTGCTAGCACATGACGAAGATTTAGATGGATGAGGAACTGTTCAGTCTGACAAAAATACCCAAGACAGTGCCTGTAATTATTTCTATTTAACAAATTAAGAAAATCAACTTCAATCACCTTCAAAACAATTCCCTTCTGAGCTGACACCCAGCTGCATGTGATGCTGCTAACATTCAAAGCAATTCTGCAGATCATTTTCTGAAAGGCTATTGAGAATCTCTGTCGTATTTGCTTTCACATGGTGTCTTTGAGCATCGACTTGATCTTTGGGAAGAGGGAGCCATGTTTGGCGAATAGGGTAGGTGCTGAATAACAGTGATGTTATTAGCTAAAAACTGCTTCACAAAGCATTGTGGGCTGGCACACACCAACATTTTCTGACCGAGGGTAAGAAAATGTCTGTATATGAATATGTCCATATTTGAACATGTTTATATTTGAACATGAAACTATCGAGTTAAGCCTTTTCTCACTGTGACAGTTTAGAACATGTTCTATACATTGGACACAAACTACCAATGAGGACTTTTAATTTTTAGCACATGAATTTTAAATGCTTAGTTTTTCCCTAGAAAATGTAGGTGCATATTTGTTAAAAAAAATCCTCAGATATCAGAGACAGGGTAAGTGCAAAGGAATCTTCCAATGGGCAAGCAAAATTATTATAGCACAGAATTTAGCTCTAGTTACCAAACAGTGCACTAAGGAGCTGGCAAGAGTTGTTTCATTGACATCTCTCTTTCTACTCCATTGATTTAGACATTGCAATATTCTGACTGTGAGATATGACTTTATGTAAACAAGCTTATAGCATAAATATAGTATAAAAAAAGAGTCTTATTAAAACAGAAGCTTGAAATAGTTTGTAAGAGTTTATTTAGAGCATGACTAAACAAGTTTTTTTTTTTCTTATATTTGCAGGACTTCCTGCCTTCATAGCCTATTAGATTTTTAAGCTGCATCTGCCAGATTTATTGTTCATAGGCAGTTTGTATAATAAATGAATTAGCTTGTTTTGCCTTCAAGGCCATCTGAATTCTCTTGTTTGACAACTTGACTCCAATGTAAAGTGGCTTTTCATGGGTATTAAAAATTCCTCTGAAAAATAAAGCTCGAAAGAAGGCATTCTAATCAAAAGCTAATACAACAAGGAGACATAATGTGAAGGAATCTACCTGTTTCGAATTAGAAAAAAAAAAAAATAGTTGAATTATGCTTAGAGTAAAACAGTTTATCCATTTCAAGAAATGACCAGACTATGATGTGGGCATCTTAAGCCCCACAATCTTGTGTGGCAAAACTTCTTATTAGTTTGACAATTTCCTATCCAAATTCAGAGGTGCGAAAAAAAGCCTAGTTTAATGGAGCAGCCCATCCCTGTAAAACAGGTTCAGTTGTACAGTCCTTCCCTATGCATCACAAAATGAAATATTTTTAGATTTATACCTTAACCTCCTACAAATGATTTTAAATTAGCCAGTGCTGTTACCTTGAAGAAATAAAACATGCAATCAGTAAGATCGTATTGTTATGAAAATCCCTTTATGAGCACAATATAAGAGTAATTGTATAGCTTGCACTGATTTTCACATCTGAGCAATTCAAATCTTGAGAAACATATTTCTCATCTATATGGACTATTGGTTTTATGCTTTCTTTTCTAAAGTTTTGATTTAATAAGCATGGTTGCTGAATTCAGTTATTGGAGATTGGTAATTCATGAAGAACGCTTTTCTTGACTGAAGGAGTTCTTGCTGCACTATATATTAATGCACACAGAAATCTCCTATGAGTTTGAAGTTACTAATAATATAACACAGTACAACTGAGCTGCATAGAATAAAATCATGAATTCACTGTCAACCAGCCTGAGTGGATACTGCCTCTTCAGAAACTATGAGAGATGTGATGAATCTGTGACGTTAATCAAAATACCATATTCAAAGAAACATATGATCATTTCTAACCTTTAATGTGTACTTTCAAGATTATGGATCTGCATACACTCATTTTTGCATTATTTTATGTTTCCTGGCAGTCAAATTTTTCACCAGATTCTTTCATTGCGAAGAGTTAACCTACAATATTTCAAGATCATTGAAGTATTCCTTGGCTATCCAAAGTACATCATTGCATGTTGTTCCATAAAATAAATAAAAATTAGTTTCTAGTACTTCCTGCAAAAAGTCCCTCCCTCTTAAAATGTATCTATTTATATTACATCAAGTCCTGCAGGTTTTTTTCTTATTTTTCATTCTTTAAATTACTATTACTACCATGAACTGTAGCCGTAAATTGAGACCGCTGTATAAAAAAGGAAGCGAGAAAACAAACAAAAATCAAAACAACAACAAAAAAGAACAAAAGAAAGCATCTAGACTGAGCAAAATAGTAGAACAGACAGAAGTAGTTGTTCACAAGGAGTGAACCAAAAATTCAAATGTGTAATAGGTAATATTTAGCACATGAATAGCACATAGAATGCCAATTTTGCTGTTATTTTGTGGACATCATTTCAGCAAATGTGAAAGAGATTTATTTCTGGATACTTCTAAAAAGAAGCAGAGGCAGACAAATAATGGAGGCTGGTTGTGGACCAGTTGCATGTTTGAAGTGACCTGATCAGTGGAGAGGATAAGCTGTATAGTTAACAGAAAAATTATGTTTATTAAATAAAAAAAGGGATCCAATGGAGGACTGCAAAGAGAAAATAAAAACCAAACCAACAAAACAGCAGGCTGGAAGAACTATCTTTACAGCATCCTAGAAACATTAGCAATACAGAATAGAATAGAATAAGAAGAGAAGAGAAGAGAAGAGAAGAGAAGAGAAGAGAAGAGAAGAGAAGAGAAGAGAAGAGAAGAGAAGAGAAAAAATAATTCAGTTGGAAGGGACCTAAAATGAACCATTCCCTCACCTCCTGTCATTGGATACCAGGGAGAAGATATCAGAACCTCCCTCCCTTCCCTCCTCATGAAGCTGTAGAGAATAATTAGGTCACCCCTCATCCTCCTTCTCTCCAAACTATACAAACCCAAGCCCTGTAGCCACTCCTCATAGGACCTTCCTTCCAGCCCTTTCACCAACTTTCATGCCGTCCGCTGGATGCGTTCAAGGACCTTCACATCCTTGTTAAATTGTGGCGCCCAGAACTGCACAAGATTCTCAAGCTGAGGCTGCACCAACACTGAACACTCTGGGATAATCATCTCTCTTGACTCTCTGGTTATGCCAGTTTTGATACATCTCAGGATGCGGTTTTCCCCTCTTGGCTGCCAGAGCATATTGCTGACATATTAAGCCTACAGTCAACCAGCATTCCCAGATCTCTTTCTGCAGGGCTGCTCTCCAGTGACTAAACAAAAGCAAGACTTCATTGGTCCAGGCCAGAAAAGAATGACTCATAAATGTTGGGAGTCTGGCTAGAAGCATGTCAATGCATGGAAAAGGGGTTCATTTGATATAATGTACGATTAATCTGCAAAATTTAGACATAATCTGAAGGAAATTCCAAATGCAGACTAATAGCTGCAGTTCATACAAAACCTACTGGCAGAAAAGATGGTGCTGCTGTTCAAAATATTATGGAGAAAGATAACGGAGAAATATTTTTCAGGCAAATTTAAGAGCAGGTAACCTGGAGGTATCGGAGAAACAAGGTTTTAGCTTGAGAGGAAGGAAACAGGATTGGTATTGATAGTAAATCACATACCTTCCCAGTAGAAAAAAATAGTAAATTAGATTGCTGTTAGATGAGATTACCCCGAGGTGTGGTATAACAGAAGGAGGGAATGGGACAGGACAGACCCTAGAGGGCCTTCTGCTAAAAATAGTGTATTGGAAGGGAAATAAAGAAGCAGAAAATTAGAAAAGAACAGAGGCCTGGGAGCAGAGATTGAAAGGATTTCGAGAAGAAGAAGTGTTGAAAGTGAGGGGAAGATAAAAGAAGGTAAAAATAAAGTTCTTACAACATAATGAAACTCTGAAAAAACATTCTTATGAGAGCTGTTTCATTAGACTGAGATTAGAGGTTACAGGAAGGAATTGGCAAATAGCTCAGCATGGCAATTGCAAAGCATGTACTCTGTGGTCTTAACTGGCAGGATAAAGTGAGGTTCAGCTGCTCAGAAATTAGACATCTAAGTGTGCTTACCTTAGGCTGTCTTTCTAGCTAATTGATCTGATCTGATTTAAGAGATGATGAATCAAACTCTGGAAGGAGCTTCAGTTGACTTGAAGGGAAACATAGATACAGAGCAATTATATGCACAAAATAAGGCAGGAATCCTATCACAAAGGCCTGTGTAAATCTGGCCTCAGGTCGCTGTCCTCTCCTTTTTATTCTCTTTCATGATTAGCTTTGAGTATGCTATATATGGGAAAAAAGATCCAGATCTCTTAATTTCTTTTCAGAATAAGAAATTTTTGTCATCAGCTGAAGCTCAGATCCTAACAGCTACATTATTTGTGTCTATATCCTTGGTCCATCAGTCCATAAACCATCCTTAATACTCTTACCCTTCTCTTCATATAAGGATATTACATCTAAAACTACGGGGTAGAGGGATGAAATGTCTGTTTTGCACAAGCAAAATGTTTAAATCTTCAATAACAATAATAGAATTCAGAAGAAACATTTATGTTAAGGTAATATTAATCTTATCTTTCATTTAGAAAATCTATCTGATCACCTAATACTACAAATCTACTGCTACTGATCTGTTTTGTGCACCCAAAGCACCCTTGCTGCGCACAGCACATCGAAGAGTAGCTGTTCAAGTGCCTGCAAATTTCATATGCGCTTAGAGTCTTTCTCATATGCTATTTTTTCATTATATACCATTTTTTATACAGGACTGCAATGATATTACTAGCACAGCACAAGTCTGACACCTGATTACCACCATATCAGCATCGGCCCATTGTGCAAAGCATCGACTTCTGCTCTTAACTGAAACTGTCATAACTATCCTGCTTTTATCTCTCCCTGATACACAATACACACCTGTACAAAAAGAAAAAAAAGGCCGACCGTTGCCCCTATTATAAAGGAAGGGCTAAGGTTCAGTGTTCTTATTCCTGGTTCTGCTGAATGGTTGGTAAAAATTAATGAGCAGCTATTCAAAGATTTACGGCTTTTTATGAAGTAGTTTCTAAAGCAGTATTTTTCTAGTCTAATATTTTTTATTTATTACATTATAACACATTCTTTTTATTTTGTTTATAGTACCAGATATTCATCCAGACAGATCTTTCTCTTAGCTTGGCTTGGTCATTCTAGAATTTTTAAAACTAAGTTAAAGAAAACATTAATTTACTTCTGGGTATGACAGTTCCCATAGATGTTTGAAACTATTTGATTCTGATGAACAAGAAAATATTGCCCTTATATTTTTCCAAAAATTATCAAGTTTAGTCAGAAAGTGAATCATCTCAGTCTATAAAAACTTAGTAGCCGTGGCAAGTTAAACTGATGCAACTACTCATTGATATCACTTTATGTTATTAAGCATTTGAAATAACCTTGCTTTTAATGAAGTTTTCGGAGCACTAGTAATTCCAAGCATGAAGCTACCAAAATGTAGCTGAGATTTACCTGCAAACCTCTGAAAGAATTGTGCAGTTTTTAAAGTTAAGAGTTTCTTTCTTTTTATGACTGTATCTTTTGATAAAGAGCCAGAGACTCTAATTTTTTTGATGTTAAACTCCATATAGGATTCTTTTTTCTAGCATTCTCCTAAAGTAATTTTTGAGATTCTTCCATATTTCACATTTGTCTGATACGAAAAATATTTTGGAGAACTATTTCAGGACTTCCAGGAAAAAAAAGAAAACCAAACAAAATCACTTTTAAATAAAGACGTTTGATTTTTCACTGTTCCTGCCCTCTCAGAGTTCAGATATTTATTTCTACTTCAGCTCAATTTAATTTATTTTTTCCTTACAGTAATATAATCCATTTGATATTTTGTCTTCAGTGTCTACAAATATACTTGGTATGCACTCCAGTTCGTGTTATGTTTTATTAGCTGTGAATTAACTGATGGATATTTATTATCCTTTAACACTTTTTAAAGAGAAACCAAAAGCTGTGAAAGTGTTTGGGTGCACTAAAAACATGAAGCTATTTGAAACGTATCTGTAAAACTAAACAGGTAAAAATTAAATAGGCAAACCCTAAATTTATTCCTTTGTTCACATTCAGTGTACTCTTTTCACTTGTAGCAGCGAGTAATATTTTATCCATTAGTAGAATAATAGGAACAGAAGCTTCACCCAAACAAATGCTCTATATATTTATTCGTTTATTTGCTTCAGTGACAATTTTGTGTATAAATATCATACAAAGGATAGAGCAGGACAATTTCTGAAGGTTGTACTTGGAGATACCATTGCTAAGAACTGCAACGGACTGGGCATCTACCCATTGGCAAGCTATAATTTTTCTCACATTAGAGGAATAGAATAAAAAGATACTTCACGTGGTTTTATGTTGTATTTGAAAGACCAGTATGCTCCATTGTGAACGAAGAATTAACAAATTTTCTGCAGCTTATATATAAATGAAAATGGGAATACTTTCTAAAACATTGTAACGGCCCAGGTTTTACTGACAGGAAAAGGAAGTCAAGCATGTGAACCAAATGACAGTGGAAAGGAAATATTTAAGTTCTACACTTCCAGTTTTTACAACCTCTTGTCAAACTAATCTCTGACTAATCTCAGCCTCACTATACCATATATACAACAAGTATGTACGCACACACAAACCTTTCTGGCTGAAGAGCATTCAAGAGCAGCTTCATGTGGCAAGTTTCTTCTTGAGAAACTGAAATCAAGTCATATATAAAGACAAAACTTGTAACAGAAAACTTCAACATAGGATTACTACCAGTGTTCCAGAAAATTAGGGAAACTTAGGAGGTAAGAAATTAAAAAGAGTTGTTGAACATACTCAGTGTCTATATCACAGTATCACAAGTTTGGAAAAGACCTCTGAGATCATCGAGTCCAACCTATGACCCAACACCTACACCTACTCCTACTCATCAACCACACCATGGCACTAAGAGCTTCATCCAATCTCTCTTAAACACATCCAGGGATGGTGACTCCACCACCTCCCCAGGCAGCGCATTCCAATGGCCAATCACCCTCTCAGTAAAGAACTTCTTCCTAATGTCGAGCCTAAACCTCCCCTGGCGAAGCTTGAGACCGTGTCCTCTTGTTCTGTCGCCGGTCACCTGAGAGAATATATATATACACACACACATAGTGACATATACTAAAGTGACTACTGGCTTGCAAGATTAAGTAGTACGAACATTATTTTAAAACAGTCATGATAATTTTTTGTCCACATATGAATGGACATTGTTGATGTGAAACGGTAAGAGGCAGTGGCTAGCAGTTACCTCATCTCTCCTTTCTAAAACCCTGTAAGATTTAACCAAACCACTAGGCTGAAGACAGGTTTCTTTCACAGTAATCTCAGGGATGTCAAAGACCTTTCTACCACCACATAAAGGTGACTTCAGCTGTGTTTTCCCACCAAACATGAAACACTTTCTAGGATACAGGTGGCTATCCATCCATGCAGCAGGATGGAAGAAAGACAATGTTGACTCAAATGCTGAGTTAGCTTCTCTCATGCACTTCTACAATCCACCAACATATTCAGGAAGACAAAAAACTCACAGGGAAAGACTCCTAGGATTTATTTTTTTTTTTTTATATGATAAGAAATGTGCAGTTTGACCCTTGGAGGTTTAGTGATTCATATATACGAGTACAACACAACACTGTATTGACAGTCTAAGTGTTCATTCACAGCTATCCTGAGGGACAATCAACTCTACAGAAAAATAGTATCTAACTATACGGACCTCTATTTAGGAAATAACAGGCCATCTGTTCTTGTGAGTTACAAATTAAAAAGTGATAAATGAAACAGTTTATTTCTAATTATAAGATTTGCAAAGATCAGAAATATTTTTAACTTGCGTTGGCCTGTTGGTTCTTTTCTAGTATTACTGAATGGCACATTTATCGTGACATGTTTTTCTTCTCAGGTTTCATCCTGGGATGAGTCATTGCTCTCTGACTTTCTTTCTTCCCTCATCATCTGGAGAATGGGCTACATATCTACTGGTTTTACACATTCACGATTCTACATCAGTTTGGTTTGCTGACTTTATTTCATTTATGCAGCATTTTTCCATTAAATTGTTGTCCTCAATTACCTAAAAGATAGCCATATTTCACCTGTCAGGTGCCAGCCCCTCAGCAGATAACATCTTGCCCCATCACTAATGATGATTATACCAGAGGTCATTGTCAGAGGCTTATTGTTATTTCACTGACACAATAGAAAATGCTCATAAAAGCTCATTTATGTGTTATGAATTTCCTCCTAATCTCACCAGTCATTCCACTGTAGATTTGTAAAAGGAAAACATCAATAAATTTGTTGACTACAAAGCTAATTTCCCGTCATCAGCAGGGATTTCAGTCTGTGTATGCTCTAGTGACAGCGCATTTTTGCAGAATGTGGTATTTCACCCCTGCTATTCAGCAGGTGGCCTCATTTTGGTTCTAATCATACAGTATCAGTATCTATTCAATTTTTATCCTGAATCATATCTATTCAGGCTCTTGTCCTTATCTGACCTTGATAAACTGATTGCATTTGTGAAGCTTACAATTTGCTCTTTAGACTCTTTTTCAGATGAGTTATTGGTTGGGTAGTTGGATATACTTGGTTAATCTTCCTGTGCCTTTGGGCAAGAAATCATCTCTGCTGAAAGCTGCTGTGATGAAACTTAGAAAATACTCTGCTTTACTGGGGGAGAAAGAAAAGGTAGGGAGTGGGGGATCTTTCAACATCCTACTATTCATTTCTATTTTGTGGCATTGTTATAGCTTCCAAAGAATTTAGAGTGTATTGTTCCCTTCTGAATAGCGGCTTATAGGAATACATGTGGTAGGATCTTTACAGGATGTTTCTGTCCCCAAGGGAAAGAGACTGCAACTTGTTGCTCATAGTATTTATTCAATTTACTGCCGAAAAAAATTCTCTTCGTTGCAACACTAGATGATAAACAAACTATTTGACTATGTTAACAACCAACTTCCACACTTGACATAATGAATTTTTATTTCTTATCTCTGTTTAAATTTAAAAAAATCTCTCATTAAATGTACAAAATTTTTTGGCACTAGATTTTCACTGCACAACACTCTAAAAAGCTTTTACAAGTCTAGGAAGAACACGAAGAGGGATGAAGATGCTACACCTCGTGGGAACTTTCCAGTAAAATGGTAATAGATGCCAATGATGAATGGGCACAGAACAAAATCCAAATATTCTGGGAAACCATATTGTGACCAGACTGTACCTCCTCTCAGACACTGAAGGTATTTGATCTCTTCTACATTTTGGAAACACTTGTTTAGCTTGCCAATAAAAAGTATTGTCAGATGGTAAGTGAATCAAACTATTTTATGTGTTTTGCCACTTGGGAGCTAAGACTCATGGATGAGGTGGTGACTGTCCATAAAACCCCTCCATTGGAATTTAAGAATTATGGAAATCTTTGATCAACACCTGGGACACAGACAACTCTCACGGCAGTGTTACAAAGCAGGTCTGTAAATTTCTGGTTGACCAGACAAAGGGACTTTGTTACTGCGGATTCACTGGGCATCTGGGAAAAAGAGCACAAGTAATTTGTATTCATACCTTAGAGCACTGTGGAAAAAAAGTATGCATCACCACCAGCTAAGACAATAATGAAAAACCCCACTGTTTGACAAACAGTTCTTTCAGCAGTCTCCTCCTTCAGAATTAATGTGGAAAAAGGATTTGTAACAGCAGAGCAGAGGAGTTCCTGCTTCTTTCTCTCTACCCCTACTCAACCTTCTTCAGTACTTCTTCAATAGAAGGAATTATCTTCACAGGATGTTTTCTGTTGCTAGTTTGAAAAAAAAAAAAGGTTTGGATATGAAGATCTAGGACGGGAGGTGACCCGGGGTCGGGGTGTTATTTATTAGCAGAGAGACAGATCTGACACATGCTTTCCCCTCTGAACTTTGGGCTATGATTGATTTTCCTGAAAATACTTCCAATAAAATTTTTTATTAATATTTGGTTGATAATTCACATAATTCATTTAAATGTATATATGAATACCTGCAAATATTTTAAGTCAATAAGTTTAAAGACTGCTTTAAGACAACTGGTTACTTGTTCATAAAAAAGTGGTAGCACACCCTTTCATAACCATTTCTTTGCTAACAAATGTATTTGATAAAATGTTGATTGCTGGCAAAAACCATCAGGACAACAGTAAGACAAATTATCAGTTTTGTCATTTGGAAAAATAGAGTGAACATTTTCCAGTTTTACATGTAAAGATTAAACTAGAAAAAAAACCCCAAATCCATACCTTTTGAGTCTAAGCTTTCCAGTAAAATACTAGAAAAATACTCAAAGTATCTTGTCTACCCATACAGCCTGCTTTTCCTTCATCAGTTTTGCTCTGCTGCTCCACTACTTTACAGCCAAGCATAGTAAAGAAATATGAAGGAAAAACATGGAGATCTCAGTTAGCATGAAAGCAAGATGAAAAATGAAGCATTAGAACAACCAAAATAGATAACAAGAAGGTCTGTTGAATGTTTGGCCTTCTGCTTGCCAAAGGAAGTGGAAGCCTTAATTATGATTCATGGAGCCATTAATTCTTTTTAGGCATGAAAGTTAATGGAATAATGATTTTTAATCACTGTGGGATGGTTCCTGATGTGCCTAAACAAAAATAGTACTCATGATGTATAATGCATAAAGAACATTTCAATAAAAGGAGTCTCACCAAAATGAAAGGATGCTTAAGGGCTAAGCGTTCATGGAGTGCCTTTTACGGTTTCAGTTCAGGGCACAGGCACTCAGAAGCCCACCACGCTTCCAGAACCACAGTCAAAGTGCAGCTGAAAGCAAAGGGTCACTTTTGCTTCCACTTGCTTTACATGAAAATAACAACAATTTGCATCAATACTTTTGATGCTCTTTTTCCTCAGTAGCTGTGGTGATTGTTGCAGGGCTTTCTGTGGTAGAGACAAAAACCATGAAGTTAGGGGAAGTCTTTGCTTAGCTGCAGGCTGCCTTTGGATTAAAGCATACCAGCAGTAACCTAATGGTGAAATTTGGCTAGATTGATTCATTTCAGCAGCATCTTGTCTTTCTGTTTTCATTAAATTAAAGCCATTGGAGCTAATTAAAAAAAGTTGGTTTTATTTAGATGTAAGATATAAAATTTTCCAAAATGAGATATGATTAAAACGTATGAGGCAGCTATGAAGATTCATACAGAACAGCTCTGCAGCCTGCTTTTATTTCCCTGTATTGTAAAACGTAAATCCAAGCTGAGTCCTCCTCTACCTTACTTTTTATTCTTGTCTGTGTATGTGGCCTGTGGAGCTTGTGCTATGTATCATTTCTTACTGTTTGCTACTGTAGTTTTAATTCTGTTTCCCCCTACCTCTGTCCTCTCTCTCCAACCTCTTTTTGGTTTGCTTTATGGATCAAAACAGGCTGCTTGACACAATAATATTTGACTGCTTTCTCTAGAGTTCATTAAGTATTTGTTTAATTGTTCGTTTCCCTTGAGTGCCAGACCATCGCTACTCATTTCTGGTATCTCCACTGTAGCTGCCTGTATCTGGACTAGTCAATGGAGAGTCCAAGGCACTTCTGTGACCTCACATGTTTTCCTGCTTGAATCACCTAATTCAGTATAGAACAGATCACAAAGGCGAAGAGGAGGAAAGATTTGCAAGGCTTCATTACAGACCTCTCTGCTCTCTGGCTGATGGTGGAATCAGTGCAAGCTGCACAGAGGCAAGCGTTAACCCTCTGGGATCAGCTCACGTGAAGGTTTGGCCAGCACAGCAGATTTGGAATCTCAGAGATGGTCTTCAGCAAAGTGTTTGAAACTGGTACTACCAATATTACAGAAGAAAGCTCCTTGGTTACTTCAGGAGCAATTTTAAAATAGGCAGCACTCAGACATGAAGGAATAATGTGAGTTCTTAAGCACAGTTCACTTTCACATGATGAGCAGAGTTTCCATCAGCACTCTCTGCTTTTTGTATATCAAGTTATGGAGATTCCGTAAAATTGCCATTACGGCTCTAGAGAAATCCCACTAAGAGTGTCTGCCTTGTATTGCACTACGCCTTCTGTTACTGATGTGCAAAGGTGCTCAGTCTGCTCAGTAACTCCTGATTTTGCTGGCAAGGTACAGACACTCATCTTTTCTGTAAACTAAGTGCTGAAGTTTATAGGAGATAATATGTAAAAGGTATGATGTTATCATGGTGTACTCTGTTTATTTACAGTGGCCTGAAGATAATCACCAAGCAGCAATCAGTGAACAACTTAATTTCCAGAGCACTTCTAAATAAATTCTAAGTTACCTCAGTTCCACATCCCCTGAACTAATGCAATGATGATTTTGAACTCCAGCTACTCTATCACATATAGAACGAACTTCGCCAAAATCATAGTTGACAGTTATAAAGTATTGCCCAGAGAACGGAATATACAGCTGCTGTGTTACTAAAGGTATTACTACTCAATTGAAATAAGCTTTTTTTATTTTGATTTTTATTTTATTTTGAATTCTTCCAAATATGGAGATTCCACAGCCGACCTAGGAAATCTGGTCTGGTACCTGACCTCTCATGAGAAAAAATACACATATTCTAGCATATAATTAAAATTTTTAATGTTGCAGCTGGAGTTCATTGCCTCTCTTCATACTGTGCACTTTAAGAAGTGTTTGGGTCCTTCCTGCAACATCCCATTTGGCTTTTCTAGACAGCAACAGGGTACCTGCAAAGCCTTCTCTCCTCAAGACTGAACAAACACCATTCTCTCAACCTCTCCTTCTACATCTTCTCTACAAATATGGGTGAAATAGGCAAATAAAGAAGTGAATAAAGTGTTCATTTATTGCTATGCTCTCATAAATTAAAAAAATGATCAGCTGGAAAACTACTCTTCCTTGTATGCCAAATATTGAGACTATTTCAGTATTTTCAGAATCAACCTTGTCTCCTAAGTGAAATACATTTCAATTTTTAACGGTGAAGAAGAAGGAAATCTTCAAAAATCTTCAAAAATAAGTGGAAATTCTTTGCTTTCTACTAATTTTATAGACCTAATACTATTTGTAGATCCAGTCACTTTATTTCTAGTCATAAGTTTTGCTTTATTTGAGGGTAAATTGCAATAGTAAAAAAAAAAAAAAGATCTACATTTGTTTAATGGGCACTCTGAAATGTTTGTGTGTCGTTTAAAGGCATTGTAAGTATTTTATTTTAATCTTCACAGTCTAGGCACTGATCATATCAGTGCTGGCCTGAAAAGGAGGAAATAGAAGGTATTACTTTTTTTTTTATTTCAGCCAGAATAACCTATCAGATGGTACATGACCTTTACTGGACACATAAAAGTCAGCACCCCCATGATAAAGGCATTCAATACATAGGTCAATGACTGGTTAGAAGTTTCCAACATGACCACCACATACAGGCTAGGATGAATATTGGAAAGATTTCTGGCATCTCCCCATGTGTACCTTCAAGAAGGAAAGAAAACTCCTCGATTTGTGTTATAATTGGCTAGGCTGTTAAATGAACTGGCTTTTATACTTCTGGCAAAAGGAGAATCACCTCAGTAGATTTCTGTCAACAAGAGAAAGGAAAGCAGATCATCTTGAGTGCTAACACACAGCACACATGGAACAACCGGGTGATCAGGCCCAGTCAACATGGGTTCACCGAAGGCAGGTCCTGCCAGACCAGTCTGATCTCCTCCTATGACAAGATGACCCCTTTAATGGATGAGGGAAAGGCTGTGGATGTGGTGTACCTGGACTTCAGTAAAGCCTTTGACACCGTTTCTCACAGTATCCTGCTGGAGAAACTGACTGCCATCGGCGTGGACAGGCACACCCTCTGCTGGGTTAAAAACTGGCTGGATGGCCAGGCCCAAAGGGTTGTGGTAAATGGAATTCAATCCAGTTGGAAACCGGTCACGAGCGGTGTTCCCCAGGGTTCAGTGCTGGGTCCAGTCCTGTTTATCATCTTTATCAATGATCTTGATGAAGGGATCGAGTGCACCCTTAGCCAGTTTGCAGATGACACCAAGCTGGGTGGAAGTGTGGATCTGCTTGAAGGAAGGGAGGCTCTGCAGAGGGATCTGGACAGGCTGGATTGATGGGCTGAGACCAACAGGATGAGGTTCAACAAGGCCAAGTGCAGAGTCCTCCATTTGGGTCACAACAACCCCATGCAGCGTTACAGGCTTGGGGAAGAGTGGCTGGAGAGCTGCCTGGCAGAGAAGCACCTGGGGGTGCTGGTTGACAGCCGGCTGAACATGAGCCAGCAGTGGCCCAGGTGGCCAAGAGGGCCAATGGCATCTTGTCCTGTATCAGACACAGCGTGGCCAGCAGGAGCAGGGAGGTGATTGTGCCCCTGTGCTCAGCACTGGTGAGGCCACACCTCGAGTGCTGGGTTCAGTTTTGGGCCCCTCACTACAGGGAGGACATTGAGGTGCTGGAGCGCATCCAGAGAAGGGCAACGAGGCTGGTAAGGGGGTGGAGAATAAGCCCTATGAGGAGTGGCTGAGGGAGCTGGGGTTGTTTAGTTTGGAGAAGAGGAGGCTGAGAGGAGACCTCCTCACTATCTACAACTGCCTGAAAGGAGGTTCTACCGGGGTGGGTGCTGGTCTCTTATCTCAAGTGACAAGTGATAGGAGAAGAGGAAATGGTCACAAGTTGCACCAGGGCAGATTTAGACTGGACATTAGGAAGAATTTCTTCACTGAAAGGGGGGTCAGGTATTGGAACAGGCTGCCCAGGGACGTGGAGTCACCATTCCCAGAGGTGTTTAAAAGATGGGTAGGTGAGTTTCTTAGGGACATGGTTTACTAGGGAGACAGGCACAGTTGGACTCGATGATCTCAGAGGTCTCTTCCAACCTAGTGATTCTATGATTCTATGAAATAACTGATCATCCAAAATAACCTGTAATGCAAAGATATTCTTTTGGGATGAGCAATAAAAAAGAAAAAGAAAATACAGAGATTGTAGAAAACACTATTAAGACAGAAATATAGATGTCTGATGGACTAGGAAGCACACAGGCAAAGCTGACCACAGGAAAAACTTGGATCCAGAAATTAATATAAATTTTCTGCAGGAAATTTTAATCATAGAATCACTTAGGTTGGAAAAGGCCTTTAAGATCATCAAGTTTAACCCTTAACCAATGGAATAGTCTAAAATAAACATTGCATACTTCGTGTCACTATCCATGAGTTAAGGCTTGAAAATGAAAGCTTGCAAATAACAGCAGCTTTTGAAGAAGGCAACTCCACTGACAAAGCAGTAATATTATTTAATCTTTGAATTGTTTTGCTCTTTATGCATGCCACTTATATGCTGTCACACAAGCTTGTGTAAACATTGATAAGAATAAATTATTTCATAAACAAGTTCTTACAAAATTAATGTTACAGTTTACTGACAGCAGTTATCAAAGGCTTCCTGCTGGATTTCTTTGAAATCTGCTTCTCACTTCCAGAGATTTGATTTTGTCAGCCCTCCACTTCCACTGCATGGTGTATCAGTTGTTTACTTGTGATGGAGAGTGAAGTGACTTTTTGGTATGGAGGCTCCTACAATTACACGAGATATATATATATATTTGTGTGTGTGTGTGAGGACCTGCTAAGGATAATTCTTTAATTTTATTCATTTTCCAAATCAGATTAACGTCCTCAGAATTTTATTACTGTGCTCCAGTGTAGTTAGACCTTCCAGGTAATCAAGAGAAAGCTTGTCTATCCATACAGATCTGTGAAAGAAATAATCCATGTCCTTATGACTGTCCTCTTTCTATCTCTGCTCTTACTGCCACTCATTGAATGTCTGAGGCACAATGAAAGCAAGGAACAGATCAATATTTTTAACACCAAGGGAAGCAAACAGAGCAGAAAAGCTATGATATAGAGAATACAACAGAGAATCAACTCCAGGCCTTGTGGAACTGCATACATAAGTACCAGCAAAGTAGTGTCTGGTTAAGTTAAAAAATATTTTATGTGTATAGAAAATTATATATATCTGAGACACTGAAATAAAACCAGCACTGTTGCACTAATTGATGCTATGCTTCCTTCTCAAAGGAGCCCTCCTTACAATGGGTTAACTGGCTCAGAGGGGGGCGCAGCTACATCTGTGCTGCTCCTGGCTATGCAGGTAACTTGGATCCAAGTCCAGCTGGCAGGTCATTGCTCCAGGCTTCATTGTGCAATGCAGACTTAACACCTGCTTTTACTCTTTCTTACCTTGCCCAAAGAGTCAATCCAGACAATTTACAGGGTAGTCAGATCCTAGAGTGCATTTACAATACGTGAGAGAAGATATTTTGACGTTGACAAATGGGAAAAATAATCACCATTCACTTAGCTAGGAATGTGATGGACTATCCAAGCAGATACATAGAATGGTTAAACTATTTAAGGCATATATTAGGTGACAGTATCACATCTGAGATGGAAAAACAAGACAGCGACTAAAGTGATTCTGGATTCCCTGTTGTCTCATATCTCCCATGCTTGATTTAATAAAAAGGGCATAGCCCCAGATTTTGGCAGCTCTGTGCACTGCAGAGACTTTCTGCTGATTGATTGCTTTGTTCAAGGCAAGAGAATGGAGAAAAGCAAGTGATGATATTTGATTCTCATTCATGCTCTATATGCCTCGGTATCGCTCACCTTTTGACCCGACTGATCCACGTCTGTTAAGAAAATTCTGTAGTCAGTAATGAGGACTGCCAATTCCTTTTCCTGAAGGGTGAAGCCTAGATACAAATGCAATTCCTGGTTTTCTAACGTACCAGAAAAAAGCATTCCCTTCACTCTACCCTGACCCCAGGGCATGTCTAGAGAGAATAACCGCAAGTTATGACTGGTGCAAAAGACTTCTAGCATTCATGATCCAAGGGGTCTACAAATAGCCCCAAACAGGAATCTTCTTGTTTGAGCATTTAAAACTATTGAGAGAATTTCTGATTTAGTGATATCAACAGGTAAGAATTTAAATGCTGCAGTTTAAAGCTGAACTTGCATCTGTGCACTTTCTTTATTGAGAATTGTTTCTTCCATTATGGGTAGGATAATATAATAGATACCTTCTGAAAATAGAAAATATGTTCTGCCTGTGATGGATATATATTTTCATGTCTTACAGTACAGAGATCCAGGAAAGAAATCTGTGAATTAGCTTGCCCTGAAGCCTACAGTACATTCTCTGGAGTAGGGGTAGAAAGAAAGCATCTTTTCAACAAGCAACGTTAATGCAGGGGCCAAAGTATGTAAAGGTTGCATTCTCACTTCTCCCAGGGTACAGCTAGTACCTATCATCTCATGCATGGCAGGCTTTAGCCTCGAGTTAGTATAATACAATATAACACTTTCAGCATTCTTGAAGATTTGGGGTCAGCTTTGTCAGTTTGCAGTCATGGTTTGACTTTCTTTTTATTATGAAGCTGGAAGTGAAAGGCAAAACATTTTGAGGCAAAATATTTTTCAAAATCTAGAGATAAGAAATGTCAGAAGGAGAAATTTGATTCCCTTCAAGTATTTTGGCACAGTTGATACAGACCAAGGCAGAATACAGGATTACTGTTTTGTTTCACAGTATAGAACACAAGATTTGGCCATATCTATTAGAACAATTTAAGATTCATTTCCCCTTAAGAATATAACCTTTGGATTTTTAGTGTCTGCATACAGACATGCAATATAGTACTGTGAGAAACTGTTCAAATGAGCATGCTATTTTTGGCAAGGCAGCAATATGTCAGGCTAAATCTAAATCTAGGCATCAGAGAAAACAGTCATTGGTCTATGTCTGGAGGTATGATCTTCCAGTGCATGACCAAGTCAAAATGATTCAATTTTATTGACTTTCCAGCTTTATATTGATCTTTCAAACAAGGACATATGAAAGCAGAGCAAATTCATATTTATACTCACAATTATTAATGTAAGAGCAAAAGTGATGCTGACTGAAACTAGAGATCAGTTGGAAAGTGTGTTTAAAAGCATCCTTATGGGATGGGATCAAGCTTTCACTGGCCCTAGGGCACCATACGTGCACTGTGCACATACAAGCTATTGATTATATTCCCAGATATGTGCCTTCTGGACATCCTTTCTTCAGAGATGAAAAACACTGAGTCACAAAAAGTTAAATTTCAGCAGTTAAGTCTCTGCATATTTTCTGAGTTATTTTAGGAGGAAGAAGGTTGCACCCTCTTCTCTGAACAGATCGCAATACTGAGTACTAAAAAATGCTAGGTTTATACAAACAGTTCTGGTTTTCCGTGGTCCCTTTCCTCACTAAGGAATCAGAACTCCTTCAGACTGAAATATAAAGTAAATGGATGAAACCTGAATAATTAATTAGTTGAAACAGAAGGAGTCAGTGTTTTTGCAAACCACCTGGCACTAATTTTAAACAAAAGGATTGTACTTGGGGGGAGGCGGGGGAAAGTTTCTAAGGTCCAGTAAATGTTTCAAGCCAATGAGTTGAACATCTGGCTAGGAAAGCTCATGTTTGTGCATGGGAGGATTAGGTTAAACAAACTTGTCTCTGGGGTATGGAAGACTTAAACACCGTCAGTGTATTGCATACCTGAGGCACAAGTATTAGGAAAAAAATCCTGGAGATATTCATATGCTAATACATGTATGTAAAGCCGAAAATGAAATATAAAACCTAATGAAATCCACATCAAAGAGTATCTATTATTATTATCAGTACATAGCCCCTTGTTACTGAGTGCAACAGACTTGTTCCTTTCACTCAGCCTTCAGAAGTGCCCTCCAGACGGAAATGAATGGTCCCTGGGCAGCCAGGGAATCGGCGACACTGAGTGGACCCAGATACTCAAGTTCAGCCTAATGAGAACAACTGAGAACAAACCCCATGTGGCTGCAAAATTACCAGAGAAACTGTAAAACAGTAAGGAAAAAACAATCCCCAGAAAGAAAATCTCACAGTGATGAATACCTCTGCAGGTTTTTTCATCTATTTCTCAACAATCTGTGTCTCAACCTCCTGATTTTTTTTTCCTTTTTTTTTCTTTTTCCTGTAAAGTGAGTTGTCAACACAAGTCTACAAAATATATTAAAATAAAATTTTTCTCACTGCCCCTATCTGTTTTTTCCCAAATGTCTGAAAATCCATGTCTAGAACTAAGTAGGTTGCTCAGAAAATGTTTATGACTTTTATATATAATGATTATAAGTTCTGAAGTGGTTATTCTGTTCTGTATCCATGGGCAAATACCACCTGTCTTCACTATTGTGAGCTTTCCCGTATTATCTCCTGTGTTCCATACAAAATTAAGCTAACACATATTGAACAACAAGAAGAGAAAACAAGCAAAAGAGTAATTTCTCTGAAATACTTTCATTAAAAATATGAAAATCAAAAGCCAAATCAACAGCAACAAGAAAACCTCTTTCCCTTCCCAAATCCATTTACAGTTATTCACTGAAGTGGTACCATGAGAATCGAAAGAGAAAAAGATGTGGCCCATCCGAGCTTTACATTGAATTATTCTGAAGGGCAAAATAATCATAACTACTACCTCATGCATTGAAAGGAATTCAATTCAAACCTATGGAATAAGGCCTAAAGGTTATAGATGTAAACTGTTTACAATAAACCTCATACATCTCTCCGAGCCTTTTTATTGTAGATATCGCTAATTGATTTGCTCTATTAAAGTACAGCAGAGACTGTTGTGATATGAATTACTATTAACTCATGAATAACTTGTATATCAATGTGTCATAACCCATTTAAATCAACGTTAACCCGTCCCCTTTAGTTAGATCTGGAGATTTCCAAATATATTTTTTAAATGAGAAAGTAATAAGCAATGTAAAAAATGAATATCCTAATTTATTTAAAGTAATTTTAATGGCTTCAATTTCCCTTTTTTTTTTAAAAAATAAATGTCAAGTTCAGTTGAAGAAGATGAGTTTTGGCTGTTGCTGTAAGTACATCTTTTGTGCTCAAAGTTACTAACAAAATGTTAATCAGCCTCATTTCCTGCCCAGTGCTATTAGCTATCTCTTCAAAGCAGAGATCCTAAGATTTAAAGACAGTTTTTGAGCAGTCAAGACCTCCCTGTGGCATTAGAAATTTAACTCACTTTTTCTTCTCCCTTTTCTCAGATTGCTTATTCCACCAGGAGTAATTTACTCTACTTAGAGGCTGTGGTTTCTGAATCTGTTACTGTTTCTCCAGGCCAAGCTAAATGATATTGTGTGGCAGTTGCCATGCCCCTATCAACTTCATAAGCAAACTTTAAACCTGAATAAATTAAACCTAGAAACACAGTATTTGTCAGACTGGATCAGACAACTGGTCTATCACAGTGCCCTGCCTGCCACTGGCAATAATCAAACACTTCACGCTCTTGAGCAAGACAAAATATGTCGAGTGCACCCAAGGCAAAATTCTTCATAGGGGAGAGAAAATGCCTTCCTGACCTCTGTAGGTGATGGATTTTCTTCCTGAAGCTTAAGATTTTATTATGACTTTTTTTTTTGCTTCTTTATCTAAAGAAGTAATGGATATCAAGTCAGAATTACTTATATGTAAAACCAGACACGTGTTTTTTATTCAACTCGATTCTTCTTTTCGACCATGGAAACAAGTATGGTGAAGTGGCTCATGCATAAATGCTTGATTTCAGAGAAATCAAAACAGCTTATATCAATGACATCAGGATCTGAAGACATTCTGGGGAAAAATGCCACCATGTCTCCTGTAGCTTTCAGTGTGCCCTAGTCTTCATAGCCAAGTTTACTGAGGGGTTTCTTTGTTCTTTCAGTATTGTAACCCCCCCGCCTCCCACTCAATAATACAAATAAGATGTGCCTTTTCCCCTCCCTCCTTTTCCATAGCTCTCGCTACTTTTGTTATGTGAGGCCTTTTTTGTTTGTTAGGGTTTTGGGTTTGGTTTGTTTAATTTTAATTTTTTTTTGGCTCTATAATACCTCCTAATTAAACTAGGACATTCCAGGTGATGCTATTTATTTTATAAACATCTTTATGAGATGAGTACTTCAGTCACAGCAACAATTGCGTTAAAGTAAAGGATCAAAGATAGATATAAAATATAATTAAACAAGAGAGTAACATCTTTTTGGTTCACAATGCCATCATTATGACTTTATTACTTTCTGGGGTTCTTTTATTATTATTTTCTTATTTGAGAGGATCCTCTGTGGGTTATTTGTTAGCTAAACTGTCACAAACAATGTCAAACAGAAATCTCCCACAAGAAAACATTTTTCTAGAAGAGCCATTCTCTCCATCCTCCTCTCATGATTTCTCATCTTTCAGATTGAAAATAATTTAAAAAATTAGTTATTTCTCTTATTTTCACCCATGAGCATTTTATTCAGCTTGGTTGGATTTCATAGGCATCACGCTGCTCAGGGACAGAGGTGTCTGCATCTGTATAGCTTGGCTTTTTAATTGCCCAGTCATGTAATTAAGTAAAGCAACTTACAGCACTGTTATTAATAAACAACCGACTCATTGCCTACTTTCTCATCCAGATCATTAGCCTATATGTTACTCAATACTGACCTCATTGATTTTTCTCCAAGAAGAAGATTCAAAATTGCCTTGTAATCCTCTCTTTCAGTTGAATAGTGTTCTGTCTAAATAAAACAATTTATTCTCCTTTTACTGTTTCTTTTTCTTTCTTCCTTTCCTTTCCTTTTTCCTTTCCTTTCCTTTCCTTTCCTTTCCTTTCCTTTCCTTTCCTTTCCTTTCCTTTCCTTTCCTTTCCTTTCCTTTCCTTTCCTTTCCTTTCCTTTCCTTTCCTTTCCTTTCCTTTCCTTTTTTCTTTTTCCCCTCTGCCAACAATGCTTTACACTAAACTTTAAGGTCATATCTAAAAATAAAAATTAATTATATTTTTGAGCTCACCTTTATTTTTCCTTTAAAGTAGAAGACTGAGCAAAACCATGACCTCTTTACCCCATTTAAAAGCTATTTTTTGCTACATAAACTTAGCATAGCATTATACAATATCTCTAAAATTTCAGTTTGTAGCCAACGATCAAAAGAGAAGCAATGTCTTTTATTCTTCAATTATTCTGTGTTTCTTGAACTTCTTAAATGTTGAACGTGATTTCAGAGTTTGTGTTTCTGGTCTGTTTTCTGGCCAAGCTGCTTAACCGAGAATTTTAGAAAAGAGCTCTCCTTCTAAAACAAGAGTTGTCACTTACCTATTTTTTCCTCAAATAACACACATAAAGTCAGGAGATGTAAACATTCTATTAAGAAAATGAGAAACAACTTTTAAAGATGAAAGCATCTAAATAATAGTTCAAATCATTACCTAAAAGGGAGGTGTAATTACGGTTGGTCCAGAAATGAGAGTAGCAGTGGAAAGGCCATCAATGACGTATTTGTAAAGAGGAAAATAATATTTTAGAATGAAAAAGCACTACATTGAAACAGTTGCAATGCTCCATAAAATCACTGGAATTGAGCAGCACATTAGGAATTCCATGTATCTCTTTCTTATGACAAGAAAATACATCTAACCTACTTCACAGGATAATGGTATCTTTTATGATACATCCTTGCTGCACACTGTTCCATCACCTTCAAAAGAGCCAATTCACTTTCAAAAGTTTTTGCACCATCCAGGACCTTGTAAAACTGATAACACATTGGGTGCAGCTCTTGTCATTCTGAGTATATAATTTGTAGTATTATTGGATGAGGCTAGAACCATCTGAGCTGAAGGAGTTATATTATGCATTAAAAAGCTTGAAACAGGTGTTAAGGGGTTTCTCAGCATATACAGAATGCAAAGCATTAAACAGCTTTAGGCTTTATCTTACATGAATAACTTTGCTCATACACACTGGAATACGTCACCTAAATATACACTTGAATTATGTGCTTAATATGTCCATGAACAATTTGTAAGATAAAAATTTATTAAAAAAAGCCTGCATTGGTACGACATTCAACACATAAGCTTTTCCTAAACTGCACTTTTGGGGATCTAGGTTTCAAGAAAGTAACCCTAAACCAGTGACACTATGCAAAATATAATGAAAGATGAAATGGAAAAAGAAACAGAAGCACAGTCATGACCGTGACTGTTGTCTAATTGATGTATATGAGTTGCAAACTACAGCTTTTGAACTTAAAAAGTAAAACCTGCACAAATTTAAGCAAAGCAAAGCCCCATTCGTTGTGAGCTACTAATAGTACTTATTTGCTTTCCAGACATCAGCTCAGAGGATATTTTGAAAAAAAAAAAGAAAAAGCAAGAGATGTTAGTTAATTAGATAACACACATCATCTGTCTCCCTTAAAAGAATACAGAGTCCCTCCAAGGAACCTGTGTAACAGTCTGCAAAAGCTAACAGGCAACATAAATGTGCAATGAATACATACAGGTCGTAATTAAGAATAAAAAGAAACAGCATTTTTGGTATTGTCCTATCACTATTTAATTAATTGTCAAAAGTACAGTTTCCCCTTTTTTTTTTCCAAATAAATCATGTTTTTACTATTTCCCATTGACAGCAGAACATTGTGCATTAAAAGACAGTTAACTGCAAGCAGTGCGCTTCATCTCAATTAGTTTAAGCCCTCTATGAGACACATGGTCCCAGAGGGCAACTCTTTCCACCTCTGATTGTTAGACGCCAAATTGCTTTTGGAGGTGCCGTCTCACTCTGATCATCGAGGCAGCAAGCATAGATAAGTAGTGTAACCTACTAAATGCCTGACTTATAGATTATTACAGTTAAGTGAGATGAAGATCTCCCTTTGTGACAGAATTGGTTTATTTTTATTTAAAATACTCATAGCATTGGTGATGGATATATTTCTGAGCCTGTCAACTTTGCAAAGCATGGAGCTAAACCAGTACATTTTCCCTAATGCTGAATATTTGGATATGAATAAAACCCCACCATCCACACTCCATCTATACAGCATAATTTAGCAGCTCTTTTTGAAAGTCACAAGGACCTTCAGGCAAGATGCAGGGGGCCACATCTTGAAAGCACTGTCTGTCCTTGGTGACCCCAGGATTGCATTACTAAGTCTTACCCTTGACTAGAAAGAAGAGTGATTCCAGACGCTGTTTAATAAGGAATGAACTTACTAGTGGTATGAATCACAAAAGACATCAACAAAGATAAAATTCATAAGTCCAATCTTGCAAAGTTTTAGAACATCCCAAGTTTTTAAAAGATAATACCCAGTGAGAGAAACATTCAGCATGCTTAAATGTAATTTAGCTCACTTGTTATCTCTGGTTATTAGTTTGATGGAAAGCTGATATATGTTAACATCTGAACTGTTTGGTAGTTTATGCTGTAGCACTGAGCCAGAAAGGAAATTAATTCACATGGTGACTTTCAGAGCCAGACTATAATAACTCATAAATATTACATATTCCATTATTTGCTTCTTATAAAAGGAATTATCATATGAAACCAAATATTGGCTGCATGTAGGGAAAAGGAATCAGAGTATGCAAAAGAAAGAAGTTTGTAAATCTGGGAGACTAAAGAAGAAAGAACACATAAAGGTGACATTTCGTGATTTGCTGAAGACATTTCAAACCTAGACAGAAAGCAACAGCCCTGAATTGGTGGCCAGTTCCTGCCATTTCCTTTGTGCTGGCATCATAGCTGACATGAGGGCATGACCACAGCTACTCTGGCTGAAAAGCAATCCTGCAGAAAAGCTTAGAAAAGCTGGGTTTTCAAATGGGTCTGGTCCCCGCTCTGGCACGCAGTGCAGCCTCCCAAGCGCTAAGATGTGTGCAGCAGGATCCGAGCAGAGGGCTGCTGGCTTTGAGTAGCCAGCCTCCAGGGAGTGGAAGCAGTGCTGCCTGAGGCATGTGGTAAGGACTGGGTCTCATTAAGGAAGCATGTCAGCATTTGCTGGGAGAGGTGTACTTATGCAGATGAAGGAAGGTAATGCATAGGTACAGGAGACCTTTCTGTAGATTCATTATTGATTTAGGCACTACTTGCCTCTACTATCATTCATACCTGCCTGGATGTTTAATGCTTGCAGTTGCACACAGCATAATCAGTCCTCTTTCTTTTATTTCAAAATTCATACGTGGCAGTAGAAAAATTGTCATTAAACTAGCAAGATTCTGTAAAAGTTGAATAAATCAATCTGCAAGTTACCTTCCTGTTTGAGTGGAACGTCTCTCTAAATGTTATACCATCACTTAACTATTAATTCAGGAGCCAACTAAGCCTTATACCTTCAGCCTCAAATAATATATTTCAGAATAATTACAGGCAAGGTGTGTACATGAGAGCATCTGCACATATTTGTGCATGCGTATCTTTCTCATCTTTATCTTTATCAACTTTATCTTTATCTTTATCTTCATCTTCATACCTTTATCTTAATTTATAAAATAGCTCATGTTCTACTGTTTGTTGGTTATTCTAAAATATAAGAAATAAACAACAGAACATGAATTATTTCAAAATATATCAGTCTCCTCATTTATTTGGTCCAAATTCCTCCTATGACTTCCAGAACTACTCATTTAAGGAACTACACTTTTTGTATGTTTATTTAAGCATATTTCTTTTCCTTACCATTTCAAGCATCACTCAGCTCTTTGGTTGTCCTTTCCTGAGCTGTACAGAGAGGATAATTATCCTCTCCTATGACAATTCTCTGCTTAGCTGCCTGTATCACCTTCAAAACTTTATTTTAGAACTTACCTAATTAGCCTTTGATCCACTAATTGGCTGTTGTCTCCAGATCTCTTTGTTCTTTCCTGCATATATGATTTTGTTCCTTTCATTATGGGAACATTGAAATTGCCATCCTGGGACAAAACAATGGGTCACCTAGTCTCACATTCTCTCTCTTACCGGGGCAAAAGACAAGACATCGCAAGCAGGCAATCAGCACCCTGAGCCTGCTCCTGTCATCCTCTTTTGTGTGAAGCCTCCACTAAAGTGCAAGGCACATAACATTTTCTCTTTGGCTACGGCTGTGCACTGAACAGATGTCTTCATTGAACTGTCCACAGTGACATTTAAATCTTTTCTTTGCCCTGAGAGATTACAACTAATTTAGAACTTAATCACATGTACAAGTAGTGTAGATGTCATTTCCAAACAGCTTTTATGCGCTGATTTGGGTACTGTGCCCCTTAATGCTGCTAATTACAGCTTGGTTACCCAGGGACACAATCTTCTTGGGAAAGAAGCAAATCTAAGTTCTAAACTTTTTCCCTAGCTGAGATGTCTTCTTTGGTTTTAATGCAAAATTTATTTGCAATTTTAAATGTCTAAAAGAAAGCAAACACAATTATTTTATCATAACAGTCTGATTCATTTTGCTCTATTTTGAAATAAATATCTATACTATCTTTTCCAAGATAAACCTTAAGAAATTCAGACTTAGCCTCTTTGAGACATTTCAGAAGCTTGATTCCTGATGTTGTCAACCTTATTCATTTAGACTTTGTGAGCTAGGCTTCAGAGACTCACAATTCTCATTATAAAAAAGAAAGGCTTTTAACAAGTCTTCAATAGACTACTTAAAAAGAGAACGGATGGTCCTTCTTATTATCCACCTTCAGATGTTTCAAAAGTTCAAGTTTTCAGTCTTTTTTGGGGTGTGAGGGGGAAAGAGAGACTAAGAAAAGCACCTGAAGAACTAAAGAATGAGAATTAAGTAGACCTCTACTTCAGTAATAAAATGAAGGAAAAGGGAAAGAGGAAAGAAGAAAAAGGAGTGCGCATGGAGCACTGTTCTGGTCCTGTTCTGGTCCTCACAATTCAAGAAAGATAGATACAGACTGAAGAGTGCCCAAAGGAGGGTGATGAAGATGATCAAAGGGCTGGAGAACCTGCCTTGTGAAGGCAGATTGAAAGAGTTAGGTCTTTTCTCCACAGAGAAGAATCACTCACAACCTCATCACAATATTCCAGTACTTAAAGAGCAGCTACAAAGAAGATGGAGGCTCTCTCTTCTCAAGAAGTACATGGAGAAGACAAGGGCAAATAAGTACAAGTTGCACAGCACATAAAAAAGAAATTTTTTACAGTGAGAAAAATCATTTGCTGGAACAATCTCCCCGGGGATGTGGTGGAGTCTGCATCAATGGAGGTTTTCAAGATGTGTTCGGATAGGGCGCTAGTTAATCTCTTCTAGGCTCCCTTTCCCAAGAAAGTCTGGACCAGATGATTTGTTGGCATCCATTTAAACCTAGGCTGTTCTGTGATTGATTCTATGATTCTAGGTAAGAGGAGAGAGGAGAGAGGAAAGAGCAGAGAGGAAAGGGAGAGGAAAAGGGAAAAAAAGAAAGAGAAAAAAAAAAAAAACCAACCCCCAAATAGAGCAATGCTATTTACCAACACCACAATGTGGAGCACTGCAGCAGACACTGCTTAGAAAAACAAAGTTCTCTGCAGTGCTTCCTCCATGCAAAAGGTGAAATAAATGCTAGCAGTGCTTGAGCTTAACTTGAACTCTAAATAAAACAAAATCTGAACACCTTCTGGTTGCCAGGGCTGAATAATTTCAGAGACCTTGCTGAGTTTCTGTAGGTCATTATACTAATTTAAATTCACAATACTTTCATCTCAGCTTTGAATGCAAAGTACCTCACACTCATCCACACATTCCTTGTCTATATTTTTAATAGCTAGTTTCAGTTATTTCCCTCTCAAGTGCCTCAGAATTCATTCTCTGCTTGACTACTATTTTGTTCTCAAAAGCAAGCTGAGCTACCCTAATTTAAGATTATAAACAAAGCAGCTAGGTGGATCAATTTAGCAACCGAAGTCACTAAATGGGTATCTTTTGGCTTAAACTGAATTTATTTTCATTTATGACAAGGGAAAAATTGAACTTCATGCAAAAGAAATTACTTTTAAAATAAGGAAAATTAGATTACTTTTTCAGCTGAGTCACTGTCACTCTGTGCATATGTGTATGCGTGCGTGTGTACTCTAGATTCCTAGCAAATACAAAGCTATATGACTTGGTTTGACTAAAGGTTAATTCAGCTCAGTTGAATCACCAAGTGAGCAAGAAGGATCTTAAACTGATGAAGATTTGGTCAAAATATAGAGCTTTTTGTATGTGTTTTTTTTTCTCTTCTCACAAAGATGTTCAAGTGTAGCTTTCATGCTCTCGTTATGCCATGTACTCCTGGGTGAAGTTGTTCACACCTATGGGAGAACATGAGGCAGTAAAGGCACCTGATGACAGTGTTATGGGAACCAGCCCAACCCTCATTCCCTGTTGCAGGGCCAAAGCATGACGACATGAGAATTACCCTCCTCTCTGGCTTGGAAATGCTTCCAGATCTCTCCTTTCCCTGTGTGCCTTATACAGGCTGTTCCCACAGTCCTTAACAATGCCTTTATCAGAAGACAGGCTTCAAATTTTCAGTATGTGGCTTCCAGAGAATGGAAGTCGATGATTTTATCCTAAGTCCTGTTCAAAATTAATAAGAAGACCAGTAGGACTGGAAAGATCGTAACCTTAAACTAGCCTGAACGCAAAACACGATGCCATAATGGCAATAACAGAAACTGAGGCCCCAGAAAACATCCAGAGTGAAAATACGTTGGAAACAGAGTAGAAAACTAGGCAGGGAAACAATTTGGTTTGGTTTTCAGAGTTTTTAAGAGACTACCTTTTCATTAGCAGAATCCCGAAAAAAAGGGAAGAAATACCCTCAGGATCCATTTTTTCTTCAGAAGAGAGATGACAAATGTGAAGAAAAGGGAATAAGAAAAATGGAGAGAAGAATCTCTGAGCTATCTGAACAGTGAAGAAAGAGAACTGGCACAGAGATAGTCCATTGAATGAAGCATCAAAGCCAAACGTAGACTAGAAATGACCACTGCAGAAGTGAAGACTTGAAATAGCTTTCAATAAAACTTTGTCTTTTATTTTCCTCTTACTTTGCTTTCTTTTACTTTCAGTCTTCCATATTTTTATAAATTTCTACTTACTATTCTTTTCCACTTTTATTTTTCTCCAAATTCCCTTCTCACACCTTTGCATTTCATAATGATAGGTGTCAATTTCAAATACGTATCGCTTCATTACACTACTCGGTGGTTCCCACACTCTATTCCCACCGAACGGTGAGATATTTCTCTACCAAGCCTAAACAGAAGACTAAAACATTAGAGGTCATAATTTTATAATACTTTCAGCCTCAGATGCCACTGAATATGGACAGGCTAAGCCTACAAATTACTTATTAAGAACACTACTAAGAACATCTACTTCTGTCCTCTTTGAAGGACAAAAAATGGCATTTTCCATGTAGAATAATTTCTCAGAGTACACACAGCAGTCATAAATGTCCAGAAAATAAATAAACTTTGAATACAGCCCCAAATACAATTTTCCATAAGCATTATTTGGATTATCAAACCTCTCCCTATGAATTGTTTTTTAATTCTCCAATGGTGCGGACTAATAATATCTTCCATTGGTTTTAACCAGGCAAATAAAAGATGCTTACATTTCCCATCACCAAAATCATAACTCTGTCATCAAGATCTCCTCACTTTGTGAAATTCTGTGAATAAGTAGATACATGTTTTCCATTATTTTTTTTAAATATTGCATAAAAAAATTGTTTAAAGGTTTTCTAAACAATTTTTCAATTCCTGAAAGAAAGCAAGCTATAATTTTATACTTCTTTTCTCTAGTGATCTCCATAGTAACATATGCCACAATAATTCTTTGTGAATAGTTTTATTTGCAATTTACCACACTGCAGTCCTTAAGAGGAGTTTTTTTGTTAAAATACACAAGCTAACACAAATGGAATGTTTTCAATCAAATGAACTTCAGCCCTTTTTAACCCCTTCATATGGAAATAAGATTAACCTTTTATTTTTCAGTGGTTTTCTGTAAGCACTCTTTGATTTCTACTTACATGCACTTAGTATTGAGCAAAATTGTTTCAAAACCTCACATAAATTTTCGAGGGAATGCATTTGATGGATGGTTAATTTTTCAAAGCCACAAAATATCACTGGAATACTATATATAGAAGTGTGTATTACTAGCAACTAAAAGTCCTTGTAGTTTCTGATACTGGAATATTGATAAACAATTTTGCTTAGAAAAAATTGAATTAATTCAATTCCAGTAAGCATTTTTGTAAACTTCAGAAGACTACATTCCTTCCTACACTTTTATAGTAGTATTGCAGGCAAGCATTCCCACAACTGAAAGAAGTATAATTTCTCAATTTACTTCTATGGTCTGAAAAAAGGAAGGAAGAAGTAGGTGTGTTCAAGTCTTGCAACTGCCGCACATCAAGGTGGAAAAGTAAATTGCCAGAAACACGATGAAACATGATAAAACACAAAGACTCATCTTGTGGGTCTGCCATGAAGCTAATAATTTCATTTTAACAGAAGCAACTCAGTTATGACATCCTTTGAATGTAATGTTGGAGAAAGTCATTATGAAACCAGACATGTCCATAAAATTCTCTGTATTTCAAAAACTTGGTTCCAAATTTGAGAAATATAAAAACCCCAACAAAACCTAAGATATATGCAGCAGACTTCAAAATGTGCTCTAATTACATTCTGTTCACGTGAACAGTGAGCTGTTTTTAAAGTCATATTTCAACTGAATGAAATCTTGATAATCAATCAAAGGAATGAAGATATAACAGCGCTGTGATGTTTAAGACGCATCCATTCTGCCTTTGTATGGGAAAACACTTCCTACAGAATTTTGAGGGGCTGACCCCTCCTAGCTACTCTCTAATGTCTTCTGGTCTGGCTTGCATAATGTCCCAGTGCCAGTATTTCTCAAAGCTGGTATTCAGTGAACATAAAAAGAAATATGTTTGCTTGCAAAAACCCAGGAGATGATTATTTCATTTTTTCATAAATTAGTTAATGAAAACAGAAACTCTTTCCGTTACACATCCCAAACTGTCCCTGTTGTACTGACTTTATCTACAGATAAAATGAAAAGTACTTCATTGAAGCATTTAATGTTGGAGCTTATTTGCATGCAGAACACACAGTACTGAATAAGGTGCAGAAAACATTACTGAGTACAAAAATATGCTATGGGAATTGGTGTCATCTTCAGAATGTGACAAATTGCTTCGTGTATAAAATGTTTAGACACTAGTGGTTTGCTTTGGATGCATGAGTGGCAATAAAATCATAGGATCTCCAAGACAAAGTTTGAATTTTCATTTGATTAGAGAAAATCTGGCAAGACCCTTATCAAGCTGCAGTTGATTTCTTTAGCTAGAATTTGGCATGCAAACAAAGAGTAGATTTTGCCATTTATTGCATTCCATATTTTTGGATTTCTATGCCATCTCCCTGATGATAACTTTTCTTTTTCCTTCACTCACAAACTGCTCATTTCTGCAACGGCACCTGGGATGGATGGCAAACTAACAACAGAAGTGCAAGTGCTAAAAGGAAAACAAATCCACAAAGCCTGTTGCAATGTAAGGGCGCATTTTGGCATCTTTAAAGAGAATTCACCCCCTCAACTGTCATTTTTACTCCAAGATGATTCGTGTCCTTTCTTCTTCAGAGTAAAGCCTACAAATTAAACCAATCAGTTTCTGTGGTTGTATGAGGTAAAGTACAGCAAATTTGAAGCAGATGGGTATGAAGGGTGTTGAGATTCCATGCATGCCTCTCATATCAATCCTCAAACACAGCTAGGATGCTTGCTTCTACAGCGTCCCTTAACAATCTCAGAGTCATCTCTTGACGAACATGTATGGGAGGCAAGGTAATTGCAAAACTTTCTTTCCTATATCCTACTCAAGAATTCATCAGACATTCTCCGTTTTGACTCAAAGTAATAAATTACTTAGCACTATATTGAATCTGTCAACTTAAAGAGTTTGTTTAATGCTGCTAATGGGAATAAAAGAATGAACAAAATATTCTCTGGACTGATCCTGGAGTTGGACACCAATGAAAGACCAAAAACCCCTGTCCCTAGTGGTGCTAAAAGATGATTTTCTCTTTTTCTTAAATACAAATGAACTCTTAAGAGAAACCTGGTATTGGTTTTATTTTATGAATGTAAACCGAGAGATATTCCATCCCAAAACCCACATTCTTTATCTTTGTGTTTATGGAAGTTGAATGGAACCAAGAATCTGGTTCTCAGGCTATCTACCACCCTATTTCTTTTTAAACAATTTTCCTCACATTTGCTGAATCTAGTAACCAATTCACATGAGGAGACAGTGAGTTTTCATAGGGCAGAGGAGTGTTTAGCTCTTAGTTCAGTGGTAAAAGTACCAAAATCATCCTGTTGCATCATTTGAACGAAAACTACAAAGTTAATTTGGGGTGTAGTAGTTTTGATGGTTTTCCCTTTCTTAGAAAACATCTTGGGGAAAACAAAATGTTTGCATAAGCATCTATAGATGTTCTTCACTCCCATGAAATATAGATTAAAAAATTTTCTTTAAGAAAATGATTTTAAGTATGGAGAATGGATCTCAGGCCAATCTATATGCCTAATGCAGCAATTCACTCTAGTGTTGATCCAGAAAACAATGAATCTGTGCACTATCTTACTGAAATTAGTAAGATAATATTGTCTTTTACTATTAGACTCCTATTAACATTTTATTGGATCAGGGTCATTACGACTTTCTTTAATACGCGTGCTTGTAACACTCAACTGCAAAAACCTGCTGGGTTCATTGCAAGCACTGCAACATCCACTGAGCAGTGAGTGTCTTTGGTTCATTTAAACTGAAGCATAGTCACAAAATACACACTCAAATTACAGAATTGCAACACCCCAAAACGTTACTGCACAAAAAATCAAATAGGAAAGGCCAAATGACACCACTTTTACAGAGTAATCCATAAAACAAGCTCTGACGGTATGAGATATGTAATGACGTCTTCTTTTCAGCTGGACACTGAAGTATCCAAATAATGGTCACACATGTTCTGCTAGATTCCAAGGAGAGCAGCGTGAGATAAAAGCCTGTTTTTCACAGGCACCTATCGGTTTCTCATGAACAGATAAAAAATAGGTTTTATCCTACAATTTTATCACATTTTCATGTGCCTTTGGGATTCTCTAAGGGAGCCAGTGGGATGTCCTGTTCTTTCCATTTCACTGGGGAATCACCGTGCTGGGAAGAGAAAATGTAATTACTGGGATTTTATACTTCTATTCCCGTTGAGTGACATAGAGTCTTTGCCTTAATGTGATTTTAAATTAATGTATTTGGGGAGCGTAGACAGGAAAGACAGTCTCTTTCTGGATTAAAAGAATAGATATTAAACATGAAATGAAAAAGAGTTGAATGGGGATGTAGATTTGGAATATACTAACAATCATGCTGGCCTTTTCAGATTCTTCTTTTAGAAAGGTTACAAGCAGGACATCATGAAAAATATTGTATCTGCTGAAGAAATGTTGTGACATATGCCTTCACAATGTTAGTTCTCTTGTGATGTTTGTGAGCAAGGCCTGTTTGAGGGCATACATAAAATGAGTTGGTGATCTCAGTCCAATGAATCAGCTTCTTTTGTTTCACATAGAAAAAAAAACCCAGGTGCAGATTGCTGCACACTCTAAGTTGAGTGACAAGTAGCTTATGGGTCATGAGGCTGAAAAACTCCATTCGCTTTAGACATCAGGCTCTCCAGGTGTAGTAAACCAAACCAAACCCACAACTAGATATATGTGTTAGCAACCATGTTGTGACACTGATTCCGCAGAGCCTATTTTGTGGATAAGCAAATGACTTCAACGTCTACTGCTGTCAGTCTAACACCCTTTCAGAAGCAGTACATTTCACTCAAGGAATGTTAGCAGAAAGCTAACTCAACCTCTAACCCTAAATGAGGCCACTCAGTTCTAGTGAGTGAGGAAAAGATGTTCATGAGTAACTACACAACTGATTTTGAAAAACAAATGCAATCCAGATCTCAGCCTTACTTAACACAAGTGCTGCCCTGAAGACCCGGTGCAGGTGGGTAGTAACCAGAATTTCTAACACGCCAATCCATTGCACTATCTGTCAGCACAGCAAAACAAGTGTTCTTCACAGCTGCTGACAGAGGGTGAAAGAAGTGTGTTGTTTGATCCACACTCTTCCAGACTTCCTAAATTATAGCAATGTTGGACATATTTTAGCTCTTTTCAGGAACACGAGTCCTACCTGGTTTGCACGACTTCTTTCACAGACCGCTAAGCTCACGTTTTCTGGCACCTATTTCAGGTGGCATTGTCAAACTAGGACCCTGTTATTTCAAGTAGAGCGTGCAACTGTGTTGCAAGGTATCCAGTAACACACACATTGTACTTTGCTTCCAAGAGAGTGAGACTACTTCCAGTCATAAAGCTTCCTCCTAAGAGGCTATATTTCAATCAGAGTATGACATCCTAAGCGTCATATTATTTAAAAATACAATGCTCCATGGTTGACAAACATACAGGTATTAACATTAATAAGGATTGATCACATGGTTAATCATCAGTCGCAACTGTGCTATGTCATGTATTACAATAACAGCAATGACAGTGATTTTATGTTGTGATACTCTTCCCAAACTGTTAATGCCATAAGTTAATGATTTGATAAAGTTCAGACTGCTGATATAATCAGATAACAGCTGCTCTGGTAATGAGTGCTATAGTGGTGTCTATAAGTAGGTTACCTAATTAAGTATTAACAGATCCATTGCAATATCCACCATTATGCTCTAATGTTGTCCTTCCCAAACACCCATTTTGGGAATCCTTATTAGTATAATTTTCTCTGGGGCTCACCTGAAAAATGAAATACATTGACACTTATCTAGCAGGGATCCCAGTGGAGCATTTGCAGGTTCTGCCAATACCACTGCATGGGCAAAAGCTGGCAGGACACTAATTCCACAGCAGGGACTGCACTGCAGGTGCTCCCACTGCTGCCTTGTCAGCCAGGAGCCTTCAGCAATCATGAGTCTGTTGCCCAAAATCAGGTTAATTTTTATTCGACAACTTTTACATTTCAAATTTGGACAATACACTGGTGGTTTTTGGGTCTTGCTCTTTGGGTTTTGGAATCTCTGAGGCTTCAGTGGGCCACAGTATTTGGGTTGGGGTTGTTTCTCCCTCCACATTTACTATGAAGCTTAAAATATATTATTTTATATTCTGCCACACAGGTTAATGACCACTGGATTTTTAGAAAACATGCTAAAGTCAGGAAAGGGTAGACAGGATTAAAATATAATTCAGAGCACTATAGGAACCAAAATACGAACAAATAATGGTGGGACAATTATTTGTGAAAGAAAGTGGATAAAGGAATGGCATGGCACTCTGCCCTGAGGTTTTCTGAAGATAAAGGAACATGACAGCCTCAGCCAGACTGTGTCATGTGGAAAGAGCTGTCAAGTGGAAATAGTTTTAGGTTTTATAAGGACTACATATAGAAATATCTTGGAGGTTTGGACCTTGCCTGAATGAAAAATGTCACATCATTGTCTAGGACAATAGCTACCATGGGTATCTCAATGTATCATGAAGCCTTAGAAGGCCTTAAAGGAGTGTTACACGCTAACTGAAATAAAAAGACTGGTTATTAAAGCCATAAGTGAGCATACACCATCCATAACCAATGGCACAGGATCTAGACAAAATTCAAGTTTCTGCAAAAAGTATAACCGGACAGCGTCATTACTGGAGACATTTAGGCAGTATGTGAGGTATGAATCCTGAATTCTGCCACACATAAGGGGTACAAAACAGAGATGACATTAAATCACTCTTTTTAACAGTAAACTTCACTAGATTAGAGAAAGCACTACTGTAGTTTTCTCTTTGTTCCTTTTCCTTTTCTCTACTTTTCCTGCTTTCATCAGCCTTATCAGGTTGGTCACCACCAAAGATTTAAAGAACAGTACACAAAGGCTCACAAGCAGAATCTGTCACCAAAGTACACCAGGCAGCATTATGCCACAGAATGAGACAATAACTGTCATTGATATGTAGGAGGGACATATAAGAAGAAACTAAGAGATCTAGGAATGTGTTTAGTATCTTGTAAATGCAGAATAAGAAAGGTCAGAAAATAGAGAGGTGATCTGTGAGTGTAACAATGGGAAAGAGTCATGGTTCCCTTCCAACTGAAGAAGATGATAGATGAGAATGCAACAAAATAATATTATTTTAGGGAAAGCTGGTCTGCAAGGTATTTTTTTCAAGTGAGATTTGCTGTTTGCAGTGTTTCTGAAAATTTGGTGGTAGAGCAGAATATGACGTGATATGAAAAGACATTCCTTGGCTAATTCATATTCTCTGCCTTCTGACCTACCACCCAAATGGCTTGGCTTATCTGCATTTTTGTTGCATGTTAAATAATGAATATAGTAAGTGTTTAGCAATACAAAATAGCACTGAAACCCTGGAGACTGGTGAATAATACATTAAGAAATGTAATTTCATTAGTAGTACGTTTCCTTTTTATTATATAACATGCTCAATAGCTGGGTGAAGAACAGAAGAGTGCATGACTCTTTCTAACTAATAAATTTGGTGAAATGAAGGGAAAGGCCAGAGTAAAAATACATTATTGCTTCTGCAATTAAAGTCATTGTTCTTGCATCAGAAGAATCTCTTAACAATGAGTATGCTTAGCGTTAGGAATTCCCAGAAATCAACCAAGTAAAGCTAAATGGGACCTATGTAGAGTATCTGTGAGAAAACATTGCAACAACTACATTGGGAGAATTTAAAGAGGAATCCGTATTTATACAAACAGTAGTAACATCTAAAGCTGTTATATCTATGTCAAAAGTTACAAAAATGAATTCAGAGACACGAATGAAGTCATGGATGGCAATGATGATCTAAGGAAGGAAGTTCCACAATTGGATAAGTGCATTAGGCAACATTTTCTATGGAAGCATTAGGCATAAACCACAGAGTGAAGCAGAACAGCATTTTAGAAGCTTCGCTTATTTGTACAGTCAAGTAGTCAGTTCTCAGTCACACTCCAAATAGATCCTCTTGGAAGAGTTCTATGTCTCAAAAGCATAATACATGTCATTAAGCACTCCCAGAAAAGTATATTTTCATTATCCCATGTATTGTTAAATTCATCTTCTTCATGGTTTGGTATCGCATCTGCCATTGTAACATCCTAGAGCTACTCTGGCCAAACATGCCGCGTATGCAACCATCTCAGCCTGCTATCAAAGTACAGATCATCTTCCAGTTGGAATAAAAAAATGATATTATTTATTAATATCCCATCTTAGAAGGATGAAAAAGAAAATTTGCATCTAAGAGATTTTTTGCAGTGGATTGTTTTAAGTATTTTATAAAGAGGGGACACTTTTTAAGAATTCTCTTTTATGCACTTTTCACTCAAATTCATCTTACAGTCATTTATTTCATTTTAAGTTCCCATAAGCTTCACACATTACATATGATCTGGTTTTATTGTTGCTTTTGAGTTTCCTTCCGTGCTCCAAGGAAATGTTGGCTGGAGAAGAAATTACGCGCAAAAATATGTGACTGTAGCAGAAAATAATCTTTTCCCACCATGATCAGGTAGCATCTAACACAGTTCTCTCAAAAGTTAAGACAGAATTAAAGTGACTGATGTACTGCAGATGCTGTGATGTTAGGAACTGAATCAATGGAAGGAAACTACAAAACTGGGATTCAGCTTTGGGTTTAGATACTCAGCTTAAGATGTTTTACAACCTGTGTCTGTAAGTGGGGTCAATGTCCAAGTTCCCGTGGCAGCCAGAGGAGGATCAAGTCAACACAGCTGATGAAGGCTGCAGAGACATTCAGCTCACATTAAAATAGATACTGACGTCTTTCCAGCTGAATGGGTTCCCTCCCCATTCCTTTGACTGCACTGGCTAGAACGGAACAGCTTGCTCACATGCTCTGTACCTCCTCTGTAGACACTTGTTATTAGCAAGAGCTACATTCCTTTGACTTCAGCTTTGACCTATGATGATGTGGCAATCTAGCTGCATTTGATGTGGTATTTGTTATGTCAGCCATACCTGGCTCCACAACACCTTTTCATCTGTGTTTTTCACTTAAGGAGAAAATAGCACATTCAAGGAAGTCTTTGTTTTATTTTCCACATATGCCAATCAGTAAGTTTATTTACTTCCATACGAGACATTTACATGACTTATATTTGTACTTGTGTATTTATATCAGGACCAGACTAATATAAACTACGCTATCTTCATCAAATATCAAAGTTTTTTAAAAGTTAAAGATGCAAAGGTTGGAAATTGCTAAGCAAATAACGTTTAGTTAGGGGAAAACCAGGGCCAGGTACTCTACCATCCAATAACTGTCACCACATACGATATACAGATGTTTCCATCTGCTTTGTTACTTCTAGCTAAATTTGTATTATTTAGGTCATTACAAGTCCAGCATGGATATGATTTCTAATAACAAGACACAGGTGTTCCCTTTAATTCCCTCTTTCACTATTTGCTTGACAACACATTTTACTTCAGCTGTTTGGTGTTATTGCTTTAGGCAGCCTAATGCTATAAAGTGAACATAACACATAAATTATATTTTGGATCCACAGAAGCAAACAGCCTTTTAAGATGTTCCATTTAAGTAAAAAATTAATAAAATACGTATTTCCTGTTTTCTCTCTTTTTTTTTTTTTCATTTTGCAAGTTGATCCTGGAATACTAAGTTCTTATTTTGTCCGACTGCTATTTAACTAATCTAACACGGCATTTTTTTTTATAATTATTTTGAAGCCAAACTGAAGTCAAGAAGCAAACCCCCTTCCTAGCTATTCTGATCTCTGGAGACTTGTCAGTTATTTAAATAATGGAGATAAAGCGGAGACATCACCTAACACCAAGAGGGCAAACAGTCTCTGAGATCTGAACTACATCTCAAAAAAAGGAAATAAACCATAAAGGAAGTGGCAAACAGACTGCTTTGCTCTTTTTTTTTTTTTTTTCTGAACAGATTAACAGAAGCCTTTCTGTTCACAACGAAGTAATCCATAGCCTGTCCCCGTTACAGCCACTGATCTCTTCCACACAGCTCATTCGCTCCAGTCATTCCTACCACAATCTTACTGAACAAATTGTTTGCAACTAAATGGTTGACAAACTGCAGTTCCTCCATTTACGAGTAATGATGTAATATCCCATCATTTGGGAAAGACTGCCTAAACTGAGCCAAAAATTCAATATGAGAGATAAAATTAGAGGAAAACTTTAAAAAAAATATTTATTTCTTTGACCTGCCAATTTTAAATAAGGCTAGAAAGTGTTGGCATTCCTCTTAAAAGGCTACTAAAAATAAGTAAGAAGACTAAAACTAACAACAGATGTGCTGAAAAACTGAGTCAGGGAAGTTGATGGTAAAATCGCCATTCCTAAGAGTATAATAAAGGTTCTGTTGTGGAGGTACAGAGCAAAGCCAAACCCTACACTGCTGCAATAAAAAATTAGCTTCAGTCTATTTCCTTCTCAGAATCACTTGCCTCCTTTCCCCTACATTTTTTAATCATTACTATGCTCAAACTAGATCTCAAACAAACACAGTTGATGGAGACAGTTCCACTTATAAAAAGCAATCCATCCTTTGTGTACCAAAGCCTCAGTTTCATTCTAATGTGAACCAAAGACCATCTCTAGCAAATGCACACATTTCCTGAGGTTTACTTTTAGTTCATTGTGATGGATAAAATGTAAATATGCCTTCTATCGCATAAAAAGGATCAGAAGACATCATAATCATACAACAGGGCTCATTTTCAGCTGTAAAAAATGGAAGAAATGTAAGCATTGTTATACCTGTAGTGATAGCACTGTTTCCTCCTGTGAGATCTCTACATCTTTGAAAAATAATGCAGTACTTCTTTGAATTTCAAATGTATTAGTCAAGTGACTATGGAGGTAGTAATTATGAAAGTAAAAATAAATTCTCAGGCATCCATGATATTTGGCATGAGGTCTGAAATATCCATTAAACACCTTACATGAAACTGCTTCCTGGCAGAGAAGTGAATATTCCTATTAACTAGCACTGGCTGTACAATAAGCACCATTTAAAGGAGATTATCAAATTAAAATTGATTCAGTTTCATGATATGAGTTAAAAGTAGTTTCGATGACTACATCTTCCTACTAATTACCCTGGCAGTGGGACTGATCTAGTGGAGTACTTTACAGAAATGTAATTTTTTAAAGTATACAAATAGTATAATTATTCCCAGCTTTTTTTTCACACTTAAATTTAGAGACATGTTTAAAAATATTCCTGGATCTGAGACAGGTAGCAAAGAGAGAAAGGCAGAAAAATTTTCCCCTCAAGAATGATTTTTCTCTTTGTTTTCAAAACGATCTCTGCAACTACAGGTGACAATGCACAGCTGGGGAAAACCCCTATATGTGAAATGCTGTCCAACAGGCTAAATAAACAGAACAACAGGCGATCTAGTTCAACCTCTACTACCTTACAGTTATCATAACTTTATGTATGTCTTGAACGAGCAAAAGTACTTTCAGATGCAAGTGAGATTTCAAGTTGACGATGTCATTTTGTAAAATAAATATTTAAATCTATTAACGTATCAAGCACTCATGTGAGTAACACAGCATGTCCACCTACTTGACATAACACTGTTAAACTTTTAGTAACCATACAAACAATCTTAATGGACACGTGTGCGTTCCTGTTTATAACGTGTGTACATGCACACACATGCCCATACAAACAAGAATATGCCTGCAGCCAAGTTTGTTAGGATTAGTTATATCGTTACCAAAAGCTATGACACCTGAATCCCTTATCAAACGCTACAAAGGTGTGCTGGCTTTCACAGGTGACCAGAACAATGTCAGCCTCCTGCAGCTGTGATCATACACCTCATCCCCACCCCAAGAAACTGTGCTCAGAGCCACTCCCGTTATCCCTCAAAAAATCCTCACCTGGGATGGTGCTTCCCCAACCTTGTGTTTTTAGCTGGATCTCCTTTCTTTATTTCTGTCAGTCAATGACTCCTCTGTGTAATCTTTGACACTCTACTGTATTTTTTTTTTTTAATTTATGTTATTCCATGAAGTGTGAAGAATTCATTGTTTTCCAGATGATGTTCCTTACCCAGCTGTGTTTTTATTTTCATTAAAACTGAGGGAAAGTTTCCAGCTGCAGGGGAAACTAAAAAGTAAATAAAGAAATAATATTAAAGCAGAAATGTATCTTGGAGGTACCATTCCACGTATGCGGCAGCCACAGCATTGTAACTTCATATATTGTGACAGCTTTTACTTCTTACATCCCAATACTCTCTGCTACAAATAATTTTCAGGCTTATTTCATGGGTCCAGTGCTGGTTTTGCTTTATCCCAACTATTTTGCTTGTAAAGTTTCCTGGATTTAAAATTAGTACTGTTGTGCAGAAGCTTCTCAAGAAAAGATTTAAACCACTTGTACATATATGCTACATCATGTTTCCTGGCTTTGTGTGAATCAATGTAACCCACATCTAAAAACAGCAGGCCAAAATCTCAGCTGGTGTCAATCATATCAGGTCCTTTAAAATCAATGGAGCTGGGCTGATTTGTCTCTGCACCCAGATTTTTACTGATACAGGAAAATGGTGTTTTTATAAATATGCAAAATATGTAAATGAGTGAGCTTGTTTTGCTTAATTTTGATGCCACATGAACACTGATTCCAAAGACAGCTGGGGCTAGTGTTCCAGATGTCATAACACAGGATTCAATCAACACATTATTCCAGCTAAAATTTGCAAAAAAATTCTTTAGAAGTTGGTGAGTGACAACCCTTTCCCCCCCGCCCCAGATTGCGGAATATTGACATTCAGTGAGTAGAAATATGAGGAACAATATACATATATTAAAAGAAACTGTCTCTACAGTTGTTTGATGTTCACTGTGGACACTGGCAATGACGACTCAACCATTTTTTTTCTCAGTCTTCACAGGCAAATGCTCTAGGCACGCCAACCAAGTCACACAATCCAAAGGCAGGGACTGCAAGTACTCCCCACCATAGCAGAAGAGCAGTTTTGAGGCTATCTAAGGAATCTGAAGGTCCACATATCCAGGGGACCTCATAACGTGCATTTCAGGGTCCTGAGGGAACTGGCAAGTGCAGTTGCTAAGCTACTATCCAACATATTTCTAAATCATGGCACACCAGTGAAGTTCCCACTGACTGGGAAAATGGAAATATAACCCCCATTTTTAAAAAGGGAAAAAAAGGAAGATCCAGGAAAATACAGGCCAGCAAGTGCCTGACCAGGTTATGGAACATATCTTCCTGGAAACTATGCTAAGGCACATGGAAAACAGAGATGTATTAAGTGGCAGCCAACATGGTTTCACTAAGGGAAAATCACACCTGACAAATCTAGTGGCCTTCTGGGAAAAGTAAATAACATCATCTAACTGGACTTGTGCAAAGCATTCAATACTGTCCCATGCAACATCGTTATCTCTAAAATGGAGAGACATGGATTTCATGGGTGAACCACTCTGGTGGAAAAGGAATTGGCTGAATGGTTGCACTCAAAAGAGTTGCAGTCAATGGCTTGATGCTGTACGGTGACCAGTGATGAGTGAGGTCCCTCAGGGATCCATACTGGCACTGATGTATTTTACATCTTTGTCGAGGGCGTGGACAGTGGGACTGAGTGCACCGTCAGCAAGATTGCAGATGACACCAATCTGGATGGTGTGGTTGATACTTTAGAGGGAAGGGATGCCATCAAGAGAGACTGTAACAGGCTAGAGAGGATGACCTGTGTGAAACTCATGAAGTTCAACAAGACCAAGCATAAAGTCCTGCACCTGGAATGAGGCAATCCCAAACATGGATACAGGCTGGGTGATGAATGGATTGAGAGCAGCCCTGCGGAGAAGGATTTGGGGTACTGGTAGATGAAAAACTGAATATGAGCCAGCAATGTGTGCCAGCAGCCCAGAAAGCCAACTGCATCCTCAGCTGCACCAAAAAGAGTACGGCCAGTAGGTGGAGGGAGGTGATTCCCCTGAAGAGACTCCACCGAAGTACTGTGTTCAGTTCTGGGGTCTGCAGCATAAGCAAGACGTGGACCCACTTGATTGGGTCCAGAGGAGGGCCATAAAGATGATCAAGGGGCTGGAGCACCTCCCATATGAGGACAGGCTGAGAGAACTGAGAGTGTTCAGCCTGGAGAAAAGAAGCCTCCAGGGGGACCTTGCAGCAACCTTCCATTATTTAAAGGGGGCCTACAGAAAAAATGGGGATGGACTCTTTATCGGGGAATGTAGTGATAGGACAAGGGATATCGATTTTAAACTGAAAGAGGGTAGACTCAGATTGGATATTAGGAAGAAATCTTCTACTGTGAGGGTGGTGAGGCACTGGAACAGGTTTTCCAGAGAAGTTGTGGATGCCCCATCCCTGGAGGTGTCTGAGGCCAGGTTGGATGAAGCTTTGAGCAACTTGATCTAGTGGAATGGTATCCATGTTCATGGTAGGCAGGTTGGACTAGGTGATCTTTCAAGGTCCCTTCCAACCCAAACCATTCTATGACTCTACAATTAATATAGAATTTGAAATAAAATTTATTTAATTTAGGAAAATAGTAATGGAAAACTATTATTTTAATGGATGAAAATTATTATTTTAGTGGGCTGTGATAATTTTATATCAACATCTAATTAAAAAATTAAAATATGAATTCAAGGATTTGTATATATATACACTTAACATACCTTATAATCTGAAGGTAATAAGAAATTAACAATTTGCTTTTGCTACAATATCTTCAGTGTCATCTGATATCAATATATCCATAGTTCTGTTAATAGAATATACAAAGCAGAATTTCAAATCTAAATATCCACTCGAAATAGAGAAGGAGAAACTATTTTTGTTTCCTTATCCTTTACTGAAAGACAAACATGTTTTTTCTCACATTTCAGTGATTTAGATAATTTGAAGAGTGGCTAATACCTGTAATTTCTAGTAAGTTAGGTTTTGATCTCTCTAGTAATGTCAGGAAATGACTGGTTTGGCTTCTAGTTTTATATCATAGCATCACAGAAGCATAGAATAATAGATTAGTTCAGGTTGGAAGGGACCTTTAAAGGTCATCTAGTCTAATCCCCCTGTAATAGGCAGGGATATCTTCAGTTAGATCAGGTTGCTGAGAGCCTTGTCCAGCCTGACCTTGAATGTTTCCAGGGATGGGGCATCTACCAACTCACTAGGCAACCTGCTCCAGTGTTTCACCATAGTCATCATAAAAAATTTCTTCCTGATAAGTAGTTTAAATCTACCCTCCTTTGTCCTATTGCAACAAGTGTTTCTAAAAAGTTTGTCTCCATCTTTCTTATAAGCCCCCTTCAAGTACTGAAAAGCTGCAATAAGGTCTCCCCAGAGCCTTCTCTTTTCCAGGCTGAACAGCTCCAGCTCTCTCAGCCTTTTTTCACGGGAAAGGTGTTCTCGCCCTCTGATCATTTATCTAAATTCCTTTCATGATTTCACTGTGCATCTATTATTACTTACTAGAAAGCTTGTTTTAATGGAGTCATGATGACCGTGATGTGTTTCCCATTTTGCACGTAAGATTTCACATTCTGCTACCCATGTTCAGGCAATCTACTTTGCAAGTAGTCCTAATAATTTAACTAAGAATGGTAGAATTTTACTATAATATTTTACTGTTGTTCATCAAAAAGACAGACTGAAAAGAGAGTGAGGTAGGCTCAATTTGCTCTTGATTTTCTTCTCTTCTGAGAAGCGGAATTGTGACCTGCATGAGGGTAGTGGAGAATGACATTATCTAACAATCAGGCAGTTCCGTTGACCTTCAAGTGGAGGAAAGAAAGCATGTTATAACTTCAAGTGCAACCCACTCACTAGCCTAATAGAGAAATAGGCTATATATACAGTGGCTCCCCAGGACACATGATTTCCTCCCACTTCTTTAGTCACGATGAAGTGGGACAAACAATGTCAACTGCCACCAACATTAGAAATAGCTGTTTCGTAGGAGGAAGGAATAACAGGATGGCAAGACTGCATTACTTGCCTTTTCCCCACTGAAGAAAGGCAGAAAATGATAAAGAGAGACCAGAAGTGTTTCACACTGATACTATAAAAATAGTTTTATCTTGAAGTTAAGAAAAATTATCTTCACTAATCTTCTGAATGAAATGTAGTATCTCCAGTTTTGTTAACCTTAAAAAAAGCACTGGACAAAAGCCTATAAATAGCACAGTGGTTTTCAACACAGGACAACTGCGAAGAACAGCCCCTTGAAAAACACTTGTATGAAATGATCAGTGAGGACAGTCGGACTACTTTTCCGGAAAAAAAATCTATTGCCAATTGACCAGATGAAATTCAAAGCAGCAAAGACCACAGAGTTGTCTATGGATAATAGCAATTGCTTCAGACTTCTTCACCAACATCTTAACAATCTATACAGCATGAGGAGAATGCATCTGGAGTATAAAAAAGTGCTATTGATTTGAACTCTGAAGTAATTTATGCTGTTTGAAAATCAGAGCAGAATGCAGAACTTGAGAGTAAGGTAATTCTTAAGAAGACCTCAAGAAAGGAATTAAAATAGTCAAGCTTTTCAAAGTAAAAGTATATGGAGACAATAGGAAAAGAATAATATTCACAGCTTGCAAAGTGAATGGGGAAATATTGATTCAAGGATGATGCCAATGGTATAGGTAGTGGAAGAATGGAAATCAGAGAATGTTACTGACGTTAAGATGTCCTGTTGATCACACAGGCCACACTGATATTTATGTGATATTTGTTTGGATAAATGCTATAATGATTAATTATGGAAAGAAACAGGACAGAGGGCATAAAATCTTAATTGAAGAGGGATGGTATCATAGCAGAAAAGAACCAGAGAGGTGGGAAAGGAAGCACTCCAGGAACATAAAATAATCCCAGTGTTAAAGGACATTATGTTGGGAAAATAATTCTTGTAAGACAGCTTATTCACAGCGTGAAAGCTACTTTCCAAAATATTCTTCAGCTGTAAACAGAGGGTTTGCAGTCAAGGTCAAGAGAGAAGAATACAGTGGTAGAGAAAATAACAGATGAACAAAACTGTTTGAAAATAGAGCTGTTGATAAGGCTGGTGGTATAGTTGATGAAACGGGTAAGGGAAAGGGAATACTTAGAAGATTCGATGTGCAATAAAACTCACAGAAGAGGAAAAAACCTCTGAAGGATGCAGGTAGGTAAGAAAAAAAGAAAATAATGTTAGAAGGGAGAAAAGTCCTGGCTGAGAACTAAAGGCTATCTGACTGTTGCAGTGTTATAATCTAGGTAACTATATATGTATAGTTTTATAATATATAAATATTTACATATATACATAAATATATAAATATTATATGATATATATTTACAATGGGCCACAGTTCTGGCTTAAATCCTAATTTGTTAAATGTGTGCACCTTCTTAAACATTTACTTTGAAAATTCTGGAGTTATCAAAGCAAACCTGCGATCCACATCGAGCTCTGACGCACAACGTGATGGGAAGTCTCAGCTCTCATCCGTCCCTTCCCAACATAGAAGAGGACATGGCTACAGGAATGGTTTTGATCCTTTCCATTCATGGGACACATAGCTAATTGTCTAGTCTGAGATGATTGCTGAAACATAAAGGCCTTCCAGCCATAGAGCAGAGGAAGAGGACAAGCGTCACCAGGTTCCTGTCCTGGTTGGGAACTAATTTTGCAGCATCCAGGCTGATATTTGAGTGCCATTGCACAAAAGCTTGGTTCCCACATTGCTCCTGAGAACTAACCAGCCATCTCAGTGATCAAGAACAAGGGCTAAGCCCAAATGCTTAAATGAAGCCACCTTGAAACACTTTGGTAAGGACCAGTGCAACCACATCTTGCAGTAGTAAAGGTTATCTGATACTGTTTCCTTTTCCTGCAATGGACAAGACGACAGCACGTTGTAATTCAGCCTTTTAAGGTGTTAGCGTTGAACATGAGCCTCCATAGCCTGCAAACAGCACAGCCTCTGTGAAGAGTACAGTTCAAAATTGTAAGCTGTATTGCAAAGAGCTGGATGCTTGAAGGGTTTTATATCAAATCAGCCTCTCTTCCCTTAGCAATGTACCCATGCATTAGCGTTTATTTTCAGTAGCACAGTTCTTCAAACTTACAAATGCAGAAGAAAATAAATATATAACAATTATGAATGTTTCTGGAATTACATTATCTGATTACTTAAATTGTTGACTATTTGCCTTTTTTCTTAACTTGTTTCTCTTTGGATTACCTAACAAAGACCCTGTAAAAAACAGCTGAATTTTTACTTTAATGACATTTCAACCATTTGGCTTTTAAATGGATTGAAGAGTATGTTATGAAGCCAACTGCATATTTTCTCAACAATTTCAACCCTTTATTCCCTTTTGTAATGAGCAGACAACTGAAAATGCTGTTTGTGTTGCACCTAGAGCATTCACAAAAGTTTTATAGAAGCCTGCACACAAATGATTATTTCCAAATATATGATAATTCAGTGTCTACAGTCTTCAACAAAGCCTTGTCTCTGTCTTGCTTTTGCTTTCAACAGGAAAAAAATCCTGCTGCTTCTCCACAGACAATCCATATACAATCATCATTTATTATGATATAGCCTTCATGCTAAAAAGGTTAAGCAAAGACTGAAAGTTTTACATGCTTCCTACTTAGAGGCAAATGCAACAAGATGTTCAACATGACACAAGATCACACATTACTGCATGGCTTACATTCCTTTAATATCCAGATGTATTTGCAAATGCCATTCACATGAGTAGTTTTAATATCTGATGCAAGGTTTTTAATAATGAATGCCTTGTTCAAATCTCCTATATCATTATTGGTGCTGAAATAAGTGACCTGATTTTTTGAAGTACCGAGGATGCTGTCATTTATTTAAATGCTCACAAGGAATTTTGGGCATACATTTAGATTGATGTTTAAACCTTAGTGTCATAAATGATATTCAAATTATTTATGTAATCTGACATTCATAAATAACAAATTGTTCCTTTGATTCAAATATTCATGTTTGCCTAGTCACCAATGTTAAATACATATTTAAAATATCTTCTACACTAATGTGCGCTGCATGGATACGTCTTTCTAGCCTAGTTCATTCCTTAATCATTTTACCTTCTGAAGTCCAGCATGCAGTTCGTGTACCTAACATTGCAAGAAGTGACTCACTGAACAAGAAATATGTATACCTCACTAGAAAACACAGAGTTTTTTTAAAGTAGCAAGACAATTTTTTCTATAGAATGATTATTAGCAAGTCCCCTTGACAAAGGGGATGAATTTGAATACAGACATTTCCCATTTGACTAAGATGTTGAAAATACTTAGCTGAACCGAAAGAGAAGTTGTTCTTGGGAAGTTGTACCCTTGCATTCTAGTACAGGTCATACCAAAGTCAAAAGGTATTTATTTTTCTAATGCTTCTTTGTGAATACAGAGGCGTGCCTCACATTCTGGATGGTACACTTTCCCAAATCATATTTCCAAATTTGCAAATGCCTTCAAACTCCCAGCAGCATATTTTGATGCATTAATCCAGGTTATACTCTGCAATACAGCTCCACAGCTCCTGTTCAGTAAACAGGAAGGCTCTACATCTTATCACCAGGCTTATCCTGGAGATGAGGTCCTGGAGATCATGCCCTCCGTGATCTAAAGATCTATTTTACATTACGATATTAAAGCAGTGGGAAGGGATTTTGTCTTTCATGGACCCTGGACACAGCTGATGAAATCCACTTAGCCTGGATGGGAAAAAATCTCCCTGAATTAGAAATAATATGAGGCACAGGCTTTGCTTTGCAGAGACTTGGTTTGTCCTAATACAATTATGCAGACAAATCAAGATGGAGATTTGCTCCTTCGTTCGAGTTTGTGAAAAGAAAATTTGCATTTGCATAGTACCTGGAACATGAGGTCTGTACCTTAGGAGTAAGGGCTTACATATTATGAATATACAAATTATTATTATTGTTATTATTATCAACAATAATAATAATACCAGGCGGCCCACATAGGTCACATATCCTCTACTAAACTAGAGACTGTTAAATTATTCTGTGAGGGTCTTTCAATTCCCTTGAGGATAGGATCAAAATACTACAAAACCTACTTCAAGACATGTCTCTCTCACTGAACCTATTCTGTGCTGTTTTATCAGAGTGCTCAAAGTGCAGCTATAATACTTAGTAAATGTGTGGGATCAGACTAAGTTTTCACCTAAGCTTATTAAAGTAATTCTGTTCAGTTATTTCCCCTTTCATTGACAGTATTTTAAACCCAGGAAGGGCCATTGCAGTCATCTGTTTTAAAGACTAGCAAAACACAGCAAATAAGGCTTGAAATGAATTCTTACTTCAAGTCAAAAAACTAGGTTAAAAACACAGCAGAGCTTTCTGAAAAAGCTATTTACCAAAGTATCCAATTTAATATTCAAAATTTCAAGTGTTAGGGAGGCCATCATCACCTTTGAATAGCTGTTTCTATGGATAATTACCCTCACAATTAAAAATGTGTGTAATGAATAGAGCCTGAATTTGTCTAGTTTCAGCTTCCAGCCAGAGCATCTTCATGTATCTTAGTCAATTAAAAGCAAGCCTCTTTGAACATCAAACTGCTGTTCCACATATGTGTGTATAAAAGCCATGATTAAATCACCTTTTACACTGGATTTTTTCCTTGAAGAATTACACAGAACTCCTTCAGCCTCTTCCTACAGGGTATATTTTAATTACTTCTAACTATTAATGACATTGCTCTCAGTCTTCATCACTGTTTCAATATCTTTCTTGGTCTCTTGACATATGGACCCCAGGAACACTTTTCCAATTCAAAACAGGCTGTGGCCAAATCTTTTTCAGACTGAACTAAATACAACTTAGTTACAGCCACTTGGATCTGAGCAGTTTAATCCTTCCATTGTATGATCAATTCATGTCTATTTGTCGATACTTAATTATTTTTTATCCAATGGAACATTTTTAAGTAAGAAATTTGTTATCTGCTATTCTTTAGAAAGAAAATACTTGTGTGCTTTTCCTGTATTTCAAAGGAGTCTCATACGCTCCTCCTTTATTTTTCCCTGCATTTTACCACTTGAAAAGCCATGTTTCTAGCAGTGTACATGTGGTGTCATACACTTCCTATTGTACAGCGGTCTGACTCTCTTCATCTAAGGACACTAGCGTAATTTTTGCAGACAGTCTAATTCATAATTAACCAATACGAATTCAGTGGTTTTAGCTTGGGTTGACATAGAAGAAATAAAACTAAGAAGAAAAAGCCAGAAAGCAAAAAACAGTAGAAACAAGTTTTTTTCTAAGACTCTTCTGTAATCACCAAGCTGTTGGATCTCAAAACAACCCAACCCGGTGATCATGCTACCAAACTGCTCAGGAAAAGATATGTAAATTTGTAAATGCTTTCAAAATAAGGAGAAAGAGAACTTTCAAAAACTATTGTGTCAGCTTGCAAAGCCTAGTGAAACAAATATAGATTAGAAGCCAAGGTATGCCTGTGTTCTTGACAGCCTGGAGTTTCCTGAGGTAAGATTTACATATTCTAGAAAAAAATCACCTCTGTCTCAAGCTAGTAATTTAGAGTAATTTCTGAGGTGTCTGCTTTCTATTAAACATTAAGCCAAGACTATGAAAAGTAATCAGAGAATCCAGATGCCCAGACAATGAAGATTTCAGACTCCAAATTTTACGAAACTGCTGAGCAGCTTCAGAATTAAAGGAATCCCACTTCTGTGATGCCTGAGACTGAACTGCACAAATCTTTGCTTTTAAAACTCTTAGCCTTAATGGTATCTGTTTAATATGCAAAAGTGAATCTTAATTTAGTGATTACAATGAAAGAGTAAAAACTTGCATTAGAGAGATTCAGGCTTCTCTTAAAAAATTAGAATAATTTCATTTTCAGCCAAACATCAGTCTACATAATTCAATCATCTATTTTCATTCAGTTTACTGTAAATACTGCTTTAGTCCCTATTCTTGAGCATAATAGCCTCAAAAATAATCATTTTTTTTATTTAAAGAAAGATTTAAAGCTAACAATCTTTAAAATATTTTCTTCTAAAAAAAATTAAATTAAATACATTTTATCTTTAATCCCTACTAATGTTGCCAGAACAATGAGCATGACAGTATTCTCTGGATAGTAAGTATTTAATATTAATTCTGATAAGGATGTCATCTTGCACCGGTGGTCTATAAGCCATGAACAACTGGTTGTAGAAAAATACATATTCTTTCTACATATTTTCTGCTGAATAGCAGCCAAACACTCCAAAACCACTGCATGAAAGCATTAGCAAAACATTCTTTTTAAAAAGAAAAAAATGTATTTCTGCAAATTCAACATATCCATTACATTTTATTAGTGGAGTCCATGATCCTGATTTAGAAAATACTTAAGTGATATTCTTAGTTTTGAATTAGAAACTCATATTTAAAGCCGAGTATGTTTTTAGGTCTTTTGCCAGGTCAGAACTAATGCACAAATTCAACATATTGAAATGTGCTACAAACAGTAACAGAACAGCAAAGATAAAACACACAGAGAGTTCACTGGATAGAAAAATAAAATATAGCTTTTGAATTTAATATTCATAGAAAAAGGTTATTAACGGATTTTTCTGTTTCTTGAAAGCTCTAAGAGGATCTCGGACATCCACCTAAGATTCATAATACTGTTTTGCATTGATTGTCATGCCTCTCTGTAATATATTGTTTCCTCCTATGAATCATAACCTCATCAACATCTCTTGTATACAAGTCCAATTTGCCAGAGAAAAAAAAAACTTATAAAAAGAAATTTACATATCCACTGCATACCAATAGGATTAGTGTACAGTTAACAAGAACTGCATTCAAGAGAAGTCAACAGCATTTGCAAGATGTTTAACATCCAGCATATGAAGTAATTCTGAGATGCAGCTGCATCTGGATCATTTTATAGTTTCTTTGTTCTTAACAGGATGCTCTCTCATATTACTATTTTACGTGCAGTTAGTCAGCCTAAGAGGTCTTGTAAACTCAACACAGTGGATCGAGAAAAGCTTAGGAATATCTCATCTCTCTCTTTAAAAGACAAAATAATTGACGTCTGCAATCGTTTCTTTGTGAGAATAGTGTGGAAAACACCATAAACCAAAACTCTAATTCACTCTGAAATGTTGTCAGAATTATTCATAGGCATGATGTCTCTTTTGGAGGAGCAGCTCAATGTCCCAGACAGATATGGATTTACGACAATTTGAGTAGAGAAAATTTAACCTTCCCGTAAGTATGTGGAATAGGTACTCCTTCCCTCCCCCCCTCCTCAATTATCACTCCCAGATCATCTCAGGTGCACGGCCCCTTCCCTGTGATTAGCACCATCTCCACTCCTTTTAAATAAAGGTTCAGAAACTTGGCAAACAGTGAATGCTAATTTTCATAGCGAATTCACCTTGTCAGCTTTGTAATATAGGCTGACTTTATAAAACAAAGGAGCGTAAACTTGGACACCTCCACCTACTGACATTCCAGTTGGTTTGAAAAAAACCAAACCCATTCTAAATTTTTAAAGGCTGAATTTTCATAACCTTACAATGGGCTGTGAGAATAGTGCTGACAGCATGTTCTTTCCCTTTTGTAAATTTGTCACTTGCTGAAACGCCCAAAGAGTTCATATTGGTTGTGGTGTGTTTCTGAGAATCCTGCAGCTGGAGAGACTGCGCTCCAGAGATCCTCAGAGCAGCTGAATGGAGCTGTGTTTCAGATATGTCCTTCCATGCAAAGTTCTTGTTCACCCTGCTGCTTCTCAGACCAGTTAGCAGCCGCTTCATTAAGTATCACTGCTCTGCTGGCAATTACAACAATAGAACCTGCCTGAAACTTGACACCATGATCACAATAATTCACTTCCCTGTGACAGGAGGAAGAGGTGCTGAAAAACAGCACATAATATTCCCCCTTTTTTCAGGATGCAACCTCAGTCATCCCAGTTAGGAAAAAGAAATTTAGTTTGTGTATGGATGTGGAAGGCACTTTTCACTCTACATAACGACAGAGGCATGCAGACGTGTCTGTGTCACTTAACCTTGAAGCCAGGGTTTAGTCTCCTGTCCCTTTGTCTCATCCATGTAGCTGGGGCAGATTAGCTCAAAGTACCTGGGAAAAGTGCTAGAGAGGCAGTTAAAATGTTCCAACAATATTGGAACAAATTTTGGGGGTGGTGGTTCATTAGTCTGCTTAACAAGGCTAAGGCTGACCAACATTTTTCATATAACTAAATGTGTGAGGCCAGTAATTTAAAACCAACCTTGACTTTCATATTTTCTAACAAATACCATGTCACAAGGAAAAAAGACTTTGTCAGTTGCCCAGGGATAAATGGAGGTAGTATTTATAAAAGGTCAAATAAAATTTCCCTAAAAACTGTGTGATAAATCAAAATTCATTTCCAGTAGGAGAATAGAGTGTGCAAAAATGTCATCATGTTATTAACATTCTAGCCAGCTATATGCATCTAGTACCATATTTACCTGGTAAGAAAAATCAAAGACCAGTATTTTTCACTCTTCTTAGCACTATAAATGCACAGAATTATGAGAGAATTAACTCGATTTTGTTCTTGCTTCTACACAAGTGTTCAGTGCAGCATCCTGCTTCTCATCACAAATGTCCCATTCAGCTGGAGATAAAACAGACCTATGTAGGGACCCTGGCTCAGCGAATCGTAAAAGCCAAACAGAGCCTATTTTAACACTCAGGTTTACTAATTCAAAGTTCCTTCTTGTTTTGTTTTGGTTTTCCTTCCTTCCTTCCTTCCTTCCTTCCTTCCTTCCTTCCTTCCTTCCTTCCTTCCTTCCTTCCTTCCTTCCTTCCTTCCTTCCTTCCTTCCTTCCTTCCTTCCTTCCTTCCTTCCTTCCTCTGTTACAATGGACTGAATATAATAAATTAAGCTGTGAATAAAAATAAATTCAAAATGGCTCCAGTCATATTTTTCTGATCAAAATCACATTTTTAAATGGTAGCTAAGTTTTCCTGAAAGACGCTATTTATTGCATTCTTTTATTGCATTATCTGATTTCCTGATAAAGAAGTTATGGTCTATACCCATGACTGTGTTTAAAACATGTTTAACATATTTTCTGATTTTTCAATTCAAAATATCTCTGAAAACAGCATATCTCCATCTATTCATGAAAGAGCACAATATCTGTGCTATAAATATTGTACGGAGAATTATTCTTCCATCTAGATTTATTTATGAGAAAGAGAGCAGGCTGTGTGCAACAGAAACTTCTTCATTTAGCAATAAAGAGAATGAAGACTTCATGCTTCTAGCCAACGCCAATGACTTGGAATCAGTTTTTGAGCATTAACAGCTGATATTCATTTGTGATCATTTTGCTGCCGAGATCCTGATTGTCTATGGATGGCAATATGCCCCTTGCAAGGTAATATGCCAGTTCTGGGACACAGCTGCCAGTCAACTTGTTGAGGTGGGGAGAGTATCTTGCACTGCCAAGGCCATTCCATCTGCATGAAGAACATTGTTTTTTGGAAGAGCAGCATACCAGTGCCAGACGCCCAGACCAAATGAGATGCACGAAAAACAGAAGAGAGAATGGTGCAGTGGTTTCAGGTACTTGAGCCTGCCAGAGAGAGGCTGAACTGATGAAGGTACCCTGGGCACCCCATGAAGAAGACTGGTGTCCAGCATATGCAGCAAAGGGTACAATCTCCAATCGCTTATACAACACATATCTATGGGAAAAAACTGTCTCAAGCACCAATAGGCTACAGTGGTAGAGCCTAGTATTCACGTATTACAGTTGCCTTGAGAAAACTGAGTTAGTGGAATCACGTGCTGTAACATATTGGATACCAGGTATCAAAAAAAGCAACTTCAACAGGTTCATTATTCACACCTTATTCATGTTTCCAGTTCCTGTTGGTCATGACTTTTTCCGCTGACCAAAGCCACATATCCTTTTATCTGCTTACGTAACTTTTTATATAACTCTTCAAAGTCATGTTTTAAAAAACTTCCCAGTAACACAAATTCTTAGGTTGTACAGACTTGAACTGCATGTTATGATATGATATGTTATGATATAATAACACTAGTGCTAATCTCATGCTTTTAATCTAAGTAACACACCAAAAGTCAGAAGTAAAAGGATGAATAAGTTGTAAATACTTCCAATGTGATCAACAAGTGGGGCACTGCAGCGGTACTGCATAAAACCACGTCTTGAGCTTGATCCATTTAATGAATTCTGAAAGCTATTGATGCAACATTGGTTCATGAAATTTATATCCATACTGCTGATTGGAAGTAACTGAGCTCCTAGTGAAAAAGCTATCTAAATTTGGCTAAGTCAATAGGTACTTTCTCATTAAAAAGTTTAATTAATTAATGTTTGAGTTATCTGGGATATGAAGGGGCAACAGGGAGAACGTGAAATACAAAAAACATAAAAGATATTATTATGCAACAAGACTCATGGCTAGAATGACATAGGCTTTCTATGTCATAATCCTAATCAGTATCTCTGATGAAATATCATTGCAAGTTGTACAGGTTATGAGATTCAGAATGTTTTTGTAATGCTGATCAATTTCTATTTTTCTTGTCATCTTCATTATTCAACAATATTTGGACAGCAGAATTTAAGAAATTACGTGTGCCATTGACTTATTTACAGACTATGTATTTTAATTGAATAATTGTATGCCTGACTAGTAAGCCATCTATTTTGCTCTTTTATTGAAAAACAAAATTCTTCAGCTTCTGACCAGCTAACTGCAGGCTTCTCACATAAAATCTGTGATTCATTAATTCACAATTTTCAAAACTGAGGATTTCAAAGCATTTTCAGAAATGCTCCCTCCAGTAAAGTAAAATTGGTCTACTTTTACTCAAACATATTAAGCAATTTATTTTTTATTACTTAGTCAACTCTGCTAATACATCAGAACACTGAACTGCATTAAAATTGTATATTTGTTGCCTTTAAACCAGCTGATTTCTGCAGAAAATCATTATCTCGGTCTTTCAGTAATAATTTTCACAATAACGATCTAATAAATACTGAATAAAATCTCAGGAAGAATTGTATTTAAGGTATTTAACTAAGAGGGAGTAGCTAAAAACAAGAATCCATGATAAAAATCCTAACAATCTCTAACTTAATAGTTGCGAAATACTACATTGCATATTAATATTGACAGGCCGTTTATTTTTTTCCTGCTTAATATAATGCATGTATCAATGAATTTAAATGAAGAAAATACATCTTTTAAGAGTTATTTTATCCTGTACAGTTGGTAAAGAAAAACAGCAACATCCTGAGTTCAATTCGTGTGACCGGAGAGGGGAACTACTTTCTGAAGACACTCATCTCTTTTCTTTGCTTACTAAAGAAGCCTATGGCAAATGCACTCCGAACCTTACAAACCCTGGTTAACCTGAAGTTCGGATCATCTGAGATTCTGTTGAAGAAAGTAACACTCTTTTGCTCAATGAACCAGACTGGCTGAGCTAACCCAAGGGGCCTGCATATTTGGAGAAATTTGATTCTGAGTAAATCTCTATAAAAATAAATAAGTCAGTAAAGGTCAGCTTTCAGCTACAACTCTTAACATCTTAGTTTAGTAAGTTTTCTTAAATATTTTTTCCTCTAATGAGAAATATACACTAAGACATGTGTAAAAAGTATAAAACTTGTATAAGAAAAATAGGAATACTTTTTTTTTTTTTGCCTCTTATGGAAACAGAGGCAAGAAATCTTTCCATTTGTGCAATTAATCTCTAGCTCAGAAAGTAATTTTTGACATAATGTAAAGTTTTAGTCTCTTGCCTGCATAGTTGAAACTATTACTGGAATTCTATAATAGCAGACTGATAAAACTTTTTTTAAGTACTCTTAAGGCTACCACATTATGAAGTAGGGTGACTGATAAAGGTGCACAGAAGAGACTTCCTGATCAAACAGCTCTCTCTCCCTTGCACTGTGGCCAGGATAGTGTAGGCTGTTACTTCCAACTACGGCTCCTCTTTGAAGCTCATGAAAAGGGGGCTGAAATTATGCAGTCTACCATCTCCACAGCTCCCTGAGGCAGAAGAGAATTCTCTCACAGTAAATCAGTTTATATCTTTCTGAGTACACCAGAATACAGTTCATGGACCATCTGAAGTCAGTTCTTTCATTAGCTAAAACATATGCTTTAGATGAGACCCCTTAAAATGCTCAAGCACATCCCCAACATGGCTGTTCGTATTTACTGAGGCACTAACTCCTTTGCCAGGTTCATTTCATGCTCTGTAACAAAAAGGAAAACTCAGCAATCTATCAGCTGTTAGGAAAATAATAATAAAAAAAAGTTTCTTAATGAAAATTATGAAAATTATGGTCCCAAAGTAAAAAACAACCACTCTCCTTCTCCAAATTAATAATACTCAAAGGCAAGTCTACCTTATTAAATGGAACGTAACTATTTGGGAACTACAAAATATCAAGAAAGAACTACATTGATATTCAAGTAACATTTATCTACACTTTTTTTTTTTACTGCAGATATTTGCTTTAAATAACTTGTAATTTAGAAAAAAACCTCTTTTACAAATAGCTTGGCTTTATTCTCCTGATATTACACCTGTTTTCAGATCCTACCAGCAGCAAACCCTACCACTTGAATATTGACAGGAACAGTTCTTTGATGCTTTATGCCTGATACCTGCCAAGGTCTATTTCTGACCCACATCACACACACTAAAAAGATAGGAAAGTGAGATTTTTTACTCCCCCCGCTTCACGCTCCACTCCTTATTGCACTTTGACCACTATTTCATTCGAGGCAACTGTTCAAAAATCTTCACCTTTACCTTGTGCTAAGAAATCAGGAAAAACCTTTGACAGCAATCAGAACAAAATTAGTTGCATTGGGATACAGATCCCTATCTTGGGAAAAGAGCATGTCAATAATATTAATAGTGACAAAAATTTAAACAGGCAGACTGAAATTTCTATAATTAGGCATTTCTTGTCTCAGAAGGTACTAACCAACAGCTGTAAGTTTCTTAATTATTATATTTGTAGTTATATTGTAACATCACTAAATTAAAGATTATTTTCCCTCATTATTGGTAAGAAAATAAAATTGCATTTGTGTTGTAAGAATACATAACAACTAACTATAAACCACAGAGTTCCTCTTTTATCTTTTGTCGTCACCTGTTCTCTAATTTACAAGTTCTCCTTATTCTAATAATGAATAATCTACATACACCTGGAGCAACAGATTAAAGAGAACATTTTCCATTTCAATTCAACAGCCGTCCCACTTTTTACAGTCCGACTTCAGAAAAATGAATTATGAAGGATCACATTTTACATATAAAGGAAAATAAGGCTGATTCTGTCTTATTTTAATCTTTATCCATCATCTAAAAAAATAGCTTTTGATCACTGAGATATTGTACACTTGGATGAATACAGGTTACACAAGAAGATTCTATAATTGTGAAACTAATTAGGGTTTTTTTTTAAGAAACAACTACTATAGTAGTAGGGAGGCATCATGACTATTCTTGACTTCTCTAATATATCCTAACTGCGATAAAAAGATATCAACTTAAAATGTAATTTATATATGTGAAGCGGAAGTTCATTTAAAAAAATTAAACATTATAAGTGAAATGCACAGGTGTGTTTTCTCCAGTTGAGTGAAAAGGAAAGATAATAATGTAAGACTTTTATTACAAATGCTGGCAAGAACATCTTAGATAATTCACATCTTTGTATGTAGAAGTTTCGTTAAGTTTGTGGGATGTCCACATTATCAGGCAGTTTTATTTTGGACTAGTTATAGGCTGATCCATGGAATGGCCAGTAGTGGTTCTCTCCATTCCTTTTCCTTTGCTGGAGAGACTGTTAGCTCTAGAACATGATTGAATCTGCACATATGTGACTTCCCCCTAGAGGTGCCTATTTTTCTCAAGAGATTGCAGATACAGCATCAGATCACTCCATTTTTAATTCAGTTCCTCACATAAGTGGCTATCCTAGGCAATATAAATTTATCGTTATTTAATATCACTCAATCTTAGCTTCCAAGAACACTTTTCCTTTACGTTTTCCACATCAAGTATTCTGCTTCTTATCAGCTTCTCAACTCATTTAATATTCTCTGCACTCTAAGTCTTAACTTTTCTTACTAATAAACACATTTCTAAGCATTTTCATCTGCCAAAATTTCCACCCTCCTTCTCATGCCTGTCCATATTTTACTTTCATGTCAAACAGAGTGTTATATTTGAGCATTTAGGAAACATTTTACTTCTGAAGCTTTTAGGATCATGCTGCAAATACATGTAGGTAAAAGCATAATAGGAAAAAATGGCTCCCTTAGAATGCATTTGTTTATTCTCATTGTTTTTAAAGGATGTCAACTTGACAGCATAGCAGACTCAAGTTCTTGTTCACTAATAAAAATGAGCAAGAAAATGGGACTCTCAGCATTGCTTCAGGTTTGACCCCAAAAGAAAAATCTAAAGCTATAAAAGTTAAATATACATGGTACAGAAAGCCTAAAGTATTTCTCTGTACTTGTTGAATGAACGTTTTTCTCTCTATTAAGACTGCAAAAATACTGGAAAAAAGAGCGCTTTCTGTGATCTATACACATAAATATCAACATTGCACATAGTGCAATAAATATGCATCAGATGGTAACAACACGTAGTCGTTCCAAGCTTAAACAGCAAAATTTGTATGCTATTACCTGTAGTTAGATTGTGTGCCCATATGCATATAAACACTCTAGGCCTCTCTTTCTATTCATATGCTGAAATATATTTGAGCACAAACATGGGCGCACGGACCTCAATAGCTGTTATTTTGTGCAAAGGAAAATAGTCCAATTCACCTTTCATATGACACGATGAGTTCTCCGACTACTTTGAATCTGTATGCGAGTTGTGCACGCGCTCAAACATGCCCCAGTGCGAAGAGAGGACAAGAGAAAAGAAGTGTTGAACTGGATCATCACTTGACTAATTAGTACGCTCACTCACTTTACGGGTTCACTTTCCTTGATACATACTTACTCCTCCTACTCAGGAGCAATACATGGTCACCAAGAGAAGAATTTAGATCATGAAAAAAGAAAATAATTCAATACATTTATTTAATACATTTCTTTCTTCCACCAAATGACAGCCTGTTCTATGTCATCTCAGACAGCAGTAAGAATATCTTAGTGCTTTACACACCCCACTGCATAGGTCCTACCTCACTACATCAGCGCTATTAATGCAATATATCTGTCAAGGCTTATTAAAATTCTTTTTGATGTGTATCTTGGTTCATAAACCTCCACACTGTATTGATATTGCCTAAGGGAATGTCCTTGTAGCACTGAATCTTTGCAGATGGGATGATAAAAGAGAAATGTTCAAAACTTTTAAAAGTTCATTTTCTAGCAGCGCTTTCTCTTCCAACACCTCTTTTGAATAGTGTTTTGTGTTGTCACTCTATAGCTATTGTTCAAAAAATGGCTTAAAGAACATTTTGACTCATGGAGCAAAAACTTTCTTACAAATAAATGGATGGATAAAAAGCAGATGATGAATCTCAATGAATTTTCATAGATACACCCTATTCTATGTTTTGCATACATGCTGTGCCTGTACCAATCCTTGGGTAGCAAACAAACCCTGGCAGCCACTTTGCTCACTCTAGTGAGCAAGAATTTACAAAGTCAGTTGGAGAAGTGAATTTTGTTCATGTTATTCTTCACGTATGTAATCTCTTCTGCTTTTCTATTTTTAATTAATTGCTACAGGGCATGGTAATTGTCCTTAGGGACTGCGAACACTGTACTCCCCAGTTTGGAACACATTTTTGCTGGCAGACTATATGCTATACACTTCAGAAATGTACTAAACTTTTATAGTGTGTTTAAACTTTATCACATGGGTGATATTTAGCTGATGACGATTTTATGTCAATTTAACTACATATTCTGATAGTCTTTAAACATTTTATGTATGTTACTTCATAGTGCTGTTCTTATGCCTTCAGATGGTCATTCCTTGAAATAAAATCTGTTATTCCACCCAAATTCCCTCAGCCATAAGTTTCCATCAGCAAGTTCTTCAGTTTCCCTATAAAGGCCTTTCCCTCACTAAACTTTGGTTTGTACCTGATTTTACACAAATCTGAACAACCAGACCCTAATCAAGTTCAGACTGAAGTCAATGGCTAAGGTACTTTTTACTGATTCAGGAGGGGAAGTGGGAGGAGGGAGAGGGAGGCACAGGCTGAATCTTAAATAGAGAATTGACCATATAAAAATATGCACTGTACTGTTATATGTACATTTACAGTGCTTCAGTACTAGGCTAAGTCTTGAAGACATTTCTCTCAAAAGCAGTTTTGGGACATCTGACTGAAAATAAGGTATCCCCTTACACTCGGCACTGGTCAGGCCACACCTGGAGTGCTGTGTCCAGTTCTGGGCCCCTCAGTTTGAGAAAGATGTTGAGATGCTGGAGTGTGTCCAGAGGAGAGCAACGAGGATGGTGAAGGGGCTGGAGCACAAGCCCTGTGAGGAGCGACTGAGGGAGCTGGGGTTGTTTAGCCTGGAGAAGAGGAGGCTCAGGGGAGACCTTATTGCTATCTACAACTACCTAAAGGGAGGTTGTAGTGAGGCAGGAGTTGGACTCTTCTCTCAGGCGACCGGTGACAGAACAAGAGGACATGGTCTCAAGCTTCGCCAGGGGAGGTTTAGGATTGACATTAGGAAGAAGTTCTTCACTGAGAGGGTGATTGGCCATTGGAATGCGCTGCCTGGGGAGGTGGTGGAGTCACCATCCCTGGAGGTGTTCAAAGAGAATTTGGATGAGGCACTTAGTGACATGGTGTAGTTGACAAGTAGGAGTAGGTGTAGGAATAGGTGTAGGTGTTGGGTCATAGGTTGGACTCGATGATCTCAAAGGTCTTTTCCAATCTTACGATACTGTGATACTGTGATACTGTGATTTCTTCTTTGGAGTCAGAGTCAAAATAAGAATTTACCTCACCTCTTTTTGAAATTTTTAATAAACTTTATTGTATAATTTTTTTTTTTCCTGGAGACTCCCAGGGATAAATTAATCTGCATTCTTTCTCCAAAATCTTAACTCTGATTTAAGTGAAAACCTGAATTGCATTCATTTCCAGTTAGTACAATCTGTCTTACTTTTAAATGTTGAATGCTACATACGGTGAATTATGTAACCACAAAAAAGTTGTACTGAATTAAGAGGTTTCTTTAACCTCATACTTAGGGCCAGGAAACATGCTGAGGGTTCCCAAAAGAACTTCAGTTTTGAGGACCAGTTTCTGACAGCAGTTTGTCCTGTGGTTTGGTTTCTATATGTGTTTCTTGCAAAGCAGATATGCATTATTCTTTACAAACGAGTGATGATGAAAGATACACAGTGCTAATCTTTCCTACAAAACTACACCTTACACATGATGGATAAGTTGCTGGGAGCTTTCTGAACATCTTTTGGTTCTGTCTTCCTGTACTCTGTGTGGTAGCAGGTTACTCCCTTGAAGTTTACCCTTACATTTCGAGGACTAAAAGCTGCAGTGTGCCTTGAGCTGTCTCTGTGCTGAATTTCAAACTAACTGTTGAAATAGCCACTACTAATGCAAAGAAAATGTCAGTGTAAATTCAAAACTAACACTGAGATAGGAAGAAAACTGGTTTGTTTTTTTTTTCAGGCTACCCTTTGCAAAGTAGTGTACAAAATTAAATTATTGTTTCAAATGAACAATGAATTGATTGGCATTGTAATATTAACATGATCAGATAAAGACAACAACAATTAAAAAATAGATGTAGCCTGAAGAAATTAGACACATACTTCTAACAGTTCCCTCTTCCACTGGGAAATAGGCAAATATAAAAGGCATTGTGGTCAAATCTGAAAAGAATATAGGAATCTAACAAGAAAATTGCAAACATGGCAAGAGGCTACCAGTTTGAGGTGTGGAATTAATGAGGAGGAGTTTGCCATCTAATACAGTTTTAGTTTCTGGCATAGTGAAAAGGCATGGCCTCTTCTATATACATGAGAATTAGGTCAGACTTGCCCCAACCTAATTCCCTGTTCCATCAACATTGAAGAACATAGAACTAAAAGCAGATAGTGCTTGAGCTTAGAAGCTTTTTTATAATATAGTTCCATGGTTCCTAGGCCTAAGCTGGTTTGAGTTCACACAGCTTAGATGCCATAGACCAAATGCTCTTGCTTAATTCCTTCCTCCGATGGAGAAGACTAATTGGTTAGATCCATATGCATTTACTTGGTTTGGGTCATGTCTGAAAAACAGAGTTTATAACAGCTGCCACAGTGTGCCATAAAATCACAGGGAGAGATGGTTCTGTTGAGCCATCTGCTGAAGAAAACAATACAGTCTCTTTCTTGTACTTAACACTGAAAGCTACTTTTGTCAAATTCAGATGCATATTTTTGGTGGCTCAGGCTTCCCTCTGCAGACTGGATGCATAAAACCTACATTTGAAATGGAACAATTGGATCAGCATCTTCTGTTGTGGACAGAACCACTTTGCCATAACAACTCAGCATGCAGAATACTTAATCAGGAAATGCAAATTCAGTGTACTAGCCCTGCTTAGCTTTGTCCGCTTGCCAGATGTTGCCTTATACCCACTTGCTTTTGCATCCATGGATAATGTCAACACATGGACGTGACTGAAAGAGCCATGGGATGAAAAGTACAAAAGGTAAGTGTAGATGCAATCACATAAGCTGGGGTAGAGTGGGAAGTCTGTACATGCTTCCAGAATAAATCCAGTAACTTCTCCAGTGCTGCATTCATGCAAAATTTATAAACCTTCTGAAATCAAAGAGCAGAAGTCAAACTTGCACAGTACCAGGACAGATCTGAACATCAAAACATCTCTGGCAGTTTTAGAAGCAAAACCATTTTGAAGAATGGGGAAGTCGTTTGCAGGCTAAAACTGCACTGAGGTGTTGGGGAGAGGCAAAATACCAGCTGCCAAAGGATGGCAAACCATTATGAAGGACAAGCAAGCGTATTTTGTATTAAGATACTCTACCTATACACATAGCTTCTGCTCTTGGCCATGTAATGGTGACAGATGTGTACAGCTGAGGTCAACTAAATCCTCCTAATGTTAATCAAAGCTCTAATTTTCCACTGTTTTGTCTGGTACAGTTAGTTTTTACTTAAGAAATGAATTCTTCCTAAGGGCTCAAAAAAAAAAAAAAAAAAATGGAGAAGGAGGAAAGGAAAAGAAGAATGAGCAATGATAACCTTAGATGTTTGGATGGAAAAAAAGTGACATTTTCTCTTCAGATAACATTATGGAAAAAACTCAGCAAGATTGTGGCATAAAAACTCCTACAAGAAGCAGACACTGGAGGATGGGGATAAGTTTTAAATCTTACAGATTTCCAGAACTGTTATTTTGTTATTTTCCTGACAATGAAATGCTTCATTTTGTATTCCTGTATTTATACCATCTTTAGTTTGAGCTGTATTTTGAGATGCAAAACTTCAGCAGAAAATGAAGCCAGCTGTCACTGATCTCTGAATAACTTGAGAATTGAACTTGGATACACATTGCTGATTTCAGACTTCATTATTTTTAAGTCTCAAAGAAATCTGACTTTTTCAATGTGTTGCTGATGACTTTGTTGACTATAACAGTTAAGCAGATATGCATTTAAATTCTAGTTCCTATTCCTGACAAGTTTTAGGTAAATCAGATATTTCCTTGACTAATGTTTTCTGAAGAAACCTGAAGGCAGAAGAACCCATTATCTTTTGTGCTTCTGGCTCACACTAGAAATAAAATTAATTGCTTTTATCAAACTGTGACTGGAAAACAGCGCTTCCATAGGCTGCCTTCAAAACAGGATGAAGACTATCTGTTAAAAGAGGCATTCTAAAACGTCAGAATGTTGAAAGATGGTATAGATCACCTTGCGTTGCTTAACCTTCAGATTTTTTAACTTCCTTCCCATTTCCATTTGATTCTTCTGAATTTTCTTTTATTCTCCTGTACTAAACCAGCAAACCCATAAAACCTGCTATAAGATTAATTACAGAGAAGATCTAAATCTAGCAGGGTCAGGGACCTGCTAAGTGAGCTTTGCTTCTTGAGCATTATTTTTATCACGACTTGTCTGTGTATCATGACATGCATTAGGATACTTCCTTTGTTCTAGGAATTTATCCGAAAAAATTCTACATTTTTTCTTTACATAGTTTCTGCAGGTGACATATAATCTTCTTTTATAGGTAGTAAATACAACTGACATGAAAAATTTGAAGGATTGTGTGCAAAATGTGCTTGTTGGCAATCCTAAAGAAAACTTTTATTTGAACAATTATTTTTCTAATGCATCACAGCAGTGTTTAATGACATTGTTAAACTGAAATACTTTCACTTTGCTTGTTAATATATAGGTAGAAGTTTAATCTAAAACTGAACTAAAGGGTATTTAAAAAAAACCAGGTAGACCTTAAGGGAAACTAAGCAAGACCGAATGTCTTACTGACCAGTATGACTCAGTTAAACTTGAGTTACATGAATACAAAGCAAGCTGAATAAAATTTAGAGACCTAACAAATAGAGAGGCCGGGCTAGATTATATCTGATAATTCTAATAGACAGAACAAGGACCACGGCTTTTTAAGACTTCCTACTGCCATTTTCCTTTTGTTGGAGTTGGTGTTTCATTTTAGGCCTTTTCTCCTGAGCTGCTCTTCTGGGACATCTGATGTTCCAGTGCACAGAAAACTAAAAATACATCGGTGCACCTCCAGTAACTCTGGGATATCTAGAAGGCACCTAGTTTGTTTTCTCATGAACCATATGCAAATTAACTGGATTGGTTTATCTTCCTTTTATTTCCAAGAAAGAAGGAAAGATTCCCTCCATAGCTGGAGAAATTCAATTCAAAGGATGTTTCCCACAAAGCATTCCAGTGTAGATACCAATCACTCTTGCTTCTATGCCACAGACCTCTCTGAGCCCCGAAACCCCCTTGGCTGGATAATCCATGGACTCCCTGCCTGAGGAACGTCAATGGACAGGAAGAGGAAAAAAGGAGTTGGCCCACTCATGGCATAGTATGATCCGGGTTTTGATAAGGTACATTAATTCAATTAAAACTCAAAGAACGAATGACTGAAAATATCTTAAAATAATAGACACAGAAGCAATTATAAAAGCTATGCCTGCTCAGATTTCTAAACTAAACATCTGAACATCTGAAGGATTAAGGTTTAGTGAAAACCATGGTCCTTTTTAGATCTCCCTTCCCCTTACGACTTTAGCAAGCCAAATCTCTTCAGCCAATGAAGCGAAAATATACAGGACACATAGCTCCTTATCTGTCACACCCTGCAAATCACATTTTCCAGCACTAAAGTACTATTTGTTTTGGCTTTTAATTACCTGACTTATCAGCATGTCATATTCCCCCCCCAAATAATTACATTCTGAATCAGTGTGACATTCAATATTGACCTTTATTTATACCTCTCACAAACTGTCGAATGTTTATTTATAAACCATGAAAGAATATTGATTTAGCATATTAGAAAAGCAGTGGCCTAGCATTCTGTGAGTAGAAGTAATCACGGGCAATTACTAGAGCCTGCTTTTCTCTACTAATCTTGGGTTTAACCTTATAATTGCATTACTGAATTTGTTTCACTTTGCCCATCTATCATCAGGTTCCTAATAAGAAGTCTGATATTAACATAATTTCATAATATTCAGAGGAAGAACGGTTTTAATTGGTTTAAAAAATGGAGACATATAGCCTATGCCATGTAGTGAAAAAAGTATTGTAACGGTCTTTTAAATTTCACAAGAAATGATAATTAATATTTAAATGCATTAATGAAATAAGTTCTTAGAGACTGGGTCACAGATCTTTGATGTTTATGCCACTAACAAAATCACTAACTGCTCCTAATGATGCCCCTGAGCTAAGCTTCACTTTACTCCTCTATAAAAACTACTTTAGTTGCCCATAGCATGAATTTGCAAGTGTGAAAAGGACAATCAAACTAAGAACAATTCTTCCCATCCTCGTCTCAGTATATAGTGGGAAGAAAGTGGTCAAATTTAGAAAAAAAAAACAAACCACAAAACAGCCAAACCTAGAGAAAAGCAGAATTAGCAAACAATAATTAAAAGCCCAGAACTATACAATAGGAGTACTCTGCACTCACTTGCTGTTCCTAGTGAGCCAGACTCAGGGCAAGAGCCAATGAAGATGTCACTGTCTGCCTGGGATTAAATTAGAACGCTGAGCAGCAGTGGGGTAATGACAGCTGGCTAATGGCTCTGCTTTTGGATAGGACTGACAAGTCATACGTCATTATTTGGGTTTTTTCTGCTGAACTGATATGCTGTCAATGTGATTTTACCCAGGTTAAAACATGACATCAGCAAAAGTCAGGATTGAGAAGTCATGCTCACGAAACATAAAAATTGTATGCTTTTTTTCTCCTGATTTCTACAGCTTTTAATGAAAAGCATATTAAAAGAAATTTTTCTTTGAGTGAAATGCCATCCTGATGGGATAACACCCTGTTAGGGAAACATTAGTGGCTGTACATATATTACTTTTTTTTGCAAATTTGCGTCTGGTTACATTTACACTATCTTAGGCAATACCCTTAGTTTAAGTCTTAATCTTTTATTGGGAAGAACTTTTATTTTCTACATGCTGTGTTTGGTCCAGAACTCTTCCTTATTTAATGAAAAAATTCTCCAGTGCAACAAGATTTATAATTATTGTAATTCAGTTATGAATATATTATGGAAAAGTATTTCAGGTATCATAAGCTTTGGGAAAGTCTTAAAGACCCTCCCTTTTTAAAACTCTGATTACTTTATCCTCATTTTTTTTTCTGCTTGCATTTTCCACCACTCATGACAGTTCAAAGAGGGTATTATGATCACTGAGAATGTTTTCTTTAGAGAATAACAGCATTATTTATTTGTAAAGTATACAGGGCTTAGACATAGTGAAAGATGAACATGAAAAATATGCATACACCTTTTCTATCACATTATTGGAAATCACAGCTGGCAGCAACTTCAGAAATATTTTCAGAATTTTCTTCAGTTTAACATTAAATACTAAATCACAGCTGGTCAGGAGGATTTATATTTTGTTTTTTCTCCAGGAAATGTTTAAGAAAAAAAATAAGACATCAATATATGAGTATGCTATATTTTTGTAGGAGAAGAGAGGAAAAAATCACACACTGTTGTCCACCAAGTGGTAAAAAAGCAGAAAAACCTATTCTATGTGTTTTTGGATCAGAGAGATTAGTAGAAAAACAGGTGGTAGAAATTTTTACCAGTTATTTCTGAGCCTGTAGCTCAGAAAGCCCATAAACATCTTATAGCTTAAGAAAGCATACAAAGTGCGAAGTTCTGCTCCTACACTACCTTTAAACTACTGGGCATTGAGGTAAAAATCAATGACAAAGACCTTTGATGTGCCCAAAATGGCAGTTCTTACGTTATATATTGAATATTTTGTATTGAAGTTGCATCAAGGCAAGTTCAGATTGGACATTCGGGAAAGGTTCTTTAAGAGGGTCACTTCAACAGGGTCCCAGTGAAATGGCCACAGCACTCTTACATGGCCAAGCCTGTAAGAGTTCAAAGAGTGTCTGCACAACACTCTTTGTCATAGGGGTTAGTTTTGGGTAGCCCTCCGAGGAACAGGGAGGTGAAATCAATTATTCTTACAGGTCCTTTGCATCTTGAGATACACCAAGATTCTATAATTCTTCTATACTAATGAATAAATAGTTTTCATTTTTTCTCACTTTAAGAAACACGGTAATTATATTTTTTTCATATAAATACACAGCTTCACAAAGTATATATAGAATTTAGTGAGCCGAAGCCTACTCAAGGCAGTGGAAATACAACACAAGCCCTTAGCAGACAGAGACTGACAAATAAAAATATTTAAAAATCTCTGATAATTAAAAAGTGCAATTGGACTTGGAGATTGTGAAAACTGTTCAGCTAAAGCTGCACAACTGGAGGTAAACGGAACCAACTATGTTTGCTTATGACTGAAATATAATTAGAAAAATATACAAAAAGGACACAACATGTTCTTGTGCCCCACTTATTTAAATGTGACTTATCTAAATTATACTCTCACTGACATAAGAAAAAGAAAAATGGTATTGTAAGAATAAAATGTTTGTGATATATGTTGCCTATTTTGAGAGTGTTTGACTGTGTACTTCATCGGAAAAAGAGTGGAGTATAGTTCTTTTGCAAGGAATATACTGATCATTTTCAGTCAGTACCAATGTCACACCCTCTCTGAAGAGAAACCTGCAGAAAGGACATATCCCTGACATGAGATAGGGAACAAATCCTTCTGAGTGTGTGACCCACCAATGCCTTTACAGAAAGGGGCTAGAAGAGGATGAGAAAGTAAATTAAAGGGTCAAAGGACACATCGTTACCAACTTTCACATTAATAAATCTCTTTCTCATGGTGCTTGAGGTGGAGGCTCAACTTTTTTCTATGTGAGTGGCCTTTGACAGTGGCAGTTCAGTGAGATAATGGGTCCACAAATAGAAAGCAAAAAATCTTTTTAGCTTGTGATGTTGCAGCTAGGAGATACCCTCATACCCTCCATTTCAAGCCAGTGCAGACAATGGACAAAGATTTCTGTAAAAGAACTGCAACAGTTCTTCTTTTCCTTTTCTCTCTCTCTTTTTTTTTCTTTTTATTTCTCTTGACTTACGCAGATGTGGCATCACAGAATCTCTCAGTGTTAGAGTACAATGAAAATGAAATCTGTGTAGAACCTGGGTGACTTTTAAAACAGCAAAAAAAAATATTTACCTGCCTCCTCTTTTGGTTGCACGGTTGTGAGTTAACTCTAAGGAATGGTTGCAGTCTTTTAAAACAATTTTTAAAGAAAAGTATTTGTCATTTTCTATAGCAGACAGACCAGCATTTAAATCCACAGTTATGACCACAAAAACTTGGATCTCAGAGTAATCACAGCCTTTGCACAGGATATTTATTAATCTTAAACATTTGGTGTCATGTGGGATTCTCTGCATATGTCTTACCAGCTGCACATAACACAAAGTCCCTAAACCCAACAGTTGTTTACCATTTGCTGAATATAGCCACTGATAGTTTAAGATCAAAGTCAGTCTTGTAATCAAAGTATATTCCACATTTAATTAATTTCACTAATCTTTTAATGAGATAATTCAAGTTGGAAGGGCGCTCAAGATAGTCCAACCTCCTCCTCAAAGTAGGATCAACTCTGAACTCACACTGGCATGACCTGGCCATCTCAAATAGCTTTGTACAATCAAGTCCTCCATGGATGGAGCTGTGCAGGCTCTCTGGGCAAATGATCCACTGCTTGGTCATTCTCATGGTGAAGTTTCTCCTTCTGTCCAGTCTGAATTAGCCCTTGTTTTCACTCATGGCCATCATATCCCACCATGTCACACTCTGATGAGTTTTGCTGCATCTTCTTGAGAACCTCCCTTCAGACACCAGAAGCTGCTGCTGGGTGCCCCTAAACTCACCTCTTCTGCAGGCTCAACAAGTCCCAGTCCCACAGCCTCTCCTCACAGAGCAAGTTCTCCTGTCCTTTTCTAACCATGCCAGTGGCCTGCACTGAATTCACCTCAGTTTGCTAATGGTTTTCTTCTAGGGGCAGAACCCCAAACTAAACACAGTATTCTAGATGTATAATAGAGTATCACTATTTATGTATATATAAGGCGAAGAACCTGTACTCTATCTTGTGCCAACCCCCACACACTTCTAAAGATTTTAAAGTATTGCTTTTGTGTTAAAAGAAAAAAACACAGAGGCGTTATTGAGCTATTGTTATCATCTGCGAGCGACACTGAAAAAAGCCTCACTTTATGATTACAGAGCTACTAGTTCTCATTAAAGGATCATAGGATCATTCTGTGATAAGCCCTATTCTTGGTATTATGTACCCAAAACCCAGCAGGTGAGATGAAAACATTTCCTGGGAATGTGAGAAGGGAGACACCTGCACATTCTGTAACATATCCAGGGAAAGTGACTTCTCAGCAGACAATCTGTACCTTAATCTGTTTGGGATTCAGAAACTACACATCTATTACACAGCTTACTCCCTACAGTCTGATCCAGTCAATGCAGCAAGATCAAATGCTTACTGATAACAGTGACATCAGAGCTCAGCACTTTGATTTAAAAACTGAACCATGGGGACATCACCACTCTTCAGATGAAAAAGATGGCTGCACATATATGCACACTTGGAGGCTCAACAGCCATTATTGTCCTTGACTAGACTAGATGGGCTGGGATTTCATGCTGATGTCCTGCCACCACTGATAAAGGACTGCAAGAATTGACAATGCCAGAAAAAAAAGGAAGGCAATCCTGTAGCCCAGGAAGACTCGGGAAGAAGAGACCTCAGTAACCAGGATCATGTATTTCATTCACCAACTTTTAAGTGCCAAATGACCCTTTCCTCCCATGCAGCTTCCTAGGCAGAAAATCATACTCTCACTTGTTGACTACCTTTCCACCTTCATGGCTTCTGAATTTGTAGTTAAAAAATATCACATCATGCAGGATAAGAAAAGCTTAGAAGCTTTGTCTTGTTGAATTCTTGAATTCCAGTCTACTGTAAAATATATCAGCTCTACCTCACCTTCTGGCTGTGATTTAAATGAAGAGAGCCAGTCAGTCTTCTTGATGAAGAGGGAAAGCTTAGGCTTGTAAAAGAAAAGTATTGCAAGGGGTAAGTGTCAAAATCATGAATGCACTTACTGTCCACAAGCGAGTATCTGGGCTTTTCATAGTGGATCTTACTAGAGCACTTCAGAATTCAGAATATAGATAAGGTCCAAACACAGCACAGACTAGGACTGTGAAATAGCCAGATCACAAAACAAGTATCTAGTTAGGAGAGCAATTCAAAAAATACAACTGAGTTCGAAACCCTGTGTAAGGGAGAGTTACTCAGGCATGTTTCTGGTACCCAGATGGGTTATTTTTGTGTGTGTTTTTTTCTTACATAGCTTTAATTATGTGAAGCCCTCAAGGATTGTAATAATCCTAAATATTTGCATAGATAAATAATTAAAACTAAAATAAATGTGAGTCAAATCGTCCTTTGGGAAAGCTCAGGCTCCAGTGGTGTCACTATGCATCTATTTTCTCATTGAAAACATGACTAGACATTTCCAACGAAATCCATCACTCAGTTGCACGATGAATGAATGTTGTGAGGGCCGTACTGCCTTAATGAACAGCAACAGAAATTTGCTTGAAACATTTAAATTCTGATCATAATAACAATCTTTTATATAAGCATCCAGCTTTGAACTACTAATGACAATCACTACCGTGCTATAACATTGATATATATTGGTATTTCACTGTGTCCTAAGCACCGAGAAATGCTTTCCAGTCAGTATTGCCTTAATATGTCCAGAAGGAATTAAAAACAACTGTTACCCTTATTTATAAACTCAGGACGGGCATATCAGAAGACATAAAAAGCTACAAATCAAACACCACCCCTGTATTAAAAAAAGTACACAAGGAGATTTCAATTGTCTAGTAAATTTGAAACAAATTCAAGGTTAAAACCCCTTGATTTAATATTACCTTTGATACTCTGTTTGCAACCTCTCTGCCTACTGTCAGCCCCTGAACAAAGGTCCGTGCAGCAATGAACGCTCTAGTCACTTGAACCTTCAGCTTCCTGGGTACATCTCCAAATGGCTTCAGCTGGTCTGTGTACTTGCTTACACATTCCAAGTAGTCCTCAGTGAAATGGTACTGGGGGTTTATGAGCTGGAACATTCGCTCCAGCAGCCGAGCCCAGAAATCATTCAGCATTTCCTCCAAGTTGACGTTGCCTCCTGTGTAATAACGCTTCAGCTCTGTGAAGAGGTCCTGGAACACCTCTGAGTTCTGCATGTACAGCATGCCATATGTCCGGACAAACATGTCATTTAAGGATCTTTCTGCATTCTCCAAAAGTTCTCGGAAAAATTCTGCAGGGAAAACAAAGAAGTGTTAACAGATGTATTCGTAAGGTACTGAGGTTTTTCTGATTTCATTCCTACGTTACTATTGCGAAAGTTTGCTCCAATATGTAGTTAACACTAGTGAAATTTGTCTATTTGGATAGGAAATATAGCTTAATTTACAGGTAAAGAAAAAAAGTATGACCTGAATTCCCCAATAATGTAGAAAGATGTAAAGCTTGTATCAGTGAACATGAAAAAATACATTTAAAAGAACTTCAGTGAGGGCAGTTCTACTTTTTCTTCATGTACTGTTTGAACACAATAATCCTTGTCCCTTGCAATACGCTCCACAGCCAGCATATTAAAACTTCTGAGATAAAAGTAAAGTTATTAATATGATGACTTAACTGAAAACCTAAGGATTGTAGAATGACTAGATATCAATGATAAGCAACATTTTGCTGAAGTTCTTAAAATGTAGAAGAAAACCATGGAAATAAATCTGAAAACTTATTCGGAAATATTCCAGAAGGAACCTGAAAGATACCTGAGTGGAAATCAGCAGGTTCCTTCTTAAAAGTATTATGTTTCTAGGTAACAGTAAAAAAATGTTAGTATTTTCAATAATTTGCTACTTTTCTGAAGAACAGTACTACTATCCATCATCAGTCCTGCCTCAGCCAGCCTACTAATTCCAGTTTATGCTTCTTGTTCCTGGAACAGTAAACCTTATGTTTTTTTGAAAGGATTTCAGACTTTACTGATTCTGTGCCTTTTATCTACTCAGGCCCAAACCATAACCTATTTCTAGACTTTGTCTTGTGTTATTTATTCTTACTGGAAATTAAGCCCTTGGGATAAAAAGGAAATATGCAATCATCTCTTCTGTTTAGATTCTTTAACTGCCATATGATGCTAAGGTTTTCCCAAGAAATACACTCAGCATGAACAGTAGTTCTTTAAACACTTTTAATAAAAGCAGGTGTAGCTTCTTCAGGACTTTGGAAAACCCCACCTTCCTATAGGGTCTGTTTGTCAAACTTCTTAAACCTTGTTTGGAAAACAGTTCAATGACTGCTGTGGCCTGTCCATGTGGCATTGCAGACAGTAAGGCAGAGATGATAATGCCTAGGGCAAAACACACGTATTTCCTGCAAATAAATGATTTGCACTGATGTAGGAGTCATCGTGCAGTCAGCTCTAGGATAACGGATTCTAAATATGCAGTCTGCATGTGCTACCTGCAAGGATGTGCTGACTTCCTACAGTCTTGGCTAATGCTATAGTGTGAATACTCTTTTAACACAGGGCCCTTCTGTGGCTACAGTGGCTCAGAAAAACACAGAACCACCGCAATGCTAAAGACAGGGTGGCAATTAAGACTATGTAAGAAAAAATCTACATTAAATTTAAGGATTTGCCACTGTGATCAGCTGAAAGCAGAATCCACCAGAGACTGTGGACCCGTCTACAAGTCAGTCAGAAAAAAGCCGCTTCTTTTTGGCAGAAATTGTGCAGAGCTTTGGTCTTTGATCTGCCAGATAACTGCAAAGGGGTTATCATGAAAATGTATACACAGAACATTGAGAACATACTGTCTACATCAAAGAACTTATTAAAGGGAAAATATATTCTAAAAAATGCATCGATGTCCAAACTGTCACTAAACCCACAGTATTTCACATGGAATAATTTCCATCTGGAAAAGAATATGCCTTTGCCAAACAGTTTGTAGAAAAAAACCAAAAAAATCCTAATAAAAAAATCAATCCCCCCCCAAATAAACAAGAAAATCTTGTTATTCTTTGTGCCAGATAGAATAACTTGAGGTCCACAATATACACTGTTCTCCGTTGCTTTCCAAATTATCCACTAATTCTGACAAAGCTGTTTTAGAGAAAAGCAAAACAAAGCTGGTTTTCACCCCTAACCCTGACCTGGTGATATCCTTGACGTTTGAATCATCCTGACTACTATTTTATACATTCGGCATGTCTTCTAAGCAATAATGTGTACTGGCTGTACTGCTGAATACATCTTGCTCTCTAGTCATAAAATCTGCAAGGCAAAAAAATGGCAGCGAACTTGGAGCTCAAATTAAAATTTGTTTTAAGGTTGAAGCCAGGTTTTCATATCAGTACAACTGAATGACAGTTGGGAAAGACAATCACAAAAACATTGAATTCAAGCCTCGACTTATCTCCCACAAGGGTCTGTACACTGAAGGGCTGCTGTAAGTAATTCACGTGCTGGCTCCTCCCAATCCATAGCTACACTGGGAATCCCTCTATTTATCTTAAAAATCATGCCATTGCATGACAGTCATAGTAAAGCAAAACTAGGTTGCTGTCAGCTCCTCTTGTCTGAGATTGTTAGACTATTATTTCCTTGTGTGGGGGGTATTATTTAGCAATCTCACAGTCAGGTTGTTGGAAGTCAAACAAACTCTTCAGGGAGGGGCCGACATTTATTCTGTGCTTGTACAGCATTTAGCACAACATGGCCCATGCTGGCCGCAATCTTTATTTATACTGCAGTACAAACATTATCAGTAACTCCATAAGCTTAAATTTCTTGGTAGTCCAAATGTGACAACTTACATACGCATCCTGTAGGAAAGCTAATGACCTCTGAATAGCAGTACATTTATTTATTTTTAGTTTTCTCATAGGTCTCTAGTCTTTCAGAACTTTTGCTTGGAGTAAGTTATTATGCCATTTAAAAGCCAGGCAACGAGTCTTCTGTACTCTTTGATAAGTTAAAGAGAGTTATCTGCATCAGTAATCCTGTGCAACGTCAGGATAATAAACCAGCAACAACTACAAAACTGAATACCTTTTTTGTTTCTCCTCTGTTGTACTAATTAGAAAGATTCTGAATCAACTCCTGTCCATCAAAATGAATGCTCCTGTGAAGGATCACTTCCTTTTTAGTTTGCAAAACTTCTATACATCAAGAAGGTAGTCTGCTTTGCCATGCTTACAGAAACTATGTCCTGGCATAACGGGCACTTGTCCAGTCACATCAGGAGTAACATTACATACTTCCATAAAGGCTGAATTTTTCCATGATCTTCACAGTAATGTAAAGATTTTATGTTCATTGCAAAGATGACATTTCATCAACTTGCAGATAGCTTTTGAAAAATAATGTAATATTTCAGCTCAAAGTAGAAGAACAAAGATGAGACAGACATTAGTCATGTTGCTTAATGTGCTTCTGGAAGTACTCAAGTACTAGGATGGGAGAGGAGCTTCTATATAAGACAGAGCTTCAAAGTGTTTTAAAATATATATACTGTGAATTTTTTTGCTGCCAAAATAGGCTGTCATGAGCACTGTTAATGCTGGAAATATTTTTTCCTAATTTTAAGTGGTGATTCATTTATATGCCAGAATATGTCCTACGTATGTCTTACACTGCAACCATGGTTTTATAGAGCTTTCATTTATTAGCCAGAGAGTCTCAGGAAGCCCATTCATTTCTGCTTATGGGGAAGTTGGAAAGGATAAGGTCTAAGGCACACCGAGCTACTGAAAAGAGGGAGAGAAGATTGCTATTTCAAATCATTACATGCTCTGTATAGGTTTAAATGGTGATTTTCCAGACAATGGATAACATTTAAATTCATTTTCATTTTTAAACATTATTTGTAAATTTAGGATGCAAGCCTGATAATAATAGTGTGTGCAAATGAAGTCTGAATTTTTATCAAAATGTCTGTCTAGGAAAAGACAACTCAGCTACAAAGTGAAAGGACATAATGCATTGCTAGATCCTCTTAGTGAATGGTAGGTACTTCTCTCTTATTGAAAATAGAGTCATTAGCTATGTTGCCAACTGAAAGCTGACTTTTTCACTGTGTTTTAACATAGCTTATCTAGTGTTGTAATAAAATTCAACCTGGGAGCTAACCTAATTCCAAAGTGATGACTAGCTGTCACCATATGTCGGTGTAACAGGACTGGGAATAATATCGCAGCATGATACGATGTAGTAAATGCCTTCAACAAAATATAGTCACAATCACCTAGAGGCAATTATTAAATAAATAATTATATATTATTATATCAGTCTTTATGGAAAACATTGCTCAGCGTGGCATATTGATTTCAGTCATCACTGAATAACACCACCCAAAATACACAGACAGTTCCCCATTATAGCCTTGTTCTGCTTGTGTGCATTGATTTTCAAAAAACTCTGAGGATTCAGCCATACAAATTCCAGTGATCTACCATTTCCTGTGAGAATGTGCATGTATCTACATCCTATGTGGACTTTAGTTACCTAACTTCATTTCACATCTTTGAACTTCCCAGTCCTTATGAGGCTGAAGGTAAGAAAGATATTGCATTTCATTTAGGCTGATAACCTTTTCAGACAGAAATGTTCTTTGGAGGTTCTTTAGGTATAGATACTTATATTCATGACCTACATCAATGCAGCTTTTTCCCCTCCTACTCCCCTATTTCTGCTTGTCTTTTTTTGTTCACAAAGTCATCAATGAAAAAAAATTTTTTTGGTGAACTCTTAATCTTTTATCAGGATTCTTGCAAAGCCTTCCTTCCTTCCTTCCTTCCTTCCTTCCTTCCTTCCTTCCTTCCTTCCTTCCTTCCTTCCTTCCTTCCTTCCTTCCTTCCTTCCTTCCCTCCCTCCTCCCCTCCCTCCCTTCCTTCTTCCCTCCCTCCTCCCTTCCTTCCTTCTTCCCTCCCTCCCTTCTTCCCTCCCTCCTTCCTTCCTTCTTCCCTCCCTCCCTTCCTTCCTCCCTCCCTTCCTTCTTCCCTCCCTCCCTTCCTTCCTTCTTCCCTCCCTCCCTCCTCCCTTCCTTCTTCCCTCCCTCCCTTCCTTCCTTCTTCCCTCCCTCCCTCCTCCCTTCCTTCCTTCTTCCCTCCCTCCCTTCCTTCCTTCCTTCTTCCCTCCCTCCCTCCTCCCTTCCTTCCTTCTTCCCTCCCTCCCTTCCTTCCTTCCTTCTTCCCTCCCTCCCTTCCTTCCTTCCTTCTTCCCTCCCTCCCTTCCTTCCTTCTTCCCTCCCTCCCTTCCTTCCTCCCTCCCTCCCCTCCTTCCTTCCTTCTTCCCTCCCTCCCTCCCTCCCTCCCACAATGGTATCAATTAGTGAAAGCTGTAATTTATCTCAAGAAAATTCAAGTGAAATTAACCTCTTTGGTTCTATTTTTTTCATTTTGCAGCTGGTTTTTGGAATTTCCAGAGACTTTCCTCTAACACTAACTAACCCTAAAAAACCAAAAGAACTCAATTTAACTTCCTTATTGACAAGAAATTGCTGTAAGGAGAATACTTACAGTAGATGATTTTTATCTCTATTTTTCACATTACATTTGTATTCATATTCAAGATTGAACAAATCATATGCATGAGGTTACCAGGGCATTACTATTACTTTTTGGGGAGCCTGAACAACTAATTTTAAAATTCCCTTACAGCTTTGACCTTTAGAAACACTCAACAGTCAAAACTGGGAAACAAATTTCACCTCTTATTAGGAACAACAAATGCTGCAGTGTGATGAGTTCTGTTGAAAACTGCTTTCCTTTTTCAACTTATTTTTAATTTATACATATTGCATTCAAAGCTAAGAAACACAAGTCAGATAACTGAATCTGTGCTATAATAGCAAATTTGAGAATTGGCGATTTACATCCTCTACTTAAGTCTTCAGTGAAATCACCTATGGGTAAAATGATTTAGTTGTTAAGGAATATTGATAACTGTCTTTATAATGTCCTATACATACCTGTAAATATAATGACATTACGAAATCTTTTAGATGCTATGAAATTCTTCAGAAGCCAGTGCAGTCTAAAAGGTTGTGAGTGAAAATAAGGGTCTCTCTCCTGTCTTTATTCACTCTGATTCTCAGACTACTGCAAGACTTGATAATAGAAGATAATTCACTGTCAAGTTGTTCCCCACCTTCTGTGCAGAGTTCACGACTTCTTCCCCCTTTATGGATCAGACTGTTGCAAGGAAGAAAGGAGACCCAGGGGAAGGGGAGACCACTGAAGGTCCATCCTAACCACTCCCCACTGTGGAGCACGGTGACGATGCAAACAGCACTGTCCTGGGCTAAGGTGGGGGACAAGAGGATGTAACACAAACACAACTGTCAGGGGCTAAGTTGGACAGGTTAGATCACGTGCAGGCATATGGAAAAAAAAGTTAGGCTGCTATTTATAGATCAAGTGCCATTAACACAATGGGAACTTAATCTGCTAAAGAATTTAAGGCATCATTTAATGTTGATGTACAAAGAAGTTATTGTACAAATCAGAATTAACATAGAGTTAAATGATCAGCCATCTACTCAAAGCTAACAACATACAGGTCTACAAGACCTTATTCCGCAACAGTGAAATCAATAAGAACATTATCAACAACTTCAGGGGATGCAGGAGCAACCTTTAAGTGCCAAACTTAATGTTGCTTCACTGCAAAAGGTCATTTACTAACACTTGAGTATGTCTAAACAGGAGACTTGGTCCTGCCATCGATTCTATACAGACAATCCTGCAACTTGGTGAAACGTATCACTTTCACATGGGAACTATTAAATTAGCTATTAACACATCCATTTTGAAATCTTTACTGCTTTCTAGAATCTCAATTCATATTCTGTTTCATTTGGTGGTTTACACTGATGAGGTATCCTTGATTATAAATACAAAATCTGAAATTCTCAAGATCCCCTCAAAGAACTTATAGCAATAACTAAGAAAGAAAATACAAGGAATAAAAACAATGCAATGAGATAGCTTTACACATAATTTATATATACAGTAATAACTGTCCCTGAAGGTTCTACTTTCATTATCAAGTGGAAAATGCCCAAATGAAGTACTCATAAAATGTAAGCAAAATGTTACATGGCATCAGAAGGCTACAATCTAGAAAATTTATGAATGGGCATTTAAACGCGTACAGCAGTAGTACTGTCATGAATATCCATGACCAAAGAGAGACATGTAGCGTTTCATAGATATCTGTGAATTTCAGAATGATGGATTTTACATCATATGTTCATAAAAATGCATAATGCCTCATGAAAACTTTATGAGTCACCACAGTTTCTTCTGAAAAACATTTAAAGCTTTCATGAAAATGATATTAACAATACATAAACTATGGGACTCCATGCAACAATTGTTTTAAAATATAGGGACTGTTCTGGTTTTCCCTGCACAACACTAGAAGCTATTAGATATCCAGTTCAATAGTTAAGGAGATTTACCATCTAGCATTCTGTATGGAAATTCTTTGCCATGCCTAAAAGCTACAATAGTCTTTGAAATGTATTAAATGTTTTTTGACTTTTAATGCAGAGAACTGTAAGGTGAGCAGAATACACAGGGGAAAATTAAAAACAAATTGCCATGCTACAAACCAGATAAAACTGATTGAAGCTAAAATAATTTATATATCCTGTCTAAAGAAAGGGAAAAAAAAAAATAAGAGAAGGCAATTTTTTGACAAGCAGGTCCCAAACAAGAGACACTGTTTCCTATCATTAGACTCAGTCCTATGGTGTTTAGAGGCCAGATGCTGTGCTGGGGAGGAACAGGGCACCGAAGTCATTGCACACCTTCATGCTTGTTCTCAGAGAAGACAGTTTGAATTGGCTAAGGGCAGGAGTCATTTGTCTGGAAGGAGTCTTCACCTGGCCAGAGAAAAATGCTGACATTTTTGTTGACTTTTATTTATAATCTGGTGATTAACCACAACCTGAGAGTACAGAAACCTGGGAACTGGGCTTTGGAGGCACAAATCTCAACTTGGATTTAGGCACATATGAGACTGAGGAGGGCTTCTTTGCCTCTTTTAGAATAATGTCTTTCTTTGTTTCTTCCTCCCATTTTAAAGAAAACAGAGTGCTATAATGATCTGTCATTGAAAGTTTGAAAACCAACTCAACTTCAAGATGGGTTTTTTTTCTGGAGCATCTACTGGATCACATCGATTCAGTGAAGTACCCAGTAACGTGCAGTTCCTGAAACCCAGTGTGAAAAGATGGCCATCAAACAGATCTGACTGGCTCTATCACAATATGTTTAAAATTAGAACTGCAGCTACTTCCACATAACGCTTGCAAGCGCAGAGTGCTAAGACGTATTTGCACAGTTGTATTTACTTAATGTAATTGTTGGAAATCCATTGTAGTTTTCCTTTCTATATCAACTTGACTGTCTTTGACACCAGGTAATTTCAGTATTTATAAAAAAATCCATGTATTGCATCAAAACCCCCTCAAAGATGTGTGACCTGAGACAGATACTATCATAACTCCAAAGACTCCTATTTCAGCTAACCAGCAGAAGCCTGCTGTGACAGCAGTCGAAGTTTGTTTCACATTGAAATTATTATGTACATAAAATCAATTTTGTATATAAGACTGCAGTTTAAGAGGTACCATGTTGATGGTTTTTCCAGACACCCTTGAATGCAGATAATAACTTCTGTTATGGTTTAACACCACTAACAAAAAAAAGATAAAACTATTTCCAAGACAATTTACTTATTTTTGAGTTTATCTGATTTCCCTGAATCCACACTCAAAACAATCCCATGCACAATTAAGGGCAAGCTGTATTAAATCTAGGGTGATTTCCTAGTTGTTTCTTGACTCTTTGGACTCTGCTTGCAGTACTATTTGTTACTGTATTAATTACTTCCTTGTAAATCCAGCTACATGATCAAACTTCACCGAAGCGGCAAACTTGCTTTTTGTTTTGTGACATCAAACTAAGTTAAATTAAATGTCAGGAAGTCAACTTAAATGTTCCCAGTTTGTTAGAGGGATAAATTTTTTTCTAAGGTAATAGAAGGAAAGCTAAGGTCAAAGGTCCTAGAGATGGCATTTGATCAATCAGTGACTTAGAACAAGGCGATGCATAAAATCATTGATTAAGGATAAGGTTAAGGATTAAGGTTGAGAATAATACAGCTAACTTCAAAGAAGCTACAAATGTAGGAAAAGATCTACTACTTTAGAAGAAAACAGTCTTTCAGATCCTGGATCTGCATTCATGTATTGGTAGAAAAACCTTGGGTCCCCTGTGGAGCTTTGTGAAGTCAATAAACTTTCCTACCTGGATGTTTCAGAGATCAGGGATTAAAAAACAAAGTTAGTATTTGAATAGCTTTAAAGTCAACACAAATAATCTGTAGGCATCAATTCACCGGATCAAGACGCTGCATGATTTTTATCTAACCTATCTTCTCAATAGAAACCTTTTTTTCTCCTAAGACTGTACCTATTCAGAAAGTGATCCAGTCAGAGGGAAACTTAAATATAATTCATGGTACAATGAACTAAAAAAGTATCATAAATATTTAGGCTTACATTAGATTTCAAATGTTATGAACTACTTTTTTTTTAATTCAGCTACACAGGAGTGGCCTTAAAATTCCTAGGACAAGTTTATTTGGAGAATTATTCCCATTTACTAGCTGCTATATTGCCTATGATGTTTCCATCTAAATGGACATGTAATACAGTGGTAGAAAAGTTTTGTGCTTTTACGCTGGTCTGCTGATTACTGAATCTACTGAAAATATCCAAGACAAGAATATTTCAATGATCTCACAAGCTGTTGACTCTGAACAAACAATACCACTTTTCTTTCCTATGGTCCTGCAATGAAAAGAGCCTGTTCATGTTTCTTTCTGTGATTTTTTTGTTTGTCTGTTGTTTTTTTTTCATTGCAGAAGTCACTGGACTTCCAGGCCTTCTGTCATTTACTGCTTCTTCCACCTTCTCTGCAACCTTGAGACCCAAATATCTCCCCTTCCTACTATACAACCTTCATCCCTCTCTCTCTGACAGATGCAATTCCTCACATTACATGTTTTTTATCTGACACCTTGATGGAGAAAGGTAGACATAGGACATACTTTCCTCACTGGTGCCCATTGTTTCCTCCTGAGCTTAGTGGAGTGGAGATTCTGGGTCACTTTTGGTGGCAGCCTTTCAACTCAGTGGCTAGAATTAGTGCTATACGCTATTTCCTTGTGTAATATTCTAGTATTTATCACAGTATCACACTATCATAAGGTTCAAAAGACCTCTGAGATCATCGAGTCCAACCTATTTCTCTAGCTTTTTTGGCCGTAACATTGATGCTGTGTCAATTTTGAGTTGAAACTCTCAATAACTGTTCCTGCCACATAAATCTTGCCAGCTGAAAATGGCAGCTGTCTGAGATGGGGCTTGAGGAACAAGCTCAAAAGCTGATCAGTCAGCTGCTCAATCAGAGCAATTAAAGTTTGTACGTTTCGTCACAGGCTCTTATCTAAACTGATTTAACTGAAAGACACGATGTCATATACTCTGAGCATCAGTCTAATCTACAAGAAATTTTTAATTTCTTTTGGTATTGTTTGATAATTTTTTTTTTAATTTTACCTAAGAACTAAACAGGTTCCTACTTTGCATACAACCATTTCTCCCACTTTAACATACCTGTGCCTCTGGAAAATCTCAGACCTACCCTCTATTTATTTTTCCTTTGCGGTGTTATAAAGTTTGACAGCAAATAAAAAATTCAGTCTCATGTTATTTTGCTGTTGGCTGATACACTGGCATTAGGTCCAAAGGGCCTCTTGTTATCCTTCAGAGCCAAATGTGAGATCATAAATACATGGTCTGCTCTGGATGGATAGAAAAGCCAGAGGCACAAACGCAGACCACCAGGATGAAGAAAAGGATTAGAAAAATATACATATTTTGATCCTTTGGATTACTCCTATATTCTTGAAGCAATGAACAGGGCTGAAGCTGACATTGCCACTGAACAGAGAAGACCTTTATCATACTTCTGTTTTTAAAATGAGAAGTAGAATCACTACTGTTATTAACTTAATCATATATATAATTCAGAGCATAATATAAAATTTAGAAAGTTCAGGCAAGCAAGGACATAGAAAAACAATGCCTGTTCACTAAATCTTTTTTCAAAATGTCAGGTAAGCTTTAAAAACATAACACTTGAGAAATGATTTTTACCTGAGGTAGGAGAGGGAGACGTTCTGAATTAATAAAAACAGAGCATTATTTTTTAACATCACAGAATTTGCATTCTTCACTTCTGTTTATGCATGTCAGGTGGAAAATAATCTAGTCGTGAGTCCTGGATTTTTTATTTCATTATTTTCTCATTCATTCCTTCAGTCTTAGATTTTTCTTGATAGCTATACCAAGAAAGTGATTAGCATTTCAGCCTAGTAGACAGCAGACATTTGGGTCTGCTAATCTACAACACAAAATAAAAGGATGGAAATAAGGTAACATTGCTTTGCTTGGGTTATTGTTAAAAGGTTTAAATCTTCACTGACATTCTGCTCCTTTGATTTCTACTATCGTGACCTGGAATATATGTGGTCTATATTGTGAACCTGCTTCCCTGAGCATCTGTTTACCCAATCTTTTTTTGAACTGCTGATGGTAATGAATCTCCTTCCTCCAGCCCTAACTGCTGCACGCAGTTATCATCAAGCACAGGCATCAACTAGAGCTCTAATCTTGCTCTGATGGATGGAATACTAACCTTTCACAAGATTAGAGACACAAGGTGCTCTAGAGATAATAAAATTCAAATAGGTTTATTTCAAAGGGCAACTCAATCTCGATTTTGTTCATGGGTCACTTGACAGATCATTTGCCAATGTAGTTTTTGTGTCCTTTTGCATCTGGCTTCTGTGCGGTGCTCCAACTATTTCAAATTAAGTGGGCCCCAACAGGCAGAGTTCGGCAAGGGTCTGGCTTCAGCAAAAATAGCAAGATATTCATTCAGCATGGAGCTGGCAACTTTGCTAAAAGTGCATCTTAGGTGGGCAGTGCTTTCGTGGTGGAAAAGTTTTTCTTAGGATTTTCGAGAAGGCACAGAAATGACAATAATGCTAAGCATCTTGAATGCTTTGAATTTTAAACTCCTGTTTGATCATAGAGCAAAAATCTTGCTGGCGTCATGACAGCCAGCTGTGCCATATACGCAGTAGCTGTAAGTTAAGAGATTTCTAGCTTGTGAACAGCCATTTTTAATATGCTGTCAGGCACAACTATGCAAAAGTGTTTACAAATCAAACATTTAAGTCATGTATCTACAAATATAGAGATAAAGCTCTTACAGGTGCTGAAAGAAGATTTTTCTGTCTGCCAGTTCCAGTGTTCAGTGTTTCATACATCAATTACAATGCGGATAAAATAGGTAAAATCTCCCGCAGTCTCTAAGGCTGCAGCTTGCATCTATTAAACATGCTGATTCACCTAGCTCTGTGGTTTAATAAAGCCAATTGAAATGATTATAACTAGTCTGCTTAGAGAACAAATACTATTGAAGCCGGTGAGTATAACGTCTGGTCTTCATTTAGAAGAAGGATAAAAAATGATTAAAAGCCCCGTATAAACCAGACAGCTAAAGCTGCAGATGCATCAACTGCATGCAAACTACAGCACGTCCATGAGCCAGCCAGGTGGCTGGGGGTTGCCTTGTGTGTGTAGATGCTAGCAGCTGGACTCCTCTCCAGGAGAGAGAGGGAGAGAGGGGACAAAAAGTAAATGAAGCACTTCAGAAGTGCACATAAAAGAGGCCAGTAAAGCTCAGAGAAAGTCAAAGGGACATTGTACACTCAGATCCAGGAGAACACAGGAGAAGTATGCTCCAGAATTAAAAAAAAATGCTCAAAAATATTAAAATATATCTTTCTTCTAAAGAACTTGCTTCTTGCATATTTATAGGGGTGAGAGTTTAAAATAGCAAACCCTTTGGAGATAAGATTGCATTCTTTTAGCTTCACAAAACAAGGACAACTACATCATATTTAAAATTCAGTGATTGATGAGTTTGCATGATAACTAAATAGGACAGATTTGATGGAATATGCATCTAAAATGCGTACTGGACTAAGTCTGAAATCTGGAAACTGGAAAATAAAGTTAACAGGTTTTTTAATGTTTTTAAAGCATTAGAACTACATGAAAAATATATTCTCATTTCGAAGGTTTTAGCTGTGACAGCTCACAGACTAGTCTATTCCTAAAATCTCCGGGGTACATTTACACTGTTTAAATTTCATAATTGAGTGAGTTCTTAATATTTCAAAACCTGTTTCTGTTTTCATGAAGTTTTAATATACATAGTTCATTTGTCATTATTGTCCTTTATAGTAAGAATCTCTTGAAACTAATTTTATACTACATGTTTTTTAAATTGCCAAGAATTAACTCACTACACATGAATTTTGTCCCTTCCAACCCAATCTATCCTATGATTTCTCTGGCTTCAGTAAAAGCATTGGACGTTCATTTTCTGTAAATATATGTGAAAGTAGTCTTCAGGCATACAAGGTGGAAGGATACCCATGTCTAAGGAGTTAAGTTCTTTGTTAGAAGATGTGAGTTTTTGTATAATCATCTGTCTTTTCCACTTTGCTGCCAACTTTATCAACCTTTGAGTCATTTTCTATCCATGATAGATGCAAAATGGGCTATGAAATTGCCACGGGATCATACAGGCTAGAGAACAGAGAATTAAGTTCTGCATTTCCTAAATCGTTCACACAAAAAGGACTACAGCAAATCAAGACCTTTCAGGATTATCAAAGCTCACAATCAGCAACTGTGAAGAAAGGTACGACACCTAACAACCCCGGGCTGGAGGCAGATTCAGACTTTCTGAGAGTCAAGGACTAGGATGCAGGAAGAAGAGATGGGGAAGAAGTCATTGTGATCGGCCCGTCAGACCAATCATCGACTCACCCCAAACGCTTAACTGCACAAACTTTAGTGGCATGTTTTCCCCCAATAGCATGTCTGCATAGACTTTTCGACAGAGTTTGAAATCTTCAGTCAAAATACATATGAGAGAAAAAAAAGCTGAACAAACATGAAGCAAGACAGGGAAGTATTACCGTAGAAATAATTTAAAATTATCTCCAGAACAGAATGGGTATTAAAACTCAAGAAGATTTCAGTCTCTAGAAAAGCACTTCTTCAAATAAACCAGGTGCTTCTTCTTTCAAGTTATATAATAAAGAAATATAATTTTACTGCAAATCAAAATATGGCACGTAAATATACCTATACTAGTCTAGTAGGCTTTCAGGAAATATATTTGCAAATAAAGGAATTACTGAGGAGCTTATCCTCTGGTTTAAAGCCAGGACTAGGTACCTAGAAGCATGAAATCTAGCATCAGACCTAGCTCCAAATATAACTGCCGAGATGAGCACTCAATAATCCTTTTTTTTTATAAAGCCTGATCTGGAAGCACACAGAAAGAAAAGCCAAAGGAATTAATTTGATTTAAATGCAGCTGCCCTAATCACACAGAGAAACAATCACAATAGTCAGACTAAGCTCTTTTCCAAAGAAGAGCACTTGGCCTAAAATGCAGTAACATCACACTCTTCACTGTTAACTTTGAATTTTCTTGCTTTTGTGGGATTAAGTCAGACCCTTAACAATATGTTAATGTAGCTTTTTGTGGTTTAATTACAAGGTTTCCTCTCGAGTGTAACATAATAACAATTAATCAGCTAGTTCTTAACTTCCACAAAAGGAACTGTCATCTGTTATTATCTGCACTGCTAACCCACCACAATGTCAACACAACTAAAACAAACAATTATACCACAAAAGCTACAGGCAAATAGCGTCTGTAGCTTAAACAAATGAAAGTAAAAATCTCACACTCGGCCCTAATATTCTCCTTTGTTCATTCACAAAAACAACACACAACTAAAAGTATTTAAATGAATACCATAGAGTCGGGATGCCCTAGCAACACACAAACTGACTGACGTGAATTATGGATAGAAAATAAACTTAAAAGGCAGAACTATAAGCTGATGCTATTTCAGTATTGACTGTCTTCTTCCACAACATCTAGATGTTAATTTTCTGGTTTATTTTTAAGTCAATCTTATTTGCAGAACCATGTTGATTATATTTAGCTGAAAAAATCATTAATGGATGCAGATAGTTATTGATGTGATAGTCTAAAATAATGTATTTTAAATACATGAATGTGAAATTCAATAAATGCTTTAATAAAAAAATATGAAGACAGGATGTTGGAAATTAAAAGCAAAGAAAAAAACAGAAGTCACTGAGGGCATTTAGCATTTAAAAATATGAAAATCTCAAACCTATCAGCACTGAAGCATTCCCAGGTTACAATTCTCACCTCAATGTAGACAGGGTACAGAGATGGAGCAGCTGGACTACAATGGAAAATAAGAAGTGAAATTCTGCTGTTGTTATTACTTTTCTTCTTCCAGAGAGAAGTTTTCTCTAGGGTGCTGTTCTACTCTCAGAAGTTGCCACATAAAAAAATGGCAGTTTGAGTCAACAGATTTGTTCAATGACAAAATATGTTCTTAGTTCTTTAGTCCTGTTAGCCTCGAAGCAATAACATGACAGAGAGGGGCAGAGAGGGTCCTGATAACTTTTCTTAAGCATGAACAGTATCTCTCTCAAAAATAAAAGGCTACGATTGATTGTGAGACACAGCTGGAGAACTTGGAAATCATTGGGGATTTCCAGAATCCGCTTTCCAATCTTGAGTTTAGTTACAGCTATCAATGGCTGTTAGAGTACAAGTATGTGCAGTTTATTATAGAGTGTTCATTATTTTAGAGCAGTTACAGTATTTATCATTCATTATATTGCATTTTCTTAATGATGCATATCTAAGTATTAGGGTTTTTTAAAAAAAAAAATGTTTGGAACATTAGCAGGTATCTGTAATGGAGGGGCCATAACACCTGTTGTAATACATTTTTTCATTTGTAGCTACAACAAGCTTCAAAATTGCAGTCTAGTTAACCGGTCTACTTAACCTTTTCCTAACATTAACTCTGGCATTACGGATATCAACTCTAGCTACAGCCTTTCTGTGATGGCGGACTGTTTATGTCAACTTTTCAAGGGTATCCTCTCCACTGCCTGCTGCACAAATCACAAAGAAAGATAAATCTCACTTTCTAACAATAGCAATCACTTCATTCATTAGTAACAAACACCTGTAGCAGTGGGATCCACATACTATTTAATTGCTTTTTTGCACCTTTAAATTGCTTGTTGTCATAAAGAAATGACAGCAGTTCAATAAGAGAAGAGTAATGCTGCAAGAAGACAGGAGCCCATTTTCAATGTTTAATTGCAATGAAAAAGCTAACAAGTGATTAAAAAGATAAATCAAAAGTTTGCTGAAAGACTAAAGCACCCAGTCAGTTTTATGGTTTCATTTGAGCTACAAAGACGTTATTATACATCCATTTACAAAACAATGAGCTCTTACTGTTTATGAAAGTTTAATCTCTTGGTTTATTGCTTTAATATATCTAACACTGGTAAGGTTTACTTTAAAATGAAATCTCTGACTATACGATGTGGATGTTAGTTTTTCCATTCAGTCTGCAAATGGAATGAATAACATCATAATTGTACTCATCTATGAAACAATTAAAGTAGTGGTAATTGCTTCTTCTCTCATATCTGCATGTAAAAGAAAATAATTAATATTTTATCATTTGGAAATGCTTCTTGTTAGCACAACATTCTGACAAAAATTTTTTTGTTTGGCCACAGACATTTGAGCAAATGCTGGAAAAAGTTCTGCCGAACTAAAATGCACATTGCTGGTAAACTTGTGCTTAACATATCACCTGAGGCTCGCATGTCTGGTAAAACTTTGGCTGCCCAAATATCATCAACAACAACAAAAACAAATACAGATTTCTTAAACTACTAGACCCATAATTTTAGAAAATAAACAAATGAACAAACATGGATTTGATAACAAGTTGCTGCCCTCAAATGATACGTCTACCCTAGACTGAACTACAAAATGACAATTCACTATGATAACATAATTGTAGCAGTTGTTATTACAGAGGATTTCAAACACAGATTTAAAAAGCTTAGAAAATAAACTGCATGAGTGTTTTCACTGTTGAAAACTGTCATATCGCTCTTTGAAAAGCATCCAGAAAACTATTTCCTTTTATTTCCTACCTTGTCCAATAAGGCATTGACCTTCACAGATGAACTGATTTTTATTTTATTTTTTATCCTTTATTTCAGGAAATTTCTAATGACAGGCTTTTAAATTCCTGACTTGCAATGTGGGAGATTGTCTCTCTTGCACCCTGAGGATTAGCTAGGGGAGGACAAGGAGGCTCTGAAAGACCAGGGAAGGAAAAGAGGAAGCTGCTGGTCGCTTAAAAGCTATCAGGTCTTTTACTCATTTGCTGTCTTGTTCTGCTTCTCATTTGCATATTTCTGTGGGTTGGGTTTGGTTACCTTTAACACACGTGCTACTGGGTGAGCAATACAATCTAAAACCTCAGTGGTCTCTTCATTTTGCCATGTGGACATAAAGCAAACATTACAGACCTCTACCAAGATTCATTCTCCATACACCTGCCAGGACAGAGTTTCAGTTCCCAATGCTTCTTCACCAGAATGACAGAACGATGATATGGGTTTTCAGACTGAGGGCTACTACCAGTGTAGTAACTCACAGACGCGTATAGTGTAACAATGCAAACATGGCTGATCAGATATGGGTTGGGGATGTACCTGTTGATATTGAAGGCTGCCCTTCTTGTTTTCCAATTAGACTCTGCATTGAATACATAGGTCACCAAAAGTGTGAGGAGCATGAATTGTCCCAAAAGGCCAATTTGTGGTTAAGAAAGACAGAACTAATATAATTCTTTTCCTTGTTCCTACTTATTATAACCTTGCTCCAGCAAGGTCTAAAGCCAGTGACTGAATGGTGAGACCAAACACATACTTCAGTAGATAATTCTTGTCAAATGTGCTTAGCTACTTGTATTGGTAGCATAATAGCTTTAAAATGTGACATAACAATCAGTTTCTCTTTATCTTGAGCACAGCATTTAGTTTTCCATGAAAGTTTGCTAAAAACATTCATAAAGCAAGATCTGCATAGATGGAAGGAAAAAGAAAAGCAATAAGAAAATAAAATGCAAATGTTTATACCAAATTGTAGCAAGACGGTCATTCACACAGTCATTTTGGAGCTCTAAGTCTGGAACCTTGAGAAAAAGTTACACCCATCACTGTCCAAAATTTTGAAGACAACTGTAAAGAACAACGAATGAAGCTTCATTTTATGTGACCGACCCTTTCCACCTAACAAAATCCCTAACAAAAAACCCCATATCCCAAACAAGCAAACAAACAAAGAAAAAAACCCCAAAGAGCTGAGGCAGAGGTTCAAACCAACGTAGACTATGCAGAGTTAGTCACGTAAATCAAAACAGTTGATTCTTTCTCATCATGACTTCTGATGTATCACTTAAATCCTTAAAGAAGCCAGTGGTATAAGATTACGTGGCTCTAAAATTTTTGGGAAAACAGGTAAAACTGATCACCCTGACATTATAATAACCTTCCATTAATATAACCTTCCATGTTATGCTGTCTCTCATGTACGCCTGTCCGTGCATGTGCTAGAGATTTAACTTTTAAAGTTGATATTATACATTTTTAAACACACTAATGCACTTAGCCACAGTAATCTTTAGTAAGTATACATAAAATACAGAACTGTGCATCAATCAGAATATATCTAGGTCTTTCTCATAAAACCTCAGAAAGTAATAAATCTAAGACTGTTAAAAATAGACATGATTACAAATTCATTGCCATCTTCTAAGACTGCCATTACTTAGATCTACACTTGTAAACTTTAAGTACAAATCTATTCATGCCATAATAAAAATAATGTTAAAAATATTGAGTTCAACTCACAGCCCTGGAATAACATGCAGTGTAGGCTTCTTCTAATTTTATAGAGTAAAAAAAATAAAATGCATTTCTTTTCAGAAAAGTGCCTAGTTGGCAAGAAAATGTTTATTTCTACTAACACATAGTCAGAATTTGTGACTGATCTATCATTTCTTGACAGCCATTTTTCTTCATTCATAGTCATTGATTGTACTTTAAATATTTATAGTCAGTGACTGAATGTTATGTTTTTATCGAATTCTCAACCTCTTACAGCTCTTCCGTTTTTTGTTCTAAATTTTTATTTCCCCAATACAGCACTTCTAAATTGTCCCCAGAGAAATACCTAATGAGGTGACAGAGAGGAGCACTTCCCTAAGCTGCTATCTGTTATAGTTACAAAGCACCTAGATGGCAATGACTGGCTTGTAAACTGGAAAAAAAACCTGTTAAAACTAATAGGGTTAAAACCCTAATTTTTTTACCGATAAAACTAGTGAAAAAACCCACAACCTTTTTTTTTTTCCCATTCATAGTAGAATTTACCCATTATTAGGCATGTTCAGCTAACGTAAACTCTGTTGCATGGAAGAGAAGTGTGCACGATATAAAGGTCCATGGAGCTCATGCTAATTCTATTCAGCTTATTATACAGTTGCTCTCTGACTGATCTGGATACGTTGTTTTCACTATTTTGTCACAATCCGTGACACAGAAGCACAGGTAACATAGCATTCACTTTCACAAGTCTATGTTTATACTGCGTGATTTTGGGAACAGACTTAGAGATACAGCAGTCTCCAACAGGTTTGATTTGTGACTCAATTTAAACGTCTGAATTCACGCCATCTACCTTTGGATGCTGTCAATGCTGATAACTGTATCCAAGTTGATCACAGTAGGGACCCTCTTTAGTTGTTGAATAGGACTAGTGTTTCTTAGAATACAGTTGATTTGGTCTAATATGGAGTGCACATTAAGGATATATAAACTGCATCCCGGAGTGATTTTTTCTCTTCATTGAGTAGTAGAGATGAAAATGCCCACAATGTACATGGTCATATGCATCACACTCAGTGTTTGCTCTCCATATTGAAAAGCTAAGATTCTGATTATCTGCTAATTAGACTGTTCAGTCCTTTTAGTTATTTAATCTATCCAGATTGCGCAGATAAAACATGGGCTGATGTTAGGGGCCTAAGCCTTCCCACATTTTCCCTTCCAAGAGAGTTATGGAGTTTCATGTCACTTATATGAAACAGAACAGAAAAGAAATATTAGGCTACTAAAACAGTATTTTCTCCATATGTTATCATTTCTTATTACCTATGAGCATATCATTCCCATAGTATTTATATATTTAGTCTGTATACTGTACTGAAATTCTTCTGCCTCCTAAATAAGCATAATATTGTAATGCATGATTCCAACACAAAGAAAAGAAAGTAATACTTTGCATTTATTGACTGTTCATCATCTGAGGATCTTAAAACACTTTATAGGGTGTTTTCAACCATGGAAGCTTTTGTGGTATTTCTATAAAGCAAAAGAAAAAAAGAAAAAAAACCCCAAACTCAACCCAAGCCAAAACCCAACTGCAAAATCTTAGGTTTGGCAGTTCTGTATGTTGTTTTTATGCCAGTACCATAGGAGCTTGTTCCTGGCAATCACATTCCTGGTAAATATGTCTAGCGATGACAGGACACACTGCAAACCCTGGGAGATGAGAAAGACAAGTAGGCATGTGCTAACTGGTTTGACTGACCAGCAAGTTTGCTTCTATGACATGAGCTATTCCCTCCAGGCAACAGAAATTTTACTTCTAACTTCAGGGTAACTATTAGATGGGATTTTCCATGGAACAGACCTCCCTGACCTGTAGCTGGAAAAGCATAGTGGGTGACAGCAATCTGGGAAACAGTCAAACAAGTGTTGTGCTGGGGCTGGCTTAAAATAAGATGGAACTTAGTGTATTGGAGTTACATTTGTGTGAATTGCTTTAGTAATTCCTGATTTGATAGCTGATAAAGAGCTAAGAGTCCTGGTGGGAAGCAACAAGCTGGTGAATCATACCTGCCTCCTGATGTTCGCTTGATTATAACCAGAGTTTATGAATGCCATAAGTGCATTTAGGGGTTCTATGCTAGTTAGGGAATCTGGTTTTCTATTAAAATAAGGACAGGCAGAAAGGACCATTGTAAGGAATAAGCAATGAATGAATTTAACTTATTTAGAGTTGTCTTCTCAGTATTTAAAAAGAAATATGATACCATATTAATGTGGAATTAATTGCTCATTTTAATGTGGCCATTAGAATAATCAAAAGAACAGAGAACTCATCATACCACAGGACATTAAAAAAGCTTGTCATGGTTAACCTAGCATTATGAAGGTTGGGCAAGGGCCAGATATGATTACTCTCTAGTACCTATAGTGTTAAATACCAGGGAGAAAAAGAGAGCTATTTAAGATGATGGATAAAAAATCGGCATAGGAACAAAAAGCCATTAATACAGATTGTATAGGAGTTAAATGATTTCTATTCAACAGAATAGTTTCTGTAACAAATTTCCAATAAAGGTAACTGGGCAATAAAGCTGAGGAACACTTTTGAGAAGAGAAGTCATGCTGTAGAAATGGAAGAACTATGATCTTTAGATTTAAATTGAAAATTGCTGAATATTATCTATACAAAATGTTCCATTACAAATGATAAAAAACATTATTCTCACCCATTAATATACCAATGATTTGAAAACAATGGCAACACTTGAAGGTTATATACACAAAAGAATATTTAGCAGTATTATTACCTTTTCTTAAGTTAGTAGAAGACACCAATTCTTAACAGACAGAAGCAGATAGTAGAATTTTTTTTAACTCATAAATTGCAATTGATAACACTATTTTTTTTCTCTGTATGTAAATATTTTTGTAGCTATATTTGAGGCAAAACTTTTGAAAATTTACCATTCAATAAAATTCTGTATCAGTACCAATAAGTTTTTCAATACAGCAGCATCACTATCTTTTTCTAATTTATTTTGCAAGTGAACCCTCTCCTTTTCTGCCCTGCAATATTTACTTGAGCCACCTTCTGACTCAACACTGAACTTACTAATAGCATGCTCAAGTGATCTCATCCATATTTGGTAGGTGACCTAGGGACCTCATTTAGTTTTTCACCAAACCAAAACCATAATTACTTATAAGAGTTAATACTTGCAATAATTGAGCAGATTCCACAAAGAGAAAGCTTGTATCTGTCTGGGGACACTATTCTTTACATTTCAGGATAAGTCTACAGTAAACATTTTAGTTTGGTTCAAGCATGCACTTTTGGCGCGCTTAACCATGCTTTCTTTCACAACAGGATGGTCTCATACTCCGTGACTGGATTCCTTTGAAATGAAACTGAACCACAAAATGTTCTCTGTGAGCACAGCTAATGTCCTCCAACTGGTAATGGAACCTAAGCCAAGAAAACATTTTACAATTTTTATATTTTTTAAGTATGCAACTAAATTTGTATATTTCAAGTACATTTTTTTCTGGACGATGCTAAGTTACCACAGCATGCAAGAAAGAAAGATACAAAGAAGATGCAGTAGGAAAAATAATCATTCAGCTTCAGGAAGAGTACAAAACATGTGTAATCAAGATTTTACAACAGTGCGACACCCTATGAGAAATCAACAGCATTTGTGATGTAACATCTGGTTCTTGCAAAGACAGATCGCAAAACAAAAGTGACTAAAACCCAAAATGTAGGCAGAATAGCAATGAACAAGAAAGGAAAGAGACATGGATTAGTTCCCAAATTCTACATTTTTTCAGAGGTTCTTGGCTTTTTTCTTTCTGTAGCACAAAGTTAAAGCTTAGCATAAGAGATGTTTAACACTGTATGAATTTTTCGCTTTTTAAATATTTTTTAAGCTTTATGATACATGTTATAGATACCTATTTATCATTACTAAAAGTCTCCGACATATTATCATAAGAAGTCAAAAAGCCCAAATCTCTGACTGTGTGGCTGAAACCAGAAGCACTGTGGCAGCCCATGTGAACAATGGTTGGGTAGCAATTCTGTCCGAGAAATAAACTGTAACTATGGAAATGTCTTTTACGCTGGAATTCCATGTTACTTCAGTTACCATTGGGACATGCTACATTACAAGGTAAGTGACATCACAGTAATCAGATATGAAAAGGATGTTTCTTTACACTTCCAGAACATGTAGTGACCATGAAATGTCATGACTCGTTCCTTGAATGCATGTAGGTATGGGAACCCCAGTACACGCAGCATTTCATGTCACTGCCTCTCAGTGCTAAATGACTATTGCTACTACAGCATGTGCAGTAGAGAGGAAGTACCTATGTTTCATTTTAAGCAACATCAGAGAAAATCAGTGTTAAGTGTTCATGTGGTAGCCTCAAATGTAGGTGTTCAAGGCTGAAATCCTAGCTTTTACTCTGATTTTCTTTGCAGTTGTGACTATTTAAGGATATGAGCACACAACCTCATGCAAGCAGTCAAGTGATATCCATCTGCATCCTGGTTCAGCAGATGCTGTAGAAGCAAAATACCTTAACTATTCCTAAAGAATCCATCAAGAAGGATATTTGCATGACCAGCAAAGCGAGGTGTCTGCTTGCAAAAGAGCTATACATAACTTTAAGCTTTAGTTTCTCATCAGGAAAACGGTCCTAATCAGACTACATGCCTCAGAGAGGATTTGAAAGCCTTAACAACACACACAACAGATATAGGAAGTACTTACATATTGCAGTGACAGAAGTCATAAAGTATACTTCAGGAAGCTAAATGTTAAGCACTACACAAACATTTAATTCAGCCAAGATTTAATATGTTTAATATAGCTTTGGGAAGGAACAGCAAACAAATTTGTACCTTGTAAAATGCAGCACAAGATTTATATTGCTTATGTGTTTCTTCTGATGCAAAATCTAACAGAATTGGATTAAACATTATCACTCGCTGTTTAATCTTGGTTTTACAAGGTGTTAGTTGCTTGACCTGGTTTTAAAGGATTTAAAATTCAAACTTCTTATCCTTAATAGTGATTGTAAACTTCATAGCTTTGAAGGCGGGAGAGTAAATAAGATCTGCTACACAGTCATTGAGATTAGCAGTCTCAGTAAGTATTAATTCCTGTCAAGTTCAGAAAGACCTATATGGCTACATACTGGGAAACATTACATTTGCTATTTGTGCAAGTGAAAACTGAGAATCGAATGGGTAATTAGAAACTTAAGCTTTCCTGCTTGGAATTAGATGTGTACAACAATACCAGACAGATCTCAAAGTTCAAGTGAGGTACGTAAGGGAGAATAGAATAGAATAGAATAGAATAGAATAGAATAGAATAGAATAGAATAGAATACTTAGGCCAATATTTTCTGAAATAATAGTTGAAATTAATTTGAGGAAATTGCAACCCTGATTTGGTAGTGAATCTTATTTTTTTTTATTTTAGACTTGCTCAGAAGCTGGAAGCAGTTATTTAGAGCTTCTATTCTTAATAAACGGGGTTAAATGGTACTCAGAGATGGGGGGGATTGTTTGTATTAGCAAAAGAAAGACATAATGACTAGTGCTTCTTTCAGTAGTTCTGTTTATCAGAAATGTAGGACCTTCTGCAAACAACACTGGGATCAACAAAGCACAGAAAATCACTTTGCTTACAGAGCTAGGTGTCTTTATCCAGTCACCACCTCCACCTGAAAATCTCAGCTTTTTCTTTAGACTGCAGTAAACATGCTTCTCTGCAGCTCTTAGTACTGTGAATCTGTTTTAAAATACATCATTTTCCAAATGAGGATTTTCCACTCCCTCTGAAAAGCACTGTGTTGCAAACAGCTCATGATTGGTATAAAATGGGTATTTCCACTTCAAAGTTCTAAGTGGTAACCAAACTCAGGTACATTCCCTGTTAAGTACAAGTAGAACACTAACTTTTAGCTCTTAAATATACAAAATACTAACTCTCCCTTCTGATTTAGGAGTATAAACACTGAATAAGGTCCTGTCCCAGGTTAAAACTAATAAACTCTTATAATATCACTGTGAGGCTGAGAGAAACTGTAAAATTTTAAGGGGTGAGCTAGGGAATGTAGCTGCAGACCTACCACAAGGATCACCTGAACTGGGTTATTATCAATTGTTGGCAAGAACTGTTTCACTTCCAGAGAACTATCAGGTTAGACTAGGAAAACTTAAGCGCTTCTCTGGGATGTGCTGTCCAGAAATTGACGTGAAGAACCGAAACTTGAGGAAGCAGTAGCAAAGAACAATGTTTTATCTCTCTGGGTGGGGCAGTGGTAGCAGAAGACAGCAGGAGCTGGCTTCTCAGGCAGATATTACCTGGAAAAAGTACTCCCTTTCCTATTTCAGTATCTGATTTGGCTGCTCATTCATCTTCTCCAATTAACAGGCAGGAGCATCAAGCCTCTCCCATGAAGGCTTCATATGAAAGACAGGATAAAGATGGAGAGAAATTATTTATCAGAGAGCGCATGGATAGGATGAGGGGTAAAGGTTTTGAGGCGAAAGAGGGGAGACTTAGATTAGATGTCAGGAAGAATTTTTTTCCTGTAAGGGTGGTGAGGCACTGGCACGGGTTGCCCAGAGAAGTTGTGGATACCCCCTCCCTGACGGTGTTAAAGGCCAGGTTGGCTGGGGCTTTGAGCAACCTGATCTAGTAGAAGGTGTCCCTGCTCATAGTGGAGGGGTGGGAACTAGATGGTGTTTCAGGTCCCTTCCACTCCAGACAATTATATAATTCTAAGAGATGATACAAAAGAACTGGAAGCATCGTATGCCACATAGGAAAAAAGGCCGACAAAAAGAACCAAAGAATACAGGAAATTTAAAACTTTGAAACAAAGGCTGAAAATTATTAAATATTTCTTTTAAAACATGCATTAAATACTTAATTGGCATGGAAGACTGAGGCTTTGTCACTCCTTTCATTTGAAGAGGAAGTGGCCTGGGTGAAGCTGCTTTGCTGGCTTGAAGAAAGCCATTATTTGCTCTCAGCAGTTATCAAGAAACTACCAAAATTTACTCATTGCCCATTCAAAGGCGCTTAACACTTCACTGAGAACTCAACTTCTGGCCAGGCCGAAAAGTGAAGCAGCATTCGTCTAATCCTTAATCACTACCATTTTTAAACAAGATGATTACTTTGAGGAGAATCAGGGAAGGGCAGAAAAGGCTTTGCCTAATGGTGAAGACTGAAAAATGTCAGCTGTGCAGTGAGACATCCTTTTTTTTTAAATTATTTTTTTCGTTACATAAAATTTCTCAGCTCTTTTAAACACAGTAAATCTACAGCTTGGTACAGGAAGGTAATGGGCACATGTTCTTGACGTGAGACTAGGGAAAGATTATGCCCTCCAGAAAGGAAAAGAGGGGTTGCTCGTCTGTTGGATATTGCTGCTTTATTCCTCAAGGAACAGAGGAAAGCGGAATAGCACTTTTTGTTTACCATGACCTCTCTGCTTCATGTTCTCTATTTCACAAGACATTATTTTACAGAGACACAAGCAATATCCCTAAATATAGAAAATGTTTCAGAAAACATCAACAAAAAATGAGCTTGCAAGCTTTGGTTTTGAGTTGGCATCATATCCAGAACACATGTATTAAACATCATGTATTATAAACATCATGTAGCCTAAAATGAAGGCAAGATTCTAAACCTTCAAAGAAAACAAAATGCTATTCATGGCAAATTTCACTAGCAGTAAAATATCTTCCTCACAGTTGCTGAAAACTCACAGGCAAGAAAGCCTCTGAATTTTTACTTTTGTCAAAGTTCTGAACCTTAAGATCCATTGTTTTAAGAACTAATTTCCGTGTCTTTTATGGAAACACGTCTTTCCAAATGTCTTTGGTTTTTTATAATTTAATTTTTTATAACTTAATTTTTGAGCTTGTTCAGCAGTCAAAAAAATGTAATTTGCATTATGCTTCTTCCATCAAGTCCCTGAAAGCTAACCTTTTCCTTTAAAAAAATCAATTTATATGTAAATTATTACATATCTTTCTATAGCCCTAAATATTTCTCCATTTCAGCACAGATCCTCACTGTACCTGAACCCAGTCAGCTTGCATTGTTTTTGATCATTTCAGTTTTCTTCCTTTTACCAATTGCAAGACATCCTGAGTTAGGAAAACCAGTAAAATTACCAAGGGAAAAAAAAAAATCAGCATTTTTTTAAATGTCAATGCTACTGAAACGCACATACACAAAGAAGTGAAATGGACACTAAGCTAAGTTATTGATACTAGAATCTTATGAAATAGGTAGCACAAAAGGATTCCCAGCTGCATATCATATCCCATGTCAAACACGGACTCACAGTCAAACTTGATAGCATACCATCCAACCACATTACCCTGAAATGAGCTGCAGTGTATTCAGAAGTGCTCTTTGAGTAAAGGTGCTGATTTCTTTGATTACAACGGTTCTGACTTTGGTTTCTAAGGATTTGAAAACTTGCAGGGATAGAATGCTGACTTGTGGTAAATCACTAAAAGTCTACTTCAAGAAAAGATACAAGGTTATAAATATATATTTTCTTAAAAATATAACCTGTACTAACAAAAATACAAAATAATGAAGTACTCTACAAGCAACGTAATAATACAGATTTTTTTTAGTTCTGCTATACTTCAATTAGCTCATGACACTAATTCTCATCCCAATTGTTTTATTTTCTTGTCTTTGGCTGAAACCTTGGCATATAAATGTGCTGCACCTATTGCTCTATTTTAGACACAGCCACCCATAGAAAACCTCTCCTTCTATCAGGAATCACTTCATTTGTTCTGTTCCTATTTACCTGCCCTTATTTTAAGAATGCATGACTGTAGCTGAACCATTTGGTATCTCAAATTATTTATTCACTACTATAATTCTGGACATGAATTACAGGTCACAGTCACTCTGCTGTACATAGCTCTATCTATTCTGTCTCAATTGCCAATCTTGTGGGTACCCTAAGGCAACTCAAATGGGCATAGATGGCCAAGAAGGGCAATGATTCAAGGCTCAGGTCTCTCCTGACTAAAATGGGGCTACAGGCACCTACTTTCAAGTACCTAAGTGTAGACACTAACAGTCTGGGATTGATGACTGTCACAAGCACAAACTGAAACTGTCATAAACTGCTCTAGGCTCATGTTAGATTGTGCTACAGCTCAAGCAGCAGATGACAGTCAGCGGTGTGAGAGCTATTAGGACCCTGAACTGGCCCCTAGTATTTTTGTATTATTGATGTGGTCAATTAAGATAAATTAATCCCTTCCATCAGTTATGTTTTAGTTATTTGCAAAACCTCTGTAAACCTGTGCTGCACAGCAAACAAAATAAAAGCTATCATTATTACAGGAAAAAAAGTCAGTGAAAACGCATTATTAAAAAATGTGTTTATAAATGTGTTCCTTTTTCCAAAAGGCAGGCCTAAGCTGTGTTTCCCTTAGTCATGATGATTACAGAGTGACACCCACGGACAGCAGTACCATTAATGTTAAAGGCATTTTGTAGGGAATAAGGTATTATTTTCCAAGTGCTCTGGGGTTGAAGACACTATAGTAGTTATTAAAAAACTATCTATATTCTATGGATTTCTTACTGGAGGGTTTCCTACTTGGAAATCAACCTTATTTGCATTATTCTTAGAACGATCTCCCTTTTGGTATTGGCCTCTAAAATGCATTAACCCCAGGTCTCCTCTCTTCTTTTAGACACATTTTCAGAAGGTCCGGACCAGAAGTGATAATATTGCACAAATTACCAACCCTTCATAATGGAGTAGCAAGTTAGCTGAAATTTGTTTAAGCTGGGTGGCCAGGACTTGAGACAAATCCCCCTCTGCAAAACCCCAGCTTTACATTCTCTGCCTCAGGAGTGCCCCAGGTTACCAGAGCCTCAGAAGAGGAAGACTCTCTCTTGGCTTCTGGTAGAGAGAAAGGAGATCAATGAAAAAAAACCCTAGAACGTGGTCATTTTGTATGCCCCCTTTACAGAGTTAGAGAAACATGTTTGTTAAAAGGGACTTGAGACAGATACTGTTGCTCTTGCTTCAACTACGAGGAGGAAAACTGGCACTTGCCAGCACACTGTCTTCATCAGCTACTCTAAGACAGCAGTTTTCAGCATTGCAGCACAAAGTTTAGAGAGAAATAGGAGTAAGATAGGAGTTGCTAAATACGTTCCTGTAACCTGAAAAACTGTCTAATTTTGGTCACTACACACACTCTTGAAAGAGCTGCTGTAGCACGAAGTGATAGGCCAGCTTCCAGGGTTTGGTGGTGCAGGAAGAAGAGCAAGAGAAGCAGAGCAAGGCACAGCCACCACATCAACAAAAGGAGTGGGGGGCAAAAGGCACCAATTAGCAACAACTTCTGGAGGGATAAACAGTGCAAAGCATGGCAAGTGGGAGCCATCAATGGAGAGACAGGAAGGGCTAGCAAAACCGTATCACACCAAAAGGTCTATTCAGTTTAAATGGCTCTTTGCAGACCAGCAAAACTGAAAATCTTAAACTGTGAGTGACATTTGCAATGAGAAAGGGAATGTAACCAGCTAGCTCAGAGGGAAGGACTGAAAAACTGTCATAGTTCTTCTTGAAGAGATAATTCTTGTTACCCTTTCTATCGATCTCATCAGAATTACTTTCTTTAATGAGAATATTGTCTGACAAGCTATTTCACTGATATTTCTGAGTGGGCAAAAATATTTCAATTGTCACCAATAAAGTTTATGACTGCAGGGTGATGTTTTAAGGGGATACTCTTTGATTTTAGTTCTCCTGCTGTGAGCAGCTGGATTTTGGAATTCTCTACAAATCTTCTCAGGACCCTGCTCTTGGGTCTGGAAACCCTCTGTTCAGTTCAGTCCATGTTCCATAGGCCTGAAGAACAGACGTAGCTCTTAGATACTCTTAGATGGATACTCTTAGATGTTTCCATCACTGCTGTGAATCAAGTCTCAGTAGAGAGGAGGCTTTGCACCAACAAGAATTGACACAAGCTGCAACAGCAACATTCATTTCTATTATAATAATGTTAAAGTCATGTGACATCACCTTCTAAGTACACTAATTCAATGGGTTCAGTCTTGGATGTCATTGTGTTTGCCTGCCCTAGAGTATTCAAATAATTATTAAATATTCCTTCTTGAAACATGATGGAAACATTAGAAAATATTTATAGTGTCAAAAGGTAAAGACATAGAAAAACATTTCTTCTCTTCAAGGTTCAAAACAATTGTTTTAAAGGAGAGTATGATAATGGAAAGTGCCTGGCAGTGGCCTTTTCCAGTCTGCATTCTTATTTCATATTCACCTCCTTAAAAATTCATTTAAGGGGATGGGAAGTACAGTGAAATGCACTTTGAAGAGGTAACCTACTTAAAAACAAAAGGAAGTTGTTTTACCTGGAAGCATTTGCTTGTACTGTACATCTTCCCTAGAAGTCGTTCTTCTCTGTTGACGTATGAAGAAGTTTTTAGAACCAAAGCTAGTTTGGTCTACATTCGAAAGTGACACTGAGTGACCTCTACCTTGAAAAATATAAGCAATCAGCAAAATGTGTCCAAGTTAACAGAGGTTTTCATATTCTGATCAGTAAAGTGGACAAGAGAGAAGGAAATTAATTTTAGTAATTTGTTTTCACATCTTAATAAATACATGATGTAAAAGCACAACGGACTGAGATATTCAGGGATCAAATCCAAATTAAAGAATACTTCTTGTATGCTTATCATGGTAAAGCATTTCTGAAGGATAAGGAAGAGTGCTAAGTGCTGCTTTTGGGTACTGTGGTCAGGTTCCTTCCAATATAAACCAATTTTATCTCTAATGTTCTACTTTAAAAGGATGACAGTTGTTCAGACTCAAGTGTAATTAGCTTTAAATATATAATTATCAAGTAGGAGCAACTACCCTTTCTCAAAAAAAAAACCCCAAAACTCAACCTTTAAAAAAATCCTTGATATATACAAATTCATCATAATGGCTACTTCTGTTCTTCAGGCCTATGGAACACAGACTGAACTGAACAGAGGGTTTCCAGACCCAAGAGAGAGGTCCTGAGGAGATTTGCAGAGAATTCCAAAATCCAGCTGCTCACAGTGGGAGAAGGGAAATCCTCAGAAAATGATATGTAAGCACGCTATCTAAGCAAGGGACCGAGTCACTTTACTCGTTATCGAGCCAATCAATGGCAAATCCAATGGGCGGTATTCATCCATCGTTTAAGACATCTGAGTCAAGTCCAGCAGATAGAGAATAAAAATTTTGGATACCAAGTGGGATATTTCACAGCACTAAATATTACATGAGGAGCCTACAGTTAGGCAAATGTCTTCCACTGTAGAAGGTGCTGAGGACCAAAGGGAGGTTGAAATTTCATTCCTCTCTTGGGTTTAGGCACCCTATACACAGGTTGCCCCTCTGACTCTTCATAGCCACCCAGCTTCAGGAGGAGAAACATCCGTACCCTGGTATTGAAACATCAATGTCTTCAGGATCTGAGTGATCCAGAGTTATACCCATGTGTACCAAAGCAGATAGAGAAGCGAGGTATTTCTGTGACAGTGCTTCTGCTACGAACATCTACAGCATAGAGTACTGCTATGGTGACTATTGCTGCTTCTGCCTCCCACATGAAGAAAGGAAGCATCATTGCATTTTGTGGGGAAGCCTGTCCCAAAGGCACTAGTGGAAAACAGTATTATGAAACTGTTCAAAAGCCATAACTGTTCTTCTTGAGTCTAATAATTTTTATCAAACTTAAGGAGCATCTTATGCCTTTGAGGCCCTGTTGACCTGTAGTACAGTCAGTGGAAATTTCAGCACAGGGATTAAGTATAGTTTTGTATTAAAGATTCTGCTGCCAAACTCCAGAATCTTCTCTTTGTTCTCTTTTGGAAAGCCTTTAACAGACATATCTCGTCTGCTCTTATATATTACTGAACCATCGCTTTCAGCATAGAAGTTGAGACAATTCTTAATGAAAACTTAAAATCTAGTGACTTTTAATTTAATGATGTAATCTATAGAATTTCTTTCCTTTGTTATATCTGACTGTCCAGTTGCTTGCACTCTCTCACATCACTATTACTTTCCATAGATTGGAATGAATACTCTGGTTTACATGAACTCTTCTATAACAGAAGACTATTGTTATTTACAAAGCTGAAAGCACATTTCGGTACATCCTAACAACGAACCACAGCAGGAAGTTGATTTGCTGAATTGAAAATATTTTACCTGGACTTAGTCCAAATGGCTCAGAGGCATTTTAAATCCAGAGAAGATACACATTTCAGAAGCTAATCAGGATGAGAGCAATATTGTGTTTCTGTGCAACAGGTAATTTTGAAGTGCCACTGATAAACACCAAGTACAGGTGAGATTCCCTTCTGCTTAAGCTGTTTCACTGGCTGACACTGAATTGCTGGCTGCAGACTAATTCCTCGCTGTGATTCACACCCAAAAATGGAAATATTGCATAGGGTTTAAATCCTTTTTTTCTCAAATGTAAAAATAATTTGCTACCTTGAAATGTTTTATAGATTTTTGTGCTTTACACATAAGTAAGATATATATATACACACATATACACACAGAAAGTAACATATTTACAGATTTAGGCTCTGTATCTTTTCAGGGAGGGATGGAGAAGAATTATTTAAGCTTAAGTTCCATTTTGTTGCAAAACCAGGTAAATATCAACTGGACATAAATTGATCTGGAGAGATCTGGTCTTTCATCAGAACTGGGGGTGCTAAAGGGAAGGGGACATTGAAAAGTCCCCTTGAAATTACTGTTTGCTGGAGGCTGGAGACTATGTTTCAGGCCCTGGGCCTCAAGCTTTTGTCTGTTTTAGGACATGGCCATGAGAAGAAAAGATGAATTGTTTTAGTAAATGTTTGTATAGCTGCAAGAAGTACTTGTCACTTTAATTCAATGGAAAATTTTACTCACATAGTGGAAAATATTATAATAGCAACATTAAAATAATTTCCATTGTGGTATAGTCCTTTCTTCTAAAGAAAATAAGGGTCTTTTACTTCTTTTCCTTACCATAGGAACACTCACATGCCATTCCTCACTAACAGATTTTGATCTCCTAGCAGAGCCACTGTTCTTTTTAATTTGGAGGCATTTAGAGCTCTCATTTAATTTAGTTCTGAATAAAACAACACTGTGTTGTCTTTAATATCATAGTTTGCATCTGATATGTGATAGTTACTCCATGATAACCACCAACCTTTCGGTAATGAAGCACTAAATTAATCTTACAATCTCTGCTAGAATAAATCTGATTATTATACTTGCTCTAAATGTCCTCTCCCAGCAAATCAGAGTGTAAATGTATGAAAAATGTGCTGTAAGCCTCAAGAATCACTAGTTATTTCAGAACGCAAATGAGTTTTCTCATGCAGATAAGGAATTCAATGCTCAATTTTAGGGTTTTTGTTTCCTTCTCTCACCTTCCTCAGAAATTCCTGAAGTCTAGTTTCCTACAATGAAAAATGAAGACTGAAAACAATTGAAATCATGCAAGTTTGACAAAACTCACACCTTAAGTCAGTGATGTAACTGGCAAGCTATTTTCCCAAAAGTTAAACAGACATAGGAAAAGAGCTGGCTCTGAGCAGTTAGATTCAAATTGGGTATTTGTAGTATGAACACCAAACACAAGGCTTCCTATCTTCCTATCTATTTTATTGGGATGGAATGTCTTTAGCATCACACTACCCTCTTTATTCCCTCCCCCTTCCCCCAAACAAGTGCAAAAAGACTGCTGTTATCTTGGAAAGAATGTTACTGCCTCTCTTGAAAAATTAAGCATTCATCCAAAATTATCCATTTTTTTCTTTCGCTTCAATATTCTCTACGTCATAACCCAAACCTTTATGTGCAGAAGCCTTGTGTCAATGACAAAGAGAGTATGCAAGCACATTAACAGGAGGGATCCTGACTTTTCAGTAAGAAGGCTGCATTTTTAATTCCTTCTTCAATCATCATCCAAGTAACTTAAAAACAAGTAATTACTGATTTTTTGCACACTTTGATTTTAATGCTGTATTTTCACCATTCTAGCTACTAGGCTAAACAGTAAAAGTTCTCTGAAAATAATGTAATTTTGTCATATTGGAAGAGCTGCTTTAACTGTCCCTTCCAAGTCAAAGGTCACCTCCAAAAGATGTCTCCAAAAGCTTCCTCTCAGTTATTTCAAACTGAAATCTGAGAAGTGGAAAATAAAAGACTTTGTGGGTAGCCTCAATGTGAAAAATTTACTGTGTATGCAGGTCAGAAAATCAATGTAGCCCACAATTTACTGCTCTGAGCTTTTACTCATTTAACTGTTTTGTGTTGAGACTGGATATTCATTAGGGATGTTTCACTGAATATAAAGATTACTGAAAACCAATGGAAAACAAATCTATTCTTTCAGCAACTCCTATTTTTACCAGTCGTTTATGTAGAAACATATTCATTTATAGCTAAAATATAGTCAGACATTATTACTGTTCTAATGACACATTTAATTTATCCTTACAGTTCCATCTTAGTCTCATCCTGAAGGGTAGAGAAACATTTATTGCTTACAGTTTCAGACCAGTCTTTACATTTGTTCCTTATCCTGCAAACCATAGTGATAGTAATCAAAAATCTACAAGCACTTATTTCCCATTTGAAACCTACAAAGCCTCCTACCATTCCACCAGCGTACTAAAGGAATAATTCAAACATTAACGTCGCCCAGCTTTCTGTTCAACTGTCTGCTGGCTTCAGCATTGCTGGATTCCTAAGCAGGGTGAGAACAACCAAAATGCTTCCACTGACCCACCACACGAAGCCATGTGCTTTTGTGAATCTACTCAAGTCGCTCTCCTTTCACTCCTTTCTCTCACACCGCACAAAGGATTACCCAAGAAGCTTTTAATGCTACGTATTGCCCAGGGGAAAAACCTTGTGGTTTTGACTCATTCAGCAACAGCGTTCTTACATGATGCTCTGATGATAACCGCCGGACCTCCTCTTTTAGAAGTCTCTTTGCTAGTGCTATTCTTACACATATCCTTGCATCAACCAGTGAGCCAGAGAGGTTCTCTGACCAAGACCCACGCTGTGTTACTACAAATTTTCTTTATTAAGTAAAGTCAGGAATAAAACATAGATCTGTTACTTTCTTGTACAGAACTGCAGTTTACTGTGTTGGGGGTATTCAGTCACAGGCAGACAAAATCCAGGGATTTAAGTTCTTTCTGTTAATCCTTTTATTTTTCTGAGCCAGAGCGTCCATTAAAAATGCTACAGATCAGCAAAGCTTCTAGTGTGTCTGGCTGTGAAGGTGCTCCGTGCAGTGTAAATCACTGGACAGTTCTAGAGAGATCGCAACTCAGTGAAACAACTAACAATCTCAGTAGTGTAATTTGTCCATTTAGCTTCATAATAATAGGTGGAAAACAAGAGGAAACAAAACCCAAATGTGCACAACTTCTGACCTTGTCTTTTTCCTCAGTTGTATTGCTTTTCTGTGAAGGCTGTTAAAAACTTAGGTCAATTACAAATTTGTTAAAGAGAAAGATTTTAATCCTCCTTTCCAAGAAATTGTGACCTCAACTCCAGAGTCATGGCCTAACTTCTATAATCCTTTGGGTTTATATACTTCAACTTTAAAAAAAATTTAAAAAAATTTCTCCTTCAGCAAAAAAAAATCTTGAAAAATGTGCCTTAAGTTGAACGTATGAAAGTGGGAAAAAGAAGACAGAGTACAAAGAAAATATTGAGTTATTGGAAAAAAAACCCTTTATGGACTCTTTCACCAACAACAAACTAAAAAACAGTAAAGAAGAGATAAAATACATAAAAATTAAAGCTAATCTTTAGTAAGTGAGTCTTTATTGTGACGAGTTTCTGATCATGTTTCTATATTGCCTGACTGTGTCCATGGCTACCATTCTCTCAGAAACCGATTAAGAATATATTTACACGATTAGGTGACTTAGCTGTCTATCCTGAACTCATTCACAATATGCTGATTGATATGCCAAATTGACATGGATGCCCACACACTCCATTGCAGTAAAATACCGCTTACTCAGTGGGAGATGCTTTCTGGAGTATTTCTTGATTATAGCTGCCGTGTCATATATTCCAGCGTCCTTCAGTGCAAAGGCGAACAGCTTATTTTAAACGGTTTTCTGCTGAAAAGTTCTAATTATTGGAAACGGCTAGGATCATCTTCCTAAATCTTCAATTATAATTCAAAATAACCAGTCTGGCTTAGCACCAAATGGGATTGAAGCACTCAAGTCACTTACTGGAGATGGGATTTATCTCATGCACCTGTACATCTCTGTAGACACCTACAACAGATTTACTTTTCTAAGAGCTTTGTTAGTGAGAAGCAGGAACTTCTAAAGAGCAATTAAAGTGGTCTGTATCAGATCTCTACCTAACAAACGAGCGAAACAACACTTTAGAAGTGCTTATTCTTTTTCTGTAAAGGAAGCTTTAATGACTACTTCTGATACTACCAACACAGATGTCTAAATAGATGACAGGCCTCCTTCCATGGATTTCTGCCGAAAGAAGAGATCTTTTGAAACCTCCCCCCAGTCTTTCCTGAGTGAATGAATATTTACAGTACCATTTACAGCAGAGTCAAGCAGGTTAATTTGAACTACTGATTTAGGAAGCTCTCACTTCACTAGAAGTTTGCAACCAGTTCTCCTTAGCTGACACCAAGGAGCAGAAATTTTCAAAGTTACAGAGTCTCTGGAACTGATTTCTCATCTGTTACCTTTACTCTTAATGTACTTGTCTGCAGCCTCAGTATGCACTCGAATATTATACCAGTGCACACGAAAAATCTTAGTGCACCCCTGTATCATCCCTAACTGTCCATATATGCACCTCCTAAGCCTTTTTTATTTGCAAGAAAATAAAGATATTAGTGTCTATTTTCCTGTATCACTACACTCTTCTATTACTACAGCTTCACTTCTACCTGTTAAATTAGACCAGAATAAAGGGTCAAGCTCACTGTAGAACAAATACGACATTACTATCATAACTTAATTTTTTGAGTAATTTCTGTTCAAATTTTTGGTTCTGGCTCTGTTTTAGTATCTAGACGTACTAAATATGGACAGACAGAATGTATTTTAAAATTATATGCAAGCAGACAGTTCACTCTACCAATATAACACTATATTGGCAAGCTAGGAATCGAAGGGAGCCTAGGGAAATAATCATTTAGCATTGTTTTTCTTTTAGAAATGCATCTCTTCATTCACAAGGAGAAATAGACAAAATGTGATGAATCTCTTCTTTGTTTTTATTTGGCTTATTTTTTTTTTTTTATGCAGCCTTCAAGTTGATTTATAGCATTACATTAAAATAACTTGGTGGTGGCAGTCTTTGTTGCAAAACAAATGGATCAAATTAACCATCCTGTGTACTACAATTCTGGACAACAAAGTGCCAAACAGTACATGGGTGGGTTCAGCACTTTTTAAATGCTCTGTATATACCTTAATGCTTACTCCAGCCATTGATTGATTAGACTACAGTTATCATGTAAAAGGATCAGCCCCATTACAAGGAAAAAGAAGAAAAAAAGCCAACTATCAAGTACTTGGACCTCTATTAATATTGCCTGAGAATCACTCAGTATAAATGAGTGCCTGAAATGAGGGACAAAGGTGAATTTTTTCTATGCTAGTAATTAATTCTTGCTTTGCATAGGGTAATTGAGGGCAATCACAGAATATTGCATGTCATTTCATTACCAAGTCATCAGATGGACTTCCACTTGCATACCCTGGTAAATGTGTTAACCCATGAGTATCTTCGCTGCTGGACCTATGTTGAAGATAAAAACCTCCATGACCTTCCTGTCATTTCCATCCTCCTTTTAAACGTTGTAATTTCCCTTTCACTGCCTTTTCTGTAGACTAAACAAACAAACAAAATGCAAAATTCCATGCTTTCCTTTGCTTTAAGATGAAAAAGAACAAGAAAAACTAAAATAACAACATTCTGGAAAGGCACTAAATACGGCCTAACAATATAATGAAATTCCCTGCCTGGGCTTTTCATGCTGTTCTGGTCATCGCTGTCATAACCCTTTGCTTCCTTAGGTCCTATGCCTGCACAAATCTCTTACCCAGCTGCCCAGTCCCCAGAAGTAGGCTGTGAAGAAAGCCAAAGGCAGCTGGCCTACTAAATAGAAAAATACCAGGTCTGTTGTGGAAATCAACAAGGAAGTTCCTCATTTCTTCGTGAATTCCATGAAGCCCCTTATGACATGAAGTACAATTTCATTGACAGTTTAATCCGCTTCTTGTGCAAAAATTGATATACACTTTTTCACAGATCTTTCTGTTAGCAATTCACTCACTAGTGATATTTTCAAGGCCACCATATGTTGTTTGACTGAGTACATATCGAAATTAGGAAGAGAATTTAATCTTCTTTCTGTAGGATAATTTGTGAAGCATACAAATACGCCTGCTTCTTCAGACACAAATCTTATGTTCAGTGTGATTTGAACACTTTGGTTAATCCCTACAAATTATTTTAGCAATTGCAAGTGATTCAGGTATGGGTCTTCAAAAAGATCGACGTACACAAGTACCAGATTCACACACCTTCCTTTAGGAGTTTAAATAAAGAGCAGAACGTCGGTAGACCTGTTGAGATTTCTGCAGTTCTGTTGAAATTGAAGATCTGAATCTCTGGAACTGAAACTTTTTCCTTTGTGGGATTCTTGAGAGAATACTTTCTAACTTAGATATTTAGGTCAGATGCCTAAATTACCTGGAATAAACCTAGGAATCCTATTAGTAAAGTCCTTCTAAAATAAATATGGCCTAAGCCAAGCGCTTTGAAAAGTTTCCCTACTATTTGCAGTGTTTACCTTATCACCATGTCAGCAACTATCGTACATAATAAACAGCAAATTGTGGACAAAGTATGCCCTTAAATACCATTATAACACAAGAATTAGTGTCACAATGTTTTTAAATAAATTAAATAATATTCCAGGGCACGCTTGCTTTGTGCCACAGACATAAAGTACAGCCCTGATGACTGAAGATATGCATGTTTGCCAAAGTTGAGGGTAAATTCTCACCTAGGAAAGCAGTACTCACGAGAGACTCATAATCACAAAACTATACTGTAAACTCTTTTACCACCACTAGCTGCTGACGGAACGACGTTTCTGTTCTGCAGTAACATACAACAGCCTCTGTAGTAGGCAGTGATACTTCTCACCAAGGCTGAGTGGTTGATGCCTTCAGTTTGGTCAAGACTGGGGAACATAAAATTTAACAGTCACAAGGTGCAGCCAATGCGAGATGGATATTTTTGCATATACAGCACCTTTGCTGAAAATGTCAGCTCAACACAATACATTAAATGCATCTGTTCTCTATTTGGATGGCTGCTTTGCATACTGCTTTCTGATTTCATCTCATTTACACAGCTGCATATTTACTTGCTGTTTGTGAGATATTGTGCTATATGGAATGTAGCGAGTTTGACACAGATTAGCAAACCAGCAAGATACAGGCGCAATGCATTCTGCCTGGTATCTGATGAGAAAAAAAGCCCCAAAGCCAAACTAATAATCAAACCTACCCCAAATTAGTTTATTTCTGTATTCTTTCCATATCCCACAGGGTAGCTTGCTAATCCAAAAAATCCACCCAGAAAATGAGTATATTGTTTTTAATATTATCAGCAGCACGTTTGTTTGTTCTTCAGTTAAATTAGTGTCCATTTCTTTCATATAAAGTTAAAGGATTTTTTTTTGTTAAGATTAGCCTTCATGTAAATAATTTCATTATTCAAATGAAACTGAATAATTAAATAAATACATTTTAGTAAATTTCCCAAGGGGCAATTCTTTTCGTAAAATGATTAGTATATCCTACAGTTTGAAGATTTCAATCGCAGGAAAGGGAAGTGAATTAGTTTTATTTTCACCATAAATCATTTCTATTTGCTCAAAAAACTTCAGAGTTTTGAAGTTGTCAGGGAAGATTAACCCACTATTAAAAGAGTCATTGATCACAGTTAACAGAGAGGAACACTTTCTTGCTATAAGTGACTCACTTTTTCCCATGTACTTAAGACTGTTATCCTTAGGCCTCATTAAACCTTCCAAACTGTTTTTCTGATATTGCCAAATATAAGGTATTATTCAAAATGCTGTTTTATTGGGAAAAAATCCTAGATTCACCGCTATCATTTTTATTATCCCTCATTGCCATCAGATGAACTTCTGTGGGTTCTAACTGTACACCCTGATATACTGCCAACAGACCTTTTTTTCAACGATAATAATGCTATTGATTCCAATAGAAATTGCTTTTTTTATATAAAAAAACCCTGAATTTAACATGTTTTTTGAGGCAAAGAAAACATTTCTGTTTCTGAAATATAACCGTAACGTGCGCTTATTTTGTCTAATGGCATTATGTACTTCCTTAGTTATGCTGACCGAAAAGAGCTTTTGTTTGAATGGATAACGAGGAAAACATGCCTTGATCTCTCAGCCCTTGAGACTGTGAGCCCTTGTAAAACCAAAAAAATGCAGTAACGAGGGACTAGTACATTATGTTGCTGGGACAGATGATTGCTAATACACTGCTGAAAGATTTATTCATTTATTTTTAAACTGAATTTAAACCCACCATCAAAAAGAGAGGACACAAAATAAGACTGTTCCAGAGCAGGGTTAAAACTGCGTGATTCAACTAAACCTCATACCATGGGGCTTCTTCTGACGAAGGGGGCTGTCTACAAGAAGAATGCAAACAAATTCCAAGGAGTCATCATATCCGGTATGCCTCTCTTTTGTAAATTACACAAGAAATCGAAACTTAAAGTAAGGCTGTCGAAACTGCCTAGTACTAACATACGAGGGACTCCAAATTAATCACAGATTATCGATTATCCTATCACTAGAACAGCATCGGTGGGGAATAACCAACTAGTTCGGTTTGTTGTCAGCTCTGAGAAATGAAAAACTGGAAAGCACACCTAGCAAATGGACCTTGAACATAAATCCTTTATGAGGACCTGCACATTATTTTCAGCCTGACAAGCCCATCTTGTTTGAAGGATTTATATAGTGTCTGCTTTCAGCGGAAGGAAGCAACGGGACATAATTAACTGGATTGAGTGTTGCTCTAAAATAGTACAACGGAAGGATAACGTTTATGAATCACAATTAGTATGAACCTTTCCACACAGGTAGATCATGGAGCTGCTGTCCATCAATGCCTCAAAATAAAGTAACAAAATGATCCACAAAGCGATTCAGGCCCTCTCTCTAATCTGAGAGAAATAAAAATAAATTAATGCAATTTTAGTTGAAACTTATCTCTAAATTACAGAGTTAATTGAATGGCAGTTAATCATATGCTATTATTGATAGTGATTTTAAAAGTTGTTCAGGAGAAAAGGGTCAGTACCTATTACAAAACATTTTTTCCCCTGGTATCAGTAGAACTTCTCAGATATATGCCTGGATGTATGGATAACTGTGTGTATGCATATCCACACACACGGCTATGTAAGTATAAGCACCATTTTGTAAGTCAGAAATTGCAATTAGTCATTATAACTGGAATTAAGACTCTCTCCAAGGGTCTTTTAGAGTTCTTTAAGATCACATGGGAGAAACATATCAGATAGCTTTCTAAATTCCTTGCATAGGAAGCAGTGACAAAAATAGCCTTGGGGGGAAATAATTTATGTCCCTCAGCAATGGCCATCAGAAAGATTGTACTAGCCGCGGTTCAGTCCCTCATCTGCCAGAGGATTGCTGTCTTTCTCAGATAATAAATAATAAGTAGTGATATTACTGAAAGATTGCATATACTTAGTCACCTGAGAGAATCTAAAGAGCTCCCTGAATCCACACAAATGATCCGAAAAAAAACCTCCTCCTTTTTGTTCTCAGTAAGTACTAATCTCATATGTAGAGGCCAGGGGCGTCACAGGAAAGAGATGATTTTTCAGGAAACTTCAGGAGAAAAGATGATTAGAAATTGTAGGACAGGGCACAGCTGAAATTTAGTAAACAGATGCACAAATAATCCAGTAAACTGATTGCATAATTCTGTCAGTTCACTCACCCTAAAATTGAAAAAGAAAACAAAAAGAAATAAGTTCTTGATCATGAGGGTTGTTTTCACAACACTCAGGGCTATCAGAGACAGCTAATTAGAGAGGTCCAAAACAGATCAAAAGACTGACCGAAAAATAAACGGCGTGGATGAATAGAGACTGTACACTCAAGCCTGTTTCCTGGATATATTTTATTTAGTGAACCTGTTATCTTCAATTATGAGGACTGTGTCTAATTGCATTTATCAACAGTATGCAATAATGCGAAACAGAAATATTAAACAATATTTCCCATTTATATAAAGTTGGCATTTCCCAAACAAAAAACTTCCAAACTGTATTTTACCACAAATTTTATCCAAAACTTAACATTAGCATTAGTCATGGACAAAAAGGCATGTAAGAGAAACTTAAATTATTTTTAAAGAAATGAGCTTCATTCATGCTTCTTATTAAACAGCATTGCTTTGCATTTTCATGGAGAAAAAATATTGCATCCAATAAAATATGAATTAAGAAATTTTAATTCCACTTGAAAAATGTTTTCTTTTTCACTTATTCTTTTTTTAAGTCAAGAGAAATAGAGGATCCATTCTTTTATAAAAAAAAAGAAGAATATGAAACTATTTGAATCTTTTTGGCACTTAGCACTGTTAATTATGTGGAAAGTCTACAGTGTGGTGTTTTAAAGGGCCAAAGCTCTCAAAAATAAGAATCATATGTCTCAAATCAACTTGCAGTGCTCTATGGCTCTATCCTGTCATTACCTTTCCACAGCAGTGTAGCTTAGAGAACCATAAAGTACTCACTTTGAAGATGGCAATAGTAGCTTTAGGTCTCGGTATTAACAGTTGTTCCTCATCATCCCCATATTGAGCTGCACTAATAAGTCACCATTTGGGTGAGCCTGAGCCCTCTTCCACAGTGACTCAAATTAATACAGCTGGTTTGCACTGAAACAGAGTGGGAGGACTCCCACAAGCTGTTATTGGGCCTCAGCTGCGGGGGCTGTAATGATTACCTAGAGAAGCAGTAATAAACAGCTGTGAAAAGTAAATTCAAACTGTTCTAGCTAGATCTTGTTTTTCTCTGCACTAACTTAATCAGCATCATCCTAAGCACAGACAAGTTGTTAGGATTTCATTCATCCAAAGACTGAGGAGGTTGGCCTGACCTTTCTCAGCTTATAAAGCAAAATGAGATCACAGTCTGTTTCTTCAGGGGGAAAACAGCAAAAAGATTAGTTTTATGATGGAGATTTAAGGGTTTAGACATGGCCATAGGGCACATCTTGTTTCTAACTTTCATTTTCCAACATGTTCTTTTATTTACCTTGATAGTGTGCAGTTATAAAAACTCAAATTTTTACTTTTTAAATTAAAGGAAGATGTGAAATGGCAATAGCAACACATTGCTGAAAGTCCATGGAGAAGATTTTGGAAGGAAATGTGAATTGTTTAATTCATACCCTAGAGAAATCCCAAACTGCAAAGTTTCAAAACCTTATTTGTTAAACGCACAGAGAAACAATAAACCTCAGCAGGGAGGAGGAAGAAAGTTGTGAAACTTTAACAAGATCTCCAAGGAAGCTTAGACAAAAGGGTAAAGAAATGATGTTGCTAAAACTTAAAAAAACAGCTGAGGTGAAGTTTCACTTCCATGAGCTTCACCTGAACCCTGGATAACCTGGCCTAACTGTGAGTCCTCAACAAAATGTCTTTTCTTTGTAGGAGGACAGTCTTAGAATGTTTGACATATTTAGAAGCTGTATGAATCAGAACTTAGAAAACTAGAACAGAAGATGCTATACATTGAAATAATAAATTCTGTATACCACTGTATTTTGTTTTATCATTATGACTTCAGTTGATTTTTTCACAATTATCTGTTGTTATATCATATCATACAATTAAAAAAAAAAAGAGTAAATATCTAAGGTCTAGGAATCAAACCTCTCCTCCTTTCCCCCACCCTCCCCAACCCAAAACTATCACTGCCTGGTAATGTGTTAGCATTGGTAGAGGTAGCAAGGTAATGAAATTTGAATGAATGGAACAAAAGTATCTGTTCCTTCTAACAGTATTTTAAACTGTTTGAGCTACTTGCCTGGAAATACAAAGATTAACGCATTCAGAACCAAACTTATGAAAAAGTAAAAAGCACATTGTACTATTTTTGCGTGATGCACTAAATATTTAGTGAGTGCAGCCTAGCAAACAATATTTTTGTGCTTTGCTGGCAAGTCACGGGTGGAAAGTGAAAAATCAATTTAGGTGGAATATTTTATTAAATAGTCAAGTAAAATAATAGACAAGTAAAAATAATAAATATATTTCATGTTGAAAGCAAGATCTCATCTGGAAAAAGCCTTCAACTTTTCAGTTAAATAAAATAAAAGAAATTTTACATAAAAAAATAATCAGGAACAGAAACCTGAAAACAATTCAAAATGAAAATTCACAGGACCAGGCCCGGCTTTTTTTTAACATAAGATGGTCAGTACAGTGTATCACAATCTATTCAGGAAAAAGGAGGGGAGCTCTGATCTGTCAAAACACCCTAAGACTTTGCAACAGAGGAAAGATCTACCACGCACTGTGAGCACACTTGAAGGCGTAGGTGTACTTCATCCTCGGGATACAGCAATAGCTAAAGGTTAAAATATCCCCATCTTTTCTCTTAGTCACCTTGGGCTGCTTACAGCATGAAAGGAGTGGTAACAGGGTCCCAAACCAGCAATTTTCACATCCACAAATGACTTTCCTCACGTTAAGACTGAAACATTGGGAGCACAAGTAACAACACTTCTGCACTTGCTTTTTGTGGAGAATTGGCTGAATCAATATTGCTTACTGCTCTGTCAAAATGTGTATCCTCATGCACATTAGGCATTCTCAGAATACTAGATTTCTTGATTTATGTACCATTTAAAAGCCATGAAATGATAAAATCTAAATGCAGAGAGAAGCAACAGCAAGAAAATGCGCTACTGGAGCTGTAACAGGTTTTGTATATTTTTTTTTTAAAGTTGTCTTATGGGGAAGCTGTTTTCAGGTAACCACCTTATCAATCAGGGAAATATTGTTTCTCCTTTCAATATTAGTTATCTGCCTTTTAAAGACAGCAAATAATATTTTTTTCTCTATAGTAGATCTTAATCGATCCAACATTTTAGATTGTTATTTAGTAAAACCTTCATTCAACTAATCTGTAAGGAAAGCAAAGGAATGTACTATTTTCTTTCCCTGCATGGTCTTGCATTCATATTTGTAGAAGACCTCTATCCTTTCTCATCCTGCCTCTCCCTGAGCCAGTTCTTTGGTGACTCAGAACAATTCTAGCTGATCCCTCTAAGCTCCAACTACCCAGTCAATATCCTGAGTGGGTTAAAGATTAATTATTCCCACTGAGATCAACTATGTCAGGACAGCAAAGGCCAATTACAGACAAGAGCTATCACAGAGTGGTCACTTCCAACCTCCTGACAACACCAATCCCAAATGGAAAGGAAAACAGTTTCCTGCTGAACTGTAAAAGTTTAAGTACATCTCATGTAGCCAGCACGCTGGTGTCACTTTTATTCATTTTCCACAGCTGAAATATTTGCTTTGCTGAGCTGCGTGACTCATCTTGCAAGCAGCAGCAGGCATGTACGGTGCCCAAAGCAGTGGTAATGCTAGGTGGGAGGGCAACAGACGGCACATCAAACATGCTTCTGATACACAAAGGGGAACAGAGGTTGTCGAGTAATTCTGACTTCAAAAAACTCTTTTGCACGCTGCTTGTTGACAGCTGTTATTATGATATCTAATCCATAGCTATTATTTGGGGAAGCAGCTCAGCCAGGATCCTGCAGTCACTCTGCTAAACCCACTTAGTGGGTTAGCTCAAGTTGTAATTCCCAGAAATTCAGGTTCTCTTGTATTTGGTTGCATGCAATCTTGATCAGGGAGTGGCAGTAAAAATGCCCAAAAGTCTTGAGAAAGGAAGGAAGAGAAATAAAGTTGGGGGGATAATATGTGCCAGAAATCTTCAGTTGAGGAGTGATTGGATAAAGGTTAGCAGACTAGTGTCTAGGGATCCTTACTAAATGGACTAATTTAAAATATCGTCAGATTGACTTGATTTTAATTCTTTGCTATCACTGGTGTCATACTGTATTATCTCCACATGAGTTAATTTTTCCGTTTCAGCTCTACTGCCATCACTACTTTGATGACCAGAGGACATGTGATGTTCAGCCTTCAATATGCTCTGGATTATACCAGCATTTCCTGTTGGCTCTGGCTGGCTCATGTCCATTTTTGTTTCCCATTCACAGATGCTTTGTCTCATAAAGTTACTGATTTGCATCTTATTTATTATTCCTGTCTCTTTTTGAAGAACTGCTTCCTCGGAAAAAATTATTAAGGGTAAATTCAGTAGGTAGGGGAGTTACTTGGGACATCGCTGACACTGGTTCATCAATTAATACATAATTAGTTACATGAAGTGGAACACTTCCAGGAGGAAAACCTGAAAAAAGGCTAATCCAGAATAATGAATATCCTGTTCATCATGGCACTCTCCTTTCATGCTGGAGATCACATTAAATCCCATTTCTCTCTCACTACTGGTTTTGACCAGGAACTCCTTTAGGCAGCTGAGAAAGCTTTGCCAGTAGAAGCCTTCTTATAATAGAAAAAAACAATAATGACCTTATGTTTTAATTAATTGGATTTTCCAACTAAAACAAAACAAACAAAACATTGTCGGGAAGTTCTTGGCCAGTTCTGATATGCACAAAACAACTTCTGGACATATTCCGTCTCAGACATTAAGATCAGTTGCAAGTTAATGTATTACAGTTTGCTGAATTGATTTGAGCATTAATTCACAAACTTCAGTTGTAGGTTGGACAGGTATGTTGCCCAGTCATGCTGTAGTATTTCCCCAATATCTGGGTCATTTCAAGTATGTATCTAGCCAGTAATTGGCATGGTCCTTGATGGTACTGGGAATAACCTGTCTTTTTATTCTAGGTTCTGAGAAGAGACAGAAAATAACCTAAAATTTGTTTTCAAAATTAATGGGCTCTTTTTCATCAAGACATCAAGACTTGGGATGAAAAAACTACTTGATTAAGGATTCTTCAGCAGTTCAAGTCAGCCCACCCACTGAATATCAATTAGTTGAAGAAAACTCAGTTTCAGTACAAATTAACCTTAAGATATCATTGCTAGAATCAAATTTCAAGATGCAAATACTGTATATTAGTGGTGGGTCTCCTCAAAAAAACCCCCCTGTAAGATCCTGCACAGCTACAGGCTGCCTCTTTTGTGACTAATGCGAGGTTTGTTTAACATGAAATCCATGACCTTACAGCCCTGACTTTCTCAAAGAGCACCCAAGTGAGATTTTTAATATATGTCTAATAGAATGTAGGATAACTTCAGTCTAAATGAAAATTAGTCAATTCTTCATGCTTATTGTAATGAGTGATAATTTACAGAAGATCTGAATCACTTAAGAGTTACATTCAAGCTCTGCAGGAGAGCCTCTGAACAAGGCATCCATTGATTCACAAATATTTGCAAAAATCAGGATGATGAGATCAAGTAAACAAGTAAAAAGCGAACAGAATTCTGTCTTTTAGCAACTGGAACGCTATATTGTAAGAAGCCGGTGTGTGTGGTTTTGTGAACAAACATCTGATTAGAACTAGAAATAGCACCTCTATTTTACAGTGCCAGCAGGGTAAATTTCTATAAGCTGCATAATAGAAACCCAAGCATCATGTCAATTCAGAGAATAACTAGACAAGCTCCCGACTGATAGTCACAACAGCGACTCAAACATAAGTTAGAAAACAGAATTAGTGTTATTCACCTTCAAGAACAAACACCAAGCCTGATGCTATAGGTGCACTCATGTACGCTATCTTAACTTTGAGCACGACAATTTTATTCACTGCATGAGGTTTTAGAAAGTCACATCATATGGTAAAAATCAATTTCAAAGAGTGTAAATATTTTAAACTTATGTAAATAACACTATTTTATGTGAAACAGACAAAGTGGCAAGAGGCCTGCAAATTAAGTCAATATTTCAGGGGTATATTTTGGTAGGAACTGGGGAAAACAAATTGGCAACACAAGGACAAATATTTGGATATGCAATTCAATCCAAACAGTGGTTTGCTCCAGTGAACATTTTCACCCAATACAGAATTTGTATGTGCGGGTAGCTGAGCTGAATTCAATTAAACATTTTTGGGCATTAGAGATTATGCACATTAGATAAAGCTTGAAGGACAGATGTCACCATTTGCCACATAATATTTCTATTTTATGGTAGCTTTTAAAATCCACCAACATTTGTAATGCTTAATACTTTATTCAATTAATGAACAAAATGGATAGATTCTACTGGGATTCCATTTTCCATTAATGCAAATTTATTAGCCTTGGTTTATCTCAGTGACAAAATGATTTCTAATGCCCCAAATCATTTAATTGATTTCCAAAGAAGGTAATACCGGTCTAGATGCTACAATGAAATAGAATAACATAGTTCTGATGATTTTAACTGCCAAAGAATAATTTTATATTCACAAATAAATGAGTTTTTATAAATTACTGACATATAATACATAAACTACAAAATAATACTAAAAGTGTTTGTTTTGAAAGAGTCTTTCAAATAGAATTTGTTGTACAGAGACAATATTCTCACATATAGGGACTTTTTTTTACATTAATTCCACCTGGGACCGTACTGTGGTATTCATTATATGAAGTCAACACAAGGATAATATTCTTAAAAAAAAAGAAGCAAAGAGCCATAACGTTGCCTAAAAGTAGCTATGCACTTATAGAAATAACTGTGCATTTATACAGAAATATGTGGAAAGGTACTGCTCTACACCAATCATGCACAATTCCATTGTGTCAAAGAAAGAAATAACAGAAATATTCAGAATGTTGAGGTTTGTTTTCTATTTATTTCTAACACTGAACAAGCACACAGTATAAGTCTGACACCTTTGCAAAGTGCTTAAAGTTGACAATGAAAAGTAAATTAAGCATTACAGTTATTATGATTCTGTTGAAAATGCGAGACACTTATAAGTGCAAAAATATAGCCCTTAATATGACAGAAGACATAAGCTGAAGCTCGCATGCTAAGCTAAAGCCATGAAAAAACATATGCTGAAGAATCTTTTTTTGCTTTATTATGATTCTAAGTGTTAATCATTCACAGCAGGAGGTGGTTTAGAGGTCTGATGGTTTGTTCTGATCAAAACTGTCACAGAAAAAGACGATCTCTTCCAAGCAAAAAGAGCAAATTAATTATACATTCCATTCAGTGATGGACGCAGAATTGACAGCTTTTCCAGTGGCTCTTCTAGAAATAGGAATAAGCTATTACTCACTTTTACTTTTTTTTCCCACCAATCTGCTTTTGTCTGTTTTCTAGGGTAATAAAACTTGTACTGAGCCAGGGATTAAACTACTTCGTCCATGTCTCAGTAACCAGAAAATTCAGAATTACTACTAACTTAAATGCTAAACCTTTTTGTCTATGACTTGACTTCTACCTCTTTAATTTTCAACCTTAAGGATTCCCAAATATTATTTAATAGACAGAATTTTCTCTCTCAAATTCCCATCAATTCTTGTTTGTCTTTTTTTAAACATTTAGGAATCCCTATTTATTGTTGTTACAGAAAGATTTCTTGATCTTTGCCATGAAGATATCTCTACTCATAGGTCTCACCTCTTTGTTCACAGATCTTACGTGTCTTTAGAAAAAGGAGTGAGTCATATACTTTGATGACAAGGTACTTCAGGTTGTTGAGATTTAAAGTGGTGATGCATCAGTAAAAAGATCAGGATACTTCAATGGAGTGAAACTTGGATGAAATTTGCATGCTTCCTTCATCATTATTGATTTTTAAAAGGAAATTTAATAGAGCTTACAGTTGGAGATATAATTATCACGGAGAGCAGAAAGACCAAGTATATTCCCAAGCAAGTCTCAGGCTTACTTAGAGAGGGATTTGATCAACTGGGATTTGAAACAGAACAGCCCTATAGAGTCTGTTTGGGAAAGATGTAAAAGCCACATTTAATTCCAGGAGACTCCATGAAATGTCCTGTCCAGAAATAACTGACTCTTTTTTTCCTCTTGTTAATATTAAATGTACTAATATAATGACTAGAACCATCATAGATGGCCAAGACTCACTTCATAAAATGTTTACAAGTAACAGAAACAAGAATTCAAAATCCCATAATAATTTAAAAAAATAAATAAAGCACATTGATGCTCAATTTCATTCTCTCTTACTGCCTATAAGCTGGGAGGGATAGCAATTAACCTACTTCTTTTACAGTACAATTACAATTATCCATCTGATAGTTTGTTTATAACTCTTCCATGTTTCTAGCAGCTTTTTTCTTCTCTGGAAATAGGACTCTACCCTTTCTCTACATTTTAACAAGTTCTCTGTTTGGGCTTGGTTGCAAATAACCACTCTGGCAACCAGAGAGGTATATCATGTAAAGTAACTAAAGAGTTTTTCATAAGTCTACCTCTGTTACCAGTTGACAGGGAGTCTTCTCTCACCTTCCTTGAGGAGAATTCCCTGCTGTTTTTGGTAGGGGAATTATAATGGCAATATTTTTTTCCAGGCTTTTTTGCCTGTCAAGGCAACAAGACCTTATGCAGGACTTGATGTCTAGGTGTTTTGGAGTAAAATTAGGATATTTTCTAGGCATCTTCTTCCCTTTTTCTCAGCTTGACCAAACAGTTTCCTGTTTCCATATTTCTCTGTCTTGAACTCAATACCGAGGGGCTGCCATTATGCTGCGTTTGTGTCAATTTTATATTAATCCTATTAAAGCTAATACTGAGCTTATTTTTTGTTCAGTAGTTATATCTTGGATTTAGTTGGATTTTTTCCCAGAGTCTTTCAAAGACTACAGAGGAAATGGTGTCTAATCTAACTTTATTCCAATGAAGCTGTAGACAAATTCACAGTGGAGAATGAATAGACACCATATTTTTATAAAATTATTTTAGTTGTCCAAGGTAACAAAAAAATTCCACTCATCTACTTGTATAAGGTGATTTATAAAGTCCCTCAGTAATTACAGTATGAAACTAGAACATTTTGAAGCCAGCTTTCCATATCTATCACCTAATAGCTGTGGAACACACATGCTATGGATCAGAAGCTGTTTACTTTGAATTGATATAGAATACGGGACCTAACTAATGAACAAAATAAAAAAGGAGGAAGGAATCTTCCAGTCATCAAGATCCATAGTTTGGCAGTAGTAGAATGAGAATTACTCACATATCATCCCAACTCCCGGAGTTTGTTCTCATCTCTTTCCTCCCTTCACCCTAACACCACTCTTCCTCATCCTGACCCTCAGAAATGACCTAACTGGGCCAAACCCAAAAGGCATAATTTTCCCTGGCCCCAGTCAGACATCAAGCTTAATTTGAAATGTGACACTTATGTTCTGGACATCACTGGCTTTCATGTATCCTTTTCATTATCACCTCATATTTCTTCTCTTCAAACCTTTTAGTTGCAGAGCCACACTAGCAACCCCTCTCATGTTTTCTATCAATATGAAAAACACTGCAGTGGAAAACAGACCTTAAATTAAATGCAAGTAATACAGGAAGGCAGAGAGAGTTGACCAGAGCTGTATTTGTACCTACTTCCTACAGTTGTATTTGTACAACTGTGTCCACCAACTCAGTGATTTATTGATGTGATGAACTGTACCACAGAGCAGGGCTCTGCTTCATAGAACTGGAGCATAGAAACACTCGTATTACGTTTTGGTTACTGCCAATGGCTGAAGTACCTCTTTTGCAGCTGCACGATGAGTGGTCGCAATTTGTTAACAGGGAATGTCAAAACAGATATGTTTAGCAGATTACGGCTTCTAATCTATTTCATTGCAAGGCTGCTAGCCTCCGCTGCTCAAAATGTTCTTTTTCTTTTTTCTATTGCAATAATCTTATCACTACAAAGGCAGCCAATGATGCTATCTCAAACAGCTTGACAGTGCCACAAGCTTGCTGAGTCTCAGACTAGCTGGTCAGAGTGAGTGTAATAGCTGTCTTTTTTTCAAAAGCAATGATGCACAATTCAGCCCTCATCACTGGTGGTGTATTTTCTTCTCTGGCTATCTGTTCCTCTCACTTCTGCATGTGTTTGATTTATTTTGTCTTCAGGGAAACAAAACAGAACTGGAGTAGTGAAAGTTGCAATCCTTGTCAGCTAACCTTTTTCAGTAATGACTATCAGCATTACCATCTGAAAACTGTGGAGCAGAAAGGATTTTTTTTTCTAGAAAGTATTGAGGTCATTAGAGTTGCAAGACTTACTGAATCTTGTTCATTTTCAGCCACTTGAGATTTTTTCTTTCCTTTTTTTTTGCATGTTTAATAAAAAGGAAAAAATGGTTTCTATGTTGGCAGTTTATTGCAGAGACATGATTTTTGGTATTTGAATTTGAAATGCATGTAGCTGTTCAGTTGTGTGGGCACAGCTGTGCAAAAGAAGTTTGATGCTGAGCCCATTCCTGCTATCAGAAAGTACACAGCATCTCTTGTACAGGTGACTTCTGCTCTCTGTGTAACGGCAAGTGTTCTGCCTCTAATACTGATCAGCATCCTGCAATATATTAGCACGATGAGGGCTGTTAACGCCTCAGGAAAATCCCCACTGGCTGCACTGAGCTTAGGCTTTTTCATGTTAAGACCCTGCAGCCTTACTCAGGATAGTTTCTGCCTGGAGTACACAGTCAAGTTATGCTTCTGTATTTGTGGCCGGCTCAGCCAGTGCACCTAACGGGAAAGCAAACCTTGTCTGGCAAATGCAGATTGACAAGAATTGTTTTGACAGAATTGCACAGTGTTACCTAGATATTTCATTATATAAATCAACTAATACTTTCAGCTTCCCCTTTCAAGTGCAGATGTAGAAAGAGAAAGTCTTAGCTTAATTTAGAAAAAAATATTTCATGAGACTGGTTTCAAAGCCAGTTTTGTTTGAAACATACCAATCAAACTAGAACACAGAGATATTTGCGAAATATTTCAAGGCTGAAATGCTTTGTGTACAACATATCAAGAATCAGACCTTTGACAGCAATTAAGAAATCAAACATTTTAGCCTTAGTCATGTGCTATTTTGTTCTGCTATTGTGGTGTTTCTCAGAGTAGAAATGTACGGCATAGGATTCAGCCTCCACTTAAGATCAGATGATAAGTAAAGCACAATGAAAATATTTAGAATTATAATTATAAATCCTGTCGTAACTACTAGAATTAAAGGCAATCTGTGCCTAGCTTTTGCAGTTCATGGTTCCACATGTCATTTTGAATTTCTCTATTTAATTTCAAAATAGAAAATGAGATATTTTGCTTGGTGGTTTTGGGGAATGTAAAAACACTTTAGGAGGGAAATTAAGGTGAGGGATCCGATAGCTGCAGGTCAGAACGAACTGCGTGACCACTTCTGTTGGGTAATGGGTTGAAAACAGTATCTGAAGATGTTAGCATGCCAGACTATTAACAGTACATTAGCTGATGTACAGCAACTGTTCTTCAAACCTGCAGCAAAAGACAAGTAATTCAGTATCTTTTTTCTGATATCCCTGAGAGCAAAGGCCATTCAACCTTGAAGAATCAATTCATGTTTTAGGAGTGAGACGTTGGTCCTGATTGCCTCTTAGTCGTTTTATAAGCTTTGATATGAAATATTCTAAATAATTGTAATGCTGATTTCTCTCTCTTTGTTTAATGTTCCTCCAGACTGTGGCTATGTAAGATTAAGGCTAAAAATTGCAAGATAAGCAGCAAGGTCTAAAGAACAAATTTTTTCTGTCTCATTTTTCTTCAAGGTTTGCCTTGCTACTGGGGCACATGCAGTGCATATTTTAATAGCTTCTTCCTGAAAACACTTATACACATGATTAACCTTTTATGTGAGGATAATCTGCAGTGTCTTACTGGCAATAAGTATCAGGTCCTATGGTATGATGATATTCTAAAAAGATATGCAGGTCACTTTAACAACTAATGGTCACAGATTTCCTCTTATGGAGGAAATGACAAGGAAAATGTTAAGAAATGTCATTACTTTCTTTTGTCATTTTGCCCTGCACTTCATAAAACCATAAAAGTATTCTGTAGTTGGACTGGCACAAATTTCAGTGAAAAATTCAAAGGCCTACCAATGTGGTGGGGTTGTGTTCCAAATATATCTGACAAATGTTATTGCAATTAACTGTTTAAATAAAACAGTTGAAAATTTTAATGGTTCAAGATATGGTTTAATCTACCATGTGCTAAAATGGTGTGGTTTGTCTGTGATTATTTGCGGATTTTCATGTATGGAAGACCACATTTCACCTTGATAATTACATTTCTCAGATGAATACAGCTATAAGGCCTCACGTTCTTCTAGCTTAATGCACGTGGTTTGGAGAACACAGGCGTGTTATGTTCTGCCTGCTTTCATATTTCTTCCTTACCCAGTTCTTGCTGACATTCTATACAGTTCCTAAATTCAGTATATCAATCTGCATACTTAAATGCATTGCTTTTTGTTTTCTGCTGAGAGTCAAGAAATATGATCAGACGACTCTTATCTCAAAGGATCTGCACTCTATTCCGTCTCTGATGCACAACATCCCACTGGAGTATTGGATTCTTTATGTACTTGCACTCAGGCTTATCTTCCTCATCTCGTAATGTAGTACATTAAAACAAGGCTGTTGCCCCATTTGTTTGCCTACTGCTTTACTACTGGCAGTGCTCTCGGCATAAGTTGTGATATTGTTGCACCATGTTTAAGAAGCATACACCTTATATAATTATCGTGATTAATTATGTTAATTCTTGTGGTGCTTAAAGACCTACAGAGGAGGAGTCCTGCCTGTTCTAGACACTCTAGTGACAGATGAAAGTTGAGAAAGAAAGAATTTAAGGGGTATGTCCCTGTCATACCTCTTTCAGAAGGAACCCTGAATTTTAACAGTAAGACTTAAATTGCATTATCTTATGTACTCTAAAAAATACCATTTTATGCTACAGATCTTTGAAGTGTATTAAAATTTTTGTAACTTTAAAATGTAAAAAATGTATGTAAATATATATCTGCTTGAGTGCAGTTTATTATTCGGTCCCTTATTTGTTGGCACCCCGATGTATTTTTGACTTTCCAAGGCAGAATCATTACTGCATGTCTATATAGCCACTCAGATACTTCGAAGGCATTACACAAATATATAAATGTTAATGCTAAAATGTAAATTACTGGAGACTTTGAGCACTAAATTATACTAAACGCTGATGTCTTCTTGGTAGTAGCTAATATATGTCCCCTTATCAAAAATATGCAAGATGTATTTCTATTGCTTAATAGCAGTCCCAGAAAAAAAACTGTTTTCTAAAGTCTTATTTTGCAGAAATTTTCTCCTGCAAAACTATTACCTAGTGTCTATAAGTGTCTTCTTACAGGCTTTATTGAATAAAGAATAACGTAAGCACGACCTCTAATTCTTTCCTGATGAAACGCCTTTATGAAAAAATAAGCCTCAAACCCACTGCTTGGCCTTTTTCATCATCAGTAATACCATACAAGCTCCAGGAAGATAATTGATAGGTTTTTATAAAAGGCCATATTTTCATACAATCGCCTAACTCTCTATGACAATAATGGCACTGGTGTGCTTGGCATTTCAATAAGGTGGCAATATTGGATTAGAGCACTTCTAGTGACCCCTTCTCTGCGTTTGCACATCATGTTTAAATCCCAAAGTGCAATCAGGAAAAGACAAGGCTGCTAAGCAGTGCAGAACTGTGTTGATACCCAGGAGCTCGGTGAAGTGTGTGATACTGTATGGGGTACAAGAAGGGTGGAGTCCATACCAGAGAGATGAAAGCTGTAGTGAGGAGTTTCCAGTTACAAGTTAAAGGGGTCTGATATTCTTCCTTTCTCAGCAAGCCCAAGCTTTTTATCTATGGAACTCAATATAAAATAAGAGCAAGAAAGCTACTAGCAGACATCGTTTATAAGCAAACATTGTTTAGCTTTGAATGACAAGTTTAGAAATTTCTTTGGTGGAGGGAAGTATTTATTTCTGTATTGTGGCCTTTCATAGTACATGCTGACTGATCGGTTTAGAAGTGTGTGCAGCTACTTACAGCACAAGACGTGCGTTGCATTAGTTGGAGGCTATGACTGCGAACAGCAGTATTGGGACAAGCATGCAGTGACAGCACTAACATCAGGATTACTCTGCTCCCAGTAGAGAAATAAAGTAACAAACTCATGAAAGCAACAGTTGGTTCCTATATAGGAGCTGCGTAATCAAAACTATAGCAGGGTAGGTGTACTCTAAAGCTATCAACGGACCACCTGGCAGGTAACTTGCAGCACCACCAAGGTCTTCCTTGCCCAGGGAATGCACATTTCCTCTCGGCAGTGCAGATATCTGTTCTCAATAAATTGAGAACCTGTTTCCTGGAGTCAAAGTCCAACTGTGGTTGTGATACACCATCAGAAATATCACAATTGTAGATTCGTCTACAACTATCTGAAAGGAGGTTGTGACGAGGTGGTGCTGATCTGTTCTCGCACGCGACAATCGAGAGGACAAGAGGAAATGGCCAAAAGTTGCGCTATGGGAAGTTTAGACTAGACATTAGGAAAAATTTCTTCACTGAGAGGGTGGTCAGGGACTGGAACAGGCTGCCCAGGGAGGTGGTGGAGTCGCCATCCCTGGAGGTGTTTAAAAGACGGATAGATGAGTTCCATAGGGACATGGTTTAGTGAGGAGACAGGCACGGTTGGACTCGGTGATCTCGGAGTTCTCTTCCGACCTAGTGATTCTATGATTCTATCCAAATCCTAGCTCAAGCCTGTCTCACTACTGAACAAAATTGTAATGCATTACAACGCTACACAAGAGCCAACAGAGAAATCTTTACAAACCTCCTTCTATCTGAGGTACAGAGACATTTCCCTTATCAGGAACAGTGTTGCATGGTTCAAATGTCAGAAAGCACACGTTTAGTTGCCTGCAGCCCTCTGTTACACGTGCATATAATAAGATCAATGGGTAAAAATACTTTGCTGACATCTAGGTGTGAATTGTGGTTGTTTTTAACTCATGCTAAAATGACTGTGACTTTGTCCATGTTGTGCATGTTTTTACACTTTCAGAACTGTGAACCTCACAGAAATTCAACCCTGCCTTATGAGTACTTGCAGTTGAAACACTCTCCTCTTGTCCTTACTCTTTCTCCTCCCTTTGAAGGCATCAGCAAAGCATACTGGCATTTTTTTTTAGTGAATTGAAGAATTACTATTTGGGCATGGCTTCTGCCATACTGGGTCCTTTTTTTCTATGAGGTTACTCTTTTCCCAAACAGAGACGGAGGTTTTTGTGTGGAACAAGGAATCATATGCCACTTGCCCACTCTGTACTCTGAAGGTTACAATTAGTTTTTATTTTTAGACATTATTAGGAAAAAAAAGTCAGACAGCAAATGACAGATTGCTGGCTTGTTAATATTCCCATTGTGTAGTCTCCTGTCTGTCAATGATTCCCTTACACTTGTTTTAACAAGCTGTACAAAATCTTCCATATGCAAATTGCCGTAGCAGTAGACAGCAGTAAATTGTGACTGGACTGACCCACATGCAATCCAATTCCTTAAAAGCCCTTCTGCATACAAGAACACTCATCTGCTCTGCTCTGTAAAGGCTTTCGCTTCCATCTTTCTCCCAGTGGATTGTGGCACTCCTGAGAGGTGAATCAAAGTAGAAGTCAGAGATTTGACTCCTTATGCAAGTTAATTCCCTTAATCTATTCCTGGCAGTGTCAATTTCTAAGGCCCATTTACACGATACAGGAATAAAGCGTAGTAATGTCATGGAAGGGCACTAATTCTATCGAATTTGCTAGAGCTCTAGGCAGACACCACCTAAGCAAACGAGATTGTTTTCAAAACCTCATCTTTAGTATTTTTATGTTGCTGCCCAAAACAAAGTGCAAGCAAAAATTACCTGGTACTAGTGCCAAACATTTAATTTCACACTTCAACTTTTTTGAGGGTTGCACTTTTTTTTTTAATTTGATTTAAAAAGACCACTTAGAATTTTTGAAATAGACCTTTCAAAATTTTACATTTAAAGGACTTGGAAACAGAGACATTCATATATATATTTGGTCAAACCTTGCTTAACCTAAACTAAAGACTGAATCTCTGACCTCCACATGGCAGAAGAACATGTTATCTTTAGAGCTTTTGACCATTCCCCTTCACACTCAGACATTGACTCCCTGTTTGACCTAATCCTGTTACCGAGACAGAGTCTTGATTTCAAAGCTTCAGCATCCTCTCTTGAAGCTGGTTCTTACGACAATAGGCATTTTGTGGTGCAGCAGGCTTACAGAAAGGGAAAAGTTTATAGCAAGTTAAAAGAGAAAAGTCAAGAGAGGACAACAGAGAGCCTTCCTGAGCAGTGCTGGGGTCTGGAAAGAGACTTATATATATTTATTTTTTTTCCTTCACTCTTTAGTTGACTCTCATACAATTTAGCAAAAAGGCTGGTTAGAGCAGGTGTAAGCCATTACATGATACTGTCACATCATTTAGTAAAAATGCATTATTCTGATGGGACACTTTCAGAGTGGGAAGTGTACTCAGAGAACAGATGTGAGGACAATATTGCACCAAACCTTTGAGCTCAGATAGCCAGTAACATCTGCCATGGATGTAAGTACAATTGATTTTTAATTCTTGTGTCCTTGACAACTTCCAGGCAAACACTAGAATTCTTTAATACAGGGACATTTGCTGCAAAGCAAGAATACAGTATAGGGAGGAAAAAACCTGACAAACCAATTTCCCTCTAACAAATATTTATTTTTCTGTAAAAATGTAAACCTTTTAATTTTAGAAATGGTGAAATTAAGGAGATGTAGATAGTTCTGTTTGGTTTTGCTTTTTTTCCGCATCCCAATGAGAAATTATTACTATATATTTCCACAAAATATAATGAAGCTCATTCAGCAGACAAATCATATTAAGGAGTGGAGTTTCATAAAAAGATATACAAAATGTATTTATTAGAAAGCTCTTTTCACACGCTTTTAGCCTATCTTCCAGCATATACATCTGTGCATTGAAGCATACCTTGTTATCCAACTACCAAAATTATAACAACGGGTTTGATTGCCTCAACATTGGGGAGCTAACAACTAAATTAGACTGTTGGCAGTAACAGAGTCATCTTTTTAAATCATGTCAATTAGCATTAGAGTTTCTTCCCTCAGGTGTCCCAGGGGTACCTTTTGGTTGCCTTTTTTGCTTGAGATAAACAAAATCATTGGTTTTACATATATCTCTAATAGTTCCTCCCCCCCCCCCCATTCTGTTATTGTTATTGTTGTCTTAATGAGCTGGAGTTGTTGATAGCACTGTCAGCTTCAAACAGGCTTGGAAGAGAGACTCTTATCCCAGTAGTATACCAAAGTATCGAGTTCCTAAGCCTGTAAAGTACTGTTACCCTTCCTCCTGACCTCAATTTACAACAGCATAACGCTATGCTATTTAATAAAGTGTTCTCGAGTGTGTTAAAACACTATGCTGTACTTTCTTCTTTGATATTAAAAGCTGACAGTAAAAATTATTAATAGCAAAGTTTCTGAGACATAAATTTGATGCATAGTCTGGCTTGGTCACTGCCCATCTATCCACACATTGTAGGCAGTTCTTTCTGAGTGGTTTTTTGCAATGGGAGTTGGAGATTGTTTTCCAAACAATTGGTGCTTCACCCAGCATAGCAAATCAGAAACACTACATATATGTAGTATGTACTCAAAGACCCAAACAAATTAGTGTGCATGTTTTTAAACAAGCATAAGCGAACAGTAGAACATAGATTGGTGATTCAGTTAACTGTGGGTTATTAAAAACTGAAACCAATATGACTGAAACCAATGTAATGGAAACTGTGCAGCAACACCAAATATTAAGATACAGCCACTGAAAATATATGATGTATGGATTTCAGATGGGGATAGGAAAAGACATCATGTCACCCTTATTCCTCAACCCAGCTGAGATCAGAGTGGATGTGTGACTTGCTGATGTCAATTATACTAGCTAATATGACAAATTTCACCAGTATAATTCACTCTTTCCATGTTGACAAATAGTTCCCTGCATTTTATGTACTCCAAAAAGCACTAAGCACACAGAATCCCTTTGAATTTACAGTATCATAATGAGAACTTGGAAGGGATAGGATCTGATCCAGTGTTATAGATACAAAAATTTATTTAGATGTGAGAATCTTATATGAACTTTGAAATACTTTGAAGAGGAAAAGTAGGAATGGAAACACGACATAGCATAATGTTGCCACAATAGATTATTTAAGCTTCTGCCTTTCTAATTCAAGTAGGGTATCCAACAATGAAGAAAGATCCCACTAAAGATAAATCCTGAGAAGAAAAATTTTCCCATTCTATAGGAAAAAAACCTTACTTCCCCTTCCCCAGTTCTTTTTCTCTATGTGCTAAAACATATGTCCTTTGCAAGTTTCTAGATAGATAAATTCATACGGTTAGTGAAACCTTCTGAAGGGCAGGAGGCTCAGTGACAAAGTTGGTGCTTTAAGTATTAGTTCAAAACTAATATAGGTCAGCCACTGTCTCAGTAAATACTGGACTTTGTTTCTTGTTTTCTTTTTCTCCAGAAATCTTTTTTTTGCAGAAATACATGCACAATTTTCCTGCTAAACCTTTCCTATCAGCCCCAACTGAAACAGCAAAAGGTCCAACAATTTTGGATATGAAGCATTAGCTTAGCCCATATGCAGCCTGACCTGAAGGTAAATCCCAATAGAGAACAGAAAAGCATTCATCAAGTGCAACAGCTTACAGAGAATTGCTTGCTTATTGCATGCTGGTTTTCTCTAGGAAGTCAGTGGTGTCTTGTTAAATCGAAAGCACACCCGTTAAAAAGACTGAAAGAACCCAAATGAAGATTTTTTTTTACTATAACTGCATGATACTAATATTCTCTATCTCACGTTCACTAAATTTTTTAAGGTAAAAAATGACAAAGAAAAATGCTAAAAGCTGCTGTACAGTTTTTTAAGCCTGGTTATTTTAAGCCTCTGTAGCTAATTGAAATTTATTGATCAGTATTGGGAGTGCTGGCTGCTACAGAAAGAAAGAAAGCAAGAAAGATTCACACACGATGTGTGACTTGCAGTGCCTTAGCATCAGAGCCGTGAAGGGACTTTTTAAGTCACGGCTATCTTGACAAAATTCTCTAATCCCCAGGACTGACGCAGTGACCAAATACCTTGCAAGAAGAGACTACGAGGGCTGGAGTTTTCTGCTATCTGTTGCTCCCTTTTGGTCTGCTCTCTGAAGACCTAGCAAACAACTAGGATTCAGGAGGCTGCTCAGGCTGCATATTCCATTCCAAAACCAGAAGACTTCCCATTATCAAGCAGAAGAAAGAAAAACACATTATATGATTTGTTTCAAGGGTGGCACTTTTAAAGAAATTAGTAATAAGGGACAGCCAGGCTGACCCAACTCACCATGCATTCTCCCCATGCACAGAGACAGGCAAAAGAGGTAAATTGCGGCAAGCAGAACACAGTGGATAGAGCTGTACATGAGAGCCAGAAAAGAGTGGTGGTGGCAGGAGAAAAGGTTTTTTGGGCTGGTACAGCTGTGTCAGGAGAAACGTGAGAGGATCTGCACTGAGGACTAATTTTGTCACTACTTATATTCGTCTCTTGTTATCTTATTCTTCCTTGAGGAAAAAAAAATATATTAGTAGGTCTGGCTGCGTAGCAAACCTCTTCAAGGTCATGTTTATGGACCACTTTAAAATTAGACTTGCTTGCTGATTCTGGTTTTGGTCCACTGACTTTATCAGTGCTGGCAGTCAGTGCCCCAGCACAGGTTTCTTGCTATCTGTTGCCATGGTTTTAAGTTAATCAGACCTGACTCTGAAAGTCTGCTAATTGTTAATGTGTACATGTTCTTTGCAGGCCTGATATCCATATTGTACAGATGTACTCAGAGAATAGCTTATGAACAGGATAGAATACCCAAGCTGGGCAGCCAACATTCACCGGAGAACCTGACACCACCTACAGGCAGTCACTGCTAAATGGGTTCAACCTCTGGATCAAGTTTTGCAAGTAATGTACTACAGCGACTCACATCAAATGCTTGTCCTGGTACAACTTTTTTGTCTCTGTAACTTTTCCTTTATTCTTACTTTATGGCAGTCTCTTTGTACTGATTTCCGTAGCAACCTTCACTGGCAGAATTTTCTTACTAGATTGACAGGCTGTGGTTTTTGTACTGTGAACTGCACATTCAAATGGGGGCATTAGGTCTTTTTCTTTGTCTTCTTGTCTGTGAAAAGACTTTGCAAAAGAGCCTGCATCTAGTTATTCACCCTCTGAAAGTCGACTTTTAAAATAGCCTGCCTACACAGGCAGGAGGTGAAATAATCTGTCAACCACAAAGGGCAGCATTCTCATCTGCCTAAGCTCCACAGAACATCAGGATAGGTCCTTCTCAGTTCCCTATCAACACAGTGCAAGCCAGACTGAGAGACAGAGAACTCTGATTTCAGGAGTTCCCTAGATTTCCCTAATTAAGGATTACCTCTGCCTCAAGCTTGAAGAGTCTAGAAAAATAATCAAGAATTAACATAAAAAACTTCCAGGAACTAAAGGAAGAAAAAGTGTTAGGCATGCTTTGTAGTATTTTAATGTGTGCATTCACCCAGAGAGACCATCATGAACTTCATTAAATAAACAAGCTTACATACACTGTATGCCAATTAATGCATTAATCTGCAGAAAGGATATGGTATTTAGGCTGCGGTCCCTAGGCTTCCAGGGTTTGGATGGTGAAAGCTAATGATAAATTTATGCCTAACGTAAACTCATTTACACTCATTGTATAAATGTTATGCATAACTTCTTGTAATTTCACAGACAAAAAAATATTTTAAAATTATTTTGGAAGAAATAGTTTACTCATAATTTGATTTCAGATTTCTAGTATTTTTAAAATCAACTTGAAAATGTACACTACCAGTAGCCAGAATAGTTTCTGAGCCATTTACATTTTCCGTCCTCTAGTTCCAGCTTCCATGACTATTATGCCTTTCTATTTGGAAGCATTTTTGTTATTATTATGTTGTCATTTGCTTATTTAATGCAGGGGAGATTCTACAAGATGCCATCACTCCTTTAATGCTAAGTAGTTCTAGTGGAAGGGTATTAAACTACAATAAATAGAATGCAACTCCATTAATCTTATTTTGACTATTCAATTCCTACACATAATAATATGCTAAAGATACTTGCATGTAATTGTCATGGGCACGTAAACAGCACAAAAACATTGATACACAGGAAAATTCACACCCAACCTCCTGCTGAAAGCAGGGTCAGCCATGAGGTCAGATGAGGTTCTAGGCTCCAGGTTTTATCCAGTCTGGTTTTGAAAATATCCACAGATGGAGAAGCTACCTACATCTACTTAATTTGTTGAAGTCAGACCAAAGAAAAATTATGAAAATTCAACACCCCATCTTGAAATACATTTGAATTCACAGGGGATGATTGAAAAACCAGAAAGCAAACATTCTCAAACTGAAAATATGGCACTGTAATATCTTTTTAGGACAGGATTGAACAGTGCTATAGAGAAGCCTTTGTTCGAATCTGACCCTATGAATTATTATGTCTCAAAATATTTGCCCATTGGAGGAAATTACCGGTCCTCTGTGCACCTGAATTTCTTCCATCTACAATGCAGAATAAAGTTACCTAATTATCTTTCAGGGGTGTTGGGACTCCTACTTCATTAGCATCTTCAAGGCATTTTGTCACCTTCAGGAGGAAAGCACTGACACTGGTGACAGCAGCAGCACCGATTCAATATACAATGAGGTCACACTATAAGGGAGGATTAATGGCCTAGTTTTACTTTTGCAAATGATAGTAAATATATCTTTATGAGAGCTGGCAGACAGTCACTGCACTGTAGGTAAGAATGGCCCCGAAAGCTGATTTAGAGCACAAAATGCTGAAGAGCAGAGATAATTTTAAAAGTTAGAAGAAAAAGCTGAAACTTGAGGCACTGACCCCACCTCCACAACCGAGTGCAAGCAGAACATGGAGGGTCATCCGCACAGCCTTTGTGCCAGTGAGTAACTACTGTCATTTCTAACACAGATCCTAAGGGTCTTTATCAACCTAAATGATTCTATGATAAAAGAGACTGGACACCTCCTCTGATATAACGGGGGTTTTTTGAAAGAAAAGAGTGAAGCAGTCATTTTGAAATCCAAAGATGATGTCAAATTAAATTATTTCAAGGATATTATCTTTGTGAGATGTCTGTAGTCATCTTACATCTACCACAAACAAAATGTGATCCTATATTTTGCTTTAATGCCATATTGGTTAAAATTTAATAATTATTAACTAACAATGTTTTAATAAAAAACTCAAGAAAAACGAAAATTGTGTTTCATAAAATTGAGGAAAGTTAACTTAGATTCTTGGTCTGCCTGTGGTTGAATAGCAAAAAATTAATTTCAAAGAAATAGCTAAACAAACATTATACTCAGAAGCACAGAATATTACGTTTCTGTTAATTTCAGCCTTATGTTGAGGTTTTCTTTTAATTAATTAATATCTTTATGGATATGGTGCAAAATTATTCACAAGGACTCAAAAAAGATGTTAAAACCCTCTAGATTCTGCTACAGTGTTTGCTGTTGGTTTTTTTGTTTCACCACAATATCCAGTCCTTGTGGGTCCTGTGGGATTTGCAATACATGTACAATATACAAACTTGGTGCCTCCACTGATAATCAACGATTTTTATTCTCTCCTCTCCTTTTTAGAAATCACAGTTAAAGAGTAGAGATGCAATGGCCCTGCTTTCAATGCTCTCTCTCAAAGCTACTCGTGAGGGATCAGTTTTATACAGGAAAGTGAGCCTGGGTGTCAGCTGTGGTTTACTATCTTTTTCTTTTTTAATTCCAAATACAGTATGAGAATGAAACACTATAAAGCCATGCAATGAGCAAAATATGCTCTAGGCACCAAGTTGAGCAAACAGTGGGAGCAACTGTAAGAAATGAGAAGAGACTGTGAGGAGTACAAGGGAGCTGAGAGCCAGAAGTATCTTTACAGATGAAGGTGTCTCTTGTTACAAAAAAGTCTTCCTATAAAATCTTATCTCCATGTTTCTCTCCTTCAGACAAAAATTAATGCAGCAAATTTCTTTCACGGTCTTGAACCCATGTGCACAAATTAATGCAATCTAAAACAGAAGTGAGTGAGAAACATTTCAAAGATGGAAAAAAAAAACCCAAATCAGGAAATTCAAGTCAGTTTCCGTACAAAATTAGAAAAATAGGAGGGGTCTAATAGGAACATTCAGTTTTGAAAAACTTTATTGAAACATTGTTTCAGTTTTCACCTGTTTGCCCTTCTTGAAAATTTCTAGTCTAAATCACTTAGAATGTCAAAATGAAGACTTATTTTATACTAAAACCCCCAAGGCTTTCCAATGAAAAACTGACCCTACTGTGAAGTAAACATGCAAATACAGTGATTGTCATTAAACTGCTGATAAGTTGACATTATGTATAATTAAATTAAATTGTTTCCATCATACAGCTGATCACTATTCCCCCTGCTGCAAACAGGAAATGACTTCATGAAATCAATTGCTGACTGCTGACATCTTAATGGAGACAACTATAATGTAATTCTGTCTCTACACAGCACAACTGTTCCCTGAAGTATATTTTCTATTGATATTTTGTAAAAATATCTTCCACCCAGTATATTTCAGGGTCTGGAAAGCGTGCTTTCGCACCCTGAGAGTTTCATGATGAAGTTGTACGGTGTCTTACATAGTATTTCTTTGTGTTTAGGAGGACACACACACAGAGAAACGAAACCTCATCTTTCAATAAATGTCTCTTGCTAGCATGCCACTATCCCCAACAATTGTACATGCTTTTTTTTTTATTTCTTTTAGCTTCATGTGTTACTTATCCTTCGTGATCTCTGGACTTACTTAATCTACTTAGAAATGAATACCTATTTTGCCAAAGGATACAAATATGAAAACAATCAACAAAAGACCAACTCTGGAGAGAATTACATTACCTATGCAGTACTAAGCAACAAGGCCAGTTGAATAGGGAGTCACATTTATTGATATATATTTATATTTTTATATGTATTTGTAAGTAATTATTTACAGAATTAGGACCCAAAAGATCATAAAAACATTCTGGTCAAACAAAGCACGTTTGGTTGGTTTAAAGAGGATATAGAGTGCAAAAATTGTTAGTTTCACTAACCGAATGTGTGGGCTGGGGAGACAGGTAGTAACAGAGAAAAGTGCTTCAATACTAGTTTAAAAAGAAGGAAAGACAAAAGCACCTGAGGATGTCGCCTGGAAATATATCAAACGAATCAGCTGCTTGGATTCACCTGAAAAAAAGTTGCCTTTGTCCACGACTAGTACTTTCATTAATTGGGAATAGCACAGCAAAAAGCTCAGGAAGCAAGTTTCCAAGTGATTCAGGATAAATTCCATATTGTTGTCACAGAAAACATACAACAGATTTCAGTTGCTGCTTTACTAAAAATAGTAATAATAAAAAGATCCTTGGTATTTTATTAAAAAATGAAAACTAATGTACTGTGAAAAAGGACTTCAGTACACTATTATATTAAAGGACATTTGCCTTTTCAATCTTCATTTTACAGACCGTTTAATATTTTCTTAAATGAAAACTGACCCTGAGAAAAAGAAACCAACATGTCCTTAACTAAATTAAGATGGATGTAATATAGTATACAACCCTGTTCGTGTTCTCTGAAGTTACCATGGAAATAATACATGAAGTACAAATTACTCCCATGGGAAATCGCTAAAGAACATCTTTTGAGCACTTCTAAAACCATTTAAAGAGACTGAAAATACAAACTTTTTTTCTAAAATGAGCCATAAATGAAACAAAGAGTGATGAGGTGATAACTACTTAATTGATTGAATGGGTTATATCCATCAAGAATTCCTGCAAGCCATCACAACTATTCCTGTGTAGAAGAGAATGGTACAGTATCAAATTTAGAAGATGGAGGCAATCACTTCTTCACCCTCTAAACTTCTACCAGCAAAGCACTTAGGGCATTTTTAACATTAAAATCCAAACCCTTTCAAAGGAAAGCCTCCAATTTAGAAAATATTTTGCCACCAGCCTATACAGTCAAATGATGATCACATTCCTAATTTTATCCCTGACTTAAGTGTCTTGTAGGACTGGTGCTATTATAGAGAATAAAAAGAAGCTGATCTGCGTGTTAGAATCAAGTGTCATAGCAGGCATAAGAAAGCATTTCAATGAGAAGGAGTATGCGTATGTACATTTGTATGGCAAGGGTTTTGGCAGTGGTGGGGCTCCAGGGGCAGATTCTGCTGGAGGCTGCTAGAGGGTGCTAGAAGACGGGCAGGCTGGCTCTGGGGCAGATCCACTACTGGCCAAGGCCAAGGAAATCAGCAATGGTGGTAATGCCTCTGGGATAACACATTGAAGAAGGGGTAAAAGAAAACAGCCACGGGGCAGCAGCAAAGAGAGGTGAGAGGTGCACTGGTGTCTTGTTGCATTGGTCCAGTTCAGTGTGACAGCAGAGACAGAGAAGTGAGATGTGGAAGAAAAATCCCGGCAGACACCACATGCAAGAGAACCAACTATGTGGACATCAGATGCAAGAACTGCAGAGGACACTAAGGTCAGTGACGAAGCAGGGGAAGGAGGTACTCTAGATCCCCAAGAAGACGTTCCCCTGAAGCCCATGGAGGAGACTATGGCCAAGCAGGCTGTCCCTCTGCAGTCCATGAGGAGTCCCAGCGGATGCCCACCTGCAGCCTGTAGAAGATCTCACGCTGGAGCAGGTGGATGCCCGAAAGAAGCATGAACCTGTGGAAACCCATGCTAGAGCTCATTGCGGAGGACTGCAGCCCGTGGGAAGGACTCATGCTGGAGAATTCCATGGAGGACTGTGCCCTGTGAGAAGGACCCAATGCTGGAGCAGGGGAAGCGTGTGAGGAATCCTCCAACTGAGAAGGAAGAATGTGTGATGAATTGACTGCAACTTCCATTTCCCGTCCCCCTGCACAGCTCACAGGGAGGAGGTAGAGAATATTGAGAGTAAAAGCTATGTCCAGGAAGAAGGGAGGGGACAAGGAAAGGTGTTCTCACTCCAGTTTGATTGATAATAGATTAGATTGAATTTTTTTCCCCCAACTCAATTCTGGTTTGCCTGCAATGGTAACTGGCGAATGATCCCTCCATGTCCTTACCACAAACCATGAGTTTTGCCTTTGTTTCTTTTGATTCTTCTTCCAACTGGGACTCAGAAGGGGAAGGGGTGAGCAAGTGACTATACGGTTCTTTGTTGCCTGCTGGGGCTAGTGGCTGTGTGGCTCTTTGTTGCCAGCTGGAGGGCTCGAAACCATGACAATGTATATTATACTTCAGCAGCAGTATATATCCAGGTGGTGATGACAGACATTGTGTGAACCATTATCAGATAGCACTTGGCCATCTGTGCAAAGCTACGGTTTTCTTTAGTTAATTTTATGCTTGTTACATATAGTGATAGACAACAAGAATTAAGTTTTCTGAAATTCTATTATTTATGGATAAAATTAAAGAACAATAAAAGATCAATGAGGTAGCTGTGGCCTAAATGACAACCATATGTATAATAAGATTTAATACATGATAAGAAAAAATTTGAGTGGGGTGAAATGTAGTCTGATGTCTATTAATAAAGTGTATTTTTGTCACTCTCTAATTTCCAAAGCAAGAAAAGGAAGCTTAAATGAAATTCACTCACAGTGTGGGCCGATGTCCAACTGCTAAGCTCTGTAGGGCATATGTGGGGCTAAATTATCTTCTAATTACTTTTGTTCTATTCTACCTTTTTTTCCTATAACTTGCTACCCATGGTTTGTAAGTAACTTAATGAGGTTTTGTAAATCATATAACGAACATGTTTCTTGGCTTGAGGGCAAGATGTGTAATTTTGATTTGCTTCTGACCTGATTTCTGAACTGTTTACCTGAAATGGGACCAACTATTCGAGGAGCCATGAAGTTTTGCTGTGTTAACTGCTACTGATCTAATTATAAATTAGTTTTAACATTTTTTTTATTGAAGATTTTCTATCAGGTGGAGAGTATTGCATTTTCATAATTGTTTAAAAATATATACCATCTTAAAAAAAAATTTTTATTAGGATTCAAGTTTCTTCTCCTCAGTTGGATGTCTATAAGGACTCAGACCTGAACCAAGAATGCATCCTAGTTGTGAGGATTGTAGATTGTCAAAACTCTGGTCTACAGGGCATCCTTTAGATAGTTGCTTTGTTTTTAATTTCATTTCTTGTTTGATTTCCACTAAAAATATATTAAATGCCATTTGCACACCAATTTTGCCTACAGCCATTAGCTTTCATTTTCATGTGGTTCATATGCAGTCCTTAAAGGGGGCCTACAAGAAAACTGCGGAGGGGCTCTTTATCAGGGAGTGCAGGGATCGGACAAGGAGTAATGGTTTTAAGTTCAAAGAGGGGAGATTTAGATTAGATATTATGAAGAAATTTTTTACTGTTAGGGTGGTGAGACACTGGAACTTGTTGCCAAGAGAAGTAGTCGATGCCTTGTCTCTGGAGGTGTTCAAGACCAGGTTGGATGAGGCTTTGAGCAACCCGACCTACTGGAAGCTGTCCCTGCCCATGGAAGAGGGATTGAAACTAGGTGATCTTTAAGGTCCCTTCCAACCCAAACTATTCTATGATTACATGATTCTATGATAAATACGATCAAATTACTATAGGTGTAAAGGAATGTTCTTTGTAGTAAAATCTGCTCTGCATGAAAAGGTTTTAATATCACTATTAATTGAATTTCATAAATTGAATTATTGAGTTTCAATGTTTTCTCACATTCCAAATAAAGCCACACTTGTTGGGTTTCTGAAACTCAAAATGAACTCAAAAATACTTTTAATCTGGTCTTGTTTAATGAAACTCCAAGAACTGGTCTGAGGTCTTGCCACAGCAAAAGCTTTTGATGGCAGGGTGATTCACAGGGTGAACCCTTTTGTCACAGCACCGTTTGTGTCTCGGCTCAGTTAAGGAAAGATATTTAATGCCCATTTTTTTTAAGGCAAAAGTTTGTTGTACCTAGATTTTTATTTCATTGCAGTTAGGAAGATAAGCAACATGGAGATCAACTATCAATACATCCCAGCAAAGACTGTAATTTCATTTGTTATCACTTGGAAGAAACTCAGCTTTCCAGTTGTGAGGATACAACATGCGTTCTGTTTCTAATCAGACTGTTTGCTATATGGTATAAATAGGATTAAGGAAACTGGAAAGATCACCTTGCTATTTTGATGTTATGATTAATGTTATTGGATCCATGGGGAAAAACACTTAAATGAATAATATTAAGTAGTTAAAAGCTGATTATCTGTCTGATTACAAAAGGGACTAAAACACTGTAGAGTAATTTAACTGTAAAGATAACTGTAAATAAGAAAATGTATTAACAATATTTTTATTATCAGAAAAGTAAACAGGTGTGTTTTCTTGGAGCAGAGCTGCCTTAGCAAACACATGTGCTGATTTTTATCCTCATACTTCCAGTCACATAAAGACCATCTGTTCATTCTTCTAAATTCCAATTAGTACTATTGACTGATTTATTTCATTAATCTTTCCAAGTGTTTCTTCTAAGCTTTGCCTGCCTGAGTGTTCTCCTTTGATAAAATAAACCTGGAAGAAATATGGCTGCTACTCTGAAGTAGCTTACTGATCTTTCTCAGGTGTCTTTTTCAGCATACCAAGGCATATAATATTGCAATATTGTTCTGAAACCTGTGTACTGCTTCTGCAAATGTTTTGTAGGTGTTCTTAAGTATTTTTAAAAGACCCATCAATAAAATGGATGGTTTGTTCCAGTGCACAGCTAAGAATAAGTAATAATGAGATCAAAGAGACATATAACTTCAATTGTACTTTAAAAGCCTTTCTCCACACCCGCATGCCTGATTTCTTACAGGACTGAATTACATTAACAGAAGTGCCAAAGGAAGTTCATGTTATCAGAGAAAGAATGGAATGCATATTATGAGCAATATGCCAAGAAAAGATGTAGGGAAAAAATTAGCTGATGAATCATTACCTTCCCATGAAAGCACATGTCCACAATTGGTCAGTTGATCCACAGTTTAGGAAAAGTCTTAGACTACTCATTGTTAAGAAGATTCCATATATGAATGAAGAATCTGCTCTTCATCGATGAGAAGAAATTATTCAATTCTTGATAGATGATGACCTGACATCACATGATTTTTCAGTAATTATCTCCCCACTGTACTGCAGCACAAAAATTTCCTAAACAGGAAGCCTCCATGACTAAAGCAAATCCATCAAGAACAACAAAAAAAGGCAGATTAGGTCTCCAGCACAAGAATAATAATAAAATAATAAAATAGTTCTCTCATACTTTCCTCATCTAATCTATGAAAAAAATTTTAAAGCCTCAGTTCCTGACTTCTGAATACCAAATGGCCTGGTTAATTGTAAATCACTTCAAACTCTTAGACAAAATCTGTAGTCAAAGTTTGATTCTTCTAGAACTCTCAGAGACAAGCATAAAGATAATCTGGGCAGCTAAGAAGGCTTTCTCAAGGATTAGTCAGGCTCTGAATTGAAATACCAGAGGATCTAAGGATTATCACATACTCCTCTAGTGAAAATAACTGATAGTTATCAATGATAATTAGACAAATTCAGAGTTTGCATACAAGCAGGGCACAAACTGTGATCAGAAGAAACATGCATGCAGTCGATTTAGTTATAAGCCTCTTTTACCTTGGTAAATCAAGGGTACATGTATATATTTTATAATTTTAAAAAAATCCTATTCATTAAATAAAATATCAGATGATAGTATTGAACATTTTAAAATCCTAAATGGAGAGGGCAAGAAAGGAAAATTGTTCAGATTTAGCAAAAAAGCTATTTTTGTTTGTCCCTTGCCCAATTTCTTCAATGTTTTGCTTAATGGAAACTAATTATTGAGGATTCCTGTATCTTCTAGTTGTCACTAACTGGAAATCTACATGCACTGATACAGAATATTTACTAATTTTCTTGTGAAAAATCCTTATTAAAGCCTTTGAATTCATCCAAGATTTTCCAGATGCGTGCAGGAAGTCTTGATTTTCTACATTTGTGTATGTGTATGAAATATATGATGTATGATTCATTTTAAAAAAGAATTCTATCTTTTTTTTAAATTTAAGGAAAGGGTTCATAGTTTCTTTTTCCCTTATACATAAATTATATAACACTTCCCATTCTATCTAATGCATTTTCTGTGTAACATATTTTCTGTCTACCCACAGTGACTCTGACATTAAAAAAGCTGTATTCACATAGACAAACCCTATTCTTACACATATATGCAAAAATACACATCCTCACATGCAAAGCTTTGTCCTTTCTTGATTGTTGCAAAAAGAAAGAATAAAAGCTCTGCTCTGATTGTTTGCAAGTAAAGAGAAAAGATTTATCTACTGTTCTCATTCCACTGGGAAGACAAAGACATTACCTTGATGTATAAATCTGTACTGAGATTTTTCTCACTTTAGTTAATTTGTGTCAATTACTTGTGTTAAACACCATCTACAGAGAAGTCACTTGAATATATCTTTTATTTTACTTAGTTACATTCATAAAGTATTCAAGTGCTTTGGAAACAAAATCTATAAATTTCACACTGATAATTAGAATAGTGCAACTCTAATACCAACAAATATTTTCTCTTATTTCCACAACTGCAGGGTCACACCTTCATAGAATGAATCAGATGGTGGAATGATCTCTAGAAATAATCTAAACATGTTGAACTGTATGAAAAAAACATTCATTTGCATTATCAATACATACAGCAAGAGAACATACTTGTAAAAAGATAGAACATCAGGATATTGAAGTTACCTGACCTTTTTTTTTTGTAGTTTTGCCTTTTTGTGTGGAAATACAGACTTAAATAACTCTGATTTATAGTATTTATGGCTGTATTTCTGTGGCAGTTCCAAAGCTATGATATTTTGCATACCACGTGGTGGATGCTTGCTCATCTACGACTGAATGTTAGCATCAGTTACAGATTTGGAAACAGCGCTGCTACAGTTCATTCACTTGCATCCTCAATCTGATGATACAATCATCAGAACAAATAAATTAGTGTCTGCTTAAACTGTTGATTATTTAGATCAAAATACAGTTCAAAAGAGAGAAGACCTAAGGCTAATCGTGAACTGAAACAAAACAGCATAATCTCATTTTTATGCTTCTGTCATTATTGACTTCAATATTGCCACTTTGATTTACATCAAACAATGTTTACTGCTTCCCAGGTCTGAGCACTGAGATTTTCAGACAGTTTCTGGGGACACAAATCTTAGACAGAGCTTGGACCCTTAAAATTAACTTCCTCTTGCTTTCTTTTTTGTTTTGGGATTTCTCATTCTGCCAAAAAAAATTGCACAGTTGGCAAATGAAAATGCAGCATATTACCTGGTTACATGTTCCCACATGATTCGAGAACCAAACATAACATTTTTTTATCCCATCCATCTTTCCAGTAGAAGAGAATATTTGGTTGCATTATGCCTAATTTACAGCTAAGTAACATTTGTCTTCAACATATATCCCCGGTAAAACTTGTGCGACTGCTCTGCTGCCTTCTGGCAACAGGTGCATGGCAGGAAGACAGTTCACCTTGATGTCAAGAGTCTGGAGTTATTCTACAGCTCTAACAACTACAAACCCACTTTTTTTTAATGCACACCCCCCCCCCCAATTTGTCTAGAAAAACAGTAAGAAATGACAATTGCTGAACAGTTCGCTAGTTTTGCAACTACTTTGCAACCTATATCAAATCTTTACACAACTGAAGATTTAGTCGCCCTTCAGTGATTTATACTGCTTTTTCTTCAGGCCAGAATTACTTGCGTCATTAGACTTTAAAAATTTGCCATATCATTCTCTTTAGCTAAGAGTTTTTAAATGAAAAATTTACTGTTCAAAAGTATGAATATTTGTTAGAGCATAGCTATGTTTTCTATAATAAGGTACACCATTATGTTAAAAGCTTTTAAAAGACTTATATTTCACCTGCTGCAATAGCTTTGCTCTGGGTTTATAAACCACCACTGACACAGCAGAAGTATTGGGAAACCTTTTACTTTTTCCAACAGATTCAGTATTTAAATCTTTTCAATTTTAAATCGATGCATTATTTAAACTACATTAACCGTTAATTTAATTCATACCTTGAACTTATGCCATTATTTAACTGTATTACATTTTCAACAGTAAAGGAAAAATGACTTTTTTCTTTGGTTGGAAACTTAGTCCTTGCAAAGAATCACTTCTAATGAAGCTGTACATTCTTCAGTATTTATTTGGACTAAGAAAAAAAATACAAGGTATTTTAATTGCTAAGTAAAATGCAGTTGATTTATAACAATTTGCTTAAAGGGTATTTGCTACATAAACCATTTAAAAAAAAAAATTCTCAAAAGATTCTATTACTTTCCAGTCCTAGATCCAATCATACATCATCCCTATGTGAGCCATTTCAACCCAGTGTCCCTTCAGACTGCAAAACCGTTCAAATTATGTTTGTTAAAAATAAAATGGACATTAGCATATCTCTCAGGAGCACTGTTTAACCTTAATAACTAAACTGTTTACTGAACCTGAGATCACACTGTAGGGGTTTATCTGTACATTTGTTCCAATAAGATAAGATTCAACACCTATGGCAGTGCAATTTGAATTTTTTTTCTGAATTTCCCTTTCTCTAGCAAGGGCACAAACACAGAAATACAACATTTACCAGCAGCCTCTCAGTGTATACTGTACTTTCTGAAGGAACACTCCCAAACCAGCACCATTCTCCCCACAGGGAAGATGCAGTGAGCCATTGTAAAACTATGTGTAAAAGCCCCTAGAAATCTTACCTCATGCCAAAGAAAAAAAAAAAGCCACATAAAAGAGAGCATAGTGCACCATCACTAGCATTTGCAATATTTTGAAATGTAGATGATGGTTTGGATCAGACCTTATTATTTATTTACATGCTGCGTCTGTCCTATCCTCAGCCTTTTTTGTTTGAAGTGGCTAGGTAAGCCAGTGTCTTTGATATCAATGCTTTTCCTGCTCTTCATCCTGAAAAATTTGGAAACAGATATGAGCTAATAGATTGCTGTCCCTTCTTGTTTAAATGTAAATCCTAATAGGTGGGGCACCCTTAAAAAACACCCACACCAAACCCTCCATATCTGGTTTTGGCTTGTTTTGATTTTCTTCTGGTTTACACAATAATAAGAATCTTGCAGGTGGAACCCAACTGACTGCATATTTTAAAATATGAAGAATCAAGACCCTAAATATATGAAAAGTCCAAAATATATGAAGAAATAATAAATTACTATTATTTTTATTTTCAGCTTTATGCATTGCTGACCTGCTTTCTTAGCCATCTCCTTCCATATTACCATCAGTCATAGACCTGTGCACAGCAGGCTTACAGACCTGTTTCCAAATAAATCCCAATAAAAACCAGAAATTGCAAATCCTCAAGTGAAAAGCAGCTTAAAAACTTGTTTTTAAATGGGAAATATTGATGCTTATGTGGTCTCCATGCAGCTGATTTCTTCAAAAGATCCTGACACACGGAGAGGATATAAGAGCTGTGCACAAACTGCCACAGTGAAATGCACAAATGAACACCTAGCAAAATTCATGTTCTTGCATATATATGCATGTGTATACGCATGTCTCTACCGGTCTGCCTGTCATCTATCCATCCCCAAAGACTCAAAACAAATTATCACCTGCCCAGCTCTCACCAGCTCTCTTCAATTATACTTTAAATTTTGTTTTTATTTATTAGTTCTATAGCACTAATACTATGCTGAGTAGATCAATTTTTAGAAGACTTTGTAGCGGCACTTCAGAGACATTAAATACTCTCTATTAAATGTTAACAATCACCTTTTACTATGTCCTCATAGCTGAAGTCTCAATTGCTAGTTTCAGAACAACACACAGTTAAATTGAAATCAATGTTGAAATGACGAAGCAGAAATGGATCTTGAAGCTTCCCAAACACCACTTCATATTGACCCAGCAGCAAAGAGGTAACCCATCTCATGTGCACAATTAAAGGCAGTGGACATGATACCAGCTACATAAACTGTCAGTCTGACATGCTAGCTTGATAAGCACACCTTTCATCTTTCACCAATTTGTTTATCTAGTAACCCTCAAAGCTGATTTAAGAAAAAAAATCTTCTCTTTCATTTAACTGTCTATGTATAAATATGTATATAAATATATATAACTGTATATATTTTCATTTAACTCATTCCATCATCTCTATCAAAAATTCTTGGCTTTCAGGACAGCTACTTATTTGGGAGTATATTTGGGAGTGTTCTTTTGGGAGCAATATTTGCAGTTATAACAATTTATGAAAATCAAATGACCTTCCAGAATTCATAAGCCAGTCATTCTTTTTTTTTGTAGCATTACCTAATTGAACAGGAAGCGTTTGGCAACCATCAGGACTGGAAAGGGAAATGGAAAGACTTTCATCAAGGAGAAGAGAAACACTCCTTAAATCATAATATAGCCTCTGATGGCAAAACGTCGTTTAGAACTGAGTCTAGTGTTACCCGATTGAAAGTCACATCTAAGAGCTTTGGAACTTTTGGAAAGTTGGTTTATTTTCATGGATGATTTTAGTCCTTAAAAATAGCATCAAACCAAAATAAATCAATTTATGTGTATAATGCCATACACAATGGTGCATGCATGGACAAAAGTTCCTTGTTTAGACACTCAAGTGTCCTGTTTGGGAAAGAACTTCATGGTATATTTGAGTGTAAAGCAGCGGTGTATGTGTATCGCTAAAGCAGGCAAAAATTTACTAACATCCTTCAATTTAAATTGCTGCTAATTGAGCTTCGGAATCAGCTTTACTTTATGCACCTTTGCATATACTTTCCTCAGTGGTAATATTTTTCTTAATCAGGGTATATATAAATACGGCATTTCCAGCTCTTACGTAAAATGGTCATCTGCTAATATAAATTTTTAACTTCTTAAAATGTGTCCTTTCCACAAAGTTATTCCAGGTACTTAATAAATGTATTCTGCAAATTAATCTGTTTGTAAAAGAAGAGTTTCCCATCTATTTCACTAATCCCCAATTACTCAAAGTTTTCCCAGTTTCAGTGAGAAAAACATTTATATCTCTGGGAAATAATGATTTCTGTCCTTTCAAGTACACTCACCATATTCAGAAGGTTACAAAACTGTATTAAAGAATCTATGCTTAAGAATGAATAATTTTCCTGGATTACATTCTCATTACAAAATGTTGAGAAACTCTTTTACCTTAAGCCTGGCAGCAAACTGCTGCATGCTTTTGCATACGTTTTCAGAGGCAAAAATATCACAGCCTCAGCTACTAGGATATTAACAGCATAAGATTAACAGTTTTGAAAATGAATTTTAATAACAACAAGAAACCTTTTTTCCTAAACTTGCCTTATTTTAATAAAATAGTTCATGAAAACACTGATATCTACAGCGTAAGGAAAAATAATTGTGTGATGAATCTAAAAAGAATTTTAATTGTGGTGTCCTGCGTGTACTGCAGATGGACCCAGTAATCTAATATTTATCTAAAAAATAAACAAAAATAAGTGTTTGGGTTTTTAATTGTTGATGGATACAATTCTGGTAGTGTCATTCACAAACAAATCTGTACTATGTTTGAGGCCAGGAAAATAGAGTAGAAAAGAAAATATTTTTACATTGAAAAGATTGTTAGATACTGAACTACTCAGAATTTTTAAAGGAAACACTAAAAATAAATAAAGTTTCCTAGGCATAGATGACCTATCTTTATTTTTTTAAAAAAAAAGTCCAGTTTGGAAGACAAACAAAATAGGAAACAATAATGAAAGTTCATTTTCCCACATTTTTTGAAAACCCCTGATTATACTTACCTTTTCCAATGTCTAAAGGGGAGGTAAACATGGAAAAATTTTTTACTCCAGTTATGTGAGAAATTATCCTGCTACCTGACATTTACCTGTATATGTTCCACATCTAATTACAAAGAAAACCTGTTATTTTTAATTAGGCCTCTCACAAGTTTGATTCAGATGTGCCCATGGTAACAAACACAACTTTGTGTCAGTGCAGCTATCAATTCTCAATCATATTTTTCTCAACACAGAAATACTACATTTTTTTTCCTAAAAAAATTCTCTCTTTCTCCATGGACACTTTTATTCCTCATGTGGACCTGGCCTTTGACACTTCTAACTTTTTGATGTTTGGAGTGATCGTTCTATCAGACTCTTCTGAATTTTTCTCCAATTTGTGCCTTACAGTGAAGAACAAATCAAAGGTTTGGAGTGTGCGCTGGGTAAATTTGCAGAATATAAAGAAATGAGACGTGAAGTTATTTCTACAAAATGAAAGTAGAGAACAATACAAAAGCTTATTTTAAACAAATCAGAAAGCAAAACTGGAGGCTCATCTATCTATCTTTATTTATTCTTATTGTTATTTTTGAAGTGTCTGTGGAAACTTAAAAAGAAATCAATGTGGTACAAACTGATATACAGGTTTATGCAAACACTTTCATATAATTTTGAATATTTATACATCTACTTGTGGTTTTGCACATACTTTAAGATTTTAAGTGATAAAAAACCTCAGAAAGAACCAATAAACATCATGTGGTATTTTTTCTTGAGAGTAATTAAAATAAGGAAAATAATATGGTAAATACACAGACATACAAATCAGAATTGTGAAGGAGGAAATTTTATCAATTTACCACTCCTATAAAAATATTTTCAGTTCATTAGCATTTTCACTGAATACATACGAGGAAAGTGTTTTACTGTTAAAGCATTCTTCTCTTTTAAAATGACCGAGTTATTTAATGTAACTTCTCTTTCACTTAGCATTTGTCTGCAAATGAAGTTCATCTTTTGAAGCTGACCTTATGGTAAAAACACATTGTGGGCATTTAGGGAAAAAAAAAAGATCGCTGCCCACCAGATTCTGAACTTTTCTCTGGGATATGCAACAGAAATCTGCTGTTGCTTCTGCTTCTTTGGCCATGAACATGACATGAGATTACTGCAGTTCCCAGGCTGGCTAATAAAACAGACAGAGAGAAAAATCCAGGTAAACCACTTCTGGTGTGATGATTTCTGTATGTATTTGCACACAATTTTTTTCAGTTATAAATTCAACTTCCATGGGAAAATCTGAAAGAAAATGCACCTACATAGCTTATAGGTTGATATAAACTCTACTTTTTCTTGTAATAAATGTTTCTACTTTGTTGCTTGCAGTTTCCATAGTATAGGACAGATCATTGTACCTTGTTCCACCGTACCTAATCAACTTTCTGAATTCTACCACACTTCATCACTTCTCTCCTTCCCTTTGCAGGCTTTAATCCTTTCATTTGTATGTTTCAGGAAAGAAGCCTCTTTTTTTCTGTAGCTTTATTACTCTATTATTCTCTATGATTACAGAAATTATTAAGTCTTTCTGGTTTCCTCTTTCTCTTGAATATACGCAATTAAGTTTTAGCTGGTTAAGCACCTCACATATTCTTAAAATAGATTTCCCAGTATTTCTCAACAGCAAACTTATCTGAAACCATGATCCCATTTTCTTAATCTGTCAAGCTGTCTTTGAGGTTCTACCCATTTCTTTTTTGCTTGAATAACCTGAATAATTTTGTATCACCTTCAAATATGGAGATTTTTCTTCTAAATTACTAGTCAGACATCACTGAGCTTACTTCTGAATGTTGTCCTTGATACCCTTCTGCTAACAGACTCCTGTGAAGGACTTGATTGGAGTCACGTCCAAAACAAAAATGTATTATGCTGTCAAGTTTCTCTTCATCCACCACTTTAATCTGTTAAAGGTCTTTAAACACGAAATGAAAGAATGTTTGATTTTGTTTTTCTCCAGACACTGCTGATAGGTCTCCATACTATAACATTTAGCTTTTTCATAATTTCGCTCTCCATTAGCATTTCAACTATTTATTTGGTGCTTAATTAAGATTTACTAATCTGTTCCCGGAAAAAAAAACCCAGAAGGTCCATATATAAGAAATGTAAGAAATATTTTTTCACATAGAAAAGAAAAGACCTACATATATATAAAATAGGACACATTTCAGGAAGATATTTATTTTGTAAGCTCATGCTTTGCCTAGTGAAATTTAAAGTAGGACAATAAAGAAGTCATTTCAGTCAAGGCGCTACAATAGGCACAAGCACATATGCAGTAACATAAGGATATAAAGCAAAAGAATGACACCTGAAAATAATATTGGCTCAGTAATGAAAGCCAGTCAGCTACTGTCCGGGGCACATTTTAAGGAAAGTCTATGCAGCCTTCCCCTCATGGTTTTGCTCTTAATTTAAAAAAAGTTTCCGTACAATGTTTTTTTTAATTGTTAGTACTGAATGTTAAAACAGTTTTATGTTATTCAGAAGAGATATATAGTGCTGTTGCTTAGCACTGTGTTTTTAAGAGTAATACTAATAGTCTGCTGAAATTCACTGGAGTTTGTATGTTAGCTTTACACAGTTATAAAGAACTCTATATTTTTATTTGAATTTTGAAGCTTTTGTCAAACCCCCACCATTCTGCATCCAAAGATGAGTCCAATGTTCTCATTCCCTGAGAGACTATTTTCTCTCTAGATGTCTGGGGGCTGGTTCTGGTCCAGCTTGCATAGCTAAAATGAGTATTTCATCATAAATTAAGCTAACAAATCTGGCTACACTGTTACCTTTGATAAGCAAATGAACACTATGAACAACGAAAGCACAGATACAAGGTAAATACCTATGAGTTCTCTAAGAAGGTAAATCACATTATGACTATTATGACTTTTTATTGTCTGTAAAACTGACACCTCAGTCCCATAGAAATAAAGAGAATAGTTCACTCTCTCATGCCTGCAAATAGGCCACATGCTTATATTTTCAAACCCAAACCTTGCCTTTCTCTCTCTATGCATACATATATATATATGTATATACACATTTGAGTTATGTAGTTTCCGTGATACACTGAAGGCAGTGACGCTTCTTTTAACTAAATGAGTCCTGAATGATTCAAGCCCACCCTGCTTTTTCTAATTAGTCTGGATGCATCTTCAGGCTATATATAATTTGGATGTAATAGGCATTTCACAAGCCTTTTCAACACACTCGGCACACTACGCATAGCATCTCTGTCATGGTGTGACACCAGCTCTCATCAAGGGCTTAACAGAAGTCACTTTGATTTTAAGGTATGAAACATTGTAGCAATATTTTTACAATTCTTTAAAAATTAATATTTTTCTATGAAATGGACAAGCTAAACGGCTCCTTGGTCCCTGTCAGGTTTCTGATTCTATGGTAGGAAGCCTAAAGCATTTGCTGTATGCCGAAAGGCATGGCAACTTTCCTGCCTGTTGGAGCAATCCTTGCACCAGTCTGCACAGAGACCCTCCTGGCTCTTATCTGCAGACAGACACAGTTGGTCCACTCCAAAAGGGATTCCAGGAGTGATTCTGCATGCATGAAGTGTGAACAATCAGGAAAAACAAGTTTCTGGACTGAAAAATTGAATTATTGAAACTGACAGTGTAGATGCAACTTTTGTGAGAGCATTATAAATCCATAGCACTGGTATAACAGATCCCTTTCATCACATATCTTCTCCCTTCTGAACTTGAATGAAACATATAATGTGCAGCTCCCATCAGAATTAAGATGCTGTAAAGTTCTCCTTAAGACATCATTAGAATATGTATTACCAATATATATTTAGCCATCATTGTCTTGCTATTCGCAACAATTACAAGATCTCCTACGGAATCTACAGAGATAGACAAGATATGTGCAAATTAGCTAGCCCTCTTTTAAAAGTGTGGTGTTATAAACACAGTTACAACAATATTTGACATTTATCCATCTTATAAATCAGGGTTAATTAATTTCTAAAAAAGTTTTATTCTTTCAGTTATGGTTATTCAAGGTACACCAACGTCCACAGCAGTCAGCATTTTACAGACCTCCTAAATGCTTCCATCTCAGAAGCACAATAACGACAAACTGCAACTGTGGAGTTGAAAAGGAAAGAGGAATTCAGGCATCTGCTGTAGAGATACACAGCAACCACTCCGAGCAGCTGAGCAGTGTATATTAAGTAAAAGACAGGCAACTAAAATCAAATATTTTCAACAGTTTTGATATGTTGAAGTGTTTTCACTGCCTGTGAGTAAACTATTGATACTGCTCAGCAAAATGTGTCTAAGAAACAAAACATAAGCTTAATTAAATTGTCCTGACAGCTTCTTTAGCTTAGAGGCAGATACAGATTAGAAAGAGACATTTATACCTCCCATTTTCGCTCAGTCTCCAACAGTTTTATAAACATCTTGGAACATACACAAGTTTTTGCACATCAGAGTAAAGGTCGCATTTAAAAATCACCAAGAATAAAAAAGCTTATTCAGGCAAAGAACTGAATATGTGCACTAAAATTATTGACTCAAAAAATCAATGCAATTAACTGGACTTAAGTGGATATAAAAGTATTAAAAGCAATCATAAGAAAATCGTGCACACAAAAATAGTCTGGAAGTCACTGAAATATACAAAGATCATCAATGAATGAGTAAATTAAACACTTTAAATTCTGAAAAGTAGGGTTATCATAAAACTCTGGGACTACAAGAACAGTTATTTAACAAGAACTTTGAAAAACAAGAAAGAAATATTTTATTGCTTTGATCCAACTGAGACACAGCTTGCTTTGTTTCTATATTCATCTCATGAATCAGAAATGACAGACTAGAAGACTTAAGAAGAAATGTTAAATGAACAAAGAAAAATGAAATCCTGCCAAAGGAGGTGGCCTATAACACTTATTTTCCATTCAGTCAAAACTTGTAGAATATCCTTTCAAAAACCACATCCCTGGAATGAAATAACAGAACTATTATTCAGAACAATTTAAAAAATATTTACAATAATTTAAAAATGTCATTCTCTAATTACAGTTTAACTTTCTGACGAGTTGGCTATAGAAACCCTGGGCTCTTTTCATGTTGATTTGGCAAATATAAATCATTGAAGTAGTAAATGTCACTTAATATCATACAGCAACTTATCTCTAATGTTTTTCCAGTGTGGAGAAGTTGGAATGGTTCCTTTTTTTGTTTTGAAAGAGCACAAACATGGATCCTTACAAAAGGTTCTTGAACAGCACTGAACTCTTCATGTTAGTAACTTCAGTTGCTCTACCAATTTTACTTTGGGGGATGGTATAATATCTATGTAATAATAATTCACAACAACAACAACTTGGATAAGTTGGTGGGGTTACAGAAAAGCTACTGGATTCTGGAAGATGCTTAACTTGATTTGGGAGAATCAAGATGAGTCTGTCTGGTAGGGTTAGGAAACTGGAATCAGATAATTTGTCCTGCTCTATGCAGTAGAACTGGGCTGCTAAGTAGAGCTACAGAAAGCAATGCCATCATATTGAGAAAAGAACCCAGTGGCCTGGGAACCCTGGTATCTTCACTTAGGTACCATATCTTTAAGAATTTATCTTCCATATCTTTACTGTTCCTTATCTGACTGAAAGTCTGTGTAATAGGAAGTATTCTCCCCAAGGCAATATTTTCGTTTTGAAGACCAGATTCTGCAAAATTAAACATCTGTAGTGATTTCAGCCTCAGAGAACACAACAGAGCCAAGAAACATTCCTTCTACCAGAATGTGCTGTTCATTTTGTGTAATGGAAACTGTTTTCTATTTCACTTGCACATATTAATGAGTCACATTGTTTTAATCAGTTCCAAAGTTGACAGCAACTATAAGAACGCAAGATCTACTTTGTAAATATAATGTCTCACAGTGGACATGAAGAAAACACAGATAAGTAATATTCAGAAACCCCTGACTCCTGTTCAAGCAAGGGTGCAAAGCCACTTTTAGAAATTCGATGGTAATATCTGTTTATTATTTTCATTTTGCGATCAGCCAGGAAACTCAGTAATTCATCTTTCAGGGTCCTCGGGTTCTCTGAAACAATGACTGAGTGGCTTTCATTCCTAAGGCATGCCAAAACCAGGCTGTAGAAAAAGTCTGCATAGTTATAGGCAAAAGTCATTGACTGTGCTAGATGGTAACACCAACAGTGACCACGTCAATAAATCTGTTTTTCTTTCTCACTTGAACCCTGTTCTGATTTCAGACCACCCAAGGTACTTCTGAATCATATCTTCAAAGCAAAGACAGATATTGAAAACCACTCTGCCATTTATTTTTTTTCTGTATTTTCTCCCCAGATTTCCCTTATCTGCTTCTACTGCTTGTCTTCATGACAGCCTGGGATCTCAGTTCCTGGCATGTCAAAGCTTCTTGGCTCCTAAACGTAATCTCTTTAAGCTGAGCATTTTCTTACCTGAGCTATGGCAGTTTGTCAATGTCATAGATACGAAAAAATCAGAGTGATAAAAAGCGGTAGTATTTTTAGAAATATGTTCCACTTGGTTTTCTGACATGGAGTCACTTAAAAGTGTTAATTTGAGGATTGATGGTCATTTTTTTCTTCCAAACTTGTAACACATCAAAACAGCTTTTGTGCCTCTCTCTCTTCTATTTTACGTGTATGCATATGATCATGTATTGCAGTAAGTTAAATAGTTAACATGTCTATTTCAAGACAGAAATACTATATCGCATTGATTTGTCTGACACATGGCACATTTGATTTTCAGACTTTCTCCATTTTCATTTTGATATATGATACCAAAATAATGTAGGGTTAATATAAGAATCTGAAATTTTCATGCCCTGTATCTAATGAGCACCAGGAAAAATCGTGGTGTCTTCCTGAATCTGCTTCAGCAGCTGTCTACTCAGCAGGAGGAACAAGCTTCCACATTCCAGTAACTGCTAATTACCACTGATGCACAGTCCTTCCCTACCGCACCACCACCTCGTTTTAACAAAATGCAGGAATGACTGCAACCAGTACTCAAATGGATGTTATCTCTGCTTTTAAGTGAGTATTGTACATCCACCAAGTCTGAGATGGGGACATATATTTTGGTAAATTCTGGAGCTTTACCTAGTAAGGGTTTGCCTTCAGATTTCTATTTAATATTGTAAGAGTGCATCATCTGATCTCCTCATGACTTTATAGTTCTTTTTAGTATAAATTTATTTTTTCACTCCTCTAAACTTTATGTCAGGGTTTCATGTTTAATACTTTATATTTAATATATTTACTAGCAGCCACATCATTTAGTAGAAAGCCTTCTTTTACATCTGTAGTGATACACCATCAGTATGTAAAAGTCCATTCTGCACTGTCTTTCTTTTCTAACTGATCCAAGCTGAAGCAGTCAAAAGTTATTTAGCGATTGACATTGACATAACTTTGCCACAAGCAACCAAAGCAATTACAACACCTGGGTTGAGTGCAGCTGAAACACCTTGATAAGAAAGCAATGAAAAATGACACATCACACAAACAGAATGGTTTCATCAGGACAACACTAAATCAACATGCATGTTTCTAGCACTCTCCATTCTTTCGATAATAGAATAATCAAATGGAAAGGAGGACTGATATCCCAAATTTTTCCTGGCAGACTGGAAATGAACTAAAATAAAGCATGCCTGTGCACTGTCATTTTAATGTATTTTTACCAAGATGGTTTCAATTTAGTAGCTCATAAGCTACTTCATATTTTAGTCTGACTTGCCTGTGGTTGGTATAGGAAGATAATCTGTTTGCTGGATTTCTCCTTCATTCCCTAAAAAAAAATGAGTATTTACTATGACCATGGAAATCAGACATGAAAACACAAAACCAAAAACAAAACAAGGAATCAAATTTGGAAAATAGGTTGCCTGATGTTCTAAGCCTTTGCAGGGAGTATGTTTGACTACTGGTAAGAGTTAATGAGAGGAACACAGCACTCTGGCCACTTAGGCAGAAAATGCATCTATATACCACAGAATTAGATGTTTCTCCCTTCCTATTAAAAGACTAAGATCTACCCACATGAAAGTATTTCATCCTGGGACATTTCATTTTACACAATAATTTGGTATTTGTTAATACATTTCTCTTTCCAAGGTTAACCACAAGTATCATTAGATGAGTAAGCCGATTTTCTATTTCTCAGAAGAAATTTAGCACTTCTAATATTTCATGTAATTTCCCCTTCCTTTTCACTTATAATATCATCAAAGTCCCTTTGATAACACAACCAGATGAAATGTCTTCTTATCCCTCAAATGCTACCACATATGACAATTAAAGTAAAGTATTTTATTCCAACATAAAAGGTAAACTTTACTTCTTTCAATATTTCTGTTGCTTGCCAGGCAAAGAGATCTTTCCTTTTTATGCATTTCTATTACTGTATCATTATGCAGCGATATATCAGCTATAATAAATAATGAAAACCCTATATTAGAGAAGGAGCTTTCCAAAGCTGTGAGTGGTAGGAGCAATGCAGCATGGCATCACAAAGGCATCCTTTCAAGCTGCAAGCATAAAGTCTGATAAATGGAGGGAAATCTAAATAAATGTGGAGAATCTATATATTGCAGATAAGCATTTAAAGAGAGAATCTAAGAAACATGCAAAATATAAGTGAGTTTGGTAAGAAAAGTGAAAATTTTCCATTTGATTCAGTGTCTTAATGACAATACTACATAAATCTTCATGAAAGAATCAAAAAACAGAGCAAAATATTCTAACACTACAAACTTCTTTATAGCAATATTTTTACTTTTTTGCTTTTGAAATCAAATGTGCGAGTCTTCTAGGTAGTACAATAGGAAAGTACGTAGTAAACACTGCACATATTTTGATAGCTATCTCTAACATGGTATTTTCCCGCTTATTGAATTATGCTGCTATATAAAATGAGAAAACCTCAGCTTTCTTATAAGGAGTGTACTACTTCAAATTCAAGAATGTAAGGCTTAGAAAGTTCCATAAAGAAAGCTGAACAAAACTTTTAAAGGACTAATATCTGCCTTTAGTAAAAACCAAATGGTTGATGTCTTACAGCTGCTCAACCTACTGAAAACACTGATTGTAATTGGAAGCTTTAGCAGCAGTGTTAGATCTGTCTACAATAAAAGCAGCCAGCAACCATACGATTCCTAGTACTCAGTTTATTCATATGTAGCCTCTTTATATTTACCTCTGTATACATAAGCATTTATTGATTTCTGCTGAAGATTCACTGAATTGACATGCCCATTGCTTGGGCACTAAGAAATATAAATATTACATCTTGAGACTGGACTAGAGTAAGAGAATCTCTGTCACTGTTTATCACATCATCAGTTACAATGAAAGGGTTTTTCCTTTTTAAAAACGCTCTTGCCTCACTGCACCAATCTGGTGCATAGGATTTAGGAAAAAGATTGTTGAAAAGGAGGTTTGAGAGAATACTTAAGACCAGAGATGAAAATAATTTCAACTAGAATTTATTCCAGAGGCTTTTCTTATCATTGTTATCATCTTTCCTTTTTATGCAATGATTATGATAATATATTGTAGTTTTAGTTCAACTCCCTGAGATTTACATTCACCACAAAGTCAGCTTGTTTATATTTTCAGTGTTAAGCAGTATGTTGAGCAATGTTTAAAATTCCCATTTAAGTGTTACCTACCAAAAAATTCTCATGACAGACAGTGATATAAGATATTAGGATATTTAAATTCAGTATATTGGATAGCAATGTAGATTTCTTTCATTGCACACAATCCCAGGAAATTATGATAACTAGACTCAGCACAACAAAATAAAAAAAAGCTCACAGCAAGATGTAGGTAGATAATTCTAATTCTTCCAGGAGGAAGAAGTTAGAGACCTGCTGAGTCACTTGGATCCTCATAAGTCTATGGGGCCTGATGGGATCCATCCTAGGGTGATGAGAGAGCTGGCGGATGAGCTTACCAAGCCGCTTTCCATCATTTATCAGCAGTCTTGGCTCACTGGAGAGGTCCCAGAAGACTGGAAGTTGGCCCATCCACAAGAAGGGCCGTAGGGACGATCCAGGTAACTACAGACCTGTCAGCCTGACCTTGGTTCCAGGCAAAATAATGGAACGGATAATCCTGGGTGCGATCATGCGGCACCTGCAGAATGAGGGAGAGATCAGGCCCAGCCAGCATGGATTTAGGAGAGGCAGGTCCTGCCTGACCAACCTGATTTCTTTTTACGACCGTGTGACTCACCTGGTGGATGAAAGGAAGGCTGTGGATGTGCTGTACCTGGACTTCAGCAAGGCCTTTGACACTGTCTCCCATAGTAGACTACTGGACAAGCTGGCAGCCCGTGGCTTGGACGGGAATGTTCTGTGCTGGGTTAGGAATTGGTTGGATGGCCGAGCCCAAAGGGTGGTAGTGAGTGGTGTCACATCCAGCTGGCGGCCGGTCACTAGTGGTGTTCCCCAGGGATTGGTGTTGGGCCCGGTCCTGTTTAATATCTTTATTGATGATCTGGATGAGGGGATCGAGTCCATCATTAGCAAGTTCGCAGATGACACCAAGCTGGGAGGAAGTGTCGATCTGCTAGAAGGTAGGAGGGCCCTACAAAGGGACCTTGACAGGCTGGAGAGATGGGCTGACTCCAATAGCATGAGGTTTAACAAGTCCAGATGCCGGGTCCTACACTTTGGACACAACAACCCCATGCAGAGCTATAGACTGGGTGCAGAGTGGCGGGAGAGCAGTCAGGCGGAAAGGGACTTGGGAGTGCTGGTGGACAGGGAACTCAACATGAGCCAGCAGTGCGCTCAAGTGGCAAAGAAGGCCAATGGTGTCCTGGCCTACATCAGGAATAGTGTGGCCAGCAGGACTAGGGAGGTCATCATCCCCTTCTACTCGGCACTGGCCAGGCTGCACCTTGAGTGCTGTGTCCAGTTCTGGGCCCCTCAGTTTAAGAAGGATGTTGAGATGCTGGAGTGTGTCCAGAGGAGAGTGATGAGGATGGTGAAGGGGCTGGAGCACAAGCCCTATGAGGAGCGACTGAGGGAGCTGGGGTTGTTTAGCCTGGAGAAGAGGAAGCTCAGGGGAGACCTTCTTACTCTCTACAACTACCTAAAGGGAGGTTGTGGTGAGGCAGGAGTTGGACTCTTCTCTCAGGTGACCAGTAACAGAACGAGAGGACACGGTCTCACGCTTCGCCAGGGGAGGTTTAGGATCGACATTAGGAAGAAGTTCTTCACTGAGAGGGTGATTTGTCGTTGGAATGTGCTGCCTGGGGAGGTGGTCGAGTCACCATCCCTGGAGGTGTTCAAAGAGAAATTGGATGAGGCACTTAGTGCCATGGTGTAGTTGACAAGTAGGAGTAGGTGTAGGTGTTGGGTCATAGGTTGGACTCGATGATCTCAAAGGTCTTTTCCAACCTTATGATAAGTGATACTGTGATAAAGATGGTCCCTGAATTAAGTACTTCAACAGAAGAAAGGTATGTGAGCGACAAAAATTGGAAAAAAATAACAGGAAATGGCCTAGTGCTAGGTTGCTGTAATATATAATAGCCAAATATCTCTCTTGCTAACCGAGAAGCCATCCTTTGGTCCAGACACTTAGTAGATAAATAGAAAAACTGAACAGTCCATTACCTCACATTTGCATAACAATTCCTCTAATTTTCTTATCTATCATTACTTTTTTATACTATTAATATTATCATTGTAGGCACTCAGATTCACCTGAGCTAACCCACTGGAATTCTTTAAACGCAATATTGCATTGACAGCCATTTTCCTTTGAAGCTTCTTAATACAATTTGAAGAAAATCTACAATATACTTCAAGAAAATGTTAAAAGTATTTATAATTTTCATAAGCACTTTGGCAAACATAGAGAAGGGGTGTTATAATTATGGAGTTAATTAGGCATTTTAATGCCTACACTGACTATTCATTATCATGGTATTTTCAGGGAAACTTGGATCCTTATAATACGTGCTAAGAAAATTTATTTTGGTCACTTAGGATGGGAGTTCCGACCTAAGATGTCTGCAACATAGTTTATATCTGTGCTAGTCACTGTATGAACGGTCAATGAGGAGAAATAGGCACTGTAATCCTGTAGTCAGATTTAGAAGGCTATTTTAGGATGCAGAGAATCACACTCTGGAAGTTCTTTTGTTCTCCACTGATTATAAGTGGAAGTATATATGATGAAGAAGACATCTATATTTTAGATATCTGTGTTCAGTTACATGAATTCACTCACAAATTGTGCACACACACTTTTATACATCTGGATATTATTCTAGAGAACTGCACAAATAAGGGAAAAACATTTCCTGTCTTATCTAAGGAACAGAGGGAGCCCTTGTTACTTTTCTTAAAGCAATATTCGAACACATATTGATATGTTAATCTATGACAACCATATTTGTGAGCATCCAATCTATACAGTTTTCCTTAGCATATCTGAGTTTTTCAGTGGAGCATGGCACAGAGAGAGGCAAGATATCCCTAAAGGAGACAGATTATATAAAGTTAGTGCAGAACCAGGCCAAAAAAACACTTGAGGTCCCAAAAGCAGTATAAATTCATTAGCATGGTCCTAATTAAATTTGCTGCCTAGGAGGACTTTTGATAAGTTCAGATTCATTTCTATACTAGCATGACTGTATTGCTTCCAGTTGTCGAATGAGTTAAGCCGGTGCTGTTCTGCGCTCCACACTTAATTGTACAGCAGAGGAAAGTGTAGCGACAAGCATAGCAAAACAGCCCCCTGCACCGAAATCTAGCAACAGGCGAATATTTCAGATGATACAGTGTGTGTTCATCAAACCTTTCTATGGTCTTAAACTAAAAACTTGCACATTGTAGTCCTATACTTTTATTTCTACCATATATACTTTACCTTATAAATGATTGAGAGAATAAGTTTTTAACTGAAAGTTCTTCAGCTAGGAAATTCATATTGCTGTGAGTCAAGATCTGTCTCCAGAAAGTTATTCAAAGGGAGAAAAAATGATTCCTCTGTCACTATGAAACCACCCATTGGTATGATTCTAGTACAGTTCTAGAAAGCTTAGTTGTGGATAGATGGATAGAGGGTCAGATAGGATGGTGCTACGGAAGTGGGAAAGAGCATGTTTTGAGTAAGGAGAAAGGGCGTAGCTACTCTGCTTTGCTCTTCACTTTATTCTTGTAAAGGTATGTACAGATACAACACACACAAGCCAGCCATTGCTGTGCTAAGTCTGACCTAGCTCTTATTCATGCAGATAATCACTTTTTCTCACTGGGACACATACTCATGCTCATGTCTGTCACGACTTGAAAGCACGGGAGGAAAGAAACTATGAGATTCCTCTCAGCAAATGAAACAGCTAAACTTTGTAAAGAGTAATAAAATGAAAGATATTGTCATAATGACATCTTAAAAGGAACAGCTGCTGTTGAAATTGCTGATACAGACTTCCATAGTATTCTTGTCTTTCTTTTTAGAGAATATTTTTGTGATTTAGAGTAGGTCTGTATCTAACTTGCATTTGTTCTATTGTATTTTGACAAATGCACTGAAGTTTTCTCTATATTACACAATTCCAAATTTAATTTGAACTGAGCAATCTGTATAAGCAGGTTTACAGAGAGGTCTGTGCTCTTAAAACCTACTGTAAAATCTATATATCAGAACAATCAGGAAGACTATTTTTTCAGAATAAATAACATAAAATAATTTTGACAAGTAGGAATGAATTGAAATTCATAAATTCATGCTTTTATATGTAATTAAGAAGATTTTTCTTCTAAATGTTATTACATCCAACATCCCCTACCCCTACTGTAGTGAATATTTAGCCTAGAAATACTCACAGAAGCATTGTATGATTAAGGCCTGTATGGACTTCATTATAAGACTGTTAAAATGTTTAAATTACTTGTAGTCTTTTATGGTCTCTTTTGAAAACTTTATTAAATTCATGCAGATATTTCAGGTTTTTAAAAGCAGGCTGCATTGTCATAGAGGTGCATATATAGCTGACTTCCACTGTGGCATCAGAGATCTAGTAGTGTGTTTTGTCTCTAAAAAGTAGTTGCCTTGCTTGCATTATGCATCAATATCAGTAGGACTCACAGAACACATAACAAGTCTGGCTGGAATTTTCCTGTTTATCAAGATAGATTTTGAATGATCCTTGAATAAGAAAAAAAAAAAAGAATCCCAAGAGGCAGTCATGTACAACATGCTCCTACAAGCATTTTGAAGTAAGATGAAGTCTGTCAGAAAACATATATTTTGGATTTCATCTTATGTTGTGTTTCAATAAGACTCAAGGTTTTAATTTGCAGTCATGGAATTTCATTTCCAAGGCATGGAATTTCTGCTGAATTTATGAACAATCTGGTATTGTGATATTAAACTTCTAATATACAGCTTCATTCAGAATTGGTATGCAGCATTTACGTTAAACAATATATTTCATACATGTACAAATTCAGACCCGTGAAAGCAGGGTGGGCTATGATTCCATGTGAACAACAAATGATAGTATAGAATAACAATGAGGTGGATATTCACAAAATAGGATGTATTAGCAAAGTACATAATGACAACATTTACAACTCCTATAATTTTTCAATCTACAATGTAACTGGATATAACAGGAAAGGTCAAATATGTAGTAATTTACTGTCCTCAGCAAGAATGATATAGTAGCTGCAAGGTCTCATCAACCTAAATGCCCAAAACATTTCCATTTGAGTCCTGGCAATATAAAGGCAAATTCTGATTAATTTAAAAGCCTATTGTCATTTAGCTTTTAATCTGAATAAAGAGGTCATACAGAACTGTCCCAAAACATACTTAGTGATATATTAATCATATATACATCATCATCTCCTTATCATAGTCAACATCTGTCTCTTGCATTTCCCTTAGTAATCTGAAAACTGCCACACCTCTTTCTCCCTCCAAAAAGACAACTCCTCCTGCAAATCACCTTCACAAAGAGCTACAATGTACTCTCAAACAGATTCAGAAAGCACATAGATCTATAGGGATGGTTTTATGTAACCAGACTAGTGGATATTATACTGTACCTTTTAAAAAAATGAATAGTACTGTGTCTATTTTAAATACTTATTTCCTGTTTTAGAGAACATAGCATTAAATCACAGATTATTGAAAATACAATACCAGAAAATAAATTTGATTTTCTCTTTTTTAAGAAATTCAAAACTCAACTTAATCTTGATTTTTTATAAAGCAGCTACTTTTCCTGTAGTTGTAAAATATTTTCTACTCAAGTGTGTCTCTGTAATATAATTATGAACCCTTCTGTATAGTGTTCCATGTTGACACTCTGTGATGTTCATGAGTTGTAGCAGAGGCCTCATACACTTTCATTCTTGGACTGATGTATAGTCTGTCATTAGAATAGATCTTGTCATTCCTTAATATTCTGTATTATTTTTAACAGTTGGAGAAAAAGTGCTGGATGATACTGTCTCACATTTCAGCTGGTTTAATTAGCAAAAACATCCTAAAAGAATGAAATTATACCCAACAGGGATTGTCTTATTTCAGTCTAAAATATTGAAGGGGCTGAAATATCCAAACCAGAAATATTTTTCTTAATACTATGAAAAGTTATTTCAATTTCAGGATCTTCTAAAAAACAAATCTTTACTTAGACTGTGTGCTTACTTCTTACAATGGCTGAAAGCGAAACAGCAATAAATACTTCAAGATTTTAATCATTTACAGACCCCTAAAGTACCAATTAGCATATTAACGCAATGGTTCATTGGTCTTATCCAAGAAGTTAAACTTCTAAATGACTAAATGAAAAGCTTTTATTACATGACTATGTGAAGACTCATATTACTTGCAAAGGAACAGAACAGGAAGGCGAGAGGAAAAAAATGCAACCTCCATATTTGATAAATTGTTCGGTCAAATAATTTCAAAGGTATCTTGTCTTTCTATAATTAGCCTAGCAATTAAAACTTGATGTATATACTCAAAATCATGTATGACTTCATAATTATGTTTTAATCTGCTAGTATCCTACTCAGGAAGATTATATAATTAATTCCTACATTTACTCATTATTATGTGTGTTTAAAAACATTCAGTATATTTCTACTGATTTCTCTCAGGAAAAAAACATCCAACCAACCAACTGTGCATGTTTAGATTTAGTGGGCAAGAGGTTTTACTAGTATATAGACTCAGTGCTGGAAAATGAAATGTGTGGGTATAACAGAGAACTGATGGAAGTTTCTTGATCTACTAACCAAGACAGATTTACTACAGTACCCCAAAAATTAATATAGAGTAGTCCCTAAACCCTTAAGTTGCATAAATCCTCTTGAAACTGAAGACTCTGAAACTTGGCTGTCTTTGGTCATACAAAGTGCTCCCCATGTCACCATTACCCCACAAGCAAGAAAAGTCCTGGCCAGTTTTCTGAGTGCACAGCTGTGATCTTCCAAAAAGGGTCTCTCTTGGCCAGACCTAGAGTCTTTTGGTACCATTCAGGGCTACAAGGCTGTGAATAAGAGAGGCTCTAAACCCTGCAGATTAATCAACTGCACCCTAACTTTTGTGTCCCAGGTTACGAAGGAGAGATTACGAATAGTGATGCTGCCTACAAGGAAATCTCTTAGGGCACGTGCTGTTCCAAGCACAGTACATTCACTCCTACCATGAGTACAAATTAGCAACACAAAAGAATAAAGGGGAATGCCAATGTTTAAAGCTGATCTCCTGTGGCTAAGGAAGAGATGTAGCAGAGGAAGGAATTTTTCTTTACATGTATGCAGCTGCAGGTAATAAAATACAGCTAGTGATACTATTGAAGTTGTAGAAGGTCGTTTTGCAGACAGATCTACATAATGAGATTTCTTCCAGATGGAAACACTTGATTTTACCCCGACCCTTTATTATAATAATTTTGTCATTGATGATTGAAAAGCTTTTGGAAGGCAAAGTAGGGTGCTCATACAGGTCCCCATTCTCAACAAAGGAGATCATAAACTTGTAGCTCCAGGAAATGGTGAAGATTTCACTTTGCCTTTTAATAATAAGATGTCTTTTCTCTTTCTCTTAAACAAAATTAGATCTGTTTCGCTGGTTCCTTTTTCATTGAGTGGTCTACTTATTTTCATTCCAAGATATTATGTCTTATATTATGGCTAAGTACACTTTGGAAAATGAACAGCTAATATTTCCAAATTGTTTACTAACAGCAGAATGGATACTGTATACTATCCGATAAAGTCTCCTCTAGGTTTTATAAACATTTCTATATTATTAGTCTTTAAGACATCATAGCCACAAAATGTGGAACTAAGATGTGACTGTACACAAGCACATGCGTATCTAGTGAGCACACAGTTGAAATACATGCACATATGGAGCCTCACAAATTGAAGTTGCAGTTGATGTGGAATCATTATGGTAGAAAAAACCAAACTTCATCTCCTGAAAAGTGTGCAAGTACTTGAGGTAGGGATGTGCACTGTGGAATGATGCGATTGGCAAAAACTTTAGCTGGAAGGAAGAAGAGGTTCTGAGTAGGCCTGGAGAGATGAGTAAGTTGTTGCTGCTGATGTGCATATCAATGGCCAACCAAGGCTAGGTTTAAGGGCCAAGCATGCCACATAAACAGATAAGAAACTGTCTTGTCATTAGTCTACTTTCTCATTCCATTTTGATCTGGTCCAAAGAGATTTTTTTCAAGACAGGAATGATGTAGGATGTAGTGAAGTCATAGGCAGTATAGCTGTGAGAGAGTCTATGCCATTTTGCAGCAATGAAGTTCAGAGCTCTTCATACAATCATTCCCTACAATAAGAAACCTGTAGGCTCTCTCTTCACACCTTTCCTGAGGACGAAGATATTTTTTTTTCTAATTGATTGACTGTTAAGTCAAAAAATCCCCACAACTCCTTGGCCAGCACAATGTGTTTTAAAGATTTCTTTAGTTAAGTATGGAAAATCCTTATGTGAGGGGGAGAGCTGCATTAGATAGGAAGAAAAAAGGTAAACATAAAAGTATATCGCCTGTATGACAGCTTAGTTTGCCACAGAATTTCAGCTCCTCAGAAGCCTGTGACCATAATAAAGAGACCAGCTGATGGATAAATAAACTAAAAAAACCAGTTATGTAAAGAGTAATAGTTATGTGAAGAGTGTGTACGGCTTATCAGAAAAGGAACCTTTCACCGGGACTAATTAACATGAAAAATTCATGAAACTCCTAAAGAGTAGCAGTTTCCAATATCTCTATGCAGTTAAGAAATCTTTGAATTGTTAGGGATCTTTGTTTTAAGTTCCTTCTGTAACAGAGTTCAAATAAGATACAAATTAAATCTTACTTTTTTATTCTTTTTGCATTCCCAAGCACCTTTTCCCATCAAAACAACGAACATAAACCCAGGTTCATTTTTTCAGATGCTACTTACATAAATTGAGTCCTGAGGGACCTAACGAGTTTTCTGTTAGTACTTGATCTTAGTCTTTAATGGGTGTTGGATCAGATCCTTAAAGAATAAAGACTAATTCAATACTGTCACCAGAATAAACCATTTTAAAGTACCAGATTATAGAATAATACAGGATTATATGTTTAAAAATAAACATGTCTTTTCCAACCAGGCAATTCTATGATTCTATATGCTAGATATATAGGTCATACCTGATTAGTCAGCACGGACTTACTCTCTGTTTCAAATAAACAGCCTTTCAAAGTTAACCTACATAAAATTTTAAATGTATTTTTCCAGCCCCTATCTGTGTTTCCAAATGTTAGTTAAGCAGAGTATGGAGGATACTTCCAAAAATCCCAGCATTTCTGTGCCAAGTTAATCTACTTCAGAAACTGCCCAGCACAATACTGTATCATAGTCAAACATGTTGAAATATGAGATGATTTATTCATGTATGCTAATATTCCCCAGACTCTTGTCATGTTACTTCCATCAGTATACAATTTGCTTGATGCATAATTTCAACAAGCGTTGCAAAAGTTTCGGGCAAGCATTTAGTAATCAAATGTATTCCATGAGGAGATTATATTTAAAGTTTCACAGTGTCTTTTCTTGGTTTCAAAGGAGTTTGGCACTTGACCTTTGCAGGTAGCTGTAACATTGAAACATATGTACCACTGGATTGCAAGAGGGATATTAATTTTTATCTTCCTTGCACCTTGCAGGAATACCCTGCTAGAGCTCAGTGTGCTTGCTAGGCAAATACATATCAGTTCGCCAGAAGTCTGAGCATTCTAATATGGTTGGATGCCTAGTATTTTAGATATACAGTATAAAACATAAGTAAAGAGCAATGCAAAGACAGATGACATCTGTAAATGGTACTGGCTTTTACAAATCTTGACAGCATCCACTGACCTATGGCATTAACATACTAGCTTTTCACTTTTTAAGACTTGAAGCGTGAAGAGCGGTCCAAACGCCATTTTGCAAAATTATAGACTCTAGCCAGCCCATAGGGGGAAAAGTGACAGTTACACAAAAGGAAGGTCAGTGCTTAATTCTGTTTTGCATGCAAGCAGACCAGCTACCGAATAGTTGCCTCATTATTTTCTTTTAACTATAGTCAAAGGACATGAATAAAAATTTGTGTCAAAACTAGCGTTCCCCCTTTAACTGACACACCTGTTCCAAACTCCGTTTGTACACATGTGAGATTTTCCAATATAAATCTTCAGGTTTTCTTCTTCTCTCCAAACACCTGATGAACTATGTGGATTATACCATGAGCGAAATCATTACCAGACACACTTCCTACTAATAGTAATAATAGCACCTAGAATTTAGTCAGCTTGACCAACCTGAAACTTCAAAACATAACCGGATTTCAGAGGTGCTTTGGGGATACCATGTGTAGTCACTAGACATTTGTTTGCTTCTGTTTTCTCTGCCAACAAAAAGATTCCTGCTACTGTCTACTGTATAAGACAAATGCTGCAGTGGCATTAACAAACAAACCAGGAAGAGCTTTTCACACCTTATTTCACAAGGACTGTTATCACCCAAATGGTATGCACCACCACACTTCACATGGTCAGTCTGCTGATGCTGTTCTTGTTCGACAGGAAAAATTACAGGCTCATGGTTGCATCTAATTAAGTGAACATGAAAATAAATGTGAAAAACATTTTGTATGCTGGTGTATGTACGTTGGACTAAGGGCAAAGGGGCAGGACCTGGGAAAAATGGACTGCTTTAAGTCATTTGATTTTTAAATTAACGAGGTCAAATAGCACTTAGATGACAAAACCCCTGTGGTTCCTCCTTGTATGAATTAGTCTCACTCAGCACCACTTTTTCAGTATACCAACCCATTGCCTTTAATTTTAGATTTTCAGAGGGGAAAAAAACTTGTATAAGTTTGTAATTTCTTATAAAGAACTGTTTAATATGTCAAAAACCTTTGGTCAAAGCTATCCTTCATTTCATGTTGTCTAGGCATATGCATGTCCCCATTTCCACTAGGTGATATATTTTCAAGGAAAACTGCATGATACTATGTAAATTTACTACATCTGCGTTGATCTGTGCTCAAGGTCATGTTGGCTCTTTTTGACTCAGGAGACTACTGGTACAAAAGGGCTGAGTACAGGAAAAAAAAGAAATGCATTTAGAAAGAAAAGTTAAAATAGAAGAAAACTTGGTAAGAAGGATTTCAAATTATTACACCACATCGGCAATTAAAAAAAAAAAAAGGAAATAAAAATCTGTCAGAATATTTCATTTTAAGATCTGTCACAATATAAATCAACATGAATGTTTGGTTCTTCATTAATATCTTCAGCACTCATTTGATTAAATAAGGTCTTAGTTCTGTGCTTTCTGTCTGACTGCACACTGCCTGTGCATATATGCACATGCCTATACAAACAAAGACAGCAAAAATGTGTAGGCACGCTCAGGAAAAAGACGACATGAGCCAAGAACAGACACATCTTTTTTTTTTTTTTTGGTAGAGGGAAAAGGGAATCTATTTTCCATCTATATTTGGTGTTACTAAATGTCCTCAGAACTGAGAAAACGTGATGAGGTTGAAACCACAGTTAGATGTTTCCCTGCAATAGAATTTTGAAAAGATTGGATGATGAAGCAACCTGTGTCATTTTGGAGGAAAAATAAGAACAATATGTCTCAATGTTGCCAAGACATAAAATCTTCTGTAAATAAAGTGTAGGGCAGATAATAACATTTTTGCCAAAGAAAATAATACCATCGGAAGGGCAGTTTTAAATATGTCCTCCTTAGCAGAGCAGAATCTACTAGAGGTTGTTGGGAAGATGTGGTCTTCCATATCAATAAAGGATGGTGCTATCTCTTGTTACTCTGCCCTGGAAAGTAACAGACTTCAGTGCACTTCTTGCACTTGACATCTAAATTTGCTGATACTGATAACAGTGTGATCCCGCTTTGCAGAGTACAAGACTTGCAGAGTGTGAGACTTTGTTAGCTGCTGAAGATTAGCTGTAATCTGGATAGCAAGTGTGTGTCAATAATTTTGTCTTTTTCTAACTTGTTAAAAATCAGTCCTTGTGTTGCTATCACTTTGGACTTCCATATAGTGTTTCATTGTGTTTTGTTTGTGCTGCTGGATGTTGTTTGTTTGGCTTTTTTTTATTTGGAATGAAGAAGACAAGAGTAGCTCCTATTTTCAAGCTAGTTTATCACCATATAATCAGAGATATTGATTTCACTGTAAACTTCTTATGTTTCTTCCATAGGCATGGAGGAAATCAAAGGATAATGTCATCTTTTGGCTCATGATTTAAAAACTGCTGCTAATGGATAGTGCAGTGAAATTACGTTTTCTCTTCCTCTTGTTTTAAGTACTATTAACAGGTGTTGGATTTCTTCAGTAGGGAGAAAAAAAGGGACACTATAGTGAATTCATTAATATTTCATAGTCTGATTCGCTTTCATCTTGTAAAGCTATGGTTTTCGCAATGATAAAATCATTCATAGCAGTAGAGCACTGGTATTCATTGGCAAATACAAAGTTGAGTATCATAAAAATTTAGATTTATTTGCTGTATGTAAACGTAGATCTATATCATATATTTTTCTTATGTATACATATACTAGTTATTCTTTTTAAAGACATTAATTTGAAAGTAATTTATTTGAACATGGAGTACACTAGTCCAGCATTGAAACTTGTCAATCATAGAGTAATGAAATCATAGAATGGATCAGTCTTTTATCTCCTTGCCTATACTGGCATTCATGCTCAAATGTCCATTTCACTGAATTACACTGATCTGAAATCAACTATTATACTGAAGGTTCTAACATCCTAAAATGGCACCTATTACTCCTTCTAAACTCTGATCTGACTGTTGGCAAATTGCAAACTAAACTTTAATTCCACATAACTCATTTATAACACTGCATAAGTATAGCTACTTTGTACCAAAAGAGAACCCACAAATCAGATAGAAAATAGGATAGTTAATTGCTACTTTTCATAGCTAAACATATACATTGGGTAATGTTACACCAAATTTGCTACATCAGTTACTCTCTTTGATTTTTACCATATCTTCATTGATTCCAGTATAAAGTTGGTATTTCAAAATATCATCACAGGTAGTATAGCAGACTGCTGAAAAATTATTGAAGTGTTGACTTTCTGTTTTACTGCAATGCAAATGCTAGTTTTCAAACTTGATAGATGAGGCTGTGAATCTGTACACGTTCACAAATCAACAAACAACTCTATTCAACCTCTACTAATGGCATACAGTACTATACAGCTTGTTCCCTCCTGACTGACAAGAAAACATTTCAGAAGGCAGGTAAAAGCTACGAGTCCACAGATATTTGGTAGAAAACCCTGCACATTCTGAAACCAATCAGGAAGTGTTTCCAAGGGAGCCAACAGCACCCATGGGAAAGGAATTGGGTTTACACCACCACTAACCTCATTCATCGCTTCCTGACACTGGCCTAGATAAAGTTTGTATTTTTTCCTGTAAATGCTGTTTTGTGAAGTGTAAATGCACCAGATGCAGTGACTTAATTTCAGACTAACACATTCTTTCAAAGCAACATGTAAAGTATTAGGCTTTCACTAATTGCATGCCATACGCATGAACATGTAAAAATCACAGGAAGAAAGCTATGTTTTACTTATATGATGGTAATTATTTTGTTTTGGATTCATAGCATATGATTATACGCTTTCAATATACATGGTGTCCTGCCCACACCGATGCATTTCAACAGTAATTACATTCATATTCTTACGCTAATGCCCATCATGATGGTATCTGAGTATTCTCCAAAGATTCAAGGTGATGTATGACAAGAAGTATAACTTCCACTTTGACTGAATATATTGTTTGCTGATGAATTATTTTTAGCTTGCTTTCTCTTCTCCCTGTACCTTTTTACTTCTATTTTTTACATATTTATGTTTAGAGAATTTTAAAGGAATAAAAATAGAAGACAGCACTATCCATTTTACGAGGATGTCTTTGTACATAAATGTTCTCCATGCACAAATAAAATCAGTTCAAGACACAAAAAATGTGACTGCGAAGGATGTGAAGGTAGCTTGCCGAACAGAATATATTTAGTCAGAGATGAGCTCATGCATGTGCTAGAATTTTAGCATGTTTAACCACTAATTGTTGCTAAAGGTACATAAGCAGATAAAAGCTTTTTTATCCTGAGGAAATGTGATGACAGAGCTTTCTCTATGAAATGAGCTGAGACTTGCTCCTTGCATCCTTTTGTGTCTCCTTACAGACTATCTTGAAATATAGAATCATCTTGAAATAAAGAATCTTATCTAGCAAATCTATATACGTCTCTCATGCTATCTCCCAAGTCCCAGATAGTAGCACTAGAGTGAAAGATAAAGGAAAAAAATACTAGCTGCATTTTCTTCGGAATTCTGCCACAGAAGAACATGAAGATGGAAACTATATCCTGACTGTACAGTTTATCCTTCTGTGGAAAATACAAAAAAGTGTGATCCTAATCACTGCTTTTCTGTGCAGCCTTGACCACATCCCTTCCATCAGATAGCACAAACATTTCTGACAGTTGAATCATCACTGTGGCAGGATTGCTGTTCCTGAAAAACCCTGTTCTGTAAATCTGCATAAAGTGAGCATACATGAGCCACATTCTGAAAACAGTAAAAGAAAAGAACATTTCTCTGAGGATGAATGGCTTTTTCTGATAATCTCCATCATATATTTTACTGTAGTCTAATCTGAACTGAGCATTCCCCTGAAACTTTAGTATGATGCCACTACCAAGGTCTTTTCCAACCTTATGATACTGTGATACTGTGATACCTTCATTCACCTTCACTGCATTACTGGATTACTGAGCAGCATTGTGATTTTGTTTCCAAACTGTTTGATTATGAGGTATGTTCTTTTTATGTGGTTTTCCTGTTGTTTTTTACTTTTCAAGTTAATTTATATTCCCTTTCACTTGAACATGTGGCAATACCAAGAAATGAGAACGCATAAAAATGTTTCCCGTCTTTTCCACTAAGCATATCTAGAAATGTACCACTTTTACCTACCTACACAGGATTCATATGACATTTCTCATACAGGACTATTGTTTTTATTTTGGTTACCCTTAGTCTTGTTAACCAGTCTGATTTCACAGCTGTTTGTCACCTTCTGTTTCTGAAACAGGATACTACCTAGGTCTTTGTACACTTACCTTGTGTATAGCAGGTTGGGACACACTTATTTCTGTTCCTCAAACAATCAAAAAGTCACACAGCTATAAAATTCATCATGAAATACTTAAATTTTTTTTTCATTCATTTTTTTTTTTTTCAATATGTAAACTCTCAGAATGCTCATACAGCAGTGCAAGGCTGTTTCTTCAATATATGGCACAATACTGAACCATTATGTCCAAAATAATGTGCAGCTCTATGAAAGAAAAAAACAATCCCTAGAAAAAACATCCTAAAAGAATCTCAGCGAAACTCAAGTATGAACATTATTATAAATGGTAGGAGATAAATCTCCTCTATAATTAAATTACCCTTAAAAACAGAGCTGTAAACTATTCTAATAATGTATTAAATAAAGACCTCATATATGGATATGTTTATACCCATTGGAATCACTTCTTTCAAAATTTCATTTCTATGTGAGACTGAAGTTTTGAAGGAAACATAACAATACAGATTAACACAACAGGTTTGGCTTTCACTAATTATACTTTTTCTACAACTGGCGGTACTCACCCAAAACTGATCATGTAGCCTTCATTATCAGTCAACAGAGAAAGACTGACACCTCCAGAGAGCTTTCATTATAAAACATACATTACTATTTTTACAACTTGATTACATCAGAAGACAAGTCAATAAAAACAGAAATTCTAATATATGCAGACAAAAACTATGATCAGAAAATATTATAAAAATATAGTGTGGAATCATATAAAATGACTGTTGGGCGAGATGTAATTCTGTTGGAACAGTTGAAAGGTAAGTCGGATGACAAGTGAATCATGGTTCCCTGTAACAACATCCCACCTGCACTACATTTCACACTATTGGCAGCATTAGAGAATCTACTTTAACAATATTTAGTGTTCATTTTTAAGACAGTGGGATTAGAAGAGTTCCCTGACATTTCAGATGAAAATCTTTCCTCGATCTTTCCCCATTGACTTACTTGATTAAATATCTATGATCTGATGCTGAAATATTCCTCATACAAAACATAATCTGCAAAATTGCAGTTCAGTATGTCTATATGTGCTCTTCTGTACAACAAAGATTTACAAAACCTAAAACCTCTTAAAAGCATGAATTGAATCAGTCTCTAATTATACTCAGCAACACTAGGCGTGATGTGCTGTTGTGCTAAATGTTATTGCTTTCTCTCACTGCTCTTATCAGGTACTATAAAGAAGAGAATATTCCTGATTTCATTATTTATAGACATTTTCAATCATGTGTCACGTGTTTTGCTGCTTGTGTTATAGCTATTTTGCAGTTTAATAGAAGACTTGATTCTTTAAGACTATCACTAAAGGTCTGAGGAGCACTGGGTTCACCAAAATATGTAAATGAGGGAAAAATACTCAGTAATTGTATTCACTGTGAATTTCACTTCTGATGTAGCTGCAACTGCATCCAGATCTCCAGTCTTTTAGTTCATACATACTTGCTAAATTCATATTGAGAACTGATATAAAGATACAGGAATCAGAAAAAAAAAATTATTCCTTACTTCTATTAAAGGTTAAAATGCAATCTGCAAATATTTTATGTAACAGTGGAGGAAATACAGTTGTTAAAATCTGCTTTCTATTCAGAAAGTCAAGATACAGAATTCAAAACGTGAACCCTCTTATTCACTTCTCAACTGCATTTTACCAGCTTGAGGTTTGTCAGTGATACACGAGTTGTGTCAACTAGCAAGTTTGCATCCTAAAAGGCAAAACATGCCAAGAGAAATAATATTTACATGGAACCCTCTTGCTTGCAGACAGACTCTCTTCTCACTACAATAGCTATGATTTTCAGTCTTTCCAATAATTTCTGACCAGTGCTAATACAGAAAAGCATCGATGGTAGCAATGGAAATATATAGCCTGTACCAAACGATCATTATACAGCTATTGTTAGGTTATTTGAATGTAAGGCTATAAGTACTGTGCAACAACTTCAAAGATAATACAAGTGTGGATTAAAAAGAAAAAAATGGAATCTAAGTCCCACACTTTCTCACCTAAGCCAGAGAGAGTCATGCATTAAAGAATTTTCTCTGCTTCCAGCAAATATCACATGGCAAGCCATGAGAGGTCACCGTCAAATCCAGAAACAGCAACATTAGAACCTGATGACATCCTCTATACTTCTGTTGGTGTATGCAATATTACAATATAATTAATCCTTGTTGTTTCAGTGAGATGGATCTTACTCTTCTTATTTAAGTGTTATAAAAAGGAAAATAATAATTAATTGCATTTGATCAAGTTGCAGCTACTGAGAGGGTAATTGCAAAAGTTTTGTACAACTGCACCATAAAGCCATTTTAACAATAGGTTTCTGTTTCCTTTGAGTTACATAAACACTTGATTCAGCCAGGAATTTTCATAATCTTCATGCTTTTAATAACATTTTTCCTTGTTTTGCTGGATATGAATCCCACTTTTATTTACACTTTCTGGAATGGTGAAGAAATGTGACTAGCACAAAGTGACTGCAGAGGAAAAGAACGCAACTTCATTCAGTTTTTGGTTATTGAGAAAAATTCCCCCAGTTCTTCATAATCTGTATTAAGTTCCTTTTCAAAACATAGGTGGTAACATTATTTTCAGAATAGTAAGTAGGGTTTCTGTAAACACCATCTTCAAAACCATCTTCTCTGTCACAATGGTCAAAGAAGATTTTGTGATCCTTAAAAATCAGAGTAGTGCACTAACTCATAAATGCTTCTTTACTTTTGGAGAATGTCTTGGGTGTTAAAAACAATATAATGCATGAGATTCTGAGAGGTATTGCCTCTTCCAAACTAGAAAGCAAATTCAGAATAAATTCAGTCTAATCAAGTTATCTTTGCACCTTCAAAAGTCAATATCGCACCTTCAGCTCACTGGGAAGAAATATTTCACTTTGCTATCAGCTCATCATCAACTGCCAGTTCACGGAAGGCAAGCAGTTCCTGGGGGTTTTTTCACTGCTTTTAATCTCTGGATATTGTGGCAGTCTTATCTGTGAATTTTCCTACACTGCTTAGTTCCTTAAAACCTTTAACATGATTTTAGCATAGATTTTGATTGATATTTTAATTTCCTTTATTAAAATACAATATATAAAAGGAAAGGAATCTTTTAAGCTCCCAGCTGACAATGAAATAGTACTTACATTGCCATAGGGAACTAACTTCCTATTAATACAATTGTATTTGACATTTCCATTAAAAAATCTTCCACTAGTGTTATATTATTGTGTCTGTGACAGCTCTCTGTGGGTTCTATGGTTACCTGCTGATTTTAGATTATCACTTTACTGCATTTTTTTCAACACACATAAGAGGTCCACTTTAGAAAAACATTAATTTGGTTTTGTTCTAAAAGGGTAGTAAGAAGAAATTTATTGACTTCACTTAAACTTTTGCATAGTAAGTGTATGTGATGATATTAATGTAAAGATATTTAAAGATCCCCTTGCTTAAAGGAAAATTGAAATTAAACTCTGGAAGTCTTATAAAACACTGCTAATTTTATTTCTGTTAAATGCAGGCTTTTGTAATGTAAAAGAACACCTCTCAAGAAACACCACAAAACACAGGAAGCCAGACATAAGTGAAAAAGGAATATGCAAGGAAAACCACTAAACCAATTAGACAAAATCTCAGAACTAGCTAATTTAGCTTAAATTCTGAAGAATATGATTTCTGTCATGTTCCCATCATAAGATACTTTTAGGGATACACAGCAGTTTGTGAAGCGCAGAAAACTGAACTTTTATGCTTTCAAAATCATTAGACCTTTGAACATACTTATATAAATGTGACTGTAGTAGTAATATATGATTTCAAGCACCACTTCATAATGCAATTCAGACAGCAATTTAAAGAGTGTTAACAGTAACATCACAAGGTCAGGTAGTTATCTCAATAGCAAAAATTAGTTTTCATAGAGTATCATTTGTACACAAATTATTTATTCAGGTACTTGATATATTCTGTTTGGGAGCTTGACCTCTGCATTGCCATCTGCTGATTGTAAATTTTGTGAAAAACATTGCTCCAACCTCAGATTTTTTCTTGTTCAGAAGATTATCCTTTCTACATTATTTAACTACCTGTCATTTGACCTTGTCTTGAAAATCATTGTATGCTTCTCATGTCACTGCATTCACTGTTGACAGCTGGTGTTTATCACCAGAAGCTGTAGGGGGAAAATTACTTAGTGTACAGCCTAGCCCTCTTACAAAAGTAGCTCAAATAAAAAATAAATAGAAATGAGCAGTCCCTAAATACCAGCAGCACTTCAACAAACGTGGGGAATGCACAATGGTTGTATCAGATTTCATTGTACAGCTGCTGTCAGAATTCCTGCTGTTCAAGAAAACAGCTGAACTGATATCTGCGGTTTCTAATATCAGAAAGTGCTAGCTTTAAAATATGTCAAAATGCAGTACCTTAGTCTGCAGTTCTCCTGTTTTCTGTGGTGGGCTAAAACCTAAACAAGGTAGTGACTGATCGCTATTTGCCCTGCTCTTATAATCATCCATTACTGGCAACTGTCAGAGACAAATTCTGGGTTAGACAGACCTCTGTGCTCAGCTGGTATGGCAGCTCCTCTGTTTTGATAAAACACCTGTCAGATGCAGAAAGCAGCATCAGGACGGTGATGCAGGGGACATCATATTTCAGGTGTGAAATACAATTTCAGTCCTGGACAAGCCTGGTTAGAAAAACTGCACTATGTTTTCATTTAAAGGCATCAACTCTTGCATCATAGACAAATACAAGAATTTACCCTTTGGTAACTGAAAATACACTTGGTTGCAGCTTGATGTGTTAATCCTGCCAACGCTTTTGTAGTGATGACATGAGTTGCTGGAATAGGTACATTTCACTTAAGGTACAACAGACAGTCCCTTTCCTTCACTTGCACTGATCGACGTTCATTAGCTCCTTTAAAACCCATTCTCCTCATTTTACTTTTCTACCATCTGAAAGCTGTGAATGGCGTATGCAGGGGGCTGAGAAGGGCTCCATTGATGGGAATGAAAATCCATTAAGAGAGTTAATGTAAAGACAATAACCCTTGCTCATGAAGTACCTGATTATGGATCATAGGGTTATTGAAAAGCAATTGGAAGTGTAGCAAAAACTCAGTCTAAGAGTTTAAGACTACTAATATTCTTCCCTGAGCATCCAGTTGACCACTGCTAGGTAGATCTTTGTTTTCACACAGTAAAGCTTTGACACATTAAAGAGAACATGAAATTATATTATCTACAACAAGCTTTAGTTCTGCTTTCTTGCCTAATCTTTTTTTTTTATACTAAAAATTTACGACTTAGACTTGCAAACTGTGAAGTCTGCCTTACTTATAAAGATATATGGACTGCATCTACAGAACTAATTCTATATATACAACCATAAAACTAATTAGGTTTTATGATAATTTCTTGGATTATCACACGAATAATTAAGATGGGATAGACATACTTAGTTTGAACGCAAAGCTGGAAAACTGCAAAAAGGTTTGCATTGCAAAGCTTTCGCAGCGCAGTATTAACTTAAAGGGGCTCAGTCACTCTAACAGGTAATCCTCCTATGTATACTATCACATATGCAGCCCTCACTTCTAGTTGACGAGTAAAAGTTAGAACAACAAAGGGATAGAGAAATGACTGATGACTATTCTTGCACATTAAAGCCTAGTGGTTTCACTCACATGTGACTCTTAATAGATTTTTCAGTCTTGCGGATTGTGGGCTGTGGAAATTGAACAAGTGGCACAGCATCTAATTCCTGTTGTAGGAAACAAATAACAGTTTTCACTGTTCTTTAAAGTGTGGTCATACAAATAGGATGACCTTTAGGGTGGTCCTGTGTATTTTGTTCTGTCCTTAAATATGATAAAAGTATTCCATAAAAGAGAAAATAGCTATTAATTAACAAGATTTTTATAGATTTTTTATAGATCATTGATAAAAATGTTCCACTGTTTTTCCATTTGCTCACAGCAAAGAAATTTGGAAACCTGCGTCACTAGCAAAAATTTGCATTTCATACAATGCTTCAAACTTACTTTTAAAACAGGAAATAGCACTTCTATGTTTCCTTGAAATGAATTTAAGTCTTCTCAAATAATGTTTTGATTAATTACATGTAAATGAATTCTAAGAAGTCTACTGAGGGATTTCTTCAGTTGTCAAGGTGATTTTTAATTAATGTAAAACTGAGTTTCTTTCTTGGTTTCCATCAGTACCTACAATGCTACTACAGGAGCTAAAGCTCATCTTCATAAGGCTTACTTAATGCTTTAAGTATTTATGTAGCTTAGTGTTATATATAGATATAAATTAGTAAAATAAACACTACAGCACTTGTCTGTTTTTACATAAGAACTAGTACTACCAATTCACAGAATCTAACCAGTTTGGGTGGATCATGAGCAACAAAATTCTAAACCATCTAATTATTTTTCCTAGAAAAACCATGGTTAGACGCAGCAGCAAAACTATCCGAAAAATGCAAGGCTTCCTGATGAAACCTTCAAATACCCCAGCTCACCTTCCTACAACATCTCCAACACAAAGTAATTTAATTACAACAAAACACATCTAATATCTGATAATTTTGGTTCTAATGTTTTCTGACAAGTATGAATTCAATATTTTTGTAGTCAACACAAGTAATAAAGGCAGATCTAAAAGAGGATTCAATTAGATGACAATATTACATACTGCTATGCTCTGACAATCAGCAAAAGTCAGTCTTTTTATGTATTTGAACTACAATTCAAAAGCTTCGGCATGTGGGATGAAATTAAAGAACACAAAGGAATGTTCTTCTTCTCCAGTGGACTAATAATTTCATTCACTTTATTTCATGGGGTTTATATTCCAGTGTCAGCTTCAATTTCAGTGAACTCTTTTTTTCCGTAGCCTCTTCAGAGGCCAGAAGGAACTCTTATAGTCATCTGGTCTTTTCATAACACAGGCTATAAAAAAATCATGCAATAATTCAGGAATTAAGTCCTTCATTTCTTCTAGGGTTATCATATGTGTCTGAGAGAAATGTGATGACTTGAATTTAAAGTCACGGAGCAACTACCACACCACTGAAAACATTTTCCCAATGAATACATACGAAAGTATTGCAACCTCATCTAGACTGATCTTTTATCTAGTTTCAGATTCCGTGTACAGGTTTTTTTACTTCTGCTATACTATAGCGCTGTTTATCATTAGAAATCATGTATTCATTTGGAACCTTAGAATAAGCCACCCTTCACTTTCTACTTACTAAACTAGAGAACTACTTTAAAATTATAATGCAGGAGATAAATCTGAATGTAACCACTTTTAATCCTCTAGTAATTAGTTTGCATCAACAGCTTTTAAAGCACCATCACCAGAACTGAACATAGTCCTTCAGTAACAATATCACTGATGCTGCATACTAAGTAATACTTCTTCCTAATTATGGCAAAACTTTGTTTCTTTAAAAAACATGTCAATACCTTTTACAGTCGTACCATGCCAAATCACTGTTGATACAGTAGCATCTGTAGAGAGGGATCTATATCTAGAAAGGCAAGGAGGCTGGTGAGGAGGCTGGAGAATAAGCCCTATGAGGAGAGACTGAGGGAACTGGGGTTGTTTAGCTTGGAGAAGAGGAGGCTGAGAGGAGACCTCATCACTGCCTACAACTGCCTGAAAGGAGGTTGTGACGGGGTGGGTGCTGGGCTCTTCTCACAAGTGACAAGCGACAGGACAAGAGGAAATGGCCGCAAGTTGCACCACAGGACATTAGGAAGAATTTCTTTACTGAAAGAGTGGTCAGGGATTGGAACAGGCTGCCCAGGGAGGTGGTAGAGTCCCCATCCCTGGAGGTGTTTAAAAGATGGGGAGGTGAGTTCCTTAGGGACATGGTTTACTAGGGACACAGGCACAGCTGGACTCGATGATCTGAGAGGTCTCTTCCAACCTTATGAATCTATGATCCTATGATTCTATGATATAGCCATGAAAATTAGACTGCTGGATTATGGTCCAATTTCAGTATTTATTTCTTATTTTATGTATTTTCTTGAGTTTTTTGTAAACCTCTGATCTCCAGATTTTTGGAGACTCTTCCACAAAGGGAAAGCAAAGAACCAATCATTCTGTCTATGCGCAATTTTTAGACATGTGGCTTGATCTAGGAAATGTTAGGTATCAAACATCGGTAAGACTACAGTCTAGCAGAAGACTTTGGTACCTATATATTATCTGCCATTATATCTTATTTCCAATGGAGAATTTAAGGAGCTGTAATTCCTGTTACTGAAGTATTAAGAGCCAAGGAGACATAAACCAACCAGTCTGCCGAAGCTCAATCTGAGCCACCCTGTAGGAAACACTGCAGTGGGCATCTCTGCAATCCTTTCTCATCCTTGCCTGTAAGGGGCTCAGATACCATGCTCTGCATTTCGGGCAAAACTGTTTTTACATTTGCTACCACCAGTCTACAAATACAACTCTGTGAAATCTTTCAAAGAGTTTATATTTTTATTAAAAAATGAGTCAGAAAAAGATTATTCCTTTTATATTTTCTCCCATGATTGTTTTATGTAAAGTACAAAAGTTAATCCTCGCATCAGGCACCACAAAAGGTTCTTTCTTACAGATGCATTCCTTAAATTACTGGGTCACATGTTCATGTTGCATTTTATACTCTTTCTTTAGCTCAACAACACTTAAAGATGTTTTTTTAAACAATGGAAGTACTTTATAAGAAGAAATAGAAAGTTTCCACACCCAGCCTACATGCCAGTCAGCTTTTGTTCCCTCCAGAGTACTGTACCCTCTGACACCCTCATTCCTGGGCAACCTTCACTCTGTCATGCAAAGGCGCTGCCACATGTTATATATCATCAAACATAACTATCTGTGTTTGAAACAAATTGTGAGGATTTCTAAGGGTAGAAGTATAGAGACTCTGGAAAACATTTTGTTTCTTCAGCACACACAGAAGTGGACAGCACTTACCGAGTAAATTTAGATAGATACTGAAGAGATCTGTGCCTATAAAGTTCTACCTCTACACAGGCTGTAAGAAACTTAAAGAGATTAAAAACAGTTTCAGACAAGGCAGGCAGGTGAAAGAAGGCTTTCTGATCACTGACACTACATTTCCTTCAGCTTACTGTATTTGGTCAGCGGCTGTCCCATATGTCTGCAATTCCAACATCAGAAACTCTCAGGTAGGCAGATCCCAGAAAGATACTCAATAGATGTTTCAATAACTCATCTTCTTTTGAGATTACACTATATGAGCATAATTTTCTACATTTTGGGGGCAAGTGGAGAAAAATATATCTTTTCATTGATGTATTTATCTATGAATAAATAGAGAAAACTGAACACATATAAAAAAATATTTTATTGAACTTATATTGAAATCCTAGAATACCAGTATGTTATAGTCCCTAAGAGCAATAGTTCATTCCAGAAACTAATTTCAAATACATCATTTTATGATGCAGGTGGAAAAGTTGAATAAAGGGCTTTGTATGTAAAAAGAGAGAAAATAAAATCTTCAAAAAAATGAAAAAAAGTTACTAGAGATGGAAAGAATGCAGATAGTGACCAAAATACCTTCCTTAAGATTATACTAAAAATCTTTATCTTTGAGTTAAGATGGCACTTACCTGAAAAATAGAGAGGTACATCTAATAAGTAATGCAGTTTTTCTGAAAGGAATGCTGAGAACATCCAAATATTACATAATATTTGGGAAAATAAATGAGATGGCAAGAACAGAAAATTGTGGGAATATTTTCTTTGAAAATTCTTCCCTTCCCTTCCCTTCCCTTCCCTTCCCTTCCCTTCCCTTCCCTTCCCTTCCCTTCCCTTCCCTTCCCTTCCCTTCCCTTCCCTTCCCTTCCCTTCCCTTCCCTTCCCTTCCCTTCCCTTCCCTTCCCTTCCCTTCCCTTCCCTTCCCTTCCCTTCCCTTCCCTTCCCTTCCCTTCCCTTCCCTTCCCTTCCCTTCCCTTCCCTCTATAAGGAAGCAGATATTTCACTTCCCTCACAAGGTTAACAACTGACAGGGCTAAAAACGCTTTGAAAAAAATCAAACTACATATGATGCCCAGGAAAACAAAACAATTTAACAGATAACAACGTCTGCAAGGTTTGAAGTCAAAACTATGACTTTCAAAAGTCAGTGTTAAAATGAGACCGTAGTAAAACTAAATAGACAAACCCAAATATTTTTTAAAAAATTAAAAGCCGACAGGGCAGTCCATAGATAATCACATACATAATTTAAAGCAAAAAAAATGATAATCCAGTTCAGTTAAACCTCTGGAAATAAAACCAGTCTTGCACTATTCCAGATCTCCCAATTAAGTTGTAAAAGCTGTACATTCAATGTTATTAAACTAACTAAAAAACCACATTCTATATCACTCCCATTTTTATTCTGATTTGTCATGAACAGAATCTGTCTTACTGAGTGCAATGGTGCATTATCATTAATCCATTTTTAAACATAAAAGACTTTTAAGGTCATTCTTAATTACTGAAAGGTCAAAACTCTTTCTAACTTAAGGCTTTGGATGCATCACTGTGCTTCAGCAAATTTACCTGTTTGGATTCATATAGACATTTGAGAATTAGACTAGCTTATCCCACTGGGTTTCCATCATTTAACTAACAGTTATTTCTGGGCAGGAAATAAGATAAGCTTCTTTCACCAAAATAATAAGCAGTATCGTCAATAAAAACAAAATACTGAATAAAACTAAAAGGGGGAATCTGTTAATCTGTTAATTTCTCATGGAACTAAAAAATTACTGAAGGAAGTAAAAGAAATGTCAAAGAATAAATGTCAACAGTAGCATTATAAGGGCAGAATCAAGGAGAAAGAAAATATCAAGGGAATGTTTTACCTAATATACAGCCTTTTAAGTTGCTTCACATCTAGAAATTAGACAATTCAACAATAAGCTTAAATTATTTGCAGGAAACCTGTCTGTGGGGCATTTTGCTTTTCATAAGCTACACACTAGATATACTACCAGTACAATTTACAGAGCCCCTTTGATTTAGCTTACTGAACAATATCCATAGCATTACAAACAAGCAACTATCACCTAGAAATTGCTTTTCCACCCTGTAAAGTCACAGAATTCTCTGGAATTTATCTATTCTGCAATGAAGTCTGTTTGGTTTGCGATAACATGTTTTGTATTTTCTCATTCCTCATTATCACGATTGTCTTTGTAAATTGGAAATCCATTTAGATCAGTCAGTGCTACCGAGCCATGGAGAAGACGTTTTACCTTGATTTTGTTCTCAGTGCAGCAGTGAAAGTAGATATCTATCTTAGTAAATATTTTCCTGTGCAAACTCATTTTCAGTGCTCAGTGACATGATTTACTTCATAACATAAATCAAAATTCAAGTATAGTAGGGAAGTATTGGTTCACCTGTGGTTTCAAAGCCTTTCTTGCAAATATTCACCCATCCTAGCACATATCTCTGAATGAATTTCCCGTTAGAGCTTGCCATTGCTACATGTTGAAAAGCAAAAATGACCAGATAAAAGATGTGGGCTTATGCAATGGAAGAAATATAGCAAGACTAACCATATAGCTCTAGCTGTTGTGCCCAGGATGGAAGATCCAATGACCTTCTCAATCTCACTCCTTAGAGGTCTTGAATAAGAACTTAAAATACAAGAAACAGATGGAAATGTCAGCTGGAAGTCTGTAGTGCAAAATTCTGAACGAGAAGGAAAATTAATATAATATTCTTACCCTAGATACTTCTCATAGATGATAGAGCTATATATTATTCTTCTCTGAATGACTGCACACTTTTGCTGTGACATTTTTACACTTTTGAAAATACAGTTCCACAGTTCCTCTTGTTTTAATGAGGCATGTATGGAAACTGGATTTTATCTGACTACACTAAAACTTGCATTAATTTGAAGTGAAAAATGTCAGGTAGATTTTCCTCCCCAAGCCATTCCACAAATCAAACATTTTGGATCAACTTCAATAGAAGATGGATGAGTGAATTTCCTTCCACGGTATTATGCATAAATTAAAAGCAAATGCTTTGTGTTGAAGAAATAAACAAAGAATATCAAAAACCTATAGTTTATATTGTTTTTTCTGGATCTTCAGAAGACTTGTTTAAATATTCACTGCTATGGAGACTAAACCATGTAATTAAATATCTTTCTTCAACAGAAGGAATACGTTTCCCCTTCTCTATGGGCTACGTTTTACCACAGTGGTCATAGCACTGACCAAGTTGATTGACACAGTTTGTAACTTGAATTAGTGAAAAGAAAATGTCTAGGGTAGCCATGAAAATGTTTACATGAATGTTATACAGCTACTTGCAAAAAGTAGGAAACTGTACTGCTCCACACTATTTTAAGATGCACTGCTGGTTTCTTCACACACCGGTAAAAGCCAAGACAATAGGTAAAAAGATTAGGCATCAGTAACTAGATTTTCATAGTTTTGTCAAGTGTATGTTCAGCTTCTCACTGGCATTATTTGTCATACAGCATTACAATGCCACCTTTTTCTTAACTGCATGTGCAATAAAATGAAATAGACAGTTCTCATTTAAATAAAAACTAGCTTGCAAGGAGACATGCTAAGACTGAAACACCTTTAAAATGAAGTGTTCTCTTAAAACACATTTTATGAACACCTAGAGACCAAGAAACCATAAACCACAGTTCCCACAGTCAATCTGAATTTGTATTTATGACACATTGTTCAGTAAAAGCAGAAATCTGCAAGAACTTTCAAGTCCATTATGTTTATCCCCACTCTGCTATACAGTTCGCTTTCATAAATTATTATTATTCTACCAAAAGAATCAAAATTATTCTTTGATGAGGAGTCTTTCTGAATCAGATATATCAGCTTTTCATCAGTCAAAAATTTTATTTTGATCTGACTTGTTCAGACAGCTTTTTTAGCTGCAAAATAATGAAAACTCCAAAGTACATTTTTTCTATTTTATTAGTATTATTTTATGTGAACAACAGTAGACTCAGTTCAATTAGCAAAAGTACATGGATAGATGCCTATTTCATGTTGAAGGGTGTTTAAGCAAATAAGAATTTTAGCTTTATTAGGAATAAGAATGAATGCTAAAACTTTAAGCCATTATTATCTTAAACCCCAGGAAATTTACTAGTATTACTCTAAACTGGCTCAGATAGTTACGGTCTAGCTTCAGCTGCATTGACTCATCATATGTTTCTAACCCAAAGGCAAAAATAAGACTTTGATTTCTCACATCTCGTAGAAGTATGAAGTTTTTTAGAAGTGATATCTTTCCACCACTTACTTGCAACACTTAAAACTAAAATAATAATATAATATAATATAATATAATATAATATAATATAATAATAATAATAATAATAATAATAATAATAATAAAATAAATCATTACCCTCTTTCCAACAAAAAAAATCCTATTGCCTTACCTCTAGGATTTCAAAGTAATGTCACCAGCAGCACCACTGGGACAACAGCAGGTTTTACATTATGAATGTGTTTTGGAATGTGCATTGAAGCAATGCTAGCCTTGCCAAAATTAATATAGAAGCATATGGCTGCCCAGCCCCCTGGCGTTGCCAGAATACACATAGGAGGAGGCACTGAATTAGTCCCAGACACTGCCAAAAGTCCAGATGAGCCAACATATACCAGCACATTTACACCTGGATTCAGAGACCATAGCAGTAAATGTCAGGGCTTTGGAAGCCTTCCTGAAACCTCATCAAACTTACCCAGCTTTACAGTTCTAAAATGAAATGAAAACATGAAATGTTCATAAAGGTGCTGAAGAGCTGTGTTAAATCACATTTGTAACCTTCTTTATTTAATTCTTCATCGCACACGATTTCCCTGAGCAGTTACTTTCAAATTTGGAGCAGCAATCCCTTCTTTTTTTAATATTCTCCCTCTTATTAACTGTGGTCCCCAACATGACTAACTTCATCCAGAAGAACATAAGGGCACCCTAAAATGAGTGCAGCATGGGAGGTCAGGAACAGGCATGCAGATTTAATGCATGTCTGAAAATTACATTCCAGTACAGTATTCAGGAACATCCTGCTACCACCTACTCCTCCTATACACACACAGAGGGAACGACAGGGCTGCCTCAGGTTCTTTTTGGAAATACTGGGTGGCTATTACCAGCAATTAAGAGTAGTTTTTTAATACAGTATCGCTGGCTTACCATAATTAGGATGCTTGACACTTCATATAAATGTCCTAAAAGGTCAAAATCATACTGATTGCTAATTCGGGGTCTGGAAGGACTTCCCTTTAAGTAAAGAATTTGGATTTGGGGGAGGTTTTTGCACCTTTCTTCAAAAGGCAAGATTTCTCCCATTCAAATCTTGCACATCTCCTGTAAATCTTTTTCTCCTTTTGCAGCGCTTGTGATTGCACAATGTTGCTGTGGCACTTTACTAAGCTGACGGAAACAAACCTATTGTAGGAGTCAGTTAGGCAGCCCTTAAATAATTTTCATATACTGCCTTATTAATGAAAGAGGTATCAGTGTATTTAGAAGTAGATTTGCAATGCAGTAATTATTCTATTTTTTACATTTGTTTTAAATTTTGATGTAATATTTCCTTCATGTATCTTAGTTCCGTTGCTTACTTTCCCTCTTTATAATATTCCTTGAATCAAGAATGTATCACTACAGAAGATGTAACTGAAATATGACAAAGATTTGAAAATTACTTTAGGCAATTTGATATATTTTATAATTCTCTGAATTAAATTCTGTCTTTGATTGTCTTGCCACTTATACTTCAACTTATAGGTGATACATCTCAGCACATGGAGTAAAAAAAAATGCATTAAAAATTCCCTGCTTACATACAATAAAACAAATACACATTGGATTTAAATGGTGTGGGAAGAAACTTAATGGAGTACAGCTTCCTCCTCTCATAAAACAACCCAAACAAAATGCTTATGAATTTATATTTATCTCCTGCATTAAGGGGAGAAATAGAGATTGTTTCTATTATTAAAAAGGAAAAAAAATGATTTCCAAGAATGACGGCATGGTACCAAATATTATGTAAAATAAAATGTGCAGTATTCTAAGACTTAAAAATAATAACAGAAACACTCATATATCCCATAATCAGAAGTCAAAAGATCAGGGCTTCAGAGTGAGAATTTAGTCTACCAGGTGTTTGAGGAGGATTAACATAACAAAGTATCTGAAAACCTAAAAAAAGCTGTTATTTATTGGAATTGCCACTGAAATAATCCAAGTGTGGCGAGGAGGTATGGCAGGGGAGATTACACCAGCAGATGGGAGCTGAAATGTGTGGACACAGGCTATTCAGGAAAGACCAGCTGGGAAAGCAAAAAAGAGAAGGTGAGCTCTGTGCAAAGGAGTGCACTGAATGCTTAGAGCTTGGCCTTGGGCCCGGTGATGACTTATCTTTCTCAGTTTCCATTGGCCAGGTGCTCAGATTTGTGGGAGTGAAGCCGTAACCACAGGGTATAAAGTGTCACACTTAGCTTCCAAAAGAGCAATGAGGACCAGGGAAACTACAGCTTGGTCGCATCATCCAGGTTTTGGGAAGGTTATGGATCAAATCCTCCTGGAGGCAATTTGCAAGCATATGAAGGATGAGAAGGGTTCTAGGAATAGCCACTTCAGGATCACCAAGGGAGAGTTGTGTCTGACCAGCTTGGTTGTTTCATGATGAGAGGACTGGCTATGGCTGGGATCTTAGCTATTGATCTAAAACAATTTGTTATAACTTCCTGGCATAAATGTAAAATAAGAGTAGAGGCAATTGTCTGAATACTCTGCAGAAGCATGAGAAACAGGAGTTGTGATAAAGAAAAAAAAAGATTTGCAGGTATATAGAAGCAGAGGACTGGAATAGTCAACATCATATAGACAGAAGTGTCCCTCATCAGTAAGGTACATTTCTTCAAAGAAATTGTAATTGAACTTCTGAGGTTCTTATTATTTTTATATTTAGGATTCCTTATGCCATATTTTCCATAGCAGCTGGTACATAGATGATGCATAGTCTACTATTGCTACTTGTTACTCCACTGCCTGAGGCTGAAGCACTTTGTGGCACTGTTTGGAAAAATGTTGATGATCCTGATTCATTACCAACACAGTTATAGCTGATCAGATGGCAGATGGTTTTCTAAGAAGTCAGAAATACACAGAATTCTATTAATCTAGAGTATGTACATCCCTTTGTGAGTAGAATATCATGGTTATGTATTAAAGCATTCGGAAGTTTGTCAGAAAAATTGCCTACACATATGCAGCTTTATAGCCTCTTTGACACATACATCTTAATATTTTAGTTACATGACTCATTATATTTCTTCTAGTTGTGTTTATTGTTATGCAAGGTGGTATTTTTTGTTGTTTTCCTTATTCAGTGTTTGACCCTCATACCTTGTAGCGCATATTATTCAAACTTCGTATTGAAAATAATTTAATCTTCATCATTGTTTCCATGGTGGTTTTGCTATAGTGAACGAATTCCTCATAAATACATAAATTCCTAACATTCAATTTATTGCAGCCATTTTTTGGTTTGAAAATTAATCACAGTCGTACTAAGATGCCCACTAGTTTTGGGCATGCAGTTTTGATCATTTAAGGTGTAGCTTCTTCATACACCAGTTTATAATATTGTCCTCATTCAGAGCAGTCTTAATTGATTTTATTTAGTATTGGAAACACAACTGTTCTGCAAATCCAACACCACATTTTTCCTGGTGTATCGAGAAAGTAAGGAACGTAATTACAACAGTATTTCATGCACTAGATGAAAGATATCTCTTTTGAAATTGAGTTGTAGGTTGCAGGAATTTCTTTTTCCTTCCCTTCAGACTCTGCCATCCTTTACAACTTTGTCTCTCTCTTTCCCTTAGGAGAGAACTAGCCTATCGCCTCTCACTTTCTCCTCTCATGGCTCTCTGGTCTGTAGGCTACTGCTTCCTACCAGAGATGGTCTAAATGATAGATACTTGAGCAATTTTTCTCAACAGAGATATTAAACTTTAAAATCTGCTGCTTCAATCTGAGAACGGAAAAAGGGCATCGGTTCCTGAAAGCCTGTCTTATTTTTCCACTGAGATACTACTTTTAATGTGGCTGCATTAACAACGGTATCATCTTATTTCACAGACATCAGTTCCATCTCTGCTGTTACACTTCCTCAAACTAGACAGAAATTAATCAAGGCTCCTATAGACAGCATCTTCTTTCAGTGCAGCCTGAGAGAACGAGGCATTGGATAAAGGCTTCTGTTTTAAATGTATGTGATCATAAAAGCAAAGACTATATTATCATTCATGTGTGCATACCTTAATTTATAGCATTCCCTATTGGTAGGTATTCTAAGTACTAATTCTAAGCGAAACTTCAGTAACGTCTCCTACTGTAGTTTTTAAAAAGTGTTTGCGTATTAATATGTAAACCACATATATATCACAAAGTATATATACACCTATACTCTCATTTATATGTTTATATTGGCTAGCTATGAACGTAAGTAAATTTCACTGAATCATCTGGAAGTATATTTAAAAAGATATTTTAATATTGTCATTTCCATTGGTTAGCATGAAGCACATTGTCTTTTGAATGAATATTAGTGCATAAATAGCAAATGGATGAACCTGGAAGGAAAGTCAAAACACACTGATTGGTAGAAAGAGGGAACGGCTGGGTAAAAAAAATAAAATAGCCGAACTTCCTACTTGTACTACGTACTTGTTTCCCTGCTATTTAAGAACTAACTAAACCAGCTGACAGCCAATCTCCTGCTAACTCTCACCCGTATTTATGTTATTTGTTCACCCTTTCCCACCCTTGCCTTCCCCCACATCCTTGTGATTCTGCTGTATAGATATCTCTTTGGACTTAGACTTCTGAAGGCAGATTCAAACTTCTGTATTTCACATTTAGTCATATGCAGTTCCTTGTTTCTTCTTTATAACCGTGCATCTGCTTTTCTCAACAGTGCCCCTGCCGGTGGGATCAAGGGAGAGGCAAGCTGCTACCCAAGCGGACAGCCTTCTCCAAGATGCTGCAGGAAGTCCCTTCTCCCACCATGGCTCAGGTTGCAAACGTGACTGTTGATCCACCGATGTAATTCTTATTTTATGTCAGAATAAACAGACCAAAGCTTGAGTAAAAGGAAAAGAGGTAAAAGCAATAACTAAGATTAAGATATGGCAAAGGTTGAAGAACAGGGGATTTTCTTCATTAAATATTTCCCTCGTGTCCTTCAATACTCACATAAATATCTACAGTGTTCAAGTTTGGCAGAAATCTGAGCCCTGATGATCTTTGTGATTCCGAGTGTGTTTAGTGGCTGATATTTATCACAGTAGCACAGTATCATAAGGTTGGAAAACACCTTTGAGATCATCGAGTCCAACCGATGACCCAACACCTACACCTACTCCTACTCATCAACTACACCATGTCACTAAGTGCCTCATCCAATCTCTCCTTAAACACTTCCAGGGACGGTGACTCCACCACCTCCCCAGGCAGCGCATTCCAATGGCCAATCACCCTCTCAGTAAAGAACTTCTTCCTAATGTCGAGCCTAAACCTCCCCTGGCGAAGCTTGAGACTATGTCCTCTTGTTCTGTCACCGGTCGCCTGAGAGAAGAGACCAACCCCTGCCTGACTACAGCCTCCTTTTAGGTAGTTGTAGAGAGCAGGGGTGTAAATACTGCTGTATTACTTTGTATACGTGTGATAGTGATGGTTGATAAGGCTGGGAAAGATTAAGCTGCTCATTGAAAGGTGAGTAAACCAGAGGAGGAGAAGGCTAAACAAGAACATGTAGATCCCAGTTGCGCAAAGCAAGAGTGTACTGTTTGAGATTTGCACAGATGTCTGCAAGCAGCTTGTGGCCCTCAGGCATTTTACTGATGAAACTTTGGTTAGAGGAGTCAGAAGTTGACTACAGTTAGATTGATAAGAAAAAAATCTTGTTGCCATACTTGCACACCAGTACAAAAACATGGCAAATGAGAAAAAAAGAAAAGGATTCAGGCACAGGAAGCCTATCAACTTTCAAGCTGAGAAATACTTCCAGATGTATTGCAACTGCTGCATATCCTAAGTTATCCTAAGTTTTGAGACAATGAGACCAGATGACCAATCTTTTGAATTTCCCTCATCTCAGAAACTAAAGTCAGTGATTTACCGAAACTCATCATATTTTAAGAACCAACCCAAAACACGTCATATGATTTCCTATGGTGAATGTTAACTATTACATCATAAATTAAATCCTAGATATTCTCTTTTCTAAAATCACAGACATCAAGGCTTTTCTTCACAGTACACACGGTATGCTTCACAGGCTAAAAACTCATTAAAAATCTCTGGCATACCTGTGTTCCTTAAATGTGGACTTGAAAGACAGGATGGTATCGGTTTGCTAAATTTGCATCACTTGCTCTGCAGTCAGAGCAATAGCTGCTAAGCCTAAATCCAGCTGTTAATGAGGATATTTCAAATAACACTCTGATGCATACATGCCTAGATAGACAACTACTGACATGATAAAAGGGGGTCAAACAGCCACAGCATACTGGACCGCTATTGTGGAAGCATTTGTAAAGGGAAAAAAAAGAGACACTTTTAAGTCTATTAAAAATTTTATTGAAAAGTAGCACAGAGATTTTTTGAACAGGTGTAATATAATGAGGCAGCCTGAAATCAGACAGGATTTAAGCTGCTGCATTTGGTATTAACTGAGTCTCAATATGGCAATATTTTGAAGGTGGGAAAATGTAACTTAAGATACAGCAAGCACCACATTCTCAAAAATAGATTGGAAACCATAGCATTCAGAGGGATTTTTTCACACCTAATACATGGAAATGGTGTTTTCAGAGGATATTGAAAGCTATTGCCTGAGAGGGAACAAAGTTACTGCATGGGAACAAAAAGCTGTTTGAAGCAGAGCAATGATTTGAAACAATTATTTTGTGTCTGGAACCAGGCCACAGGTAGGCAAGACAATCAACGAAAATTAAACAGGATCTTAGTAGCTGGAATACAATAATTCTCTATATTCATTACAATTAGAACACTTGTCTCACATACATAGGGGACAGATTTTCTTATACCTCAGCATCAGAGAGAAAAAAATAAAAGGCTGAGAGTTCACCCACCCACTTTCTTAGAGAGGTGTGTGTTCCAATACAGGTTTTGAAATTTAGATTGTTATGTAATGACAAGAGACTCTGCAACAGATGAGCTGAAGCTGACCTTAATATCAGCTCAGCTTCATGTCAGCTTTAGCTGAAATTGCTGGATTCAGACACTGAGTGAAATTTGATACATAGATATTCAGACTAAATTGTCCAGCAATGCCTTCTGCTTTAAATGATGGGCTAGATTAGTTAGCCCTGGTTCAGACATTGGTCATTTAAGTCTCAACTACTCATTCTAGGCTGCCTTTACAATCTATGAAGGGAAATTAATCTAATGCTAAGAAAGAATCTAAGAAGAGTAAGACGAATTACTCTCTGGAATGCTTATCTCTGCTGACTTTAAAAGAAACCTATGGAACTGGCTGGGATTTACATCTCTGTGCTTTAGGTGTACCAAGGCTGGGCAGATCTCTCTTTCCAAGAACGGGAGTTTTTTTCCCCCGAGTTTGTGTTTTAAAACATAAGGAAGTGCTTCCATTTTTGTTACTGAATCCTATATATCCTTGAAGAAGTTTAAAATATATGAAAAGCCCATTCATATTTCCTGTTCTTTCTAAACACATTGCTTTGCTATATCTTTCTTTCCATCATTAAAATGTAATGCATTGTAAATGCACTACACAATTCCAGCAGCTGAGAGGGAAGAGTACTATTGTCACACACAAATAAGCCAAAGCTTATAAGGATAAAGCCAGCAATGAAAAGTTAAGAACTTAACAGAAGGAGTGCAAAAAAGAAGAGGGTTTGAGAGAGAAACCTTCTTTGACAGCTGTCCCTTTATAAGCCTGGAACTCTTCATGGGAAGGCAGAATAATTTCTGGTTAACATGGTGTCAGCAACACCCGAATCAGATACTTCATTTTGAGAGAAGTCTCCAGATACCTCCACACAGTTTGAAATTATTAATTTTTCTTTCTTTTTTTTAAATTATTTGTTAATAATTTTAAATATATGCTTGGTATTCTTATACTAACTCATACAGAGATGGATTTAACTGGGATGTGTTTCCTCCAGAAAACCACCTGCATACATATTGCATATTAACAAGAAATATGCCTCTGCCCACATTAGAAATTAAATAATTTCAAGGAAGAAAGGTGTGTGATAGCATTGTTTGACCCAGTTTTTTTCAAATCTAATAATAATATAGACTTCACAAAGGAAAATACTGCCTCAGTAATGGCTGGATTACACAAAACCTCTCTGCTCACTGTTGTCCCTGATGTGTCAGTCAACAGCCTCAATGGATGAGTTTGATACGGGTTTCAGTGTGCCTTGCCACGTTCAGTATCCTTGCACACTTGTGGTAGGAGTCATATTGTTGGAAGGGCTAACCACGAGTATGTTCTGCTTTTTAATACAAATATGGTATATTTTAAAGCTTTCTTGATGCTTCTATGACCATCAAAACCAAAATTACTTTTTTTTTTTTTTACGAGAGATGTTTCTTACTGGACATGGATGCACTTAACACTGACATAATTATCAGAAGAGTATGTTACAGTAAGAACAGTAATAATGTAAGTATAGCATAACTGTGCAGGGATATGTAACAAAGCTACAGAATTACTGACCAAATAAGCAAAACCAAGATTCAAATACGAGATCCCAGCATTCTTCCAGAAGTGATACAGAGTGCTATGGGTAATGAATACAAAGAAGGATCTGTTCAGATGAAGAATGGTTACATACCACTCCCTAAGCCTAGACAGACTGTAGACAATTTTTCCATGGTAACCAACCAAAGTAACGTTAATAGTTCTAGCAGATGGAGGATTATTACCTTGTCAAAAATAGGGACCCTAAATTAAAGTTAGTCTCATAATCAAAACTGATAACAAGAAAACTCTTCTTAAGTAAATAAATCAAGTTGGCAAAACATAAAGTATGTTTGCAGATGCAAAGGGTGATACTTAGGAAAAAGTGCCCTTTCAGCTACTAATCTGTCTCATCTTCTGAGGTGTCCCCAGAAGCCAATTGTGGAAGTTACATACTTTCTGTTTGTCTGGACTGCTTTCCTATTATTAGTTAATTACAATTATTACTTTTAATCTTAGACAGTCCTTGATATAAAGTTAAGTTATGCAAACGGAACCCAATCTGGAGACCAACAAAATGCATCTGTTTCTTACACAAAATCTTACTCTAACTCTACCTGAACTTATTTTTTCTGCATCTGTATCTCTAATTAGGTAGGGCCGCATCTCCTTTATTTATTGATTATTAAAAAGAAGCCAAGTAACCTATTTCAGTGAATTTATAAAAAAAAACCTATTTAAATTTCAGCCTATAACCACATCAACTTGCATAACTCCTTATTCACGCACCCAGATGATTTATCATTAATGGACTTTGACAAAATCGTGATAGAATAAAACTTAATAAATGAAATAAAACTACTCAAAGGTAGAAGAAATTTTCTGCTATTTTTTATACAACTTCAGATCATGCATTTGTTTATCTGAAGAATTATCATTCCATGCAGATTATTTCTGAATATGTTCTGAAATATTATATAAGCCCCATTTCGAACTCATTTTTATTACAAAATAATAAATCCCACATATGAAATTCCAACAACACATATCACAAGCTTCTCAGTTGTAGAAGTCTTTTTATCCTATGTATTAACAACGTATGTTGATTAGCAGTTAACAACATTGCAGTTTAAATATTTTGAAGACTCAAAAATATTTCCAATATTGTCACATTCCATAGACTAAGTTAACTTTTTTACTGTACAAATAAAATACTGTCTTTGTGTGATTACTACACAGAACTTGCCGGAGCTAAAACTCAATACTTTAAAGTTTGTGGGTTTATTTCACAGGGACTTAATAGATTAGTATGTGTGGGTGACTGTCAGACTTTATGGCATTTTATTACATCCAAGCAAGAGAAGAGAAAGAGAGATTCTGAAATGTAAATTTGACAACTCATTGGAAATTACCACTACTGCTTTGATTTTCCAAAGAATGTGTCTTGTTGCAAATGTAAAACCTTCAAGAGAATTTGAAAAACACTAAAGAGATGCTGTATGCTTTTGACATTCAAGTTCTTCACAGTCTAGTCTACAGATACCACCCTACGCCTTATTGTTGTCTGTTTAAATCTTTCATAAAACACTAACTTGCAGTGTCAAGGCCACTGGCTAACATCCATTTCGACAGTGATGAAATTACCTAGAGTGATGCACAGCCTCCCGCGGCACACTCTGTCACAAGTAATGAAATATGAAGGGACCAAAAAAAAATTTTCTGGCTCTGCATAACAGAACAGAGAAAGGAAAAGGTAAAAATGAAAAGATAAAAGAAGAAAGAAAATAAAAAGAAGAAAACACTTCTGAAAAGTATAAGCAAAAACATTTATGCCTCCAAAGTAATCTTGAAATTCCACAGAAGCAAGACAGATTTGCCAACAGTCATGGTCTGGAACAGTAGCATTACTGTGATGGTATAATATTCTAGAAAGGCTGAGCAATAGATGATAACTCTTGCCAAGTTAAAGAAGGAAAAGAATAATGTCTAAGACCACTTCTCCTTGCCTATACGCGAATAAGTCTATCTGTTTCTCAGATCTCTACAAATGCAGTCTTCTGTTATAACAGAGCTCATGATGCCAACAGTCATTCCACTTGCAAAAATGATAGATAACTTATTGTTCTAATTTAGTTACACAGGGGCCCAGAATTTCATATGAGTCAGATGGAAATTGCACTGAAGCAATTCCAGCACCTCCAGAGGACTTTGGATCAAGCTATATGAACTCGCACCCCTGGGAGTCCTGAAGCCACAGTCTCAGGAGTGCCTCAGTTCTTAAGTAGCTTAAGGGACTTTCCCAGCTAGGAAAGCTGTATGCATATAAACCAAGATACATATATGCATATAAAACAAGAACTGTTAGAATGACACTGGCATAATCTCAATGCCATGGACAACTCTATTACAGTATAGGAATATATATATATTTTTTTTTTATTTAGTTCATGAGACAAGAATGCTATATTAAAACCCCATCCTTGTACTAGAATATATAAGGAGGAAGGAAAGGTGTGATACCTGTCTTGTTAGATAAGCTTTCCTGGGGCAAGAATGACTAAATCAGTTCAACAGCTGAAAATTTTACGCAGCCATTGCAGATGCATATAAGAATGTCAGTGAATAAACTCAAAAACACAAGGTACTTTTTTATGTAATCCTGCTTTTTCCTAGCCTTTTGCCTATGTCACTTAAGGATTATTATCATTATCATTTCAAAGTCCTACATAAGGCCTTTATCACTATTTTAATAATTTACAGAAGTCCAGTGCCTGAAGTATCCTGGTTGCAAGTTACGGAGTTGTGCATCTCATTGTAACCTCATAGAGCACACCTTGCAGCTTCTCCTTCATTCAGTTACTTTTGAACATTGCATTGGTTCTCCTAATTTCCAGCACCTTTACCATAGTAGATTTGTCATATTGAAATATTAATTTTGGTCATTTTAAGGTTAAAATGTGAGGTGGGTTTTCTAATTATTTTTTTAATAATTAAACCCCTTTTCATTCTTCTGGTACTAACATACTCATTCATTCCCTTAAGTCTATTAGAACAATTGTGGCCAAAGGGAAAAATGACAGTTAGTGCAAAGCAGAGTAAGTCTTCAGCTGCTGATATAGTGTAATTCAGACACGTACTAAGTACAGTGTGAGACTACAGAAAAAAACAGTTTTACTTGTTTTACTTATAAAACTTACAGGAAAGACATTTTATGCTATTACTTCAAAAAGCAGAACTAATCAACAATATTCAGAGGGACTAATGTAACAGACTTAAAAGTAAACTTTTGACTATAGTTCTAGCTTGAAATATTATTCCTAGCATAAAAAATATGAATCAGGATGGAAAAATACAGTTAAATTAAATACGTCACAAGCCATGTATTTATGCCTAACAATTACAGGTTTTAGATACTACTAATGCATCACCGTGAATTTTTTAAAAAGTTAATCTTCTGATAAGCCCCCTCCCGTCTCAATATTTCTTTCCCTGTACCAGCCAAACAAAATCTAGATAGAAAATTGACGATAATTTCTGGGGCCTTTATATCTCTTTGGCTATATGAATATAGGCATTGCACTACTGGTACTTCAAAGAGCTCTGCTTATTGCAGTGGCTGATCAAAGTACCCAGTGATTCACAGTACCATCCACAAAGAATGATTTTGCCCAGAGCTACCAGCATCATTATCATACATAGGTCAGTATACCAGAATATAGTTCTTCTACTTGTTTAAAAACTTCTAATATTTCACATAAAGGATATTTATTTTTTTAATGTAAGCAATGTCGGTTTCAAACAAATTTTAGGTGTCTTCATTTTAAGGGGCTCCAAATTAAGTATGTGTCTTCATGAGTTCTTTCTTTGGTATCATTAGGATGACTGAAAGTTTCTTAAACTCAGTGCCTAGCTGAATGCCTGTAAGCCTCTCTCGAAGTATATTATGCATGTACAGAACCAGCAACCACTCAAACCAATCAGAGAAAAAGGGGCATGCAATTAGGTTCTCAAACACAAAAGCACTTGATTTGAGGAGAACACTACCTTAATAACTGAAAGATGACCTCCACTCAGTACTCCTCTGGCAAAACAAGATCGTATTTTGGAACAGATATAAATTATACGTGAAGCCCACACCTTCTTATTACACTACTGAAACCTGCCGTGAAAAACACCTTCCAACCTTGCTTAACGAAGCATTTTTAGCGCTACATGTTATTCTACTCTGAAACCTATGTTTTTAAAAGAAGTAATTGATCTGTTGTAATCTACGCAGAAAATAAGATCATGTATTGGAAGAACATTTCCTGGCACTCTGCTTTTTCCTAGCCTAGAAAGTGTCCTCCAGCTTCACCTAACATTATCAGAGGGAGAATTCCCCAAAATTGACAAACATCAGTGACATGAGACTGACAAGTGTAAAACTTCAATTTATATCTCCTAAGCTACAGCGGTTAATTAGTTGGACAACTGAGTCACCAAAAGCTACATGCCCTACAGCCATTCATCCCAGGCTATAATGCATTTCAGCCACTGCATAGAATGCCCTGTAGAAGCCACATAGTTGAAACCAAATGCTGCACCTCAAAAAGAGAAGCCAATTGGCAGAAGACAGAAATATTCAGTCATCGGAGGGAACCATTTTTCAAAGAACAGTCTCTCTATCACTGCTCTCTCTGTCCCAAGCATTAAGTGAGATCTATAAAATACCTTCAACAGATGAGCCTGGAACCAAAGAAAATTATTATACCAGACAGTAAAAGTTATGGACTGAATAAAGATATTGCACATTCCATTTTTCCCTGTGACACTCTGCCAACTACCCCTGAACATTTCATAGGCATTCACCACCCGCTTCTGTCAACTCCATGCAGAATAATGATCTTCCCACCTCTGCTTTATTAATATCCTTTTCTTTCACCAACTGTCAACCACGCTTTTCTCTTAAATTGCCTTACTGATTAGCAGAATGGAACTAAACATTACTGTTTCTAACTGGGTGCTAATTTTTCACTTTTCTCTTTCTGATCCACATCCAAACAATGTGCTTTAGTGCCCTGTTCCTCTTCAGCTCAATCAGTCAATATAACAAATTACAGTTTTCTTTTTTTTCTTTCTTATTTGTAAATTGTGATGATATACAGACACAGAGTCCCAAAAAATCTTCCTGATTTAATAATATGTGGTGTAACTCTGCAGTTAGCTCTGTTCAGAGTAAAGAGTAAATGGGAGCTGAAGATACGACATGAAGTATCATGCAGGAGGTATAGAACAATTTGATTTTCAGTATTTTGATGTATCAAAACCAATCTCCTTTGTAAAACATATAGGTATTATGCCTAGCTAAGACTGTATTGATTAATCTGCACTCAGGTTAAAACATATTTGAAACAAAATACTTCCTTTTTTTTTTTTTTGATTGAGGGCCTCAATTTGAAAAAACATAGTGAAATCACTGGGAGTTGTGGATATTTGGCAACTCTGAAAATCAAGTCCTTTTTTATTTATTACAGGTGGTAGTCATCTTTAAAGCCGTTTAACTATGTTTTGAAAATTACATGTCTGATGAGAACAAATGAAATGCCCAAATGCCTATTATAAAAAAAAAATGAAGAAAACATGTAACACCAGCTGTCTCCAGACAAAGTCAGATACAAAGTAATAACTTTTTCTCTGCAACACCTGTATTCAATTTCTAAGGTACATCTGTCATTTTATTTTAACAAACTCTAACAAGATCAGTTCACAGCCATCTGTGTCTCTCTACCTTGCAAGCAACTCACTTTGGTCGCATCACTTTAAAAAATACCATTCAAAGCAAAGCAAAACAAGGCAAAGCAAAACAATTGCAAAAGATTAGAGATGACATTTTAAAGTTCATTACAGGTTGCAATAGATATCCCCATGTACTTATAAGACCCATGTGTTCAAGCGTAGGTGAGTAAAGAAATGGTGCAGAGCTTGCAGAGGACCACCAATCCCTCTTAGGCATCAGCTCTATTGTGTTGCCATAGAATTAAACCTACTGGAAGGGGATATAAGTTTTTAACATGTCATGGTGCTCACATACTCCCTTCTTCAGTCATCCCTTCCTATGAAACAGACTGAGAAGATTACGTACAAACACAGTTTATACTTTCTGACAATCCACATAATGGAGAGCTAGTGGACAGTAGAATCACTCTTTCCACAGTAATGTAGCAGAAGTTGCCAAACAATAAGACTACAGACATAGGAAACTGGGCTATAGGTTGTTCCTAAGCAGTATGGGTGAAGGAAAAGCAGAAAATGTACATACCACAAAGTTGTATAGGCATTGGTTTTCTAAATTCCCATTTAAGAATGAAGGGTCTCAGCAGCAGTTTGGAAATGCAATAATGTGTGGCATTAGAAGTAGAATTTCTGATGCAGAAATTAGGACCAAGGGAGAGACAGAACATTAGTTCAGTATTAAATGGAGACAATTCAGGGGAACGAAAACAAAATAAAATGAAACACCCAGAAAATGATCAGATCGAAGCCAAATGCTGTGAATTTGGATTTATTTTAGTCCCTCTTTAGTCAAATAAAGTATTTCTTTTTCCTTATTTGTAGAACCAAAACTTTGATATTAGTAAAGAATATGATTTGTGGTCTAATTATAAAAATGATATTTCTGTCTAAAGACAGAAGTACAGTTTGCAAACCAGGCAATTTACTGTTCCTGTTTATGGTTGATTATGAATGTTGGTCAGTGAAAGCCTAAACTCGACTACAGATATAACTGCATCCTATCTCTATAATGGAGGAAGATGCTGTTACGAACCTAGCTTTTGTACTAAGGAAAATGTTGAGTGCCAGAAATTTAAGGACAGTCCATAAAGATAAAAAGTTCAATACATTGCTACAAAGTCGGTCTGTAAGAACACAGCAGACTCAAAGAAACAAAACCTAAAGGGACAAGGGATTATGTAAAACATTTTGGAAATCAACCAAAGCCATGACATGTGGTAAACACAAGAGCTTGCCGAGAAATTAAGGTGCTTACTGCCAGGTTAATTGCAGTGAAATATACAGCAATTTGAAATGATGGGTAATTGATGGCTTATAAGAGCATTCCAGTAGCTGTACACCAGAATGTAATGAAACCATGGACTCTTCCAAGCAGTAGCAAGGACCAGAGATAGAAAAGGACTGTCTGGCTTACTGGTGGTAAAAGGTGCTCAGGAACTTCCCAAACAAAATAGAGAAAGAGTATCTGAGGTTAGAATCGATGCTGTCAGAGAACTGGTAGTTTGGCACTTCCTGATGGCAGCATGTATTTGCAAAGTAAAAGACATAGACCTCTGGAACATAACAAAGCAATGACTTTATATTCTGATCTATTTTTATGTATATCATAATCATATGTTTTGGGTTTCTTTCTCCTTTCACAAAGGCTCTACCTATAAGTCTACTATTAAGGCCAAAAAACCAGCTCTCTAACGAGCAAAAAAGAACTATTCTTGGTTAGTTGACAACATACTGATAAAGCTGCACTATATCACAGGTGACACATGAAAAAACAGCATGTGCACTAAAAAGTATGCTTGGATATCAATGTTTAGCATAAACACAAATTCCTTTCTTTTCTCCATAAAACTTATTAGTATCAATACTCCTTAGTTTCAATACCTACTAAAAAAGTCACAGTTCATTTCTCATATGTTCCCAGAGGAGATTCAAGTCTTTGCCTAAGTAATTTGAGGGAGAATGCTACAGCAAATACAGCCAAGAACGAGGCTGGCAGCATTTGACATCTCAGCTGGTGGGAAAACAATTACCTATCCTTCCACTCCTCACCTTGAGATAAGAAATACCCTCTTTATGTATTCTTGTTTATCATTCAACTTTTAAAACAGTAACATTTCTGCGACAAACAGCATTTTCTTTCATTTTGTGTCCTTAGTGTTTTGATTTGATCATTTCCCAGATCGCATAAAACCTTGCGGTTATAGTAAACAACTATGTGTATTGCATATGCATATACATTAAACTCTATGCCTATTTTCATTGTGAAAATTTTAGTAAATCTTACTTAGCGGATACCTGATATAGCTATTACAATTGAGTGGAAGGATAACACTTAAAAAATTGTAATAATTATTTTTAATGTACAGATATACAACTGATTTTATTTTTTTCCTCTCCTATTTCCAAATGCTCTAAGGTCTTAACAAACTTTAACTTACCAACTACTTGCCATTGTACTTTAATTAAGGATCACTTACAGATTCTGAAGCTTTTAAAGTGTTATTACTTCATTGACATACGTGTTACAGATTTCTCACAGTTGCCTAATCTAAATTGTCTAGGGCCTTTCAACATGCCTTATTTTATCTGAGATATTGGCATGATCCTGGCTAATGTGGTGCACGATCTATGAGAGATTCATGCCTTTCTGTGCTTGCCGCTAGAGGACAGGAGGAACACCGTAAGTGTCTCAAATGGCACAGACAACTATATCAGGACAAAAAATATAGACATGAAGGATGAGATTCAACACTCAGGTAAAGATTCCTACTTTCATCTACATGCCCCGGCTGCTACTATCATCAGCAGGGATGCAAATTTTAATTAATTTGCCTGAAGATAAGTATCTAGCACATTTGAAATTGTCTAGGGTATCACTGCCTGTCCTTCGCTGCTACTCCAGAAGTGACATAAGCGCTGTCTCATATCTGACAGCCCTGGGAAAACATCCCAGAAAGCCCACAGTGGCTCAAGTGGCACTAAGTACCTCCTGCAGGAACCAGAAGGTGCCCTTGGCCAATTTAGTCAGGGCCTTGAAAGCAGATAACCGATAAATTCCCTAAGCAGTGTCTACTTCCTGTTGGGGTCTGAAGAACACACATTGAATTGAGATCAATAAATAAATTACTAGACTCTGTTGTCTGTATTCACAGTATCACAGTATCACAGTATCACAAGGCTGGAAAAGGCCGTTGAGATCACTAAGTCCAGCCTATGACCCAACACCAACACCTACTCGTCATCTAAACCAGGGCACTAAGTGTCTCATCCAATCTCCCTTTAAACACCTCCTGGGACGATGATTCCACCACCTCCCCAGGCAGCGCATTCCAATGGCCAATCACCCTTTCAGTGAAGAATTTTTTCCTAATATCAAGCCCAAACCTCCCCTGATGTAGCTTGAGCTCGTGTCCTCTTGTTCTGTCACCGGTCTCCTGAGAGACCAACCCCTGTCTGACTACAACCTCCTTTTAGGTAGTTGTAGAGAGCAACTGAGCCTCCTCTTCTCCAGGCTAAACAGTCCCAGCTCCTTCAGTCACTCCTCATAGGGCTTGTGCTCCAGCCCCTTCACCATCCTCTGGACTAGATCTGCATTGACTATCATAGGAATTTAGACACTTGGCTTAATTGTAAGCACCTGTATAATATAAAATTAAATTAAAGCCTTCAAGTTTGAAACTAAGTTCCATTCAAAGAACTTTGTTCCCTAAATCTAAGTTTCTAGTGACCTTTTATGAATAGTACCATACCCCTTGAATGACATTAAGCACCTATATTTAAGCAACTGCATCCTTCTCCAAGAGTGTAGTATAACTTTGGTGTCAATTCAGTCCTAAACAAACATGTCTAGTGTTATTTGCAATGTTCTAGGACACTCAAGACATGAAGCATTATGCCATAGAATGTATCAAGGTCTATACTTTTCTAAAGGAACAGCTGGATATCAGCAGCAATATTCCATGGCATTTCAAATACTTTTTCAGCATGATCACACACATTTTAGTTTAGTCACCCCATCTCCCCAAAATCATGCTTGGCTAAACACTGAGAAGTCAAAAGTTTCAAATCAAAGAAAGTCCACAGAGAAGACCAGAAAAGAAATTGACGTTTTCTGTGTCTTGCACTTGCAAACAAGACGACTGTAAGAATATAAACTCAGTTTATTAAAATACAAAAAATAGAGCCTCACAAATTCCCATTTATTATAAATTAATTGATCTACAATGATTGATTATCTATTCCAAATGAAATGTTAGGATCTTAACGTAAATATCTATTGAAATTAAATCTACAGTTGGATGAGCTCTCTCCAGCTATCGCTCTGCTCATTTCCTACCTTGTATCACTTCACACAGATGCATTTTGTTCAGACACTCTAAAATTGCTTCTTTCTGAAAACACGGATTAATTAATTTTCTTGCATGCTCTAGCTGAGCTGCAGTGATATGCCTGGTAGGCCAGGAACCCGTTCAAAGTTCTGTGAATCCATTTATAAGTACTACTTTTGAACTGCCTTAAAGAATTAAAGCAAGGCAGCACTAACAATAGCGAAGAATTTTGCTAGTAATAAAAGTTAATCTATTTAAAGAATAAAAACAACTAAAAGCACAAGCTAAAATGAAACTGCGGTGAAGTTTTTGATGCACTCGCTTCATATGACCATAACCTTTTGCGGATAAGAACACTTTTTCCCTTGGCCATGCATTTTACTGGCTCCCAACATTACAACCTTCTAAGAAGTTAAAGGGTCCGCATAATGGGCACTTCTTGATTTCTTATCCCATTTCACCCCATTTTGAAGACAAATCACCCAACCAAGAGTGTCAAATGTGGCAGGAGCACTAGCTCCCTCCATTCCCAGAGGCTTCAAGCACTCTCTCAATTTCATGCTTCCTTGCACAACTTTATTTACACTAAAACCATTCTGCTGTGTGCTTCAGAGCAAATACTTGGTCTTGATCTCCCAGCAAATCTTGGCTATATTATCTGAGCACCCTGCAAAGCCTTGAGTCTTCACTATAGACTGTGGCTGACATATTAGGTGAAATACAAGTGAACTGCAAAATGGAAGTTAATGTCCTATCAAAATGGGGTCAACAGGATACAATCAAACATGTGTATATCATCTACTCACACTGTGCAAGCTTTTCTTCAAAGTAGTATTTAGATTTGAAGTGGATGCTGTAAGACAGACATTTGGTACACATTGGTGGGGTGTTGCTAATTATCTTTTTGAAATTCAAGGTAGTGTCTCATATATTCTAGCAATAAATGTTCAGATTAATAATTTTTACCTCTGTAATACTTGTGGGTTCTCAGCAACATTTCTATGAATAAACACAGCTACAGATATAACCCTAAATATTATTGAACTTGCATTTGACACACTTAATTACATCAGCTTTTTAAAAATTACTTTTATACTGTTTGATTGTCTCTGTAAATTATCAGCTTAAACTCAAGCATTTAGAATAGTGTCTCCATAAAAAACTTTCATTCGTGTATGTAAAGTAGATTTTCTTCTTGAAAGATACTCTTTTTAACACTCAAAGCTTTAAAAAAAATAGTAAACACTGTTCAATACCTATCTTTTATGCAGAATATAAAGCCTCTCTTCAAAGCCCTTATTTAAATATGTTAACTACTTAGACACTTTTCTAATGCAAATTGGCACAAATTGAAAGACACACTGAAAAGCATTTTTGCTGCATGCCATTCAAAGTTAAATGTACCTATTTTGTACTTCTATAGAAGTACATCTATTTTTTACTTCCCTGAAACTTTTCTCACAAGAATTTAAATTATAGGATGAAAGAGAATACTTGCATATTGCAGTGTGATGGAAGGGACCTGGTTCAGTTTCTGACTTTGCTCGTACTCGCCCTGTAACAGCTATTTCATTCAAATAAAATCGACAAAAATCTCAGCTTTGAAAACAACAATACAAAATTACAATTTTATCACAAAATACAGCCAAGCAATTTTCAGTGCTATCCCTGTAACTTCATTTTTCTAAGTGGCTTGTCTAAATTGGTAATGCTTATGAAATTCAGCTTGGACTTCTACACACTGAAAGATCATGAGATGATTACACACTCCCATCCATGTAGACATATATTTGGAATTTTGGATCTCATAGTAACTATTTTTCTTGCTTTCACAATCACAGAACATTCTTATAAACAAGTGGCAAAAGATTTTACTTGTGGAGAGAATAGTATTTAACATTAAAGTTATCTCATAAAATACCTTCCAGGTCCTTGCTGGGATTTGGGAATTTTATTCTAATTAAAGGGAATACAGTTGGCAAAACTTCTTAGAAAGCCTTTTGAAAACTCTTCAGAAATTTTACTACTTTTTTTGCAAATGACATAAAAGGCTACTTGGAAATGTCAGACATAGAGGGTTTTTTGCATAGATTTTTTGCTGTATTAGAAAATAAATCATACATTTATTTGTTTTACATTATTTACAATAATATTCTTACAACAATTTCACAAATATTTAAAGTCAAACTACTTTATGTTTACTCTTCTCTGATTACAAGAGTGCTTTATTTGTGGTAGGGAGGAGTTCCCCTTTATACAGTTTATTTTTAATTCATTACTATTTCCATACACAACTTACGAACTTTCACCACTAGTTAAAATCAACAGCTGCTCTGGAAATTGTCATAAAGCCCTGGCTGATAGTAAATACTGACTTACCTATGACACTCAATAATTCTTCAATTCTTAGGCAGTTGCACAAATCACCAAGCACTATGAACTTTATCGAATCTCACTTTTTTTTCACAAGATCAGGAATGGCTGAAGTTGGAAGGGAGTTCTGGAGGTCAACTGGTCCAATCCCACTGCTCAATCAGGGCCATGTAGAACAGATTGCTCAGGTCCATGTCCAGACAACTTCTGAAGATCTCCAAGGATGGAGACTCCACAACACCTCTGGGCAACCTTTGGCAGAGCTGTCACCCTCACAATCAAAAAGTGTTTCCTGAGGTTCAGAGGGAACCTCTTTTGCTTCGGTTTGCGCCCATTCTCTCTTGTCCTGTCCCTGAGAAGAGCCTGGCATCGTAGTCTTTTCATCCTCTCTTCAGATATTGGTGCACATCAATAAGATCCCACACCCCAAGTCTTCTCTGTTCTAGACCAAACAGTCCCAGCTCTCTCAGCTTCTCCCTATATATCCTATACTCCAGTCCTTTAATCATCTTAGTGATTCTTTACTGGACTTGCTGCCGTATACCCATGTCTTATACCTCCAGAAGATTTTCTGCCAAACTGCTTTCCAGCAAGTTGGCCGCCAGACTGTACTGGTGCCTGAGGTTGTTCCTCCCTTGGCACAGGACCTGGCACTTCAATTTGTTGAACTACATCAGGTTCCCGTTTCCCCTTTACTCTCCTTAAAACAAATTACATTGGGACAATGCTCTGGAGAAATACAACCAAAAGGTCAAAACTATCAGAAAGCTTAAACTTCTTGGAATTTAAAGTACTATGGGCCTTTGAAAGAGCTTAAGGGATTTTACTTTGTAACCTGTATTTTTATGAAATGAAATTTTTTTCTTCAATATTAAATCCATGCCTTCTCTCCTACTCTAATCCAAAAGTGAGACTGTTTAAATGTGAGCCTAAATAATTAAAAACTTGAGTTACATAATGGAAAAAGAACCAAAATCCAATATTTGAAATAACGCAAATCTTTGTCTTTTTCATTTTGTATTAAATCAATTTTTTAAGAAAAACCTTTTCTCTACAAGCCTGTGAGATATTTTTAAGAGTTACTCCATATATTTTCAGTTTGTTTTCCTTACCTTGAAATTTTCAATTTTCTTTTTTTCTTTCTGCATGAAGCCATGTAATTTAAGGTGTTCAAGACCACGTTGGATGGAGTCCTGAGCAACTTGGGCTAGTGGGAAGTGTCCCTGCCCATGGCAGTAACCAGATGATCTTTAAGGTCCCTTCCAACCCAAATCATTCGATGTTTCTATGACTATCATGCTATTGTGCCATACAGTGTCACGTGACAGCAAGAAAATAAGACACATGCATCATGTAACAGCCTTGGGTCCAACCATCCATCCTCCAAATCTCCAGTATTTAGGTAAGATAAGTGGTGGGCAGAATATTCTTTCAAATCTTATTTAAAACAATCTGACTCCATGCTCTGACTTCAGCACCTTGATATGCAGACCTCTTTGTATCTCTGACAGCATTTTTTTCAAATATGTTCTCTTAGTTCTCTCTTGAGCAACTGCTAATTCAACATCGGTTAGTGGAAATTTTTCTTATTTTTTCCCTCTGTCAATACTAGCACCAAAAAACCCCAACCCTAGAATAAAATTCTTCTTCAGAGGAGTCAAAACTGAACACCAGTCTGTTAACTTGTTTATCTAGAAGCCAGAGATGAGATTACAATTACAAATTAATTTTTTTTATCTAGCAAAGTGATTGTTCTGTCTATTCCGTTTGGCGTGTCATTGCTGTTCTTGCCTGGATCTTGTTTTGGTTTATCTCTAACAGCAGTGGTCTAAGAACCACGTTGCTCTAATTTAACTTGTTCTAGCTTTAGCTCTGGGAAATTTTGTGATGGCACACATTATTATATATTACATTATTTCAACATTCACATTAATTTTCATATAAATAGCTATATTTCCTTATATTTGGCACTACCATTTTTGCTGTTTTATGTCTTTCTTTCCAGATAGAATTTCTGATGGCTCATTTATCCGCAAATGAGAAATCATATCAAATAAAGAATATGTGATTGGACAAATTGAATATCTCATTACTGTTATCCTCTTGCTTTAAGGCTCTTTCTACAATGATTTTCTGCACCAACTTGTTCTGGTGCTCACTGGGTTACTATTTCAACATCTGGAAATTGCTGATATGCAATGACAATTCTATTTATAACCTTTTTTCCTTTTCCAGTGAAACTCTGAATTTCCTTCACAATGTCTTATTCCCCAAATATCTGGAAAACTGACACTGGGATTCAACACCCAAGATATTTGAGAGATTGACTCATGAAGTCAGCAAAGTATGTCAGCATGTGCTGTAGTTGATACTCCTGTTTAAAAGTGGCAAAATATTAAAACTGGATTCAGCTTTCTTTTGTGAAAAACATAGGGTTCACCTAAACCAAAATATTTTGTGAATTTCAGGCAATTTAACTAAGTTGACTCAGCAAAAAAATCTAATAAAGTGGGATATTATTTTTTAAGTTGAAATAATTCTGGCCTTTGTCATTCCTCTAAAATGCTGTTTGAAACATACTAAAATGCCTAAATTTTCCACAAAATGGCTGGTATTATTTGAAATTTTCATTCCAAAGTTATCAATTCTCAGATTCATTGAAAATTTGCAGAAAACATATCGAGTATTTGATTGATACATCCTTATCTGTTCTGATTTGTCTAATCAGCTTTCAAATAAAAGGAAAACTACAAACCTGATTAGGATAGGGCAGGACAGGACTGGAATTATATATTTTGTCTTTAATGAATAGATGTAAACAATACTTTAATTACGTTTTAATCCTGCTATGTTGACAGAAGATCTGAGAAGCTGATGGGTATCAATTTAATTGCTGAAAAACAGTTGCTAAAAATTAATGTTGTTGAGACAACTGAGGACGTATCTGTGATCACATGGGACACCAAAAACAGAACTCGACACAAGCAACTAGACAATCGTATAAGGTTCATAAGTGTGTTTAGAGAACTATGTTCAGACAAAAGTATCAGTGGATCTGGAGAACTTTATCCTACTAAAGATTTGAAAAAAATGATTATTTTTGGCTAGATCGTAAGCACTCAGTTCAACTTGTTTATCACAGGCATCTCGTGTCATTTGAAATGCATTACTGTAATCTTCCTGGCCTCAAACTGTCGTACCAGAAGAATGTGGGTCTCCAAAATGTCCCATGTCGTGTCTTTCCATTGCAATTAATCGACAAATTCCTGTCCGTTGCAACAAGCCTGGATCAGAGTTCTCATGAAAAAGACTAACATAAATGAAAGTAAACTTATCAATGTCTCTAGAAAGTCTTGTGTTATACCTGCTATTCTGGTACATTTTTGGTATTATGGGTTTTCTACAATGAAACTAGACATTCATGCTTACATAATTGATTTACACATCCTTTGACTTTAACAAATGTTCAGAAAGCTAAAGCACTGCTTGTTGTGCTGTTGAATAAAAGGGGTTTTTTAAATAACTAACATAGTTTCCTTAAACTATATGAAAAAAATGGTGTTTGCTGGGGGGTGGGGGAGAACAAAAAAGCCCCACCAAAACCCAACTTACCATATATCTTTGTTGACCCAGTTGAACAGCCAACTAAAATTGCACATTCCTAGATATACTTTTTTGTATGCTTTCCAGAAGAATGTTGGCACCGCTTCTTTGCAAATTAGTCTCTAAAAAAAGTCTAGCTTACACATTGACTCATGGAAAAGCAAATAGAATAGGGAGGAGTTCAGCACATTCCATCTTTGAGCTTACAAACACAACATCAGCAAATGGAAAAAAGAAGATTCCCTCACACTCTAAAGAGAACTAAGACTTGTAAGGCTTGGTTATGAAACTGGACAATTTTGTTCTATGTGAATTGTTCTGCTCTGTCTCCCCTACTTCCTTGTACACATTTCTACTGCATTTCTGCAGTACAAACTACCTACATAAAATTAATCTTGATGACATCATGTGGAGCTAGTTAGTCAGAACATTTAAGAAGGATAAAGCACTTTAGCCTTAAGGACTCTTAAAATGAGAATCATTTATTCTCTGTTGTCTTCTGTGAAATGGATTCTTACTGTTACTAATGTAAAAACCTGCTGCTAAATGTTTTGACTGCACGTCTTAGCCAGCTGGCGGTTCAATTCTTACTATTGAGTTGCCCAGAACTGAAATAATTAATTTAGCTAAGAAAAGTATATTGTGTTGTACCTTTTGGATTTGTGACTGTAATCTGTAATCACCAGGGAGTTCATTTGGATTTGCAATAATACTGGAGCTGGTAATTTATAACAGGAGAACAGGAGCTCACTAAGCAGAGATTATGAAGCTTGGAGTTTTTTTAAGAATAAGTTGCAGAACTTTTTATACTATGGATGCTGTTAACAGCTTACAATTGGCTAAAGTATTAATCAGAGTTATCCTAATAACTTGAAAGAAAAACGCATGAAATTGAAAGGTCCCTTTCTAAGCACAGGTATCCTAAATATTGTTTCTTCATACCTGTATAGCAAGCAATAAATCAAAGCTCACTGCAGTCAGTGGAAAGCCTCCTGTTGACTGTAAAAATGTTGGACTCGATTTCTCAACAAAAAGACTACTTAAACCCAAAGAAATCCATTCATGTTTATTTTTCTGATTTTTCACTGCGTACTTGCTATTTCTGTTAACTTCTGCTCACTCCTTATGGTACAATAGGCTTCTAAAAAATGTGATATCTCAAGACTACCTGATACTTGAAAACTGTAGTCAGGCAAATAATGCTATTCATATATATTCATTTTTTATTTGATTCAAACAATGCTTTAGATTTTTAAAAGGAAGAAAAGGAAAGGGATGGAGGGGGACAGAACATATGATACTGCAGTTCTCTGAAAGATTGTCAATAAGAAGATGAATATTTGTCATACAGTATTCATTATGTCAGGCACTGTGTTTGTCTAACTTTATTTCTCTTGTTTTGTAAAATCTCCTTCCATGGTCCAATGAGACATTTATTTACCTTTCTTGCATTAGGACTTTCTAAAGAATGGATACACTCAGGTATTTAATGGAGGTAGATGTTGATCCTTCTACCCTTGAAGAACAGGGAAGAACCTGAGGATACTCTCAGAATCTAACGCTCTCAAAGCCATCTATTCACATCTCTGTTTTCTTAATGAAATGTGTGTCTACTTGCAGGAATGGGTGGTTGACTTAGTCAAGGATTTGCATTAGTCAGGTTTGGTATATGATAGATTTATGTACTGCAGATCAATGAAGAGTTAAAGAGAGTGGACCATCATACATCACTGCAAAAGAGAGAAAGAGAGAAAGCTGTAATGGCATTCACAATAATCCCTCTGAATGGCAACTGTTTTTATTGTTATTTTGCAACAGTTATGACTTTTATAATTGTATATTGCTACAGTTTGTGTTTTAATAACACTTCCCTATTTTATTATATTTCAATACTAGTCTGTTAATGTACAACTATTCATGGATGTTTAATTACTGTTTACAGATGTAAAACATCACATTTTAGAAACTTGGTTCTCAGTAGTGACCAAAAAAAGTGTGGGTTTTGAATTGCTAAAGCCATGTAAAAGGTATTGGCAGTACTTAGCAGTCTCTTTCAGCCAAAGCATATCATTAGCTTAATAAAGTTCCTAAATGCCACCTCAACTTAGAAGTGTCAAATAGAAAGACCCTTAAGATCTTTGAGTCCATGCATAAATTTAACACTGCAAAGTCCACCATTAAGCCATGTCCCCAGATGGCACACCCACACGTCTTTTAAATATCTCCGGGGATGTCAACTCCACCACTTCTCTGGTTCCAATGCTTGACAGCCCTTTCAGTGAAGAAATTTTTCCTAACATCCCCTCTAAACCTCCCCTGGCACAACTTGGGACCTTTTCCAGCGGTCCTATCACTTGTTACTTGAGAGAAGAGACCAACACCCACCTCACTACAACCTCCTTTCCGGTAGCTGTGGAGACCACTAAGGTTTCCCCTCAGCTTCCTTTTCTCCACACCAAACAGGCCCAGTTCCTTCAACTGCTTCTCATAGGACTTGTGTTCTAGACCCTTCAGGAGCTTCATTCCTCTTCTTTGGATGGAAGAAAAGAGAATCCTGGTAACACTCCCTCACTTTAATTCTCATATACTAGAAATTATTATTGAATCAGCTTTTTTTTATGGCAAGAGGAAACAAGAAAGAAAGTGGGGCAAATTTCTGATTCAACAAGCCAGAACAATTCTTTCTTTAAATAAAAACATTTTAAAAACGCTACAAAACAAACAAACCAACAAGAATAAGAGTTTTGTCTAAATCAATGTTTTGTCTCCAACACCAAGTACACAATAGCAAATGTCTAAATCAGGGAAAGTATTTGGAGGGAGATTGGGATTAAGATAAGCACAGTCATTGTACCATACTGGCAGCCACACCATTACTAATTTCCTTAATAAATATCTTATATGAGAAGGACACTGTAAGTTCTTGCTTTTTTAAAAACAAATGAGAAGCAAACTAAAGAGTTTCAGATTTATGTCCTACTGGTCACAAGTTGCTTTTCAAAAATAAATGTCTTGAGTAGCACTGCTTTCAGACTAGTACAAAATTTTATGTTAAAAGATACATACAGAGAAGCTGAAGTATAGTGTGGTTCAGCATTTATTCATTCTATCTAATAACAGCATTTTGATGCTGAATGAACTTAGAGATACCCTTGCATGCATTTTTCAAAATTTACATTTAAATAAAATATTCTGTTTTACACTTCATTCAGTATTAAGAAGTGTATATAATAATATTATCCTTGCACAAGAAAATGAAATTTTCCTATGATGGTGCTGAAGGATTTCCATTTATATGGAGATTCTGATTTTTAACCAAGTGAAAATGCATTATTTGAAATAAGAGCAGGAAAATAAACATTGCTTAAAAAAAAACCCAAAACATCTCAGGAAGAAAAAGCATCAGGTCTAATCAAGCATGAATTAGTGTCATTCTGATGAGCAACTCCACCTTCCCCAGAGGACTTCTTGTATTGCTATTTTTTTTACTGACAGGCTAAAGTCTCAAAATATCCAAATTGCCTTCTCATTACTTTCCCTGTGCCTTATTACTATTGCTTATTGCTCTAAGCCATATATCCTCCTGACCTCTAAGGCTTTTGACTTTGAGATCATACTTTACTCTCTCTGTATTTAAAAGTAGTATCTCATTTTCCTTTCACAATCCCACACAGTACAGCAGGAGGCAAAACGTCCCTGGCTGCTCTAGCTCTTGACTATAGCCTAGACAAGTCCAGCTTTGATTCACTGTAACATCTTCATCACGGGACTCCCTGGTATTCACATAATTATTTCGTATGTATCAGCTGAAACTATCTCACCTTTTGAGCTCACCAATTCAAAATACAAATGCCAATCAACTTCTACTGTGCTGTGTCTGCCATGCACTGGTAAAGCCATCTGAGACACCCCACAGCTTCGCAGAAAAGGCACAAAATCTTTCTACTGTGTTTTGAGCTGCCACGTCTTCTCTTTAGTCATTTGACCACAGAAACACTGTCTTTTCCATTTCTCTTAAAGAAAACCTTCATTCCTAGGTTTTCAGTCCACTATCTCCTTGCCTTAGCCTTATTCTGCACTTGAAAAAGCTGATGGCTCACTTCAGTTACCCATGTAGAGGGGTCTGGTGCCATTTGAGGTGTTTTAGAGTATGCAAGATGTCCTCACAGAGCTAACAAAGCTTGCATACGACCTCTGGGTGAATCATGCCCTTTTGAAGAGGCAGCTGAAGGTCAGGCAGGATAATTGGGTGCATTTCATAGGGCTTCAAGTGTATTGAGGAGAAAATGTTGCTAAGAAGCAGACATTCAGCATGAGAATCAGTTGTTGAAATATAAGAGTATGGTATTATTTTGTACACTGGGATATGAGTCCTTCTGGTGTCCAACTGCCCCTCCAGGTCTCCCACACATACTATATCATATTTGTCAAACATCTACATGTGTCCTGAGAGTCCTGAAATACCTTAAATGGCAAACACCTATTTTTAGGTGAATGAATCCCTCCCTTATATGGGATCCCTCCCATCCCCTCAGTGTGTGCAATTTGAAGATGAAATACCACCCTGAGTCTGGGAGAACAAAAGGTAACCACAGGCACATTTTTCTCAACAAAATAGTTTTATCATATTTTATTAACTTAGATAACCATTTAGAACAAGAGAAATCATGACAAGACAATGTAATTATAAGGTACTGTTCCTAATCCACATTTTCATTAAAAAAACCCAAGAATTTTGGTTTAAGGCCAAATAATTTAAATCTTCAATGTATTCTTAACACTTTTTAGGAACAAAACAAGCATTTTGAGGCTCAAATCAGTTAAAATAGCACATTCTGGGTTTCATTTTTATTATGACAAAAATCTATCATATCAATTTTGGAGAAGAGAGGCAAGCAACAAACTCTGCTAACTCCATAATCACAAAGGAATAAATGGTAAGTAGCATAATAGGGAAACATATTATCTCTACCCTCAAGCAAATTTTGCGTCCTTATAAGATTAGTTTATTCTTCATTGGCAGATCACTCTTCTTGAAGGAGAACAATCACATACGATGCCACCATGAGCCATATAAAGCAGCCCAAGAATGACCATAGTGAGACGTTAATGGGATATGTTCACAAAAAGTCTAATCTATATAACAGTAGATGTTTGGCATACAAGTACCTAATTTTTAAAATAGCCTAGACTAATAAGATAGAAAGGCATTTTGGCTGAAGGCAGAAACAATGTAGTGATTTGGTTTTAATTACATTTTCTTATATATTGAAAAGCAAAAGCAAGAGCTAAGAGACCAGGGTCAGGAAAGTCTTCATTTTGCTTTTCAAAGGGAAAGAGACAAAAGTACCATTTTCAAAACTATGCTAAAACTCTCACTTGTGGATGCTATAATGAAACACTGGATGGTGGCTAAGCAACAATTAAGAATGCTTAAGTAAAACTATCTAAACTAGTATGTAATAGTGAGAAAGGGATGGGAAAATGGGCTTCAAACTCACATAAATGAAAGTTATACAAATCATCCCAGCTATTTAAGAAGTGGCAAGGAAACAGCATCTTTGTTAACAAACTCCATGTTCATGCAATATTACTTAATAACGTACATAAGTTTATGCTCACATATGCACGCAAATCATTTGGGCTGTATTTTGTGCTACAAGAATGATAAACAAAGGATGACAACATGCCTGTAACTAGAAAGAGAAAAAAGTCAGTCATGGAATTAATAAACAAATTTTAGGCCAACTTTCCCTGTTTTAAATCATAGTTTTAATGAAATCTGGTAAAGTAGGAAACTGACACCTGATGATCTTACATCCCTAAAGCAGATGGCTTCATTATCACATGTGATTGGAAAAGCTTATCTTTTAAAAGTTACCAGAGATTTCATGAATATCTGAAAATAAAAAATCTGGAGGTTTGTGGCTATGTCTATAAAATTAGCCTAATATTGATTTTCTGCTGCATTAAAATCTGAAGTGAGCCAAGTTTAAATCTGAGGAAAATGAAAACAGTGTCACAGCACTGGCTAATTATTGTAAGTCAAAATATTCTAATTATATTTCACATGCATTTGGATTCCTCAATGTCCTCAGTCATGTATAAGGAGAAAGTTAGTGTCTGAAGTCTTGATGCATTTAATACCACAGTCCAGCTGTGATAAAGAGCTATTAACATCTCATTGGCCATATATTGCTATACTTAAAGCACAGCAGAAGCATTTCGTACCAGTCAGTAGCATTATAATATTTCCTAGACTAGGGAACACTGATGGTATTCAACATAACAGAGACCAATAATTTAACTGGAACATAAAAGATGAAAAGGAAATACCCAGAAAAAAAAAAAATTGCTTTATCTATTTCGTTTCTGTTGGGTGAACTCTGCATCTACAGAACTAAGAGTGAGGTATCCGGTACTGTGATCCTTTGACCATTTTTGTGAATGTGAAAAGCTATTTCAGTGCATGAAGCCTTGTGACACATGTGCACACAAGATGCTGCACTCCTTAAGACATGAAGAAGGAATAGCTTCTATTACCAGGGGATACTGGCAGCATTGTTCTTTCTCGCTATGATCACTCTGACTCATTGTGATATCATCTTACTTAACTTTAGATACTTGTGACATACATCTGAGAGGGTTAATCTTCATTTCTTGTGTAGTCAATAGAAAAAAGGAGCCACATACAGGATGTATTAAACTATCCAATTCTAAAGTAGGAAATATGTAGTGCCCTGAGAGTTCGTATTTCTTTCCGCTCTCAAGGGAGTTGAGACAATTTGCTCAGATGAAGTCATTGACACAATGGCTGACATTCCCATTCAGAAAAGAGAGAGGAGAGAAAAGGAGGGTGAAAGGGAGAGAGAGGTACCAAAGATACAGAGCAAAAGGAACTAAGCCCTATGTAAAGAAGAAGAAGAATCATCAGGAAATGGGAACAACAGCAACCAACATAAATATCTTGATTAATAGAAAATGAGAGGGCAGTGTTTGAAATGCTAGTGGAAAAAGTATGAACACATTGATATGGGGACGTAATTCAGAACTAGAAAAGGCGATGAATAGATTTAACTGCCAAAGGCAGAGAGGAAGACTCTGAACCACTATATTACCAAGCCTGAGGAAAGCAAGAAAAGAGAAGTATAAATGTTCACAAAGCACTGAAGCTAGAACACAACAGGAAGACAAACTTCCCCAGCTTTCTACACAAGGCTAACTCTTCTGGGCCCATAAAGATCTACTACCTATTTGGTTAGGAATATCCTGCTTCCTTTTTAATATAGATACCATTTGAAATTTTGTTGTTCTGGTTACTTCAGATATTGCCACCAGACAAACCAGAGAATCTCAGAAATGCTGGTTGGAAGGGACAGGACTTTCCACTCAAAGCACAGCCAAATAGGCCTTGTCTGGCCAGACCAGTGAAACGCCCATGGATGAAGATGCCCCAGCCTCTCTGTGCAACCTGAAACAGGGCTGTACTGCCTCCTAAATATATGTATTTTTTTTTCTACTTGAAGCTTTCAAGCTGTAATTTGTGGCCATTGTCCTTTGCTATATCATTTGACTCTTCTGTAGAGAGTTTGGTTCCATTAAGTTTGGCACTAGATAATCCTTTAAGGATTCCAGTTCCCCTTTTACTCAGACTAAACAAACCTATTGTCTTTGATTTCCTTTGTGTAACATATTATAGATCCCTGACCACTCTGTAACCCTCTACTGGACCTTCCCCTGTTTCTCCACATCTCTTTTGAAGCAGAACCCTAACATGAATGAAGTATTCTATATTTGGCTTCAGTAGCACCAAGTAAAGGGAGGGGTTTAATTTCATTCCACTGGCTATGCTTTTCCTTCCTTGTGTATCCCTGTACGTGCCTGCTGCAATAAGGCAAAAAGCAAACTATGTACACTCAGCCTGGCATCCACCTTGATCCCGAGGTCCATTCAGCAGGGATAATTCTCAGGCAACTGCTTTCCAGCCTGCACATGGATTGTCATTCAGAGGTGCAGAACATTTGCCTTCTCCTCATTGAACTTCATGAGATTCCTGTTGAATCAGTTCTCAAATTAATCCAAGTATGTCTTGATAAGGTGCTTGATCAAAGCTCAGATTCCTCATGTTAGCCATTCCCTAACTTGGCACAAAGTTTATTTTGTGTCACGATTGAGGTCACAGATGCCAATGCTGAACACTGTGGGCGCCAGCACTGGTCCCCTAGTGTGCTGGGTACCCTCTCTTCAGCAGCTGCCCGCTGGGCAGTTAGCCACTGATCACTGCCCTTCGAGTCTGACAGCCCAGACAATTTCCTGCCCACGTAGTAGTCAGATTAGGCAGCCAGGGTGGTCTCAGGTACCAAATGAGAACACTGTGGGAGACAGTATCAAAAGCCTTACCAAAGTCAAGGTATATTACCTTCGTGGCTCTCCTCTCATCTGCAGAGCCAGTCATTTTGTCGGACAGGCAATCAGGTTGTTCAAGCATGATTTGCCCTTGAATGCCTGCCGTGAACACTTGCAGTGCCTGAATGCAGCTGGCCTCACAGTCTTTTAATTTTAACACCTGCAAACTGACAATCTCAGTCCTGCAAGGCTGTTGAACCACAAACTGATGTTGAAATGACACAGCCAGCACCTGCTGCACTTCAGGACATCATAGATTCATATTCATTTTTTCAGTGCTCTTTCTAGGGATGGCAATAGACTGTAAGATCATGTTGGCATATTAACAAGCAATAATAGAAATATCAAATTCCTAAATAGCTCCACATCTCATTCTTTAGGGGAGTCTTTTATTTCCCAAATCAAGACTTAAAACTAAATCAAATTAACTTGAAATTACTGAGTAATAAACAGAGAAAGTGTTTTCAGAGTCATTCAGATGTTCTAAAGATTAGTCATGCGACATCCAATTAAAAGCATTCCTTACCGCAATCTTCAGTGAATAAATGATAACATCTATTCATGTTTACATGGGTAAACAACACACAATACAGAGACATCTTAGTCAGGTTCCCAGGTCGCATAAAGGTATATGAACAGTAATTACTGTTAGTACCTTTGTCAGTATCATCACCTCTGTTAAGATATTCCACATGCAGAATTTTCAATACCAGGTTTCATTGTTTCCATTTAAAATAGCATGCTTTGAAATCACGGCAGGGTTACCTTATAAGACATGCAATTCTGTCTTTCAGAGGCAAAGACAAACAGATCAGTTACTGAATAGTAAAGGTCAAAGCATAAATCAATCATTTCACTAGTAAGCTATCTTCAAGCAATAGCTGTATAAAGAATAGAAGAGCATTTAGCTTGGTATTCTCTGTACAGATCTTTCAAGAGAAAAGGCTCAAGATGACACCCTGACTCCCATCAGTGCTCTGAGAATAGAGCTTTAAGGTGCTGCATAGCTTAGAGCTAAGTGCTGTAACAGGCAGGTGCTAGGCCAGTCAGCAAAACAAATTACATATATTGCATACTGTCAGTTGAAGGAATGGACATTTAAGTGTATTTGTAGCATTTGCAAACAAATTCCCTATCATTTTCTTCTGCTGAAGACAAACATAATATTTCTTTTTCCAGTTTTGTGGTTCATATTTTTTCTTTCTAAATTTTTCTGACCATATGACTATGCTGTGTACACTTGTGCTTTTGCCTCCGGACTCACTTCTGGCCCTGAGGAGTTGAAGTTGTTAGTTTCTCTTTTTTTTTAGTTTTTTTGTTTTTACCTGTACCTAATTTGGTGTTTGCTTGTTTGTTTTATGCAGGTATGCTGACATTCTGGGCAAGCAGTCACAACAATTTATATCACATCAAGTAAACAGTGATTGTAATAGTTAATTCTATCAGTGAGTACACTTACAAACCCAACACAATTACTTAGCACCACCTGCTACCTTCCAGTATCTGTGATATCAGATCACACTCCTGGAGGACAAATAATGTGGCATAGTCAGAAAGGAGAAGAGCGAGCAAAAGGCAGAAGCTGCCACAAAATGAATTTATACTTTACTGAGTGCATGTGTTAAGCAACACTTCCTCTTCTGAGAGTTATGAGCAAAGCTGACTCTTGGAAATCATGCACGTGCCAGAAGAAAGAAACATAAAATCTCTCTTCAGCCTGAAATGCAGCATTGTCTTGCCTTTATGAAGACGACAGAGTTTTAAGAGGAGGAATAATTAGGAACCGCTGAACTGAACTGTTCTTCGCTGGTATTAGGTTCTGGCATGAGGATAACATTGGGTTTTTAGTTCTGCACAGAAATAAGGTGAATATAAAGTATTTCGCAACTGAAACAGAATTTCTAATAGAAAAACTGCATTTGAAGTCCTAACTGCTAAAAAGTGCTGCAAAATATGCTAAAGTTTAATATTCATTATTTATAGTTTGCTCACTACAGAACAGTACCTTCGTGCCTTGGACAGTATTTACTAGCTAAAATCAAAGCCCAGTCAGGTCTAGTGAGATAGTATAGTTATTTAGAACATATTTATTTGTTTACTATGGAGAAAAACTGATGAAATCAAGAATGAGCAGTTATTTACTGTTTAAAGATACCCTAGGCACCTTAATAACCAGTGAGATACAGAAAATGGAGTGGTCAAGGCAGTAGTGGTACTCAGCCAATCTTAAATATTTTTATGAACACTGAATCTAAGAAAGATACAAGAGTACTGTAATTTGGTAACAGCTCTGAAGAAAAAGGCTTGCTTTGTTTGATAAATAAGTGGGTTTCAATGAGCCACTTTAGCTGTGGCAAACTGGCATGAAGCTGCACAGCAGAAATTTGATATGAGAGCATTGTTTTGAAAGATCAATGATGAGAGGAGGTCATGACAAAATTTCAGCAGTCTAATTAGTTATGTTAGTAGTAAATACCAAAGAGCTTGTGTCAGATAAAGAATAGGTGTTCTTTTCAAATGAATTATCTATTAATCACCTGGAAGAAGGAGTAAACAGCACATTAATTAAGTTGGTAGATGATTCCAAAATGGGAGGTGCTGCGACAACTTACATAGGAAAAAGCCTGTAGAGATTAAAAATAAAAATTGGCAGTCAGTAGTGAAATAGGTTTTACCTAGAAAAACAAAAGACAAATAAGAAAAAATTCCACAGGAATATCTGGGCAAAAATGACCTGAGGGTAATAAATGCGGTGTGAATGTGTAACACACTGTTGCAGTAAAGAAAAAAATCAAAGGTAAATAAGGCAAAGAACACTGTAAACCAGAACCCCTTCTATGGCAACACGGTGTACTCACTGAATACTTCTACACCAAAAACCTCAACTGAAAGTAATTTACAAAAAAGTAATAAGAAGTGACTGTGAGAGAAAATTAAACTCATGAGAGAGAATAAAAAGAATTCTTGCTTACAGAAAAAGCTTAGATCAGTGAAAATCAAGAAAGACTGTATCTTTCTGTAAAAACTTTATGTCATTAATATCAAGAAAGGTGAGGCTTTCCAAGGGCCTGAGACAATGCAGATGAAAAGCAGCCCTTGTTCTATTTGCAATTTTGTCACTACCAAATTGTGTGACCTCAGAAAAGTCAGACTGCCTTTACGCGTCACAGTTTCTTCATCACCTTTATAGGTATATGAATATTATAAGATAATTTTCTTATTCCACAGAGAAGTCGCAAGACTTTAATTAACCAATCTCAATTTAAATTATTTAAGTAATTCAAGAGAAAATTTAAATAGTAGAATGAAAATACATGGGGCAAAACCTAAAATATGTCTGAGGTACTTTCACAGACAGAAGAGCTGATAAGATCTGGATAGGTTAAACTGCTTGAAAGAATGAGTTAGTACCCTTGTTGCTCTAATTTAAAATCTATGATTTTCATTTTTGTCATTCTGGCACAATGATCCTTTGCATATTCATCCCCCTGTGAATAATATTTGTGAAGTCTTTCTACGTGGCTAGAGAGAATCATGTATTTGTTTAAAATATGACAATACAAGACAACTGTGACTACAAATTTTCTTTTCAAAAAAATGTCTTGAGCCTGATTTCAGAACTGTCTGAAGCATATGCAGATTTGAAAACAAGCCCTGTCATTTGCAGAATGAATATGCAATTCATAAATGGGATTTTTTGATAGTGGATGAGGTAGGGGATAGTATTTTTCAGACGATGTTAATTTCTCTATCGAATGCCAATTGCTACATCTGTTTTCAGCCTTTCTTCATATCGTACTTAAGAAGAGACATCAACATTAAGAGGAAAAACTGACAATCCATAAGCATGTTCTATGTTCAACAGTTAAAATACAACAGATTGACACTGGCACCAGAAAAGGTTCTATTTATTAATTATGTCTGTGATTAATCTCAGAATCATGTTTTCACAAGGAACGTGGCTTTAGAAGTGCCTACTCTCTAGGCATTTCTAAACCATTCCCCAAATTCCTTCCCAAATGGCACTGAACCCTAGAAACAAAACCAGACTATTTTATTTTCCATAGTCATACAAACTGGGTTTATTACTGTAAACTTTAAGCTGTGCTGGTTTGCTCAATAATTAAGTTGGCAAACACAGAGAAACAAGATTTATTTGGAAAATACCTTCCATCCAAGAAGGAATGGCATAGTAATGTATAGATGGAAAAGATTCACTGATAGAAAAGTTGTTATCCACCTTTATTATTTAATGAACATTAAATATTTAATTAACATTATTATCTTATTAGGAAACGTGGGCTGTTTCCATTGTAAAGCACAGCACATCTAGGTAAAACCTAGATCTATTTCCTGACGAGACTTCAGGTCAATGCCCCAGCACTATATAAATGTGATACTCCATTAACTCACACATGTTTTGCAAACAGAAGCTGAGAAGAAACCTTTTAGCTGTTGCAGAATTTGCTGCACTCATTCATAGATGGTCTATTAGCAAATTTGATAGTGTGCTGTTTTCACTGGGTAGTCTAATAAAGTCTTTTAAAGAGACTAAGTGGTAAGGCACTGGTGAGAGCAGGGTCTGGCTCTTTCCTAAGAGAAATCTGCATTGGTACTTCAATGTTTTTATGTCACAGCTGAAAATAAGAAGACAGCCAAGCACTAAGTTATGATTTTCCTCCTTCTCAAAATTTTCACCTCTTAATTTTGTGACTCTCCTAACACTACTTTGTTCTAAACTTCAAGAGTTACTTGCCATACTACATGGCCAGACCATTGAATTTTCACATTTCTCTCTTTCTATACCTTCCCTTCCCTTCTTTCATCTGAACACCCTCCCCGAATATTTTTGCTAATTTAACAATCTAAACCAGTTCAGTTGGTTTAAAGTTGACTGATGGTATGCATGTTCATCACAGTAAGGTGACCTTTGACATCTTAAATTCTTGCATAATATGTTTTTAACTATAACCAGCTTAAACCTGTTCATAATATTAAAGAAGGAAATTTCAAGTGAGAAAGATATCAAAGATTTGAATAGCAAAAGGAGATTTCAAAAATACAGAGGAAAGGACCCACACCTACAAACACAATATACAAGTTGTATGCAAGGAAAACAAAGATCACTTACGCAAACAAGAGTAACTTCAGGCAGTATCTTTTATTCTTCACAAGCAAAAAGGAATTTAAATTTTTCCTTTTTCACTTGAAATTTAATCTTAAATTATTTTTAGTATTGTGATCTGAAAATGTACTTGTTTTGTCCTTTTTATCTGTGCACCCTATAGCCATCAGAAAATTATCTTGCAACCAGTATGCCTACTAATCGTACAACATTTAGAATGCAACATTGATATTTATCTCCTTATGAAAGAAAAAGAAAGAAAGAATGAAATTTTCTGTAAGCCACAAGCAAAAACACTGTGCAAAGCAACAAGAAGATATAACACATGGACATGGTACTATTTTTTTAATTTTACCTGGATCTGAACAGCACTGCACTAACTCACAAGCAATATTATCACCTGATTCTCAGTTTGAGACCTGCCATTAGAACGTCCAGGGATATCTTCTTTTTTGCATCTATAGCACTGCATCAGGGATGCGCAAATCGCTACTGGAAAAGTTCACTGGGACTGTGCTTTCTCCCTGTAATGTTGTATTTGGTTTTATTCCAAAGATTATATAAAAAGCTTCTCACATCACACCTAGTCCTAACTTAAATACAGATTATAGCTTTCCTGAATATGCTTAAAGTAGCAATTGGAAATTAATACAATATAGTTTATCAATAAGGTCATTACCAGTCTGCACAGTAACACATTTTCTATTTAGAGAATTTATAAAAAGCAGCATTAGATAAACAAATTACAGAGATTAAGACATTTAGAAATTTCAGTCGAACCTGGAAACTGCTATTGTTTTTATATTGTACTAAGATTATTTCCTTTCAAGCTGTGCTTTTAAGGCCTAATTACAGATACTCCTTGCATTCTGAAATCTCTTTTGAGTTGAAGGGGAAAAGCAGGTGCCAGGAGGAGGGCAGATTGACATACTACATAATACTCAACAACAACAAAAGCTTTCTGCTGGTAAACAATCCTTAGGCAATAGCTGCCTTCTCCTGCTCATACCATAGCTGATCTACTGGATCCTGCAACCTTTGACAAATATATCTACTGACTGCAATAGCAATAAAGCCTGCAGACTGCCCAGTGAGAGACCTTTGCTGAGGTGGCACCAGGTTTCCGTGCTTATCCATCCTTTTTTTGGCACTAAGACCAACATAAAGGTACAGTGAGCTCTCATCTGTCCTTCTCTCACCTCTAATCGTCCCTTCCTCTTCTGCATCACTGTTTTTCCCTGCGCATGTTTCTCTAGAAACAGATGAACAAAACCATTTCCTCCTAGGCACAGGACTACAACAGTGATAAAGTTTTAGCAAGCAACCTACTGATGCGTAAGTAGAAAACCAGATCACGCTAGAGAAACACATCTCTCAGCAATGTAACTACATAAATCACAGGCATAGTCCAGGTGAAGGTGAGGATAAGCAGTTTTATTTCAAAGTGCTTTATTAAAAATGGTTGGCATGACATTGCTTTGGCTTGCTGCATTTCTTTTTTTTTTATGCATCAGCTAAAAATGCAATTGATCCCCATGCAAAACCCTGGCATTAAGACTGCGTGTATTTAGGTCCAGCACAGACTTATCCTTGGGCTGAGAACTGAACAGGGATTTTTCTGCTTTTATGTACAGTCATGGATTTCAGTGCATATAAAAGAAAGCAGTTCAAAAAAAGTCACATAAAGAAAGAAAATGTAGGCACGTAAGATGCCAGAAAATCCAAATAAATCTCTGTGCTTTCAGATTTTCCTGTGAACAGTTAAGCAAGATATTATCCTCACAAGAACAGTATTGTGTCTCTTGTATCTCTGCCTCTGTTGTTAGAACTGGTCAATTATTACTTTGAACTCATGCTATTTTTTTTTTTTTTCATTTTAAGAACTATGCAAAAGAAGAGAAAACCAGAATTCAGGTACACTCAGATAACTCAGACCAGAAGTACCTTACTTCTACAAGGAGTGTTATTAAAGGGCCATTTGAAAACATTTTCATTTTTCTCTTTTGCTTTCCAAAGCCTCCTCTATTTTCATAAATTTGTTTTGGCATAAAAAGAAGTACTTATACAAGGATATATAGACTTACTGAGGCAGGTCCTGATCCACTGATCATATCTATACAGAGACTGCATGACACCGAAACTGCTAAAGATACTAAATATATGCCTGCATTTATTCAAGGAGTGCTATACCAGGACTACAAAATGTGAGAGAAAGAAAAGTCTGCTGTACGAGAATTATCAGTACGAGCTGTATAAATTCTTAATTTAAACTTCCTTAATGATCTCTTGCTATTTAACATCTCATTTCTATTTAATGGAGGAGCTATCATGTAGGGATCCCCATCCTGCAAGACATTTTATTTCATCGCTCTTTAATTACGTCACCATACAACTTACTCGAGAAGCTAGTCTCTGCCAGTAGACTTCTGAAAAAATATAGCATACTAAAATAACTTCAACTTGGCATAATCTTCCACAGAATACTGATTTATTTGTTTCAGTCTATTTATTGGCATTTGGAGATATATCTATGCCCAATAGACATGGATTGATTGACATTGGAATGCTACAACTGTGTATCTGCCAAATAATATCTTTAAGTAAATAGAATGAGCAGTATGAGATTGAAACTTTACAGTGTCTTAATAACTGGTATTGATAAAATGATGACTATGCCAAAACAATGAAAGACTGGTTAAGGAGGAATGTGTTGGAGGATTCCATATGTTAATGACATTTCAAGAACGAATCCCAGGAAGTATCCTAGAGACAGGGATGTGTGATACTGGATATACCTCAACAGATCATTTGGAAAGCTGATACTAGCATCACTCAGCCCTCTATTTCTTCTCCCCTGTCTCCAAACCATTCTCATGCCACTGTGGTACTTCAAGCTTCACATTGGCACAGAAAAATGTCATGTGTGGTATAGCGTGCACTATACAACTGGGGAGCAGTTAAGAGTGTTGTTTGATTTCGTAGCATCTTGCCTCTGTCTAAAACTTCGCCATTCCCATCAACTGCATTGCCAGAAGAGTTGCATAAAAAGTGATCTCCAGGAATGATCGGATAGTGGGTTAACGTGGAAAACTGGACCAAGTAGGATGCGGTAATGTAATGAACGTCAACATAGAACTTTTACTGGTTCATTTTTCTAGCTAATAAAAACAAACAAAAGAATCTCCTCTTTGATCAATAATACATTTAGATCATAGAATCACTAGGTTGGAAGAGACCTCTGAGATCACCCAGTCCAACCGTGCCTGTCTCCTTACTAAATAAACCATGTCCCTAGATGAGAATGGTCAAGACTGTATACTTTTATTTAGACTTAAAATCCAATGTGTGAATAAATAAATTGTAACTGAATACCAACATGCTTACAAGTGCACAATGGCCTTTCAAAATATTAGATTATGTATGTTTTGCTATCAGATTAGGAAGCTGAATATAAAAGATAGACTATATATAGGAAAAAGATGGCTTCTTGGCCTCAGAAAAGACTAATTTCACAGCTATAGCTTTTCACTAGCTGTAGCTCTCTTCACTAGGCAACATATCCCAGCTAGCTGGATTTGTGTAGAATCCAAAAATGAACCTGCAGTCTAAGACTCTGGGATCCACTCCTCATAGCCTAGAAGGGTCTGCAGTTCAGACCAGTACTAAAATTTTATTAAGGCAACAGAGAAAGTGAAATAAGTTCCACCTGCAAGTTATTTAACGAGGCTTAATGAATATGTTATTTACTTGCAGGAGCCAAGGAAAGTTATAGGAGATGTATACAACAGTAGACATCAACAACCGAGTAGTTTCCTGGGAGAGTCTGAGATTTGCTTGTAAAGCTGATCAAAGTGTAAACATCAGAAACTTGTAAAAATTAAAAATGCAGTGCTGATGCTTTTCACAAATTCACAGAATTTCACTGTGCCATAAAGTATACTATTGCAAAAAAAAGCTTATAATAATTTGTTTCCTCATTTTTAAATGCAAATGTTGGATTTTTCTTTCACATGCGAGCTTGTCATATTTTTCCCCTCTAGAGATTTTACATGTTCCAAAACCCGTTCACACCAAGCAGAGATCAACTGATGCCTTCCTTAAGCCACACTCCTCCATCAAAATGCTTCAATGCAAGAAGGAAAAAACAGATAACAACAGACTTCATTTCATCAGCACAGTTTTAATACCAGTGTAGTTACATCGCTCTTATCGCGTAAAAACTAAATCAAATACATTGTACCGATTCATTGAATTTAGTACTCAACAACCCCTCCTGTTGCCATTTTTGGCCATAATTTTGCTGAGATTTCATGGTCTGAAAATGTCCTACATTAATGAAATGAGCTGTTTTCACCTCCTTCCTGCTTCACATATGTCTAATGTTTTCACTATGAGTGTAGCTCTTTAAGAGCAAGGACAGCCTTTTAGCTGCGTGTTGATGAATTTTCTAAGTCAGAAATAGTACACAGCTTCTAAATGTTCCCACGATACCACAAAAAAGCATCAATTCACAGCAAATAATTTCACATAAGGATGTTAAATTAATAACCTACTATATATTAGAGAAAATCTATTTCAGCCCTTAAGGTTTGCTGTTCATTTTATTAAAATTCTTGGTATAGCTTCAAAGCATACTTCAAGTAGCAACAGTACCCACCACCCATCTCTCCATTAATATATATATTCCAGAAAAGCTGCATCACGTTACCCATCTAAAACTTCTCCTGTAAGATATATACTGTCCTTTACATTATTATAGTCATAATAGATAGCTCACTGTAGAGTATTTTTAGTTCTAACTTTCTCTCTCTTTCCCAGGTAATTTCCTGCTCTGTGCACTGGTCTTACAATACCCCTGCTGTTAATGATAGGTAACTGACCCACACATTGCTGAAACACGGAGCTGATGTTTCAATGCTATATTATTCTGAATGCATCAAGCACACGTTACAACTAGAAGAAAATGAAGGAGTTTATTTCTGATAAAGCTTGTAAAATAATCTGTATATATACACCAGACCAAAGTGAGTATGTGAAGCATATACAACAAACACATTAAGCAAAATCATTTCAGTATAACTTAGAAAAGATGGGACGGTTGAAAATAAAGATTCCAATTTATGGAAATATCCCAAGAAGTGAAAGAGTGGGAACTGTATCAATAATATCAGAAAAAGAATCCATGAAAAACTTAATGGAGAACCAGTGAAATTTAGTGTTCCAATATATTTAGGAAAGCTGGAACATTTCAATAATTTAGGTGTCTATATCTATTGAGCTATGCATTTTTTTAAGTCCCAAGATTTCAAAAACAATACCTGAATCTTCACGCACAGTACCAACAAGCAAGAAATACTGCCGTATGGATAATCTGGAAGAATTTGTGTCTAGGTTATCTGCTTTTACTTTGCCTGTAGCATTCTGCAGTAGCAACTGTTCTTGTTACGGTGGTGTCACATCTAACAACAGTTGTGCTGCAAGCATGGTGTTACGCTAACCAGCTTGCCCACACAGCATTTGTTAGCCCTCATCAGCATCAAGAGGGGCTGTCCACACAGGGACTGGCTGCTGCTCCTTTCTACCAGCACCTACACAGACAAGTAGCTAGATTGCACTAGGGGAGAGTAGGCAGCATATTTATATCTCTCAGCTATGGGTATAGAATGAGAGCTAATGCATAGCAAGTGGGGAAGAATTCAGAAGCAATACTGCAGTGCCACATCTTTCTTATCTTCTTCCTGAAGATCTTGTAGCTCTGATTTACATATGGAATTTTCATAGTTATCACTAAGTATAGCACAAGTGGACCTTGATACGTCTAGTTTTAAAATATCTCTAAAAATATTCTTATGGCACATATGAATATTCTTTCCCTAAAGTATCTATCTTACCGCTAAAAGTGATGCTCTTACTACACTTCTCCCAGAAAAAAGAGTAATTTCCTATTTTTATGGTAAACTGCAGAACAGAAGTAAAAAAGGACACTTTAATTTAATTTAAAATAAACTCTAAAAAGTCTTTAGATAAGCAGAAATACAGGGGCAGAGATCTACTGAATATTTTTTTTTAATATTCCAGGATCCTTTTCATGATATTATATTTTAGGATGGCTTTTAATTTCCCAGTTGTTTGGATGCATAGGCAAAAGAATTAAGAAAAGAAAGGCAACAAAAAGACAACCGTGTCTGTGTAATACAGTCGAGAGATTAATCTAAAATGCAGCATTTCTGAATTTAATGAGGGTTGTGAACAAAAAATGAGAAATGATAAGGATATATTTCGTACTGTCCAGGGTACTGGCCCTATGTATGAGTATCCTTTTTTTGTTTTGTAGCTTGCTTTTTATTTACAGCCTCTGTTTTTCATTCTTACAGCATGGTTTTGTCCTTGCTGTGTGTCAGGTTAGCACCTACCATCAGAGTAAGAATCAGGTATGGGTAGCAGAGCATCTGACAGCTGGTTGTCAGAAGACTGATGTCTTTCATCAGTGTTACGCACTCGAGGTTGAGTGCTTTATTAATCCTGTTCTTGTCCATATGCTTATGACGCATCTTTGATGGTAGGATTTTTAGTATTTGTATATCATTAATCTTACTTATGGTTTAGTATTTTTAAGGCTTGGATACTAAGTTCAGAAAACAATTTCTATCGTGAGATATTAAAAGCATACACTATTCAGAGCTTCATCAAAGATTAAACGTCATTTGAATTCAGCAAGGCAGCATTTTTTTAATAGCATAACTAGTGACCACCATAGAGCTTACTTACTTTGCTATTCTTAATGTCTTCTTCCCCCAAAATTAGTAAACAAAAAACCAGAAGATGACTTCTGTAAAAGAGGCAGCTAAAGCACAAAGAGAGCCTCAAGAGTGTTATAGATGTTTCGCTCCTATATTACGTTCCTCAGAGTGGAATTTGTCTGCATAAATGTATAAGCTCATAGTATAGGCATCTGTGTCTGAACTAAATGCCTTCTCTATGTCATACAAAGAAATAGGCACTTCAGGGAGAGATTTTTGCTGACCTAGTTGACGTATAAACTTTAGACCAGAAGGACTTGCACCTATCATTCCCTATTGACTACCGAGCATACCTTCAGAAGCACCCTGCGCCATGCACGTTTAACATTCAGCAAACCAAATTCTGCTTTTTCTTTCACAGGAAAAAAGTGAATCCCTATCCCATCAAAGCCTGTTTAGATTTGGCTATACCTGGACAACATGCTTTCTAACGAGATTATTTTGAGAGTGGGTCATGTCCACTTGTTCCAGCATGGGGGGAAACTTCTCCTTTGCTTTGCAGCTTCATAAACTTGATGCAGGTGGTTAAAAGATTCCATGCTCCATGGACCAGCTGCACTTGGTAAATGAAACTGCAGAAGGGCAGAGAGAATAAACCATCCAAATGCGTGAAGTGCATTTCCAGTTGCCTTTCAGTACAGGATTTGATCAGGTCACAGAAGTCTGCACCCCTGGCAAGAAAATGTTCTTAACCCTAGGCCAATCTTTCCTTTCCAAGAATCTCTGTGAAGTTCAGAAACTTGCACCAGATACCCAGTGAAGGCTTGCAAACTGTTACATACTACAAGCCAGGAGACGTCACTTTTTTTAAGGCTCCTAACTGCTCTAAAGGCCTGTATTTTGGCAAGCACAGAAATTATGAGTGTGTTAAAACAGTAGATGAAATATATGAAAATTGTGGCCCTGCTAGCTCTGTTACAGCCAAACAGTTGTGGAGTTTTAAAAGCCCACCTGTCCTGCAATGGATTTTGCACTGATGGGAAACACATTGCAAAGTGACACTCAGATCTTCTAACAAACGAAGAAAGCATAACAAAACAGAACTAAACCCCAAAATATCTGGTATCCCAGCTTTTGTATGGTGGAGCCTATGCTCTGTCGCAGACATGGCAGCACTAGAACAATATGAGTTGTTGCATAAAGTACACAGACTATGCTATATTATTTGACTTTTCCACACTCCTTAGAAGCCTCCTGCCTCCCAAAAATGTCTGCGGAAATAGTAGACCTTTCTGATTCTCTCCTTCCAAAAACCAAAGAAACAAACCAAAAATCTTCCTGTGAAAACTGTGCCATTTTACATTCAAAGTAAGCAAAGTATGAAAAAAATATCCTGTTGAAAGTCCTTCACCCCCTGACCATGACAGCACCAGTGTGCAACTCGGCTGTTGTACTCCCCCTCCTCTGCTGACATCAATCTGGGGCTAGGAATCAAGGGTGGGAGGAAGGGATAGCAAGAGGGCAGAAGACTTGCATTGATCACACAATTGAACCTCTACGTATTTCGATTTCCAGCATCTCCCTTATTTTATTTTCCATGCATTTGTTTTTGCCAAGTTTAATGAGATAGTTACTCCTGGCTACAAGAGCTCAACTCAACGAAGACTTCATGCTTTGTTGGGAATCAGCTTCACAAAACACATTTTTGTCAGCTCTAATATGAACGAAAGATTCAAACCCACTGTTTTCTCCAAGTTCTTTCAGAAATTGTGCAAGAAAAAAAGGGAATATAGGGTGTCTGGGATGCTAACTAATCTTGCGGGTATTGTTTTGGAGGATTATCTTTGAAACTTTCCTGCCCTGTAATTTACACCGCTGCTGATGGTAATGACTGCAAGGAATATAAGCAGCACTAATGGGTATGGATCACTGTTCTCCTGAACTGTAAAAAAAAAAAGAGCATGGGGAATGATGGCCCTGTAAGATAGATCAATGCAGCTGTAGATTGGTTCTTACACTGTTCAGGTTATTTTCCTTAAATGGCATCGTGCCTGACACATTCTGCTATCCATATCCATTAAAGTTCATGATAGGTATTCTTAGACATTCCTTCATTTTTTTAACATCATTACTAAGACTAATACTGTACTTCTTTTTAATGAGAATGAGAAGACAGTGTCTCTTTTATCAGGTTCAGATCGATTTAGCTTAAATTAAAATTATTTCCTATAATATTCCTATAGTTATTCAAAGGATTAATGAGAGAATGCCACTGAACAGTTACTTGTCTCCTCATTAACATTCATGACAAAATCTTCCGGTAGGGCTGATTTCAGCTGCTGATGGAGCAATACTTAAAAGAAATCGGCTTCTGTGTGAAACAGCTGCTCAGCAATGGAACTGTGCAAGGGAATCTGTGATAATAAGATGATAGTATTACAGTTACACTGGGAGTATAACATATTTTAAGCTGCTTTGAGGTATACAGTGATGGTCCAAGAACTGGAGCATGATTGCTTGTATATTGCTAGGAACAGGAAATAGCTGATCATTACATGTCTGCTTGGATTAGTCCTACTCAAAACCTTGGGGTAATAGAAAAATCCATATCTGCTGGGACTCGTCTCATATTGTGTGTTTCCTGTCTGCTGGAAAATGTTTTTTCTTCATTTTCCCAGTTTTTGGAAGAGTTTGTGAGTCTCATTGCTGAAACAGGTATTGAATTCTTTGCAAGAAACATTGTGCACCTAGTATTTCAAAGTAATTTTTCTCATTTCAAGGCTTTCTTTCTTAAGTAAGATTCCCAGGAGAAGATTCTCTGGATCCTCATGCATCCATTAGGGAGATTCCAGATATTGAATCTTTTGAAATCATCATCCAGCTCATTCTCATATTATACATTTTCCATTCCCTCCTTTTAAAATTCATCTGTCCTTCTGTGTCATATTGAGAGAATAAATAGTAAGGGAAAAAAAAGTCTTTAATTGGATAAAGAGAATAATACAAAATTACCCTAAGGAGTTAGTGACTACTTCACTTTTTTTCTGAATGTGACTTCAGAGCTTCTAAGCAAGCTTCTGACTTTGGGGACAGCCTTTCCACCATTCTCTTACATGTGTGCATATGTCCCACTACCTGGGGTCAGCCAGCTTTACTGCACCTGCTTGCAGGCTTTCTACCTACATGCAAAGATGCAGCTCTGCAATCCTTCTTGCAATGCTGATTTATACCTCTTAATGCCAGAGCATTTTCTACTTACACATATGCAGAAATGAGCAGGGGGACACATTCAACACAAATATAGATTTCATATTTAGAAAAAGCCATTGAATATTCTGAAGCTCTTTTAATCTTCGTTTATCTGCAGTTTATGAGAAAAGCTCAATAAAGTGTAACTTGCAAACATGGACACAATCATAAAAACTGCTTACTGTTTAGTATTAAAGACAAGTACTTAGCAAATTGTAAAGATCTTACAAAGGTTGAGGGCCAGAAGAGACTGCAGCACTGATTAGAAACACATAAAACCCCCAAACTGTCCTTCCCAATTCTAAGTGTAAAAGATGCTTTCAATACCGCTTTGTGGTTTGCATGACAGTTCCTCTAAAATGTAACTGACGCCTGAGTGTTTAGAAGCCAGAAGCCCTCTAAGCAACATCACAAGAAAATCATGCAGGCAGAAATTGCAGCCTTAAAGCTAAAAAAGGCAGGCTACCAAAAAAAATGCTTTGCAATAACAAAAATCATGGGAGAGTCACAGTTCATCTTGCAACAGTGAACATAATTGCAAACCTAAATTTTGCATTTGAAACTAGGAGACAAAAACTATAAACCTCTCTATGCATATCTAATCTCTTTTTTCAACATTAGCCAAGCCTGCAGGCGCTTAACAGTCCGATTCTTGATGTTATTGTAATTAAAGGCAATACTCACACGGGTGATAAGCATAACAGCTGTAAGTTAACCCTTATCTTAGCCAAACTGACAACTGCAAATATGATATCTAATCGTAAAGAAAAGAACATTGGAATTCATTGTGGATAACTGACTTTTAAATCTCATAACCTTGAAAACAAGTAAATATATCCAGCCTACCATCAAACTTCTTGTGCCGGGACACAAAGGTGGTGCGTACAAAGTGACTTGTCTCCTCGACTAAGTTTTCAAACTCCAGTTTGCTCTGTTGGCTTAACTTGTCCTCCATTTCTGAGGTGCAACATGTATATTCCTGAGGGCAGATTCTCAAATGTTCCCCTGGAATCACAAGAAAAAAGGAATTAGAAATATTTGAATACAGATAGAAATAGACCAGAACCAAATATACGTGATGTCTCTTCAGTTAAGAAATGTGGGTTATCCAAAGAGCTCTTTAAGGCTTGACCTCTTGAATTGGGTCACTTTGAATGCCCATAGTTAGGCATTCCTCACACAAGAGGGGAGACATATTTTGCAGAGTTGTTGTGATACTTCAAAAAGTAAAACTGTCTCATGCCAGATGTGATTCATCATGCTGAAGAAGCCTTCCTCATAAACAGATATATACTCTAAAATTCAACGACATTTACTTCCTTTCAGTTCGTATTCGAAATACCTGGAGAAATATCTAGTGAGATTACCTGTTACAAGTTATCAGAGCTGTCTTGCTGTCAAAAGCCTTAAAAATTTGCATTTCTGTAGACAGGTCCAGTTGCCCAAACACACTAAAACAGTCTCCCCTTCTACCCTTCCTTTCCTTCTACTTGAGTAAGTGTATTTTAATGACTAAATTTGGGTGCCACGTTTTCTTGGGTAGCATATCTTGTCAGACAGAGCAAATGCTCTGCTGAATGGGAGAAAGCAATGAAGAGTTTAATTAATGCTTATGTTATATGGAAATGCAATGTAAAAGGTAATGAAAACCTCTTACTTAATTCAATAGATTTATCTCTTGAAGCACTGTGGCAGTTCTTCTGACAATATTGCTTCGGTACAATTTGCAAGTGGAAACCAATTCTTTAGCTCATGAAATTAAAATGGTCTGTTATTACATGAAATGTGAATTTTCAATTGACACTGTACTATGGGTGTCAGAAACATTTAGCTTAGTTTGTACAAAGGCACAAAATTCTGCCATTCCCTCTTGAGAAATAAGAAGAATGATCTGCCTCTATGATTAAAGTTACTTGTAAGGCAATGAAAACATTTAGCTTTCCGTACACCAAATCCTGATTAAAAATCCCTCTGCAAATCTCTTAAAGTTGCAAATAAAATGATATACAAAGCCCAGGGGTTAAATAAATACTGGGGACCTGATTCTCATTTATATCGAAGCTCCTTTCTACCACTACTGAGCCATAAAGAAGATTTAAATGCAATTTATACCTACTTTAAGGGTACTTTTCACCATTCTTATTATGTAGTCAGGAGAATCAGGCCCTAAGGTTTATGCTTCCCTAGGGCATCATACATTTAGCTGCTGCATCATTTTGAAAACAGCATCAAAAAAGAGATTTGCACATGCTTAGAATAAGCATTGTCTTGATTTTGCCCTCACTCTATTCCAATTTTTTGTTTAAGTTTTTGAACGCAGTCTTTTAATTAGAAATTTAGTCATTCCTCAGCCCTGACCCATTACCACTGTCTTAATTTGTTTTTTCTACAAGAGTTCATAATATGTGACCTGTAATGCCATGACATGTCTTTTAGAGGTCTCAAGACTTTTTAAAAGCTCACGCATCTTCAAGAAGGACCATTTCATTATTATCAGTTACTGTTCGGCAGTACTACCTACAAGTCCCAGTCATGACGAAAAGCATCATGATAAAAAACACTGTATAAACCTTGACAAAGAGATACCCCATAAAAATCAGAATATTATAAGGATTATTTCCCATGTTGACTGCACTCTCCCAACACGATAAATGAATTCCTCTCTGTTCTCAAAATCACGCATCTAAGCCATAAACAACACATATAGGGACTGGTGAGCCAACTGTTGTCAAACATAAATGATAGTGGCAAAATAATGGTTGCCTTACCCTCTACATCGCTGTCATGTTAATCTGAAACTATTCAATAGGTAACACGACTGCGGAGGTATCACAATAAGACAAAAGAATTATTCCAGTAACTTTAATGTTTTGAGATTTTTTTAGTTGTCAGAAAGACAGAGAAAGCTGAAATAATGTGTTATTAGAAGCAGTGTCATATGATTGATGAAATAAAAAAATATATGCAATCCATAATGTCTGTAACCCCCTTCCTCAAAAAACCCAGGGGGTTCGCTCATTAGAGAGCACTGGGTAGACCTACTATCCCAGCTGCAGCCACAGTGGTAGTTTGTGCTGTCTATAATGATAATGTCCTCCAGTGCTGTTGCAGTCAATTTTTTTCCTTTATTCATTTCAACTTTTTTTTGCCTGTGTTTGTTTTTTAGAATTGCAAGACTATCAGCTGAACTAACGCTAATCATCAAGTCACTGTGCTTAGTCAGTAACAGCCATGGGTCTAGATTCTTAAGATACGTTATGCTGAGTATTATGACAAATTAAAGCATATTGAACTCAGTATAGCAGTCATTTTTTAGAAATATGTATTTTTCTCATGCTTATTTATTTATGGTTTCACTTTCTCTTTTCTACAAAAATGACTTCTCAGCTTGGCTGCTACAAACTCATTCAGATTCCTACTGCACTTATTTCTTATGCATGTATTTTCATTAGTTATATTTTTAATTCACTGGATCTTCATTGATTCATGAGGTTCTTGACTGCTGAAATATGAAACTGTCTCACAACTTCTACACCACCTCATTGCCTTCCTCTCCTCACATCTATCTTCCCAAATCATCTATACTAACCACCTGCCTTCATCACAAAAACTTTGCTAAACTGTAATCATCTGTTTTAAACCAACATTTATAGTTCTTTCCTCCTCCTCTGCCATATATTCCCTGCATTTTGGTAGAAAGAAATAATAATGTAAATATTGTACTACTTCATATTCTGCCTAAAATTTTTTTTTCCTCCTTGTGTTTCCTGCACTAGAGGCTCAAGTCAAAGATAAAGTCAAGTCATAGATAAAGCAAAAGAATTTTGCATTGCTTCATGCCAGTGGAGTGTTTGTAGGCTGAAGAGATTCAAGCACACTTTGCAAAGATTAAGACTTTGAAAATGTGGCTCATAAGTCCTACCATGTTTGTGCTGACCACGACTGGCTGCAGTCTCCAAAGGGTCACAACAAAAACTTGGACCCTTTCCTGGGAATGGTGAATGGAAACTCATCAACAAATACTTTCTGAATGCTAAATATTAGTTTCCTTCTTAAAAGCACCGATAATCATTTTGTGTTTGTTCTTACTAAACCTCCACCTCCAACTCATGTTATATTTGCCAGGTCATTAGTTCAGTCCTTGGACAAACACAGCAGACATGATTTTCTCAAAACAGAAGTAGGTTTGTATGTCGATTCTTTTAAAAAAAAAAATTAAAGAGTGTGTGCCTTATCTTGGACTTTTTTGATTCTTTTGTGCAAAATCTCTGATACAACTGACTGCTTGGATTGGAAATAACTGTAGACTATATTATTTTACTTCCTCTATTTCCCTGAAGAGGATCATTTGCCATTTGTATTTTGTAGTATCTTCTTCTGTTACTTTAAAACGAATTTATTCACTGATTTGTGCATTTACACACCATAAGTATGTTGCACTCTGAAAATGCATGCACTGCTAATGTACCAATTCTTGCCCTGGGAAACTCCATATGGTCTACGTTCTTAAGCTAATTTTAGCAAATTTTTCATGGCATTGGATATAAGTGACTAGTTTTACTGAAAATGGTGTCTCCTCAGACAAGTTTGATAGAATGTAGTTACACTGCACCAGCATTTTGCCAGACTAGAAAAGTATTACCTCAGCAGTTCCCCATGACCTACCATAACTCTTCTAACCATCGTTTCCAGCTGAAGATGCTGACCTACCTATCTCTCCTCATGTGGCTTATGTTATATAAACCAAATCAATTGCCTACTACAGATTCAGCTAGCAGTATTCAATTTCAGTTTTATTACAGCTGTAATCTCACACCTGCCTTCACATGATCCAAATTGGCAAGTTTTGTAGCTGAATTTGGCAATACTGCTAGAATATTGCTTTGAAGTGTGATAAAATAATTTATAAAGCATTTGTTTTATATTCAGATATATAGCAGTTTGGTGTCCCCATAACATGCTACAAAACTCACAAGAGTCTTTAAAAATTGCTACTTACAATTCTCAAGCTGAATGAAGGCTTCTACCACGTATCAAAACGCCAGAACTGATTTGAACATGGCAACTACTGGCAGAGGATACAATCTGAAGGAGCAGTAAACCCTTAACAATTTCACTGCCAGATTTCCTGAACACCTGAGGCAAGCATTGGTTAAATTATTAGAACTAGAAGCACAATCATGTAAAATACTTTGCATCAGCCAGAATTTTTTATGGGTCATGTTGCAAGTTCAATAATTTCAGAAACAATTATTTCTGTTGTAGGTATAGTTACTATGCTAATAATAAATTAAAAAGACTGGGATTCTTATGTTGACAGAATGGTAGGACTAATTGTATGACTAGTAAGAATAGAAACATACAGTCACCACATTGCTTCATAAAACCAACAACGAATAAATGCTAATAAATAAAACAGGTAAGTTAAACGTATGCTTTCAAACTCCATCACCCTGTATGCATCAACAGAACCTACGGGAAGAGGAGATAGCTCTGCCTCCTTCATCCTGCAGATTAATGTGACTTCAGTTCCTTATTAACCACGTTATTTAAAATTAGAAGTATCTGTCCTTATAGATCTGCTTCAGACCTGCTCATATTCAGCCCTTTGTAGAGAAGGCAGGGTAATTTATTTACAGTAAGAAGTTTAACAAAGACAAATGTGAAGTCCTGCATGTGGGACAGAATCACCAAAGAACTCAGTACAGGCTTGGGTCTGCATGGTGAGGGAGCAGCCTTGCTGAAAGGGAGCTGAGGCTCCAAACAGACAAAAAGCCGAACATGAGTTAGCAGTGAGGTGCTGCAACGATCACGGCAAATCAGACACTGGTCTGCATCCACAGATGCATTGCTACCAGAGATAGACATGACTATCACACTCTACTCAGAGACTGACAGGCTCTTCCTGGAGTATTCTGTCCAAGGAAGATACAGGTAGACTGGACAGAGTCCCAGCTAGGGTCATAAAGATGTTCAGAGGACTGGAGGATCTGTCAGATGAGGAAAGACTGAAGGAGTTGGGTCTTTTCTCCCTGGAGAAGACTTGTAGGGACCTCATCACAGCATTCCAGTACTTAAAGGGCAGGTATAAAGAGGACTGAGGCTCTCTCTTCACAAGGAGGTACAAAGAGAAGACAGGGGGCAACAAGTAGTTGTTGCACCAGGAGAGGTTTCATCTTGACATAAGAAAGAATTTTTTTTACAGTAACAACAATCAATCACTGAAACAACCTCCACAGGGATGTGGTGGAGTCCCCATTGCCGGACATTTTAAAAATGTGATTGGACAGGACCTCAGTAAATCCTATCTAGTTTCCCTTTCCCACAATGCCTTTGACCAGCTGATCTGTTTGGATCCCTTTCAAACTGGGCTGCTCTATGGTTCTATGATTCCTACCTCTCAGAATGATAAAGGACCGGAATAGCTGGAGTCTTTTTTCTAAATTAACATTTTTAACCTAATTTTCTGTATATTTTAAAATTATTTTAAAATACTACTTAAGATTAGTTTTAAAATATGACGAATAGAGTTGAAACAAAAACTTCATTCAGCTTTAACCCTTGCCCGCTGTTTCAAGATTTGCACTTTTTTCTATATTGCTGATAATGTATCTGAACGTCTGTTTTTTTTAATTTTTCAATTTAAGTTCTCTTCTGGTGAAATCAAAATGGGAGCATGGGAGAACTCTTCATGACGACATATTAATTTTCCATTATAGAAAATTATTCTCCTCCAATACACCTATACTGTTCTGTCAGTCATATATGCAAAGAGAAAGGAGTGCTACAGAAGAATTCGACCCATCTTTAACGTAAAAAAACCCAAAGAGCAATATCATGGTTTTGGCATTAACTTATTTAGGAGTTAAATCTAAATTAGCAACATGTATCATCATTTCAGCCAATATTCAAATAGTGAAAATTAAAATATCATTCTGTTGGACAAAACTTGTTCCCTAAGCACCGAGTCCTAAGGCTCCTTCTGACTTTTTAATTATCTTCTCTGTGGGGTAAAACAGCCCTGCAAGCAGCTGCTGTAAAATTACACCTGACATTCAAGTTGCAGAATTGAACTTTCCTACTCAAACTAAAAGGAAACAGACCATGATTTAAATTAATTTCATTGTAATATTGGCCTGACAAGTGATGATGGCTGAAGGAATGGAGGGAAAGCTATCTGTAACATACAGACATACAGATCGTGTTAACAGAAACAATTCTCCTAATTTTAACAAACGGAATATTGAACTTGAAAAACATGTATATCCAGTGGACTCCAATAAATCTGTGCAACTACCCCATGAAAGAAAATTACTCATTTGTTTGTCTTAGACCCAAATAATCTTTGCTCAGATTCCTTTTGTTCCTTGAGTGCTTTGAGGTCAATTAAAAAATGAATGCCTTCCAAACAGACTGATAATTAGTTAACAGTCTCTTCATTATGGGTCCCACAGGGAACATTCATTTACAAGAAGCCCTGACCCTGTTGTCCTTGGGAAGGCCTCAGTAATAAGTTACAGAAGTGGAGGCCGCGGAAAAGCTGTTCATACTAGGACTATACAGATGCTAAAGAAAGCACTGAAGTCCCTAGAGTCTTCCTAACTAAACTACTAGAAGCAGTACCACTACTCCAACACTCAGGTTCATTTTATTTTCCAAGCATACACAGTCAGACAATTGTTTTTTGATAGCACAGTTTGTGAGAAGAATCTTTAGTTACCTCTTGGGGGGTGTATTACTGGCCTTACGCTCAGTGCCTTGTGAAAAGCAAATGGTAAGGCTGTGATTCAGCACTGTATAGTTTCATCATCTTGCTGGCTACATGGCTGCAATTTTCTGATTTCAAAGCATGTTTCCACCTGGGAACAGCAGCCAACTTCCCCTCCCTCACAATTGATTTTTGCTGTTTATTATGTCCCCTACTATAATAGCAGAAATATCTTATATAGCATTATAGTGAGAAGTAGAATACAAGCAGCACATTGCTTTGCCATGACCATAAAACATAGTGCAAGCAGGTTTTCTATTTTAGCTGCTCTCACAACAATTGTATTATTAAGATAACAGCATGAGGTTGTACACGTTCATGCATTTATTAAGATTTTAATCAACATCTGTCACATAAAGCTGAAATCCAAAGATGTGATTGCAGCGCATGATGTATCAGATATACACCATTTAGTTCGTCCATCCACAGAAATACAATCAGAGTAGGACAGAATGGAGTTAGTTTCGTGGGTCTAACCAGGTATGCTGTACTTCCAAAACAAGTCCTTAAGATAGTTACACCATCACTAATATATGTGCAGCAAATGTTAAAGCTGCAAGAGCTACAGTCATGTCATTTGATTTCATTGCCAAATATACTTTAAAGCCATGCTGATCCCTTGCTGATGATTATATTGTCATGTATAAAATCCATGTTTCCAAAATAGTAAACTTAGCAACAACTGTTTAAAAGTCCTTAATCACAGTGCTCTTCTCTTATTCAGATGGTTTCAGTCATTCCAAGGAAATCGTTTTATGCTACCATTACACAGATGAAGCTACCTTCAAGTCTTCTGATTGGTAATGGTTTGCCTTCACAATGCCAGTCATAAAACAATTCAGGAAGGTAAGCACCATCACGTTGGGCCTAAGTCAGAGGCTGTAATGGGTACGTAAGTGGTTAAGATTTTGGTACTTGTGCTATACGCTCTTTATGGAGATACTCTTCAGCCTCATCACTTTCCTAGTCATTTAAGGAAAAAGAGGATACTAAAACAAAGGCTACAATTTATAAAAACTTCAGAGGCCCATTACCAGACTGGATCAAAGTCTACCCATGAAATTTCAGGGCCAGAAATAATGGCACCTGTCTTTTCATTTCTGTTTGGAAGTAACCACTGCAAAGAACAAACTGCCCCTACCAGCTCCTACGTATTAACCTTATTGTGCCAAAAGTTGTCATGCACAAAGCAAAGCCCTTTCTCCAAGTTTATTTCTGACTTTATAGAGGAGAAAAAATATTTCCTTTTTTTTTGCCTCGGAGAAGCATGCAAATAGTTTGGTGCAAGTTTGTGTGTCTTTGGCTTGGTTTTGCAGATCTAATTGATGTTACAGTAGGAGAAAATTCATGCTTAAGGCAAGGCAGGTACCGGAAGGAAAACCACTGACAGTGTTGTTGGAGTTAAAGGATTCAAGAGGAAAACTTACTGACACGGGAAGGTATGTAACCCCATGGCAAAAAAATTACGAACTGGAGGTTGACAACACAGTAACAAGGAAGACCAGACCATTCCTGACCTGACTGATGACTGTGTGGCCACCAGAGAATTATCAGGTGTCTCGCCATTGCTGGTAACCATATTATTGCCTAGCCCCATAGCTAGTGGAAAAACTTCTCCATCTGCTCCTCCTGATGGGCTAAGTGGGAGAAGACACCACCGCAGAGGGGTGCCTTCTTCTTGCAAGTCACTCATTGCCAATGGCTCCTCCTTCAGGTGAAAGGACCTCAGAACTCAAATAAGCATTTAGTTCTTTCTGAAAGGTGTACAAGAGAACGTTCTGTGACTTCCCGCAGTAAATGTTACACAGTTTAGGAATTCAGACCTTTTTCTGCCCACTCCTACCAAAATGCACACTGCTTAAATGACTCTTCCAGTGACAGGGGACACCAGCTGACATACAAGGAAGAAGCAGGGGTACAGATTTCCAATGAGATTGTGTCAATGGTAAGCTAGACCATTAGACACCACAGATATGCAAACTTGTGATGAATAAGCAGGAAAATTTGAAGCATTTTCAATAAATTATATTTCCTTAGGAATATCAGGCAGTAGATCTGTTTGCCTAGAAGCCTGAAGGCGTTTGCACTGAAGGCAGTTTAGACAACAGTGCTGTCACTATTCAGCAGAAGGTGGGAAGGCTTGAAGGCTTCTGGAGTCTGGAATACACGATTTCTTTCATGTTGCAGTCCCAAAGCTTTCTCAGAGCTTGCCAGTTTTGAAAATCTCTAAGATTTCCACATTTTCTATGATAACCCATCATTTTCTGGTTCAGAGCAAGTTTTCAGGTTTCTGTACCCTTCTCTGTGCATCCAAAAGCTATAGGTAGACCCCTAGAAAAAAAGGGGTCAGCACCTGATCCATGTGATCTGAGGATCTCATGTCAGTCCTGTACTTGGGTCACAAAACCCCCATGCAAAGCTACAGGCTTCGGGAAGAGTGGCTGGAGAGCTGCCTGGCTAAAAAGGACCTGGGAGCGCTGGTTAACAGCCAGCAGTGTGCCCAGGTGGCCAAGAAGGCCAATAGCATCCTGGCTTGTATCAGATATAGTGTGGCCAGCAGGACTAGGGAAGAGATTGCTCTCCTGTACTCAGCACTGGTGAGGCTGCACCTTGATTACTGTGTTCAGTTTTGTTCCTCTCACCACAAAAAAAGACATTGAAGTGCTGGAGCGTGTCCAAAGCAAGGCTACAAAACTGCTGAAGGGTCTAGAGAACAAGTCTTATGAGGAGCAGCTGGGGGAACTGGGGCTGTTTTGTCTGGAGAAAAGGACGCTGACGAGAAATCTTATCACTTTCTACACCCACCTGAAAGGAGATTGTAGTGAGGTGGATGTTGGTCTGTTCTTCCAAGTAATAAGAAATAGGACCAGAGGAAATGGCCTTAGGCTGCTGCAGGGGAGGTTTAGACTGGATATCAGGAAAAATGTCTTCATGGAAAGGATTATCAAGCACTGGAATGGGCTGCCCAAGGAAGTGGCTGAGTCATCGTCCCTGGAAGTATTTAAAAGATGTGTATGTGTCGTGCCTCGGGGCATGGCTTAGTGGCGAACTTCGCAGTGTTAGGTTTACAGTTGGTCTTGATAGATTTAAAGGTCTTTTCTGACCAAAACGTTTCTATGATTCTATCAATCACAGTAGGGTCCTTCAGGGTTAAAGGACTCTGGATTCAGGAAGCCACACAGTGCAGGCATGGCATTGTCCACGACTTAAGGGATCTCCTGGCCTGAAGGAGGACACAGGGCAGGTGTAGCCTGCTCTGCTGATGCTGCAAGCTTGGGAGTGTAGGCAGTTCTGTAGTCTTACAAAAAAATCTGCTTACAATATCACGGTATTTATTTAAGTCAATATTTTCTAACAGAACATTGTTTCCTCTGAAAACTTTTAGCTCACTCTAATTAACAGAAACTATGCTTCCATATCAGTCAGCCACCATAATCGCTGCCAACAAGAAAATTAAAGCTTTTTAGAGGATAGTAGCTTAGCTGCAACAATTGCCACTATTCCCAATAGTTCTTGAGATCTGAATCTATTGTTAGTCCTACACGGTGGGTTTTTGGTTTTGCTTTGGTTTATGTTGTTGCTATTATTATTATTATTATTATTATTATTATTATTATTGGATTAAGACATAAAAAAAATGAACAAGTTTTTAGCTCTTTATATAATTACACTATTGTCAATGCCCTCTATGGCCTGTGATACTTGGCAAGGGTCAGTGTCTTCAAAATCAGTAACTGAATGTAACAGTTTCTTGCCCTTTAAGTGTTTTAATGCTAAAGGTTTGACCTTTATGATTAAAGGTCAGCTTCAAAGTAAATCTCTATCTGAAGTTTTCTCTTATGTAACTGTTATTTTTTGAATGGGCATTTTTGACTGCAAAAGTAAAGTGCTTCTGTGCACTTTTATAGATTTAATCAAAGCATTTAAATATAGAAGGACACAGTAATAACCTAGACAGGTTTTATCAGTCCCAAAGAGAATTACTGTTACCTTATTAATATGCTTTTTGAGCACATTTGTCCAGTACTTTTGACTGGCTACTTGCAGTAGTGACCTTTTGATTACTTTGCATCCCAGTTTTGGAATAAAAAAATCAAAACAAACCTTTTTTTTTCTTTATTTATTGAAAGAACATTATAATCTGGGTCTGACAGACACTGTATTTTCCTTGAAGATGTTGATAATCCTTCTTCATTATGGCTAAACAGCTATTTCCTACATACATGACAAGAGTCTCTTTCTTTCCTATTTATTCTGTGCTCTTCAGCTGACATAATCAGACAGATTCCACCCAAAGAGAATACTTGTCTCATGGAGGAAACTCTCTGCAGATCTATAGCAGATGGAGCTGGGAAGAAAGTAGGCAAAGACTGTGTCATAGTTGGTTTTGCTTATTCTCTTTAGTATAAGGAACTCTAAGGCATCTGTCTAAATTCAGAACCTCCTGAATATATTTCTCCTTTGGCTCCTTCTCACCAAGTGCTCAAAATAAGGCATTCCCTAGCCTCTGCTGTATGCATGGTGCCACAGTAAGATGAATTACATTGGTGACAGGTGGAAATTTAAAGAAATCTCTGGGCACGTCTTTGCAAACCTCAAATGATTTTGCCCACCTTACCCCAAAACTGTAAAAAGCCAACAACTGTAAAACTCATTAAAAAGTGCAAGTCTGCATTGCAAATACAGGTATAATGCTTACTATTATCTCTGGAGGTCTAAATCGAAGGGTTTCTTATTCCCTGTGGAAGTGTCTATTGCCTTCCCTAGGTGTCTTGGTTGAATGTGTCTTGCTTTCATGGTGTCCCTCCGCTCGGCTCCTGAGAGGCTGTCCTCACAGGGGGCCCTGTGCTATTCACTACCAAGGGTGACCTGTGCAGTGTGTTACTATCCCAGAATTGCTTTCTTAGGTAAATCAGTGCTCATTTACACATTAAACAATAGCTATAGTTACCTATATAAATCTCTGCAAACAGCAAGAATAAATGTAAAATAAAAGCTAGGTCAACATGCACATAATTCCAATATGAATCACAAAAATTTAGGGAAAAGCAATATTTTGGCTTTTTTTTTTTTTTTCTGGCTGAATTATATAGTTCTACTCTGGGCCCAACAGCAGCAATAGTAAATATAGTGCAGTACTTTCTGATGCTGTGTTGGAGTAATATACGCCTAAAATCTATCACTTGGAATATTTTTCTTTTGTCACCCTGGCAAAAATCTTGAGAAGAGGTAAAAATATTACTAGGTGACACCGTTGAATTTTACTCTTTAAATACGAGTTGCTAGTAGGCATAGACTCATAGCATTGTAGAATTGTTCAGGTTGGAAAAGACCTTTAAGATCAGCAAGTCCAATTGTAAACCTAACACTGTCAAGTCCAACACAACCATGACCTAAGCACTTTGTCTACACATCTTCGTAATACCGACAGGGATATTTGACTAGTTCCCTGAGCAGCCTATTTCAATACCTGACAGTGAAGAAATTGTTAAATTGCTAAATTATAGTAATGTTGATATTTTCCGTCAACAGTATCGTTTTTTACTGTCATTAAAATTATTTCTAAATTTTCCTAATAAAACTCACATTATGCTTCTCCTTATCACTGTCTTTATTGACTATTAAAAGGAGTTCATATGTATTATTTTCTTTGTATTTGACAAAACCAGTTACAAAAGTTGACTGACAAGTTTCAGTTACGAATACATCTAGTAAACTGTATGTGTGAACATCACATTTTCTTTTCCAGTCTTGACAGAGTATTTGTCTCCTTGACAAGTAAAGATAATATCTGTAATTATAGAGGGGAAAAAAAGGAAAAAAAATTAAGTTATCTGGCAAACTATATAAAGCACATAAAGGAAGGTCTCCAATGACTGTCACAAGAATAGCCTTTTTATTTCTATACGACTTTAAGTTACTGCACAACCATGTCACATCTCGAACTCAGCCTGTGTAGTAACTTTTTCTGGGTTTGATTTATGAGCAATAAAGTGATACTAGAAGATGGAGCTTTACTCTGGGATGGTGATTTAAACAATCAGGCTGGAAATATTATGTACGAATGATGAACACTTACACGAAACTACATATGTAATTAAATGCATGGCATGAAAAATATAATTTCTTCCTGTGAAACTGTTGAAAACCATTCTCAGAAAATTTGGAGTCAAGTTTGGCTGCTTCTGTGATGAAAAATTCCAAGATTGGTCTGCTTATAATGCATTTATGAGATAAGGCAACAAAGCATGTCTGTAAAAGCTAAGACTCCATGATCAACAAGAACAACTCAGAATGGTTTATGAAAAAAGACATATACAAAAATATATACACCTTGCCAGTAAATAAGCTCTTCACTGAGTCGGCACTTTTCTAAATTACAAATCAGGGATTCATGATCCTAATAAATACGATATACTACTTGTTAATAGCTCTCACAGCATTTTATGTTTCTGAAAGAGATTTATAGGTTTATAATGAGGAACTTTATAGTGCAGGTGCTATTAACTTCACTAAAAGCTATGCGTAAAAAAAAGAAACGCAAATCCTGTAATTTTCCATTAGCTCGAAAATATAAAAGCGTTTTATTAAGGTTTTTCCTTGTGTACTGTTTTCTGAGAAAAAAATTCTACATTTTGAGGTGACTGCTAAGCAGTGTAATTAATTTGGTGGAGTTCCCAAATTGCTTAATGAGTACTGTGTTTAATGAATATTCTCTGAAACTTTATGGCTATTTTCTACATCTATTCAGCACACAGTTTTGAGCCTTTGTTGCAGATGTTTCCAACCATTTTCTGCCAAATGCAAATTCACTTCTTGAGTGATTGAATTATCAATGCCAATTTTAGCTGATACTGTTGTTAAAAGATTAATGTCCTAAAGGGAGAATCAAATTGCTACTTGCGTTCTTTTAAAATCACTTTAGGAATACTCTATCTACCTCCTTCCACTTGGACAGCATACTTTTTTTAAAAAAAAATAGCATAGTTGAGTAGCTTTAGCCTTCTTACAATATGGTTACAAAGTATCTAAAGCTAAAATTATATCTTGATAGAGTTATCATCCAAATTTTATACTGCATAGTCTCATGCCAAAGTTCTAAAAGCTTACATAAAAACTATTAAAAACAAGTCATAAAACTGTCATCTACGTTACTCCATGGTTTCATTTCACTATTATTTGACAACCTGTAAAGTAACTACCTCAGGTTATCATTACTTCCTGAAACATGAAAAACTACCCACAAAATTCAAAGTAAACTTCATAAGTAATGATGGTGATAATTTTGCAATAGTTCCTGTACCTGAATGTTCCACTAAGCTCTATGGGATGAATTATACATCTGAAGTTAGTCATCCATAAATATTGCCAGAAATATAAATTCAGCAGCAGAAGCTGCTGGAGTACATAACTTTTATTGACCTCTGGGTTTAAAATTTATAATTGAATTATTATTGATCTTTTATTGATTATTGAATTTCCCTTTTTTATAGCACTCTAAAATATAGGAAGCTCCAGGGATGATCATGAAATCCACACAAGAATTGGTAGACTCTATTCTCCTTAGGTTTGGACAAACAGGATCTAAAATGAATCAAATCTACTGGGTTTTAGGTGAAGTCTTAGTTCAGATACAATTAGCTAGCATGATTCATGTATCACACTATCAAAATCAACCTTTCCTTACCATAACATATAAATGGTCACACTTAAATGACTATTTACACATAATCCGGTGATAAATTCAGCTGAGAAAATCTTAATGTTCTAACATCAAAGATACCTAAGAAAATATCAAATTAAGTACCTGCATTATTCTCTTATTTCAAGCGATACTTAAGGCAAGCTTCCAGTGCAAGAAACTGAAACTACCGTGCAATAAAGAGTTTAAATTCCTATAATAATCTGAAGCATAGCATTCTGTTAAAATAGTTTACAAAATTGGTAATCATATAATAGTAAGACTGAGGCCTGTACACGAGTTGCAGAATCTTGTAAGGTCCCACAAAAATAATTCTAATTTGAGTTGCAGTTTACTATAGCTATGAAGGTAAAATATGTAATACAAAGAGATCCAAAGCTTTCGCCAAACTACCTCCTTCAGGAATGAATTCTAGAGTAAAGATATGAACTGAGCTTCCTTTTTTAAGCATTTTTAAAGGCAGATACTGCATACTTCATGTCAAGCTGCAGATCTGTGAGTACAGACTCCAAAAAGAGAAGCAGCAAGAAGTGATTTAATGCTAATATTGTGTGTCATTCACAGTCAAGACATCCTCTAAGACTTGTGTAAAAAGACACATTCGAAGTATAAAATGATCAAACTGAAATTGTGTCAGTTATCTTATGAGTTAATCCGATTTCTGAATGTTGCAGAATTTCCTTTACAAGAGGCAGTATTATCAGAACAGATTCATTAGACGAAAGGTAGAGGCAATAGTGACTGACATCCACACAGGTGAAAGTGTAGTTGATCAAAGAAATACCATAGAATTATGTTGTCTCTGAGTGACTACATCTTACTTTATTAAATGCTCCCCTAGCATTGCATGATAATTTCTGCACTTTATTTCTACTACTCAAAACTGAACAAAGTTCACTTATTTCATTTCACAAAATCAAGGCAGTATCATCTTCAGTTTTGGTTTGCCTAAGCTGCCCCTTTCCAAGTGTGAATGGAACCACAAACCTCAAACAGAAAATTGAGTCAAACTTGTCAATTTTTCCATAATTAACTGCTTACTCAAATGCATACGTTTGCATATGAGGCTCACTTGTGACCTAGGACTGGACCAAAACCCTTAGTCTCAGCTTGATTTTAGATAGTGTAATTAAATTATCAAACAAAGGCCTAACGCTTATGAAAAATGAATAGGAAAGCAGGACTGAAAGAAAGGGAAATGAGGAGAGAATGACAAAGAATATTAAGAATTGAGGGTATAAATAATGTAGCATTTGTCCAAAGAGAACCATGTCATTGCTATTTTGATTTTCATAAAATCACAGCAATTCACTAGACAGAACAAAACCTCACATTATTTCAGATATTGTTAACTCAATAAATGCACCAATAATGCCACAGCATTACCCTATTATGGGACCACAGGAGAATCAAGGTTGAGAAATATGAAGTGTGGGATCAGGTAGGCAGCTTCTTCTCCAGAAGAGGTAGAGTAATGTGGGTATGAGCTTGGCTATGCCACATGCTTTGGGGCTACAAATCAGCATCTTCTGTTAGCAGTTTTCTGGTTAAGCCACGCTTGCAAGAAAGCAAGCTTGCATCTCCCTAATTCAGACATGGTTCTTAAGAAAGCAATATCCAACGTCAGACTGAATGGTTCAGATCTAGACAAAGCTGTACAGTTGCTGATCTCCAGGAAGAAGCAGTCGTCCTCCCTGAAGGTCCACTCTGCAACACACACACACACACACACACTGCAGCTGATAATTCTGCTCCACTTTCAAGATTTTGCCAAATGTTGTAGAGGTTTGCTGTGAATGCAATACCTTGATATTTCTTTGCAGGACCCTTGTTTCCACAGTAACTTTGAGGAGGTTATGTTGATTAGCATATCTTTTAATGCCAAAACCCATCCAAAAGCGTATAGCAGCAAGGAGTTCTCATAACTGTGTACGGGTGACAAATCAAGCATATGGAGTGTGAAAAGGAAGAGCGAAAGCATTGAAGAGCTAGCAGATAAATCTTCATTCGAAATTTAGCCTTTTTTAAAAAAAACCTGAAAAGTAAAAAATGTGGTGCTATTTTTCTGGATATAGTGTGTAACATTCCATTGTTTAAACGGTCTCATTCAGGTATTTTTTATTTTACTGACTGATGTTTCTTTCCTACAGTTACACTTATAGCTATATTGCTATTTTTCAGTGTACCAAACCAGCAAAAATAAACATACACAACTTTAGATATATGATACATACAAGGTCTTCATATATACAGTTTTCGTTATTCATTTGGTCCTACATACATAGATGCCTTCAGTCTTCAGAACTAATTATTCGGTCTCACTGAGATCTACTACATGGGCAAAGTTCAAGGACAATGACTCTTTTAAAATTATGAATTATTGAAGGGCAGGAGGCTGAAACTTTAAAAATATGCATAAAAGCTCAGTTTTATTCAGAAACTTGAAAAAAGCCCTAAGCAATTCAGGCATTAAACTACAGTTAAGGCAACTAGGCCTTCGTTAAAATGTGGATAGAAAGACTGCAGTTTATCATACAGTGTTTTAAAATAATACACTTAAATATTGCTGCAAGCTAAAAATCCTTTTCTATGGTCAAAATCTTATACCTCTAAGAAATTAAAATGAAGACAAGATTTTTCATTGTCAAACCATGGTAAAGATAGTGGCTTATAAAGATATCAAGATTTACATGCTGAGTGTATTATGTTGTTGCAGATGCCTCCAGGTGACAATTTTACATAGCATACTTCACACATAAAATAAATTAAGATGCTTTTCAGTTTAATAAAGGATTGAAGAGACAAAATAAGAAGATATTTTCTTCCCAGTGTGCTGACCTTTTTACTGAGTAACATTCAATGCAAACAGAATGAAAAGAGAGTTTTCTGGTCTGTATCTTTGGTTCAGTTCAGTTTTGTAGAGCAGACTGCAGATAAGATGATTGGCATGACTCACCAGACTGAAAATCTTTTTCTCTTACCAGTTTTCAAAATCTGTAACTTCATGAAACCTCTTCTGCACAAATATTTTCCATAGGTATTTTGATTCTTATGACACTTTGGAAAAGCAGCCTTTCTGATTCCTAGTGCTGTTTCCCTTTTTCTTTCAGAAAACAACCAGCAGTTTGTATATTCACTTGGGATCAGTCTTTAACTCAGTCTAAGCAATACATTTAAATAATAACAACATCTGACCATTTTCAATTCTTTTTCAACTTTTTTACAGCTGACTAAAATGAGTTGCCTATTAAAGTGATAGTCTACTGGGTTCACCTCTCCCTGTGTTACATCTCTTATAAATATTCAGACATCTGTTTTGATGTTGAAAATTATTGTATTGTTTTTGTGTTATCTCACTGTCCTTGAAAACAAAAAAAGAGTGCATTGTACTGGAAAAAACTTTCCACATTGTATCTACATAAAGTATCATGTTTACTACACAGAAGAGAATCTGTATGATTTGAATTAATTGGATAGATAATCCTCACAAGTGTACAGACAAAAGTTTAGTAAAAGATTGCTGAAATCGGAGACTTAAACTGTAAACTGACATCTGTGAGGTCTTATATCTCTGCAGAGCAAAGCAAAGTGCAAAGATTCATATCAAAGCATTTATGTCAAGGACAGAAATATGAGAAAGTACACGCTAATAGTGGTCCAAACTCAATTTTCAAAAAAAATCAGAAATCTAAGACATTTCCAATTTGAAGTGTTTATAATTAGTATTTAAATGGTCTTGGTTTTGCAAAAAAAAAAGAAAAAAACCATAATTTTCCAGTATAATTTCCTTCAGGCACTTACATGCATTATAATAAAGTTTGTTACTGCATATTTACTGAAAATTCCTTTATTGGCAGAAAAAGTTAAAAAACAAGAAAGGAATGGTAGAGGAAAAAAAATGCACCTAAATATACTTGAATTTCAATTTAAAAAACATAAAATATGCTATAAAGAAGAAAGCTAATGGGGGATAATGCACTTTATTTCACTGACTTAAAACATATTTCAAAAGAAACATATACTGCCTAACGTGAATATCCACCACTCAAAGTAGGAATTCATTTCACTATGATTGGGGAGCCTATGCAATCTGGGACATGCTTAACTACAATTTTTCTCTATGAACACTCTCAATATACACTCACATAGATGCAATTTCTTCCAGTTACAAGAAGACCAAGATAATCTCCCTAAGTATAACTGCAAAAAAAAGTTGGGGAACCCCCTACAGTTCAGGAAGTTCCCAAAGCGTCCTTGACATTCCTTTCCTGGTTTGTGAATCTTGCCAGATCACCAGTCACTGTTTGACTACTAAATTTTGTCTCAGTGACTACAGAGGAAAAATACATTTGTGTTGTCGTTTTGACAGCCAGTTCTGTAACAAATCGCAGTTTTTTCAGTTGTTTCTCCCTGTATGTGAAATGTGTTAATCTTGCTATAAAGCTTTGCAGAAAAAGAGAGACTTACAGTTAGAGTTACAGAAAAATAAGAAAAATTATTTGCTGAGATGCTGCTCTTTCCCAGAAATTAGTTGACTATTTCAAGTTTATATTGGCATTGTAAGAATACAGCGTTACAAATGCCAAAATTAAATGTGAGAAATTTGCACTACAAATGCAAAGAATTGGTAGCTGGGAGAAACCTACATACGCCTTTTTTCAGCTCATAAGTGTTCGCATGAAAACCTGGATATTCTGAGAAGATAAAGTTTTATTGGTGGTAAACTGTTGACATTTCCTGGGCATAGTGGTGCATAGCTGGCTCACCATCTACAAGTACTGAAAGAAACAGTGAAGGCCAATAATCTATTCATTTATTCAGTAGATGATAAAAAGGAAGGAGGTAACACCATAAGGCAAATAAATTTGTGGCAATAAATAGCACTGTATGAATATGCTTATATTTGGTCCTGTTTTGACAATAGGGGATGAAGTGTATAAATGAAAATGCTGAACTGAAATTAAGACACATGGAAAAAATATTACAATACCATTCCTCCCAAAGAAACATTTTTAAGGCAGATGCCAGTTACTGTGCCCCAACCCAATGGAAACATAAACAAATTCTCCTGAGACTTGTGTGAAACTATGTTTAGATAGACAAAAATATTTTGTCTTTTCTTATCCACTATAAGCTTCACTGTAAATAATAATTTTAAATAGTTTTATTTATTTTGTTACTAGTTAAGCTAGTTAAATAAGTTAGTTAAGCTAGGTCAAACCAATATTGAACAGTACTTCTTACATTTATTGTATAATATATCTACATCTGTACTGTTTCTGTTTTATCTCTTATTAGAAAACAGAAGGAAAAGCTCAAACTGTGATGGTATACTGGATCCTCATACACTTTTCTAATACATACATTAAATTAAGGACTACAATACTACTGTTTGACAGATGCATAACAATACACTCTCCCCGGTCAGTAACTGCAGTCTATCACTCTACATATTTGCCATAGTAACTACAAGTCTAAGTTAATGCCAAATTGTGAAATAGTTATCGTCAGTTGCCTCCATCCTGAAATACACATTTTGAGAAACTACCCATAGAGAATGTATGGTTCATAAAAATTTTTGCAGTTTTCAATATTAATCTAACCCTTCACAACTCAGATTGCTTGAAGGCAAAAAATATTAAGATGAGTTTCTTACCCAACAGCTATAAGATAGTAGTGGTATTACGAACTGCCACAACTAGACCGATGAATTACACCTTTCTCTTTGTTTGGAAGATGCTACAACTTTCTGAGTCATCTTTATCTTCTGAGCATATTGCATCCTCTGGTTTCACAGATGCTGGTTTTAAATTTTGAAAGAATGTACCCTTCTGTTTTTACATTTTAAAAAAAAAATCTATATTTGCCTTGAATCCAACATCAATATTAAGAAGACTTGCATTGTAACTTAAAGTAACTGTTGAAAACAATTTGAAATTCTTTAAAATTTCTAATTTCTTGGTACATGGTCATTTTTTCCCCATGAAATATCTTATTTGTTTTTCAAAGCTTAACAACTTTGTCTTATTTTACCTAAAAAAATGGTAACTAATAAATGTGTACTCACAGTATTATACAGAGAAAAGGTGTCTCCATGTAATTTTTTTTTAAAGCTCTGCCTTAAAATAGCATGCATGCTAATATATTAAAATTCCACCTCAGAGTTTACTAGTACATAGCACTGCAAATAATATCTAAATATATAAATAAAAGTGTATTTCCTTATATATAATAAGACTTCCTTATGCTATATTAATGGAGAGCAATTTGTCCTCCATACTAATTTAATTGAAATTTTAATCTTCCTATTCACAAATTTGTCCTATCCTAACATAAGCCAATGGATGTCTGGTGTTATAGATTAGGACTTTGATCTGAGTGTCAATAGCCACACTTTGTGCAAAATGCTGGAAGAAAATTTTTTGTTAGAATATTTTGAAAATTTATGACTAATTTTGACTTCTGAATACTTCCAGGACTTGCAATCAAAAAGCTTGTGAAATATCAAGGTTACTGCAACAATATTTTAAAATTTAAAAACATGCAAATTTTCTGAAGATACTTTTATATAGCTATCAGTTACCTTCTAAAACCGCCTTCTACTCTGCCTGCCAAGAAATAAAATACCATCCATGTTAGCCAAAAGTATTGTGTGACAGTGTCGTTTCTGACTATTGATTACTAATTACAAATAAATCATGAAATGCAATGTATGGTAGAAGAGTTCAGAAAAAGATTGTGAAATAGGAAAAAAAAGGGCTCCCAAATGTGTATGTGTCAATTAAAAGATAAAACTAATTCCTCATTGGGTGAGGAAAAATTTAGTTTGGATAATATAACAAACTGGGATTTTACACCTTTGACTACATATATTGTCAAGTGGCACTGGGTATTGTTGAGGGCAATAACATATTTCTCTTATCCCAGAAATAGTCTCTGCGAACCTGCATATTTAATACTGTCTGCAATGCAATCCTTCCTCCTCATGAAGCATTCATCTGCCTTGTCTTTAAAAAGTTAACTAAGAAAAAGAAGTGTCTGTATATGTGGCATAAATATTGCAAGCACGTTTTTCTATCTACCAGGTGTATGCTTTGATTTTTCAGGTAAAAGAGAAAGTTCTACTTGCTTAGAAATTGAATGCTATATTTCACGTTTGCCCAATTCTGTATTGTACATGGAACTCACCAGTAAACAGTGTCATGAGTTTCATACAGGGGCATTAGAACAACAAAAAGGAATTGCAAAATACTTTTTTCTTTTCCACTTCTAAGTACATGCAGAAAAAGGACAAATTAATAATTCCTTTCTCAGAACTACACTTGAACAATGCTTTCCACCATGGTCTGTGATAAGGGTGCAGAATGCACACATATGAGCAACATATTAAGCCGACATTTTAACACAATCTTCACACTCTTTTCTATTCCGTTGTGACTTATCAAATACATTTTTATGAGAACAATGAGATGTATATAGATTCTTTCTCAGAACATCAGTACTGCTATACCAGCTGAGATTAGTGCATCGAAGTGCTCAGTTTTTATCGAGGCATGCTTTAACAACTTCTTTAACCCCAAGAGGTATGTGCAACTTCGCCTTTCTTGTTTTCTTTATATTCAAGGACATAAGTTACCAACTCAGAGAAAATGTTTAACCACAAAAGGCATAGTGACATGTACAAATGAAGAAAATAAACAAAGCCTTTCATCAATGGCAGGGAAACAACCAGCAGCAGTTAAAACAGTGTAGTACTAGCATTGTCAAAAAATCACTATCTGTACTGACATCATTAAAATAGTATTGCAGAATCAGTGTCTGCATTTTTAAAAGACCATTTCTTATTTGTTGGAGCTGTTGCTAATATTTCTCCAATATGCGTGCTTTCAGCATTTCTCCAGGAAAAGGTCAACTGAAGTTTAATTGCAAGCCTTTAACTCCGATCTCTGCTCTTCAGAAATCCATGAAGTTTCAAGTGTTTGAGTTTGCTGTTGTTAATGTTGTTTTTAAAACACACATCTCTTGTGGGCTGGAGAGGTCAAGGAGAAGCACAAGAAATGTGTAGGCAGGCTCAAATCCATTTTAACATGGATTGCTCACTGCCTCTGCTGTGTATATTCTCCGCTGACAAAAATTCAGTGGACTTCAACTTGATTTATTGTTCTGATTTATAGCCAGCATGTTCTCATCTAGTTTCCAACCTGAGTTCCACACATACTGTGGCCTGGTCTACCAACTGAGGTTGCACAGTGCTTTAAGCTTTTAAAAAGGCAGTTTATAACAATACTTTTCTGGTTTATTTATTTCCCGTTGCAAAAGACCAGTTTTTATTTACGAATGTCATTATCATCTGCCACACTGACATTTAGAAGTAGAGGAGGAGTCTTAAGTTTTGGGGGAGTTTAGCGGAGGCTGAGCTAACGGTGATCAAACTTCATGGTATATTTGAACTATACAGTAAATCTCAATTCTCAGTGCCTCACTGAAGAGAGTGTGAGCTAATTGTTTTGCCTTTATTTATAAATTTTACATTAGAGTTTTCCTACGTGCATCTTGGTGCTTTGAGCTGAACTAAAACCAATACATTGGCACAGTCATTTAACTCTTCCTGACAATAAGAAGTGCCCTTTCAAACCGCGGGAATTTTGCATCAACAACCAAGCCAGGTTGTGTACTACAAGCACTATTTCCTTTGCATCCACTTTTATTATAAGCTTCAGATGATGATGATGATGACGATGTAATCTAAATTCTTCATGGTTTTCACCTTTGAGGGGTGTGTGGGTGAATACATACACATGTGAGCATTGGTATCTATAAGTACGTGTACACATGTATATGTGTATATTCTCTAATTAAACTAGCAGTTCACATTAAGTTTCTGGGAATTCTGTCATTATGTCATTAAGAGAGCATGAAATGATCAAGTTCTCTAGTAGAAGGAAGCAGAAAACTGAAGGAAAACTGGTCCATTAAACAGTGCTTCCAGAGGACAATCAGTGCACCGAATCATCAGTTTCTCATTTCCACCATCAGAAGTTCATAGGTCTAATTAGGGCTTATTATATGTTTCTTACAGGCCACTAAAGGGATAAAATACAATTCCATGAACGTTTCAAGCATATTACCAATTATTTTTCTGTATTTGTACTGTCAAAAGTCAATTTAATGCAGCATTTTGACTATTAAAACAATCGAGTAATGGTATTGAAGACTCAAAAATACCTGAGAGGCAAACAGAATGAAATGAAATTACGTTTAAATTTTAAAGGACTTGATTACTCATCACCGAAAATCTCTCTCTACCCAAAAGAAAACTCTACTGACAGCATTTTAGCACTTAGCCTAAAATGCAAAATCCAAACAATATCTGCTGTTTAACTTATCGGCTGTATCTGCCAGTGGGCTTTGTCAGACTAAGGAAACCCAAGTTTCATACTACTGAAATAGAGCTTACCTTTCAAAAGAATGATTAAAGCATTTGGGTTGTTTCTTCAGTAAGATTCAATTACTTTAAACTTAAAAAGGAGTTCAGTTAAACTAGAACAAAAGAGCTGTTTGCTAATTAAAAAAATAGGCCCTTCATTTTAAGCTTTTTACAGAAGAAACAATTTCCCAAGGTAACAGATACAGTATTCACTATTGCGATTTTGTGGTTTTTCCAAATAATGTATTTTTCAAACAGAGGAAAACAATTAGTGTAGTTGATTGCTTTGTTTTAAAGTTCTTGACTAACATCTCTAGCAAATTGCTGAGAACACTTTGTTAAGGTTTTTTTTTTTCACTTAAAGGATTTGCTTTCACTTTTTTCTCCTTCCTAGTTCTTTATACTTCCATTGTGAAACTACGGAAAGAAATAGTTTTTTCGTCAAGAATAAAACATGTTTTGCAAAATATTAAAGGCCAGCCAATCCACTTTTCCCATTTTCATTTGCAGTATATTAACCAGAAAACCGCAGGGCTGGTTCCCAACCATTCCGTATTCCATTTAAATGGAAAACAAAAATGTTGCTGAAAGTTTACTATTAGTATTTTAACTGTAGAGTGTCTAAAGAATATCAGCTATATCAAAGATCATGCTCTAACGTTGCAAAACTGGGGGTTTTTATTTGGTAGCTGAACAAGAAAAACAATAATTTTCCCTCTTTCATTCATTTTATCACTCCATTTTTTTTTTCCCAGCATAAATGATTCCTAGGTTAGATCAAATCTGTCATACAGTTTTCGCTGACCTACATAGCAACTTTTACTGAAGTCAACGTTTAATAACAAAACCAATAATCATAACAATAACCATAACCATCATTTAGGAGTTGGACAGACTGTTACCCAGCCTAAGTTTCAGTGCTCTTCCTTTGACAGTTTTGAACTATTAATTTGCCATTCTTTGCCACAGACAAAAATACACATGTCCTGTCACATTAATATTCCAATCACCTTTAGGTATCTATCTCATTCCTATGAATAAGAATTAAAAAAATCAGAATTTCTTAATTTAAAGTGATCAACAACTCATCACTAACTCTCGTCAGGATATGTACAAAAGATAAGGTACCGAACACAGGTCCCATAAGAGGAGTTTGAACTGGTACACAGAGAAGTGGAAATATGGTGATTAGGTTTAATTTCCTTAATAAGGGATTTATCTCTTTACATAATATGTCACACAAGTTAAATCCCTCTGAAAGAGTCAAAGAATGAAGCTATTCCTTATAGTTTGTACTGAAATGCTCTTTTTAAAAATACCTGAATGCTACTCTTCTGAAGATTGCCATCAATAAAGAAAGCAGGAAAAAATTTTATTACAGGTAAATTACAGTGAAAATAAAAAATATTACTAATTGCAGCTATATTATGTGCTATTTGGATTAGAGTTTGAGAAATCCTTTTAGTTATTGCTTAGCTCTTACATTTTTGAGACACTAATTATCATCAAACTTTCAACTTCCCGCTGCTCCCAAATTTAGAACCAAGTTACAACCCTGTGTGTTTCAAATCTCCTATGTATTACAAAACGGAGGTTTCAATTCAAATCATAATTTCTTTTCCAATCTTTAATTAAGAAGTTTGCCTAAAACACCACACTGGAGATGTAATAAGGCTATGCAGCAAGGAATTCGGCATAAGAAACATTCATCAACACTAATCATTTGTCAACTATGAGCACGGTATGAAATACAGAAGTCAGTAGAAACAAACCAAGAAGATGTGACTGCAGGGATTTGAGACTTGTCTGCTGATCAAGTCGGCAAGCCCATCTGCTAGCGGGCTGGTTTGGAACTGCTCTTTGAAGCTGCTGTGAAGCACCAACAGTTACAAGTACTCTGAGAATTGCATTGCATTGCTACACTTCTAAAGCAAGGGTGAAGGACCAGGTACGTATCACTCCGCTTTGTCCAGCAGCTCAGTGCAGCTTGTTTTCTAAATAAAAGCTATAACAACAGTTTTGGGCCCCTCACTACAGGAACGACATTGAGGGGCTGGAGCGTGTGCAGAGAAGGGCAGCGAGGCTGGTGAGGGGGCTGGAGAATAAGCCCTGTGAGGAGTGGCTGAGGGAACCGGGGTTGTTTAGCTTAGAGGAGAGGAGGCTGAGGGGAGACCTCATCACTGTCTGCAACTGCCTGAAAGGAGGTTGTGACGGGGTGGGTGCTGGGCTCTTCTCACAAGTGACAGGTGATAGGACGAGAAGAAATGGCTGCAAGTTGCACCAGGGGAGGTTTAGACTGGACATTAGGAAGAATTTCTTTACTGAAAGGGTGGTCAGGGATTGGAACAGGCTGCCCAGAGAGGTGGTGGAGTCACCATCCCTGGAGGTATTTAGAAGATGGGTGGATGAGTTCCTTAGGGACAGGGTTTAGTAAGGAGACAGGCATGGTTGGACTCGATGATCTCAGAGGTCTCTTCCAACCTAGTGATTCTATGATCTAAGTAAACTATTTCCTCATTTTTACTGCTGGCTATGCTTCAAGTTTTGCTGCAAAATTTACCCTCCAGAATGAGATTTTTTTTAAATAATTCTATAAACCAAAAAGTTTAAAAAGTAAAAAAAAACCTGAAGCTCTGTCAAGGGCTTTTCTGCTTACAGGATCGATAAGAAATCAAAACAAAACTCATTTACACAGTTTCATATCCAGATTTTTTAAACATCTTGCATTTCTAAGGCAATGAAAACTATATTTTAGACTAATTATTCTTGATGTTTTGAAAGTATGAAAATATTGACTTCAAAAGAAATTTTGCTTATGGTTACACTATGTGATAGTTTTAACAAGGATGAATATGTAATTGTATAACACAATAACTTCATAGTTACTTTGTAATTAAAATATATACTCCTCCAATTACATTCATTTAAACTTAACACCTAATTAGATTTAATATACCATATTAAATGATATATAAAATACCAGAAACTGAAAAAAATATAATAGATTCATGTTGAGAAGTGCATAAAAAAAATAAATTGAAACTACACTGTTTATTAAAAAGTGATAACTTCAGCGGTTATTTGAAAATTAATAGCTTCAGTGACTCACTCTAAAATTTGCAAAGGATACATGCTAAAGCATATATTTATTAAGATAATTCATTCATCATAGTATGAACTCTTCTTCTTTGAATCAGATGAAGTCAGGCTGTCCCCTCATTGACACTCTTTTTCTTCCATACACTAGCTCTGAAAATACTTCAGCTGTCCACGTAAGATGGTAACCTGACTATTCCAAGTAGATTTTTCCCATCACAAGAGAAGGGATCAAAGGCAGCTGTTGCACAAAGGCTCCCTTGAGACGTGGATTACAAGGGCAGATAAAGACTAGTCTCCATATCACTCTGTTAGATGGACACTTATGCACTGCAACAGCAAATACTGCCACTTTTTGGATGGTGAACCTGTGTACATTTAGGCAAGGGTCTGCCCCTAATGGTGGGTTATTCTAAATCCTAAAGTGGTGACAGTTATGGATGTCTCTGTGGCAGCAGGATAGCTTGAGCCTCTCTGTTGATCAGATCAAAGTCATCTGTTTTTACTATTCCCTCAAATCTGGTTTTTCTCCCACCTTACCACGCACATTTTTTTCAGATGCTTCATAGCCACTTTTCTGAAAACACATGAGATCTCTACCTCCTGAGCTCTGAGGTATCACTGTCTTCCTGAACAGCCACCTATTTGGGCCTAACCTGATATTCTGCTTTTCTGTTTGGGGGAAATTTGCCAGTCTCAGATAGTTATAGTTCTTCCCTTGATTCTATCAGAGAAGTACTGAATCTTTGTAACAGAAATAAAGGTGATTCTGTCCACAGGATAATTATACACGACACGTTTCATTGGTTTTGGTTGTCCATTACCGATTTTGAGTGTATCAGAAAAAGCAATGCACATCAAAATATGGCATGGATTGGATGGTACACACCACCTGTATCGGGGGCGGTTGGTAAACTTTTGCATATACAACTGTTGTGAAGATTAAGAGGTTGATTTAGAACTACTCATCGTACAGAATCACTTGAGGTAATAACAAATTGCTAGACTGGACACGCTTGGAAAACATTAGGAGGAAATAACCTGGGAATATTTTGTTCCTTTTCAATTTACTTCTTGCACAAACAAGGAAGCAGATATCTGGTAGGAGATTTGCTTCAACTGACAAGAAGACAAGAGAGGTTTTCCTGTTGTGTTAGCATAGGCAGATGGCTGTACTTGATGTGCTTCATTGGGAACATATTCAGTGCATTGCAGAGGCATGCAAAGAGACAACAAAAGTGACAGAAGCACAGCTGGGCTTTAGGACTTGCATCACTGATGAAACTGGGGTGGCATGGCTTGAGAGTTATGTGAAAGCCAAACTGGCAGGAGAATATGAAGAACAGACGCATACAATAAAAAACCCATGTACTTTAACAAAGCAGACTTAAACGGTAATTTCATGTTGTAAAAGGCTTTAAATAAGATATTTGCAACAAATATTTTTTTTGTTTCAAAATAAATAAAAGCAATAGAAAGAACTTGTTCAAGAAAGTTTAGTAATTTTTGACATACCAAGTATTTCTTATTAGTCATAACTTCTTTCATCCTTTTCTTACAATACAATCTGACATTTGGCTTATGTATTGTTATACCAAAAGCTGTAACATATATTTTTCTATGAATTTGATTTCCTTTAAAGATGAAATGCTGAATTTATTCACATAGTGGATTAAAAATGGAAGGAACCCTCAAAAAATATGGGGTTTTAGTGGTTAGAGGTGAACATTCAAATGACAGGGCAATTAAAATTGTCCTGTCTTCTAAAGAAATCTGGTATTTTTGCACAAGTGTTTACCCCAATGTTACCTTTAAATTACTTTTTTATGAAATGAATTCAGTTTATATGTCATAAAAAAATCAATGTGCTTATATTATCTCCAAACCCTCCTTCGAAGAGAACAATTTAAGTAACTATTATGCAAACGAGAAACAAATAACAAAGGAGTCTTATTTACTAAGGCAAATAAAAATGGTATAGCTGACATTTCTTGGATATTTGAAAGAATCTCCTCCGTATAAAATGTATTTAGATATCTTTTACTTAACTTACAAAGTTATTCACATAAGCATAGAATGGTTTCGTTTATATTTGTTCCAAAACTACATAAACAGATAAAACCTATACAAAAGGAGATTTATTTAAACATCTTTTTAAGTGTCTCTGAAAAAGCACGTTGTATTTCTATACCATTTAAAAACTCCCATTAAAAGACCTTTCTTGGTCTGATTTACATGGTCTTTTACTACCCAAAAAAACATTAGAGCCAGACTAAGCACTTAGTTAAATTTGGGGATGTAATTTTCAGTTTGTGTCCTCTATAGCACAGTCAGTCACAGAAACATTAAAGCGAATAGCAAATTACAGACAACAGGAGAATTGCAAGCCAATACGTTTGACTCACTTAGCTGTGTTTAATCTCACTGCTAGGCAACATTAACAAGAATTCCATATTATGTCTGTAAACACAGACTGAAAACTTGACATGTAAGTTCAGCTAATATTAGTGCTGGAAAAAAATATCTGGACATAAAGAATCCTAGACTATTAGACGCGTGTGTCTTCTCTCCCCCTCATTCCAACTAGAACATAAGATTAGACAAATTAAACTAAAAGGAAGATCACATTTTTAAATGTGGCCATAATGGACAAAGTCTGGGAGTCCTTCTCAAAGCTGTGTTTTTACTGAAACTGAAACAGGCTCTGCATGGGAAGCGCCAGTAGAGTCTGTGTCCAGGGCTGCAGAAGAACAGCAGAACCACGACCCAGTAGCAGCGTGCTGGCAGCATTTAGTGCACTGCTCCATTTGGAGGGCAGAAACGGCAGGACAGCCAGTATAGCTAGATTTCTGTTTAGGACTATTCTCAGTCCTGCAATAGCTTGGCTGTAATTCAAAAATTATTGTAGCTTGGTATAGATTACCAGTGACTAAGATGGTAAAACTCACATAGCACATAGCACATGCACACATCCCTGACAGCAGAGTTACTCTGAAAGTGCTAAAGAACAAACAGTAATAAGTGCTTTGTTAAAGAGAAAGGAAAGCCACCCTAATTATACAGTACATTTTTCTTAAAGCTACCCAGAACCTGAATCTTAATAGCACTTAACGCATGTCACATTGCTCTAAATGATTTGACTTGTAGCTATGACTGCTGGGCACCTCTGCAACCATAATGTTGACATTTCCTAACATTTGAGCATGTGGCTTTCCAGCCTTTCCAGAACCTGTTTATTGGGGTCTATTGCTCTTCTAAAAGTCACTTTTTTTTTTTTCTGGATACAAACAAAGGAAGGTAAATGTCATAAATGCTTTGTGAAAACATAATGAGCTCTGCACTAAATGTTAGACACACTGGATGTTCAAGCTAATTAACAGTTAGTTTTGCAGGCTACGTATAAATTAACGTTAATTTGGAACAACAGAAGAGGATCTGCAGATCAAAACAGATTGCACTGACGCCCCTTGCAATGATATATCTGGTATAAGAGTTTTACCTCAGGTCAGATTTAATCCAGTCCCCTGGACTGAGTGCTCCCAACAGGCATGTGGGACCTGATTGTTCCAAAGGACAAGTCATTGATAAGGACCCTCAGCTCTCCAACAAGGAACAAAGTGTATTTGGCTGGCACCTGGAGTGGACCTTTTTTGGAGGGAGCGTATTTTGAAGATTTTATTGGTTTCCTCTGAAAACGCAAGCAGCTCTGTGACTCAGCTCTCTGACACACAGCAAGCCAGGGTGACGTGGGGGGTCTGCCCAGAACTTCAGCTCTGCCTTAAAGCAAATAATGAATGCAGACACAACCTAATGGAACCAGTTCTGCAAAGCAGGATGCTGTTTTGTCAGGCTATTTGACAGACATTAGAAGAGGAATACTCTCTTTTCTTCCAAATTCTGTATGATTTTAGACCTTCCTACTCCGTCTTTCCCATTTTCCTAACCTTTAATTTAGTCAAATTTCCTCTTGTCAGATTTTTATTCCTTTAGTCATGTGAATTGCCAGTTTCCTGACTGCCTCCTTCCACTTCTCCTTCACTTTGTCTCCTGTATTTGAATGAAGCTGTTTCTCCACAGTGACCATATGTCAACCAAAGGAACAAGAACACAATGAGCCTTCGATTCCAGGGACTTAGACCAGGGTCCCATAAGGAAGAGCAATTTCATTGGTTAACCCTGCTGTAGCAGTCAGAGAACTCTCTCAGCAATGGAGGATTTGAATTTTGCAGTTCAGTTTCCAAGAGGATAATAAACTTGAAAAGATAGATGATAAAAAGTATGGAATACTTTCATACAAAGAGGAAAGAGATAAACTAGGGCTCCTCAGCTAGGAAAAGAGATTAATGAGGAAACGTAAAGGAGTTCTGTAAAATCATAACTAGACAGAGAAGAGTAGAGAACTGTTACTAGCAATACGAATCCACATCAGTGTTCTGTTTCAATATGGAGAACACTTGAAGCAAATATCCACTTCAGTTCACAACACAAAGCAGCTTCAGCGCACATGAAACAGATTCCTTTAAAAGGAAAATAAACTGAAAGATGCAAGGCAGATACTCACCTTAAATGATCCAGTCATTCACTCGTGGAATATTAATATGTTCACGGAACAGTTAGCTTGAAGTAAAACCCCTTCAAATGCATATCATGGCTGTGATATCATAAGCATGAACTATTTCATACTACATTTTCATTTCCATCACACAGTGTTGCATATCCTACATTGCAAAATCAGAAGGCATCAAATCAAGTAATGACTTTAGAAAGTAGACATTTGCTAATTGACTCATTGCCACATATTCCGTTTGGGTGGTAAAATTCTAAATACGCTCAAAAAGTACTGGAAAAATAAGATGCCTACAGAATATATTCACATAGATGCAATTCCCTGCTAAGAAAGACTCCAGATTATCAGAAAATCAAACTGGTAGACAGGTCATTCCTTGCTTGTCACACTATTGTACCTTTTTGTCAAGTACAACACAAAGTCATTTTCTATTTCAAGCTGAGTACCCTGAATTAAATTTCAATAGCTCTTTGAGATTCAGAGTTCCCCAGCTGCTCAGTTTGCTTAATAACTATGTCTTGCAGATTGACTTTCTGGTAGTGCTTAGCAAACATTCACTAGTATCCTCAAGGCCAAGCAAGTTTCTCAGTACTATTGTGTGCCTCTACGCACAGCTGAATAGTGCTGTGAACACAGACTGGACATTCTGGAGTTGCTATTTTTTGAGGAAGAATCATGGGACATTCTGTCTTCTGAAAAAAAAGAACATTTTTCCCTAGTTATTTTTGCCTCAAAGTGGTCCTATATGTATTTAATCCTTGGGTCTTCTACTTTAGCTTTTTGGTTTGGATCAGGAGTGAGATTTTTGAAGCGAATCTTGCAGTACCTGCACCTGTAGTGCTTTGGTTCATGCCATGTCTCAAACAGCAGGCACAAACTGCATTGCTTTCCAATTAAACTGCAGCAAGTGAAAAGACACACTCCAGGACATCACCTAAGGTATTCCAGCATCTAACAGAAAAAACAATCCACAGAACCATTACAGCTAGAATGAAATAAACACCCTAAAATGCATATAATAAATGCATCACATCCCCAGCAGCAGCTATTTCACTCTACAGATCTACTGTTACTGAACTGCACTGCTTGCTACCACAGCCACATCCCTTATTTTTTAACAACTGATGAGCTGTATTGTTTCAGTTTGACTTTGATAAAATTAAATGAAAAAAAGAGAAAATAACATAAGGCTTAGAATGAAAACAGTGATAGGAAAGTTAATGATAAATGTTCTCTTGACAGTGCTAGAAGTCACAAATTTAAAAGGCACAGCTGACTGTCAGGGCCAGCAGTTGCAAATTAAAGACACCCTACAAGAATCTAAGGGAGCAATTAAAGTATGTGTGAACAAGCTGGTTGCAATGACCACGCATTTTTTAAGCCTGAAATAAAGTTTGGAGTAGAACTTAAAAAAGAAAATATTTTATTGGACCTGCAAAAGTTTAATTTAATTCAATTTAATATCTGTTAAGGTTTGACCTAATAGTTTCATGTTGTAGCAGGAAGTGAGAAATAAAGATCTACTACAGACTCAGGATTTTACACTTTTCAGGTCAAAATTAATTCAGATTATTACTTCTCAGTAAGTGCCAAAATGCATTCTCAATAAAGGTGTGGCAATATTAACTGACTGACAATGCAGCCAATAGGATGAAATTTGTTTCATGTTTTCTTACTGAATTGCACACAGATTTCATGAAAGAAATCTGATAAAATTATAATTTTTCCATGCCAATATTAGAGACATTTTTATGGCACTCCTGTAAAGCTTGAGGAAGGGAGACTGGTCATTACTGCTTCATGAGTATTAGAAATTTTGCACTGCCTGTATGCATCGGTAGGAATAGGTTCATTCCTCTTAAATCTACAAAACTCATGATTTATACTGGAACTTGGAGGATATTTTAAGATAATTTATAGTGATTAGATTCTAGAAATACAGGCTGGTGCTTACAGTGTGGCCAGCAATAGGGGAGGGAGTCTAGCATGGCTTAAGAGTTGATGTGATTTCGGGAAGCTTGTCTTAACACCTTGTCCAGAATATGAATTTGCACAGAAGAAACACCGATGGTTCATAACAACCCTCTTTCTTCCAGAGTTTTTAGACTCCGTCTGTTTTCCCTGCCTTCATGTTTTGCTTTTTCTTCATATTCTTGGATCCCTGGGATTTATTCTTTGTGCCTGTCTGCAAAACATCTCCTGCAGCTGGAGCAGTACTGACATGGAAGCGGGAGACAGTAACAGCGGTACAGAGGAGCAAAGACACTGACGACTGAAAGGAACAAAGAAACAGGAACAAGTTAACCTGACTGCAATGTAAATTCCTCTGTGTTGGGAACAGAACCCGTTCACTGTTCAGTGGAGTGCTGAATATAGTTCTCTCTCACATAACAAATGTATTATAATATTGCTTTACAGCTGGAGGATGCGGTATATTTAAAGCTGCGTTCCACCTATGATACAAGATACATTAATTACACTTGATCAGCCAGTTCAGCTGAGCGTTGAAGACTGTTACTGCCAGCTTTAATTCTCTAACATTTGTTTGCTAAGCACATATGATCCAAAAAAACCTCAGACCATCTCCTCTTGAGTTATCCATTTAGCCAAAGTAATGCACAGAACATCAACATGATTTACCTTTTAAGTAGAAATAAATCATATGCACTTCGGAGTCTGTATCTTGGGCTTCATAATTTGGGTGTATACCTATTACAAAACTATCAGCAACGCCTTCAAATCTCTGATAGTTACATTTCATTTAGTAGCTTTGACTCCTCTGACTGTTTCGGCTTAGTGGCTGCTTTTCGGGCACCAGAATCATTAGTGGTCACATAGAGATACTTGTCTGTGGGTTAAAAAGTCTGCAAGCTGTGAAAGGGTCTGTGAAAGAGTGTAAACCTCTGAGAGTGAATGTTTAGTGGTGCTCTCAGCATACAACATAGGCTTGCCAATATTATTTACATATGATGATAAATGGGCAACATTACTCACTTCGCCCTAAAATAAGCGATTCTTTTGGGATGTTATTTAAGAAATCTTTTTATTTATTGCAGTTTTCTATTAAAGTGATCTAGTTTACTTTAACTTTTTTTCCCAGATTAATTTTAGGCTTATCGTACATGAAAGAAACCATATGCCTTCTCCCCCCTCCCCCCCCAAAAAAAATCACCAACCTGAAAAAAGGGATTAAGAGAAAAATGTGGATGTTTTAATCTGGAGTGAGAAAAAGAGGCATAATGCATGCCAGCAGCAACAGCAGCTCAGGGTTTTTTCTGCTTCTTGGCTTCATTTCTTTTTCTGTAATTAAAGACGTTTACATAGAAATATGAAAAAAAAATAATTTCATGATGGCTGAAAAAACAGTCATGCACCTTGGAGAACTTTGGAAAAAAAAAATTTATTTAGAAACTATTTTGCTTTAATACTGTATTCATTACCAAGGATATTAATGTTAAGTAGTATCTTTATTTCTAAGAATTTATTTGTTTGTTTTCCAGCTGCTTCTCTACCTGAACTCTTAATCAGGTTTGGTAACATTGCAATTAATTCCACAGCAACCAGTTTTGGTGTCACAAATAGAGGATTATGACTTTAGTAAACAAAAGAGCAGCAAGCAGATTAACTCTTAGAAACAGCCTGGGGGAGGGGTGTTCTTATTTAATTTCCCTTGTATTAAATACCAGAAAATAATAAAATATATACAAGCATGGAACTGTTTCTGAAGAAACAGGCGTGCAAGAACTTTTCATGAGAAGCAGGATTATTTCCAACTAGTCATAATCCTATTATTCTGAAATCTGAGGCGGGATTTAAATTGTGAATGAGAGAACTAATTTACAGTGTACAAGTGTCTATATTTAACAGGGGGAGGGAATCCCTTGCCTAAACAATGATGCCAAGCTCCATCTAAGACAGACTGGCTTAACTGCATAAGCTGTCAGATAAGATAGAAGACGTGGGAGATGTGTGGCCCTTTGAATTTGTAGTTGAATGCCAAGTAGGATGGTTTTGGACATTTCAGATCATACCAGACGCATGAACTGAACAGAACTGACATATGAAGGTCCTATTGTACCAGTTCTGTGTTAGAAGGATGTTCCGTACGTTGTAGCATGTTATCAGAAAGACCCACACATTTATGTTCAGGCAGATGCATTTAGCGCATACAATGACGTGGCTGAATCACAGTCTGAATCCTATCTTTAATCTCTGTTTAAGGAGAGATTGGATGAGGCACTTAGTGCCATGGTGTAGTTGACGAGTAGGAGTAGGTGTAGGTGTTGGGTCATAGGTTGGACTTGATGATCTCAAAGGTCTTTTCCAACCTTATGATACTGTGATACTGTGTGACAGTTTAGAGCCATAAGTTACATTTCTGTGGCGGAATTTCAGTAAAAAAAGAAGAGAAAAAAAATCCCCAACAAAACCAACACTTCATATCAGGGACCATAAGTAAGTTTCTGCCTGCCTTTAGAAAATGTTGTGATGGCTACCTGGAGAGAGATTCGTTCTGTCTGAACATGAAAAGTATCTGTAAGAAAAGGTTCACATTTGGTTTAAGAAGATCTAAAAGCATCGAAGACCAGTCTGTATTGATTTCTTAAGTTCCAGACTCTCTCGCTAGTAATGGAGAAATCAGAGCACGGTCACTGCATTTACCAGGTAGGTATCAGGCAGCTAACATTTTTAACAGAGAAGCAAGGGATATGTGAGAACAGAGAAACTGAGAAGGAAATATCTGGCTTAATTAGATGTCAAATCAACTGAATCTCGGGAAATTTGCCTCAGAGTACATGAAATACTGACTACAATAATGTCAGAAGCATTCGTGGTTATCTTTCAGAATTTGGAGAGGACGATGACATTTCAGAAGACTTAAAAAGGTCAAACACAACCTTTATCTCTAGAAAGTAGGAAAAAGAAGAGACAAGGAATTATAAACTAGTCAGCTTACTTTTGCTTCCCGAAACAACAGTAGAAGAAATTAAGAATTTTAGAAACTTGAAAGATAACATGAAGATGAATAGCAGCCAACATGTATTTGTCAAGAACATATACAATTCCATTTCCTTCTAAGAATAAGACCTTATGAAAAACAGAGTAGCAGAAGATACACTAACTTGAAAAATGCTTTTGACATTGCCTCACAAGACATTTTTTTAAGAAAGCAATGTTACAGACAAAGCTGTTCTACGACACGTGCAATACTGATTTGAGAATGGCGCTCAGGAAGAAGTTAACAATACTTCATTGTAAGATTGGAAGGATATATGACAATCAACAAATGTAGATCCAGTAGCACATCAATAGTCTTCATACTTCATTGACAACTTGGGTGACAGAAGAGAAAATATATTTATAGACAACAAAATAATAATAAAAAAAAAAGTTTAGAAAACAAAACCAACAGATTGACAAACTGTTCTGAAAGAAACAGGATGGGATTCACTATGGCAAAAACCCCAAACAAAACAAAACAAACCAACCAAAAGCCAACAACCCCATAATGTTCTTCAATGAGGCAGAATAATCAGGTGCAAAAATACTGCACAGGAAACAACTGGAAGAGTGGCAGCTGTAAAGGGAAAAGTCTAAGGTATATACTGAATTCTCAGCTGACAGTAAGCTGTCAATGCCAGATGACTGGAGAAAAGGCACCACATTAAGATGTATAAAGAGAAGTATTTTTTGCAAGCCGCATGGAATAATTCTTTGGGATTGGCAAAGCCTCGTCTGTCTACTGAGTCTAGTTTTGGGCCCCACATTTCAAAGAAAATGCAATCAATTACAGAGATCCTACAGGGGAGCAACCAGATGTCTAATAATCACAACCTACAGGAAAAGCCAGATTTATTGTTTATAGAAGAAAAGTGACTGAGGCTGGAATATAAGAACAGTCCCCAATATTAAGAAGCAGTTGTAAAAGAAAGGAAATAAGCCACTTTCCATGCCCTCAGTATATAAGAAACAAAAAAACGACATTAAATTCCAACAAGAAAAATGTAGTTAAGAAATATGATATTAGCTATTAGTATAGCTAATTGAATACGGGAATAGACTGACTGTGGAAATTGTGAAATAGCCATCCTCAGTAAAAGGTTAAATCTGCAATGCTGTAGGTATAAGATTCTGTCTTGGACCAAAAATGGGGCACAAGAACCTCTGAAGTTCCTTCTAGGACTTTTTTATTATTATTATTCTTTTGATCTTTATTTCTTCAACCCAGCAGCTCTAATGTAAGGATCTGCACTTATACGGTATTTTGAATTTTGAAATGATTTTTTTGTTCTACTCCAAATTTTATCTGGTAGTTCAGTTTATTATTATTTTCTATCTTGCTTTTAGCAGCAGTCTGGTACAGTCATAGGCTGTAAATATGACCTTAGAAGGATGTTTAGTGCATTATCAGTGGCTTGCACTGGGAGAAAGGGCCTTTTAGAAACAAAGCAGCTGATATTTTCTGAAGTATCTTACGGGAGGGAAAAAAATGTTGAGTAGAATTTGATGGAACTGATCTCATTCACTGAAGGGCACATGAGAATACAAACACCTAGCCCTCAAATGCACTGGCATTTTATTTATAATAAATTCCTGCTCTAATACTGCTTTCCAGGCACTTACTCCTTCTGGAACATACAGGTGGCTAAATATGACTATATTGTGTATCTCACATCTCTTTTGAAAGCTGATTTTAAAATATTTTCCACTGTATTTATAAGATCACAGTTTTACTAATTGAGATTCTAATAGTTATTGTATAATTGCAGTTATCCGGCATACTGTTACCTTTCTTGTTACTTTGGTACCATTTTATTTTAGTGCTTTCATATTTCCCAGTTTAATGTTATTATGCACATGCTTTATTGAGTATTTATGTGTTGATTCCCATTTACTCTCTCCTTTAGAAGAAAAGATGGAAAAATAGAGGACTAGATGTATTTTATTCAAATGTCTGTATGTTTGTAAAGCTTTAAGTAGGATGACTCAGCCCATAAATACCCAGAAAGCTTGAAAATTATTGGACTTTTAATTCAGCAGCTATTTATGAAACTGTAAAGGAATTTTCCTTGGGGCAAGTAAGAACTCCACCCAACGCTTCTACAAATAGTTTAGGAAGGGAGGCATAATAGCTACACACAAAATACTGCCAAAGCAGTTCTGTGCTCCATTTCGGTATCATCAGCTGTTTAATGATCTGAGAGAGAAGATAATGGCATCAAATATTGACATCTGAACTGCTCCACTAGATATTAGTTTTCTGTCTGCAATTTCGTTCTTTATCATTCACCCTCCCATACACGCTTTTTTATTATTATTGGCTACTAGAGTCCAGGACCAAAGAAAATGTAGCCAAGGAAAATAGTCCTTGGCATAGCAACAGAGATCAAAATTAATGTCAGAGATCATGATAAGCTGGGGAACTGCTATCTTTCTGAATACTCAATATGAAATGATTTGAGGGGAGAAGAAAAGGTACGGATCATTAATGAGGCTGTTACGACATGTGGCAAATTTGAGGATAGATAATCTATGTTAAATGTTATTTCTTATATCCCAGCCTCCCTTCTCCAAATCCCTCAATGAGGACTGAAGAATAAGAGATGCAATAGTAAATGTTAAGCTCATGTGTCCCAGTTTTCAGGTGACTAATTCAAATTCACCATCCAAAATTAGCTTGTTTCCTGTACCATGCAGAGACACATACCTGAGAGCAGAAAGGTAACTGTATAAAGTACACAGAAATATACAGCATATGAAGTATATTAAAACAATTTCAATAACTAAAGCATAATTATTGCTTTGTCAAATCAAAAAGATGTCCTGTTGTATTATTCTTTTTGAGGACGTATCTAAATATACTTAGAGTCTCTGGATATACTTCCTTAAAAAAAAATCCTTTGGGAATGTTATAAGTTACAGCAAGAATCAGCCCTCAAATAAATCCAAAATAATATGCAAACCAATGACTTTGTATTCCCACTTCACTTAGGAAAGAACTAGAACAGATTTCATTTACACTGAATTCCCAAATGGGACATCAGCCTTCAGTTGCCATTTCCAGATGCCTAAATAGAAAATTAAAGTCCTCAAACCCCACACAGCACTGTTGCTTAAACTGTCAGTACATGACTTCCCTAGGTACCTAAACTACTGCAGGTGTGTTTCCAGCACCAGTCTCCCTTTTTGATCACACTCACACTGCATGTGTACTGACTGAAATAAGCAGGCAGGTTTCTGGCACACATGTTGGACTCAGAAACTGAGTATTCCTCCACTTTTCTTCTAAGTGACGGAGCGAGCGGGTGGTTTAAGAGATATCAGGGTTTATGTGTTGCAGAGATAATTTGGGAGAGCAAAAGCTGTGGTGCTGGGCATGCTTCTCTGTCAGTTATTGCATTGGACAGAGACTTTACTCCAGATGAAAGAGAAACAAGCTCAGTTCTTTACCTCTGCCTGAGGAAACATGATACGAATTTTTCTAGTACTCAAATTATCCATTCTAGACTGGCTGGATACACCTCACCTATATTTAGCGGCATAAATGTCATTAGTTTTCAATGTCAGTACCTACAACAGTAATCTGTCCTTGATGATTGTTTTAGGATGAAGCCATATAGGTTGGAATCGATGATCTCAGAGGTCTTTTCCAACCTTACGATACTGTGATACTGTGATATAACTAATCGCTATTTCTGGTTTTTTTTTCCAACTACCTCACTCTTTGTATTAACTAAATTCCTGCTTCAGACTAAAATCTTCTGTAGTTCCTCAGTGCCTCAAGTTTCGTGAGCTGAATGCCAGTCGGCGTATTTATCTCTAAGTCTCTCCTCCTGAAATTATTAAATTTTCTGTAGAATAGGTTAATGTATGTAAGCTATGTTAAATATCTTATGTAAGATGGATACCAATGTCATGATTTTAGAAGTTTAGAAGATCAGCATGCAGACATCTATGCTGTAGCTCTGCATTCCTAATGCATGGGGAATCCTATGGGGAAAAAGCTATTGACTTTAAATAATTTTAGAAGACTAGAACTTTTGTTTAAATAAGTGTTTATGGGCAGAACTTTGCATTTTCTCTCATGCTGAAAGGGTTGTTTTATTTCTTCTAAAGGTGCATGCAAAAAGCTCCTGTGAAATCCATTTATGCCTTTTACACATAACTATTTTTGCACACTATTGCTGTGCCTTCTGAAAATCTTTTAAATTAATTTAAAAACAAAATAAACATTAGCAATTAAGCCACATTACTCATTGTGATAGTGCTTTTAAATAAAATGGGGGGAAAGGCGTGTTAAATCCTATTCTTGTCAGTATTGTTCTAGCAGCAGAATATACACAGATCATCTGCAGTAATGGTAAAATGTCCAAAATTTAACTACATTTCTCCACTCTATCATAATCAATTAGTTTATTACTGCTTTGTTTAGGAAGATAATGAAAGATGAGCCTGTAGAAGAGCTGATCTTAGCGGAAAGGTTATAGGATGCTTATGATCTAAATCAGGAGAGCTAAGCAAATTTTCCCTTAAGATTAAAGATTTATATTAGCAGCCTTTTTTGATACTTTTCTCAAAATGAATAACCATTCATGTCTTGTTGGTCCTCATAAGATATGAGACGAATAAAAGTAAACATGAGGATAACATGCTTAAAAATGATTTAAATTCCTCAGAATATTTCTCTAGAAAATGCCTGGTATCCTTTTAGTGAAGGCAGAGCCACAAAGATTCTGTAATACTTCCCTATGGTCGCATTAGACCTTCATAGAAAAGTTGGTGCCAGACTTAAAAATTTCTAGATATTTGTGCAGTCCTTTTGTTTGGTTACTTGTGGAAAAATTGTGCACTGCCTCTATCACTCATAAGAGCCATAAGTTTCCTCATTACATAGCACATGTACTTGATACAGCTTTATGTCAGATTCTTGTGCTTGTGCAGATTTAAATACAAGAGAGACAGCAAAAGAACAGTGTTTGCATTTGCATACAATGGATAGTAATTTGAACAAAGATTAAAATTGATGATATAATTTACTAGGAAAATTACTATCATAAAAGAACAAAATGAACCCAGAATAACTTATTCAAAAAAGAAAGTATTCTCATACGTATTTTTACTGTATCTATGGATGCCATTTTAAATGAAGAGGACAAGTTCTAAATTCGACACTCAATGATTATTATATTTTAAAAAATCTCTAGTAATTCACAGTATTGTTAATCTTTCAACTCTAAAGACCAACTGATGACAGATATGCCTATTTATTTCGATTTATTTGTGACATCTATGGCTACAAAATCCCTTTCAACAACAAGGAAAATTGTGGCTTCGTGCTGAAGAAAATTTACGAATGCTGTGAAATTGCCAATGCTGTCTGCCGGTTTTGGGTTTTTTTTCTTTATTCAAAATGAGAAATTCCATCATAGTTTGCTAAGACATTAGGTTTTAAGACACAACACAGCTTTGGGTTTTTTAAAGGAATTATCAGGGTGACGTGGGATATGCAGCATTCAAGATTTATCTAAGTCTCTGTCAGACAAGAGAACTATTGGAAGCAGACTGTTACAACTCTGCTACCAAAGGAAATTATAATTATACATTTTTAAGAAAAATAAGTACAAATAGATTGCCTAAAAATTGTATTTTTTAAAATGCTTTTTTTTTTAATGGTAGGAGAAGTCTTTTGTATCAGATCATAGAATCATAGAATCATAAGGTTGGAAGAGACCTCCGAGATCATCGAGTCCAACTGTTTCTGTCTCCCCACTAAACCATATCCCTAAGGAACTCAGCAAAATCATGTACTCCTAAAATCTCATTAAACTGTTTTTGAAGAGAACAGAAAAGGGCAAAAGATTAGAGGGGCTTGTTAGTTGACAGGAAGGTAAGAAAGTTAATGTGTTTAGCAACTTTATAACATAAGAATGGATTTACAGTTGAAACCCCTAGATTTCTTCTGTATCTGTTAACAGACATATGAATAACCATAAAGACATACAAGAAATCTATTTAAAAAGATGAACATATAAGAACTAAAATTAGCCTTGATGCCAAAGTTAACTAATGTCTAACGCTATTTAAGAGTAAAATTAAAAGCAATGTCAAATCTTCTTAAAAGGAAATAAATATTCTAATATTATCTGTACCTTAATTATCACTCTAGTATCAGTAGTTCCCAGGCCTTACCTTTGCTATTCACATATCATAACAGCACTTACTTCTACTATAGTAAGCTTTTCATCAGCATGAACAGGGATTTCTGTTCTAATAGCTCTTCATTGTGCTTGAACTTAACAATATAGTTCCTTTTGAGAAAAAAAAAAATCCCTAGTATATGCCTAATGAATTACATTTGCTGCATGTTATGAAAGCACTTATAATCTTGGATTAAAGCTGAAAACAACTTGAGGAAGACAAGGATGAAGGGGCAGTGCTGTGGTTTGATTAAATCAGTCAGTTTCCTGACTAAGTCGCTCTTCAAGTTAACTTCATTTTCTGAAAGCCAACTGCATGTTTTTCAGACGATTTCTCTCTAGAAGTGATGACACAGGACACTGGGATGCAGAAAGGTCAATGTTTACACTGATTCCTTTAGTAACCAAGGCCATCTTTCAGCTAGTGAAAAGAACGCCACACCTGCAGGGAGAGGCAGACAGGCAAGGTGACCCCAAATTGACCAACAGAGTGTTCCATCCTATATATGTTATATTCTCTAAACCTGAGAGATCACGAGGGTTTTGCTCTCTTCTGCGATGTCTGACGTCCAGTGGGGACCTCGTCTGTTTGGCAGTTCCTGATTCCAGGTATGTGCATTCATTAATCCAGTTCCTGAGTTCAGCTCCTTCCTAGCCACAGACCCATTCCCTTCTGTCTGCTCTACAATATTTGTAGTGACATATGGTCATCAAGGGGTGGGGGGGCACGATCTCAGATATCCGTACATATTTTATTACTTTCTAATTATTTTTATCATCATCATCATTATTATCTTTTCATTAAAGCTGTAGTTTTAGTTTCCAAATCCACAAGCCTTTTTCCTCTCATTTTCCTCTCCCCTTCCCCTGGGGGTGGGGGCAAGGGAACTGGGATCCCAACTGCACAATTTTACTTGCCAAAATTAGTCGGGTTGGGGCTAATCTGTGACAGGCAGTAATCTACAAGTACACTTAGACTATTTTAATTGATTATTCTTTTTAATAAATTTCAAATAAACAAACGACACAATGAAATGAAGCAGTAACAAACCAAAAACCTGAACTTTGTGAACTCTGCATGGACCATGCAAGAATGGGCACATCCTTAAGGTAATATATCTTTCAATTACAAATTACAAAGCCCATGTTCACCTCACTGAATATCAAACTCAGTATTTTTTAAAAAAACTGTTTCTATGTAACTACATAGGTTACTTATATAAATTCCACTTTGCAATGGACAGTAAGCGAATGTCTAAACTTGAAGTTTCTGTTTCACTAGTAATCTGATAAACACACTGCTGATTTCTATTTTCATCCACAAGGACTTGAAAGTCTTATTCATGCTCAATTTAAAATCCTGGATTTAGCTGCTTTAGGATGGCTTTCCATGATTACCTATCCTACCAAATACTAGCCTGTCTTTCTCTTTCTGAAATGCATTTTCCTTTTGGCCCTCTGCCCAAATACTGTTAAGAGGCATTAGTTCCCAAGGCAGGCCTCATCCTTTGCCAGTTAAATAGAGTAAGAATTGCTGATTCTACTATTTTACTGATATCCTCACTGTATTAGTCTTTATTTTATGGCTTGTCTCTGAATGCTCCCTGACCTAAGACTTTGCTGTTCATAAAGTGACGTGATTGCTCCGTTTATACAATTATAAAGGAACCCAACAACCCTGTTACTTTTACTTCCACTTCACTGATCCAAACAATGTTTGAATGTAAAATGTTATAAGCTAGTATTTTGTCTGAAGGGAAAACAAAATAACACTGTTTCAGCCACAGGGAAATGTTTTGATATTTTTTCTGGCTTTCTTTATAAGCGAAAATGAATAAAGACATCTGTGAAGAGTGGTCAAGGCAATTGTCTCCTACATTTTCTATTTATTATCACCTTTTAATGACTCTTGATTAATAATTCCAGAAAATGGAAGTGTTAGGTGACTTCTTCCAAATCATGCTGTGTTTTAGCAGCTGAATTAAATGGTAAATCTCACACTGATTTAATGGACAAAATGCTATTGCTAGTACACCCACACCATATACTCGTGTTGTATATGGGATGCCAAATAGTGTAGATAGTTTGGTTAAGTGCGGATCAAGATCCTGTTAAGCTGTTGATGTTGAGCCTGAGTGAGATATCCCAGGCATTCCTACAAACCACAAATTTGCCATTTTGTCAAAATCCCTACAAAAATACCCTACAGCTGTGTAGCTACAACCCCAACACACTACCATGCTATATTTGGAGACACCAATGGGAAAAGCTAGACCTTCCTTTGTCTTTCCTCTAAATCTGTTCTGGGGTCTGACAAATAGATGCATCCATCATGCAAATTCAAAGAAGGCAGGATGGTTCTCAAACTTTCAAAGCAAGTGAAAACAAGCCAAGTATCCTCAACAGATCAGACGCGTCTGTTGACTGGGAGCAGATTCATCTCCTTTTGTTGATGCTATCTGGGACAAATTGCCCCACAGATTTCTTCCTGTCTGTATCCTAAAAGCGGACACGATATCCCAGATGTGGTCTCATGGTTTCTGAGTATTGGGAATAATCATTTCCTCATATCTGTTCACATGCAATCCATAACCCGAAGAGCCTGTTCTGGTACACTGCAGCAGAGTCTTCATGATATTTTAGGCACACTTAGTAAAAACACACATACATACACATACACACACACACACAAAGAATCGTATGCTGGGGCCACAGGAGCACCACATGGGACTGAGAAGAGACTCAGTATTATGTGCTCAGATTTAGCCAGTCTACTCTAGAAGGGCTAATGCAAAACCAGAAAGGAGACTGTCCATGAGTTACTTAACCCATAGATTCTGAGGGTCCAGGACTTCTTCCATTTAGCATTGCAGATACAATAATTATAGCAAATAGCAGAGAGAAGTTTAAGAAAAGGGAAATACTAGTAATACTTTTCCTTCCACATGTTTCCAACTGCCAGCAGTTTGCGGTTTAAGGGTAAGCTGATCCTCTGTATATAACTGCATTTAACAGCTTTGCTACAGCTTTAACAGACTTCGTGCTTAAGCAATTGCTCTTTGAATGATTTCATACATCTGGCCGCAGCAACATCCTGCAAACTCCACACTTGTTCCACAGTTGTGGGTCATGTGAGACAAGTGCAGACTTATGTTTTCTCTTAAACTTACAGCCTGACAAATTAATTGAATGCCAATAAGTTTTCCTTGTGAAATAAAACATGATGACTCAAGATGACCTGTCCATTTTCTCTGTATGGTACAGAGGTCTCCAGCATATCCTTTGACCTCAACCAGTCATCTCCTTTCAATATTGAAGACTCTTAGTCTATTTTATAACGCTTCCTGTGATTGTATGGAAGTTTGTAATTCTGATGATCTTTTTCTGATTGCTTTTCAACATTTTCAGGCTCTTCTAATCTTTTTAATTCGAGTTGGGCAGAACTGAATGCAATATTCAAGATGAGGACAAAACATTTATTTGGACATCAATATAATGATGATTCTTTTTCATTCACTGGTCTTTCTTAAAGAGTCCCAAAGTTTTATTTGGTTTTTTTGTTTTACAATTTTTTAGAAGTGTTTATTAACTGTCCCCTAAGAACTCTTTTCTGAAAAATAGTATCTAATCTACAGATCATCATTGTGCACCCAGATACTTACTATTAGACATAGCTATAAACATAAATTGCCCTTGATAATTTGATAGGTTCAACAACTTAATCACATCAGTTTATCTCCCCTCTGCTATTTTTTTTTTTTCTGTTTAAATCATTCATATAGAGGTTAAAGAGCACAAGCTTCATCTCACGCTTGAGCAGTGGAACTTTTCTACTTTGGAGAATCTGACCATTTATTCCTAATTTTAGTCTCTGATCTTGTAAACTGTTATTACTCCCCTAGAAAACCCGAGGACGACCGACTAAAGTTTCTTCTTGAAAATCAAGTATATTTAACACCTTTATGAAGACTTTTTCTCTGATCTTATATAAGCAAAAGATGAATACTTCTCTTCTCTGTCATAATTTAAGTATGTTTACAACTTTTTTTCCAGAGAAGAAGTCAAACTTTTAGGCCTATATTCTCATCGGTCTTTTAAGGTCACCTTTAAACAGTCATTTTGCAGTTGTCATCTCCTGTTAGTCTGAAACTAAGGAAATTTAAGCAACAGGGTATACTATTACTATTACTATTTATTACTATTTATTACTATTTATTACTATTACTATTTATTACTATTACTATTACTATCACTGTTTTTAACAGTGCTGGCATGTAAATTTGAGGCAGTTCCTTCCAATTCCATCCCCAGAAAGAAAGCAGTAATTTTAAAAACAATTGAGGGTCATTTAGTCCTGGGCTGGTCTTCTGCTTGTCCTCTATTTTACCTGCCTTCTGTTTCTTTTTTTTTTTTTTTATACTAAGTCACCACTCAATTGCAATTCAAGTTTTTGCACTTTTGGTTGTATTTCCTTCTGGAGTGTTTTTCAAAACTGTATAGAGTGATACTCCAAAGCAAAACTTAAACAGAAAGTAGTAAAACTATAATATTACCAATTCTAAATAGAAAGCTTATTCACCTTTTACTTCTTATTTCCTTGCTCTTTTTTATCTATTTGGCCTCTACCTGGAGCTGGCACCACTTGCCTATCAGTCAGTAGTGCTTAAATGAACTTAGTGCTTATCAAAGTGTTTGACCACACACACAGATGAGACTGGAGTGTTGTGTTCTTGCAGTACTATACTATAAGCAAAATTATCTTCCTATTCTTAGCCTGGAAGTCTGATTTATTTGCCAAGGGGATTTCTTGAGTCAGCTGCATCTCATCTTACTGACAATGGCCATGCCATCTCTTCTTGATCCCAGCAGAGCACTCTGTTCCACCACATCAACTCCCAGGCACACAGGAGGATAAAGCTGACTATCTGTTTTCCTATCATAGTCCTCATTCTTTCTAAACAACTGCTCAGATTTCCTAATATCCTGCTGTCCCCTGAATACAGCTTCCATATCTCAAGGTGATATTGCTGCATTAACTATACATGCAACTGTTTTCTTGTGACGTCGATTTCATCACTGTCTTCAGCTCTTTTTGTAGAAATATTGCCTTTGAAATACTTTCACTTATTTAAACAAACCTCAAACGAAAGTGAAAAATACTCTATTGGTGGAGAAAAATATAATTTCTGAGCACAAATATTCTTCTGTATAACATATTTTTAGTGCTGAAAATCCAAATACTGTTAATAGATGTAATATTTAAATCACATCTCCACTTCAACACACAGTGCATTCAAATGTACTCCCTCTAAAGAAACAGACTTATAAACGAACTCTCTGTAGAAATTACCATTTTTAAATGGACAAAGTAGGAATTACTAACATTGACATAATTCCAAAATCATGTTTCAGGTTACAGAGAACAAAATTAAATTACAGAATATTGATTGCACGCTCATTCACATAGATAAATATTCGATTCTGTCCCCATTCCTTTACAACCTTGGAAAGGGATACATTTCAGTTACCACTTTGACCAAGTAACTTATTTTCTGGATTAAAAGTATACCTGAATTTATTGCCACAAAACTGTGTTTGGTGCAGAAAGACTTTTAAAACAGTTCTTAGTCTAGATGGAATTCCTTGTGAAGCATCTTTGAAATACTGAGACTGGCTGGCTTGAGCTAGATAAGTTTGTTTTATTTTTGCTTCCAATTATAAGTCCTGATCCATAATTATAACACTAAAATTGCACTACGCCTACAGCCCTTTAATTTCAACACATCTCATATGGGAGTAGAGTTATAATATACATAATTTGTATTTAGGATTTGGCTCTGGTTATGTGATTTTCAAATCAAGATTCTGTTAGAAATAAATATGCAAATTCATGTATAAGTTTATAGTTCTTTTTTTCTTTCCACGTAGCTGCAGAATTTTAGCAGATAGAGAGTAAGTTCATTTCCTACACTATTCAAAACTGAAAGAACTGCAAAAAGATCAGGAATTAAGCTGGAATTTATTCACGTTTTTGGCTTTTTTGTCCCCAAAGTGACAATTATTTCTCTAGAATATAGTCACAGATACCTTTTTAAAGTCAAAGTCACAATAAAATGTCCCTTGTCATTTACAGAGACTGAAAAACCAGGGGCTGACAGTCACATAGATTTTGCATCAAGTGCCTTCTAACAGGCAGTCAAGGAACTCGGTACCAAACTTCTAACTCGTACTACCATAACACAACCAGTGGTCCTTCTTGCAGATACAGTTTAACTTCAGAGACAAAGAAGGTAGGATGTATTTACTGTAGCTATGTATCTCTCTGCGTTATAGGTGTCTGCATTTGGGCTAGCCACATTTACACCTAACCTACAGCATTTTCGAAGTCAGAAGCAATAAGTGGCATTGAGGGGGAGACTCATCCGATGCAGAGAAGTCTACACCAGGTAAAACACGTATGATCATGACATTACTGAAAGAAATGTTTCCAGTCTTCCAAATCACATGATAACATCTCTTATTCTATTCTACCCGATGTACATGTATGTGCATTCACCACTTAAATTTTTCTATAGTTAATGGAGACGATTTAGCTGCCCTCTAGAAATTCTTGTCTCTCCTGCCTACAAATACATCCTAGCTGACAACTTAGAAAAAATTACTAATTTAAGTGGCTTATAAATTAGATGAGACGCAACATAGCACTTATTTATTGCCAAGCTGAGAATAAAATGTCTCTTTGAACATATGTTAGTCTGTGTTTGAATCATTCTCAACAGCTCCAGGCACAAATTCCACACTGCAACAAACAGTAAGGACCTCTGCTGATCTCACTGGTATTTGAACCAAGGTTTTTACTGTGTAAAACGATGTAATAATTTTGGATTAAACTGCTGTGTGGCAGTTGTTCCCATGTTTATCATAGCTTCAACGTTATTCTGAATTTTCACCAGTCTTTCCTGTAATGACTTAGACTGTAAAGAATCAAGTACGAGGAGTGCAAGAACCTATTCCTAAGAACAAGTTCACAAGATCAAGGCCTTTGTTGTTTTCATTAACCTTCCTAACGCTGACTCAACTAGTTCAGAATATCAAATTCAAATAGCAATGCACTCATGGATTAAGTTTGGCCTGAACAGTATAATGTAAAAAGAGACCATTATTTGCCATGATGTCACTATAGATGGGCAATCATTTTTAATGAATAATTTATCTGATGAATTTTGTCCTTTTCTCTGATCACGAAGACTTCACCCTTTTCTCAAAGCTAACAGTCAAGACTGAGCAACAGAAAATTCATAAAACATTTTTCTTTGTGATCCAAAAAAATTGTGACTTATATCTCTGGTTTTAACAAATTCTGACTAGAATTTTACATTATATTTTATGAGTGAAGGGAATAGTTTATGAAAAAAATTGCAGTGTTTTGTTTTCTGCAAATACTATGTAACATTTGTACACAATTCACAACTGAAATTTACTTTCTTTCCAGTTCAGTTGCAGCAATAGTCCTATATAAGAAATAAATGTTGTTAAATGTTAGAGAAAATGTTTTCCATTTTTTTGTTTAAAAACTGAATAAAAATTATAAATATGATTGTAATATATTCCAAATTATTAACAATATGAAACAAAGCTGATAATGGCAAGCAATCTTCTTCTCTCTATCTTATAACATAAAATGTGCTGTTTCCTTCCATTCCTTCTAAAAAGATATGGGGAGTTTTGTTTGCAAAACTAATCAGGAAAAACAGTACAAAGTCATGGAAATGTATAATCAGGCTTCTGAAAACTATTTCCTCACAATAAATGATATACTTAATAATATTCAATGGTAATTTCAGTAACAACTCGTATTTTAACGTTTGCCATTGTCTTACAGAAAACTGCACAGAGGATTAATGGTTACAGAATATTCCCAGGAGTCCCCCAAACTTGTCTGTAATCTTTTGCAATCTTTGAGAACTACAATGCATACCAAAAACCTACCAGGGCAATCAGTATTAATAGTCAGCAAGTGCACATTCTCAGAAGGAACCTACTCACAAATTTCTGTACACTTAAATAAAGGCACATACTATTAATAAAGAAAGAAGAATGAATCAGAAACTGTCAAGTGCAGGACTTTTTAGCTATAGATCTACAGAAAAAAAAGAAAAAGAAAAAAATGTGAATGACTGCTAACAAAAAGCTTTATGCAACATCATAAAATTGTAAATATTTTGACAATGTTTTAATAGTGTTTTAATTTGTGAATTAACATATTCAGAATATCTCTTTTCAGAAAACAAAAACACCCTATGTACTGAAAATATTTGATTTAATTGTCTGAATTGCAACAGAAAAAATATTCTCTGATTTCTCTGCCTTCAATTACAGCTACTGAAAAAAAGTATTCCTTTCATCTCTCTCTAAATTGCTATTTACTGGTACTGTTAGATATTAATCAATGGGATTGATACCGCCAACACTTTAATATACATCACTCCAGAGTTCAAACTCATATATTTCATATATATGTATTTCATTTATATATTTCATGTATTTTGTATACAGACACAAATTTCTTTTTTGCATGTACAATAACATATTTTGCATATTTTTTTTCCTTTAAAAATTTTAGCTGGTCTGAAACTTAAGGCATATTCGACTGGAAAGTCCACCTTAAGGTGAATCTGGTGACAGCAGAAAAGGCAACAAGAAGGACTTCAACAGGTATATTGACAGCAAACGGAAAACTTGGGAAAGCATGAGACCTGTGAGACAGCCTGGAACAAAGACTTAATCTCAATGGAGGAGGATTAGGTTAGGGAACATGTAAACTAAATGAACATACACAATGTAGAGCTGAACTGGATACACTCATGGATGCTGAGGGAACTAACTACCATCATTACAACGCCATTCTTGAATATCTTGGAAAGGTCACGGCAAGCCAGGGAGGTTTCGGAGGCCTGGAAGAAGTCAAATATAATTTCTATCTTCAAGAAGGGAAAGGAGGACTCCCTTCAACCCCTGGGAAGGCAATAAAGCAAATAATCTTAAAAGCCATTTCTAACCATATGAAGGGACAAAAAGGCAACTGCTTGTACTCAGTATCGATTTATGGAGGGTAAATGTGCTTGACCAAACCAATAGCTTTCTACAGTAAAATGACTAGCTTGATGGATGAAGGAAGAACAGAACAGAGGATGTATTTTATCTTGACTTCAGTAAGGATGTGACCTGGATGATGGGACAAGAGTGCACCCTCAGCAAATTTACAGATTATGCAAAACAGAGTGTCTTATATATCAGAGGGTTGTCCTGTCATCCAGAGGAGGAATAATCCCATGTACCACTAGGAGCTCACTGGCCAGAAGGCAGCTTTTCAGACAAGGGCCTGGTGGAAAAGAAGTTAAATAAGAACTTGTAGTGTTCCAGCTTTGGAATTATTAAAAATCCAGCCACACTCCATCCTTAGCAACTTGCTGTAGTTGACTCTGCTTTGAGCAGATGGTCTTCAGAGACTCCTCACCTCAACGCTTCCGCAATTCTGCAATACAGTTAAGTAATCAGTAATTTATTTCAGGGAATTGCTGCTGCCACCAGCGCTATAGTTTCCCTGTCTGGACTTCTTTGCCATATTAAGTGGATCAGCAAAGAAAGAAACTTACATCCTGAAAACCAGCGCCCCTAGCACATACATATATATACATACATATGACTGTGTTTGGTTTTTTTTTTTTTTTGTGTATGTTAACACAAGTAATCATCTGGATGAAGTTTAACAACATTCATTGTACAAAACTTTTTAAAAGTTAGTGGTTTTCCTGACTTGGGACTATCAGGACTTTAAAACGTTGATTAAATAAATCAAGGCAATTCACAACAGAAATCATTCATAACTACATTTTGAAAGAATTTTTAACTATTTTCTGAATCTCTGAACTGTTGCAATTTTCTCAAAACTCTCACAATAATAATTTTCTATTTTATTACAGCTGGAGGCTATTTTTCCCCCTTGTTAATCAAATACCACCTGATCTAAAGCAGCAATTTTAACTGGCGTTTTTAAACCTAATTGTATTATTCTAATTCACTTGGATATATAGATGCTCCAGTAATTTAGTTTAATTCTCTAAGGCTTGGTTAGGAATAAAGAGAAGAAAAGGAAACAAAGCTTACTTCTAAACTTTGTTATGCTGCCTTGAGAAGAAACAATAAAGAGTGATCAAATTTATGTATAGTCTTGTTACGACTCAATATGTTAATTACTTTTTATAAAAACAATTTGATGTTACTAGGAAACAGAGTGACAAAGGTCACAGGTGGTAATGAAAGAAAGATGCCTTATCAGAAGTGACTAATAATGCTTGAGTTGCCAGAGTAACCAGATTGTCTCGTAAAAATGTATGCTTTGACATTCACTTATCAATGCTACTGAAATGCAACTCTTATCATGTCTGCATAGCAAATTTAATTTCATTATCAGTGATGAATATGCAGATTCTTCCATTATTTGAATGTCTCATTCATTTCTTTTCTACGTATACAGGAAAAGAAATCCTTCTTGTGGGCAGGTTTCACTCCCTGAAAGGGACAGGCAGAACCTTCAATGATTTTTGTTAACAGTTTTGCTTTTGCATCTTGGGTGATAACGCAGTAGTTTCGCTTTGGATTAAGGGGTAAGAATTTCTCTCTCCTTTAACAAATTATTTTTTTATGGTGTTGCCTTTAGCAGCACGTTGCTGCCCTTAGCCACATGCATACAACTAACTCACATATGACAAAATATATTGAATGCATTATTATGTACAGAATTGAAGAATTTTTTTTTCAGGTTCACTTTATATCTGCATTGCCATAAACCCTCAGAAAATTGGCTGGACCTGAATCACAAGAATCTTATACATTTAGTTGCCATTTTAATCTGCTGTACATTTGCAAAGACAAATGTACATGTTCCTTAGCTTTCTTTTGTACTATTATAGAAACTACATGTCTGCATAAAGGGCTGCAAAAGGGAAAATGCCTTCTTATGGGTCCTTTGAAGCAAGACCAAGCTACAAGAAATGTCCTGGAAGCAGTACAGCACTGTTGATATTTTACTTATTGACTTCATATTGCATACACAGCTGGTCAGCAGATGCCAGACCAAGCGGTGCAACACGACTTGCACAGGGATTCACGGAGCAGGAGAGTGACTGTGGCATTGTATGGCAAATACACCGGTGGAGCTGTAAAGAAGTATAAGACAGGAATGAAAAGAGGAGAAGGGCAGGGATCTCACGTTCAGTGTGTAAGATTTGAGAGATCTGAGTTATATAAAGCCAACTATTCGGACTTGTAAAAGTTTCATTCTTGGCACACGTGTAAATGATTCTCAATTGAACAACAGTACAAACCCAAATCCTACTTCCTTTTTTGATATGAAACGAAAGTATGACTTCTCACTTTCAGAATCTGGCCATGAAAAACATCTGTATCATTTTCACCAGCACAGACATACAATATCATATTGGGAATAAGTGACTTCAGATACTTCAAAGCAGGAAATCAAAATGTTTCTCAGCTGTTGAATACTGAAGACTGTTTTCAGTACAAAGTATGTGACAAATATAAAGAGATCTCATTGGAAATTCAGCCAGTAAGTTACCAAGTTTATCAAGAACAACATTTGAAATTCAAGGTAACACTTCCATAACATAATTTTTTTCTATGGGCAGTAGTTACTGTCTAATGGGATAAGATTTATCTCCTCTAATTTCAGACATCTATAAACTATATGTCTAAATTTGAATGTTAGGATATCTACAATGAATGAGAAAAATAGACTTCACTAGAAGGAAATTTGTTTGACTGATGTAGATACCTATTTCATGATGAGATGAATTGCTCTCTGGCAACACCTCTTCCTTGACTGTAAAGGGAATCTGGGAGTTCAAGCTTGGACGCTGAAGTTTCAGTTACTTAAATAATGGCCTAAAGCTATCGATAGTGACTGCAAGATACAAAAGACTGTTCAAACAACCAAAATTTGATGGGAATGTAAAAGCACTAAGCTGAAAGAGTCTATAGTGCACAGTTATCAAAGCAAGTAAACATTAATCATGAAAAATGTAACTGAGAACTCTTGCTGAAAAAGAAAAATGTATTAAAATGTTTGAGAATTATTTAAATTAGAAATGGCCAAAACATTGTAAATCAGTGTGTTCTACCAAAAACTCATATCAATAGAATCCAAATATTAAAAACAGTATGAAAAGGTTATGAAAATGTTATAAAAATGTTTTCCCCTAAGAAGCCTACCAATTTTTGAAGTCATTCGAGTATGAGCTGCAAGCCACATTGCTTTATAACCACGTTGATACAGTCCTACCGAATGCAGTCTTAAAGTGCCTACTTAGAGATCCCACTGTTCCTCAGCATCTCAGTGTGGCCAAAACTAGCTTTTCTTTGACATTGTTTTTTTCATTGAATTCAAAAAAGGTAGTCAAAGGTTGATATTAAACCTGCAAGTCTACCCGTATCTTCTTAATGAGAAATGACGAGCAGACTGAAGGTTGCAACAGAAACTAGACCTAGGTAGATTTTAGATCTCCAGGTGCTGATGTATTAGCAGTAGTAAATAGTCAATCAAGTGTTATCAAAGATCTCAGACTTTCCATTCATTATCATGCTATGTATCGATATTACTAATTTTTGGACTGAAACATAAGAACAGAAGACTGAAAAATTTACAAGTGAGTACTGAAAGTTACAATTTATTCTTCTGGAGCTCTCCCTTTCCAGGCCCCTACTCCCATACTACATACTATAAAATCTAAGAGATTTATTTGCCTTTTTTTACTACAGTTCAGACCCAATTGGACCTTTTTTCTGAAGTCTTATAAACTTCAATTCCTTTCTTGAATGGTTCATTCTAATGTATTCCAGTTAAGCTACTAGTCAAGAATGCACCAGAATCCAGAATATTTTTGATTTCTGTTAAGTAATAAGTGTTATCCAATTTGAAAATCCTGGTGGCGACTCACAACAGGCTCCAGAGTGGACCACTTAAATCAGCAAAAGTGATTAGTCTGGAAGCATTAGTCTATCAAAATAATGAAAAAAAAGGTATTCTACCTGACACTGAGGTAACTTAGTTACCCAAAAATTGCCTCAACAGATCTAATCCCTTTCATGGGCAGCCAAAAATTTCACTTACAGTGTTTGCAAATAATGGTTTACTGGAAACTTTCTATTTATTATAAATTGCAGTCTTCAAAACCAAGGGGTTATAAAATTAACACATCAACACTTCTGACTCAGAACAAAAATGCATGCAAGATCAAAATATAAACATGTATGTATAAAATGGTCTGAGGATAATACGTCTATCTTCTTCAAGCTATCACGTACAATGTCCAACATTAATATTTATACCACTGAGTATATCTTTTAATTAAAGTACTTATTGAAAACGAGTTTTATAATACTGGAAAATATGAAAGACAAAAGGATTAGGATTACGCAAGGAATATATGCAGATTACCAGAGTGGCTATTATGAAAATCTTTTACTCTGTTTCTTTTATTGTTGTTGCTGTGAGTAACACAGTAAATGATTAATATTAATATTTTATAGGGAATAAGCAGCAAAGCAGATTCTGGCTGAATAGTACTAATCTCTCACTGCAAGGCTTCGTGTCTAACCAGACTGGATGTGTGCTGTGCATATGAAACTTACTTACAACCTTTCCTTTTTTGTCTTACAGCGTTGTTATTAAATAATAATAGTTCCCTAAAGTACCCAATGGAACAAGGGTGGCCATGTTGTTAAACACACAGCAAGAGGCACGCACTGCACTCTTTTCAAAAGAATTAGCTTGCATAAGGTAAGTGGGGCCAAGAGCAAAGGAAGGAAGAAGCATGATATGCTCAAAGTCAGTGGCAAGTCAAGGGCAAAAACTGAATCCAGACCCTTCCAGTCTGATGGCCCTTGCTCTGAAGTCATTTAGCTCCATGTAATGATACGGCCTTAAAGTCTCTCATCATTTTATTATTTAATAGTGAATGAAAATGTTATTGTACTTGCTCTTAAGCCATATCATTGTCTGTTAACACCAAGACAAGTCAAACAAAAAATGGACTTTCACATATACTCTTAAGCACACAGTAACAAATGGGTTATTTTTATCTGCTTCATATCCCTAATTTTTTGGTCTTAAAATTTTTCAGTGCCTTGGGAATTTTAAGAAATACTTGCATAGATAAGAAGTTTGTTAGTCTTTCCATGTGAATGCAAATTCAAAGTCACATCCCAAAAGCTCCCACAGCCACACCACTTAGTTCTTACAAACATATAATTTCTACTATGAAAAAAATTGAAGTATCACTGATTTATAAGAGGCCCTCTATTGATAAACTCCAAATCTATCCTGAAGAGAGACCATGGTTCACTGTCTTCTGCAGGATGAAGAATGGTACCTGAGTTGGACAAGAACTGCTCTTTGTGCCAAGGAAATCTCTCTCAGAACCGAATACGCAGCTCTTGTTCATCTCCTACTTCTCAATGCCTCTGCCATTGTTGAAAGATTTTTGTCTAATCTGCTCTTGAATTCTCATTCCAATGCTTCAACGGCCTCAGTGTTAGAAATCTTATAATGTCAAATACTTTTCTTTTTTTTTCCCATAAATCTGTAGAACTTTTATATATATATATATTTATAAGTGGTTACTTTTTCACTTTTCAAGACCTTTTCTTAACTGAAAAACTTCGTTTCTCAGAGGCTATACTGTCTCATAATTCTTATTACTCTGGCTGGACCATCTGCAATTGCTCTTCCTCAGTTGTGTCCAAATCTGGAGAAAATGCCCCTGCATCACAGCCCAGAGTATGTTTTTATATCTTTCCAAAAATGCTCCTGCCCGGCCATCCTACTCTATGCTTCGGAGGGGTTTAGCAATATCATGCCGTTTTTTATTTCTGCTCAGTTTGTAATACCTCGTGGCCATAGAAACCTTTTCCTTTAAAATATTACATAATCAAACAATTCCCTCGTCTGTAATTAAACTGCTATTTCTCCCAGACTAATTTTTTTCATTTCAATTCACTGTATTTTCTTCTGAATCGTTTCTCCAGCATATCATAATCTTTTCTTTTAACTCTGTAGGTTCAGCCATGAACAGGTTAGTGTCATTGGAAAACTGAATAAGCATTGTTCCTATTGTCTCATCCAAATCAATACCATGAATATTAAATAACACTAGACATAGAACAGACCCCGCAGATCCTTTCCAACACATTCATCTAGAGCAACCCTGAAGCACTGATAACTCCTCTTTAAGAATGACTTTCCAATCAAGGTTATGTATAGCCTCCTAACAGAGTTGATAACCAGTAAATATACAAAAATAGGATAAAAGCCCAGAATGGACATCACGTGACTCAGAATGTATTGAAAATTCATAATCACATGCAGCTTGACAGCACTGTTATATACATGTATGAGAACATGAACAAAGAAAGAATCTTTCTTATTCAAAACACTAGTCACTCTTACAGCATGAAAAATGATTTTCCAAGACTCTCTTATTAGCAGCATCATGCATTATACAACAGCACTGCTTGTTCAAACTGTTTTTCTGATAAGAAACACTGCATTTTAAAAAGCAACCTCTATTTTAATATTTAATACCTCAGCATATCTAGATCTCCAAAAGTAGCAAGCTATTTAGGCAAGTAGTGCACTTCGTGTAATGTTAAAAGCATTTCTGGCATTTTATGTTATCTGCTTTTTAATGACTGTATTTTCTTAACATTAAAAATGAATTAATATATCTTTCCTTAAGTAGTCTGCTGAATGCTGAAAGAGTAAATCTGACGGGGTTACTCATACCTTGCATATACTGTAGAGACCTGCACATCAGTTTGCTTTTCATACTTTTGAAAGGAAATGGATTTGCTAAAAAAATCAGTATCTCCAAAGTTCATTACAGCTATGCCTGGGCACCAAGGAGAAAAAATATATACTTGTTCCCTTCAAATTTCTTTAAACTAGACTGTCAAATGCTAAGTCACTACTGGTCTTACTGGCATTTAAATCTAGTGAGGAGGGAGCCATATGCATCCTTTAAAATTGCATATGGTCTAAAACTTATAGAAAATAATCCCTCAGAGCCGTGTGGTGAAGTCTTTTAACAACACTGAAACAAAGCCTTTATTTTATCCTCATCTCTAATTTAATTTACTGCATTGTTCATGCTTCCATCACAGTAGAAAATATGCACTTACATATGCAGACATAGACAAGTAATTTTTTTCTGATGCTTTTGTCTGTACATAGTAAGGATTACAAATGTTTTATTAACTATACTACAGAAGGAAAAATGACCATTCATAGCATTCCTAAGGTAAAACAGAAATTCTGGGATTATAATCAAATACTGTGCACGTATTTCTGTGGTTTTCCATTTCTTCTGCATTTTTTTCTCCTCATATTCACTTCAGGTTACGTTCTGCATTTGAAAAGTATCCCTTCTTTCCAATTCATGGATGGCTTTTATCAGCCTTTTTTTCTTTATACTCTCTCATAAGAAGTAAAAGAGACAGAAAGACATACATCTCTAAGGTTTGTTTTTGCAACATTACATTAGTCAGAAAAAGTCAAAAACTACTCCACCCATCTATAACATTTAGAAAGGTTAAGTCAGATAACTTCTTCTAAGAAATCGTTCTTAATGAAAAAAGATGTAATAAAATGGTAAGAGATAAAAATACAGAGGGTTCCATCAGAAAGAAATGAATAAGAAAGAAATTCCCTGACATCTATTGAATATTGGGAAGATCATGCTCTTTTCTAATAATTTTTGACTGACTCCTTAAATTTCTTAGAGTTAAGGACAGAACTTTGACATAAAAGGCGTCAGAAAGATCCATATGACCTAATCCCATTGTAAGCCCTGCACACTCATTCATCCACCATTTAGACACCATAGTTGCAGAACTACAATGAACTTCAACAGATGTTAGAAAACCACAGTATTTTTGTCTCTGACTTTACACATCGTATTTCCAATTTTGACAGTGTTTAATGGAAAAGGAATGCTTCACTGAGAGCACTGTATTAAACTGTTCCCTAAACTGAAACTGAAACAGACCAGATGCAGTGACAACAAAACCCATGCAAAATAAGTTCAGAACCCAGTCTAAGGGACTTTAATCAATACTGGAGAATTTAAACACCAGTCTGCTTGCCTGTTCCTCCTCTGAGACGACATAAACATATATCTTCACTGCAGAAAAAGAAATAAGATAAAATCTTCCCTCACCTCGGCATGCAACACACTAATAGCTATGCAGCAGCCGAGGCCTAAGCCAAAAGCTTGATTGTCCTAATATTCTGTAATCTGTATAATTCAGGTTTCTCCAATGTGCTTACTACCCTAGATCCGAAGATTCTAACTCTGTTATTCTGCTTCCTTCTTACAATATATGCATAAAAGTAAAATTAACCTGTATTTCTGTACAGCTACAAAAAAGGGCTGCTTCCCTCTGTATCTAACGTTACAGCCCACTGCGTAAACCCCAAAATGTAAGGGACAAATGAGTATTATGATGTATGAATGGCAAGATCAGATATAGCACTTGTTCTTGGAGTGCTAGGTCACTGTTCCTTGCAGACATATTGTGGGGTATTTGAGAATGTCCCACATTACACTGTATAGAGTCTTGATATTAGCATTTGTTATCTGTTGATTTACTTTTAGAAGCAATGATCTCTTCACCCACATGATATGTTATTCTCATGCATGCTGACATTTGTAATGTAATATTTTAAATAAAGTACAGTAGCCTATTTGTCCTACTCACTGGAATTACTCTTTGGAAACAATGGCAAGTCTTTCACAGAATCACAAATTTCATCAGCTTCTAAGAAAAGCAACTGTTATTTGCAGTTTTCCAGACTGAGAAACAGCGCTTCATTATCTTGACCTAGTAGTCCACAGCAACTTTCCCATAAGGGAAAGTAACTATTTTTCATACAAGTAGCACCACTATAATTAGCCCCCTACTGAGCTGTCCTTAGCCCAGGGCTCAGTCAAGAAACTGTATGTGGAAAACAGTATTTGATTAGGATAAACTTATACATTCATTATGCAGGTCTACTAGCTATCAGTTAATGTGGATAATTCAAACTCCTTTTCACAAGTTATTTAATGGGAGAATAACTATTCATGGACAGTATATATGCAATTCCTAGTAACATATTTATGGATTATATGTCATATATACGACTTGGTTTTGTGTTCAAAAAAAACCCATGTATGAAGACAGACTAGAAATTAAAGACCACTGGAGAGTCTAAGGTTCTGTAGAAGCGTATCAACAACGTTAATTTAAGTGATGGACTGGTACCTCAGGGAAAATGACTAAGATTTGCTTCCAAGTATAATCTTCCTTCCTTAAAAAGTCAAAATCAAAATCAAAATCAAAATGAGACTTTGTGCCTGTGACAGATTCACTACAAACTCCCTCAAACAGATTCATATTAGCATTAATAAGGAGCAACTCTCAATTGATTCAAAAACCTCTTAGAGCTTAGATCTGCAGCTCAGAAAGTGTGACTAATACTGTGACACGTGTCCTGTTGGAGCAATGTCTAAGGCACCATACACAGATCTACACTGATTCATCTCTCACAAAAGGCCAAGTCTGCTGTGCTATAGTCTTGGATGGCTCGTCCTGGTTATTCAAGATGTAGATGTGTAGAGAAAAGGATTTTTTTCCCTTCTTATCAAGGCTGGTTTCTCTTCCACTCTGTGGTGGACACCTCTGTTTTTATGCATCCCTTCTTTATTTCTATCCCATACTCCTGACTTGGGGACGGGCAGCAGGAAAACAGCCCTCTCCAGGGGTGCAGAAGTAGTGGCTGCCTTGTTGACCAGGTATTTGGCACAGCTGTGCCTTGCTGACAGCAGGGGATTCCCTGCCAGCCCAATCAGGAGTACCAGGGCAGTTGTGACGACCTACATCACTTGGCTTCTCCTCACTGGTGCTGTTCTCACCACTGCTGTGATCCTCTAGGAAAAATATTCACTGATCTGAATTGTTAGCTAGACTGGAAGTCAATGTTTTTCACTGCCTTGGGTGATGTTCATGCCTGGAAGTTTGGTTTCAAGTTGTTGCACCCCAGTGGCCCATGTGTGAGAGAACAGAGCATCTCAGGCAGGTTTGGCAGTTCTGATTTGAACATTTGTGCTCAGTGATAACAGCTCAAGCAGGCAGCATTCCTTGTATGGTTGGGCTTGTGCACATTTATGCAAACCACAACTTCAAAATACAGCCTAAGGGTTACGAAGGTCTTGCTTTCAGGAAAACAAAGCTCCTGCCAGGAGGAATGAAGCTACACAAAAGGTCTGGGAAATGTGAAGAAAGAGTAAAACAGGTAAAAACATTTTCAGAAGTAAAAACCCAGAAGTTATGGGTTGTGGCCCATTTTCCTTACTGCAGTGGCAGGTATGGAAAAAATGAGTTGAGTGGCACATAGAAGCCACTGTACGTGCTGCATGGAGCAACACCTGGAGGCAGCAAGAGTTGAATAAGCAGGTCTGCCAGCCCCAGAGCAAAAGGTAGACTCTGGACAGGTTTAGTTTGCTACCACTGGTGTAGAAAGACCTTTCCAGTAGATCTGATGAAGTAGTTTTTGTTTTTTCTCAGATGGTAAGCAGTTGCTAGAACAAGTGGTTTTATTTTTATGTAATCCTGGTTGAGCTTTCATCCAATCTGGAAGCAGAGGGTAATTTGGATAAGCTCGCTCCTCCCAAAAGGAACAGAAAATTTCAGTGACAATAGCAACAAAGTCAAGGGAAACTCCCTGACCAAATCGGTCTGCCCCTTAATGGTCTTTCCTTGATTCCTTGTGCTCCAAGAAGCCCCAGTGAAAATACATTTACATAATTTCTCTGCCTGCCACTACTGTTGGACCACCTTCCCCATGGTCTTCACAAAGCCACCACAAAAGCGTACAACATTTGTACGGCACTTTCACCTCCCCCCACTGTAAGCCAGTGGAGCACTAATGTGGCAGGCATCTCCCGTCCTCCTGCTTGGGATGGCTCTGCTGTAACTCCAACTGGGATACTGTGAGAAGTTTTGCATATGTAGATGATTCATTTCCCACTTATGTGATATATTACTGTTATTTAGGAAACAACCAAGGACACTGAATCTGAAAGTAACTATAATTCTACCACGCAAGTGCCATAACTTTATCCTGTGAAGCTGCCTTTAAAATATGATTGGATTATTATGTTTCTGTGTTATTTTCTTACTGGAACACAATAAATTCTTGTCAAGCCTGCTAAAACTGGAGGATTTTATTAAGCTGAAGCTTAAATCAGTCTGACTTATGCAAAGTTTAAGAGGGATAAGAAAGGTGCCCTTTGCCATATCTCACTGGTAACTTGTACAGCTCGAGATCAATGTGCCTTTCAATATTCACTGTGATGAGTTTTATTTTGAATTGCCACGGGTGCTGCAGTGAGTGGGAGCAAGAGCAGGCACAGTATTGTTCCACGTAGCTTCAGCTTGGAAAATAAAGTTAGAGAAGATTTGCCCATTAGAATCTGAAGACACACAGTTGGTGTGTTATTTTTGGTTCCAAGCATTTCTATGCTCAGGCAATTGTCTTCCCTTTGCCATTAGCCTCTACTTTGCTTGATCAGGTGGTCTGTCATTTGGTACCTTTCTGTCACTTTCTTAGACTCAGAAGTTTTGATGGGCTTTTATGAGAGGCAAGGTCTGATCGTGCCTTCAAAACGTGAAATCCACATCTGCTAACTATGGGGGGAAGGGAGTTTCAGACAAAATGGATAGATGTTTTTGCATGGAGAAGCATTATGCCTCCAAATCGCAACTGAATGACTCTGTCATATGTACTGCGCACAGTTTGCACCTTAAATTTTAATTAATTAACTGGGTAAGGAACAATCTGTCATGGATGGATATGATGAAATGGTGTCATGTAAAAAACAGGATTGCAAGTGAAAAATGAAGTTCAATTTTACCATGAATATTTCTTTTATTTCATCTGGAAACCCTGCTTATCACCTTCAATTTAAAAAAAAAAAAAAAAAAAAATTAAGAAAAAATCTGAGGCTCGTTATTCTCTGTCTGCTTTCTGTACGCTTTACAATTTCTGAAGGATTTTTCCAAGGATGATGAGAGACAAGATCCTTGTTAAAGAACACTTTGAATCTCATCCAACAAAGATGACAATAAATCTTCAAACCATTTCTGACCATATGTCACAACTCCTGAAGGCAAATGAAGGCTTTTACAGCTTTTAAATAATCTTTGGCAATGACAGCTGTTAAGACACTTATCCTCCTCCCCACTCTTTCCTTTCTCACAAAGGGGAGGGAAAGGTTGTGCTTTCATTCACCCTACTTCCAGCGTCACACATCATGACCTGGGTTACTGTAAACTACATATTAAAAACAACATGAAAGGTCTACTTAATGTGTGCAAATTAAGAAACCTGTTATTGACACAGCTCACACAGTTTCCAAAATAAAGAAACTGCCTTACATTTCTAAACTATACTACTGTTCAAGGGCAAACTGTATTTGCTTTGAGGTTTCTAATGCTAAATCAGCTCCAGACAGCGAGAAATAAATATTTCTTTTAACCTCTGTGTAGAAAGCTTGCAAAGGCTGAATTCTGTAAATCACTATATTTACCACACTTAATAGTATGATTTTTGCATCTGTTTTCTCCTGTTGAAAGGCTTAGATTAGTACATTAGAGTGTAAAACAGGATGTGAATTTTAAGAAAACGGTAGTGCTTGCTATTTCAATAGAGCATTTGTGTCCTTACACAGTATCTTGTGAGTTATGCAGATCAGTCTAATAAACCTCGGAGAGGGCTGCACTGAAAGAGAATGCTTTTATCCGTAGACACTTTTTTTTTTAATTTTTACATCGTAGGTTTTGAGATAGAAGCAAAACGTATGCCCTACATTTTAAAATATTTCTTGTGGAAAACAATATATAAAAGTGCCCCCAACAAGACTGGAAGAGTGGCCAGTCTTCAGTCACTGGCAACAGATGATTTCTAGAAGCTGAAGACTTCATTAGTAGTGAAATGCTATTGCTACTGGAATTTACTTATCTAGAAACAACATAAGGTATCCGAATGCAAAGCATATCCTGTGTTCAACCATATAATTTAGTTTTCGTATTTCTTGCAGAATTCTTAGTTTAAAAATCAGCTCATAAATTTCATACATACACACACACTCACACACACACTCTTTTCCTCAATATGGCTAATAATATATGGCAGTCAGGAGAAAGGAATCTAATTATAAAGTCCTAAATATTCTTTATCACATTTAACTAACAATTCAGTTTTAAAATAAAAAACATATAGAATTTTTTATATTTTGAAAATATTGCTTGACACCCAGGCTTATTTTTATTATTATCTAACAACTACCTACAATTTACTGTGATAAATGGATGCACAGGTCAACGGGTTTCAACACCCTCTGTGTACTTAGAAGCCAAACACCAACAGGCATGAAATGGTGGAGTTTCAGATCCTCAGCTGTGCAAAGCCTGATATTTAAAATATTCTTTGGCATATACATACCTTTAAAGGCTAGACCCTGATTTTTGAAAGTTTCACTTTCACGAGTAGGATATCAAGCTGGTTCAGAGCACGGGCAGTGTGAGCTTGTAGCTATCTATTCCCATCTGAGCATTTCCCTTGCAAGAGAAAAGAGAGCGTCTAGGAATATGGCATCTGTTGACTGGTCGATTATGCCAAGCTAACAAAAATCAAAAGCAGAAGAGGATCTGAAATCTATTTGGGGATTTGCGAAGGACTGGGATGAACTACCTGGAATATCCTCAATGACATAGCAATAATTTTACGCGTTGCATTGAGGCAATCAGTTATTTTCTTAATTTTGTTTCAAGAAGCAGATGGAAAGAAGCAGCTGAAGAATGCAGTGGCAGTTCTCACCTTAGAGTCTGCACTTCAAATGGAAGATCTGGGTTCAGTATTCTACTCAACTAGCACAACATATCTAAACCTTTTATCTTCCTTTAGAGTGAAGATCTCTGTTCCTGTTCTAAAATATTGTCTATAGTGAGATAATGAATAAGAACACGTAGCTTTCTGAGGTCCATCAAACTCAGTAATACTAACTGAAATAAAGGGTTAGGCCTAAAGTATAAAATTAAACACATCCACTTACAAATTTATAAATCCATTTTATTCAACTATGCATATATCTTCCCGCAAACTGTAATTACAACAAACCTCTCTGACGAAACAGGTGTCTTCACTTTCAGCACAGGGAAACATATGACACGTCACGTATTCACTGAACAAATAAGCAGAAACCGGTATGCATAAGCCTATGCTGAATGAAAGAAATAACATGCATACATGCTTTCAAATCCAACCAAGTTTCTCTGAACTGTGTTTTACACTTCACATTAATTATATAGGAGAAATAGGAAGATCTGGAACTGAAGTACTCTTTAAGGAGAGAGGCAAATAAATAATTGAATACTGCATTGCTTCAGATAGCTTCCACATTCTTTTGCCCTAAGATATCTCTTTCAAGCTTCAGGGAATTAATAAATTAGATGACTGATCTGACTATTATACCTGCTTTGGGGGACCACAAATAAAAAAAAAGGAAAAAAAGAATCAGGGCGGAAACACTTAATCTTGTAATTTATTCTCCTTTACTATAGCTTAATTTCTTCCCAAATGAAAAAAACAGTGAAAATTCTGATTAAACCCCTGGATTTAAAAGTCGGTTTATTTACTTAGTGGATTACAGGAAACTACAAAAATCTCCTTCCAAATATTCACAGAAAACACCTTATATCTGCATGTACATTATCTTAAATGTGTTTTATATAATACTTTATTTTTAATGGAAGATATGCTACATTCAATGAGTTATGATAAATCATAAAAGTAATAGAAAGAAACAATATGAGAAATTATGAGGCTGTATTCTTGAATTTACTGTATGGGAAATGACAGTTCAATTTAAATCTAGCTGAAATTAAGAAACTGTTATTTCTAAACTAAGCTCACACTCAGGGTGTGACCCGAGATCATGTGTATTTCCTCCAGTTATGTGGTCCCTGTTTGCCATTAAAAACAGAGCCTGATGAGGAGGGCTGAGTGCCTCAACTTTTACTCAGTCCTTTAGAGGTTCAAGACTCCTCTCACAAACTGGGAAATTAAAGTTTAATTTCCTTCATTTCTAAGGGGAGGCAGATTAAGGATCTGCAGATGGGACTGTCTTGTGACTTTGGCTTTGATTTATTTCTCATGAACATTTTAATTTAGTAAAGCAGACTCCAAGACTCTTCATCCCCATCTCTTCACAATTTTCACAGCCCACTGTTTTCTTTTTTAGTATTTTCTTCAAACATGAGTATTTTCTTCAAACATACTTCATAATACATATTCCTGTAAAAATGTTTAGGTTGCTCCTGCACTGCCCCAGTTTTTTCTCTGTAACAACAGAACACAGTAAGCCCAAGAAAACACTGTGAAGGAGCTACTATTACCTCTCCTTCTCTCATTATAAAAAACACCAAGAATCTCCCTTAAATGCCACAATGCAATATGGAGGAAGATTTAAACATCATCATTAAGCTTTCAAACTGTCTAGTTCCAGCTTCAGCTGGTTTCCTTCTGCTGATGTCATTTAATTATAAATGCTGAAGCTTTTAGCAGCACAGCATCAGATATGTTTAGTTATGAATGATTAAGTGTGCATAAAGTTTTTACCAGCACATTAATCATCGGGTACAGAAAGAAGCATGACATTGGTTAAAAATTCACCGCTTCACTGCCCATGGGAAGTGTAAAATTTTAGCAGACAGTCAGAGATTGCTTACCTTTATGACAAGCCAAGCGCTGAGTAAGATTTGTTGAATTTGCATTCTCCTGAACAGTACTTTCATTTAGTTAATGACAGTAATTGTCCTTTGATAGTATGAATGGCAGCAGCCGGAACAACAGCAATGGTAAAATCAAATTAGGATTTTTAATTATGTGTTATTGTACACCTGCTCCTGGAACCTAAGCCAGACACTGAAGAACAAGCTAGGTCAGGGGAACACAGGTATCTCCACACATCTGTGTATTTACCTGGCTAGCTCCGTCCAAATTGCCCGCTTTGCCTCTTGTATGGTTCAACAGAAACGGTTTTATACAGCTGAACACTATCACACAGAGACTCCAGACAAAGTGTGGCCCCTCTGTGGTAAGTTTTGAAAATACACTTAGTAAAGGGCTGTGTTTCTATTTTCAAGTAGTAAGTTTCTATTTTCAACTGTAAGCTCCTTTGGGACACAGGATGTTCCTGTGAACTTAGCATCACTCTCACTCTAAAGAGCCTTTCCTCAATGTCACTCATCTTTGAGTGGGAAACTCCCTTTCCTGGCTTCTGTGGGGCTAACTTTCAGACTGGGCCAAGCTACTTCCATGTGTCAATTCTGAAAAGCAACTTGTTGCAAAGCTAGGCGATTGTGAAAATGTCTCCAGCAAGTCCAGGTTTTGTGTTCAAGCTTTCTTTCTCCCCTAAACGGGTGAGGAGTGTTTCAATGCATCTCAACATTTCCTTTAATTTAGTTAGGGTAGAATAAAAAGCCCTTAAAAGCAAATGTAAAATAGAAATAATCTGCAAATGTTTATAGTAATCTATACTTAAACTGGATGTGTGAACATCAAACCTATAAGATTTCTCTATTTATCTGGTTCCCAGAGACACTCTCAGGAATCCTGTTGTCCTGCATTTCCATTGCACATCCTTAGTGAGCATCTGTTCCTACTGAAACTTACTGGGGTTTATAGCCTATTTCTCTAGGTGTTCTCTAACAGTTATACACACATCCAGTTCTTCCCAATTCACACATTATTTAACTCTGACTTATTAGGGAGACAGTTGAGACACACTTCTCATCCAAAGGAAAGTTGTCCCACTGCTGCTGTAGACATGCAAGCACTAATGCGGCAGAAGAGTGTTGCTTACTGCACTGGACTGATGAGCTACAAACTCTTTGTTTTACTAATAATTCCTTTTCCAATCTGTCTAAAAATGTCACAGCAGGAACTTCAGTGACTCCATTTATGTTTATAAAATGAGAGGCATTTTTTATGGTAACTTAGAGATTATCATATATTCTTAATACTAATATGAAAATGGGATATATTGTTTAGTTCATTACATAACCTCATAGATAAATATACAACACTTGCATTAATACTGTTGAAACAGCAGCTCTTTTGGATTGACTGTCCCCTAAACCTATCTTTGTTAGGCATCATAGTAACTTGTAAAATAATGCAGATACAGAAACTGCATCTCAAGAGATGCTATTTCTTTTTCATGTGGGAGTACAAAAATGACCAGACCTGGATATGACCTGCACCATCTCTTTTTTTCAGATTTATTATCAAAAATCATGTTTGAGTTTCAAATGTTCATTATGTTGGAGATTCTTCATAAAAGAGCAGATGAAGTCTGCACAGTAGAGCTCCAGAAAAATATTAACAGAAATCATGGAAACTCAAGTAAAAAACTACAATAAACTTATGTATCCTAAACCAAACTTACTGAAGACTTATAAGAAATCATTCATATACCTTATTAAAAGATCCCTAATACTACTCCTAATTGCTAATCTTTGATGGATTTGTTATGTGTTTGAGGGATCATTATTATTTTGCTTATTTGAATAAAGACACTTTCTTCAAGAAAATATGCTAAAGCAAGACTATTAAGCGATTTCTATAAAAATAACTTTCACGTTCTACCCAAGTAATCATCTGATGAATGATACGATCTAAGAGAGTTTACAATAACACAAAATAAATATGGTATGTGTAATGATGTTGCAAATTAAGGCTACCCAGCAGAAACCTTTTTTTTTTTTTTTTTTAACATTAGCATAAAAACAAAGCCCAACTGAGATTTCTTTTAGCCTCTCCCTGCAGGACCAGCTATACCTTCTTTAAAGTGAACTTTCAAGATAATAAAGCAATGGCATGATGAATATTCTAAAAGGTCAATACTAATTAACTGCATTAATGTATTTTACACAGAAACAGCTGTTTGAGGAGACACTCTTTTCACGGTGTATCAACCAAAGCTCCTTCAGCAAGATTTCTGTGAGAAACTACTTGAAGAAGGGCAGCTGAGCAGTTAGAGTACAGGGTTATATAGACATCATATTTGGTGTGCATGTTTGTATGTGTGTGGGTATACACGTACCATAAATACGTTTGGTTAAGTTTTCTCAGATCATTAGTCTAACAGTGTCAACCTTTTGCAAAGAAAACAAATCGCATCCCCATATGTATAATGTCAACACTGAAGGAATCAAGTATCTGCCCAGATGCTAAGTTAGCTCCTGTGCTGACTGAACTCCAACTTGCAAACTTCATCCTAAACACTTTATATGCGTTCAGCTACAAAGAAGTGGCTACTACAAATGATCTATCATGGCATCAACTTCTCTCTTAAAAAGATGGGGCCTTCCCTCTCAAAATGGTCTGGCTGTCCATGAAAATCAGTTTCTGGGCTTGTATCTGTGCCTGCATTGTGGGTTATCACTACATTAGCAAGCATTACACCACAACAGGGTGTTCTGTAGAACAAAGCACTTTCTGTTGAGTTTTCAGGGTTTTTTACTACAGATTCACTCTAATTCATTCTTACAGTGCACATGAAATTTGAAGAAAACCATCTAGTTAAGTTTCATCCTAAAAGCTTTAGCCTCCTACATTCCAGCACTGTTTCCATGATAGTAATGAAAATTTTGAAAGGCAGGATGGTCAGAACATCTCTTTCAAAATAATACTTTTAATCAGAAATAAAATGTTAAATTGATATGCCTGTTATTAAGACATTATACGCAGTCATTCCTCAACTTGATCTAAAAGATGCAAGAATCTATGAACTTTTTTGGCAATGCATCTCATACACCTACATCCATGCACCCTTCACAACTCATTCTAAAATTCAATACCACCTGAAAAGGAAGGAAGACATAATTTCAAATAGCTTCAAAAGCATGAAGTCTGGGCCCCACCTTCTTTTGTAGCTAACCAGATCAGTTAATAATTTTTGCTTTGCCTCATCCCGGACACCAAAGGTTCTCAGAACAATTTACGCTTGTCATTCCTTCAGCCTGCCAAGTGGAAAGAGACTGGTTAATTGCACCCAAAGTCTATCAACGCTGTAAAACTTAATGAAGATATCATTTGATTCCTAAAAAAGCAAGTGTTTGCCGTTTGCCTTATTCCTCTTAGGTAAGCTTACAGAGTGGTTTTGATTATAATTTGTACGTACAACCTTGAAAAAAACAACCTGAAAGCAGTTTCAAAGATATGAGGCCAGAAAAGGGCCACAAAAATGATGATGGGACTGGAGCATCTCTTATTTAGTGAAAGGTCAAGAGAGCTGTGACTCTCGAGCCTGCAAAAGCAAGTCCCGGGAGGGGTCTCATCAATGTGCACAAATATTTGAAGGAAGGGTGCAAAGAAAACAGTCAGGCTTTTTTCACCGGTGCTCAGGGACAGGACTAGAGGCACTGGGCACAAGCTGAAATAGAGAAGGTTCCCTCTAAACAACTGGAAACACTTTTTCACTGTAAGGGTGACTGAGCACAGATTGCCCAAAGATTGTTGTGGAGTCTTCATTCTGAGAGACACTCAAAATCGAGCTGCACACGGACATGAGCAACTCGCTGTAGCTGAACCTGGTTTGTGACGTGGGGTTGAACTAGATAATCTCCAGAGGTGCCTTCCAATCTCAAATATCTTGTAATTTCCTAAAGAACCTGCTGGGATTTATATGAAATTTGGCCATTTCTCTCTTCCTCCATTCCTATTATCTTGCAAATAGATACAATTTTTCCATCTTCAGCAGAATAAGGCATGTGTTGGTTCAGGAAATAATTTTGATTCATAATCCTTATTTGCAGCAATGTAACGGTCTCAGCTATAGGGCAGTCACTGCTGTGAGTTTATGAAGAGTTTCATAGTATTTAATGTCTTCCTTAGGCCCACAACCACCTGCAGTCAGATGATTCCTTAACCACTACAGCCTTCCTTGAAAGAAAGATCAGTCAACCCAATTGTACACAAAAACCAATAATGTGAATTTTAAATGCCTAAAAATGCAAATTTTGTATTACTTGTCTGGTATTCTGATTCCGGAGACAGAAGCTGAGTGTCCAATTTCAACAACACTGGAACACTGCAGCTTTAAACACTTTTAGGGAGACCTTCAAAGACAGACTTCAAAATACATTTTCCTGCACATAAGGAGCACCTAACTACCATCTGCAAATGAACTTATTTACAGTAGCCTTTTGCCTTTTAGCATAAATTTCCTCTCCTTAGTTGGAAAATCTTTTCCTCACTTTGCTGTCCTAAAGGCAATTACAGTTGTTACAACTCCAGAAATACAGCAGTTCAAGTGTCAGAACAAGCTTAGCATCCTGAGCATCTAGAGGCTGCCTTTATGCCACCAGTATTTACAAGTAACTAGACAGATTAATGGGTGCTTTTGAAGAAGGAAAACAACACAACCTCAGTCAGTATTAATTCTTGCTATAGCATGAGGATATATATTAAGGAAGAATGGATTTCTGTTCTGCTGTCCAATGCCTATTTCAGATTAATGGAGGAAGGGTCATCTAAATAACTGCTTAAAAAATGGAAGGAATTAACTATTATTTCAATCAAAGTTAACAAATATTTTTCCTGAAATATTGCTTTTTCTCCCTAGACGTGAATTTTTTTATAGTTCTTCATTTTGCTTCTGGCAATAAAGGCAAAGAAAACCAAGAAGTAATATTGCCATAGTTTCTTCAGAGACTAAATGAGTTTTCTCTTTAGATGATCATAATGGAAAGTTTCATGTTTTTCAGGCATCTAGTTGGCAAAATAAAAATTAACTTATTTAGCTCATATATAATACTGAATGGTGTCCCATCCAGTTGGCGGTCGGTCACTAGTGGTGTTCCCCAGGGATCCGTGTTGGGCCCGGTCCTGTTTGATACCTTCATTGATGATCTGGATGAGGGAATCGAGTCCTTCATCAGCAAGTTTTCAGATGACACCAAGCTGGGAGGAAGCGTCGATCTGCTGGAGGGTAGGAAGACCCTACAGAGGGACCTTGACAGGCTGGAGAGATGGGCTGACTCCAACAGCATGAGGTTTAACAAGTCCAAATGCTGGGTTCTGCACTTTGGACACAACAACCCCATGCAGAGCTACAGGCTGGGGATAGAGTAGCTGGAAAGCAGTCAGGCGGAAAGGGACTTGTGAGTGCTGGTGGACAGGAAACTCAACGGCAGACAGCAGTGCGCTCAAGTGGCAAAGAAGGCCAATGGCATCCTGGCCTGCATCAGGAATAGCGTGGCCAGCAGGACTTGGGAGGTCATCATCCCCTTATACTCAGCACTGGTCAGGCCGCACTTCGAGTGCTGTGTCCAGTCCTGGGCCCCTCAGTTTGAGAAAGATGTTGAGATGCTGGAGTGTGTCCAGAGGAGAGCAACGAGGATGGTGAAGGGGCTGGAGCACAAGCCCTATGAGGAGCGACTGAGGGAGCTGGGGTTGTTTAGCCTGGAGAAGAGGAGGCTCAGGGGAGACCTAAAAGGAAGTTGTAGTCAGGCAGGGGCCGGTCTCTTCTGTCAGGTGATCGGTGACAGAACAAGAGGACACAGTCTGAAGCTTCTTCAGGGAAGGTTTAGGCTTGATATCAGGAAAAAATTCTTCACTGAAAGGGTGATTGGCCATTGGAATGCGCTGCCTGGGGAGGTGGTGGAGTCACCGTCCCTGGAGGTGTTTAAAGGGAGATTGGACAAGGCACTTAGTGCCCTGGTTTAGATGACGAGTAGGTGTTGGTGTTGGGTCATAGGTTGAACTCAGTGATCTCAAAGGTCTTTTCCAGCCTTGTGATACTGTGATACTGTGATAATATCTACCACTGTATTTTAGGCTGACTATTCAATAAAGCCTTCCTTTTATAAAAACTGAAGCAGCCACTAAAATGATATAAAGAAGACAGACATGACATAAAAAAGGCCAAGAAATGTTTTTTTTTTCTTTTGAATATTTCCTCTGCATTCTTCCAAAGATAGAAGATGAATCACTTTTTAGAAAGCTTCTCTCTTTTTTTTGGATAAAAGTATAAATAATGTCAGTGCCAAATCTTAAGGCAAAAAGGAAAGCAAGAGTCATATTCTTCTTCGAAAATAGTACCTTTGACCTAACGATAGCTCTTGAATGTAACAGCTAAATGTCAAAGAATAGAGAAAGATTCAGCATTAAAATTTGCTTACAAAAAAAGGATATTTTCATCATCATCATTTGAGCAAAGCTCCTTTACTGTTTTCTTAAATTCTGTCTTTGCTAGAATAGAGCATTTTTATTTATGTATCAGTATAGTCAGTAATACAGAAGAAAAAGGAGAACATAGTAGAAAAGGGAGCAAAAATCAGCTGTTCTGTGTCATGGAAAGTAATTGTTTCATACCTCTTCTCTTCTATTCTCAGTACAGAGTAACATGAGAAAAGTAGGGATTATAGAATAAATGTCAACTCAAAATATTGCTGAGTGATTCAGTTCAAGAGACAGGTTGGAGGCTACTGGCTAAAAAACTTACACTTGACTTCAAAGTGTAAATATCCAAGTCTAGCTCAGTTACTTGAGGTGATAGTGTCCTGGATAATTTTCCTCTTGTATATATTGACCAGCTTCTCTCATTTGACATGCCTATATCTGTCTGTAATTGCATGGAATTTACAGTATTTTTTTTTCCAAAATAAAATTATAACTCTAAGAACATTTAGATATCTGTAAGTGTCATGTGAGAACACTTGTATGCACAGTATGCATGTGTAGTTCTTCTTAGATCTCTTTCTATTCAACATTCAGCACAGAAAACCAGCTTGGTAATTTACTTCTGCAGCTGAATAAAATACAATACAAAGCCTCAACTTCCACAGGAGGACCTAGATGTTAGGAAGCAAAATCTATACCACTAAAAGGTCTCTTGACACTCTAACTGAGATCTGCTGAGGGAGAAGACCAGATTTGTGCTTCTGGATGAGATGTTTAGGTCTTGAAGAAAAAGGGAGAAGTGCATTTGATGGTGTTCAGACTACTTCAAGTCCTACAGACTACAAACTACTACACCCGTAATGAGTCTTTGCACCAAACCAGGTCAGAATGGTAGTAATGGGAACACTGATAAAGCTGATCGGGGTGATCTCTAAGTATCATTTCAAGGCTATACTATTTATTAGTTCCTCATATTCAGAAATGTTAAATTCAACTACAATTTAAAAAATAAAACCAGAAAATACAATGTTTTTGTCTCCTACTACGAAGCCAAGAAAGGCGATAAAAATCTCAAAAAGCTACAACTCTGTTATTCATGTTTTCAGGTGTATTTCTACAGGAAATCAAATTGAGATTTTTAAATGAACTATTAAAGTATAATATCAATTGTTAAAATATTTTCAATAGAATTAAATTGGCATTGTTTAAGGCTGAGTTGGTTCTTACTCACATTTCATCGGAAAATATTTTCTTAAAACTATCTGTTAAACAAGCTTTCTTGCTGGTTTTCAGAATCTGTCTGCTATAGAGTCCAATGCCTTTATTTCTGACAGGTCAAAGATTTTCTAGGAACAATATTGCAGAAGAATTAATTTGCTTTGGTTTCCATTCTATCTGAATGACAGTAAAACCACTTGCTGTATGCAACAGACTCAGTAATCATGATCTTTGATCTGAATGTAAATCTCAAAATCTTGAAAATGTGCTGAATACATTCAGATAAAAGACTGAAAAGTAAACAAAAAATCCCCCCTAAGATAAAAAAACTCCATACTTCAACATACCCAAGTTGATAAAGCTGAGGAAATGTAATACTTGGATTTTTTTTTCTCTTTGGTGCTTTCAGAAAGACTTGAGTTTTGCTACCAACAATAAATAACGTTTTATAGTACCTAGAAGTGCTCTATGAATTGCTTCGGAATATGTCCTTATGTTCCAATAAAAAGGAAAACTCCGTAACTTGATGTAAATCCTAGGTACAGTGAAGTCAGCGACAATTTTGTGTTGGCCAGGACTTTATCCTTAATCTCTAGCGATTACATTTATTTTGGAAAAGGTACAATATAATTTAAGTGATAATTTTGAGAAACGAAGAAAGAAAGAAAAATATCTGATGAATGATTATCAGAATTTACAGGTCACATAATCTCTAATTTTGACCACGGACACAGCAAATCTGTAAATTTAGAAGTCCATGTTAGCACACCCAGCAAATGGAAAATCAGAAAAAGCTGTAGCATCCTGAAGCAAGCCTACAGGCATTTTACCAGTTGTTAGCTCACTATGAATTTTTATAAAGAAGAACTGTGTTCCTGAAGTATATTGAATGAGATTTGCTGCTTATTATTACTAGGTCATATTTATGTGCCCTCCGGACACAGCATGTTTACTTATTCTCTATATTTCTAAGTCATCCCAACCGGAACCAAGAATGAGGCTGCATTTGTCCAGCTGCAATATTCTACTCCTCCAGCAAAATGAGGCTGTCTTGGGATACAGTAGACACTTATGACACTGCTTACATCTTGCATTTCTAGGAGCTATCTAATCATGCCTTCACAGTAGAGTCTCATGAGTGACAGGTTTGAAAACTTCTCCAGACTCAGGTCATTAGACTAATAACCTCAATAACATGCTAGTAAAAGACATTAAAAACACCTCTCCCAGTTAAAGTGTGAAATCCAAAAGTCTTCTTAGTCCATCTGGAATATTTAGGGTAGTCTGAAAGACCTGATATATATATATGACAAAAGATATTTTCACTACATCCAGGAGACTCTCAATTCTGTGTATCCAGCAGCTTCTTTTTCCCTTACACTTCCCTTTGCCAGCAAAGCACCATTATGACTGTATGTGGTCTACTCTTGTTAGTATCTATGCTCACAACACTCCTTAGGGATGTTTAAATAGTGATTGTTTACATGAATGCCTAGCATTTGCTGAAGCTCCAAGAAATCAAGTGAAAAAAATAGCAGGCGGTGATCCTTTCAAATATTGTGAATTACATTTGCCAACACTTAGGGTTTTCACAACTGTTCTTCAATAAAAAGCATCAGCAGAAAAACTAAAACCAAATTTATGATAAGTCATATTTTTGTGTATCACTCTGCACACCATTTTCATATCTTTCAGCCTCATCCTGTCATTCTCAATAATTTTATTTCACTATTAATATATAGACCCATTCTGTGATCTTTTTCCTCACATTACATTCCTCTAATAGTGATAGCTTAGTGTTAGTGGGTTTGATATAAAATCAGTCTGTATTATATATAAACAAAAGTTCTGAGATTTAATCAATATGCAAAGATCCACACAAATGAACAGAAAATGTTAGAAGAATTGAAGGACCTGTTATCTGTAATTTACTCACCAAAATAAGAAGAAATAAAATCTTTTTTTGTCAATAGAAACTTTTTTTTAGCAACATCCATGAATACAACGATTCTAACGATGATGAGTGTCCCATTTGGATGTATCCTATGTAATTTTAGACTGCTTGCACAATCATGCTGTTTCATCTGGTTTTCTTGATTGATAGCTACTCTGTAATTAGGGTGTGTTCTAAAATGACCTCAAATGGACCATAAATTCCTTACTTTCAGTAATATCTGTAAATGCTTATATTATTTATTATCCAGTTCTGTATTTTATACCTTTTGCATTTGCTATGAAGTCTTCTGTATGTACATTCACAAATGGCTTAAATTTGAAGACCCTGAATGTAGTCTTAGTCTGATTCTTCTCTTACTTTTTATTTGGTTCTCTTTTATAAACTGTCATGAAGGGAAAAAGTGTGTAGGGCATTTGGAAAAGATTAAAGACATGAGAATATTTTCGTTTTAGAGAAAGTTCTGAAATATTGCTATTTGATTATATGTTCTTTTCAGCTGCTCTTCCTGGAACGTGTTTTCAGTTACTGTTGTGAAGACAAACTTAACTTCATGGTAGAAAGGATATGAATACTCGTGTCCATGAGACATTCGGTCATAAATTTTGAGGTTTCAGTTGTACTAGAGATGACTGACAAGAAAGACTGAGTATACATATCTGGGTGACCCGTGCACAGTGTTTTTATAGTCTTTACTGGAGGCTGGCATTTACATACACAAACCCCTCACAAATTAGCAGAGGAAACTGGTGTACAGAAGGCTAATTGAGGAACAGCTCATAGTACACAAAACTTTTCTCATAACAGAGTTAATGTTTTCTGTCAAATTTTAACTCATAATGGATATGAATTTGCACACAGTTCCAGATGGTTGAAAATGGAATCGAATGGAGCTGTAAAGATATATAACTGTATGTTTTGCAGTCCAAGATGTAGCTCCAATTTGTATTCAAATGTAGCCATGATGACACAAGATTATGCACAGTGCATTACATGGATTCTACTGGCTTTTTAGTAAAATTTTGCAACCTGTGCTAAGCTCTTCATTGCCAAGGACACAATTGAGATGACCCAACAGTTTCAGAATATTTCACGAAGCATAGTCTTTAATGTTATCCTAAAGTCCTACTTCTAATTAAAAAAATAACATTGGAAATAACAGGAACAAAAAGTACTTTTTTATCTAAGATAAGAGGCACAGAATTATCATTTAGCAAGACAGATTTTTTTTTAAGAGTAAACTTTTTTTTTTTTAAATTGCAGTCTAGAGGAAAACTAAAGGATACACCACTTTGGGGAGACGAGACTCAGAATCTCTCTGTTTATGTTCCTTTCAAGGAAAGGCAGTGAAATAAATGTCCTTTGGCTGATTTGAAAAAATAAAATTAGTATGAAATCAATTTGTCTAATACTGTGCAGAGTACACAGCAGCTGTGGACCCATGTTTTATTACACTTCTGCAGTGACTCTAACATGCCACTAGCCTAGAGGTGCTAGACTGCCTAAGTGAGCAGTAGATATCTCCTTACATAAATAAGAAAAAAATAAAACAGAAATAAGCATTAGTTAAGTTGATTAACACTGTACCCAGAAGGCATTAGGGACAAACACGCACAAGATGAAAACCTGAAGCAGCCCTCTACATTTAAGAGTTCTTATAATATTTATGACATTTATTATAAGAAAAAATATTCTTAGAAAATGTAATATCTTACATTCACATAATAATTCACATAATTTAAATATTACATCTACATATTTTCCTTACCAATATATGTTTGGAGATTTTTTATTCTACCTTGACTGGCCCATTTTTTGGTACTCATGAGAAATGATTCACTATGTAAAGGTGTCTGATTTCCCTAAATAGAAAAAAGAAAGAGACAGGAACTAGATATTCTCGATCAGTTTTTAGTGACCTTTGGGACTCACTTGTATTTCCTTTAATGACTGGAGGAATCAAAGTTCCTTCAAAATCACGACATTGAAGCTTTCAGATGCTGCAGTTAGTAATATTTTAACAGAGACAATATTACTGCTCATATTTGAAACTGAAACACATTGGGATAAAGTAAACTAAAACTGTTGGAACAGTTGGAACAAAGCCAACTGTTCTCTGTGTCCAGTAACAAGAAACTCCAGTCCTTTTCGAAGCAGTTGTGTCTATTCAGTATTTCTGTACATTAGCTGCCTTGCAGTTTTCTTGTTAGTTTTCTTAAGCATGAGGTAACTGTATTGCCTTTCCTGATCTGCTTAAGTTCTTACACCATGCATATTACTGTCAGAAAAGTTGTGTTATATAAAAATAATACAAATATAGATAAACCAATATAAAACTGTATCTCTGACTGAGACAGAAAGCCTGCCCACAAATCTGTTCCTAGTAAAGACGAATCTGCATCAAATTAATGCCACCTCAGATGCAATTCAACTCCACCTTATAAACTCTAGTGCTTGAATCATCTACCTAAACGGAGGCGTGTAGTGGCATCTGAGAGACCCTGGAGTACCTGAGCCAGCCACAGATCTGACAGAGGTGCAACGTAAGCACCAAGACTTTCTGGACTGGCAGCTGGAGGTCAGCTGTAATGTCACAGGACATCAAAATGGCATTACACTCTGTTTGCTTAAATGAGTGACTGATCAACATACTCAGAGCAGACTGGAGGCGTATTTAGCCAATTTACCCTGAAGTACACAACTCTACACAGGTAGCTGTGATCTGTATGTGAATCCGATTGCTAATGGGGAAAATACAGGAAAATACATTTGAAAACTAGAATTCTTTGTGGGTGTTAATTTTTTTCTGCTTTGCTGTGACCAAACAATGCTGCTCAGTGGTGAACGTTTTATCAATATACCATGCATGCATAAATAATATTTTGGTATATTTTATGTAGGTAATCCTATATATCTGCTGTAGTTTTTGTATGTACATGATATATATGCTTGATATATCAATACCAAGGACAATTATAACTGTAGATCAATCATGGTAGTTTGAACTGGATATTGCTTTCGACTAATAACATTAATGTGACCTGGAAAGACAACTACATTAAGATTGATAGAGGTCTGTAAATTAATACACCTGAGACTCAGGTCTCCACTAATTTATCTGGAAAACATATTATTTTCATTCTGATCTCTATTGCTGACATCTAGAACTACTACAATTTTTGGAAATAAAACAGCAACTTAAGCTTTGTAACCATTTGATGAAGACTTCTAACACATTAACCCTGAAAAAGAAAGATGAAGACATACAATTTTGTAATGCTATCAAAATAAACTTAAGTCATCATGAAAAGGAGGATGATGAGTCCTTAATGATACATAGTTACTTTCATACCACTTGCACCACTATTTATGTTACATAACTGCGCTGGATTTTGGCTCGTATAGAGTTAATTCATAGTAGCTTGTATAGGCCTATGATTTGGATTTGTGACAAAAACATGGTTGATAGTTCACCCATGTTTTTGATGAACAGTGCTTGCACAGTGTGTTCCTCACGGCACACTGCCAACCAGCAGACTGGGGTTCAACAAGAAGCTGGGAGGACACACAGCTGGGACAACTGACCCCAACTGATGAAAGAGCATATAAAGCTGGGGGAAGAAGAAAGGCAGGGGCGTGCAGACTTATGGCATTTATCTTCCCAAGTCACCATTACACATGATGGAGCTCTGCTTTCCTGGAGATGGCTGAACACCTGCCTACTGATGAGAAGCAGTAAATGAATTCCTTGTTTTGTTTTGCTGGTGTGCACAACTTTTGCTTTAGGTATTACACTGTCTTTATCTCAACCCATGAGCTTTAGCACCTTTACCCTTTCTATTTTCTTTCCCATCCCACTGCAAACAAGTGATCCCATGGGGCCCAGCTGTCTGCCAGGGTCAAACCACAACAATAACACATTTAGCTTATTTCTACACTGAGAGGATTACATTTGGAACTAATTCTGTGTTGGTTTTATTAATTAATTGTGTCAGTAGTAACTTTTATTCTAACTATTTCAGAGATAGCACTTCAAAAAGAGGTAGGTAAAAAAAGAATTTTGTACTTCCTGTCTGTCATTAAAAAAATACTTAGTTCTTTATTAATGCTTATTTTAAGTTTAGAACTGGGAATCTCGCTCCCGTAGAACTCTGGGATAATACGAGGTCTAACATAAAAAACTAAGACTATGCCTGTAATTCTTAATTATCTAATTAAGAAAACCAACTACAATCTCCTTCAAAAGAGTTCCCATCTGAGTCTACTCACAGCTGCATAAGATGCTGCCAATGTTCAAAGCAATTCTGCAGAACACTTTCTGAAAGGCTTTTGAGGATCTCCGTCGTTTTTGCTTTCACATCTTCTATGACAAAAAAATGGGTTCTTTTGAGCACTAACTTGAACTTTGGGATCTCTTCCCTGTAAGCCTCAGTCAATAATGGAACAGTTTCCATCATGGATTTGTTCAGTTTCACAAAGAACTCTATGTTAACTTGTTCTTCCCTCTTGCACACCAACAGTCTCTGAGGGTAAGAAAACATTTATATCTGAACACACATCCACTTGTACTGAATGAAACAATCAAATTTAGCATTACCTCACTGTGACAGGTTAGAACAGATTCTACAACCATCTCTTTGTCTGTCCTCTCCCATTTTTGGTTACTGAGCTATAGAGTTAGTTTCCTTTTTTTTTTTTTTCATCAGAGCTCTCATGTTTTGGCTCTAATAATGGCAAAGGCAAAAAATGTCAGTCATGTTTGCAGTGTGCATAAGTTTTAACTATGAGATTTCCGTTTTGCAAAACAAAGACATTTCTAAGCCTGGTATGTTGTGAGATATTTACCACAGTACTCAAACTATCTTACAAACATGTGCGCACACACATGCACACGTATTATAGTCATATATATACATTGTACACATAAGTATATATTATATATATTAAAATATGTATATATTTTATACACATATATAAGTACTTAACTTGCTTTTCTATTAATCATTTTATATAAGTTAAAAAGCTTGAATTATTTGTACAGCCTGAGGAGAGTAAAATATTAGCAACTGGAAAGAAATACTGTTAATTATTGTCATAAAAAGTTCTATGAACAAAACATTTGATGTTATGTTACTATATGTGTGTGTACTTTCTTTTGACAGAATGAATCATTGAAGCATAAAAAATATCAATGGAATGTATTTTCAAAGAACGTATTGCATTGCAGTTCTGTAATAATAAAAGGCAAGAGATCTTCTTTGTAAAGTAATATTAATAGCTGAGGTAGCATTTTTGTGTCAAGGCATTTTAATGTAATTATGTTTGCATAGCTGTTCTAATTTCTGTGAAATTGGACACTGTAAGTTAGAACACGTTCTAAAGTATCTCGGTGTCATGCTTCTATTTTACCTGATAGGTCAACTGTGATCACAAAACACGTCACCTTCCATTTAATAAGTCTCACTTCTTAATTTAGATAAGCATATGTGCGTGTGCATGTGTATATATATATATATATATAAGTGCACATATATATTTCTTATGTGGGAAAAAATATGTATAAAAATTGAATTCTGATATCACATTGCTTTTTTTTGTTATTGTTTCTCATGAACAACGTGTGCTTTCAGATGGTGATCCATCAATCTATCACAATGTGAAAGGAAATCTAGGCCTGCCAAGGCATTTTTATTCGTTTTAAGGATTTCATTGCTGTCTATCTAGTTCATAGAATCATAGACCCATAAGGTTGGAAGAGACCTCTGAGATCATCACGTCCAACCATACCTGTCCCCTTAATAACCATGTCCTTGAAAAACTCATCCACCCATCTTTTAAACACTTCCAGGGATGGCAACTCCACCACCTCCCTGGGCAGCCTGTTCCAATCCCTGACCACCCTTTCAGTGAAGAAATTCTTCCTAATGTCCAGTCTAAACCTCCCCTGGTGCATCTTGCACCCATTTCCTCTTGTCCTGTCGCTTGTCACTTGTGAGAAGAGCCCAGCACCCACCCCGTCACAACCTCCTTTCAGGCAGCTGTAGACAGCGAGGAGGTCTCCCCTCAGCGTCCTCTAAGTTAAACAACCCCAGCTCCCACAGTCTCTCCTCATAAGGCTTATCCTCCAGCCCCCTCACCAGCCTCGTTGCCCTTCTCTGGATGCGCTCCAGCCCCTCAATGTCATTCCTGTAGTGAGGAGCCCAAAACTGAACACTTCATGACTTACAGAAATCACTATGTATTTAGTGATTTCAAATATGTTGCACTTTTCTTTACCATGTGGCTGGATTCTAGTTGGTAATACAGTTATAGTCAGAATTTATCATGAAGCTGGCCAAAACCTATAGGAGTCTTTGCTTTTTGCTAAACTCCTTGCTAAACTGCCACATATAGGCAGTATTGATAATGGTTAGTCCATAGTGAAAAATACTAAATTCTACCTTCATTCTCCAAAATAAAACACAAGTCTCAATATGTTAGCAGTATAGTTGTAAGGGTGCTGAAAATATGAATGTGGGTGATCGTTAGGCTAGAGCAAAAAGGAAATGGTGGTTCAAAGACTAGGTCTGAATCAGAATTACTATAAGTTGCAAAATCTTGTGTGAGGTCATTGGTTGAATCATTTGTCTTGCCTAGGACATTGTCCCTAGGTAAAAATGATAAAACGTCTTAGTGCTTTTTAAAAAACTATGCTAGAGGGGAAAAAAAACTCCAAGTTTTCTGAAACCACTAACAAGTTGTATGAAAACTACAAAGCAAAGTTAATGAAAAATTAAGCCCTGATAATACAAAGTTGCAAATCATCTCCCGTCTTTCGAACTCTCTTGGCTATACAAAATGGTAATTCTCTTTTGATCTACTTAGATATTCACAGACATGGTTTTCATTAAATAAGTAAACAATACTGAGTTTATAGAACAGACTGACTTTTAACTATTATTATTAATACATTTAGCCTTTCTCACTTCATACTCAGTTTCTTACAAAGCGACTTTTGTCACTAAGTCACTTCTTCCCTTAGGGATTTTTTTTCCCCATTTATTGGATATTTTATGACTGAAAGAACATGAAACAATTTGGAGAACATGAACTTTGAGACCTTTCTTAATACCTCTTTGTGTTAGGATTACTTCTTAAATATACCATATTGTAAGCATAGCAGTATATTATCTAATTATTATGATTTAATGTCCATCTCCCAATAATATTCTTCAAGATCATGTTTGTCTTTTCAGCTTAGGATCATCATCAGAGACTGAAAAGCTTTTATCATAGCCCCTTTTCCACTCCATTATGTGTGGTGGTGTGTTTTTTTCCCAAAACAATCACTATTATTCAAGTAGTGACCCCTAATTTCATTATCTAGCAATTTATGTATTAAAGAGACTATGTAATTTTCTATAATTATAGCAAATTTGTTTTTAGTTGATGAGGTGTGTTCATCTGGTTTTGCTATAATTCCATTTTCAGATTAATGGTTTGGCATTATAAAAATCTCTGATGCTTTCCCAATTAAAACCTTTTCAGGTAAAATACACTTCATTACACTTACAGCAACCACATTAATCCACCAGAATTACCTGACAGTACAATGCTCCTGGACGACCGAAAACTTGTTTAGAGTGTTTTTAAAATATTAATTTGGAGAATTACAACTGAGGTTAAAAAAGAATGTTTAAAAATACAACATGTCGTAATCTAATTGGTACAAAATGAGCTGAAACAATCTCTAGGGGTTACATGTTTTGACAAAAAAAAGAACTGTTTGCAGCTGGGCAGTTGAGGTACAGTCATCACGGATAAAATGTACATCAGCTGAACGGACAAGAAACAGGTATATTTTAAGCACAACTACTACCAATTCTCTTTTTCAGAGAAAGGACTGCTATTGCTATTGCTGCTGGTAAAACACGGCACTAGTTTGCCATTATTCACAATAGAGATCCAAGATTCTCTCTGTGAGTAGCGTGTAGCCTAGGGAGACAGAAGTGTCAGGCGTCTACCTGGCCCCAGGGAGCACAAAGCATTTCTAATCCATCTGACTACCATCCTTCAGGGAAAACATTTTTTCCTGGGGATTACTGGAAACCAAATACTCTCTCACATATTGCATCCTGTTCCAGTTAAGAACAGGAATCAATAAACCGTGGGACCGGAGGCACCGCCAGGACTCTGAGGGTCCTGCCAGGACAATGTGGGTGTCAGTGTATGGAGATCTTCCGGTATGCTGACTGCTGGGGTATGTGTTTGTAAACTTAGCCAGCAAACACGACTTAAAGATATGAATGTCAGAATCTATAATTTTCCTTCTGACGCAGAGTAGAAGCTGGCAAACAAAATGATAAAATCCCTTCACTGAGTGAAGCTTAACAGACAAGCAGCACTGAATGCAAGCTAAAAGCATATCACAGAATCATGGAAAAAGATCTTTAAGATCATCAAGACCAACCTTTAGTCTAGCACTGCCAACTGCACCACTAAACCATGTCCCTAAGCACCATATCTACACATCTTTTAAATACCTCCAAGGATGGTGACTCAACCACTTCCCTGGGCAGCCTGGTCCAATCCAACATATCACACGTTCAGAAATGTAATTTTTAACGTATCTCTGACTTCTTCCTTTAAAATTTATATAACATTTACTGATACTTATAAATTTGTAGGTTAATTTAATGTCATTAGTAGTTTGAGCTCGAGAGGCAGTTCATGTTTTCTTATCACTGGTAACATGGTTTAGTTTTTACTGACGTGTCTACTGGCACCTACTGGCACAGACTGCCACAAAAGCACATTGCATAACCTAACACCGGCTTGAAATAGGCAAGTATGTCCACAGAGCAGCTGCTACCTCATTTATTCCAGAAAAGTAAGAAAGTTTTACTTCCATTAAAATATATCTCCGTCTCAGAGTCTGAATAATTATTTACTATTTTCTTTGAATTTGGGATTTGTTAATAACAAGTTTAAAAGACAATAATGGAGATAAATATCTTTAAATTTCTACTCCATTTTGCCTTCAGAATACTCAGGCAACCTGCACCTTTCTTCATTTTACTAATTCCTGCCCTGTGGCAAATTGAATACAAAACCTGAGGAAGGGAACTATTTAAACAATTAGAAAAGCCATAGGAACTTAGTAGAAATTTTTAAACAGCTCATAAACACAATCTTTTAACAGTAAAATTGCATCCAGATTCACTGGCCTAACCCTCAGATCCACTAAAATTGCATCGACTGCACTTCCAGATTACAAAGAAAAGTTCATCTGAAATCACTGTCTAATCCAAGAGTGCACTGCCAACAATATGCACTTGCATTAGCTAATTCATTCTTTCTATTCTGCAAATGAAATTTGGTCATCTTGTAGTTCTTATCCTCTGCATATTTGGGGGATGTTCTTTTTCCATCTGCGTTTTCACAGCTGCAATTAAAATTGTATCATGATGCTCAGTTCATGGTGTTAAACACTATTAAAATACCGATAACAATTTACTACACAAAACAGTCTTACTGATTACCTTAAAACACTAAATAAGTATCAATTTCATCTTAAATATCCAAGCTGCCAGAATTTAAGAACAGAGATGACTGCTCCAAAGCAAAGATGGAAGGCAAAAGGTGAAGCTTACACTTTAAAGTATTGATTGTCACTTTTGCATCCTGATCGGTATCTTCCTTCTTTGTAGCCTCTGTAAGACACAGTTTGAATATCCTGGGTTGGGGAGACCCTAATAGAGGATTTGAGGTGATGTGAGAACAAGCGTATGTTTCATATATACCTAACTTCTATGTATTTTACAGGCAGGCACTTTCCAAACTCACCTGCACTGCAATGCTGGAAGGAAGATGCAGAACCAGAATCGGACTATGAGGCATTTTATTGGATCTTACTAAAGCTGGTTAATTTATGATGCCAGCCTCTAGTACATTAAATGATTACCCAGCCTTTCCTTCTCTGATGTGAGAGAAAACCTATCTGGATGGATTTTAAATTGTATTATTCAACATAAATAGAAACATGAAGACAACCTTAGATAAATGGTTTCAATGGCCAAGTAAACTTGACAGCAAAGACCTTACTGCCAGTTTTGGTTCTCTCTCTCACCTCCTCAGAGCATCCTTCTTGTGCACTCTATCTTCTAATTTTCAAATGTAGTTTGTAAATTTACAGAATAATAATATTAAAAATAAAAAATACAGCTTCTCCTAGAAAACATTTGAGGACTAGAAATGGATTAAAAGGATTGGCAGAGTTGCTTGCAAAGACCCTTCCTGACCTAGACATTAAATTGTACTATCAGAAACTTCTTTCAAGTATGTTTTCTTGTAAATATATTTAAATTACACAATAATCTGTTGTCCTTTATGCATCTATGTTTTCCTTTTAAATACACAATTAAATGGCTACTTTAAAAGCATGATAAATTCTCATTTTGGTTAAGGCTTCAATATAATATTATTAACTCATCAGAATATCTGCATTACTTAAAGTGAGCTATAACTTCATCCTCTTAATATTAAAAGCAATGCAGTAGCTCATTTTGTGAGGCAGTAGATTAAAATTAGTTTCATATCCTTCTCAGTTCACATTTTTCAGAGCATGCACTCCCCCTGACAGTCTACTTGATGTTTACTGTTATGCTGCTTTGCTTTACTGTCCCCCAGATCCATGGCTAATTGTATCTATCCATCTTGCTGTCTGTTGCCATCATCTTCTACCTTCTGGTTTCAAGTGAAGCAACTTTCTCAGAAATCTTCATTGCATGAAAGACACTCTTAGAATTCTAACCTGAAAGTGTCTTTTTCTTTTTTCTCATTTGTTTCACAGCTTACATGACTATTATGTTTGAACAGGTTTTCCAAAAGCAAGACCATATACTTTCATTGTGGACACATGAAATGCTGACCGTTATCACAATTTGTTGAAAATGTTTGTACTGTGATCATATGAATTTCTTTACACTTATGTCACCCTCTCTTTAACTCTCAAGAGTACATCAAAATACTTACATAGGAAGATAGTTATGATATTTCATTGGTGCTGTGGTGGTCAACTGCAGCTATAAAAACATATCTAAATGCATACCTAGTACAGACTTGAACAAAATTATTTCACCAATATTCCTGAAGGGAGCTCTGTCACATTGATAAAAAACCCCAAACCTTTACATGTCTGCCACTAAAAAAAAAATCTGAAATAATTATGTTTTCAATAAGGCACATGATTTTCAGGTGTGCTGTGTACTTATTCTCTTCCCATAGTGTCATAGTGTTACGGAAAATCATAATTACCCAGGATATTTGAGAATTCATGGATATAGGGTACTTTGCCTTAGTTTTTTTAAATCTTAGGGTTTTGGTGGCTTTAAAAATTCCTTCCAAATGTCTATTGTTGCAAACTTGCCTTTACTTCATTTTTACATTTTATTCAATATTGATCATTATGTAAAACTAAAAGTACTATTTAAATCTATAACTAATAATACACAATGAATGTACATAAAGCATAAGTTTGTCAGCAAATACTTGAAGTTAAAGGATGTCTTGTATTTCTTACATTGTAATTGCAAACAAAAGTCACAGAGGAATCTTATCCTGAAATTCAAGGGCAAGAATAATATTGCTACTTGTTCCATGTTCTGTAAAATTCCCATCCCTTTAGCTCTCTTCTTCTTGGCACTTGGTTTTTCTCTCATGCAAACCCAGATTTTCGCTAATGTTACTCCAAAGGCTTTGAGAGTTGTTACTGACCAATTGTTGCTTTCACAGCTTCTGGTCCTCATTTAAATCCCCACAGGGATATGTTTTGACTAATTTAAACACCCCTCTGTTCCCTGCGAAAACTGAGAAATACAGTTTCAGGATTTTGTAGCCTTTTTAGTAGAACCCTCAGGCTTGCCTTTCTTCCTAAGTAATCATTATGGTACCCTCCTCTTGATAATGTAGATAAATAATTTCCTCTTAAAGCCAGCAAAAAACCAAACACAAGTAACACAGAGCACTTCCACGCAGAGAGCCAAAAAAAGACACAGGCTTAGTTCTGTTGAGCACATTAACAACATAAACCACTCTACTTAGCCCTATAACCCGTCTCCAAAACAGCCCAAATCAAAATATATGAATAAGGTAAGCATCTAGGGTAGCATATAGGGAGAAACTTTATAACACTCAGTCAGTCCTTACATTTCTGCAGCACACAGATTTCCTGATTCAGGGATGACATCGCTGCGATTAGGAAATCCTGATGGCATTTATTTCATTAACTTTTGGGACCATCCCTTGGACTCCTGTACAGTTTTAGTACCCACGATAGCCTATGGCAAAGTTTTGGAGGCTGCAATGGACTGTACTAAGAATCACATCTTTCTTTTTCATACTGATGTTTTATTTGATTTTTTTTTAATATTGACCTTTTGGGTTTTTTTCGTTTGATTGTTCCACTGAAGCCCTATTGACAGTGAAAGTCAATGGGATCTCCCTTCTCCTAGTCTCCTAGGAAGGATTACAGTGACCCTCCCAAAAACTGGATGTAACCTCCACAACAGCCAAGGGACAATAATGTTTCAAGAATAGCATGTTCAGCTCTGCCAGAAACTTCTGACATGAGAAAGGAGCATCAAAGGCCAAGAGCTTAACTTCATTAGCCAAACACAAAAATCGCAGGTCTGTTTTGTCTTCATGAAGAATTTACATCGGATTAACTTGGGTGAATACCCTATCTGCAGCCAGACAGGCCATCAGGCACGCTCTGCCCTGTGCCATGAACCCCCGTGCCGCATGCTCACTGGGCCACTCTGTCCCACAAGGGAGCATTGGCACTTGGCAAGAAACTGACCCTCCATTAATTGGCTCACGTCCTGGCGCCCTCACTGCCCATGCAGCACAATCTACTGAAAAAAATCCAGTTATCTTTGGAGACATTGAACACTCCACCACTGCACTGCTAGGGTGTGAGGATGTTGCATATCAAGGAACCGAGGCTTTGGGCTCACTGATGAAGCACAGACATGGTCTTTTTTATCCCTTTCTTTCTTCTTATTTTTTGAAGATGAACCCACTGAAGATCACATACTCTGTGGTACCTATCTTGCAAGCATTTACCGACACAAAATCACTGATGCAAACAGTTTAGGTGTAATCAGCATTTAAAGGTCCCAGATTACCCCAAATCACCTATAGGACATTCAAATTATATTGAAGTTTTTCAGAGGAAACCGAGCATATTACAGCAATGTAATAAAATGTTCAAAACACTGATTACATATGCAAATGCATTTTATTTTTACTGGGTTTAAAAAAGTAAATTTATTTTTATTATGCTTATTTAGTAAATCCTAAATCCATTTTACAGACAAACAGGCTGGGTCATGGAAAGATTCAGTAGTGGAAATAAATTTTTATCTCGAGAGTTATGACGTTAATTCTCATAGTTATCAGAATGCTAAAAACGCAAAACAGGAAAAAGTACAGACAAGTAAAAAATATAAACTAGTTCATCATTCTAGTTAGGGGAGATAACTTGTATGTCGATGTCAAGGACCTTAACTTCCATGGAGCTCCCTTTGAGAAAAGCTCTTAACAGTGGGAGTTCGGATAATTTTTAATTAAATTCCGAATTTTCTTTTAGCCCTGATCCGACTTCATGATTGATTTTGCTTCTTACAATCACTTAAGTAATTTCAAGACACTGGCAAGATTCGAAATGTGATACATGTCCATTTGCTTTAAAAAGGTTTCTTAAAGAATAGCCTAGAATCTCACACTGAGTTATTTATGATGTCCATTCTTACTGAAAACAGGAGGATGTTGTTTCACATAGTTGAGAGGCTCTCTATACACCATGTCTGATTGTTTTGCTAACTGAATTTTCAAAAATTCACCCTGTTGTTCAAACATTTGTTGACTGTTGTATTACATATGTGTCCTAAAAGGGAGAGAACAATATTACAGCAGTGCACAAGCATAAGAATAATAAAGTATCCAACAGCAAATCAGTGAATGAGCCATACGACAGTTAATTGCTTCAGGACTCTTAAAACTCTTGCACTACTGTTGTCTTCTTTCATATAACAATACCCTCATTTTAGAATACTCAGATGCTACAACCACATATGGTCCACGCCCAGCATATCAAGAAGACTGTTCAGAAAAGCTAAGATAAACTCAAAAGCCTGTCTAGGATGTACTTGCCTGAATTTAAAGTTAATGCAATTACATAAACTAGTGAAGTTATTCTTGCCTTTCACTATCATCAGAGCAGAACTGGTGTGATGTGCTTAGACATACCAACAAGTGCCACAGCACAGCAGCATTTCTCCTCAGTGCAGAGCAGCCCATGTCCCATCACCTATCAGCAGTTCTCAGAACTAACAGTGACACTGAATCTCATAAAAAATATCTAAAGAGGCATCACGTCTGAAGAGAGATACAGCTGAGAAGGGGAAGCAGGCTGCTCCTTTTTATTCCACAGGCTATTTACTACGATCAGCATGTCACGCTCATGTCTCCTGTTTCTGCTGCAAACCAGCAGACATCCACGATAACAGTATTTTGCTCAAGTGAATCTGACCTATACACTGTCAAGTGACAGCAGCCTAGCATCACTGGGTCTAACAATTCAATATAATGACAAAACCAGGGATGCATATTAGCAATGTTCTAAAACGCTTTTAAGTGGACCCTCTCTCCTATCCATGAAATTACACTTTTATTAATCTTTCAGGAATTGTAATCATTTCAGATGTCACTGTTGACGATAAATTTATCAGAAACTTAAAAAAAAAATCTGACTAACCTCTGATTTTTCATCGTCCTGAAATATAAAACCCTGAGTTTGCACTATAACACACTTTTCCATTTTGTTATTTCAGCTTTATTGGTCATAAACGTCAGGCACACAGAGTCCGTACCAATCAGACCCCCATAAATTACTTCTATATAATTGGTTTCTAATAAACCACTAGCCTGAGTCTGACAATAGCATCTTGTACTAATGGTGTACTGTTGAATCTGAATATATTTTAGGGATTAGCATAATCTGTTATGATGTGTCACACATATAATATTAAAACATATTCTTTCAGCTTTTGCTGGATCTCCGAAAGTATTTACTAGTTTGCAAAAAAAAGCCATCATAAAGAAATATCTTCTTAGATTCACCTCTTCTGTGCTGCAGGAAAATTTTCCAGATAGATGAGAGAGAGACTGAAAGAGAAAGAAGGAAATCAAGATTCAGGTGCCAGACCCTTCCCCACAATACACCTGTGAAACTATGACTTAGTAGCAATGGTGACCTCACTGTCATAAACACTGTCAGGATCCACTGACTCAGATGACTTCACTCCTCAATTCATTTCTGGATTTTTTTCATGTGATAATTACCAGCCTAGATGTGTTACCTACTTCTTAAAGTCAACCAACAAACTCCCTCGGGACCAAAACCCAGATACCATCCTTGGTATGTGCCACTTAGACAACTTCCTACTGGAAGTGTAGATTTGGCTTCCTTGCCAAAGGATTTGGCTTCCTGCGCTTTAACATTATAACATCAAACCTGGAACAAACGCCCTTCTCAGGCCAAATACAAAGATACGCAAGGCAATACCGAACATTCTGTTAAGAAAAGATCACTTTTGCTGGGCTGCAATTTGGCCCTCACGTTATTTCAGGCACTTCAAGAAACACCCATTTGACAGTCACTGTGCCAGTCAACACAGCTCCTCCTGCAGCAGCTGTACCACAGTCCTCCTGGTCACCCTCGGTGTGCACGCAAAGGGTCTCTGTATCACTTAGTCAGAGAACAGACATCTCTTCCTGGGGCTGACACCTATGGAAACAGAGAGGGATACAGGGGAACTCGAAGAAAATACAAATACACTGATAAGGGCTTTCTCTTCTACTTATCACATTGAATGTCGGTGCCCTTTCTCATCATTATACAGATATTTTTGGACAAGGAACCCAATAATCTCTAGGTTTCGTTGACATAAAGTCACTAAAGAAAAGCATTTACTTGTTTGCTTTAGATATTTCTATTCACATTAAGCCTTCTGAAATTGCATGATGCAGATGTAACTTTTTGCATCAAAAGTTTAAATTTGCTTGTCTTAATTATTTTTCAAACCAATCGCCTTTTTGTAATTTTAAACACGTTCAAATACAATGTGTAAATACACACAAAGATGGTCTTGTGAGATATAGCATCTGGGGAGTAGACCCAAATACTTTTTAAAAAGGTCATGCCACTTCTTCTGCTAGATGTACAGCTGATAATTAGTCTTCTGCACCAGGCGCGTAACTTACTTGATACAAGCAATTCATCAGTCTATTTACATGGCTTCCTCTTATAATCACTCTGGAATCCATTTCTGTCCAACCACCCAAAAAGAAACTAGGAGCTGCTTCCAGCTTTTGTAAAAATTATCATGTAAAACATGTTCTTATTGTTTTGTTTTGTTTTTACCTTCTTATTTGTGTCAAGGTCAACAGTGTGAAGTGCAAGCGACTTTTGCTTAGTATATGAAAATAATTTCTTCAGTGATCGTTTGTACTTGCAGAAATGAGTTAATAATCTGTATTCACTTTGAAGAGTTTATCTTAAATGCATACGCACATTCCACTCTCATTCAGCATTTTCTTGGCTTTCATGGATTATAAACCACAGAGATCAAGTGACTGCAAAGGAGACACTGTTCTTCCACTATGCAAGGTGTATCAATTGTGCTTTAGACCTCGATGATGTTACAAATAATGCCTCTAGATCTGGCTTTGCTTCGTGATGACAATGCACTGAGCCACACATCTCAGGTGAATACTTCATTCAGAAGTATTCATCAAGAAGTAGAAAAAAAATCAAAAGACTACTTCAATATTATTTCAGTAAATTAATTACTATGTATCACTTTGAGAACTCTTGCTTTTAATACAAAGCATTAATGTCAGCACTGACTGATTCTTAATAAGAATACAATAGATGAAATAGGGATGTAACAACAGAATTTTTTCTGCCACTTTTTCAGTATACAAATATGCAAGTATTTGTCCAACTGTATGCATCTGCCCGACAATACATGATTGACCAGTCCGCCTTGCTATCTTTTATTCTCATGATTCTTCAGGTGTAACACCACCACATGCAGCAACTCTAATCTTTTAATCAGTCTGAGATAATTTCTGTTTGGCCTCTTATATCTTCCTTTTAGGGATCCATCTAATCTGTGCTATTTAAGAAAAGCTTTTTCAGGAAAATTGTTATAAAAAAACAAACACTATTTGTTCCATGTCAGTTCACTTAAGATGACAAAACACATTCTCGTTATAAAATGTGATATAAACATGCAGACTTCTAACCTCACTTAAAATGACTGAAGAGATATTATCCTATTTTTTTTCTTCATAAAGCATTTCTAAAGATAAATTATATGAATGAGTTTAAGCCAAATAGGTATTTTCTTTTTTGAAATATCTGCCTCCATGAAAGCACTGATTATCCTTTTGAGGTCAGTCAGTTGAAGCAGTGGGAATATGAAAAAGTAGGTTTTCTTCCAGAGAATAAAAGGTGAAATTTTCAATATTGAGATTTCAAGATCTAATTAAATCTACGTTTATGAGCAACAAAAGAGACCCCAAAATTTTATTTAGAACCATAATACCAAAAGAATAAAAACCCAGAATGCCCTAACAGTACAGTAATTGCAGGACTTATGAAAACTGATCTCTTAGCCTGACTGTGAAAATCAGTCATCAGCATCATATATGAAATAAGCTGAATGAACTTCATTACATATTCACTTTAATCACAGTTCTACACTAGGTCTTCAGGCTATGAACTCCCCAACACATAACTACCTCTTTCACCAATAATGCTTGCTTTATGAATAGCACAATAGGCATACCTCCACTAACTGACAGAGGCAGAGGCACTTTTTCATTGTTTCTTCACCTTTCCAGCATATTAAGCAACATGAAATAATAATCAGAACAACTGCAGAGATATTTGTGTATAAAGGTTACTTCATCCTCAACTCTGCCAGTTTTTATTGCATACAAAATATTGCGAAATGAAGACATTTATTTTCTTGCTTGTTTCTTCATTAGCCCTTCTTCCTTGGAGGAAAGGTATATTCTGTCCGTATGATTGATTTTAACTGGTGTTCACCTGTGGAAGACCTACAGAATGTAACCTATACATTATTTCAAAAGACTCCTTCAGTCAATTGCCCAGAGATGCTGTTAAAATTGGCAGTTGATAACAAAAGTAGTATTTGAGCATAGTGTTTTGGTACTCCCACAATCAATGACGTGGTCAGAAACCTATTGATCTTCCTGAATTGCCCACTCCTGAATTAATAAACTTCTTCAAATTGTATTCTTCAATGGGACTGCTCTGTGCCTGTAACATAGTTGACACTCAAACAGATATACTCCATATAAAAATTACAGCCAGGTGCCAGCAGCACCTCTGTGATCCATCTGAAAATGAGCAGCAGAAGAGCAACATGCCGTTAGCAAGCACTGGGTGCTAAAGAATATTTCTCCTTTTCTTTTCTCTCTCATCATAGTAAATTTCACCTCCTTCTCTGTGTCCACTGCCAAGGAAGACCGATGCTGCAGTGATAACAAAACTACACAGCCAGACACTGCCAAGCTGAATTCTCTAGAATATTGCATCATGAAAAGAAATTTTGAGTTCTCTCCTATTCTCAACCACTGGTTTTGCCCCAAGTCTCTGAATTTGTCTGTGAGATTTCTACTGTCCTTTAAGCTTGAGTTGGGTCTAAACAGACACAAGCAGGAAGACTGTGTGATTGTATAGATCTCCTTTCAGAGTCCTCCAAGATCAGATCACCTTGAAATAAAATCATCATGATTTTACAACAAAGTAGCAACAGATGCATTACCAAATTAGCTTTTTCAAAGGTGGTTTTCAGAGGCTTCTAACATAGACAAAAAATACTGTTGTTAATGATTTCCCAAGAATACTGCGAAAGAATCCCTGTCTAGATCCTGATTTGCATTTTTTTGTTATTTGTAGTGAAACAAAAGAACAAATTAGGTGAGATGGAACTACATCAGATAGTTATCCTGAATAGCTAAATAGTGCGCTGTGTGTATTAATCAAAGATGTGGGCCAGAAAAAAACCTGAAGAATAAATGTATGTTAGCCTTTGAATGGCTTAAAAGAGAAAGAAATAGTAACCATAAAATGAATGTTTCCCATTACCTTTATTTATGTTAGTCTTCACACATTACCAAAGTCCAGAATACGACATCAGAGGAGATAATTTAATTGTTTTGTCCCTTATGTGACAGTTAGACAGAAGAACTTCAGGAACAGCATTTACAAGCAGAAACACAGTTTGCTTAACCAAACCATTCACACAGGTCAACACAACTTACAAGTTCTTTAACTGTGTAACAGTATTTTGCATGTTATAGACTGGAAGTCAATTTGTTCTCTTGCCTTTGTCAACATTGTGTGCTGACACGCCCCACAGTCAAGCCGAGCACTTACTTGCATTAGTGATAATTGATAGTTTTTATTTACAAGCATCAACTATAATTGGTAAGATGAATAATAAGTATGGAAAATGACAGTTCGGTTTCTCCAGCAGAGAAGAAGTGAGAACATTCAGCAGTGCAATGTGAGCAGTCAGTTACCTTTACATATGTAACTTACGATCAACGCCTTAAAGACTAAATATCTGGTCACAGATCTAGTGTAGCCGTTTTTTTGCTTCTCAGAGTTCCAAAAAAACCTCTTTATGAAACTTGTCAGAGGCAGATTTTCCCACAGGAGGCAGACCTAATGTCTCATTAGGCGTTACTTTCATTTCTTTTGTGTTTTCAGATTTTTAATACTTTATTATTTTCAAAGGTCTTGGGTGGAATGAATATAATTGCAATTAGATCCTCTCTAGATGCTTTGAGATCTGCTAATTGAACATTCTGGGTAAAAGCTCAATGTTATTAAGTATTGTGATTCTAAAACTAGGAAAAAATAAACAATTGTTGTTTAATTTTCATTGCAGCATAGGGATAGCTTTTTCTTCAGTTTCACAGTTCCTTTCCTGCATATTTCATTTCCAATCAACGTCTGCTGTAATTGATTTCCCTAAAAAGCTTTGTGTAAAGATTTTTTAATGAAATTAACTAACTAATTAGTGGTTCAAAACATTTTGATATGGAAATTCAAGGTATCTTTAGAAAATGAGATATTTTTTATTTTACTTCATGGTTTCTTTTATGTCTTGAGGAAATCTATTCACAGGTTTTGGCCCAAATTCTTTCGCTGAGCTCAAAATTGCACATTTCAAAAAATTATTTAACAATCCCAAAATGTTTAGCTTAGCTACAGATATTATAAGTATTTACTTTTACTAAAACAATTTTCTATTTCAATGCATTCTTATGGTATAACAAAACCCAGAAGCGCACCAAACCAGAAAAGCATACCCCTATCACTGAAGTCATAAGTATGAATAAGAATTGACAATATTTGCTAGAACGAGTGTGTTACTTTCTGTATTTTTTTCACAAAGGAACGTTTTCCGCAAATGTGTCTTTCTTACACCACTGCGTGATGCTTCTGGCATCACTATGAAAATAAAAATTCTTAAAATATTTTCTTTAAAAATTGTCAATAAAAAGGAATACTCAGCTCTAAATTACTTAAAAGCTGAGAATGTAAATAATTTATTTAATTAAACAACTATTTTAATTTTTATCTTGAGGTATGAGAATTTTTTCATCAAGTTCTTTAATCTCAAATCTAATATTGACATTCCCCTATACAAATAATCAACATCTAATCACATATTTCCATAATGCTGTTTGGAAATTTGTTTTTAATGGTGATGGCAATTATTTATTTCATAACCTATCATTCCCTAATGTTAGAAGGAATCTCTGCATACAGTAGCCATGGCACTAAAATGACCCCAGCTCACCTTCTGAGCCTGCCGAGATCTTTGTACGACAATCCCTACACAACCCTTCCATGTACATCCTGCCTGAACTGCTGACGTCAGAAATTACCAGGAGTGTGAAATATCTCTATCCTGTAAATACTTAAGTATTGGTTCTTTCTTTCTGCTGACTTTTTACTGCCTTCTTGCACAATGTACTATTCTGTGTAACAATTTTTACAGTTGCAGCATTCTTGCTGCTTTTATTGGCTCAATTATTTCTAGTGATAGGAGGTAATTTTTTTTACAGAAGTAAGTTTACACTTTAGCCACAAGTCAATCACGGGCATTATAAAATTCAGGTGTGTGCTCTTGAAAATATCAGTCTTCTATTCACCAAGTTATTGCTCAGCTAAAAAGAAATGAACAAAAGATGCCATACATCTAGTGATGATTAATTATACAAGTGTATTTGACTGCTCACATTGGCTGTTTTTTCACAATAGGAACACAGTTCAAGTCAGTTTATTGTGGTTTCGGTCCAAGCAGTTTTTCAGCTGTATGACTGCGATCTTTCTCTAGACAGTTAAAAGGAATTGAGTTAGCAAGCTGCTTATCTGAGATAACTTTTGTAGCAGTGGGAGGAAAGCGTAATGGTTGACCAGCAGGTCTTGCCTGTGTTTTCTGTGATGCCTGCGTGGACTTCCAAACAGTGAGAGGAAGGACTGTAACATATAATTCTGATCTCAGCAGCAAAGCACAAACCCTTCATTTCAGTTTCCCAGCAGAGGGAATATGAGAGATGTAGAATCCGTGCATAATCTCAGAGTTACTAATTTAACTTATGCATAAACATGAGTACTAAAATAAGACAGTCAGGCTGAAGGACGGTCTCCTCTAGGAATGTGAACTCAAGACTAACAACCAAATTGCAGGAGCATCTCCACCCTGAAGATATTTCATAATCAGAAACCAGTGCAAAAGCAAAATTGAACTTATTTTCATAGGATCCCACAATAATTCAGTTCGAAAGGGACAGCAGAGGTCTCTTGTCAAACCTCCTGCCGAAGGCAGTGTCAGCCACAGGACGAACACTCCCAGGCTTCAAGGGTCTTTCCTATTCCTCAATATTAATCAAGCATTCAATTTAACCTGCTTGCATGTATGTGTCTGGTGCCATCCAAGATGTCGCAGGGAACGAACCCCTCATGGCCTCCAGCTGGTAATCCCTGAAGAGCTGGATCTCCAAATGGCTCCAGTGACTTTCCTAAATGCCCAAGTAGTATCTGCAAGACTACAAGGTGTTGCACGTGGAGTCCAGCACTTCTAGGTGGGACAAGCTGGAACCACTTGGTCAGCAAAGCACATGCAGGAGGGGTGTGCACAGAGCATCAAGACTCTGCAAGGAGAACGAGTGTTCAGCAGGCATTTACAATCAAGAGACACCTGACTCCCTCCTTTGAAAGAGTAATAAACAGCCTAATGAATAAATAAATAAATGAAATATTCTTTGAAACAAGGTCCTGGGATTTTTTGCCAACAGAAGACTGATTTCTAATTGGCTAGAACAATTCCGTTTCTTCTGAGAGACACATAATATATCTGGATGCCTAAAAACTAGAAAGAGGATATGTTCTTATTCCTTGTTCCTTAATCCTTATGTATACCACTTAAACTATTATATCTCTTACTTACTACATCCAACGCACCGGACTTCCAATATCGCAAGTCGATACTTTCTTTACTGATTGTAATTGCCTTCCTCACACAAAGGAGCGAATACGCTTATTTAGATTCAATTCAATAAAGCCTTTATTAGCAATGAACTACTGTCTCAGCTCAGCAAATTCGTCCTTATCCACTTTCAGCATCTAACCACCACGTTTATGACATATATGCACTGTTTCCAGATAGATATTACTTGTACCTTTTAATATGATGATACTAGCAACTTCTGAAGCATCGGAAGCAGGCTCATTACATAAACAGAGATAGCAACGGAGAAAAAACCTGTACACGTCTTCAGTCTAACTTGCCATTCAACGAAGCAAAGTGCCAGCCCTGTCTCTATGCGCTACCACAGACGCCACAGAGAGAGGTGGGGCTTTTTTTCTGCATATGGATATTTTTGGATGACTATCATTTTGCAAATCTCAGACTTCAGTGTGCAAATGAGTCAGCATGCATGTTTGGAAAGAACTGTGAAGAATCAAGGAGAGACCAGAGGGATTTCATAAACCACTGGATGTCTCAAACAAAGAAATACATCAGCAGGAAAAGCAGTGGGAGAGCAGAAGCAGGCTATGACAACAGTTGAAAAGTCCCCTTGTCTGAACACAGTCTCCAGAGATTTTTGTCTCCAACACATATAAAGAGTTTATCTTCACATGACCAAATTCTAAGGCAGAAGGATCAGTCCTTTCGACAGGACAGTTACACTGATTTTTCTCACCACAGAAGTGATGGGGGAAAAGGCTGGCTACCTGGCATTAACTATAGGGAGAACCCGGGAAGACTGTTTTATTAAATAGCTAGTTCTGAACTTTGTGTGGAAATACTTTTCAAAGCAGTCGGCTACTAAAATTAAAATTAGGTGTTTTACTCCAAAGTATTACCTGGCCTCCCCCCCAAAAACTGAAAAATTTGAAAGCTTTCAAGAAAATTCTTGAAAATGTGTTTGCGAAATATTTGTCATTCTTAGTTAGAAAAATAAGTGCTAAAGGAAACATGAACATGTTCCTATGTTTCATAATTATTTAATAACTTAATTTCACATTTTTTTCATTTTTACAGTGGAAATGCTTTAGAAGTATAAGACAAGGTTCTAATTTGCCAAATCACAAGAAAATGACCTATTTATTTTTTATACCCCATGATTTGCCAAGTTTCCCGATAATCTCATTTAAAAAAAAAATAATCATGGATTTTCTAATGATCTCTGGTTAACTTTAAGTAGCAATCAGTAGTACTATGTATAAGAGGAACACAGTCAATTATATTTTCCTCAAAGAATATTTTATTTAAACATTTTATAACGTATTAGTAGACCTCATTTTTATGTCACTTTTCAATATCATTATTCAATTGCTAGAAAGTCAATTCTGATGTTTCCTTTTTGAAACCCTTACATTCAGTGAGCCAAAAAATAACGCATATTACACTGCATTTTTCCTAAAATTATGATAAAAAATATTTAGGAAAATTCACCAGCATTTGTGCACGTCTAGAAGGTAGAAGGTATGTAATTTCTTACAGTACCGTAATGCTAATATTTTCAATTTAATTTAATGTAAAGTAAATTATGGTTCATCTCTCTAATATCATTGTTTCACTTAATGGCCTTAATTCAGGCCTCATGTTCAGATTAGTAGCTTTGATTATTCTGTTTATATCAGCAACTGCTTCGGCTTACATAGAAAGGACTCAAGAGCTTGGGGAAATAAAAGTCTGTGATTCACTGGGCTTATCACGTTGGATTATTATAAATAGGGAAATGACGTCATCAGTATCAGAGTAAATGTACACATATTAAAATAGATAGCAGGTGTAAAAGATAAAGACTGCAGTCTAAAAAAAGTAATTTGCTTTGGACTACCTTTTTAAGATAAAATAACCTTAGAAGGTTGCTAATTTCTTGCTTTATTTTCCGTCAAGCTTCACAAGCTTGTGTGTTCAGAATTAAAGCATCTTTTTGAAGTTTTTTTCTGTTGACTATAATATCAAAATAAGAAAACCCATCTAAACATGTTGTATAATAGAAAATGCTTTTCTGCTTCTTTTTTGCCTAGTAGACAACTTATTTTTTTCTGTGCATCAACACCCACACACTTCTGTTCACTGCCTTCATTTTAATGGCTGCTTTACACCAAAACTTCAGGACTGAGTTTGATTGATAAACAGAACTAAAAAGTCCCAGAGGTCATTATTGATTTCTAGAAGAGAACTGCAAATGCATATGCCCTTGGTGGCTCTAAAATGTGACATTAAACAAGGCTGAGCATCCACAGAAGAGCTTTTTCAAGACTCTGCTTTAGCAAAGGACCACCCACAATTTTTAGAAAAAATATAACAGACCAGCTTGTAACCCACTGCTGCCTAGTAGTCGAAAAATTGCTGGTACATCACTAAAAAAAATGTGTTTTACATAGTGTTAGCTTAGCATTATAATTAACATTATAACTAAAAATATTGATAATGCCTGGTGAAAACCACTGGCAGAAGTCAGGAGCTCGCAGTCATTCTGTAGAAATTTTAATGTCCTGGGTATTGCTACTAATCCTCCGATCCTATTCTAACAAACAGTGCAGAATCAGTGGCTTCTTGCTCCTTGGAGTTGTAAACAACAGTCCATTTCTCACCAGTCTTTGGAGGTTATCAAACTACCATGTTCCTGTAACAATTACTAATTCCAACCCTCTAGATAATATTTCAGCAACTGCAAATCAGATTCACGTGTATATATCCGAACGAACTGGCACCATTGAAAAGTCAATCAGAACAGATCATTAAGGATGAGTACATTCTTTTAAAAATTGTATTAATTTCCTCTTAACAGAAGGCCTCCGTTATGTTGGTTTATTGCAATGGGATTATAAAATCATTTAGCAAATGGCATTACCTAGACACATGTAGGAGAACTTCTACTATGCAAGTAAATAATTTTCTTGACTGGTAAGTACAGCCTAGAAAGTAAAAAATGAACCTGTCTTTTGAAATGTCCATCAGAAGTGCTTGGACAATTTACAGTGGAATTCAAAGTCACATCTTTGTTGGAAACAACGGTTTAGCTTTATACTGAATATAATACATTAGGAGCCACCTGCATGAGGAGTGCAGTACCTCTAACAGGAAACAAAGGCTGAGACTATAAGGCTGGAATGCATGTAGCTGGAAAACAAAAAAATACCAGAAAGATATTTATCATTAATATGATTGTCTGATTTCTTTTGCCTTGTCTGCCTTTATGGGCTGCTGTATTGTAAAACATGTTATATAAACCACTTATTTGAACACTGACTTCCCTCTAATTGTAAGAAAAGTCTAAAGGAAGCTAGATGCTAATGTCTACAGGGCACATTTAAAGCAGAAAAGTCTTCAAGCCTCTCCAAAGTACAAAAGTAGATATAAGGATACACCCAGGATTTATCTTCTTTGTAAGAAAAAAATTGAAGAGTAGTGCATTCTCCCAGTGGTGTACTCTCAAGAGCAAAGAAATAGAACATAAACAGGAAAAGATTACAGACAGGAGGAGGTATTACCTGGCACAGGTAAAGGGCAACAGAAGAAATACGTTAAAAGCAAACAAGACATTTCGATTTCTAAAATTCAAGTACAACTCACTTGAAGCATGCACAAAACTATGACAGGTTTAATATGACTGCTACTTGCTAGACTAATAAAGCTGAATTTGAAAAATTGTGTATGCATAGATTTCGCAAAAGATATTGCACTATTGATGCAGTAGGAGCAGAAGGACAGTAACCTTCATTAAAACTAAGTTATATAGTCATCTGCAAAGCTTTTGGCTGCAACGCAATGTGTATTTTCTGCAAAAAAAATAATTCCGAGAGAGCACGACCTTTGTGAAGAATAGACTGGTATCCTGCAGAGCCAGGATCTGTGGTCAAGAATCAATACAGCCTTTTGGAGGTGTCTCGTTTGGTTTAATGGAGAGTGAGCAAAACAGCACAATGTGTGGTGTAAATCCATAACACTATTCAAATGTCATCTGAGGTGCCTTCAAGGTTAACAATCATTGCTATCAAATAAGCTGGCAGAATGGCAGGAAGCTTTCGTTCACTGAGAGGTCTAAGGTCTAATGTGGTAATTAAACCCAGAATACGAAATAAACTCTTCTCATACAGGGTACCAGTGTGCCGGAGAATCCTAATGAATAGTTAGTATTGCTGCTGCTAGTGGTAATGAAACCTTTACTTCTGTTCAGGCAGCTTTGCCTTCTGGTAAGCATCTGGTGTATTAAGTGCTTTCTCGTGTTTCTAGGCCCATTCCTTTTCAGTTTTCAAATAAAAATTCACTAAAATCAAAATATTTTTTTTCCACTTGTCACAACTCATATCTGAAAGAAGCACCTTCACTTTTCAAGCAGATCACAGTGTTTTAGAGGTTGTAACACCAATATAGAGAGAAACAGCTGGCACAGAAGATATCTTTTCAATCAACTTATGATCTCTTTTGTGTCTGAGTTTACAAATGTTGGGGTATTGTGACCCTACAGGCATGCACAGCCCTAAAGGCACATCAAGTGACTTCCCTACCCTGGAAATCCTATTGGTTGCTTATGGAAAGACTATGGAATAACTTAAAAGCTACTACTGTTTTTCATTTATTAAAATTTTACTGGAAATAAAACCCTCCAAACATCAAAAAAGCATACAGGCAGTTACATAAGGGAGTGAGAAGATTATGAACAGGTCTGCTTGGAGCATTCCATTCTGTAAAGCTGCTGGTCATAAAGAGGGCTATCTTCTCCCAAGGCAGGGGAAGCCAAAAACTGCTGGCTGCCCAGCAGATTTGCACAAACGCAACAGTTGGCATGAGCTACCTCTGCCCAAACTCCAAACATCACACTCAAGGGTTATGAGATATTTTGAAATGGCTGAAGTTTTAAGGACAAAGTCCCAGTGATTAGTCCTTTGCCGAGCCTTGTTTTACTGTCCATCATCTTTAAATGGATAAATCTGACTAGATTTCCAGACTGCCAAATGCATGGCTTTAACCTCTAGGACTGCCAAGATGCATCAGATATTATTTTTCAGAGCTGAGGCAGTGCTATTCAACAGTTAGGAAGACCCTCTGAAAGGATTTCTGAACCTGAGATTTGGCCTCATAGACCTAAAAATGCAAACTGTGCCCAGTCACAATTAGCTTAAAAGCTTCTGTGATTGAATAATTGAGTATATCCATACTGCAAACTAAAAGAAGGCACGGATAAAGCTCAAGGATGGGATCTCTCATCACTCATTTAATTGCTTAATTGTTAGTTCATTCCTGGCTGTGGTCACATACAGAGGACTTGATACGGCAATTGGTTTCAGTCACAAGACTGGTGGATATCAGGCCACAACCTAAAAAACATGCTGGAAAGGCAGCAAGCCAAGAGAAAAACAGAGCTTTCAGATTTCTGGTCTTTGGCCTATTAAACTGCGCTTGCCTTAGGTCCTAAACCAACTCAGTATTATTAATTATTTAATTCTTTGAGAATTTATTAATAATCAACAGGAAAAAAATTACATTATGCTGGACTAGACATTATATTTCCTTGAAGAAAGCAAAGTCTCAAAGTTGGAGAATGTTAAGCTTTTCGAGTAAATGATTTAATAGTCTCTTAACTGTGGAATATACAGAGCCGTAATTCTGACAAAAGGTGACTTATCTTTCTGGGACAGTTATCAAATTGCTTGTGCAGATTAAATACGTGCTCCAAACTGTATGCATACAAGTACTAACATCACAAAGTACTGCTGAAAATGTCCAAAATTATCCCTTGTGTAACTCTATTGAAGCTGAGGGAATTACACCTGGGAGACATTTATCACTTATAGGCAGATTTCAATCTCTGTGACAGCAGAACAAAGGCCCCCGGCAGCAGGAACTCTGCCAAGAGTTCTCATAGAGAGTGCAAGGCGTAGGCACAAGTCCCATTAATCGCTCAAGCCCAAAAAGAGAGTGAAATAGAATTTGTAAAAAAGTTTCGATGTACTGTCTCCTCCCTAGATGCCTAATTGAGATCGCTGTGTAATCTCAGGTGGGTTTGAAAGCTGCCCTCCTGATGGGTTTCAGAAACATTAGTGCAACCTACAATATTTCCATCAACTTGATAAATGCTAATACCATGCCTCAGATCAGATCAGCAACGTATTGAGGTGAGGTAGAGAAACAAATAATTGTTCAAGACATTAAATTGTCCCATATTTTTCCATACCGTTCCCCTCCTTGAGCCACCTCAGATAGGACACATTAAATAAAAAACGTTAAGCTAAAAAAATGCCAGGATGAGTAAAATAAAGAATATGTGAATTTGTTTCATAACAGATGTGCAATGAACTTGTGGCTTCCATCTGAAGATTTCTGATGATACCTGGTATTGAGCGATCATTAGGAAGTTAATAAACATAAAATGTGTACACATTCAGTATTTCTTCCATTGTATGAGAAGATACTATTTCAATGAGAGGAAATTATTTCCCAAACCAAATGATGCCTAAAAAAACAGATGGAAGTACGAAGACAGCAAGTATTACACTTCCTTTTGCCTTACTCTGCTCTTGTCTTAATAAAGAGATTGCTGCTGAGCACTGACACAGCCCGTCCCTCTTCTGATCTCCTTCACCTTCAAATTAGTACACTGACTGAAATTTTTAATGAGCCCTGGAGTAGAAAGGAGAAAGTGAAAGTCTACAGACATCCAGCTTCATCAAAAACAAGAGAGAAGAGAAAACAGACATTACACATTACCTTTTTTAGTAAGATAAATAAAGGAAACTAACAGCAAAATAAGTTACGTTTGGTTTTGGTTTTCTTTTTTTTTTTTTAAATATTCCTAGGAAAATATCATAAATGCAATTCAAAGGGGACACAGGCTAACAAAAAAAATGGTTAACAAACACAGTGTCTAATGTTTTGGGGTTTTTTTTCCTGTCTGTCTTAAACAGGAAGAAAGGAGTTGTTGTGTTCTCTTAAAGACATTTTTCATGAACTGATCCTTAGAAACTGAAATCTCTAGGGAGAATCCTAAGTGCCGTAAATCACTAAGTGCAAATCAGGTACTTGGATAGCTCTGTAAAAAGATAATTCACTATAGATTCAGTTATGTCATGAAGCCACAAATCATGAAGGGAATGTTTTTTATCTATCTGCCCATAGTTCCCAATACACTACATGGGGCCCAAATAGAGAAGTTCTTGCACCTGCAAGTTCCGAAGAAACCCAGCCTAACCCACTCCAAACACATATTTCTTGTAAATACCATGGGTTAATGGCCCTATTTTATTGAAAATCTTTGTCTATATATTCAGCAGCAGGAAAAAATCTTTTTTACATAGTAGTCACTATACAGAGTACTATAGACTACAGACTAATTTATTAGTCTCTATTATAGAACACACAGTTAACAGCAGCACACCTATTTTTTTCTAAAAAGGAATGCAAACAAAACATGACCTAGCATGCAAAAGAAATAAAAAATCAAAATCCTGTGAAAGGATCTCTTATCAAATAAATAAATAAACCGAAATCCTGTGGTACGTTAAGTCAAAATACTCTATAAAAGACTGCTCTTCTGAGAAAGAGACAGTTAAAGTCAATATGCTAAGGAGATCTATTCATTAGTGTGATGGAAGAGAAATTCGACTAAATAGTTGAAGCCTGCAGGTGATCATTTTAGTTAATGAAGTATGGAAGACTGTAAATAACCACATAGATTTGCACAAGTTAGGAGACTTGAGTGAGAAACATCAATTTCTGGTAAATGATCATTTATATCAGGAACAAAATGTCTCAGCCTTCTCGAAATGGGACATTTACCTATGAGTTTACATTAAGTTTACCAATAAACAGTATGTGTAAGTTTCAAAGAAAAGAGTATTTTGTGGAATTAAAAAGCAGTGTTATATCATATGATTGTTACACAAAACTTCAGTGGAAATTCAGATTTAAATATTTTTTCAAAGTGCCATAAAGAAGAACCTGAAATATTCAAATTTCATATTGATTTCTCTTCCATTTTTTTTACTAAAAAGCCGTTCATTGACATTGTTTGCAATGGGATTTTATTGCAATGAAATTTGTGTGCTCACTGAGGCCCTTTTCTCTATAGTTTTTTTGGTTCCTACATATCTAAACAGTGTGAAACACAGCAAATGAGGTTGGAATCAAACGCTTGTATCTTCCACACTTTATTAGGAAACCCGCATTTTTTCCTCAGGTCCTTTTAAGAATGCATTGTGCAAATATTCATACTGCGTTAACTTGAAGCACTGGATGTCCCAGAAGGACATACCAGTCACAGAACCTCTCAATTCTTCATTAACGAAAAGACCACTAATTCTGGTGTTCTGGATCCCACAGTCTTGCAAAACTACATGTATTTGAAAAAGTAATAGGTAACTTAGTAGAAAGTACAAGATAAAAACCATTTTGGGTAGAAAGAAATAATCTGGGCAGAACTGCCCACTTATTAGGAGATCATGCTGTCACATGCAAAACGTTCAACTAAAATCTGCAAATCGTACAAAACAGATCATCAGTGGGCATAAACATTTTCTCCTTGTTGAATTTTAAAAAAAGAAAAAGTGTTCCCTAAGGCAGTGGATAAGGGAGGGCTTTTTGGAAATAAACACCAATACTGGAAATGTAAGTTCCAAACATCCACTGTAAGCTATCGAAGCCCCTACTGTTCCTGTACTTTTTAAAAAAGAATGAATAAGAATATCACATATATAGCTATATATGAGTTTAGGTATTTAACTACAATGATTATTTTGTATTATCTCAGTGAATGTAGAACACTCACATTGTTAAAACAGCCATTAATATATCATGACTTATTTTAATAATATTCAGAGTAATCTAGGTAGGTCAGAAGACTCATATTGCTGTATCTTTGACAATTCAAACACAAAGATGATGCAGCACAGTGAGTCTTAGCGTTAGAGTCTCTAGGGTGCATATTTTAATAGATACCTAGTCTAAAACCACTTTGTTCTTTCTCTGCAGTGATAAAGGAAATACAAGATTTAATGTTTACATTTAAGCATGAAGATCTTAGATGCCTGATCTGTCTGTCAGAAATCTCTGTCTCCCTCGGCTATTATTAAGGAAGCCTAGGGCAAATAACCTGCTGGTTTAGGGACATCAAGAGTATTCTTAAAGCTAAGTGTGATGAAAATTGCTACTAAGACAATAAATACAGGAGAAAGGTAGGTAAATCAAGTCACATATTTTCAAGGCTTATTTCAAGGTATTTTGAACTCCAGTAACACTTACAATCTAGGGAGTCTCCCACACTGTTTTATCTTGGTGGATGATCCTGCATTCACAAGTGATTGAACCTTTTGCTTAGAAGTCCTACCATGACATGCTGTTACAGTTTCAAAATCTTTCAGGGAATTTTTCCCTCCCTTGCCAACACAGGGGAGTTTGGGAGCCAGGATGGGTGGCAGGGGGGCAGCTCAGTGCTCTGAGTTCCAGTTTGATGGCTTGGCGGCGGTGCCAGAGGTGAGAGATTTCTTCCGGTCGGTGCCACTTCTGCTCAGCAGCTGCTGTCGGCCGGAGCCAACACTCTTACTGGGTTGGTGGAGGCATCTTGGAGTAAGCTCCCTTGACTCGGCCCCCAACTCCATGCATCCTGTGCTGTCCTTCAGTGAGAGAGCGATCACCACTACCTGGATTTGCTGCCGACTCCCTGGGGGCCAACATCACCTGCAGAGGAGATGCTATCAACCTCCCCTCCTCCCCCCCTCCCCCCATCCCTATCAATGCTGTCGGACAAAAGGATGAGGAGAGAGCCCTGCTGCTACCTGGAGTGTAACATCGTGTCCTGCTGTCCTTAAATAAAACTGCACCAAAAGGAGCAAGGACAGAACTTAATTCATTTAAAGCTTTTGGCTATGATGTTGTTGTGTGTCCTGTTCTGGTTTTGGTTATATATACACACATTTGTAGCTAAGAACTGTTATTCTTCTCTATCCATTTTTTCCTGATTAAAATCTCTTAATTTAAAAGGTCGTGGTGGTTTCAAATATGCATTTTAGTTTTCCTTTAAACTGAAACACGTTTTACAAACATCATCTGCACATAGTAGTACAGAAAAGTGTAAACTGTATCAGAAAGTGGGATCTAGAAACTAGCGGGAAAAAATAAGTATTCAACCACAGGGGAAAGAAATTAGGGAGCTAGAATATTCTTCCCCAAACCAGAGCTTAGACAAAATTACTGTAATACTCAGCTATTACATTGACTGCTACAGCAACCAGCACTTCAGACTGAACATAAATATTATTCATCTCTTTCTATTTCTACTGTCAAGTAATCAATGCTTTGTTCTCTTTCCTCAATAAATAGGTTCATTTGGGTTGTAAGGCAGGGCAGACCAAATTGTGCCCTCCATCTAGCCTACACAGAAGGAAAGAATCCCAGACAGATCGCTCACATTATGCTTTTCCATCAGTACCACCTCAAGGCAGCCATCAATATACACACTCCTAGAGCCTGCTTCTGCTTCTCATGGCATGACTGAAACCTGTTGCTCTCATGCTCATCCATCAAATGTAGCAAGAGCGCAGTCACAGCCTTCTGGTGAGCCTTCACAGGAATTGCAGAAAATAAACAGATGAAGATGACACATGGGTGGGTGGTAATTAGTAGTAGCACTCTTGCTGCTTAAGTGGCTTACGCCAGAGAGAGCTCGGCTGGAACACTAGAGCTGAGGCAGGATTGGTAGGAATCGCAGGTCTGGAAGACCACCACTGCTTCACTCTCCAACTAAGCAAGGTTTAGCTGAAAAATCTGAGCCACAATCAATATAGAGGCCTACATTTTTGCAAAGTCACTGCTGAGGCCAAACCCATACTTTCAGTAATCTTGACTGTGCTTTGTACTTTATGTTATTACTATGCAGTTCATTTTTACTCAGGTGAACTACCACTCTTTCTCTCTATGATCTGGGTTGCTTCAAGGAGAACTGGAGCCTCACTATCTCCCTAATACATCACTGTATGCATAAAACATTAAAAAAGCAAACAGTGGGATTCAGGAGTGGGGGAGGCTTTCCCACTGATTTGATAGACTTAAAAGGTTAATCTTCGGCTACATCTTGTTCATTAGTCTAAATATACATTTAAAACATCAACGTGCTTAAAAGTACTTTGTCAGTACCCATTAAGAATGTGCATTGCATATTTCAGACATGTCTTGATAGTAATAGGCACTGAAAAGCAGGCACTGTTCATCTTTTTAATGACTGGTTTTTCCCTCTGAGTGCACTATGAAGCTATGATGCACCATAAAGTGACACTGGTATGCCCTGTGGACATGCAAGAGCAACCCATTCTGTGAAAATCAGGCAATTAAAAAGCATAATGTGTGAGCAGGACTTCAAAGCAGCTATTCTTTCAGGTCTTGATTTCAAGTCCTACTTCTTCCCACTGATATAAAGGAGATGAGGATGTCTAAGAAGACCCTTCTGATACTGGCCAGCTATACTGGAATGTGGACAGCTAAAAAGGTTATTCTTCTCTGACTGTAAGGTTATTCTTCCACCTCTGATACATGATATGCGTTTTCACATCATTCTGCTAATGCAGCTACACCGTGCAAGTAAATATCCTGCAGCAGATAGATTAATTGCATCTGCCAGTTAAGGACAAACCATGCCTACACTGCTAATCATCCCTGGGCCGCAGGCCACGCAGTGAATAACCTCCCTCTCCGTCGAACCTACAGTGCAATAGCCTGCAGTCCCGTCCCGCTCCCTCTTGCAGTGTCTTTGTGGCCATTAGACATAATTGTTTGATTTTTTTACAAGTTCTTTCAGTTTGAATACCTGAAATAACAGCAAGGCTGTCGTGCAATCTGTCAGCGCAGAGTGGTGTGTAAACAGCACGCTGCTAAGGGAACGAAGGATATGGCATCAGAACATATGGTGTGTTTGAAAGTACATGGCCTCTTGGGATAGTGTAGAGGACTACAGGGCAGAAGAAACCAGACTTTGCATGGTCCTGGCTGAGGAATGATTTGTCCTCAGAATGAAGCATCTCCTGAACTGCAGCTGGGTTCACCTTGGAGGGATGAAACACTTTGGTTTGCTTCACTGGAAAGCCTGGAAATTAACTGCTGTATCTACCACTTCATAAAAAACCCAGCTGATTTATTTGTCTTTGCCAACACATCCAAAGCGTCCTTTTCCACCAAAGCAGCAGGAACCAGTTGCGTAAGTATACAGCTGGCGTGCCAGCAGTCCTGTAAAACGTAAAGGTAGGAGTAGAGGGCTGCAGAGCTCACGGAACGGCCAGTGGCAGGGGAGTGGTGCTGCTGCAGTAAAGACTGTAGTCGCTGGTAATGATGGAAATGAGCTTTACCCAGCACCTCTGCTAACACTGCTCACATTGTTACTAAGGAAGTGCAGTTTCCTGTTGGTCTTAACCATGTCAGATGGGAGTGAGTGGATGTAAAGTACTGCCCCCTCAGGGTAGCTGCCCTACTGGGAAGTACGAGCATGAATACCAACAGTGAAGGTCCAGTACTGTTTATTTAAAAACATAATGACCTTGAAGGCAACACTGTGCCTCTAACAGAGATACAGCATACTTGTACAATGGGCAGTAACACATGAGCAGCTGATTTTCATCGTGGGGAACAAGAGGGTTGCGAGGCTTTAAGCATAGCACACTTTCTATACCATGCTATAAAAAAAAAAAACCCAAACTGGAATGCAAAATAACCATCATTCAATTTCAAATACTTAGAACTGAAAAGAGATTTTTTCCTCTCTCCCTGCCCTGTACACACGTGCTTGTACACACATGAGTAAGTAACATACCAGGATCGCATGGGCACTATGTGGGGCTCTGAGGACCCCTCTCAGCCAAGTGCTGTGTTACAGAAGAAAACCACTCTCCATCAGCGAAGGCCAGCGGTGACCACTGTGGGACAGACCACTCAGCAACTCTCCACAGAGGAGTCACAGAACACTTCAGGAACCCATGCTTTTACCCTTGTAGATATAGCCTACAAATCACAGCAGCTGAATAAATATGTGAAAGGAAAGCCCAGACTCCTGATGACTCGGGAGTGCTTGATGTATTTAGAGGTTCTCCCATTACTGAGTTAATCATTTACCAATAGACAAGCATACTGCTCACCAAGGAATTGCTGTTCACCAGAACTAAACACAGAGGATAACAGCTACCTAGTTACATTTTCACAGCTGTTTGCCACAGAGAGTTTAGGATAGAATTTAAAAAAACAAACAAACAAACAAAAACCCCGAACCAAACCCAAAAAGAGAAATACTCTTTCCACCAATAGCTTATGGTTAGCAAATGACTACTGCTTGTCCTTCACAAGATCATTTAATTTCAGTTTTGAAATACTTAATATCTTCCACTTTGTGCCAACCTTTTTTCTACCTTAGACTGTACTTGCTATTCCATAAACTGTACTTTAAGCTAACAAGAGCATCACAAGAAACTCTGCTAGTGCCTCTGGAAATTGTTTAAAACCCTGCAGATGAAAGGAGAGAAAACAAGAAGAAAAGTAGAATTAAAACTCATTTTTTAAAAGCCAGTGGTTGAAATAAATGCTTTAAATACTGTCTACGTATTTATAAAATGAAGCGGTCCATGCCTCACGGAAATACCCAACTGAAAAGTTCATATTTGTTATTTTTATTTTAATGAAGCATCTAAGAGGAAAAAATAATTAGTGCCAGAATCTTTGTAATTGATTGGATGCAGTTGAACAGTTAATAAAGTACTCGGGACTGTGTTCTTCGGTCTGGACTAGAAGATTTGGTATCTCAATATTATTAAGAGTTCATGCTATAATTACAGAGCATTACTGTACAGGAAATAGATCTCTGAACAGGAATTACTTTTTGTATCTGTAAACATTTTTTTTTAGATAAATGACAGTACAGATTTAGTTTAACTACAGGTTTTAGAGAATTTAGATTCATTCAGTAATATTTCAAGAACATGGCACTTTTCATGAAAACAACTGTTTAAATTCAGAGAGTAAGCCTGATAGCAAATGCACAGACATCCAGTTAAAAATCCTTTTTTTGATAAAGTATTAAGAAGAATGGGTAAATTAGTTAGTATAGATACATACAGATGCACTGCAACTGTGAATTTATATTTACTTCAATAAATAACATTGACGCCACAATGAGATACCATAATTTCTGAATAGTGAGTGGTAACCAAAGCAAACTGGAAAAGAAATACACAGGACTGAAACATAGCCCTAGATGACCATGAACTTAAGGCCTTTGAACCCACCGGCTGAATTCGTATCTGAAAAAGTTTTTTTCAGATATTTTCATATTCATTTATGTTTTTTTAATTTTCTTTCTCTGAGACATTTCCAAAGGAACCCTGGTAAGGAAACTGCATACCTATAAAGTGGCTCAAAAACCCAAGGCTTGTATTCACTTAGGATAAATAAAATATATTCTGTAACACAGCACATCTACAGGGTATGTGGATTACATAAAGCGTTAGTGACCTGAGTTTATCATTCACGTCTAATATACATTGTCTGTTAAAAAAAAAGGTTCTCCTCCCTCTCCCATCCTTACCCTCAAAACACAGTTGGAGCAACATTGTTGGTTCCACTTCTTGACAAGCATTGATTCTTCCAGGACAAATGTCCCCTACATTTGCAACTGGATGATGTTATTGCCGTAAGTCTCTTCTCAACATTTCATATAACACATTATTTAAAGCAAAGGCTGGATTTTTCTCTTGTGTTCAAGATGTCTGTAACACTTCAGGGAACATAAGAGCAAGTTACACTGCTAAACTAGGATGCAACAACTGAACTGACTTAGTTTGCTTTTACAAACTTTGATGAGATTTGCTCTACAGTTAAAACACTGCAGAAAGAGTTTGTTTTACCACTACTACCTGTATTTAACAGCAGTGAAGAAAAAAATGTCATCAGACCTTCAGCTTCTGAAGAGGTATGGATTAGACTGTTTCCTGCAAGTTTCTAGTTACACACACTGTGGGCTGCCAGCGTAGTCACCAGACAAAATAAGATTCGTTCTCCCGGGCCACACTTCTATAAATCTTATTCATGACAAGAGCAGCAAAGGCAACAAAGAACAGCCCAGGGAGACATACTAGGAAACAATAAAGATAGTATTAAAAAGCTTGCAAAAGGAGAATTATCCACTTTGAAGCAGCACAGCCTCTGTCGTGCTGCTTCCACCTTCCATTCAAAGGCAAATAAATTCTCTATGACTGCTCCTAATGGCCTCCACAGTTGTTCACTGAACTTGCCCCGAAATTACAGGGTAATAAAGGGACAACAACCCTTGACTGACTAAATGAGGAGGTGGATCCTCCCAGTAAAAGCTTGTTTTTTTTCTACGTTTCCTTTTCTTTTCCTCCTCTAGTCAAATAATATCTCACAACTACAACTAAACTGCTAATAATGTATCTTTATTTCACTTAAATCATTCCCTGAAGCATCACTCTGTTAAGGCTCCAGAGTCAGGTTATAGTTTGTTTGTTAAAAATCAGCAATGTAGTAATAACAACAACAAGCCTTACTTCAAGTAAAAATATCAAGGCACTTGGTGTTGCTATCTCTAGAACATGGTGCTGTCAAGTTTCTTTTTCTGGATTATTATTTTTTCTGTACAACACATAATTGTATTACTTTCAAATACCACTTTTCCTATTCATCCCTTACTAGCTTTTTAAATTTTCATCTTCCTCATAGGAGGCCACCTACATATATCCTGAAAATTTGAGAATTACATCTGTGAATACATCTGTCCTGACCTGCTTTCAGTTTGGCATTCCCACAAAGAGGACTGTAATCTAAATATAGTTGCTACGAACAGATGAGAATTTGCCTAGAAAACCACATTGCTATGGGTAAATTTCAGCCAAAAATAACTAATAGTCAGTCTTATTCTGTACTATTTTCACACATGCAAGCTTCTTTAAAGAAACTTGAGTGCAACAAAGATAGGGGGCCTGAGCCTCCTGAATTCTGAGGTCCAACATAATGTGACCTGTTTTTAACAGTACTGATGTCCACTGAGTTTCAACACCACTTATCTCAGTGCAATGAGCACCAGACAAAACCCAAAAGTTAGTCAAGACAATCACACAGCCTTTAATCTCACTGGACGTAATAATATTCTTACCTTAGCTGATTTAAACCATTTGTTCAAAAGTAGTGCAAGTCTTGTATAAAATGGTTATTATACAACCTTATATTTTTATTGCCTAACAATGCATAGGAGCTGATTTAGTGCAAATCAAAGACCAGCCAGACTTAAGCTAAACTCAGCAAAAGATGAATTTGAATAAATAAAGATTTAAAATCATTACAGGTTCCTCATATGAAAAAAGGAAATTCCTTATGCACACTCCTCCTTGACATGGAAAAATAATGGGGATGCCCACCTCTTCTCTCCAGGCATCCACTAGCTAGGAATTTTCTGGTTTATGAAGTTGACAGATTGACAGAAAATTCTGGAAAAGGAAAGACTAAGTAGTATCATTTGTAAAATGGCAAACAATCTCAGAAAACAAAGTAATTTCCAAAATTATTCTACTAAACAGTGCTGATGTTGGTTTTGATTTCATGTAGAAATCAACACATTGATGTTGATTTCATTTACCCATGCAGATCATTGACTTTACCACATCCTCTGCACATAAATGGGAAGTAAAAATTAGATACATACATCCAATCTAATAACTTTTGTGGAGTTTTTTTTCTAATTAGTCAGTATTTTCTATGCTTTCTACAATCAATATTTTATTTCCAGTTCTCCTTTCTGAAAGTAAAAACTAGAGCTGTTCAAAGTTGGGAGGGGAAGATTTTCACACATTCATGCTTCCTTTCACCTAGACACCTCAATTCAAGGAATTTACAAAGTTATTTCATTAAACTGGCACATGAACCATAATCCATTTCTTCTATATTCATCAACTATCTGATGTATGTTGTAAAAATAATTTGATGAGAGCAAGCTCATTCAATTTCTTTTTACATTTTTTTTGAGTTTCTAATTGTTTTGTTTGAAAATACCAGTGACAACTTTTTGCACGAGTAACATGCTTTGTTTTATCAACATGATGAGGAAACTGAAGTTTCATGCGAAGTAATTTTTTTCATTGATAGATGTCAATCAGCTTCATCACATTAAATCGGAGTATGGGTCTCTCTTTTCTCAGCGAGTTGTGAAACAGAGTCTCTGGCAGATTTTATAGACAGAATAGTATGAGCTTTCTAATTTACAGTTCTTTTCTGATGGATTTGTAACTGTTTATCATACATCAATGTTTTCAAAACTCCTTGCAATTATAACGTCATTTCCATCCTACTTTCTATCACATGAAATCAAATGCACTAAGATAAAAATACTGCCCTACATTTTACACACTTTCCTCTTACAAAATGTTGTTAAGATGTATAGGTTGGATTATACATACTGGCTGATCTTGTTTTACTGACTGTAGAACAGAGTATCGTAAAATGTACAGACAGTGGTTATTAAGATACTGTGACAAGCTGTATGTACATAGCAAAATTAAAAAGAAAAGAACAAACAAACAAACGCAGAAACATGACGATGACTAGATGACATTTTTGAGCCAGTAGTGAGCAAATGCCCAGACTGATGCTCTATGTTGCTGGAGGCAGTTTTTCATGTCCTGACTGCTTATAATTAGAGAGTCCTATGACATCTTTTTTTAAGGAATTCAGGGAAATAAGGTCCAACGTCTTGGAGAGATTCCAGTGCTGGCAATTACATTATACCCTGAAATTTTTCCCCTTAAATTGCAACTGGGGGAAAAGTTCACCTTCTTTTTAAGAGTTACAAGGAAAAAAATCAAATCCCAGCGTTCTTATGTTGCTGATGGGAAGGGATGTAGTGTTTTTAATTCAAAAACGATTGTGTGAAGTGCCTGCAATTGCACTTTGAGGCAGTGTAGGGCAAATGTGAGGCATTGTTTTTAATCAAAAAGAGAAACCTTCCCTCCTCTTCCCCCCCCCATAACATAGCTGTATTATTCACTTTCTTTCAAAATCAGCAGAAATAAATAAGGTTTTGCAAACTCTTCACAAAAATAATTTACCCATTCTAGGTCTGGTGATTCCCCCAGAAGATCTTTTATGATATTATATTGGTTAGAATATTTCCAAGCTCTTAGAAAAGGTATATTCCTAGGGTTCAGACTGTGCAGTCTTCACAGATATAAATATAGTGAGAATGCTGTGGACAGTTGTCAGAGACTGATTTCTTGCTACTCAAATGGTTTGCCTGAAATAATTTGGTTTTGAATGTTAAGACTGCAGCAGAAGCAGTGTTCTTCAGCACCTTATCTCACTCTCACAAGCAGCCTGGCTGTGTTTTGCTGCCCAGACAGGTCATGCTGCAATTCTGCTGGTATGGAGAGCAGGGGCAGAACTACGTCTTGGACTCACCTGAGACCCCAGAGCCTTCCTAAGCCAAACTTGGTTCCAGACCCTTCCAGAAGGAGCACTATCCAAGTTCACCAGGAATCCCTCTCCCTTAGGATCTCAATCCATAAATAACACTCGTAAGATAGTGTTAGGCGACATCCTGCCATCCTGGGACGAGAAGAAGAGCACCTGAAGCACAGGTGATGTCCTTGGACTTTCCTACCTTTCTCCATTTCTTCCTTTTTCTTTCTTTCTTTCTTTTCCCTGACCACAGATTTACCAAGCCAATCACAATTTGATTTCCAAGACTGCCTGTACAAATGAATTCCTTTTTGGACCGATCGTTTGGCACCATTTGGCCTTTCTTTAGGTCCATAAATTGTACAGGAAGAGCCATGGTTTTACCCCAGCGGCCCCTGGACTGTCATGGCTGGGTCACGACAATTGTCACTCTAAAAGAGTTGGCAAAACTAAATTTGAGTAGCAGCTAGAAATCTTCTGTCATCTTTTTTTTGTTTTAATCTTTTCAGGCTACTGTATCCAGTGGCCATTTTGCTGTATTACTTTTATCATGTCAACACTTTTGCCGAAACACCTTTTGCTCTCTGCCAACCTGGATCTCTGATACAATTCTTTATAAACTAGGGAGACCAAAAAAGTGTGTGAAATCACAATGCACCACTTTGAGCAGCAGACACTTAATGTTTTCAGGTAAAAAATAGGGAATTTTCCTTGAGGAATATAATGAAAAAGGAGAAAGGATTTGGAAGGCAGAGCCATACTACAGTCTGGAGTTCAGAGTCAAGGGATCTCTTCTACAGTAAATTTTAACGGTACTTAAGAAATGATCCACCTTGTCTACAGTAAGGAAGGAACCTGATCAGTTTTCACCCTCAATAACTCTGGTACCTTCTAGTGTGCCAGATGGTACTACCCCAAATCCCAGAATTAGAAAAAGATCATGTGTCCTTTCTTTATAAATGTATTAGTAATGAAAAACCTCAAAGTCACTTTGCATCCTCTTGGAGTGGAAGTGTAAGGGTAGCAGGGAAAGTCCTACCTTGCTATAAGAGATACTGCTCCTAGAATCAGCAGAAAATCACTGCAAAGTACAAAAGTCCACAGATAAAAACTCTTACTTTGTCACCTCTAGTTAGCTATTTCTGTCCTGAATTATTTTTAATGGGTACAACTCCCACCTTTTTGCTTTTTGTGTATGTCTCAGTGTTATTTGAGGGCTATAAGGATATAAAAGTTGTCTGGGTTGTCTCCAGCATTCGAGAAAATAACAAACGCATTTTTAAAGCAGAACAATCTGAAGCTTGTTATTCTAGAGGCAAATTGTTAACCTTTTCACTAGGTAATGGTCCTTGGACCTGAAGAAAAGAATAGGATGTGGATCACAGTTCCTTTCATTTTCTCCTTTTATTCTTCAGAGATTCAATGCACCTCAGATTAAACGGCAGTTCTCTCTTTGCCATCAAGTTTTCCAAAAATAGAGTCTAGGGTTTAAATATCATTTACATCACAGTCAAAAGAATAATCACATAAATAGGAATTTATGAATAATTAATCACAACTGCTATTACATTAGCACAATACTATTTTTAATTTATTTGGACCACAATGCCACCTTTAAAACCAGGCAAGGGGCAACTAGCAATTAAATTAGCACATTGATTAACTGATGAGTCATTGTATAGGCATACAGAGATTGATTGATTTATTGATTGATTCATGAATCTTTTCACTGTGATCACGCCACAGAATACCTGAACAAAAATGAAAATGTTGTTTTACAGAATCCTCAACCATAAAACCACGATAAAAGTCTCACAAACACAGAGAAGTATTGTTAATGCTATTTTCACTGAAAGGGAATTATTTTGCTCTCAACAAAAGAAGGGATGAAATCTAAACCCTTTTTCAGCTGCCATAATCTGCTGAACGCTTACAATTCAAGCAGGAGAAAAGAGCTCTGCTGAAGTGCTCCAGTAATGATACTTCCGCCTGAAGAGTAACTGAAACTTTCAAAACACTCAAAATGTGCCCATTTTTACATTCCTGATTGTGAAAGAAAACTTCTGAAAATGTCAGATAAGACACACACATTAGTTTTGTGCCTTTTTTCCCTGTTTCCCTACCCAGGTGCCTACTAATTCGTACAGCTCCATGGAAACAGAACAACTGTCTAAAAACATAGGCAAAGACTGAGGAACACTTACAAAAAGGGAATCTTAAGACAAAGCTTTTGTGTTTCTTTCAGGTAGTAGCAGATGAAACTGATATTTAAAATGTATTTAAAGGAAGAAAAAGATATAAGTATGGACCTTCATTTTTTTCTGTGACAAATTAGGTTGGTATTTCAAAATTTCTGAAAACTAAGGCGATAGGAATTTTTGGAAAAAACTATTTCTCACGTGTTTTGCAGAACAGAAGTTTTCCAGATATTGCATACAGATACAGAAAAATTTATATGACTTACAATCTCATTTCTATTCCCAAAATATTCAGATAGGGGTATTATGAAACAGAAATTTTTACTACCAATATTTATCAAACTCTATATAAATTTTATACTCTAAATTGTTATTAAAGATAGAATGTATTTTTATTGTACAGTTTAGATTTTAGCAACTACCTTTATTTTGTTCCAATATGCAAACTGATTAAGACAATTCTTAATACCGAAACAGCTGTAGACACAACAAAAAGTGTTCTAGCAAAAAGAACTTCTGTTATGAAGGAGGGGATGGGGACATGTTTATTTAGTCATCAGATCAAAACAAGAACATTAATTAATACCGACAGCTTCTAGGTCCTTCCTTCTAATGTGTAATTGGAAACCTTCAACCATACATGTCTTCAAAAATAAGAAATTCTTTCAAATTCATGCAATGTGTTTTGCTCCAATACCTACATCTGTGCCTGGGGATCAAGCAACAGTCATACGACTTAAGTGAAGTGTTAGCAGAGAGGTATTCAGGACGTTTCCACTGTTCCCAACAAGGAGGAAGGCAATGTTTTACAGACAGCAATTAGATCTTCATGGGTCAGTCTGGAGACACTTGTCTAGATCTACTTTTTATACGGATACCTGAGGGCCATCATGCTTTCCAACTGAGAATTTCAGTCACAGAATCAAACAGAGATTGGTTGAGGTTGGAAGGGACCTCTGGAGGTCATCTTACCCAACCTCAGCTGTGTTTTCAAGACAGTTTCTCAGACAGGTTCTGCTTTAGTTAAATAACTTGGAAACGGAGGGGCTGTTGCCAACAGTTTCTCAGACGACTAGGATAGGCCCTGAGCAGCTCCAGGGAAGGATACTGCCAGAACAGGAGTTTCAGGGCAGAACAAACCCAAGCCACTTCCCTGCCCAAAGGCTGGCATCAGGCAGGCATGGACATGGTGACTTGCCAGCTCGCTGCCTTCTACAAAGGCCCACCTACCTCTGAGGCAGGGTGATTAAAAAAATGCAGAGCAAAGCAGATGCAGCAGGCAACAAAGCAGCCAAACGGAAGAACTAAATCTGTGAATAAAAAGCACATCTCCTTGCCAAACTGTGCATTAGGAACAGTATTTTGACACAATTCTATTTATTTCACAAAGGAACTACAAAGAAGGATTCAACCTCATTGTCATAGGCTCCTCTAACACAAAGGATCCTCGAGATTGTAATTATTAGCTAACTTCTCACATCAAGAAAGGGAAATGCTGGTAGGGATATGGAATTTATTTTTAAGATAAAACTGTGAATAGGTTTGTCTGATGAACCATAAAAGAGCAGATGTAAGCATGTTTAACAAACTCCAAAACGGACACAGCAATTTTAAGTAAGATTAAAAGTGGATCAAACTAGCATCTAGCGGTTTCTGAGAAAATGAGAAGCTGATTTTAAAAATAACGTTAAACCTTTGTTGGATTAGCAGTTATCAAAGGCTCCAGTAGAAAAGCATCAGCGAAACTGATGAAGTGACCAGCAGCCTGCCTGTGATAATTTTAAAAGTTTTCTGTGAAATGATCAATGCTAGTAAAAATGGAAGTGACCTACAACTTGCACTTAAAAGCTCAGAAATCATGTTTCACAAATACAGCCTCAGTCAGTCATCTGGATACAAAATTGAGCTTGCCATAACACTTTAACAGATTTTATGTATGTAAGATATCTATTCATAATATAGTGACACTCAAAGGAAGAGACATGAGGCTGTTCCAACTCTTGGTTTTGGGTTGTTGTTTTTTTTCTTTTGCCAGAGGAAGAGCTTCATTGAATTAAAGCCAGAATAAAAGGCTGTAGAGAACAGGGCTGGGATTCCCAACAGTTACTCCAAATTGGCTAGACATGTTAGACCTCTGGGGCACAAGGCTTACTCCAAAATCTTGCCAATACTATGCAGATCCGGCACAACCCTTGTAATATACGCATCAGTGTAAGCAGTTAATTTGAGCTGGCCAAAGCCCAAGCAGGAGAATGAAGCTACTGTTAGGCAAGAGAAATGAATGCAAAGGCAGTACTGACAGATTCAGTGCAGTAGATCAGCTACCAGCCTACGTGCATTTAAAGAATTAAACAAAGGCTTACAGAGTGACTTGTTACGTTTAGCCTGGTTATTACACCTAGACATAGCTAAAGTATGGTAGCTTCATTAGAAGAAACATTTTAAAATTGTGAGAGGCTACTTATGCATCTTCAAACTGAATGGAAATATTAATGTTTTTCAAGGTAGTCATCCACATTAACTTTATGCTCACAAAATGAACACTGAGGTGGTACAAAACGGTTATATCCAGTAGATCCTCGGAGAAATGATCTTACTTGTGCATGTTTGGATTTGCCATACTTACACCAATTTCTGCACGGACTGAGAGAGAAATCACTTCTTTTAGGAGCAGAGAAAATGATTTCCTGAAGAGAAGTCTAGCAGGTGCTTCTGTTTTAGCTTTCCAGGTTTTGAGACCTTTCTAGAGCTGAACAAATGTACTAGAGAAGACAGCACAAGAATGAAAAAGAGCATTAGAAGGGAATGCTTCATTATCACTACCAGTGGTCAGCTGGTCAAGGGAGGTGATTCTCCCCCTCTACTCCGCTCTAGTGAGACTCTACCCAGAGTACTGTGTACAGTACTGGAATCCTCAACATAAGAAGGATACGGAACTGTTAGAATGGGTCCAGAGGAGGACCACGAAGAGGATCAGAGGGTTGGAGCACCTCTGCTATGAGGACAGGCTGAGAGAGTTGGGGTTGTTCAGCCTGAAGAAAAGGCTCCAGGGAGACCTCACAGTGGCCTTCCAGTACCTGGAGGGGCTACAGGAACAGTCCTGGAGGGACTTTTTACAGGGCAAGTAGTGATAGGATGAGGTAGAATGGCTTTAAATTGGAAGGAGGGAGATTTAGATTAGACATTAGGAAGAAATTCTTCACACTGAGGGTGGTGAGACACTGGTTGCCCAGGGAAGCTGTGGATGTCCCCTCCCTGTAAGTGTTCAAGGCCAGGCTGGATGGGGCCTTGAGCAGCCTTATCAAGGGGAAGGTGTCACTGGTTGGAACTGGATGATCTTTAAGGTCCCTTCCAACTCAGATCATTCTATGATTACCATAATAATCTGGATTTGAGAGGGGTTTTTTCCTGTTTTTTCGCCCTTTGTTTTTGTTTTTTTTTAGAGGATAAAACTCAACACAAGGTGGTTCTAACAACTGTGTTACTAAACTGCTTTCAGTATCTCAGTTGGAAGAAGCTTGGGACCAGGGTAAGCTTCATTCCCTTTCAAGAACTTCTAGAGTTAGGAATCTCAGAAGCAACTTAACAGATGGTTTGAAATTTTGCAGTGTTGCAGGAATATAACAGCCTGGAGTTCAAGTATGGTAATGCTAAAGTCTTAACCCTTCAATAGTAACCCTGTGGCACAACCATAAACACTGCCTTAAGTAGGAGAATAAATAATTCGTTGTTGAAAGGAACACTTGTTCTCCAGAAGACATCACTACTTGTCTCAACAAACAGAATTGAAAATTCTTTCAAAACAAATGCAAGTTTCCTGCAAAGTACATATGAAACAAATAAACAACAACAAAAAAGCACTAAACCCCCCACAACACTAATAGATTTGTTAGTAAATGGCTGAAAACATGCTTGGAAAACACAGTCACTCTGAAATGTACTATGAGTAACACAATCAAACATTTCCAGCTGTGACAGGAGAGTATAGTAGGGATATCTACACAAACTACTCAATCCACTCAGACTCCCTGAAGTGCCTTAAAATTTGGCTTTCATTGCATTGATATGGAAATCAGTTTTCTGGCTTTCCAGAAATACTGAGCCAACATTCAAGATCATTCTTGGCATATCATGCTAAAGACTCATTTTCTCAAAGGCCTTTCCTTTTTAATTGCTATGGATATATTTTCTATCTCCTGCTTTTACAGTATTATCCACGCTTATCAAAAAGTTCTTCTGGAAACAGGAAAGAAATTGATTATTAACAACATAATATTGTCTGTCTTCTCTAAGGGCTTACCATGCTATAAATTGTAAGATTTGGATGCAAACTTGTGGTGCTTCATCACATATCAAGAGAAAGCTTAAAATAAAGCAGCTCTGAACATACAGAACTGTTACCTAGGAGTAGGCGAGCAGCAGCTCTGTCTATGGATATGGGTACTGCCTGAATGCAGTAAAAAAGTCTACGCGAACACAGTCAAATTTTGAACTTGTATTATGATTTAAAAATTGATGATGACTTAGCCCTTTCAAAAGCCACATCCAAACTTTACAATAAATGTATTTTTCTGTTGAGTGAAATGCTAGCAGAAAATAGGTTGTGATGATACAGACTGTGTATTATTAAAAGATTTTTCTGTATTTGAGAGCAAAGTTACTAAACACTAATTTACACAAGTTTTAAGATACCTTTGTCTATCTGTTCATCCCTATGCTACCTTAAAATCAATAGAGAGAAATTTCTCCATAGTATCAATAATTCTGAGTAATGCAAGTTGACTAATTGCTCAAGACAGAACTGATGCAAGAAGAGTGATCTAGATCTTTCCACAACATGGCTCACAAAATACACATGAACAGAATTGCTACATTTACAGAGTGACTGAGAAAGGTAAGCATTTCACAGAAACTGTTGAAGGCTGTCTATGTCAAAAATTATGTCATGTCCTAGGGTTTCAGGGCCCAGTTTAGAGTCTGATTATCGAGTGTGCAAGGCATGCACTGGGCATTCAGAATCAAAGCAGGACTTTACAAGAGATATTAGTTAGACTTGAAGTCTAAGAACAAAATTACAAATCATCAGTCTATTGATGACTTTGGCAGAGATCAGGTCTTTATATGCACATATCAGATTAAAGTGTTTAATCAAACCTGTTCATTGTTCAATTAAAGCAATCTACTCAACAAGCTCATAATAGACTGTCAGACACTTATTGGTGTACCTCAGGTCAGAAAGAATTTCAGGGAAATCCTCCAGGTTGAAAAAATATTAAATTTAACACCAGGATGCATTTTTCTTTTCTATATAAAGGACATTAAGGAAAAATCTACTTCTAACTTAGACTCTTACTGGTGTTTATCCACAATGTCACTCTCTACTGTGAAGCTATTACATCTCAATGAGAAGCTTTGAAAGAAATTGATATTTCAGTGAAGTTTTACATCAGTGTATGTGGTTTATTACAAAGTGAAATGTGCTCTTTTGCATTTAAATGGGAAAGGAGATGAAAACATTAAATTGTAGTTCATTACAAATAAACATAAGATTGTCCATTCATTACACTCTCTCCCCCTGACTCAGCTGGTGAGCAACCAAATCACTAATAAAAGCTGGGTATATGTGAAAACCTCATATCTTGATGCCATTTGATAGGTTTGTGCCTTTACTACACTTACAGAAAGATGTTGATTTGCATCCTGCAGAGTAACTAATATTCTGTAGCTAATTGTGTGCACTGCCATGACAGAACATCTAAAGAAGAACATTACTGCATACATCTCAGAGGGAACAGGAAGATACTTCATTTATAGCCACCCATCTGTCTAGTCACAGCAGAATTACATACAAGCACAATGCACCAATTGGTATGTCCTTAAGGAACAGCTCTCCCAGCACAACAGCCTGGCTGTCTGTGCAACCTGATACACATACCAGTTTGTTCTGTTACAAGAGTCTGTACATTGCATGCTTGATGACAAGCACAGAAATCTGAATGAGAGAATTAAAGGGGAGAAGACTAACACAAAGCTTAATATCAACATGAGGAGTAGCAATTACATTTTAATTTTTCCCCAGTACAGTATTCACATTGATGATGTCTCCCAGTGGGACGCTGCCTCGTAAGTGAAAAATACTAAAGTTTTCATCTTGAACAGGTGTTGCCCGAATGTAGCTGACCAGAGATGAATATTCTGCTGGAGCACAGTAAGTTTCTTTGCAGACTTAGATGACTGACAGATTTTTAACAGCAATTAAGTGTTGAGAATATTGATAAATTATAATTCACCATAAATATGAAAGTAAAGGGAAGTAATTTTCACAGAGACTTCTCAGTGGCACACTCAATAAATGCATCTTTTTTTAAAGAGTCAGAGAAATTACTCTTATGTGTAAGCAAGGGACTCCACAGGGCATCCTTTCACTACATTGCAGATCACTGAGATCTGAAGGTAATGCTGACCAAGCTCCTGTGTCTGCACAAGGCAGCTCAGCATGATGCACATGTCTGAACAAAAATGTTAAGTTACACCTAAGACAGAACAGTTCTCAGCAGGACTACAGTTTGGATATGGCATCATACAAATGCAATTGCATTTCTTGTCGATTACTTAATTCTTAAGTTATATTCTATGATTTCAGAGATGGTGTGAGATGCTGCCAGCTTCAGCGTTTCTGCAGTGGCTACCATTATGCAGTACAGTTGTACAGTGCTGTCAATGCAAGATTAGATTAGCCTTGGAAAAATGTCTTTATTGCACTTTCAGATAATTTGTACTCTGAGCAACTGCCTTTCCACCAATTAAAAAAATAAGTTTGTTCTGTGCTATCCTTTGGTGTATTTGCAAGTATAGATGTGTTTGTGGGAGGCATTTTCATGTTCATGTTACTGGCAATAAGAGTCTGATCAATTCCTTTCAGCCTATATGGATTCCTACTTCATACAGTTTTAATCTACTCTGTCTCTTCTGGCTGTTCAATCCAGACCAGACTTCATCTATTTCTTTATGAAAAACAACCACAATTTCATTTAAATATTATTACTCACATGATGTTAGTCACTAGAACAGCTTAACCACAATATGCATGGCCAGAAGACAAAGCCCTCATTTTTGCTCACATTTCTGATATTTCCATGACTTTTAAGGAGTTACGGCAGAGATTAACCAGTTATATCTTAAGGTTATATCTTAAGGTGAGCGTCAACGACTTCTGCATAGAGAAAAAAGTTCCATTCGGTTTGGAAATCCATGTCTTTCTTAGTTAAAACTAGAAGCAAGACACTAAGGCAGGCTTTTGGTCTCCTGCCATCAGGAGGCACATTCGAGTCTTGTGGACATCCCAGTACAAGAGCAAAGAAGACCCCGAAAAGAGGTTTATGAAGATGAAAAGCAAAGCGAAGGGGTTTAAATATCACTGTGATAATCACAGTATCTCTGTATCATAAGGTTGGAAAAGACCTTTGAGATCATCGAGTCCAACCTATGACCCAACACCTACACCTACTCCTACTCGTCGACTACACCATGTCACTAAGTGCCTCATCCAATCTCTTCTTAAACACCTCCGGGGATGGTGACTCCACCACCTCCCCGGGCAGCACATTCCAATGGCCAATCACCCTCTCAGTGAAGAAATTCTTCCTAATGTCAAGCCTAAACCTCCCCTGGCGAAGCTTGAGACCGTGTCCTCTTGTTCTGTCACCGGTCGCCTGAGAGAAGAGACCAACCCCTGCCTGACTACAACCTCCCTTTAGGTAGTTGTAGAGAGCAATAAGGTCTCCCCTGAGCCTCCTCTTCTCCAGGCTAAACAATCCCAGCTCCCTCAGCCGCTCCTCATAGGGCTTGTGCTTCAGACCCTTCACCATCCTCGTCGCTCTCCTCTGGACACACATATGGATGCCTACATGGAGATGCTTGCCTTGGTGAACGAATAAATGCCATCAGTGCAGGAAAGAGAGGTTAGAAATGAGGAATTGCTGTCCTTCTGCAGGATAAAAAAATGGTGAGTTAGAAAGATGTCACGTGAGTGCCCCAATGCTATGGAGTAGGGAAGGAGGAATGGAGTAAATGAATGCAAGGAGTTCCAGCTGCAGGCAGTGAGCTTTAACCTGCTTCAGAAAAGTTATGAGCCAAGCTATGAAATGTGGGACACTCTAGAAACATTTTGTATAAAATGTTGTATAACTGGGCCACTAAGATTTAATATCTCTGCACCACAAGTCATTATAAGCACATACAGAAAAATCAATCACGGAAAAAGCCCTGCACAACAGTGAATATATTTTGCACTAATTCAAAATATTTTGGCAATTAAAGTAGAGGTTTGTATATGTCTAAAAAATGTAAGGAAGTATGTTCCCAGCAATAGTGAAGCATATGTGAGAGGTCATTTTTTCAAGTACAGAATGTCTTACTTTTAGATCATGCTACTGCAGCAACAAAACCAATTAGTGACACAGCAGCAAGACTGGAATCATCTGTTTAAAAAAAAAAGAAGACTGGTCAGACAAAACCACATAACGTAAAACAAACAAAAAAAAGGACAAATCTCTAAAGGCCTCTGGAGCAGAAACTGAGAGACATAGTTAATTGCTTAAATATATCATAGACATACTCTTAATCTAGGCAAACATGTGTGCTAGTTCATATCAATTTATATTCATATTCATTGGCAATCTTTGTGTTCTTTCTCTGGCATACAAGCTACAGCATTTCCCAGACATATCTGCCAATTAGGAAGGGGTCAGCTTTCCAGGTTATGTTAAACTTAAATCTTGCTAAGATTAAAAAATATAAAGTTACTGTGTCAACTCAAATTGTTGACAGCAAGGTATGCACTTACCCAGCATTCATGTCTAAGGATAATTCAGCTGTGGCATGTTACTAGCTGTTTCTGAAGCTCAGTGTAGAAACAGGAGGTAACTTCCCAGAAGGGTAAAAGGTTTACAAAATATTTTTTGAAATACCAAATATTCCATCTATGGCATCTTGTCACCTATCTAACAGTTTAAAGAACTGTCATTTTAAGCAGCTTCCTCAAGGAAAGAGAATTTTAGAAGTTTTCATAAAATCCCAGATAGAATCAGTTCCAAACTTCAGTAGGGAGATATTTGTCTGGAACAATGTATTTCAAAGTGCACCCTCTCTGCAAAAACTTTATTTAAAGCAGCCACACTGACATTTTGAGCATTACTGAAAGACTGGCAGGCAAGAAAAAAATAATGTGTAATACTTCAATAAAATTGAATTTATTTTTAATATTTTTGTATATTTTATTTGCAGAAATTACAGAGGTCGGAAAGAAACATCTAGTGGTACTGCTGAAGTACAATAACGAAAATATAAGTGTCAACCTATTTGCTCTAGAAAAAGTAAAGCAAAAAAAAATAAAAAGAGCACACTGAAACAGTGCTGACCCCACACTTTGATTTTCAAATCATGACATTAGCAAACTGAATGATAGATTTTTAAAATATTTATTCTGATGGGATAACATTTCATTTTAGATGTCATGCTGTCTGTCCCGGCAGATGATTCAAAATGATGCTTCATTTGATGGTTGAAGTAGCCTCACTAACATAACAAGACACAGAAGAGTAGGTCTAACTGTTGCAGGGCTCTTTGGGGGTATTTTAAATCTGTGAAAGCAAACCAGACAGATTGATGATTGACCCAAGAACTGTGTCACTGTCAGCTATCATCACTAGTAATTGTGATATACTACGAAATTTTCCTGAGTCATGTTGTGTAGATATTCTAATCCAAATTTTATTTTAGAGACAAACCAGGAGGCATGCTCTTAATGACATAGTAGCAGTAAAAGAACTCACTGCAGTTTCTCCTATTCACGGTTTTCTGCACCCACTAGGCCCAATCCTACTACTGATAACTGTCAAAGAGAACCACAGGTCATTATCTAATTAATCCCCTAAACCTGAAGACAGACATTCAGTAACACAGTGCAAATATTATCAGAAATTCAGAACTTTTCTTTATGCCACAGAGTCCTAAAGCAAGAACTTTATGGGATACACAGTCACTAAGAATAAAAACACTGTATGATTAGTAAGTGGAAGAAGGCAAAATATTCAGTGTTTGAAGGTGGTAAGGCAATTTGATTGCAGATATTAACAATTTGTAGGAGATAACAGAGTTTGGGGGAAGAGGAAAGTCGGTGATTGCCTTTCCATGTCCCTTTCAGCTGAGGAGCTTCTGTTTTTCTGTGGCAAGGGCTATGGAAGGTAAACTCCAAGTATGAATCACAGAATCACAGAATGGTCATGGTTGGAAGGGATCTCTGGAGATCATCTAGCCCAACCCTCCTGCTAAAGCAGGTTCACCTACAGCATGTTGCACATGCATCTCCTCCAGCCACCCTGGGCAGCCTGTTCAGTGCTCTGTCACCCTCACAGTAAAGAAATTTTTTTTCATCTTCAGATGGAACTTCTTGTGTTCTAATTTATGCCTGTTGCTCCTTGTCTTGTCACATCACTGGGCACCACTGAAAACAGTCTGGCCCCATGCTCTGACACGCATGGTTTAGATATTCATAAGCACCCAGGTCTCAGCTTTCCTCATAAGACAGATGCTCCAGTCCCCTCATCATCTTTGTAGCCCTCCACAGGACCCTCTCCAGTAGTTCCTTGTCTTTCTTGAACTAGGGAGTGGATAATCTCCCTCTATCAGCCAGCCACACTTTCTTAATGTACCCTAGAATACCACTGGCCTTCTTGGCCATGAGGGCAAGTTGCTGGCTCATGGGTAACCTGATGCGCATCAGGACACCCGGCTCCTTCTGTGCAGAGTTACTTTCCAGTCGGTCAACCCCCAACCTGTATTGGTGCAGGGTTGGTACAGAACCCTACACCTGCCTTTGTTAAAACTTCATTAGGTTCCTCTCCACACAGCTGTCTACTCTTTCTGGGTCTCACTGAATGGCAGCACAGCCTTCTGGTGTATCAGTCACCTCGATACTATTGTTATGCCTGCGTGTACACGCAGTTACAAATCACAGAATCATAGAATCATTCCAGCTGGAAAGTATCTTTAAGATCTTCAAGTCCAACTGTAATTCCTTGAGCGCCCAGGACTTCCTACGCCAGTCATGCACAGATGAGCTAATGGACTTGCTCGAGACAAGGGATTGACTTGAAGCTAAGTGACTGACTGAACTTTGAGCCCCTTTCTGTCATGATTAATTATTTGAGGAGCTACAGTTACAGGACCTCTCCAGGTGGGAATTTCAGAGACTTGTAGAGATTCCCCCAGGTAGCTCCTGCCTTGCCTCATTCAATTTATGAGCTTACACGTCTTGATTAATGTCCTAAGTAGAGTGTCTCAGTCAGCTCCTGCTGGGGAACTGATCAAAATGTATGTAGGTAAGCCACTTGGAAACAGCCTGTAGAATCTTGCTGTAGATGCAGAAATGTTTCTGTTGGATGGTCTTTCACGTATACTTTTAAGATGGTTAGAAGATGTTTGCTATGTCATTTAAGATAGCTCCTGAAAACAGACCATGCATGCACTGGACTGGTCAAGTGGTGGTACACAAGGATGAGTGGTCTGGGGAGTTTTGTCCAATCTAGCAAACACATTGCAAAGACCCTTGCAATGAAGACTCCCATTTCCATGCAGACAGTGATCAACTGTTAGGGTGATTTCATTCCCAACACACATATTACCATATCCCAAGGTCCAAAGTTGTTTGGGTTGGTGTTTTTTGGTTTGTGGGTTTTTTTCCCCCAAACAAGTACTCTGTCGATAGTTGTCTATGCAACAGTAATTCAGCATCAAAGAAGCGTTCAGAGAACACTTGTATCTGGCTAACCAAGAAGCATGTGTTGTGATAACAAATCACAGCAAGACTGGAACTGCAGAATGAGTAGCTCTATTTCTCACCTTCCCATAGTTTGGATTTCCACAGGATCCATAAAACTGTATTTCTATATTACATATAGAAAGAGTTGGCAACAATGTATTTAAAATCCATCTCAAAAGTTCAAACTGAGAGCTAAGTAGTATTTGTTTAACAAGACACAGTACAAAATCTAGGAGATGGGAAATGGCAAATCCTTTGTGACATCTGCAAACAAATGTAATCACCATAATCCTGTAAAAAAACCCCAAACCTTAGAAGCCAATAAAGTTCATTTTTTCTTCACACCTTCTAGGCTTGTCATTAATTTCCATCTATTTTTTCACACAAACTCAAAACAAAAGTTTCCAAAAATCAAGTTGAGCAATTGAATTAAGTAATAAAGCCTCTGTCAGTAATATCAAGTTTGGAAGTGTCATTGTTAAAACCATATCATATCAGTTCGTGTAAGTGCAGTGATCTTGCTCTATTTGGATATATGCATGTCAAAGAGCACAGTTGAGGGACTCTAATTTTTTAAAATTCTAAATTATCACTAAGATCACATTTAAAGCATTTAAATTTGCTGTTTCTTATTATCAAATCTATATTTCTGGGAAGAATCATAAAGGATAGACTCAAGGATGTATATACTTCCTAAATGATCAACAATTATCTTACTGAAAGAACTTCAAATGAGAAAAATTAGCTAACGCTTGGGAGAACTCTAGAAGTCCACAGAAATCTCCTTCTATTCAGCTGCTTAAAATACAGTTTTGTCCTTTTGTATTATTAAACTGCACCTAACATATTAGGCTTCTTTACAGGTTTTCTGTACCTAGAAATACGAAACAGTCAAGGACGCTTCAGCATGGATGAGAGATAAATACAGGAGACACAGCAAGGGTCTATGAAATTACCAGTGGCCTGAAGAAGACGCGTATAGATAGTTCATTCTCTTTTCTGATACAACGAGTAAGGGAATAGCTCACTATCTAAACAAACGGCAACAACAAAAAACAACTGGAAGGAAGGAAGGCAGGTAGGAAGGAAGGCAGGAAGACCGGAAGGAAGACATAACTTCTCTCATATAACATGAAATTAAGGTAAAGAACTTGTAAACTTTTGTAAACTTTTTACAAGGTCTCAAAACTGACTGGACGAATTTATGGGAAAAAAGCCCATTTGGGAATCATTAACAGGGAAACTTTCCGTGCAATGCTACTTTCAGCTTAGACTCTTGTCCGGGCTGTTAATACCCTATTTTCAATCTGTTCTAGACACAAATTGGCTGAACATTTGGTCTAATCTGATATGCCCCTATATGTATTCTTATGTCAATGTCTTGTGCATGAAATCTCCAAGTATTGTAAAGCAATATCTATCTTCTGGTTTTTATTTTTGCTATTCTTTAGGCAGGATCTTTGCTTAATACTTATGGAAATCCAAATAAAAGTATGAGACATTTCTATTGTAGAACTCACATGTGATAATCTCAAAGAGCTAATGGGTACACTCTCTAGCTAAAAAGATCTCCTCTACTAGAAAAAAAAATAATCAGTCTCAGGCATTAGATGTCATCTTTAAAAATGTGTATCTTCAGCACCTGTTGCAGCATCGTCAGCTTCTCTCCTCTGTGACAAAGAAACCCTTCCTGAGAAATACTTCACTGAAAATTATAGGACACTATTAATGTGCAAATAACAAGACTGCCTTGAAGCGCTCCTCCAAAGCTCAAGTAAGCATTGTTGAATTCCTACATGCTGCAGCAAAGAAGACACATATCAACCTATATAACTGAAGATCTTAATCTGATATCAGGAAAAACTGTTTTGTATTTCTAGCAGTGGACTTCTCCATCTGCCACTTTCTCCTTCCTACATATTATATGCTTCTTAGCAAGGAAGCACTGATATTACATGTTCCCTTATGTCTTTTTTTCTTCCCCTGTATTTCCATTTGGATTATTTTCTCATTTCCACTTCTTGATTGCTTATATATTAAAATCAGCCTTTTAATGAACCATCAGCTCACCCTGGCAATCCTGCAATATTGCTCTGAGTACAGCACTTGCATTTGTACTTCACAAACATCCTGACATTTTTATAGGATTATTAAAAGAATAAACTTTGAAGAACATTGCATTCAAAGTAGCAATGTCTAAGAAGGAGGAGAAAAGACTAAGTATACTGACTAAACTTCTCCTTGCTTTATTTAAAAAATAAATAAATAAAACAACATTAATGTATTCAAGTTAATGGATTAACAACATCACACGCAATGGATGAATAATAATAATTCTAAACCACCAGCAATTATTTGTATTTCTTTATGGAACTAGTGTGGATAGGGAGCAGTGACCTGCGGAGACACACATTAAACACTGTACATTTGCAAAAATCCTCAGAGGAAGAGCTTTTGTGCGGAGTCAGACTGTGAAACAACATTTCAGTAAGAAATTACCTTACGCATTTACTCCCATTTGTTAACATGCACCAATCATAACAGTGCAATCACACTTCATTGTTGCCTTTATGTACTTACAAGTGTGCTGAAGGCAAAACATTTATCATACAAAGCATTTCCATACACACTGCATATAAGAAGTGTGAAAAACTCTATCTCTGTATTTCCATTCCAATTCACCATGTCGAATGAGAGACTGTGGTACAGCCTGGAGATACTGAGCCTGTGCACGATTTCTCATCTGTGAACTTCAGTCTACGTAATCAAGAGCTATACAGTTTATTCCCGCTCCTGCAGCTATCCCTGTGGCCCCTCCAAGAAGTCAATTCCATGTACTGGTCTCAACACGATTATTTTATTGACATTTCTCAGCTGAAAGAGTTTTGCAAACACCATCCAATTTTCCAGCTCCTTCTAAAAGATCAAAAGATGCACCTTGCATAGTAGACAGGAATTTACACTGATGAGTGCCTATTGTCTTGAATACAAATGCTGCTCACGGTGTTTGCCCAAAGCTAAATGTGTATGTCTCTATAATAACTAACTGTAGTTAGACCACAAAAGCATAATTGTATTGGAGATAAAATACGTTTGTGTTGGAGAATACCTTTTGCTTGAACAAGCCCCAGGCTAAGATCTTCAAGGCCTCCTAATTAGGGAGAATGGCACTGAGCTTGAAACGCACCATTCCAAATAAAGCAGCTGGAAAGGGCATGCTATTTCTGCTTGGAAGTGATAAAAACTATGTTAGGTTATTGCTACGGGTAATAGGTCCTGCAGGTTGAGACCCGATTCTGGCAGAGTTCTGTAGGTAGCAAACCGCTCCTGTTCCTGTGGTCATTCATGCAGTGGGAGGCAATTCAATGGACTGCACAACCAGAGGACAACACAGTCAAGGCACTAATCTAAGTCGTCTAAGATTTTCTTTCAATTACAGAATTAAGTTCCTATTGAGCTAAACCTCCCAGATAGTGTCCTTTTCTCAAATTGACCTATTACACAGTCTTTACTATTTTAGCTGTCCACTGTAGACAGATTGTTGCTTTTTCTGTTAAAAGTCACATATTGAGGTTAGCAGTGAAGCTCACTACCATATTACTCCCTTGAACAATATGTTTGGAAGATGTGAAATTAATTTACAGCATTTTGTTTAAAACACTGCTAGGGAATAAGGCATTTTCAAATACCTCTAAAATTCTTCTATTTTTTGATAATCAAAAGGACAACATTAATTTTAAAACTAGTCAAAAATAAAAGTTGTAGGACTTCAACTACCATACGCTGACTAGATCATGAATTATATACAGAAAAAAATCAAAATGTTACTTGGAAAAAGTAAAAAGAAAATCGTATTCTGATCTCTGTGCGGCATAATACATACGGCCAAGGGAATTAATTTTATCCCATTGGATGTGTATACCAAGAACAAAAGGATGAAAAAAAAATTAACGGGATATGACTAGCAAACAAAATACTTAATTTTTTCAAGTGGTGATGCAAAGCATAGCCTTCATGAATAAGTTACTGAAAATATCATCTGCCTTACTGCTCATGCACAACAGTATTAAAAGTATTCTCATGTAGACATGTATCTTTGTAGTGTTTTTAACAGTGTTGTACACGTCAGATAAGAAAGCAGCATTACTAGAAATAAAATATAAGCATATGTCTAACAATGTCCCTAAAGTACAGCACCCTAAACATGAAAATAAATTGTAGGCACTGTGATGTTTTGAAGCCACATTAGATGCCTGTTTATTCTCATGTCTGCTGCAAATATTTTTACACTAATACATTGCATTTCTAAACATCTCCTTGTACTAAATAAAAGTTTATAGCAGTACCAAGAAATATATTTCTTAAAATTTTCAGAAAATCTGAATATATGCAGATATACTAAAACTGAACATTCATTTCAGCACATGTAGAGTGTTATAAAATAAGGGGGCTTCTTCAAATATTGTTACTACACAATACAATTCAATAACAAACTATTTTACTTTTCATTCTAACTTCTGATTAATTTAACTTCAATTCAGAAAAAAGGAAACTAAAATACCATAAAAGAGACACTAGGAAAAACTATCTTAAGATATATACCAACTCCTGAATATGAAGAAATGTAATAAACACTCAGTTTTCTTAAATGGAAATTAGAACTCCAGTAAGTTACCTCACAAGACAATTTCAGTGCTTTGTCTTTTGCCCTGTATATATACATTTGCATTTTTTCAGCTCATTTGATTTAATAGTACTCAATAGTTTTTACAATTGCAAGACAATTCATTTTTGGCTTGTCTAAATCCCTACTGAAAGATTTTCAGGGCTTTAAATGCTTCAGTCTCGTTATCGTCACATATTTATGCCACATCTTGTAATTTTCAACAGAAACAATAAGATGGAAGTCAATTTTCTCAATGCATATCTTCTGTATTAAGATGGAGATACAGAATTGTGGTGGCATGAACTCTAAAAAGTTTATACTACATAGGTTTGCGTAAGAAAGAGAATTTGGGGTGAGTTTTCCAGTTCCAGAAAATGGAGAACTGCTATCTTTTCACTTCTCATTATAGTAGTCTGAACATATGGTAAAGGAGGAGCTTCCACCTAGTCCTACGTCTTATCCTTAAGTTTATCATCAGCACAGTCTTTAACCGGTCTGTCTGATTGCTCCAGTCTCCAGAAAGAGCTCCTAAACTAACTGCAGATACGGGGTGGATGGGGGTTTCTTGTTATTGCACATCTAACTGCTCTTTCCTACCCACCCTGACTCCGGCTTACAGACAAAACATGGCAGCAAGCCAAGGGAATTAGCTACAATGTTTAATATTTGTCATGATGCAGTATAGAAAATGTTTTTTATTTCATTTTAGAGGATGAATTACAGGGGAAAGAAGCCTGAAGACTGGACTTTTTTGTGTATATATATTTACCATTTTATACACACAGTGGTTTGCATATATATATTTATTTATACAATCATCGAAAATGTCACATATATAGCTGTGTTTTGATAAAATATACAGATACACTAAAATGTTTTTCAAGCAACAATAAGTTAGAGAGAAGAAAATTACTCATTTAGGAAGAGTGTTCCCTGTGTCATAGGTAAAGAACGGACAAGAGAAGAGGGAAGCAAGGAAGGGAGGAAGGGAGGAAGGAAGGAAGGAAGGAAGGAAATGCTCTTAATTAGGAATAAAGAGAGACCTAGTCACTAGTGCATCCACGCTGAGCAGCTCAAGGACAATTTTTAGCACCCGAAACAGATAAAATGATCATTTGACTATCTGTACTGAGAAATGGTTAGGATGGCTGCTATCATGGCTTTCACCAGTGTCAACTGCCATTACTCCAACCACCTTCCCAGGAGAAAACATGACTGCAGAGCTGGGTTGTGATGCCGTGGACATGGTCTTCCTCTCCTAGTAGCTTCAGTACCCCAAAATGACCCTCACCATATGTTTACTAGAGCAGAGAGATTGTAAGTATTAAACATCCTTACAAAACCATAGCAGTCTTTAGGGAATTAAAAACTAGAATTTCAGCATGCATGGTGAATGCTTGCAAATGGGACATGTTGAAACTGCTGAAGCAACAACTGTTGTTGCTTTATGCTCCTCACTGTGCTGGAAGTTATCTGAGGAACAGCAGAAAGGGAAACCTTCCTATACCACTGCTGTTCGATGCCATGTGTATTTTCTAAACTGAAAACACCACCACTCTACATTAGTAAAGCTGAGTGTTTGAAGTATGGCAGCAAAGGGGAAAATAAAGATCTCTTTTAGACATCCTGCAAAATGTTGGCAAACATGAGCCAGGGGCCTTAATAACTTCCTATAATCCACTATTTTGGATTCTGCAAGTTATAAGATAATGCAAAAAGGGCATGAACAAGCATGGAATCATAGACTTGTTTAGATTGGGAAAGACCTCTTAAGACCATCGAGTCCAACTGTTAACATAGCACTGCCAAGCCACCAATAAACCATCACCCTAAGCACCACATCTACACATCTTTTACATACCGCCAGGGATGGTGAGTCAAATACTTCTCCAGGCAGCCTGTTCCAATGCTTTTGGAGAAGAATATTTTCCTAATATCCAATCCAAACCGACCCTGGCACAACTCAAGGCTATTTCCTCTTGTCCTGTCGCTTGTTACGTGGGAGAAGAAACCAACACCCACCACACTACATCCTCCTTTCAGGTAATTGTAGAGAGCAACACAGTCTCTCCTCAGCCTCCTTTTCTCCAGACTAAACAGTGTCAATTCCTTCAGCTGCTCCTCCCAAGACTTGTGCTCTAGACCCTTCATCAGCTTTGTTGCCCTTCTTTGCACACACTCCAGCACCTCAAAGTCTCTCTTGTAGTGAGGGGCCCAAAAATGAATATTCAAGGTGTGGTCTCACCAATGATGGGATGATCAGTCCCCTCCTTCTCTGCTGGCCTTATTGTTGACTTTCTTGGCCACCTGGGTACACTGGGACTCATATTCACTCAGCTACTGACCTGCACCCTCAGGTCCTTTTCTACCTGGCAGCTTCCCAGCCATCGTTCCCTAAGCCTGTAGCATTGCATGCAGTTGTTGTGGCCCAAGTGCTGGACTCAGCCTTGTTGAACCTCATCAATTGGACTGTGCCCATCAACCCAGTCTGTTCAGATCCCTCTGTAGAGCCTTCCTTCATCCAAGTAGACCAACACTCCCAGGCACCCTGATGTCATCTGCAAACTTAGTAAGAGTGCACTCAATTCCCTCATCCAGATCAACTAAAAATGTATTAAGCAGAACTGGCCCCAATATTGAGACCTGGAGAACAAGAAAATCATAATTACAATTTCCAACCACTTTCACCAAACTGGAAAGCTACCTGCATTGAGGAAATAATTTCCATGAGTGGTAAGAGTCGTCACTGGCTTTGGAAGGTTCTCCAGTAAGGAGATTTCTAATGATTTCAAGATTTCAACAATTTCTATGTTAATGATTTTATACATTCTGTGTATAGTACAGTAAAATAATTTTTTATATAACTAGAAAACGATTATAATACATACAGGCTATAGATGTTATGGTGTTCATAACAAAGCTATTTATAAATCAAACATATTCTGTAAATAAAATACAATTAAATATTATCAACTTGCATAAACAAAAACAGTCTGAATGCAGTGAAACTATGAAATGATTCTATATCACTAAAGAATGAACTTAAGATATATGGAAATAAATGGGCCCAAATTCCATTTTTCTTGTAAGTACAAACATTTACTAGAGGCACTTCAAGTAACTTATGTACATGTTAGAAATTATCTTTCCTTTGTTTGTGACAGCTTCAAGAATTATTTTGCAATGACTGTTACATTAGACTGCGGCACTGATTTTTACTTCTGCTATTGGTAATTTATTTCTCCAGCTATGTAGCCTGGTTTTCATTCTAGTGAGTGCAAAATTTGGGAGTAACATTTTTCATGCTCTCTTATAGAAGGTCAAGTTAGTCATATACTAATATTTAGTCCCTAAGGTATCCACATGCCCCACTGTATTTGCTTTCTCCTTACTTTTACTGTTAAGAACTATTTGTGTCAGAAATAAAGATTCTGAAACTGAAGTTTCAGAACGAGGGGTTTGAGGTTTCTTAAGGAAGAATGAATCCCAGAGCATTTTAAGATTTTCTGCCTTAGTAATACTTGTGTTTCTTATTCTGATTCCCTGTTCTATATTAGAGCTAGCAATTTGTACCTTGGTGTCTTGAGAGGTTTATTTTTCCAACACATTTACTGTTCAACATGGTGTTTCTCTGCACCAGCTAACTTAGGCCATATAGTGTACACGTGGATTTAACTCTGCTGAAGTCAGCCCTCTTATTCCATGACCGAATTAGCATTTATGGGAGTTAAAACCAAACCAAACCAGAGTAATCTTATTCTGACTGCTTTAGCCATATTGCTTCTTTGAAGTAGGGGGAATAAAGTCAAAATTGCAAGTATATAACTTCAAAAACATTTCATAATCAATGTGACTAGGTTTATCAATACCAAAAGGAATGTCTGAACTTCACTCAAGTACAGGCATATCTGCTCTCAATGACATGCATTAGTGCTGTTTCTGTCACATCTTGCTCAAAAGGGATTGAGTGGTTTTGTGGACTTAAGTTTTTTTTAATTTAGTCTGCTACAACCTTCACTGAGAAAATACAAAAGATCCTAAGCATTCAAATTTTCAGTAAGTGCTGACTTTGGGGGCAATGGACATGTATTTTTTACAATTAAGCAAAGATGATACAGTAGCAGACTTCCAAAAGCAGGCATTCACCTCTTCAGGTCTTTGCCATATAAGACCTCTCCAATAAACTACATTGAATTTCCCTGTCAAAAAAAGGAGATCAACTGCATCAAAATAAGATAGAAGGAAGAATTTGCTTTTACATGATATTCAAGCACCATGCACTCAGAAGACACATTAAATGCATTATATAGTATAATATTATATAGTAGAAAAACAATTCTTGGAAATTCAGTTAGTAGGAGAAAAAAAGGGGTTTTCTTTTCAAAAAGCTACTCAAAAAGCCACTTACAAGAAATGCCACAGTTTTAACAGATTTTTAAAAAATAAAACTAACTAAATAAAACTAAAGTTACGATGACATACTCAAAATCCCTTTTGAAAAAAAAAAAAGATTCACAGCATTTCAAGACAAGAGCAGTATGATGTGCCTTATGTCTTGAAACTGTTTAGGGATTTTATTCTAAGACCTGAGATTTGAGGAATAGGTCTGAAAGTCTAACACTAAAATATTGATTCTCACACCAAATCCTTGAAATCTGAGAGCTATTTAGCTGTATAAACACACAGTTATTAAACTTCAAAGCTATAAGGCTATATAAAAAAAAAACCAAAATCCTTTCCAAAAAGAACTATCCTTTACTTTCTCACCTTTCACAAAACAAAGGCACAAAACCCTAATCTTTTGTCATCCATTGAAATCTTGTCAGCTGTCCTGTCTTTTTGTCATCAGGGCAAATCAGAGTAAGTGAAAAAGAATAGTACTTTATACAAGGAAATCGTGCAAAGAGAACCAGACTGAGTCAAGCATGTGTAAGAGAAAGTTCTCTGCTGCAACAAGAGGCAGGATCACAACTGAGGCAGATGTCAGCTTCTACCTATAGCTAATTTTCCATACAGAAATGAATGAGAGGATTAATCAGGCTATGACCCATCATCAAATTTACTGTAAGGTGAAAGGCCATGTTGCCTAAGTCACGGAACAAAATTAAATGAAGAACTGCTAAGAAAAAAGATGCAAGATAAATTGCTGGTGTATGGGCAAGTAGTCAGGGACATCATTTTATGCTCCTTTGATCTCATACTCTTCCCTCTCCATCTAGTAGTGGTGGCACTTACATGTGTAATATTATACATAAAAAAGGAGATAGATACGGCAATTTCTTTAGGCAGAGCATATCTGTCCAAACACTCGGTAATTTCTGGTTCATAAAATACACAACAGAAACAAGTTATAATCAACCACCTACATTCCCTGACACCAGCATCTTATTCTCCTACAGTTATCTCTGAGTTCGTATTTTTTTCTAATTATACTTTGTGTCTTGAGTTCCTTTGATTCAGCATGAATTCTCTCTTTGTGTTCCACTGACACAACTTTCCCCAAAAGTTCCCTGTGTTTTTTCTTAGCCAAAAGCAGAATCAAGGCTTAATTTTCAGCCTCCTATTTTTCATACGCTTCTAACCCAAGATTTTTCTTGAAATAGAGTAATCTTTCAGCTTCTGAGATCACTCCTTACTGCTTTTACTCCTAATTCTCTAATTTTGCTTTAACATAGCAGTCCAATACATTTCAAGAAGTTTTTAACTGTGAACTTAAGATAATAATGGCCCAAAGAGAACTCTTCCTTTTACTATTCAGCCTGAGAGCTCTTTACTCTTTCTTTTCTACATGTCTGTGAGTAATTCCATCATCCTCATCCTAGATACAAAACCTAAGACTTATCTCAAGTGGTAGCTCTACTTATTTACGTTCAGGACGTATCTCCAATCTGCAGAATCTTTTCAGCAAACCTTTTAAGATACACAGACTTTTATATCCAAATACACAGCCTGTACATTCCTTAGATTCTGAAACTGTCTTCATTGGTACAACATCCTTTTCTCTACCTTGTATAAATCCTGTTTCACGTACTTATTCGGTTCTCTATGATAAGTGGCTGTTAAAGAGATTTTAAAATAATTGTTTGCACTTTACATTAGGGAAGGCAGAGTTTGAACAGTTCTTTTTCACGTATCTCAAAAGTTTTTTTTACAAAAGTCCATATATCAATTTGACAGAAAAGCAAGATGCAGCAAAAGTGGTCCTGAAACAGATTATTTATTTTTTTTAGCTTTAGTAATCAATCCATAAAAATCCTAAAATACTGTGGAGGGAAAGGGTCCCTGAGAGAACTCTCTGAGAAGATGTACAACATAAAATCTATCACTGCTGTTACAGGCAATCAGAATGTTTATAGTCTTCCTTTAAGTACAATATCATTCCTCTACTTAGAGCATAAAGGGAAAAGCATAGATTGAAACCACTGCTGGAATATGATTGACTGGCTTCCTAAAATATGCAATTTTTGTAAATGGACACCTGATGGCATTCATGAGAATTCAAACTAACTTTAAGAATTTAGTGAACTATTTCCCCCTCAGATCACCAGGAGTGTTATTCCTTCCTTGCTCTTTTCATGTATAAATTTGCAGCAATCACGTTTCCAACTAGTTCTGGAATAGCTCTGTCATTTTCCAGCTTCCCAGGTTATAGAAGCATAGCAAAGGGTGAAGTGTCCCTTCCCAAACTGCTAGTCAGACATGATCTTTGACTGCAGTCCCTACAGGTAATAACCAAACTGTCCTCAGCGAATCCAAATAAAATTCACATCTGCTACTTAAGAATGGGTACACGACAACATTCCCTGGAAAAAACTGTAGTTTCATTTATAATCTAACTTTTCCAATAGGATATATGTCCTTTCAAAAAGATCTATATATGTCTAGCTCCTGTACTGCTGTAAGACTTCTCCATTCTCCAGATGATTGGTGAAGCCTCATCTTTCTTCAGTCACCTTGCTGATGTACCATCTCTTTTTCCATGTCATTGGAGCTTCATTCTTTGGTCACTTGAGTTCTTAGAAATACAGTTATGTTACGGCATCTGGAAAATGATGCTGCATAGTTGGTTGGGACAGTATTTTTACAGAACTGTGCTATCACACCTATTTTATCAACTAAGCTATGTTATATTGAATCATTAGCTTAAACCAAAAATTCAGCCTAACTAATTATTGTCACTCAACCCTTAATGTTTGTATTAAATAATATAATTTTTTTTTTATTTTTATGATACAGCATTTTGTATCTGCTGTTCAACATCTTTTAAGCCATCTACCTTCCTTACGTGAATGCACACTTTCACACTGTATCTTATGCATGGAAAAACTATGAAAGAAAATTAGATATACCTCAACATGCTTATTAGAAGTCTGAAGAAAATACTACTACTAGTACTACTACTAGTAGTAGTAGTAGTAATAATAGTAATAATAATAATAACCAAAACTGCACACACACATAAAACCCACTATGGAAATAATACTGAAACTAACACATACCATTTACAGTGGAACTGATTCCAGCAACATAGTTAAGACATAACTTTTAAAAAGCATTTTTATCACAAAATTCCAAGGGACAGATCCATCACATAGATAAATAATGAAAACCAGCTTAAAATGGACTTTGGTTCCAAAAACTTTCTCTCTGATATATTTAAATACCGTAATATAACATTCTTGCCTCGCTACTAGACACACGCATCAATGACCATCTGCTCATTACAAAGATTCAGAATCATATATAAAGTTATTAACTACAGTCTCTTGACCAACAATTTTTTTTAAAGGATAGAGACCAGATGGAAAATTTGAGAAAATTTCTTCCCTAATAAATTTAAAGGTCATCTTCTCAAAAACTCTACTTAAAAGTAGTCTTCATTTTCATAGTCTGAGGGCATACAAAATCTCATTTTGCCTTGACAAAACTTTTATCCTACTGAAAATATTAAACTGAGGGTGGTTCTGTCAACACAAACAGTACAGTCATTAATGAGAATTTTATGTCTTACTGGCTGGAATGCAGCATTTCCCATACAACAGACCACGAAAGAATGATTACATATTGGCAGACTTTACTCAGCAATAGGACTGACTGGTGGGGAGCACTAGGTGGGAAATACAGGGCCCCACAGTACGGTACACAGATGCTCATGTTTTACTCAGCTGGTAGAGAAAAGAAGGCAAAAAGGAAAAAAAGGACAGTAGAAACAAAAGATGCTTTCATCTCTTCCACTCTCCAGCTGAATCTTGCTGTATTTAGTGCTGTCATTCAGCATTACTCTACCACATCTGTCTTTTTCATGCTCTTAATGCTTAAAAGAAACTATGCCTTTATTTCATGTCTAAACATTTGTGACACCTTTAGATTGAATTACGGTGATTCACATTAACAGTATGGAAAGGCAATATGTTGTGCTGACCCACACCTCAGCGTTATGAACCTTACCGCTTTCTCATATGTTTTAGATTCATTGCTAGCTTATGGGATTCAGAAGTGGTATACTTAGAAAAAATACGGTGGAGATTCTCAAGGATACAAATTCTTTGTCTTCTCAGAGTTGTTAGTTAACAGTGTGTCTAGGAACAGTCATGACAATATACATTATTCTCCATACATGTTTGCATAAAATGTATTCTTAGTATATAGAATGATGCAAGACGTTAAATGGACGTTTCTTGGATGAGGACACTTTTCAGCAGGTCACCAAATAGGAAGGCAGTGCAACACCCCATCCTGTTCACTCAGAGGTGACTGTGAAATGCATGAATTGATATTTGATCCATCAAAGTTTTGTTTGCTTCCTTAAGAAAATGTCTGTTTCAGTTGGAAGAACAGTAAAACTAAACCCTAACAAAAGTAGAAGTTAATAAGACAGAACAAACTGAAGGAGAATAAGTAAATCTATCCAACATCCTACTGACATTCAAGAAGGGAGATTAGTTATAAAGCTAATACTTCTGCCAGGGAGCAGTCCCAAAATGAACTTGAATGGCATGTAGAAAACATAATCCTCTACGTAATGCATACAGACATAGAGATGCCTTTCAGTTTTAATCCTGATGTCAGAAAATAAAGCATTTTTTCTTGCACTTATTGATCAGGTATTAGAAACATCTACAACGTGCAAAATAGACAGTACGGTGACAAACTTTTTTCCCCCCCCATTTTCATTTTCAACAGATTTGAGCCAGGGGTGAGTGCCAGGATTTTTCATCCAGAACTGCTTAGATTTATAATTGGGGATTGTGACATGCTAAAACAAGTACTTTATCTCCTAGGCACAATTTTCAGAGTATTCAAAGTAGAAGAAACCATTCTACCCTTAGAAAACAGCTTCAGAACTTGCAATGATAGGGTTGAAGGATGAAGACATGTCTTTCAGTGACTACAAAACACAGTTTTGCTCTAGGGAATCCAAAGCACTTCCAGAAAGCTGGGTTTAGATCTCCTTCTTAACAGATGGATAAAGATTTGCTCAATGCATTTCTATAATCATAGATTTAATCAACATATCAAATAGTTCTGACTGGTTAATTCTCCTGGCACCACATACATTTAAGAAACATAGTGAATCATGCAAAGGATTCACTTACCAACTTGTAGTATAGATGAAACACTTCTGCCAGAACAAATGGGACCTACCTCGAAAACACCAGAAAAGAGACCATCTGAGAGACTGCATGAGTAAACAAAGAGTGGATGACAGGTAGAAGAGGTATGGAGAGTACTTTATATTTTATAAATGAAACACATTTCACCCTTAGTTAACATATTTGTAAGCAGCTCCCTATGTGATCAGTTAACTTTTACATAGAATTGTTTAGCTGTGCTGTAAGAAGTCTGCAGAAATTGAAGCTTTCTAGCAGTAGCAGCAAAAGCAAGCCAGTAAATCACCAATGACTGTCAATAACACTTAATCATCATTTATATACTGCTGCTGCAATATTTCATCAACACAAAATACTATAACTGCTTCAAATGTCTGACCTTGAAGATACTAGATGTGAATTTCTGGTTTTAGACAGCAAAGTCAGAGGCCCAGCAGACACAATTCCACCAAGGAAGTTCCACCAACATGATCATTCCTCAAAATCGTATTCGTATTAATAAATTATGCTACTACTACCACAGCTAAACTGCAGACTATACAAAAGGCAAAAACCTGCCCGAGAATCAAAAGCTACAGGTTTTGAGATAGCAATGAAACACAGTCTTACACGAAAATGAACAGAAAAGCAGCGGGTTTTGTGTCTTATTAATGCAAGCTCATTTCTGGCTTCAACGCAGTAAGACAGCACGCTTTTTAACAGCCCTAAATTTAAACTGTCAGTGCAAGGCTGGTCCTTCAGTTTCTCCTTGCAACCTGTTCTAAAGCCTGGCCATTTACCTATGAGTCACATGGGCTTCTGTTTTCATTCAACACTTCCAGTTGAAGAGAGAGTATCAGAATTTTTGTTTGTCCAGGCAAGGTCTGTGTCTTGGTAGCAAGAATTCAGAGGTGAATTAATAAGAGACTGCGTTCATAAAGAAGAGGAGGCTCAGGGGAGACCTTACAGCTGTCTACAACTACCTAAAGGGAGGTTGTAGTCAGGCAGGGGTTGGTCTCTTTTCTCAGGCGACCGGTGACAGAACAAGAGGACACGGTCTCAAGCTTTGCCAGGGGAGGTTTAGGCTTGACATTAGGAAGAAGTTCTTTACTGAGAGGGTGACTGGCCATTGGAATGCGCTGCCTGGGGAGGTGGTGGAGTCACCGTCCCTGGAGGTGTTTAAGGAGAGATTGGATGAGGCTCTTAGTGCCATGATGTAGTCGACGAGTAGGAGTAGGTGTAGGTGTTGGACTGGATGATCTCAAAGGTCTTTTCCAACCTTATGATAAAGCTTCTAGAAGTGTCAAGTATTTGAAAACACAAGCCCGTAATCAGAAAAGCTACTGCATCTTTTTGGTGAGTTATCACAGACTATATAGTTTATAGGCCCTCATTCAGCTCCCCATAGTAAAAACTCCGATCAAAATTGGATTTGAAGTCTAAATATTAACGTCAGCATTTTTGAGAGATTCAGTTCTCACACAAGTAGATCCTGTGAAACTGAAAGTCAAAACAGGAAACTGAATTCCAGACACAGTCCTGAGACATTAATTAGGACACATTTTTATAAAGAGACTCCAAAATAAATCCTCTTCTTTTCTACCAGAACTCAGCACTACCCTGGTTAACATGACATTGTGCATACATTTATTTATAATTGCCTTGTAAAATTATTTCTCCAAAAGAGACTGAATAACTGAAGCAGGAAAATGAATGTGTATTAGAAATTTCAGTTATCTGCCTCCAAACCATAGGACTGTTTGCATATTCCTTCTGCCAGGCAACTACACTGCTTATAGTTGAACGTATAAAACAGCAGAAACCACAAAGTATTTGAAACTGCATAGGGTATTTTTTTTTTGTTTGATTTGTTTTTTTAAATAATGAAGTTTCACCCACATGCAGCCAAAAGCAATCAAACAAGAATTTCTTTAACAATTAGCATGGCAACCTTTAATTATGAGATTCATTACAGTTCTCAGAAGACGAAGCTCCTGTGTTTGTTCCTAGTCCCCATTCTTTTGAGATTATTTGATCTGGATTTGGACTCTCGAGCCTCAGTCTTTTGCTAGAGACATTCTCAGATTTCCAGCAAATCCTTTCTTCCTGTGGCCAGCAAGCTGTTTGATTTTATTTCTGCAGCTATAAAGATCGTGAGACCTACATGAACAAAAGGAATCTGATGATAATTTTATGAATGCAATGCACATACCTGCAGTTCTGGAAAAGCTTTAATGTATCGGCACAGGAAGATAAGTTGAGAGATGTTCCAGAGATTTTATGCAAACTTCACCAAAAAAAAATACAATCCATAAAATAAGAAAATCCCCCATGTGCAAATATCTTCACTGATACTAATACTCATTTGTTGTTCCTTTAGAGCAGAAGCAATCTTCAATTCAAATGCTTCTGTTTAGCACTGAGAATCTTCTTCAAAAATTAAAATCTTCTCAAAGTGTAAATGTTTCTAAGTCCAATTCAGAACTTATGAAAAAACAGATTCCAAAACTTCTGAGCATGGATACACATATTTTGGAACAGAAGTACCATTACTTGATTATGAAGAAAAACATTTCTGCTTCCAAACTGTTTTATGTTACACTGTATCTAAGTGTTCTCTGTATTGTTTTAAAATAGTCATGAGGGCCAGATGACAGAAACATTGGTCTCATCTCCAGTGGTATGCATTATTCCAGTCTTTCACATTTTTTCTACCTGATGTATTCATAAGTGTTATTTTTGAGCATTAATTTTGGCCATTATTCATTTACACATTCAAAATGAGGTATCTTAGGTAAATGGTTACAAATAAACTAACAAAAAAGTATTTTTTCAAAAAAAATCAAATCAGTTTGGCATTTCAAAAAGCATTTTTCAAAAACTCCTGAAGAAAAAGAACTAGAAATTAAATTACCTGTGCCCAAATTTTTCTCACAAGCTGCACAAAGAGTAGCTAGTTACAACTTCTGGAATCTGTATGATATCAGAAGCACAGGTACTGGAAATTACTGGGTGTTACGTAAAATTCTCAGCACGAACACAACTGTGCTAAATTCCATAGCCCACAGAAACAGAAAACCCTTGGCCCATAATATAACGAACATTTTATGAAGAATATAGTTATTATGCAGTAATAACTCTCAATTTAACCATCACTGGCATTTCAAAGACGAAAGGCAAAATGAAGATCAGATTCTCAAAAAAATCTTATTTTATCTTATCTTATTTTGCTCTATTTAATTATAATGCATGGAATTTCAGAGTTGTCTCAAACGTTATTTCAGGAACTTAGTAATTTGGAAGTGTTTTAAATGAAGTGGGAGTTTCCTAAATCTTTCCCTTTTGATTGCTCTATCCTCTCATTTTCCCCATGTCTCTTGCTGTAGCATGAGCCTGATGTTGACGCACAATCTTCCTTCTAAAGCATACAGAGGAGAACTGTTTCTCAGGGGACTATATAGCATTGCTTTATCCTCCTTTTGACTCTGTGTAATTTTTCAGGTATGAAAGGAATACAATTCCCCTCTTAGTGAAATTCTGTATCTCTTGATTTTTTAGCTTTTTCCTTGCTCTGAAGACTTCTTTCTGGATCTGCACATCTTGAGAAAAGTATCAAGAAATATGGACTTGAACCCACAGCTGGCATGAGAGGTATTTAATTAGTTCTTCCTCCTCCTTTTTCATCACTACAGTATTCAGCCATTCCTTGGAGCATAAAGAAGAATAATTATCTTTAAGGAATTACTTTTCCTCACACATTAACCAAATTGTTGTAGAAAGGCTACAACATAGTTTATGTTAGAAAGGTGAAAGAAAAAGTAAATCTCAATGAAAATCCTTAATTTATTTTAAGGGTTTTTTTTGGTCACTTCTGGACTGCATGAAAAGAGAGGATTTCATCTAAAGAGCCTATTAACTGTTTTTTCCAGCTGATATTAATAGATATAATTCATTTTACCATTACTTCCTGAAAATGATTGAAATGAGAGCGTCCAGACTAACAATCATGTCTTCCTTCCCCTTCACATCTGATTCCACTTTTACACTCTAGAAAATCTGATGAAGCTACAAGCTCCTGAGGAGGTGCAATATAAAATAAAAACTATTACTTCCTTTTATCAGGCTTGCTCAAAAATAAAATCCTAACCATAAGTCTTGCAAGCAAAACCACTACTAGTTCTAGGACACTCAAAAAGTAATACATTTCATCCGCCAGGTCTACCTGAAGTGCACTCAGCAAAGTAGGTGGCTGGCTAAGTACAAAACTACAGCACAGCTTTGTGCCATGAGGGATGAACTGGGTTACCTCGTGGTAAATTACAAAATTCAGGTTATGATAAAATAAAGCAGGAAGAAAGCTGCCTACGGCAGTGCATACCAGCCCACCTCCTTCTTTAGCATCTCCTCTTGTCTCTCTCTTCCTGTCTCTAACTGCCCCTGAAAGTGTTACAAAAACAGAGGGCAGATGGTCACAGCCCCCTTAACCATTTGTGCAATTTGAAAGTCATCGCAGCACAAATAATCCGTCTTGATTATACTTTCAGCTGATGAAATCATAACATTGAAATATATTTCCCAAAAGCCTTTATGTTTTCTTTTTTTCCTGTTAAGAAACTTGGCCGGTTTTACGTTTCAGCTTTTCCTTCCCAGAAAATAGAGCAATGGAATGATCCTTTTCTTGAATTTCTTTATGTGAGCGTTTATCTCACACAAAACCTCTATAACTCTTGTGTACCTTCATTTGTCCTATTATATGCATGCTATTATCAGTATGCATCCCATGCAGCTGCAAGCACATATATGACTATAAATGTCTGTAGAATGTCAGCACATCAGGCCTTTATGAGATGTTTGTTATTCCAACACATTTGATATATGTGAGTTGTCACTGTAACAGCAATGTCTTGTATATTGCACAGGAGCAATAACTTTACTACTATGCAAAAGGTTAGGCTACACAATACTGCTCTTAATGTTCGTACCTGCTCCACATTTTACCACATCTGAAGTCATGATGAAATTAACTGCAAGCATATGGGCTCCAACTTGCCACCGGTACGCTGATATCTGGCTATTGTTACGGACAGAATTTCTGTACCCTTAACTAATGGACTGACTGGTTTTTAAAATAATCAACACGAGTTTTGACAGAATTCAAACTAATGTTAACACACTAAACGCACCAAAAAAATACTCTTTGTGAGGAAAGAGCGTTGACAACATTTGTCAGTTTAAACACTTTCTGGCAATAGCTCAGCTTGTTAACAGGCAATGAAAGACTGCTCTATTAAGCTCAGGGTGATGCTAAAATGGCTTCGTACAAGACGATAGGAATTTTCCTTACCACCAAGTGAGGCTGCCTGTTGAGAAAGGCCATAGCACGCTGCAGGTCTTTGCTATTCATAGCTATTGATTGTAATGAGGAAGACATTTTATTGCTATCTAGTGTTATACCGAGTTACATGAACAGTTATATTTTTATTAAGAGCTAGGAGTCATATAAAAATTACTTAGGCTACTGCTTAGTTTAATACCATTTCAGTTTTAACTGAAGCAATGTTCCATACAAATAACAAAACAGATTACATAATTGGTTGTTTTTAATTTAAAACCAGCTTTTGAAAAGGAGAGAGTTTAATAAACCTTGTCTTTCAGAATTTATACGACCATCACTTCCATTAATAAAGTTTTTTCCTGGTCAGAAATAGATTAATTTCTGGTGCTAAGTTAAATTCTGAGTCCTTGGCAGTACCCAAGTGTGTGGGATTCTGGCCTCAGTAAATAATATTGCAAGGAAACCTTAATGAGGCATTAAAAAAAAAAAAAAAGAACAGAAAACAGTGTCCATCCACAGAGAGAGAAATGTAAACCTGGTTAGTGTCCAGAGGAGAAGAGAAAATTACAGCCTCGGCTCTTTGAACTCATTCTGCATTCTGTGCACTCCACACATCACACTGCACAGTAGTGTTTTTTATTTAAGTATCAGTGTTGCTCGTTTAGCATAAATCTCTGTTGGAGGGATGTTTTAAACTCCCCAGTTTAAATATCCTGCTAGCCAAATGCTTGTATGTGCTGGACAGGGGAGCAAGTTTTATTCTATTTCACATGGCAGTTATATTTTAGTGTCTAGATAATCCACCTTGCTAGAGGTGGGACATCTCTGATGAAAGCAAATCTCTGAAAGAAGTTTCTGGTGGAACTCCTTCATAATCAGCTCTTGAGAGGCCTTGAATGCTAGCTGTCCTAGCTAATGGCATGGGTGCAGCTTTGCCCTCTCCCATACTTAGAAGATCTGAGAGAGATCTCTTCCTTAATATCACATTGTCCCCACAATTTCCTACTTCTGGATATTACAAAGTAGGCATGCAATGAACTCTGGTGTAGGTTATTTGTCCTTGACATCCATGCTTCTGAGAACTTGTCAGGAGTGCTTTAATCCTTCACATTCAGCATCTTCCTTCTATCACAGCATAGATTTCTGGCTCATAGGAAGAACTCTCTAAGAACTCACAATGAAAGGAAGATCTTTCCAGAGAAAGCTACAACATCCACAGGTGCAGAGGATCATGCCAGAAGTAATTTTTGGTTACTAAATAATGATGTTTATTTATTTGCATGTTTAATACAAAGTAATCTGTTTTAATAACTACCTTTGTATGATTTCAAAGGACTGTGTTCGATCGTACCTGTCCTGCTGCAGTTTCACTTCAGTCAAATTCCATTTGATTGAATGGAATCAGACCAGTGTAAGACTGTTTTAAGTGGAATGTGAAAGAGGACCCAGTAATTTACACAGCCTAAGAAGTCTCATAGTTCATCTCAGTCTTTATATGACTCGATGTATGCAATGGATTCTCCATTCATATGGGAGTAATGTAACACTTTGCAATCAGGACTACTTGCATAGTTTCCATTAAGTAATGACTGAATATAATGTATAGTCTTACAATCAGTAAAAAAAAATTTCATCTATAATATTCTTGTGTTCTCTCTTGTTTGTTCCTTGAATCTTACCTGTTTTTAGCTAGGAAAAGAGATGGAGAATGACACAAGACTAAGTGTCAGTACAGGGCCAGGGAATACAGTGCCAAAAATGTGTCTACAATGTCCAGCATTTATGAAACCTGAGGTATCTAAATATGAAGCTTAACGACCTGAAGTTTCTTCTACACCCAATGAGGAAGGATATACACACACTTTTCTTCAGAGCAGTTCAAGTCTTAACAATCTCTTCTAGTGGTAGAGGGCTCATAGCCAACTACCCTACTAGCTTAGTGTCTCAAGCAGGTGCATAAAGTAAAGGATAAGAATGGCCTTAATTGCCAACAATTAGGAGCACATGCTTCCTTATGCATGTAGGTTTTGTACCAAAATTACAATTTAAATATTAATCCCTATACAAAAACGTGAAACGGTACTTTCCCATGGCTAAAACCAAGACTAGAAGCTACAATTTCCGAGAGACAGATCTCGTTTTACTATTAGTTGTGGATCTTTTTTCTCCTTGCTGCAAAAATAAATTAATTCCAGCCTCTGTTAATGAAGAGCTATGTAAATTTAACCATGTGGTGTCTTAAACAGGACTATGGGTTTTAATTTCCAAATCAAACCATCTATTAATCCATGAGAGCAGTAGATGTCCCCACCCAGCTCGTGTTCCATTGCTGCCTGGAGGAGAACTGGGATAAAGGGCAGTTTTTGAAAAGTCCCTTTTTCTTAGTGCACTTTCCTTAAGACTTCTTTGGTGAAAAGACATTTCCCTAGAGATACAAAAAAAGCTCCCCTAAGTTAGCATATACCATAGCTCACAGTACTAAATCCCTCAGTGGTATCTACACCTTCAGCATTATTAGCACTAGAGAACTGCCTATACACAGCAGTTTTTCTTCCTGCGGTGTTATTTCTATTGTATAACAGTTGCTTGCACAATTGCTTTAAATTGAATCTATGGAAAAACACACTGCATAGCAGAGGGCAGATCAACCTCTGTTTTTTAATAAATGATCACACTGACAATTAAAATTCCTGGTGACAGGCAAATTACTGTTAAAATCTATGATTGATTTCTAGCAGAAAAATCTGGCACAGCAGGGAGTAGAGAAGATAGCAGAACACCTTAATAAAAATCAAGGTAATAAACCTTTTGCAAATATCAATTTTAATTATTTTTTAAATTACCTTTTCCTCTTCCATCGCTTTTATATGGCCCAATCATGTGAAAAGTTAATCATATTTTATAATAAAAAACATTTACTATTCATTTTTTTTTCATCATCATCAGTAGAGGTTTTCAACAATATGAGCTATTACACTAAAATGGGAATTTCTTCAGCCATGAGCGCATACAGCTGTTTTATAGTTAAACTGTTTCACATCAGTAGAGGGTTTTTTACAGAAGTACTGGAGCTTTTTGAACACGATTTTGCTACAAGGTTTTTATTTCTAAATTCCTGTATTTAATTTTTATTAATATCTGTACAATGACTTGCCAATCTCTTTGCTCTGATAAGCTTCTTTATCAAGAATTTTAACTATCTGCAAACAATTAAATAAGTAAGCTTCCATGTCCTTATAGTTAAAGAGGAGAATTTTCTAAAACACACATTAAAAAGTTCTGGAAATCAAGTGCACAGCAAAAAAGACAACCAAAAAGGAAGGTTTCCTTCAAATTCTTAGACAACTAATGACAGAACATTTATTTTCATCTCATACTCTTCCTCTACCACAAGCTGAAAGTGATTTTGTCAAGAAAAAGCCTTCAAGATACTTTCCTGTGAGCTAGGAGATAGAGAACTGCACCTTCATTTTTAGAGGTGAAAGATGTAGCAAATTTATAGAAGTTACTGGTTTAATGGAAGAAAAAATGCCACAAGGGCCACTAAAAAGTGGCACAGAGCAGGGAAACAAAAAAAAACTCTGAGTGCTTACATTTTAAGCTTTATTCATCCCTCTTTGTCTCCAAAAGTGCTTTTTACTTACACTGTAATGATCTTTAAATGGGTGGTAATGAAGAATAATGAACTCTGTGATGACTGGAATTGGTATGCTTTAACTTGTGACTCGCCATGAACTCACTGTATATTAAACAGTATATCACAGTCAGGTATTTAATTCCAGCTCTTTTTATTTATTTATTTGCCTAGAGTATGTCCAGATCTTCTTCACGTGTTACTGCCAGCAGTATGACCCCTATTGTTTAACTCCACAAGAAATTGACCTGCTCAGAGGGAGATAACAACTCCAAACAACTGCTTTATGATTGCTCTGACCTTTGTAGGGGCTTAGAGAAATCATTGAGCAGTCTGATGATCTATACCGTTCCTTTTCCACAATAAATAATATTTTTCTGGGTGGGACATGAAGCCAATTGACCAAAGGTGTATCTTCAATGCATATTAAATACACGCATGTATGCAACCACACAGATGCATCCTGTGAAGAAACACCACTTAATTTACCAAAATATCCAGATAGAGAATTAGCATTCCCCAACTAATGCATTTTAAATTGTTACTCTTGATTCAGTTGGTTTGATTCTCAAAGTCGCGTATCTTCCCAGTAGCAAAATGGATTATAGCCACTTTCCTGACACATGACCCAGGCTACAGCTTATGGACTATACTGGAGCTGTTAGCACTGATGTCTATACTGAGTGTGTTCTAACCACACCGTATGAGGGTTGCTGAAGGGCCCCTATGTAAGAAGGCATTCAGTGGGGTGCCACAACCAGCAAAATTATCCTGGACCACTGCATCCTCCCTGCCCATCTCAGGTACTTCCCAGGAATATCTTCACAGACCTGAAAAACTGATGAACTTAGGTTAAAAATCCTATGCAACACACTCAAAGAAAACTTGGTATTTACAGAATGAGTTTATCAGAACTGATGTTTTTTCCAGTAAAAGCTGTTGTACATATGAGCTCAATTTGATGCTGCATTGTTTAGTGGCAGACAGAGATAATACAAAACATAATGCAATTTACCGCTTCATTTCTTCATAAAGTCTACCCAGAAACATTTACTGCTTTATGTTACAGTCCAGAAAGAATTTAGCAAAAGGAGAAGAGTAAGGAGTCTACAAAACTATAAATAATGTTCTCTGCTTTCCTAAATATTTCACACTCTAGTAAAATAACATTAGATTTTTTAATATCATTTATGACGTGAATTATTTATCCAAAATTTCTACACTTGAGTCAGTCAGCCTGAAATAGATATGTATTTATTGTCTATTGAAAAAGTAGGCAGCTGAGTCTGCGCTACTTGTGAACTTTCACAACTGAGAAATACGTGAGCAAGTGTAATTTTCAGCATATGATTTTGTTTTTAATTACAGCACTGCAAGTGTTGAATTTTGCTCAGGTTTCTTCTCAGTTGGCAATCACAAAGCATGTGATTAAAACCAGGAGAATGTGAAATAAAACAATGCTAATGCTTTATGGTTTTAGTCTGCTTTCATAAAATCATAGAATCATAAGGTTGGAAGACACCTCCAAGATCATCGAATCCAAATGTACCTGTCTCCCTACAAAACCACGTCCCTAAGGAACTCATCCACCCGTCTTTTAAACACCTCCGCGGATGGTGATTCCACCACCTCCCTGGGAAGCCTGTTCCAATCCCTGACCACCCCCCCAGTGAAGAAATTCTTCCTAATGTCCTGTCTAAACCTCCCCTGGTGCATCTTGTGGTCATTTCTTCTCATCCTATCACTTCTCACTTGAGAGAAGAGCCCAGCACCCACCCCATCACAACCTCCTTTCAGGGAGCTGTAGAGAGCAATGAGGTCTCCCCTCAGCCTCCTCTAAGCTAAACAACCCCAGTTCCCTCAGCAGCTCCTCATAGGGCTTGTTGTCCAGCCCCCTCACCAGCCTCGTTGCCCTTCTCTGCACGCGCTCCAGCCCCTCAATGTCCTTCTTGTAGTGAGGGGTCCAAAACTGAACCCAGCACTCAAGGCGTGGCTTCACCAGTGCCGAATACAGGGGCACAATCACCTCCTTGCTCCTGCTGGCCACGCTGTGTCTGATACAGGCCAAGATGCCATGGGCCCTCTTGGCCACCTGGCCACACTGCTGGCTCATGTTCAGCCGGCTGTCAATCAGCACCCCCAGGTCCTTCTCAGCCGGGCAGCTCTCCAGCTGCTCTTCCCCAAGCCTGTAACGCTGCATGGGGTTGCTGTGACCCAATGGAGGACTCTGCACTTGGCCTTGTTGAACCTCATCCCATTGGTCTCAGCCCATCGATCCAGCCTGTCCGGATCCCTCTGCAGAGCCTTCCTTCCTTCAAGAAGATCCACACTTGCACCCAGCTTGGTGTCATCCGCAAACTTGCTGAGGGTGCACTCGATCCCTTCATCAAAATCATTAATAAAGGTGTTAAACAGGACTGGACCCAGCACTGAACCTCAGGGAACACTGCTCGTGACTGGTTTCCAACTGGATTTACTTCCATTTACCACAACCCTTTGGGCCCGGCCATCCAGCCAGTTTTTAACCCAGCAGAGGCTGTGCCTGTCCACGCCAATGGCAGCCAGTTTCTCCAGCAGGATACTGTGAGAAACGGTGTCAAAGCTTTACTGAAGTCCAGGCACACCACATCCACAGCCTTTCCCTCATCCATTAAACGAGTAACCTTGTCATAGAAGATCAGATTGGTCTGGCAGGACCTGCCTTTCATAAACCTATGTTGACTGGGCCTGATCACCCGGTTGTCCCGCGTGTGCTGTATGACAGCACTCAAGATGCTCTGCTCCATGACCTTCCCTTGTACTGATGTCAGACTGGCAGGTCTGTAGTTACCCCGATCCTCCCTCCGACCCTTCTTGTAAACGGATGCAACATTGCCAACCTCCAGTCAAGCAGCACTTCCCCAGTCAGCCAGGACTGCTGGTAGATGAGGGAAAGGGGTTTGGCGAGGACCTCTGCCGGTTCCCTTAATACCCCTGGGTGGACCCCATCTGGCCCCATAGACTTGTGTGCATCTAATTGGCTGAGCAGGTCTCGAACCAAGTCCTCCCAAACAGCTGGAGCTTCATTCTCACTATCTCCCAGCTGAGGGGGCTGAGTAACCCTAGGACATTCCTCCTTGGAGTTAAAGACTGAGGTAAAGAAGGCATTCCAACTTTTTCACTTAGAAAAGTAAGATTCTGTTATTTCAGCCCCAAAACATCGAATACCATACATACTCTCATTCACACACCAACTGTAGACCACCTTTCAGACACTGCAGAGAGAGAACACAGAAGCTTCTGGCTTCTGGGCAATATGATCGATAACCTCTTCTGTTTGCTTTTCTAGTACCCTCCAGCAAACTTTTTAATCAGTTCCCAGGCATGAATTTTGGGTTTGAATCCTATTATCTTTTTTTTTTTTGTCTCTTTTCAACATCAGTTCTGGAAAACTCATTTCTCTATCGATATCTCTGTTAGAAAGGGTAGCTATTATTTTAACAGTTTCAGTTAACATGCATTTTGAGACAACAGCTAGTGTCTCTGTAGAGTACTGCACTGTGACACAAAATAGATGCAAGTCAGACTAAGGTTACCAACCTTTGTTCTGTATTCTGCTGCATAGTGTAGATCTACCTTTAGATATTCTTATAAAAATAAATTGAATTCAGACAATACATTTCCCTATTCAGTAAATATTGTAAAAGAAAATAGAAAATGAATGATGACCTCAGAGTTAAAAGTGTCAATTCACAGGAAGAACTCAGACTTCACTGATGATTTTCCAAAATAGAAATCGAAAATATATTTTAAGGAGGATCTATATTTGGGCAGTCTAAAAGATTAATGTTTCAGAAAGGTGTGAGAATGAGATTAAAAAAATAAGGAGGTACACATGAAACCAATCTGCAACCATAAAGATAACCACTTGCAGCTACTACGACCATTGCTCCTTTTGATTTCAGATGACTTGAATCTACTGCCCATTGACAGGTGCTCAGTATGAAAGAAGTTGTTCCTGAATCAAAAGCACAATTTTAACAGCTAAAAATCTATACCGGAATTATGCAGCTTAGTTTCAAGATAAAGTTATTAAAAACAAAGCACCATTCAAAAGTCAGTGGATGACAATTTATCCAAAATGTAGGCAATTTAATTGTAAATGCTTAACTCCTGCTGGTTTAACTTCTCATCTTTTTATGCACAGGTACTCACTGACTTAAATAGGTCTACACTACTTGGTTCCACAACTTCAACAAAGTTCAAAAACAATCACAAAAGATGTCATATGCAGTTTTCAATTTGTGCAATAAGCATGGAGAACTATCCCCAGACCTAAATCATATCCTCATACAGAACACACTTCTGTAGCTCTGCAGCTGCCTTACAACCAAGTCATCTTCGCTGTGTGATGCTCCCCAGTTCAAAATTCATGTAGGAACATTTCAAAATAATACTCAGTTAACACTGAAATCCTTTAAGTACTTCATCCACATTAATCCCAAATGAGTACCTCATGATTAATGTTACTAAAACAAATTCCAAAGGAGTTGGTAATGATTAAGTTGTTATTGTAGAACGTTACTATTGGTTTTATGTATTTTTGTGGGGTTTGTCTGCTTTGCATGCTGTATCTTTGAAAAGTCATCTCAGATTGACCTGAAAGTCGCATTACTCTGTATGCAATATGACACAGTGAAATAAAAAATATGCAATACAAAATATAAGATCACTGCTGACTGAAGAGTTGCTGCATTAAGAACAGGATCTGATCTAGGTGAAGTAGCTGAGGTTCAGTACTTTAAATATTATCCAGTGACAGTGACCAAGCCTGACTTAAATGCCTAGAATTAGGTGAGGTCAATCTAGGCCCTGTAGTCTAACCTGAATGTCACTGATCTGGCAAAATTCTTCTTGACTTTAGCAGTGAGCTTCTTGTTTCCCTTCCTAGTCCTCTGTATATCCTGCTCAAAGACTTCAAAATGTTAAACTATCTGTGCGTACAAATGTTCTGAAATAGGAAACTAAAAGGGAAGTGTCTTGACTCAGCTTGCTTTTTTTGCCCCCTTTGCTTTGAATCTGGAGCCTTTAGAGATGAATGCTTTTTCTGAAACAAAGTATTTGGGAACTTCACTGCCTTTGGTCTCCTTGTAATGGCATTTAATTAACAAATATTAACTGGAGACAATGCCTCTTTTCTAAATTTATTGTTAGGTCCTTTGTATTTTGAACAGAGATTGCAGAATTCTTAGTTTGAAAGTTTTCTTAGGTTACTCAGATTAAGGTTAGTTTTACCAAAATTTAAGAGTACTAATAAATTGTATCATTTTATTTGCTGCACCTTTTTCAGTTTAGATGAATGTATATAATTTTACTCTCCCTATTGCACTTTATATGAAACATCTCTTGCAAATACACATTGTTAACACAGGTGAAAATCCATGCCCTAAAATTCAGGTTTGTCTCCAATACAGACCATTTCTAGAGCATCTATGAGGATTTCATAAAAATACTGGGCCCTTAACATTTCTTGGAAGTATAATCTTGAAAACTCCTGGATGAAAACATTATAAAAGCAGCATGATTTTTTGTATTAGTTATCAAAACCATTATTATGACACTGCAGCCTAAACTCATGGCAATGGACCATAAACCAGGCACGTGTAAAATTATCTTTATTATCTAGAAATCAAGAAGTTATGAAGATAGAAAGGAAATTTACTGGATTCTAAGTTTTGGGAAGAGGTAAATTATGTTTTCCTAAAATTCAAAAGTGCAAACTCTACCATTCCTACAAGCAACAACTTTACAAAGAGATCAACATTAATGATATTGCAAGATCCAGATGAAATTTGCATGTGTTTATCCTCATAATGAGTTATTTACTGTAAAAGTATCTCATTTACTTTGTTTGAAACTTTTCTTAAAAAAGTGATACTAAGAATTATTATTACAATTATGGAAACTACATCAGTGACCATAAAGAGCAAACCTAGGTCATTTAAGGTTTGATTCTAAACATGTTCTTCCTTGCATCTATATGAGGAATTTATTTTACGTGAAATAAGAACTTCCCTTTGTCATCACACAATTGTGGTGTTTGGGTTTTGAGTTCTCATCCTGTTTGCTGATTCAGCTTGTCCTTCCCTCCCACTCATTTTGGTGGAAATTTAATTAGACTAGTCTTTATTCCATTGTCTGTTTCATTACTAGAAATGTACAAGACCAAGGACAGATTCCTACAGAACACATGTCAGCTTGACAGGGAACAACACACTCCGCATAGTTTCCTTACTAATTACACAATCAAATAATAGTGTGATTTATATTTTTAATGCTTTCTTATGAAAATGTCATGTGAGATAATGTCACATGTATTTGTCAAGACGGGTAACATCTGCTGTTCATCCACTAAAGAACTGTCACCCTGTCACAAAATATATTGGACTGGTGTTACACAATTTCTCCTTGATAAATTAATTTTCACTATTACTCATCTCCCTGCTGTTCTACAGGTGCTTAAAATTAATTTGTTTTGATAATTTGTTGCAGTATTTTTTAAATGAAATTTAAATCGTGTTGATGGGCCTACAACCCCCCAGCTCTTCCTTCCTCTCCTTTATAAAGGTAGGCACTTTGTCAGCCCTTTTTGAGTTTTCTGAAATTCTTCCATTCTCCACAACCAAGAACTGCTAATGGATCTTGAGGATGACTCACATAGCTACTTAAATAATATACAATAAACTTCACTAAACTTGGCTCATTTAAATATATATAATTTCATTACTCACTAAGCAGGTTTAAGAAAGTGCGAGTAAATACCCTTCGTATTTTCAACCACACTTTTTCTAGGGGCTTCCTGATAGCTACCTTCACAGAACCACAGATGAGATGAGATTGGGAGGGACCTCTGGAAGCCATTAGTCCAAGCTTCTCCTTAAGGCAAGGCTAATTGAAAAGATGGATCAGATTACTCAGAGCTTCAAGTCAGCAGACTTCTCACCATCTCAAAGGTAAAGGCTGAAGTTAATTACACCACTTTTCTGGGCAACTTTTTTTTTTTTTTATAATACACCAACTGTGCTCTAAATTATGTTTGTAGCTTACACTCAGTTGAAATAGTTTGCATTGCAGTTTGTGACACTTGCTTATTGTCCTTCCATTAGGCACTTCTGAAAAAGCCTAACTCCATTTTCTCTATAATGTTCGACAGGTAGTGGCAAACTGCAGTTAGACTTCCCTTAGCACTATTTTACCCAGGCTGAGCAAACCGTGTCTCTCTGCTTCTCTTCCTACATCATTCTCCAGCCTTCCAGTCTTCGCGGCCCTCCACCGAACACTGCCTGGTTTGCCAGTATCCCTCACTTTGCAGTCCAAAATGGGACAGAGTTTTCCAGATGTAGACTCACCAGTGTCAACCAAAGGGATCGATTATTCCCTGTCACCAGCTGGTTATCCACTTCTTACAGCTACCAATGAGGTTGTTAAACAGTATCAACACTACCCTCAGCCCAAATCAACACCCTTCAGCCCACAGACAGGAGGGCTTGGTACTGTGAATCGCAGCCCTTGTAGCCTTATGATTCAGGTGATTTCCCGCACCTTGCAATCTACTCCTCTAGTCCACGATGCCCTGATTTACCTAATGGGATACTGCATAGACAACCCTCCTAAAGTTAAGGCAAATGACTGACATAGCTCTCTTCTTGTATAAATAGACAGCCATTTCATCATACAAGGCAATCAGCCTGAACTAATGCGGGTTTTGCTTTGCAAATCCACGCTGACTGCTCCAAATCATCTTCTTTTCTTCATGCATCTGTAAATAGTTTCTGCAATAGCTTTCTCCATATTTTCTCCATGGACTGAGGTGAAACTGATTGGTGTATAGCTCCCCAAACATTCTTTTCTATATTTTTTTTTAAAAAAATGCATGTACCACTTGCCTTTCTCCCATGGGCATTTCCTCCAGTTGCTGTAACTTTTCAAAAACACAGTGACCTCACAATAACATCAGCTAGCTGCTCTCCATGTATTTGTGCCTGTTCAGCTCGCCTAAATAGTCCTTAACTTGATCCTTTATCTATGGCGGACAGCACCTTTCTCTGAAAACTTTGTTCCTACACCTGACAGACCCGAGAGAAGACTTGCCAGAACAGATCCAGCACAAGGGAGACACTGAATATCCTAGTTTGTTCCCTGCCCTGCATCATCATGTTGCCTATCTCATTTTGATTCAAGCACTTCCACATCTTGCTGTGTTCCTCTCCCAGCAGGTGGCTGGAGTTTGCCATTAGCTGAAAATTCATGCTTCGGATAATTCAAATAGTTGTTCACAAAACATCTTCATCCCTATGGACAGGAAGGTCACATTCATCAACTTCTAACTTTCAATGTACAGGTAATGGTACTAAAATTGTAACTCTAATGAAAGTTTTGCTGCTATTATTTGCAACTCACTGTGCAAACCTCCCAGAATAACTGAATTTGTTATAAGATCATTCTTTCTTTATTCTTCTTGTTCTTCCTGTTTCAAACACTTCTATAAAGTTCCTAGTTGTCTGTTTATATTTTTTGCTTAACTTGTTCTATATAACCTCATTTGCGTTAGAGGCAAACTAGTGTATATTCTTGTGCATAATGACTGATCATTGTACATTTATAAGTCAGTCTTAAAAGGGAAACTGGGATACTGCAAACCATCTACTGATAACACTGCACTTCAAAAAGCTTTTAAAATTTCCTCCAGGCAACTGCATTACCTGCCAGAGGCTACTATGTTAAAGATTCATCACAAAAATGTTCCCATTATGGCAAAGAGAAACAATCTCCTAACTTTCAAGTGGAACCTAATCCAGTAGTGAAACACCAGAAAGAAGACTTTACTATCGAAATACCTTTGTCAAAACATAATCTCTATGGCACAATCTTACATAAGGATGTATAGCTGAGGCACTCCTACCTAAAACGTATAATTACCTTCGCTATAAAAAGATATTTTATTTCCTTTGTAAAAGTGAATATCCACTTTGGCACCAGAAACAGAATAAAGACTTCATGTCTGTAAGACCATGACATAGTGGTGGTTTTTATGAAGCATCACGTGACCTTACTTTTTCAAAACCTCATTCATAAACATCTTTAGATATTTTGCAAGGATTTTGCCAACTACTGGAAATAAATTAATAAATAACACAAGTCAAAGTAAACGCCAGGGGGGTGAGGGTCGACCCAGCAACATGAAAACAGCCTTTGAAGCTGCTTAACTTTCCGTCAGGACAATGTGCATCTCAGCTGCTCTCTACCCAGATGCTGACAGCAACTGTCTGACTGTGCAGTCCAATATCACAGAATCACAGAATCATAAGGTTGAAAGACACCTCTGAGATCACCAAGTCCAATTGTTCCTGTCTCCCTAGTAAACCATGTCCCTAAGAAACTCATCTACCTGTTTTTCAAACACCTTCAGGGATGGTGACTCCACCACCACCCTGGTCAGCCTGTTCCAATGCCTGACCACTTTCTCAATAAAGAAATTCATTCTAATGTCTAGTCTAAAACTCCCCTTCACAGAAAAAATGCTTGTTGGACCTCTCTGCATAAAGCAGCATTACTCCATTTTCATGTCATAAATCACAGTTTTCCACTGCAACTCATAGAGTTCAAATCAGGACTGGAGCCTGGCAAGGCAGCTAGAAGCTGTCTTTCGAACTACATCTACTGTTCCTCCTTTTTCACCAAGACTTATCCAGCACAAGGCAGAGCAGTCCACAGAATTTACTAATTTACAACAATATAGATGTGTTGGTTTATGTCTGTTGTACAGAGTCTCTAAAATGTCAGTAAACATTTATTTCTCAGCAGAAACAATAGACTGCAAACAAAACTCAGCCACCAATTAAAATATACCAAGGAGCAAATGTGGGGTTTTTTCATGTGCTCCTCTGATTGTTTATTCTGAGTTTACATGGAGATTTAAATCTTCAGTATAAAAGAAAATTATTTGGGAAGGTAAAAATTTCTTTATGTGTATGGCAAATCCTGGTGGCTCACAAAGACTTCTCAGGTTCAATAACAGGAGTTCATTTAAATGTTTAAAAGAATCTATATTCAACTTTTAAGACTCAGCAGTATCTACCCAATCTACAGGTAGTTCATTTAATGTCAAACATGACTTAAAAACACTGCCAAATGAGAACAAAGTAGTTTAACCAGAAGTTAATGCATTATTGCCATTGAAAAACTGAAGGAGAAAAAGATGAAGATGTAGTACGCAAAGTATTGTTTACTTTTTTTGAACTTTGTTTTTTCAAGCTTTATTCTGCTGCATAGAGCAAATGCAATAATAAAGACTAATTTCCTGTGGCAATCATCTTCAAAGGGAACTAAAATGAATGCATATATTCTGGAGCCATACTGATAAAAAAGGTTCAAACAATCCCCATTATTTCAAATAATGTTGAAAAATTATACCCAAGAAGAGCTTTCAACTTATTTCTATCTATCCATTTTGGATTAACATAAAATATATATCTTCTAAGTGTTACTATCCTTGTGCAATGTATTTATATCAATATCATTACTATCTTCAGTGAAAGGTTTAATATCAACATATATGTCATTACTGGAAATGTTTCAATTTATATTAAAAAATGAAACTGTAAGATCAGCAACAACTGCCTCAAACAAATCAAATGATACTTCCCGCAAGCCAAATATAAATGTTCTCATTTATTGAGGTTACACATCTCTTTCATAGCAAAAACTGAGCCACTCAGCTTCATTTCTAAAATTATCCTTATCAACATTGCTGACTGTCTTTACACAGGGCTTATGTAGTTTGAACGGTTCTCTTCCAAAAGCACTTGATCCTTCGTAAAGGCAAAGAGAAATTAAAATTAGAAAAATAAAAAATTATATAATATCACTGAACTCAATCTTTATTTTAGGTATGACAACTCTGTAAATACTGACATTTCAGCCTAACAGTATTCCAGTTAGGTTACTGTCATGTTTAAAACACAATGATTTACGTTTACAGCTAGAGCGATCAAATTAAAAAAACCTATTTTTACTTATTAGACCAAATCTTAGATTAATATGACTCTAACAACTTAATGGTATAATGACTTTGCAAAATCTTTACTGATGGATCTTAATAAAAGACATAAGAAAATAAACGTGGAGCAGAGGATTCTTTCAACTTAAGGGAAAGAAGAAAACATGGTCACTTGCCAAATCCTTCCAGAAGCAATAAGGAAGACTACAGTTAGGTCTGAAGACCTGCTGTAAGAAATGCCTAAAGGAAGATTTTACATATTTATGTGTATTTTGACTGTAAGAAACAAAAAAATTTTGGAAATCAGGTCAGAGACAAAAGAAACAATAAGGCAAATATAACATCTGAAAAAAGATGGGGAATAACAGAAAGAGGTATTCAGTGACAGTAGGTTTCCTGACACGAGGCAAACAGATACGACACAGACCTTTTGGGAGCTCCTCATCCTGCTCAACTAAAAGTCCTGGCAGGTGGAAACCAAGCAGAAAACACAGGAGGTCTCAAACAGATCTAATGTTTACATGGGACACACAAGTTGAGACCCAGATGATGCAAAACATGTTGGAAAACAACACAAACAAGCTGTTGATGTTTCTTTAACAACCTTTGGGTCAATGGGCAACTGTAAGTTTATCCTGGTCCGAGCTTCATCCAGTGTTTGCGGAGTGGTGTAGAAGAGACGGTGCTTACAGTGCTGATTGTAAGCCAAAGAAATCCACTGATGTAAAACTACAGATCTACAATATGTTAAGTGCTAAGTGAGGTCCTTAAAAGAGGGTTCAAACATAACATCAAAATGACAACAGTCTTGAAACTCAGAGGCATGATAGAAATGGTCTGGGGTTTTAAAATGGATCCCTGAACGTATGTGAGTCATCACTGACTGTACATGACACTGCACTGGATTTGGTAACAAACAAATACTTTACAGGAGACACGTTTTCCAGAGAATTGCCAGTGGTTTAGGGCAAGTTAGTCTAGACAAATTGAAGAGCCCAAGTGAAAACAAAAAGGTGCTGCAAGACCCAAACAATTTTAATGAAGGAAAACTGAAAGGGGTCCATGAGGTGCCGCTGAGGGGAAGTACAGTGGGAATGGGCAATGAGAGACACATTTGACTAGGAGTAGGCAGAAGCTGGCATAGGAAATACAGTGATCCATTCTTCCACTTGGCTATGGCAGTTAAGAAGAGATTATCTTAATTTGCAGAAAAAAAGATTTATGTCTGATCTGTGGAAAAGCTTTCTCACTTTAAGAACTGAATAAACACCAGCATCTGTCACATATGGACATACTTCATCCTGCTTTCAGTATAGGTGATGAATTAGATGATCTCTTCAAGTCAATTCAAGCTTTACATTTCAATGATTTAATGATTTCAGCTGTCTGAGAAATTTTGAGTTGTGATATGAATTTTGCTTTAAAAACATAGCTTCTACAGCAAATTAGACACAACAAGAAATTCCAGGATACCAATTAAAAGGTACTAATAACACAATACTCTGAATTAGGAATGCAAAGCTTACTGTTCTTTATCTCATTTCTAGTCCTGCAAACAATTCAGCCTTATGACTGGCATAAAAGCTTTTGAAAGCCAAAATGTACATAATATAAGCTAACTCAATAATAAGGTAAGTGAACAGGTTTTCCGAAGTACCACTGAACTAGAGACCTGTATAGTACCAGAGGCTCAACGCAGATGCTCTGGCAGGTTCTGCTCCCAGTCCTTAAAAGTCCATATTCTACTCTCTTTGTTGATTACTGTCAACTAAGTGAACACTTCTGCTTTCTTCTCAGGGCTGAGTATGTTTTAACTCTTCTTTTCATGTGTGAAAGAAAATAATCATAAAAATATGTTCACACACACACGCGTGCACACACACACACGCGCACACTACTTTGAAAGGAATAAATACTATTTCTGTGATGCCTGGACTACCTTTTCCTCTCATCAGTGTTTCCACACATCCCAGAGGTTAATGCTGGCTGCCACATCAGTACCTGCCAGGCACTGGTGCCAGGACTACCACTGCCCTGGCTCTCCTGGGGGAGCAGATATCCATTGGTACAGACCACACTCTTCTGCCAGTGGATTAGCACATTTCCTCTGCAATAAGGTAAGTTTAATTCTGATATTCATTCCCATATGGAAAGGAAAGCACATAATAGGCACTGTACTGCCCACAGCCAGAAGTAAATTGTACCAATATATATGCAAAGCATATATATGCACCAGTAAAATCTGATAAAAGATGTATGGTTTATTGCTATTTCACAAAACATTTGGAGAATTAGAGTAATAAGTATAAAACAAATTATATATTGTCATTTTATCAGGCAAAATGAGGCTTTCTAACCTATTTGTCATCTGCTTTCAGGAGGAAAGCCTATACAGTTCAGTTAAATGGCCTGAGAAGTCAGGCAGCATTCATCACAAGCAACTGAAGAATTCAGCTGTTAATAAAACCTACAAGCTTTTATCAATGAGATCAGAAGCCCATACACTTCCTTAAACCAATTTATTGTTAGGCCATATATGAACAAGATCCATTCTTCAAAAAGGTAAGAAAATCACTAGGTACATGCAAACGATTACTAGGAAGCATATCTGACTGAAAAACACACCAATTTTAAAAAGGTGTATAGTGTTTCACTGGTTTTGGGGGGAGAGGATGAGAAGGATTCCTACACAGGTACATTTTTCATTCTCTAGCCCCAACTGCATAAAGAAAATATTATTTGTATTCTCTTCATTAATGACATAATCAAGAAAACAAGTTTCAAAGTAAACATATTGTATAAATGTCTCCTGTATCAGAGAGCACCAGACTTTTCATTTCAGTTTCAATGCATTTTTGTGGTTAAATATTTTTATTTGTACTAAGGATTTAGGGATCTTTCTGTTTAGAAGGTATAATTCTTCAACAATGATTTTTAGGTAAATAACACTTAGAAAAATTGATACTTTTCATAATCTAAAATAATTTTTCAATCAGCAGCTTAATCAATGCAGTAAATGCACACTGCTTGTAACTTCCACTTCCTAGTTCTTTATCTTATTCATAGTTTAGTCACCAAGAAATTTGTTTTAATCTTTTGGTTCTTACTGTGTAATCCATTTTACAGAAATATTTGGATTGTATAATGATACAATACACTCTTAAATGTCAGGAAATTTATTCTTATGCAATATGTAAAAGCACGCAAAAATAAATGAAGTATGTAAGAAAGAGGACCTGAATACTCTCTGAAATCCACCTTCATATGATATTGGTTTGCATTTTTCATATTCCACTTAAATATTCCCCAAAACAATGTAGAGAGCAAAATACAGTTATTCTAGCCAACAGAATGTCACACTAATCGTATGAAATCACACTACTAGAGACATTATTTACCCTGTAGACTTTTTCTTGCCGTATCGTAATCCTGAACTTTTATTTTAAACATAAACTTAATAATCTGTTTTATACACTTTTCTGATTGCTACTGTTATGTTATTGAATATTTCAAAGTTCATTCATCATAAAGGAATAGTTATCTATAATTTAGGTTTATGTCTACTTTAAAATATATATATTATAAGGGCTTTCAAATATTTTTGTTAGTTTTTCTCTGTTTTTTTCACTTGAATATAAAACTTATCTGGGATGCATTATAGCTGTTTCCTGGGTTAACATGACATTTGACATAGGCCTGTTTAAGCCCTGCAGTGTTATGCCACCATCTGCCTTGCAAGACCAACAATTGAGAACTAATGCTTCTCAGTTGGGGAACAAAACGGATCCAGTGAAGTCTTTAGATTCAGTCAAGTAGGGCCGTGTGTTGCTACACGTATGATGTTACCAGCTTGTGTTGGGTAAGCCTGGGTACCACAGGCTTCAGAGGGCCATTTTTCCACTTTCTGGTGTGAAAAATCACTATTACGTGATTCTGTGACTCTGTGAGAAGATCCTTGATGCTGCCTGGAAGGCAGTTTCAGTCTTTTCAACAAGTGGTAGGAAAGAACCAGTCCATAGCAGTGGTTTTGATACGGATCGGTAATGCAGAGCTACAGAGATCAAGTGGAGCAATTTGCGACTCTATTACATTAAAAATGTTGGACCACATTGTCTTTCGAGGCCCTTCCAGCCTGGTCTGTTGTATGACTCTGTGATTCTAAAAAGAAAAAATCAAACATGAACTATCAATGTCAGTCTGAACTAGAAACCTGTACTCCTTCCCAACTCAGAACCTAATCAGCTGCCAACCAGAAGCCCAAGAAAGGTTCAAAGGACCTAAAGAAGGACGACTCCACATTCATCTATTATCTCTTTTTTTCCCAAAACAGACACAAGTCACAGTCCAACAGGAAAGCCATTGTCTCTGTCAGCACTGCAACCATTCTGTTTGGATTGGAATTAGCTCCTGAAACATGAATAGCTCAGGATGATTTGGACAGTGAAGCTGGCCCTACCACAGAAGTAATGCTGCTTCTTTCTCTCTTCATTACTCAGAAAGGCCTCTTGCCATTGAACAAACCTTAATTAAAATATGCAGCTAATTCTGATGAGTCAAGTGGCAGCAGGCCACATCCAAGGTGCTGAGGTATATGAGAATCCTTCTGACCTTTTTTATCATGGACAGCCTTGAAGGCCCAAGAGAAGCTGCGAATTTTTTTCCTGCAGTAGGGATTCTGATTATTCTTGATAGATTAGAAATATTCCATAAATAGCATTGGATCTTTGATACATACGAGGCTTTACCATAACTTCATACTTACTTAGAAAACATTTTGAAAATTGTCAACTCAGAATAAAACATTAAAGGAACAATTTGTTGAAGTAATTGGAAATTGTTTGCATGTCTATTAAATTAAACTTATTTTTAAAACATGACCTCTTTGGTATCTCTTATCTACACGTGAATGCCATTACAAATCAGAGTAATAGCTTCCTAAAACATATTTCAGTTCATGGCCCTTGTTTTTAAGAATATTATTACTACTCTCCGTAAGTATCAGATAGTATAATGGACTTCAGTTTGTTGTGCTTAGTTCAAACATTCTATTTAATTTTTTTCTGTATCAAGTCACAATCTGCTGATGTACCTTTTCAAATTCAAAGTTAAATATTTTTCTTGGCATATACTTGACATATGGCCTTAAGTTTTAGAAGATGCAAGTCAAATTTTGCTGATCTGTTTACACTCATATATACATTTAACTCAACATATAACTGTTTGAAAATGAGGCGCTTGTAATGCTTTACATATACTGAAACCCAGCTTAGATCTTAGTTTAATTCCCTAAATATATTCAGTCACTTAGTAACTTGTGCTTCTGTGCCATTAAAACATTTCCGTTTCATTTAGTAAGATCTCCCTTCTGCATTCCAATCATATTTAAAATATTTTATCAGGTAGGCTTGCATTGGAATTAAAATATTATAGCTTTAAGTTATTTTGTCATTAAATGCAGAATCTGCTCAACTCAATCAATCCTCCCATAAACACAAGCTGAAAATTGATTTTCAGAAGCACTCATCTTTAAATAGAATTTTTAGTTAGAAGAAAAATATCTCCTTAAATGATACCAAAAAATATAGGTTATATATGTATATTTGCCTCTATTTATGCAAAATATCTGCTAGCATTATTGAAGTGTTGTGTTTTCATCAGTATAAAATGATAGATGTTTTGAATGGGAATTTATCTGTCCCAGTGTTTATACCATAGACATCTACCTCTAAGGAATTCATCCTAGGCACTTCTTCTAGTCTGGAGAAGTAGGGATTTTACCCTAGAGGTGATGAGATTAACAGTGTTCGAGAAGTGTTTATTTCTTTCCGTTAAATGGCATTCACAGTTACTGCCCCGTTCATCTGTGATGCCAACATTTAAAGTCAGGTGAGAGAAGCTCTTTTTGTGTGTCTGCTACTTTATCATCACTACTCCTTAGCCAACACATGGTGAGCTTCTGGCAAAAGCAGTACATTTCTGAAAAGGACTGTATATAAACTAATACATTTTCAATATTTTGTGAAGACAGCATTTAACATTTAACCTACTTACCAAGCTATGAGAAGAAAACTCAAGGCTTTGACTTACTCTTAGGCCCCAGTGGATTTTTACCCCTGCTAAAAATTTTTTGTATTATCTGAGGACTTCAGATCTTTTTTTGTAAGCTTTACGATGTAGAACACAAAAAGAGCAACAAGGGTATTCACCAAATAACAGTAAATGGACCTAGCATTTTCAGGGGCAAAAGGAAAAAAATAAACAAAGATCTGCACCACAAATTCAAAAAAAAGCAAATCCAACAAAATAGTTCTTCTTTGTTGACAAGTAGGCATAGAAATTACCCTCGTGGAACAAAGTTCAGATGGACCAGCAAGCAGATTAAGCAATAGTTTCACTAATCCTCTTCTTCATACAGGGTTTGTAAACAGAAAAAAGTGCAAGCTGCATTCTTATTGTCCTGCAACACCCCTTGTATCAAAAGACCTCCCAGTATCGCGTCCTTGGGAAGTCCAGGGAGTCTCTGTAGTGCTGTTTTTTTAAAAAGTGAAAAGACTAAGTCATAAAAATAATTAATTTCAAAATATTGTCTTTGGTGAGCTTCCTGTGAAACATATACTGCACATTCAAGAAAGTGTAGTGAATAAATGGGATGAAATGGTATTTTATAAGTACACTTCTTTCTCATCGGTGCTTATAAAACATAATTAAACCCATCTTATCTCACAAAACATCATCATTGATAATGTTTCCAATTTCACTTCTGGCAGAAGTTGTCTGACTACAGGCTTTTAGTATATGACAATGACCACATCACTAGATTTTATTACCCTGCTTAAAACCCCTGTAACAAAAGATGAATACAACCCTTACAAGAAGATTCAACATTAGCATTAAGAGCAAAATTATATTCAAGCACATAGGAAGGATTATAAACAGATAACCTTGTAAAGCTATAGATGGGAAAATCCTGCTCGTGTGAAAATTAAATGATTGAAGTCCCCTGTATTATCTCAGAGTTACGGAGAAAATGCCAGCTATCACCTGAGACCACAGGCTATAACCTCATCTGGTATAAATGACTAACTTACTGATGCTGAAATACTCTAGTGAAAGATGTAATTGAAAATATATACTTTAAGGCACAACCAGCAAAAATGCAGTAACTATAATCACATAGGGTTTTTTTAAATCTAGATTCGAATTGACAATTTTATCCCCTTTCCCACGTGTACACATTGTTGTTCTCAGCAAGGTAACTTAATGCAGTAAAGATGATTAAGAATTAAAACTATTCTAGTACTTAGTGTTGTACGTATATTCAAGTATCTGAATTTTTTTTTCAACAGCTGATTAAAAAAATCTTGATTTGTCTTATGATTCTTAATTTTTTTCTTCTAAGTTATTTTCTACATAAATACAAAATACTTCCAGAGCCAAACTGCATAATATAGGAATATTTTTAAAGAAATACATCTAAATGAGCACAACTATAAATAGAGAGAAAAACTAACTGTTTGGATAAAAATCATTTATTTCTACTTCATTATAATTTATTTTAGTTTTCCTGAATTTGGGTGTTTTTCTAGTACCATGCCTGTGCAATATCAGAAATCATCCCAGTAGTAACAAGTGTCTGCTAGTTAAAAAATCAGTACAGAAAACATTTGTAGATAATACAAACTTGCTGGAGCCGTTAAACAATAAACAGGTCAGTTACAAAGCAAAACTTAGATTCCTTGGTAATGTGGACTATCCAAACAAATATGAATATCTTAGGCTTAAATTCAAGGCTGTATCTCAAACCAGATCATGCAGATTATATTTGCATAACAGAAGAATTTCAATGAAATTCAGTGAAGTTGAGAAGCACTTAAAATTAAGTGTAAATAAGCAACTAAAAATGTACTTCAAGTGTGCCACTGCAGCTAAGACAGCAAATACTACTTTTGGATGTATTAAGACATATTTACAACACTGCTCAGTTTGGTGCTTGTATTTTGGAAAGTAGCTTGAAATTTGTTTGGTTTTGGTTTGGGGTTTTTTTTAAATTCAAAAGATTAAAGTTCAGAATTTTAGGTTCAAAAGTCTAAAGCTCTTCCAAGAGATCATTAATAGTAATTTTCCGCTCAAACGTGGGTGAAAATACTAACAGAGCTACAGCATATTTTTCCCTCAGTCTGAATCTGACTTATGACTCACACTGACACTGTGAAGCAGGGCTAAAGAATACTTGCATTAGGGATATTCCTTGTTATGTTTTTGAGTATCCGATATGGGCGTTACAGCTTTAAATAAGAAGCAGAAGTTCAAAATTACTGTATTTCTAAGACTCATCAGTGAACAAAGGTCTGAAATGGTCTTTGTTTCCTGGGAATTCTAGCAAAGGAGAACTACAAACGTTAAGAAAGAGATGAAAGACTTTGTTTCATCCTTTTACAAACTCCTTTAAAAAGACTATTTTTCCATTATTCCTTTTTTATTTCAGCATCTGCTTCAGTGTCTCATGTGAGGATCCTTGGTTGCTCTTAGAGCAGAGAATTCCAAATTTCCTTTTCTCTTCATAATTTCTAGTGAACATACTCCTAGGGATCAGGAGTACTGCCAACACTACACAGGACAGTATAAAGAGCAGAGTAAGTTTGCACGTGTGGGATGTACGTCACGATGATCTCCTTTTCCCTTCCTTTCTTTGAAATAGTATGTCACCACTGATCTCATTGAGTGTCTCTCATGTCGTTGTCTCTTTCGTTCAGCTCATCAAACCCTATTTACACCACTTCCTCACCTTAGAAGAAGTAGGTCAAACAAAAGTAGAGAAAAAAGAATAAGAAAAAGTAGGAAAAGGGTTAATTCTGGCCTGCAGAAATATCTTCAAATAGCTACAGGCAGCAGAAGGGAAAAATGGGTATTTCCTTCATTAGCACAGAAAGGAAATTATTGTTTCTGACTGTATTAGGTATAAGTGGCAATGTTTTGGTAGATGGGGGGGTGGGGGGGCGGCCTCTGTGGTAAAAGGCCAGGTTGGGCATCTCACTGCTGGCCAAGGTTAACTCACCAGCTCATGTACAGCCAGAGTCATCTGCTCGTGTCACAATCGGAACTAAAATATCCCCAAATCAGTAAAAAAATCTAAGAAAGAAGATTTTAAAATGTTAATTGCAACTCTGCCCTGTGTAACAATGGGGTCAGAACACTTCCAATAGAGATGCTACAGAATAGCATGAAAGCGTTATGGGAAAACAAAGTATTACGTGAGAGCAAGATGAGTACATTAGGCACAAGCTAAAACGAAAACACTTAAGTAAGGTTTCCACTCTGTCTATTAATCTACTACTCATCAAACAGCCTGTCTTTACAAACTTCATCACTTGTCCCTTGTACAAGAATGTTTTTCCTAAAAATAGTTATGGAAATAATCTATATCATCCACATTACTATTTTGTTTCTTTCAGTGATACAGAATCTTATTACTGAAAGTGAGATATGCTCAGTTCTTCAATGAGATCCATTTAGGTGTCTAAATATGAAGAAGTTCCCACATCAATAGAGTTATGTATAGAACTGATTATTTTAATACAGGCATCTAAAGCCATTTGAGAAGCTGTGAGGTACCAGTAACACATTCATGGATGTGATATAACACAGATCCAACACAGGCTCTACAGAAGACCTGTAAGCATCACTAGTATTTGATACTCATCAGTGCAATGCATTAGACAAACTCAAAGGTACTCAGGAAACAAATTCTGCCCCCCCGATGTTCTTGAAGACATAGGGGAGAACCTAGCTCAACTCTCCATCTGGGCCTGGGTCACATGCACAAGCCCTACGTACCTGCTTTAGACACAGCAGGACATCTCAAATAGCACTAGACACTTAAGTTGGGGTAACCTGAGTCTAATTACTTACTTACAAATTTCACTTGCAGATATCTATATTCAGGTGACAAACTTCCACAATGTCTTCATACATCATTCACAACACTGACAATCTCCTTCAACCAATACCCTGCTATTCAGTACATTTGCACTTAATACTGGGAATGAAATACGGAGCACCAACAAGGCACATGTAACAAACTCAAATACTTCTCATATAACACAAGTAATTCCATTGCTACTTAAGTGTACCTCTGTACAGGTATTACTGCCTAGTTCAGGCAGGCAGTGTTAGAATATTTTGTGGCATACATGCAAGGAGTTTTTGTAATTTGAAGTCAGCATTACTTTAATTCATAATTTTCTGGTATTCTAAAATGGACTACTATAATGTATGAGAATTTAAAGTAATTGAATTCAAGAACTGAAAGCGCCCTTCGCAACCCTAACTCTATTGTAGACTGTTGGACAGCTAACGTACGCTTGCTAAGAATCACAAACCAGCATTAACCGGAAACATTGCAAAAGTGCAATTTTGTCAAAAGGTGGAAGCATTCAAAGACCAGGACAAACCCTCCTGCTTCTCCTATGCTTTCTTTTTCCCATTGTGTCTACGCATAGTCCTAAATAACGTGTCAGTTGACAACTATACAGCTTGCCAACTCAAAACCCTGAACTTGCTCATACAAGCAGAAACAGGACCTCGAAATCTATCATTACCATAGTGTCTTTAGACTCTCACAAAGTGGTTTTTGAAATAAGCCAGTCATCTGGAATCACCCACACTTTGACGTAAATTCTGGTCATTCTCTTGCTGGTCATCTAGTGGTTTAGTCACCAGATTTTTGGTCAACAAAAGAGCTGTCTATGGTAAAGCATTTTAAACCTTGATAATTATGCAGAGAGTCAAACAGTACACAGAAGAGAAACCAGGCAACAAGCAAGGAGCAAAATGAGGCTTCAGAAAGGAGATTGTGTCAAGTGCAAGCACAGACATGAAGTGGAATAAATATCAGACAAAGAAAAGGCATGGCAATAAAACACTCACACAAGGAAGACCGATGAACAAAAAAAAAACTGTGCAGGTATTCTAGGATGGCAGAAATTACAAAGTTTGGCAGTAAGGATGTCTTTCACCAGTGAAACGGAATAGATGCACCTACCCCACCAGCCAAACTCATAGCATCTGGGTGACTGAAAAACTGGCAGCTCTGAGAATGGCAGCTGAAAACCGTCTGAGAACCAGTAAACCCAACACATCTGAGACTCTCGAAGGCTGAAGACATTAGCATGTGAAAATGTTACTGGAAGTCCTGGATGAATGATTAACAAATCACTAAATGAAAAATTGACGGAAACTTTGCAAATGGGAAGAAATTTGTTGATCACATCATTATGTATGAATTACATTTGCCACTCTACTTGTAATATTATAGAGACATTCACAGAGATTTAAGCTACAGTACCAAAGGGAGCAGGGATGAGAGATGAAAAATTTTAGAAACATAAAATATGTTATTTGTGTTGCAAGTTTTCATAGACTGAATTTAAAACTTCAAATCCAGGGTTTTTTTTTTTTAAAAAAAAAAGTGGAAGGTAGGAAGTCCACCATGTCAAAAAAAAGACATTTCACCACAAATATTCTGAAAGACAAAAAGAATTCAGGTCATCAGGACTCAAGCTCCAGCCTGCAAAGTACTTCCACCTGATTTTAACCCCTTGCATCAGCTCCATCTGCTCAAAAAAAACATGCTTATATGCATTGTTGCAAAGAACTGGACCAAATCAGACAGTTCAAAATTAATATGTTAATCATAGATTATAAAGCCATAAAGATCTCTGTGATCCTCTAATCTGGCCTGCTGCATAATAAAGAGGATTACCTTCACTTCATTCTAGTTTCAACTATGTGTTTCCAAACACTTTCTCAGGGTTTGGAAATCCTTTTCTTCCTCAAGTGTTAATTACTGAGAAAATATTTAAGAAGATAGGCTGTGTTTACTCCTAAATACACAGCAGCCCTTGTAAAAAAAAAGAGAAAAAAATGAAAATAGTATCATTAGTATCAATCAGAAAAACCTAACAGTGGCTCATTGTGTCTCACTTTGCTATTTGTATTGCAATACCTTTCCATATTGGGTGCTACATACATCAGGATTGAGATGCTTATCAACATTTATAGCCTTTCTAAACACTCATATTTAATTTTTCAGACAGAAGCAGAGGATTACTGATGACCTTGACTTACTCTGTACTACTGGCCTTAAAATAATGTTTTTCAAAGGATATACATGTTTTTCTCAGTCATAAAAGAAGCTCTTTGTCAAGACAACCAACTGTGCTGATACAATGCAAGGGTACTAGGATACTGTCAGTCCTGATGAACCCATTGCACTTGTATTATGGATAGTCATTGTGAATTTATCAGAAGTCTTCTCCAAAGAACTGCTAAACTTCATCCAGGTCCTATGTGGAAGATGTCCCAGCACAAGCGGGATAAGAAGCTCCAGTCTTTTCATCTTACCAGCAGTAATTTTTGTTTTGATAACACACAAAGAATTAATTATACCAAGCTTACTTATAAATTAAGGCACATATATCATTTGTTCTCTGTGGAAAGCAATAGGAGGGCAGAAATCAATTATTACAAATTGCTTTGGCTTTATTTAAAAACTGTATGCATACTGAGATAGATATTCTACTAATCGTAACAGCCTAGAAATTTGTAACCTATCCTAAGCTGAGAGTACTCGACTGATCAAAGGTGACTAATTAAGCTGCCTGCACAGGAACTTTATGCCATCTGAGGTTTTACAGCACATTCAAACCGTTCCAACGGGACTGGCAGATAGGCTGCCTGTAACCTTCTGAAGCAGCATCTGTAAACCAGCTTGGCATCTCAAGTGGGACCATATTCAGTGTATTACCTTTAATGTAGGCTGAACACTGCTTCTAGTCATGTTGACTGGCTTGCCTGAAATTACGTTGACTATATGGGGAGTACAGACCCCCAGTTTACACTTAGAGTATGTACTTGTGTTTATTCTGAAACTGAATCCAATCTTTATCGAATTTTCAGTCATGTGCTGGGAGGCAGAGTAGAAAATTTAACTGCTCCTGGCAAATGAAAGTGCTCCTATGCTCAAGTATGAGCAGACCCTGGTTCTTAAGGAGCGCCATTTATATAAGGGTACTACAGAGGCTTCGTGCACACACTAAAATATAGGGAATTTGTTGATGGTAGTAGTCCTTAAAACAATCATCTGAGATGTCTCTACTTACACTCACTACACATATGCCAGATGCTAGCAGGTGCTTTCCAGGCCTATCATGTCCTGCAGGGAACAATACCCAGTACAGGAAAACAGTGTCCTCAAACACTTTGTGAGCCCTCTAGTGGGCTTCACCATCTACTGTATGTTGAAGTCCCGCCATCAAGACATCATCTGCACTTTGGTGCACCAATCTGCCAAGTGTGACAGCTTGACATCCAGTGCACAAAATCCAGTGTCCGCTTCAACAAGTGAGTTTCTTTGCAGCCGGGGAAAAGGAAAACGTGCAACAACTTTAAGAAAAATCAGCGGTTTATTTTTATACAACCAATCCAATTTTAGAGGTTAAATTCCTTCCATAGAGTTCACAGAGATTGAAATAATGAAAGGGAAGTTTTTAATTTCCCTCTACTTGCTTGAAGTAACAGTTCTGTTCTCAGTCTTACATCAAAGCAACAAAGAAGCTGGCAGATCACTGTCTACTGCCTGAGAGCTTTAACCCGTAACCACTGACTACTTCTGTTATTGTAGTACACAAAAAGAAATTGAACTTGCAGTTAGAGGCTTTTCTGTTATGTTTTTTAGGAGGTATTTTGTGTTTAGTTTGGGGTTTTTTTTGAAACTGTAAGAGTCAAAGCATAAAACAGTGAAAGCTAATGGGCGTAAAAAAAGGAAAAATATTAGAAGTGTGTTCATTTACCTTGGTACCACTCCAGGTAATATAATCCTCCCTCTCCTCCAATGTCATTTCCTCTTAATCATGTTATTAAATCTGTTTTGTGTTGTTCAGGTCAAATTGACTCTGAGTTAAAAAGAAGTAGAAGGGTCAGAAAGGGATGGACCAGTGCAATGGATTGATGCTTTCAGAGTAATTGCTTCTTAAAAAATGCAGTCTAAATTCCTGGAAAAGCAGTACAACCTCCTAGAAAAGTTTGTTTTCATATAATTGAATAGTTAATGTCACAAAAAGTATAAGTACAGGGCATCAGTCTTGACACTATATTTCCTGCATTTTACTTGTTTGTCTTTCACAGATAACATCATTTAAACGAATAACACCTATATAATATCAGGTTTGAAATATTTTGAAAAAATATTTTTTCAGAGTTGCAATTTATGATTTAAAAATAATATTTGTACACGTTTATCAAAAAGGATTAGGAAACATTCCAGCTTTTTGCTTAAATTGCACACATTAAAAACTGCTGTTTAATTTCATGTTTAAAGTACCCAGTCAGTTTGAGTAATTGCAGTAAGTCAAACGTGAAAGAAAAAAGTTTAATTTTACAGTAATACAATTTATAGAAATAGTACTATTTATTAAAAAAGGATTAGCTTAGCACATAGCTAGAGTACATTTTTAGCAAGTATACTAGGCCTACATACTCACAGTAATTTGTTGAAACGAAATTGATGGTCATATGATACAAAATAATCAATTTAAAATTTTAAATCTTGGCTTGGCTTCTTCCCTTTATAATACCAAAACAGAATTTATTTATTACTGTAAAAGTACACATATGGAACAAAGGAGTCTTTAAGAAAATCCTGGCCTTGATTGGCAACAGATCTTCAACTGTTCCTTTAACAGATCAAAACGTCTTCTATTTTCCACTATGCCTTTTATACCATAGATGTCATTCCTCCTCAAAGGATAAAAATGAAAAGACAAAGCATTCCAGCGTTTGGCTAAAAGCACGCAAGCAACACTTTATGCCAGTCATGAAACTTGCTTTGGAGACAATGGTATAATAGAGACAGTTCATTCCTTTTCTTTTTCATTGTTCAGGTGAATAAATATCTTTACATTATGTGATTTCTTTTGAATGCCCAAATTAAAAATATCTTGACTAAGAATCTTATTTGCAGACCTTAACCTTCCACTCATATTCATTATTTTTATTCTGTTACATAAATACAGAAAATTAGAGTGCAAATGTAAAACATACTTCAAATAGATCATGAAATATTATCAGTGGTTTAAGCTTACACAATGTTGCCAGAAGTCTTACAATATTTAGCATTTTCCTTAGATATCCATTTAAACATACCTAAAACTCAAACTCATCATTCATTAGAAAAAAAGAACCACTCATTATAAGGAAACATACCCCCCAAAATGTTAAAACTTTGTAAAAAACCAGACCCACTACACTGAGATCTTATTTAGAACAATTTCATAATTAGGTGATTTCGATTTATAACTTTTGACTATATTGTTTGATCCCAAAATCTACAATCTAAAAAGGTAAAGAATAAATTAGAAAAAAAGAAACCATGAAAAGATTAATGTTACAATGAAGGATTTTACAAATCTTGTAATGGATTGAAGAAGATTAAATTAAAAGTGCAAAGGATGCTGCACAGTGTAAAGGAAAAGATATTTTTTGTTCCTGAAAGTGCTCTGAAGGCACAAAAACATGAGAAAAGAATAATAGTTTTGCATAAAGATTAAGTACAGTTAACAATACAGATGAGAACTGAAAATCTAAGAACATTATTATCCTTCAGGCTGGCCAAGATTAATCCCAGCTCAGATATGACAGAAGACCTAACACAGGAATTACGATAGGAGAGAGAAACACTGGTCTCAGTTCTGGAATTATTTGCTTCAACAAATAGGAACTTCTCTGCCGTGGATTGGAGAAGAAGGGATCTCGGCAAACTTCCCCATGCGACACCTATGCAGAGGGGCAGAATAGCTCTGCGTTCTCCTTCATCAATCCCTTCTTCAGCTGCAGTGGAAGCCACTGCCTTTCTCCCTTTTGAACCAAAAAAAACCTGCTATACTGCAGCTCACTGAGATCTGAAATCACAGCTGGCCACTCTGCAATATGAAGACAGAAGGGAACACTCCCTGGACCCTTATCTTTGCTGAACTGTATGTGCATTTTACATTTCAAGTAAGGACAATTATATTACTAGAAGTAACTGCAAAAGCTGAAACAAAAAGACATTAAAAATACTTGTTTGCATGAAGACATTTAAGCTATTTATATTCTACTCCTGCTTTACTCAGTTATTGTTGATGCAAAGCTTGGCATAATGACAGTACTGTACGTGCATTTGTCTAACTGCCCAGAACAGTAAAAGAAATCCATGCATTTTCACATGAATTTACACTTAGATACTTTGCTCTGGAAGAGCTCCTTGCAAAGTCTATGGGCTTTCCTGCAAGTAACACAAGGCATATTGTGACATTTCTCTTTATCCATTACTAGTGTTGCAAAAACTTGTCTGATAAGACCTGTCTGAAGCACCTCTGCAGGTACAGAACAACTAGGGAATGTACAGCAAAAATGGAGATGGCAATGAGAGACAAAAGTATGGATCAGCCTCTGTTTCAGGGCAGATTAGATAAATACAGACACTTAACTGAGAAATAAAAATGCAGTATCAATACTGTTGTAGAGATAGGGAATAGGAAACACTGTGCTGGAAGGCCTATGCAGCATGGTACAAGTAGCAGAGGAATATCAAATGACATTATCACACAAAACAAGAAAAGAAGATACTTCTCACAGTATCTGGCAATGTTGAAATTTATTGTAACAGGATATTTAGGCTTGACATTAGGAAAAAATTCTTCACTGAAAGGGTGTTTGGCCATTGGAATGCGTTGCCCGGGGAGGTTGTGGAGTCACCGTCCCTGGAGGTGTTTAAAGGGAGATTGGATGAGGCACTTAGTGCCATGGTTTAGATGATGAGCAGGTGTTGGTGTTGGGTCATAGGTTGGCCTTGATGATCTCAAAGGTCTTTTCCAGCCTTGTAATACTGTGATACTGTGATTATATATGCCAAAAATGCAAGTTTAAAAACAATTACATGTACTTAGATTAAGAAAACCAAACAGTAGCTATAATATAAAATTTAAAAATAAATGAATAAAAGACTGGAGAGAGTAGAGTGTCTAGGATTGGAAGCCTAACTGTGTGCTGGTGCAGATAAATCCTTTTCTAAACATACGCTGCTGGACTTTGTTTGACACAAGAAATTGGGGAAGGTCTGATCTGCTACCCAAAGGTTATCATACTTTTTAAAAGCATGGAATACAAGCAGCTAGATGAGGCTGTATTACTGTGTAAGCAGGAGTACTCGGCCAGGAAAAAGACCCTCCCAAGTATCTGAAACAGTCTAATGACTGTAATCATCATTACAATCTATTAAATACAGAACAATCCCACACTGAGACTTCCAGAATATCTGCTTACTGTTCCCATCAATGCGTGCTTTCAAGACTTTGCAAACTAGATTTGCATCTTAGGGTCTGACATTCCTCGTGGGAATCTTCTGTGAATTCAGTCACTTTTTGACCCTCTGTGTATTTCTGGACCCCACAACTTCCTATGGACATGAAATCCATGAATTCAGTATGCACTGCATGAAAAGTATTTCCTTCTCCTCATTTCATACCCTCTACCTGATAATTTAGTGACAAGTGATACTTAAAAGTGATTAATCATTTTTCTACTCAACCCCACGATTTTATATGCTTTTACCTATCTGCCTTTAGTCTCTTCTTTTTTCTTACTAAATCCTTAGTCTAGATATATTTCCCTGTCCAGATATTGCTCCATACCTATGATCAAGCCTGTCATCCCTCTCCAGTGTTTCATCAAACTATCAAGCTTGAAAATGCATTTTCACAGTTTTAACAGCAGGTTTAGAGACAGACTCTACATATGAATAGGTACGGCTGGGGTTCCCCAGCATGTCTGTCTTCAGATTTCTCATTACTGAATTTCATCGGCTGTTTTATCACCTACTTACGCAGCATCTTAAAATCTGAGCTCACTTCCGAGGGTACTGCTCTGAATAGTTCAGTATCACTAGAATATTTTACCAAAAAACACCAGAGCCTGCTCCCGCTCTGAGGTCCCCCTCCCTGACCTCCTCAGTCAGAGAGGGAAGGGTCCTTTAGTGTCTGCGCAGCGAACTGGAGACTGACAAGTCGATGTTTAAGACAACAATAGGAGTAGAGTCAGTCTCTACACCTCCCTATACTGGGATAAACAGTTGAGGAATTCCACTGTCCTGCTATTGCAAATATTGACCGTTTTTATTCTTAATTTCATTATTTTTCTTCCCTTCATATCCTTAAATATAGGACTATGGGAAGACCTTCCCTCTTATTTCATGGAAGCTTAACTTCTTATTAAAGATTTGATAAGGAATTTTGCTGAAAGATTTCTGAAAATCCAGGCAAACTACATTAACTGAATAAGCCTTGGTCCACATGCTTCTTTGCTTCTTTCAGAAGAATTTTAACAGTGACAATAATTCCTTCTACAAAAGTCATGCTGAATGATCCCCATTATTTTATATTTCTCCATGTGTCCCCCAGTTTCATATCACACTTAATTTGCCTGCTCATCCACTGGGAGTAAAGCACAAACAAGTACTATGTGCATTTTCTTCAGTGTCAGTGTCCTGAATTTTCCTTCATATGTTTGTTTCTGTATTCCTCTGTATCAATACAGTACTCATCTTCGTCTTTGTTAGTTATTAAACTGTGACAAATAGGTCACTCCTGGGAATACTCTCTGTCACCTGGAAAAACACTTCAGATGATCCAAAGCACCCAACACTTTAGCCTTTTAAGCAAACAAATTAATGCTTCTACTTGCATGGTTACATTTACATTTTTCACTCTTAAAAAAAAAAAAAAAATCCAAATAGGACTTAAATATTCTTTCTAAAAGAAATGACATGCAACATATCTTTATGGACTTTCTAGCTTCACCCAAGGGCTCAAATGAATTAAGTAAAAAAAAAAAAAAGTAAAATGAATCAAGTTATTTTACTGTTTTTAATATGAGTGATGACTGAGTAGCTGATTATTCAAAGTATGAGTGCTCTCATATTTCCACGAAACAGCAACATTGAATAAAAAATGTTAAGGACATCATCTAAAATGAAAATACTGACATTAAAAAAGATTACTAGAAGATAAAACATACTGTTTCTTTTTTCCTATGAATAAAAGGACTTTGAAAAAAAATTGTGAAAAATGCCCCAAGCCCAGGTATAGTCTTTTAAAGCATAACTTTTTAATTGCACAAGGCAAAGGTCAGTTACAACAGAAAAATTCTAAACTTGCAGAAAAGTTAAAGAAAAAATTCTGATGCAGAAACTGGAGAGCGGTTTATGGTCACATCCTATGAATACCAACTATCCATGTATTAATACGATCTGGCCTACCACAATAATACAAAAGACAAGCTGATGACCCACAACCAAGAACAGAGTATCTATGCACAGTGTACACAGCCGTATCTACAATTGGTGCAGGAGTGCTGACATTAGCTTTAATCCAGGTGACCCTGTAGCAACAGCAGTGAAGAAACGGTAACCACCAGATCAGCCCTGGCAGGAAAGCCCAGCAGGTAGAGATCCTACTGGCCTCACACAGCAGACACTGAACACCATGCCATCCCACTTTAGTAAGACTTCAGATCACACTAGTAAGACTAAGGTTCACATGACTCTTTCCACTGTTTGTTTGCATGAACAGCAATACGTATCATGTAAAACAGTCAGGCAGTAGAAGTTGGCAGCTGCAAACTGCTGGGAAGACAGAAGAAATTAATTCACTCAAGTATCAAAAGCTAAAATTGACACTACCGGCTCCAAAAGGATTTAAGCAAAAGTTTGGCTCATACGTCTTATGGCCATCAAGACACCTCCAGCACTTTAGCCTTCTTGTGACCCAACTGATGTTGTTCACCTAAGGGGTGCTCCTTGACAGAGGTCACTAGGGCCCTATAATAACTGTGGTCCACCCCGTCAAAAAGGTTGAGTGCCCTGGTGTATTTTACTTTAGATGTGCAGGTGGCTACACTTACAGAGTTATCATCAGTTCCCATGGCTCACTTGATAAGCAACAGTCATGAGGCTTCGGTATCTTGATCTCCTGCTGTTGTCTGAGCATAAAAGATTCAAGAATCATAGTTAAGGTTTCTGTAAACTATGTGCTTGTATTCAAGTATCTGCAAACCTGTGGAAATATAGACTAGTATACACGAAATAAGATTTTAATTTGGGAATTACAGCATTTCCCAGATTAAAGGGAAATACCAGCACATAATTATCTCTTGCTACTACAAGATAAATATGAATTTTTTCAGTTGCTATGAAAGGAATAAGATGATTCTTGTAAGGTAGAACTGATAACAAATATACTGACAAGAAAAACAAGAAAAATTAGATTTCTGTTAATTTCTTTTTTAAACCAACCTTATCACAAGCTTCTCTAAGGCTTACTGATGTTTAAGATGTAGTTGTTTGTATGTGTACAACCTTTAGATAAGCTGTATAAAATATCATTCAGAAGAAAGATATTATATATTCAACTCCTACAGTACTTTAAGCTTGTATTTGTAATAATACATCCCACAACATAAAAGTAGGCTCTGATTTCAACTTTGCCCTCTCTTATTCCTTTTGGTGTGTATCGTAAAGACTGTGAACTCTTCACACTTGAAATATTAGGAAGAATTTTTATGGTTGGGATTCTTCAACAGGAAATTCTTGTTATATCTAATTAACGTTTCAAATAGTAAGATAAGAACTCTCCCCCAAATTCTAAAATATTTCAGCCTTTAATAGCAATTCTTTATAATGCCATATCAAGTATAAAGAAAGGTGGTTTATGTATAAAAACTTTAAAGTCATTCCATGTCATAACTGGTTATCAATGTAGTATCAGCATTTAACTATCAAATGCTGATTTTAATTGAGAAATTAGTTAATCATCTTGTCTTTATGATCCTGGCAGCCTGTTTGAATACTTTCAAGAAGGCTGCCAGGTTCATAAAGACAAGAATGAGCTTTCCCAAGAGGAAAAATAAATAGTTCAGCAGTCATTTATTTGAGTTACCCATGTTAAAACTCTACTTTAAACACTCTAACATTATTTAAGATAAAAAGGATTGTATTTGAGGATTTTAATTCTACACAAAGCATTAGGAAAAAACAAGCTTCTACTTCATCGATGTTCCTGTAACATATCATTAAGACTAAAGTTGATGAAAAATTTGAAGTAACTGGAAACCACTGGAGAGTTCTAGATGTTGATTCTTCTTAATAAATATTATTTTTAAGAATGTGTATACTAAGAAGCATTCTAACTACACTTTCCACTTCACTAATACAACTTCTTTCTTCACCGTTCTCATAGTAAGTAATCTACCTCAGTTTTGCTGAGATATCAGTATTCAGTTCTCCCATATAGCTCTTTGCAGACTGTCACTTAAGGTTAAATCCACCACTATATCCCAAAACTAATTTTGGAGAGAAACAGTATAGGCAGAAGAAATCATTTTATTAGAGCAGCAGTGCACTAATTCAAAATCTGATAGTAATCATATTTTTAGTGGACTGACACCTAAATCCAGCACAGCTGGTATCACGTGCCCTTGTGAAAATGGAAGAGATGCAAGAATAAAGACAATGATCATCTGGCTCCTGTATAGCTTTTTCCTTAACAGTATCCTTCACACAAAGATATCTATTGCTTTTTTTTGCGCAAGGGAACTCTCTTTGTCACCAGAAACAAGAAAAAGTCTTTGCGTACAAGTGGTCACAGACCAGCACATTCAGCTTACCCAGTTCAGGTATCTAAATGATATCTTGCCTGAACTAGCCATTGAGGATTTCTCTGCAGTTAATGAAGAGCATATTCAGTTCATGATTCGTAACGAACTAAAATTGATACCTTAGGTGCGGTACACTACAATAGATGCCTGTCTTTTTCTCTCCACTTCGACAACTACTTTAGATGGAATGCTCACCCTTTAGGTGACTCACATTAGACATTATGAAATCCAGCCAGGAAGATTAGGAGGTGCCAAGAAGATCATGAATAAAATAAAATAAAATAAAATAAAATAAAATAAAATAAAATAAAATAAAATAAAATAAAGGAAGAACAGTACTATCCTCATAACATGTAGAAATCCAGAAAAGAAAGAGAAAAGAGCTTGTGCTATTTCAGAATCACCCTGCCTGAAATACTTTTGCTAGACATCCATGTGAGATGAAGTGAAAATGGAACAGTGCACTGGTGAATGGGGAAAGCAACAAGGATAAAAAACATAAGTGGGCAAAATATGCTCAATATTTTTAAAATTCGAGTGAGAGACTGCAAGATGTTCTGACTATGGTAGATACTGGACATGATTATTCAGGATTATCCAGTATTACTATTTTTAGCAAATGATTGAAATTCTATTTGCTCCCCATATGCATTCCCTATGTTCCTCTAAATTATAACAGACAAATAAGTACAGAAGCTCTTTGAAGGACTGTAGTTTTTGTTTAACAGTGGTTTCACATGAGAAACATGGTGTCTCCTCATTAAAGAATTACGAGTTTATTACACTTTTTCATATGAAATGTCACTTTGATAGAGACATCTCTATGTAAAAATTAATTGTATTGTATAGTACTATTTTTTTGATGAGGCTCTTAAAGATGCTGGAGTTTTTGTCTTCCCTTAAAAAACACAGGAATTTGAAGACAAACTGGCAGAGCTCAATAGTAATTGAAAATACACTGGTTTCTAAATAACTCAGGGGATTATGAATAACTAAATCAAAATTCTGCAAGAAAACATCTGAGGAAAGAACATAAAAAGCATTCTGATGTGTATTAAACAGCATCCATTCTGTATTATGCTGAATACATTAAAAAATTATATCTCAGATCCGTGCTGGAGTATAGGTGACTGATAACAAATACAAACTGTTCAACGTTGGAGCCACCTGTCTGTCCACCTGTCTGTCTGTCCCACTCATTCCCCCTCTATATCTCCAGCAATTCCTAGGAAACAGGAAAGACTCTTCTGGTGCCAATTTACATGCATATCCACATGTTAAAAGCAAGTTCAAAGGAGCTGGAAGGTGGACTATTCATTAACATTTGCCTTGTAATAGTTCTGTTATGCCTTGTACATAGTGTTATTAGATGGATATGGCATACAGTAATTTTAAAAATGTCTTTACAATATAAGATAGAAAAGGCTTCTTTCTTCCTCTACTACTCTGACACTATTGCAAGTGTATAAACAGAATTATCAAGTAACAGCAGTCTACATAAAAGAACCTTTTTTGTTTCACTTCTCCCTGTTAAATCTTGCTAAAGCTGTAAAAAAAATCTGTCACAGCAAGCAACCAACTATTACAGTAAAACCTTGTAAGATTCAAAATCTCTTATCCTACAATAATCCTAATCTGAATGGCTAATCATATTGTGAAGCTATTATAATGGGATATCTTATTGAAATCAGCGTTATGATAATGGCACTATCATTAATCTTCTGCGTTATTTATTATTCCTAAAGACACTGCTAAAAGCAAAACCTTAAAACTGTTTACAGGAGATGGGAAGTTTCAGCACTTATATTGCTCAGATTTTTCTATCCCATTCCCTACTTTCAGGAATTTCCAATTTTGCCAATAATCTGTCAACCAAAAAATTCTTTCACTTGTTATCTGGTTGAGGTTTCTTGGGGTTTTCTTAAGTATACAAAAATTCTTCAGATATTCCATTCCAGACTAAAATTAGATGGGGAAAGGCAGGAAACATTATGCTTTGCCCAAGCTTTACAAATTTCTTTTACAGTCTCATCAGATAACTGTCACTTAACACTCTGGAGCAGAAAACTGAAATATGCAAACAAAGCTGCTTTTTGTGGTTCCTTGAAAAAAACTAGTGACTCTAAACAAAACACAAATTCTTCTGGAAGACTTCTCTCCTTACATAATCTGTAGACATTAATTTGGCAATTAGATGCTCCAAGAAGTCCTCCACTGCTTGAATGCACCCTGGTTCAAGGCTAGCATGGTTAAGGAAGGCATCCCCTGGGGTAAGCCTTCTTGCTGCTCTGCCTCTCGGAAACATAAGTGATGCCCAACACTATGAGAAAAACCCAGGTGTTGGTTCTGGGGCCCAGCTTTCAGCTTGGAATAGAAGTTTTATCTACAGGACAGCTGACAAAGACCTGGTAAACTGGAGAGACACGTAGGGGGGAAGAAAGGCACGCGGAGCCAACATGGATAGCTTATTAATGGAAAACACATCTAAGAAAAAGGTGGTTTCTTCCACGACTATGAAGAGAAGCGGAAGATGAGGAGGAACAGTAAATACATAAGGCAAAGACAGAGAGCCTTACATCAGGTAGGTAAGGGAAAGAAAGCTGGTTGCTGATGTATGGGAACTTCCTCAGTAGCTCTGTTCCTTCCCCATATCCACCTTCTACCATACCCATACTGAGCCTCTTCTCCGGCCTGGGAGGATGCTAGCTCAAAATGGTCTTAATTTTTCCTCTCCTTTTCCAGACATGGAGAACCAAGGATAGAGATGAGAATGAACTTAAAATATTGGCACATTTTCAAAAACAAGAAAGGAAATGGCAATGGGAAAAAAAAAAAAGCCACCACCAAAACTGCAAGGCTTTTTCTGGTCTCGTAGCTTTCTGGCTACTGGCTTTTTCCAGTATCCAGCATCTCCTGAAGAGAGGGGATGACTGCTGCTTGGCCCCCGTGGCAGGTCAGGCTGGTTACTATGACTGAAAGCAGAAACCATTAGAGGAGACTGAAATAAATAGAATGATCCTGTAATAATAGTTGGGATGCTCCCTAAGGACAGAAATCTTCCAGTGTCTTATTACTTGTGATCCCACAAAAATCAGTGAGAGGCAAGTAAGTGACAGCCTGCCTTTACATTACAAGATAGTGTTTCAGGAGACATCTTTGAAAATTTAAAACCATCAATGTGATGTTTTCTTAATGGGAATTTTTTAAAATGAAAAAAACAAGTTTCAGGATGGCAACATAATGCAATTGTTTTGAATCACAGTTAATACATTCTGTGTTACAGTATATCATCTGAAGAAAACAGGTGAGGGAAACAGTTGCTATCCTTCATTTATCAACATGAGTTAATTTAAGTATTTTTTAATTTGATCTCCACACTACAGCTAGCATTTGAGAGGAAAACAACGTATGCTAAATAAATATATATGATATGCATTTTAAAAAAATTATAAAGACGAGTTACTGGGAAAGAAAAAAGTCAGGTCCACCTGATGGAAAAAATGTTGGATAAGGAGACTGTGATGTCCCTAGAAGACAGAAAGAGGACGAGAAGTTAATAAAGAACAAAATACCATGTTTAAAAGCATATGAAATAATTTTAATTACAGACAAATACGAGCAAATGTGACACTAATAGTGTTATCACTTGGAGAAATCTCAAGTCTGGGAGTTTTGAGTTGGTTTTTTTTAATCATTCTTATTATTATAACAATTAACATCTTGTTACTAACTTTAATATTTAGTTTTAAGATAAACTACTATGAATTAAATAAAATTAATTTCTGGTCTTGTTGTTCATGCAATTTGGAAGATGTGAATGAAACCATCAGCATATTGGGACTAGTAGACTAGACTTCCTGGGTAGCCATTATATTGCAGGAATAAATGCAGACAGAAAAAAAATACAGTAATTTATATCTTTGTCTTTAAATATCTTTTTATGGGTTTAGTCTACAGAATAAAGCAAAACTGTAACTCTCAGCTGTGATTAATTTTACAGATGCAATAGTTTGAAGCAAGGTACCACAAGAAGGATTGTTTTAAGATAAGTTCTTAAGACAGTAGCACACATTTATGGTTTTACTGGGTGTGCTAGCCCACTATGAACAGCACACCAAAACGGAATGCAGTCCTGTAAAATACGAGTTATACACCTGAAAAGTCATATAAGTATGCATTTGGTATGTGAAGACTCTTGTCTCTTAATGGCTACAAACTAATAAGTTCCTACAATTTTACAATAAACTTTGAAAAAACCCCTAAAAATGCCGTAAGAACAGTGACAGGCAAAAACATGCACATAAGACTGTTGCACAGAGCTAGTTTGCACGGCTTTATTCCCTCAGCACTGGAAGCCTCCGTCTCTCAGTTATCCTTCTAGGAGTATTTCCTACCTCCTCAACCACATCTTAAATCAGATGACAACTCTAATCAGCTCTGCTCTCCTGATCCACATTTCCACAGGTCTCCACAGAGTGGACCCCAGACTGTACACACTGCAACCTGTGGGCAGCAACAAACCCCACAAACATGTGTTTCCGTGTACGTATCTTCCTCCCGTGACAATGGCAAATAATTTCTGGCTGTAAGTCAATGTGGTACTGCAGCCTCAAGTTACTGCACTCAAACTCCTTAATCAAACCTGAATTTCCTTTATGTTATTAGAATTATTAACAAATTCAAAACGTGTTGCTATAAACTTGCTATTTCTGACGACTTTAGAAATTATGTACATCTTTAAGATGTTTTGCTTTTCTGTATTTTTCCTTCTGCACAGTATGTGTCTATACTATAAGACATGAAAAAAAGCTTTCATATCACACAGCTCATTAGAGGCTTAAATGAACCAGTTTTAGATGTATGATTTTGACCTCATTACTGTCCTCAATCAGTGAAATAAAAATGGCGCTTGTCATAACATCATATCTTGGATACATTACTTCGAGAATCTTCAATCAGAGTCTACTCCTCAGATGGTAGAACTGCCACTGAATATATTTGCTAGTACTAAGCCTGATTAAATAACAATAGATAAAAAAAAGATTTTTCAAACTTAGTAAGCCAATCAAAGTATCTGCAAGTAAACTAGAGGGAAAGAAGTATCCTACCAGCATCTTGTCATAACGTTGGTCCACCTGCAATATGCTGTAGAAAAAAAATCCTCACCTGGCATAATCCCTTCGCCACTGCCTAAACACACCTTAACATTCTTGTATGTTAATGTTGCAAATGTTGCAACAAAAATCACCATGTCTCTGAAGTGCTGCTCTGAATGTGAAAGACATGCTTTAAAATCATTGATAACTTTTTAAACAGTCCTTATCTTTAGAATGAGAATATACCTTTTCTTCTTTTTTGTCACATTTGTGCCCGTCACACACTTGGCATGGGATGAACCACACCCTGGAGATGCCCTTTTCTCTCCACTGACTACAGAGGGAGCTGAGGCAACTAACGTAAGGCCTAATGCTTTATCTTGCAGCACATTGCTGCATTCTGCACATCTAGGATAAACAAGATGGACTGTCTTTGGCTGCATTCAATTTACAAGAGTCTTCAGGTATACATATTAGGCCATTCCCAGAATTTTATACTTCCAAATATATTACTGTATAAGCAATCATTATTTGGATTTCTAAAAACATATAGATGCTTTAAACTGACTACGCCTTTAGTTTTTACATATTTGTGAAGGTAGTAAGCCAGTATATGTATAACTTGCCTGTTACTTATACTGGACATATGATGTATGGTTTTTTTGAGAAACCTGAGTGACCAGTACTTACTCCAAAGGTTCTATAATTCATTAACAGTCCAGAGCCAGCATATTTTCCCTTGTCATGTGCTACATATTTTAGCATACAGAACAAATTAGCAAACACTTAGTCAAGTTTTTGACAAGTCTGCCAAGCCAAATTTCTTCAAATGTTACGCTGTTCTAGTTAAACTATTTTTATTTATTGATTTAATTGTAATTTGTTAATGGGCTCCGACTACTATCCCATTTGTACCATTGAAATAGCGGGGGGGAGAGGGGGGTGCTGTTCCTGACAATTTAAGGTTTGCTGAGATGTGTGAAGTTATGTTATTAAACAAGCTGTGTGGTGTGGTCAACAGGCTGGAGGGAAGGCATGTCATTCAGAGGTACCTGGACAATCTTGAGAAATGGGCCCACGTGCAAACCTCATGAAGTTCAACAAGGTCAAGTGCAAGAACCCCCATAGGCAACACAGGCTGGGGATGACAGAATTGAGAGCAGACCTGCCGAGAATGACTTGGGGGTACTGGTGGATGAAAAGCTGGACATGAGCTGACGGTGTGGGCTTGCAGCCCAGAAAGCCAACCATATCTGGAGCCGCACGAGGAGAACTGTCACCAGCAGGTCGAGGAAGGCAATTTGTCCTTTCTGCTCTGTTGAAACCCCACCTGGAGAACCGCAACCAGCTCTGGGGCCCTCAGCACAAGGAAGACATGGAACTATTGGAGTGGGCCCAGAGGCAGGCCATGAAGATGATCAGAAGGATGGAACACCTCTCATGTGAAGACAGGCTGAGAGAGCTGAGGTTGTTCAGCCTGGAGAAGAGATGGCTCTGGGAACACCTTATAGCAGCCTCCCAGTACCTAAAAGGGGCCTAAAAGAAAGCTGGGAAGGTACATTTTACAACGGCATGTAGTGATAGGACAAAGGGTAATAGCTTTAAACTGAAAGGAGGAAGATTTGAATTCTTTACTAGGAGGGTCATGAGGCACTGGAAGAGGTTGCCCAGAGAAGCTGTCAATGTCCCATCCCCGGAAGTCTCAAATTTCAGGATGGATGGGACTTTGAGCAACCTGGTCTAATGAAAGACATCCCTGCCCATGACAGTGGGAGTTGCAACTAGAGTTATCTTTGACGTCCCTTCCAACCCAAACCATTCTCTAATTCTATGATTCAAAAGTGGTTTGTATATGATATTGTTTTCAGATTATTCTTAAAAGCTCCTGCTTTCCGAGTTATGTATTGCTACAGGATGCTGAATTTTGGTCACTGTTTTATGATTTAGCCAAATATTATTTCTTTCACTTTGTCATATATCAGACAGGTCCTAGAAGCAAGGCTTATTCTGCTGCAATATACAACTGGAAGGTTGCAACTCAAATTCCTTTCATAATGTACTTTCAATTAGTTTCCTAATGTTCCCTGTAGATCTGTAGAGAAATCAAGTTCTGAACAGCGAGGCAAAGTGTAGGCAGAAGAAAAGACTTACCTGGATCTTCAGTATTTACCTTTCTGTATACTGCCTTTCTGTAGTCCTATTCTCCCTTCCTTCATCTATTTTTTCTCCTCACAGACACAGGGACCAAGATGCCAATCCCCATAGGAGCCAGCATGGGATGGTTTGGGCAGAGAAGGCTTTCCATAGTTGAATGACTGCTATCTATACTTGTTCAGATGAAAAGCTTTATTCTAAGAGAAGGTATTTGGCATTTGCAGATACGCGCTTAGGCATACTATCTTCCTTAAAAGTAAATGCTTCAGAGTATCTTCAACTATGTTACAGGCCTATAGCATACAAACTGTGAGGGGATTGTTTTTCCAGAACATAAAGTTGACTTTTATCAAGCTGTTTTTAGCCTGGTTTCCTATGGAAACAAGGTTGCACAATAATATAATACAGTCTGCCTGTCCTCTTCTTGCAATTTTTGAACTAAGTAGCCCAATTTCCATCACATGTGACTGAGAAGATAGAAATCTCAAAGATAGTTATGCTCTTATAAATTTTAAAAGCGGTGATTTCTGGATAAGAGAGAGACCAGGATCCTAGCATTAAAATGAAGGGTGCTAAGAATCTCATCAGCTCATTTCTGCTGTCAAGTGTGTCAGTCTGCATAATATTACCAGAATATATGCATATTCAGAGATAAAAGAAGACCTCTATAACTCAATTATTAACCAAGAGACATAAAGCTATAAGACACTGTCCATCTTCACTTCTGATTCTTATAATACTTATCTCCTTTAACTAGACAGCCAAGATACCAGACTGAGGAGGGGAAAAAATAAAACAAATAGGAGGAATAGTTTAAATAATAATAATAAAAAGAAATCATACAGATTATAGCAAAAGAAAAGAGTAAATAGGAGGAATAAGGAGGTTATCAGCTACTACAGTACCAGGATGGACAGCTTCTAAGGTTATTTACTAAGGTATATTTAAATCTCTTTCCAGTTTTACCAGGGCCACAAGTCCTACACAAACACGCACACATGCATACATAAACACATACACAGGAAACTGTGAGCTTTACTTTTCAGTTGTAACTAACTGAACACGTTCAATGTTCCAATTTTTTTCATGAAGACACATGAGGTAAAGCTGAAAATAACTTTCTTTCCATTTCCTATATTCCACAGCCAAGAAGCAACTTAATGGCTAAAAAACAGGGATTCCCCCACCAAACCCACTTTTATAGCTCTTTAGTGATTAGCTGGAGATAGTCTACCATAATTATCTATGTCCTCATTTCTCTTTGCCTGGTTCAAAAATACTTGAAAAAAAATACCATGCTGAAATGCATGCACTGACTAAGGGAAGTGTAATGAGAAGTTGCTTGTTACTCAGAGAAGTAGCATAATTCTTCATTATAAATCCAATATTCTGCCATTGTTTACTATAAATAAGACTGTTCTGTTCCAAGATTTCTCAAGACAGAAGATACAAATTTCAAGGTCCCAGTCAAAAAATTTCAAAGTCTCAGCCAAAAAGTTTCAAAACCTAAAAAGTATTTCTCAGTTAGTAGTTCCTGAAATACAACTGACGTTTGATCCCTACCTGTTCGTTCTCAAAAGAAAAGTAAGAAGATGAGGTTTGATGTCACTGATTTTTGTAGTAACATCTCTTGGTGTTTTTTTCTTTTTTTTTTTTCAATTGTCCATTATGTTCCCTTCCATCCCCTCTGCTCAGGCTGGGAATCAGGTGCACGCTGCCAGTAGGACTTGTTAATTCAAGGAGCTACTGCAGTCCAGTTAAACTTGCTGCTAGATCACAGACAGTCAGGTGCTAAAGTAGCCATAGGCAGCATAGCTTTGGTATTAACTCACTCATTTGTAGCAACGCTGTAAGGTTAATCCATATTATCCAAATGTAAAAAGCTAAAAGAAATAAAGCAAGAAATCAGACAGTTAAAGTAGGCTCAGCAAAACCAGAGATGCCTATACTCAACAATGTAATCCTGGAGACCTGAACTCGGAAAAAGACTCAAGGAAACTACTTTTGCTATTTTAAAAGTTCCTAGGTGCCTAACATTTTCCTTTAGCACATACACAGATTTTCTCCATGTTTGGCAATACTGAGTAGTCAGCATTTAGCTAAATCCAAACATAAAAATCAGGTTGATAATTTTCTGCCTACTTTCCACAAAGAACTGAATGCATTAGATGTTCTTACCACACAACAGACCAGGATCAAGCACTTCTGAAGTACAGTGTTAACCAACACCTTTAAAATCCAACACGAAGTACTAGCTTTCCCTGGTTTTCAATACCTGAATGTAGCTTAAACTATTTTCAATTTGTCATCTGCAGGCATTAAACAACAGACTATCTCAGGGTAATCCATACAAAATAACTAAGAGTACACCTATCATCAACAGACTTAAGTTTGCTACAGTCACACATTTCAGCCAGAATAGTATATAAGCATAAAAGATTTCAAACTCTTCATTCAGTGGGTCAAGGATAAACTCGGGATGTTTTCAAGAGATGATGGTTCTCTGTCTACTGCAATTCAAGCCCCTGTCTCCCACTGTCCTGCCAGTTATGCAAAGCATCCTGCTATGTGACTTGATTAAGAAATCAGGTATCAGCAGCACAGCTCCTTACGTTGTACAGTATTACCACAGAAGTGAATACTCAACCCAGGCTGATGGAGCAACCAATTAACCTCAGAGAACAGTGCTGCAGCTAGCCTGGAAGCAGTCAGCAATTAGCCAAGCAGACCCATATATACCATAAGTGCTATATCTGTCTGCATCTCAGCAGAGATACATACACAAGGCAAAAATCCTTCCTAAGAAGCCGCCTCTTCTTTCAATAATGTATTTGGGATCACTCCTTTCTATCAGGCAGCACTGGTAAAAATCCATCTGATGTTTCCAGTTCCCCTACATACACTTGTCTAATGGATTTGACACTTCCTTGAGGTGGGAGAGCTAAAGCTTTATCTGCGATATCCAGCTTCCCCGCAAGGTGTCTTCACAAGTGGGTTGTGCATTATTCTGACTGGGAAAGAGCCCCCTCCAGCCTTTTCCTTAGTGAAAAGAAGAAAGAAAATGCAAAGTGTATGATTCTGCAGCTTCGAAGGCAGAGCAGCCAGGTGAAAGAGAAGTATGCTCCAGTTCCTTCTGTGATAACTGTTTATGAAATTTATTCAGCAGTCAGTTAACATAAGGAACTAGACCAATCCGGAGCCAGGTCTGAAACCCTGAACTCCCTGTCTGCCCCGCAGCACTTACGTTGTCTCACACCCAGTTCTCACCCTTGCAGCCTATAGTATTCTCTCAAATTAGACAACGCACTGTGATGACTAACATAACATTCAATCTTTGCGTTTAAAGATTAGTCCTTGACTATGCTCAGCATTCAGTAGCTAAATCTTATTTTTATTAGTGTTTTTTTAAAAAAAATTATTCTTGTGACTGCAAAAACAACTTTATTTCCAACCTCCTTAAAAAGGCCATTGAAAGAAACAGATGACGTAACGACATCATAAAAAAGACAAAATTAGCAGTCATGAAAAGTACAGAAGGCTTGGAATGAAACATATACTTGCAGGGGTGGTAAGGATATAAAAGCAGTGACATCAACAGTGGCATCCGAAAGAGAAATTTACAGACAGGGGTTTTAGACCCTGAGGTTTGTAAGATATCGTACTTATTGTACACTTGATTTGTCCCTACTTAGAAAGGAACAATAAGTGAGATGGGTGCTAATAGGCAGTCGGCAGCCAATACACTTTTCCTGTGATTAAGCAACAGGTTTACCAAGCTCCATAGAGCCTTCTCTGGATGTTGTGAACCTCTTTTGAGCAGTGGAGCCCATGTTTCTAATCCTAAGAGTCAGACTGTCCTCAGACCTAGAAAGTACAACCAATAGATGTCAGCTATCAGAAACAGCAGGAACAATATTAACTATAAAGCTTTTACTTTTATAAAATATTTAAATACTTATTAATATAGTATTTTAAGCCCAATATATAATGCAGGAGATTAAAAGACTTCAAGTAGCAAGGGGAAATTAAAATCACTCTCCTTCAAGTGAGAAGGAATTAAAAGATAAGGAGGAAGCACAGTCTAGCACTGAAATGAACGAGCTGACCCTCACCAAAAGTGATGCCACATCTATGAAATCTATGCGACGGTTACCAATTGCTCCTTTCACTGTGTAATACGTTTATCTGTATCTTGATAAAAACTATTGTCACTGATCAGTGCACATGGCTTCTTCAGGCTGGAAGAAACAGCAACACATTCGTGTAACTTCTATGACACTTAGAGAAAATGAAAGACAACAGTTGGATCCAGGAGTCAGGAAAACAGAATTTAAGCACTGACTCAGACTTACTGCACTCTCCTAAGTATATCTCTCTTGATAGTATTTTAATCAATTGCTCTTGAACTTGAGCAATGCATCTGCTGTATTTCCCTAGCTATTATATACAATGCTCTTATAATTTATAAATGGACCTCACACTGTCCTCCCACTTATTATTAAATTCAACCACAAGTGACTATTTCACTATGTACTCCCCCGTCTCTATAGCAATAACCACACATTAGGTTTGAAAAAGGACACTGAGAAGTTTAAAACAGAAAAAGGAAAAAAAAGTATTTCATAAATACAGCCCAGGGCTGCCCGGGAGATGAGGCTGAGGAAGCAGGAAAGACAGTTTGCAATATTTTGAGTAGACACAGAGAACTTCGTGTGATGACACTAATAATAAATCCCAATTTAGAAAAGACCACAGTTTCAACTTTTGCCCGAGGCTCTTTGGAATGTCTGCATGCCCCTGAATGTCTAATTTAGCCATGGTTTTATCCTATATCAGTACCTATCTAGTACCACTTAATTAAAGGAATTACAGTGGAAATACACTCTCATGAAAGAATAACACTTTTTATTGTTAGACAGAAGCAGACAACTGAACTAAATAAAGGAAGAATTGAGTTGATTCCACATGGATTCGACTGCCAGTTTTTAATTTTATGACAGTCCTTGGATGCTATGGCAACTCCCATTTCTGCAGTGCCTGCAGAATGCAGAAAGGCCCCCATGACAGAGTAAGGGCATATCCATAGTGGTCTCAGGGGCTTTTCTTGGAGACAGGGCAGCCCAATACACATTCTCATACAGAACATAGCGAGCTCACATTTTTAGGGCAGTTTTTCAAAACAGCACAGAATTGCCTTTGGTTGTTCCCACAGGTTTTATGGAGGTCCTCAGTAAGAGCTTCTGAAAGCTCCATCCTGAAAGCACAGCTTTTAGGTAATCAGAGATGGTACATCAGCCATTTCTTTCCAAGCCTCTCAGTAGCTGAAAACCTTTTCAGGAAACCACTTTATAGAGCCATCGCTTTCTTTGGGAACTGCACATGTATATGAAGGGACAGAGTTTGTTCCCATTTAGAAGAGGGAGTGCAGTCTACTCACAGCAAGCAATAGCAGAAAGTACTATTGAAATTACATCTATTCTCTAATGGTTTTGAAAGGGATCTAAATGTACCTCTACAGTATGTTCTATGCCCTGTATTGTTGTAAGAACTACCACTAGATCATGGCTCCCATGTTATAAGAAATGTATGGATTTTGTTTGTGGAAAAGGAAGTTTGTTTCGTTTTGTCTTGGTTTAATATTGCTTGTCTGGTATCATTCCCATTTAGAGACCCACTGGCTGAAATCAAAGCCTTTACAGCAGACATGCAGTTCTTCTGAAAGTAGTGTGATAAGCTGAACTGTACCAGCACCTGCCTACCCTGAATAAATGTGTGGAGGATACAAGGTGGGTTTCCTAAATGGCTTATTATGATGTGAATTAAATTGGTAGTATCAATGATCAATCACGGACTCCCTCAAGTATTCCTGTAATTGTGGACTTGCTATTTCTGAAGAGCCGCCAGACAAAAAAGGATTAATTTTTACCACTTCATTTACAGAATCTCTCCCAAGCAACATACAGGAACAAAACAGTGGCTGAAGTTGAGAGCTCCCAATTGCTAACATGATTTATTGATATTCAGAAAGAAGATGTGGAAAAACACAGTTACAACATCTGCATCACTGATTGTTTATCAAAATTGAAAAGTGCTTCTGCATTTATGTACATTGCACAAATCTTACATATTTTGTGCAGACTTTTTTGATGTTGCATTACTATTTTATTTGTCTAGTCCGAGATTTTGCACTCGCACTAACTTTTTGTCATCTAAAATACAATAAAAGCTAAAGCTATGTGTTCTGAGCGTCCCCAAAAACTCACATATTATGCCCAAGGCTTGAAACTTCTGTTGACCCATTATATTTCTAATACAAAAGAAAAGGCACAAAATTCACTTTTCTGTAAATGAGAGATATATTATAAAGTCTGTTGATCCCAGACAAATCCTTATAAGTCTTCTTAGGAATAATTCTCATACAAATTAAGCACACACATCTCCATCAGGCACTGCTCTGTTCACCTCTTTGAAGTAAGCAGTCACTGAAGCATTACTCCAAGAATCTTGGGGAGGAAGAAAAGTAATCCCTTCACTTCTTCCTCAGTGTCAGGGCTAGTCGTCACCAGAGTGCTCAGCAAAGAGCCTTTCTTACACAATGAGTAAAATGACAGGAGCATTCTAGCTCAGGGATGGCAGAGGAGGAAAGTGCTAGCTTTTACTTGAAGACATTTTCTTCAGCACAAGGGAACTAAAAAGGGTCTGAAACTAAGCTTCAATTAAAAGAGGGAGAGTCTGACTTGACAGAAAAACAGAAGAGAGTAAACCTTTCAGAGAGACTGGAGCAACCAATGAAGATCACTATAAGCAAGCATCAACTTAATAACAGATCTATTTCTTCATAATAGGGCATCTTAAGCATCAGCACAACAAACAGTAGGAAGAAGCATTTTCTGGTGGTTCCCTGGCAATACCGAGAAAAAACTATCCAGCACATTGCATAGCAGTAAAGAGCATACTTGAAAACTAAGCTAGTGTATGACAGAAGGATTAAAACAGCACAAACTAATAAAATTCTGACATGCACAGTTTGTTGGTTTTTTCTCCATCCAAGAATTAAATTCTCTTCATCCTTTTATCAAGCAATATAATAAATGTTCTAACTAGATTTAACTTCTCTGACCTCAGCTTCATTACTGAACCTCAAATACGTCACTCTTATCTCACACTTTTCTGTAATCACAAGCTGTAATATCCATGCTGCTCCAGTGACACAACAGCTATATTCACTCACCTGCACAATCCCTGTCACCCACATGCATTATGTTACTCACAAAACCCATTGCAGCTTAAAACCATTTTTCTCAAAGAATTAACATACTTGAAAACTGGTCATTTCCTTACTGAAGACAACTCAGTCTTCTCAGTCAACTTGTTTTCAGTAATGGTTAGTGCAATGGTGAATATGAATCCCTCAAAGTAGTTTGGGAAACAGTCAACATTGATCTGACAGCAAAATGTTTGTGGGGTTTGAGAATCAATGAGGAACCATGACTGTCTGCTAAAGGAGCTGCAAGGGACCTGTATCAGAGAAAGAGGTGGACTAACTCTGGAAAGTTTAGTTAGGGGAAAAAGGTTCCAGGCAATACTGTGGAGTTCTTCAGGTTTTTTCCTACCTTAAAAAAAAAGTGTCCCTAGCCATTTATTTTGTTAGTCTGGTGGAGGGGAACCTTCCTAATGGATTTCATGGGTGGCCAGAGGCATCCCAGGTGCAAACATCATCCTTTGAAGAAATACGTATCTTTAGTATGTACATCCTTAGGTATATAGGTGTACACAGCTACATATATATACATACAGTTCAATCTATCCATCTATTAATACAAAAATACATAGATACTTATGTCTATGCCTCAGACATTGGTTGGGAGTATCTTAGCCATAGAGTTATATAGTGTGTGGTTTCCACCCACTTGGGATATCTGGTCCCACCCCAAGACCTCTTTTACTCTCACAATATGGAGGAAATGAGCGTAACTCTTCCATGGTGCTCGGAGAACGATTTTAAACTACAACCAAGCACAAAAAGCTGTTCTGAGAAGCCAATATTAAAGAGAAGTTGCTGAGGACCAAGCTAAACGAAGTTAGAAATTGGCTGGTTGGATGCTGTTCAAGGTTATATTTACTGGCAAGCAGAAAAGAAACCTGAGAAACACGATACTGCAAGGGAAGAACTGATACTGATATTCATAGAAAAGAAACCTGGCATTTCTTCTCGGGGAGGGAGTGCACATCTGACTGTAATAGGGAGGAGAGGGGAGCATTATCACAATGTTGAGCAAGAAGGATATTTTTCAGTGCTGGTACTTTTGGAAAGGACAGAGGGCCACTAAATCACCCAGTAGTGTTCTCTAAATATTTGCAATTTAACACTCATATTGGGAAAAGAAAAACAGAGGGCTACGTAATGACATGAAGTACTAATTCTACACAGTGATTAATCAGTATCTTGCTCCAAGACTATTCTAAACTGTCTTAAGTAGATTTCTTCAAGACAAATCTTTACAGGTTAGCCTAAGACCCATCCCTGATGGTTGTACCAGGATACAGGTAAGGCACAGCTATCACTTTTCAGTAAACTCTGGCGAGCATAGTAGTTTCTCAACTGGTTTGCACCAAAATGCTCTTAAGGAAGGGTCATCTAAAGCTCAGATTACCATGTTAACTGTTGTAGTAGCTACAGCAGTAAGTTTTTTACTATTTTCTTGCAACATGTATAGGTATTTAAAAACCCCTGTATGTCCCATCTGTCAGAATTATTTTGGGAAACACTCTTTAAAAATACTGGCATTAATGGCATATAATGATAATGTCCTTGATTCAAATAATATTGCAGTTAAAAGACTACGAGGTAGAGGACTGAATTTTGCATCTTTTATGTCCTCATCTTGTGGGACTCGTAACCTTTTATTGGCATTTCAAATGTGGTCACAAAAAACACACTGAAAGCAGGCTACCATTAATGTTGGCTAACATAACCCACTGTTTAACATACTGCATTACGGGGTGAGGATAGAAGGGGGAAAGTCCAGGAAAAGAATCCCATGTATGCAAACAACATTATAAAAACTTCAACAACCCAAGCACACCGTAACTGAATATTGTAATAAAATCCTTCAGCTAAATTGCAGTCCTGAAGTTATGGGGAAAAGGAAGAGAGAAAGCAGATCTAGGTATGTCTGAAAGTTTCATATGTCTTCTAGTGCCGACATTTCAGCCACTTAAAAAAAAAAAAAAAATAATCGGAATATTCCAGGGCTATTCAATGGGCCATATATACATATATATGAGGTTCTTTTCAATAAATGGGTTAAAGAATAGAAATCCTCATCCTTGTGACCTTAAGTCACAGTAAACCTGTTGCAATTTCCCTTTCTTCCAAAGATTACAAGTCTGTTAAGACTGGCAGAGATTTGTCCCTGCAACAAGAGGCCAAAATCAAACAAGCAATACCCCCATCTCATTCACTGAAGTTTCAGTCTGTATCAGGAAAATTTCACAACCAAGTTAATTCAATGTTACATTCCTAAGTAACAATCTGCTTCAAAAAAAATGAACTGAGGAAAAAGGCAAAAAAGATTTCTAGTGCTGCAGAGCATAAGAATTCACCATAAAACATAAATCTCCATATTTTTACACAGCATTTCTGGAATGTTCTTATCTGAGGACTTTTATTGCTGAAGAAAGGAAACCTACAGGTAAGCACGATTACACTTTTCTACCTTCCATCCCACTAAGGTCCATAAATTAATTACTGTGCAATTTTTCACAGTTATGAGCTTGGAAAGATCTGTCTTGCTTGGAAACAAAGATCATACTCTAAATATGGAAATTCAAACCAAAATATTTATTATATATAATTTCTTTTTTCCTCTACTTTCTATGACCAATAGCAGAAACGGTCAATTTATGTATAGATAGCCATGCATTCATTCCCATAGATTTCAAAATAGAAGACATGACTTCTTTGCCTCAGATTGACAGGGTCGTTACAAAACCTTTGATCTCTACCTGAAAGGAAGAAGGCTAGTTGGATTTATTTTGAAAATTAATGTGATGTGAGTTATAAAAAGTGCTCATCTGAATTAATAATGTGATCCCATGTCTTATCAGTAAGAGTTTCTAGCTTCAAAAAATACGTTTGCTTGAGAATCGTGGTTATGCTTCTCCAGGCAAACAGTCGTCATGACAGTGGTATCTGTGGAAAGCTCTCTCTCTCTCTTATCTTAATGGGTCTATAATAATGATGTTCCAAGGTCTTAACTTTTCTGGTATGAAATAAAAGAAGTAACCCTAAGAAAGAACTTAATGTTGGCATTTCTAGGAAAGATGCTTTTCTTCCAGTATGCTGATAACACAGTATAGCAACTTCATTTACTGCTTTATTGCCAACTTGGGTAACTACAAAACATCCTTCTTACTGGTCTTGTAAAAACTATGTTTTTGTTTATTTATCATGGCAATTAGTACACAGCTCGGGGTTTTCCATAAAAAATTGTATTGTGTATGCCTTTATCAGTTAGATCAGAGAGGTTTTTTGTAATCTCCTTCAGGGTTTAGGAAACACCAGAAAAGGAATCCCCACCTCCGTATTGTACACATCAACAGAAGCTTGTCTAACAAATCAAATGAATGGAAAATTGCTGAATGCATTATAACAAGAAAAATCACATCTCACATATTATTAGTCCTCTGAAAGAATAAACACGGTGTATGAGATGCAACTGATTTACAAAGAGTAGCTAGATTTCCAAGAACTTTCTTTCTGATAACATCCTTCAAAGAGCCTTAGATTCAACTATCACAGGAGGAGAGGGAAGGGTCTCTTACAGCTTAATAACTGGTTAGCAGATAGGGAACATGTTAAAAGTAAATGGTCAGTATTCACAATAGGGAAGGAAGAGTTTCCAACAACCTCTCTCAGGTTCTTGTCCCACTAAAATTCCTTTGTAAGCATTTGAGAAAAGCACATAATGAGTGAAGAGAAAGCCTGATGATAAAAAAATTAACCAAAACAGGAAGAACTGCAGCTAACTTTGAAGAGCTGTACAAGGATCTCATAATACTGAATCACATAGAATCACAGAATTACAGAATGGTAGGGCTCAGCTAGTCCAATGACCCCTGAAAAATGACAGTGGAAATTCAAAGTAGCTATTTGCAACATACTGCATATGCAAGGGAAGAAGGGACAGCCTGCAGATAAGCTGCAGATAAACAGTCAAGGACTTCTCTAGCTTTCATTAGTATTAATAATAAAATTAAACCCTTTGATTGTTATTCTTCATGTCCAGTGGCAGTTAAAACCAAAATACAATTATAGGAATTATTAACTAACAAGAAGCAAAATTGAAAATTTACTATATAACCTTGTGGTGCAAAGCATCTGCACAATTTGTACAGGACAGGACACTTGGCAAACTATAGAGAAGGAAGACCATAACAAATCAACATTACAAAAAGCTTCTGTACTTCACCTCTGAAAAAAATTAAATAGAACTTTAATTTGAAAAAAAACCCAAATAGGTTTAGATTTTATGTTAGGCATACTGACTGCTGTGTGCATGTCTTTTAGTAGGCTATATGCTTTTGTCTGATTTAGTCCTGCCTTTTCAGGATGATGATGGAAATTCTGCTTACATTTAGTTATACGTGATCACAGTGATAAAGGATGTAAATTAAATAGGAGAAAAATATATTACAGTGGGTTTTTTTAATTTTGTATTGCTCTCTTTGTTTGGGGGTTTGCCTCTAGGATGCTCCTTGAAATCTACTGGAGCACCAGCTACTACAATTATGTTAGGAGACAGGAGAGAGAGAAGACAGAAGATGAAATTTTTTCAGCACGCAGGGAAAGCGCAAATGAAATTAGATGTGGGCAGCACACACATTTTAGAATTAGAATTTAAAATTAAGCCTTGAAATTAAGCCTTCAACACGAACAATCTTCTACTGGAAAATCCATCTGAGATCTCAGTTGCTGTGGTGACAGGTAAAATTATGGAGAAGGAGGAGCATTTCTTGCCAATGAGTGACATCTCTTACTGACACCATACTGCTGGCTGGTACAAGGTCATGGAGCTGCTGACAAAAGCCGCATTACATGCTGTGAACGTCAACATAATGAAAAACGTTCCCAAGACCTAAAAAACCAAAATCTTCACAAGGCTGAAATATTATAATAATCGGAAAAAAAGATATCCCAAGGCAGATAAGTATAACGGGAAAACTAATAATCTGATAATAGAGGAGAGGTTTGTATCAAGTGAAATGCATGGGATAAGGAGTATCACAATATGTCTCCCAAACCTTGACACTTGCTCACTTCATGTAATTCAGTCTAGCTGTTACCTCACTAACCAAAGAAGAGGAGATAAGCCAGGCTTCTTTCTCTCATGGACTTTTCAAGGAGGTCCAGAGCTTTGGAATACAATATCCAAAGTAAGTCTCAAAAGGAAACAGAAATAGTAATTAACTACTCAATAGTAAACTAAGAGTCTAGTCTACCAAAAGTAAATTATTCTAAGAGAAATATTTCAAATAAATGAATGCTTTAGCTTTCAGCTTTGAAGAACTGTTCTCATTTTTGTGCAGTGTTTAAAATAAGCCTACATCCTATATGAACCTGGTGCTTCAACACACTTACAGCAGTACTTTAGCAGCTGCCACCTGATCTGAACAAACTGTGGTTTTTCCCTCTCTGGAAGACCTCGGGCATAAACCAAACATTTGCTCTTCAACTGTGCCTTCCTCAGCCTTACTGCTGACAAATCTGCTCCACTTGCAAAATGTACTTTCTCATTAGTTGTCTACCGGACCCTCAGTGACACTCAGTCTTGGAGCAGAATAGGATTCCCATAGAAGAGGACCTGTGAGCCAAGTCCCAAACCACCCTCTTCCTATGTGTACAGATTTGAATCCCACTCAGACACTTAAAAGAATCAAATTGTACACCATCTGTTTATTCTGTCTCCCTCCCCCAACAAATGTCCTTCTAAGGCTCCTCATCTTCATAGTGCATAGTGCCATAGTGCACCCGCTGGGGCCGTTGTGGCTATCATTTGAAGCAATCTCCTGATCTTATCAACCGATCCAAGTCACAGATTACTTAAGTGTGTAGTTGATCTCACACTTTTCAATTAATGTTATCATATTCCCTGTCCATTTTAATACATTTCTCATTAAAATACTACTATATGGATATCAGGGAAATTTGTCACAATACAAAGAGTCTGTAAAGGATTCTTCTGTTAATGTTCCAAGATGTGATTTGGGCAGAACAAAGACCACAGGGAGACAGTTGTGAAGCAATTTCATACAGAAACATTATATGTCAATAAGAAAGTCTAAATTCCAGCACCTTCACTGTACCTTTTATAGACATCTAAGGAGTTCTGTTTAAAGATCATCATGAAAGACAGAAAACTAAACATTCATATAATAAGATTGTACCTTCTGTCCCATGTGCATAAACATCACAATGCTGAAAGGACTAAATTGGTTTTAGAATGAACAGGATTCAGTCTGTACAAGTCGTCTTCTTTTTTTTCACTGAACTTGGAAAGCGCTTAGTGAATGGAGATGAGAGTTGCAGCTAGAGAAAGCGTAATCTCATGAGTATGACAGCAAGAACATTTCCATGGAGAACTGCATTGTACCATTTTTCTCGCTATAGGTCTCTGCATCTCAGTCAAACTTTCACAAATGATTCTCCATTTATATTTACACTTACATTTACATGTAGATTTACATTTACAGTGTCCAAAACCAGACAAAGTAGAGCTTGACATGCAGAAGATTTACTCGGAGACTGTAGCTGAAATCAATGCTAGAGACACTTTAAAGTGCTGAGTGCTCTTACAACATAAGCCTAGCATCTGAAACTTTAAAAATATTTCTTTCCCATCTGTAAAAGGAAAATAATATCTCAGAAAGTATTACGAAAACAAAGGTGTTTAATCAAGTTCCCAGATATGGTAGTTATAAGAGAAGAGGCCAATATCATCTTCATAGACTTCAGAACAAAATTTGAGTAAAATACAAGACAAAGAAAATAATTCATTGTATAAGCATCACTGATTGTGTGTGAGGATTTATGCATTATCACACTGCTAGAACTATCTTTACTCATACACACAAGAGAGTTATATGGAAGCTCCTGTAATAATCTTAAGTACCTAAATTTTTAATCCTTGATGTTACAATTCTAAATTTCTAAAAATACGTATGTATATTGTCTTTTTTCTTGGTCCTACATAGGAGCTAATGTAGTATTTTCATGTGTTTTACACAGAAATATATGCTAAAAATGCTATGAGAATCAGTAAGTTGTAGAAAAATACATCACAAAAGCCTGCATCATTCCATACTTGATTTATTATGGCCTTGACATGAGAAATGTGTACTGGTAAACTATGAATGAATTGAGAGCTCTGTGTTTTCTGGGAGGGAGGAACAATATCTAAATTGACAGTGAAACAAGATTTACCAAATAGATTTTGAGAGGACAAGCTAGGAATCAGGATCTAATGCTAGTAACAATTTAGATGGTTTACTTAATAGTCCTAGTACAAGATCAAACTATTTGTTTTGCGCTAGCCAAGTGAGCACAAACAGCTGAATGTAAGTGTGGAGAAGGGTGAGGAAAAAAACAAAAGAGCTGATTTGCCTATTTTCTGTTGGTTCATATTTTTTGTAATATTATGATGTCTCAAACAACAAACAGTCAAGAGTTGGATTAGAACAGATGGAGTACGATTCCCATTGCATTCTCCCCCAGGGAGAATAACTTGCTGAAGGGGACTGAAGGAATAAGTGATACACAGCTGCTGCCTGCACTGCCTTGCTCTCTTTTATGATACAAACACTATGAACTGTATTTGTATCACCTACTTTTAGACAGCTAATGTGAATGTTTCAATGTCTTAAATTTAGGCACCTCACTGCAGCAAAGTGATTCCGACTGCCTGTGAGGACCCAGACTCTGCCTGTAGCTAGGAGAGAAACCTTTGAAGAAATCTGTGCTAGTATCTACATCAGGAAGCAGTGCAGTGCAATAGGAGCAAATTTTTAGTGTAAAACACTGGTGATGAGAGCCCAACATGCACACCATACATATTAAAGGCTTTGCATCTATTCTGATCTGGACCTGTGGATTTGAGTATCTGGTAACAGCTGAAGCACATCTTCTCGTTTTCTGAAAAAAAGTCCATGTTTTGATCTCTAAGACTGCTCTGTGAAACCCAAGCACAGCAAGAGGAGACAAAAGGGACCTTTACTTCAAAAGCACACCGCTAATTCATACCAAAATGCTAATGTAGGTACATTCTCTGAATGCTTCCAGGGAATGAGGCAGAACATCTTCATTAGAAGTCTCCCCTTCTACATTAACCACAAATAGCTGCAACAGAAAAAAAAAACCAATACATTTTATTTTTTCATGTACTATAAAAAGAATAAAAAAAGAAAACTTGATGCCTAAAACGAGTTGATATCCAAAGTGCCAAACACTTGGTTTTGGGTGATAAACATACACAGGAGAATAACATTCCTTTGTCTTAGTACTCTAATGACTGGCAAGTTAGAAAGTTTCTTTCTCAAAACAGACAATGCAGCTGGGGGGAGAGGGCTGGGGTTTATGTCTTTTTCTGAGATTGTAGGGTTTTTGAGAAGAAGCTGCCTCAACTGTTCTCTAAGATTTTAGTATCTAAATTCTGCATAAAGCCTTTTTAAGTTCCAATTTAGTACGTCTGCATATGCATAGATCCTGCACTGGGCTGCAGGACTTGCATGCAATAAACGACTTGTAATACAGCCTCCACTCCACCCTTCATTTCCAGGTGAAACACCAGCTCCCATTTTGCTTCCTCTTCTGTCTGCTAGTACACACTTCATTTCATATGCTGAGACTCTGTGATATCACACACATAGTAAAAAAAAAGGTGTTTCACAGATGTCAGCAAATGAACTGCTTTGCTTCAACCACTTATACAGAGTTATATATATATGCATCTCCTAAATACAATACAGAATTCCATCTTTAATAAATCAGTTCCAGGATTTTGCAAGTATTTGGAAACTGATCGGCATCTTAACACACTAAGAATGTATTAGAAAAAAAATCCCTTAATTTATCCTTCAATGGAGAGTTCCATCTTGGAACATGGTGCTCTGTATTTTTCCAGGTAGTCATGTTCTCTTCATAGAAGGAACATATTCTGAGAATCAAATCCTATAAAAATGCCTTTACTTTATGGGACCATGAACAATTTATATTTAACAATTTCAGTCTTTGAAAAAGGTACTTGACTGGGTGAGAGTGATTAATTTTGAGAATCAAACCAACTGCATGGAAGACTTGTTGAAGGAACTAATCATAACTGCGAAGCTCAGAGACTAGGAATACTGTCAGAAATACTCCAACAAGCACTTGTGCCTGATGAGATTTTGAAAGCAAATACATTTCTGCAGAATTTGTGTGCAAAACACGCAAAACCAAATTAAAGCCTCACATTCAAAGGAAAGGTACCACATGCCACTTCCATCACCTTCGTTTTCCCTCGTGCAAGTATATTTCTCTTTGGTTTCGCCTCCTTTACTTGCATCGTATAGAAATACAAATTCAATCACCACCTCAGTCCAATTCATAGACTTCTCTCTCATATATTTTTTTCAGGCTCCGTTTCTGTTCAGAGTAAAGCTTTTTCTACCTACATGTGTTCATGAATTGTAGTGGAAGAAACAGTTTTAAACAACAGTGATTACAGTACCTGGTTCAGTATGTGTATTTGTACCGTTTGTGGCCAGAACCTGAATCAGTAATAACAACCAACTGTATGCAAGGAAAGAGCAAGTTGATTTTTATTTTTAAATAAACTGGTTTCTTGCTCTACAGATATATAGCATGACAACAAAAAGCCGAACTCCAGACTGTTCTGCCTACCTGAGTTAGTAAAATGGCTGTACTTTGACTATGGGGGTTTTTATAATATGATTATAAAGGCAAATTAGTCACAGTTAAACATGGTGGTGCAGAATACTACCACTATGTAATGTTAACCCCAGAATATAACATAAGAAGAATTTTGCTGATGCAATATTCTTCACATCACATGGGTTCAGGTTACAATCACAATATGCTACCATGTTAAATTATGGGGTTTTACACAAACTGAAAAAATGTTTTGATGTTTCCAAAAATTTGGATTTATTCACTATTACTAAAAGCTCAGCTAATACAAAAACTGTCAACCAAGTTCATACTTGTTGCCCATGTGCAGGTCATGAGGGAAGATTAAAGTAATAGTAAGCGCATCAGTTAGATGTGTGCCTGCACAGTCCTGATTTAGACTGAGGTTACATCTGCCTTTGGTGCTCTACGCTTTTAGGAAGCAACAGCTTATTTCATGCATTATTCTGAAACTGCCTCCTTTCAGTCAAAATCTCTATTTTTTCCTTTGATAATAAAAAGGGATAATTTATATTTATATTTATATTTATATTTATATTTATATTTATATTTATATTTATATTTATATTTTTTATATATATTAAAAAATTAAGCTTTTTTCAAAGCTCATGTTTAAAACAGAAAAAGTAAAAACTCTGGAAATTTCATATTAATTTTACATTAGGATTTGATTATGCTGATCTTTTTTCCGTGTTATTCAACAGGATGAAAAAGCTTTTGGCAGTTCTAGACGTCTCTGTTCCGAACTTGGTGGAGTAATTATGAAATAACGCCATTAAAAATTGCAGTCCTAATTAAAAAAATAATTTTCCACTCCCCAAATACAGATCATACTTCTTATCTTAAAAGTCAACATCATGGTAAATGGTAGAGGAGCAGTGTTTTGCTTGGAGCTAGCTTATTTTCACAGCAATTTTGTCAGGCTTCAGTCTAGCCAACTGTCGTTTTTTATTCTTGTATTCTGAAGTGGATTTTGACTTTTCTGACTACAGCAGAATAACAAAGACAGTGCCTTTTCAACACATCCTGCCACTTCTGTCTTGCTACTGCTTTTTTCCTGTTTTGTCCTTTGTCTATATTCTTCTCAAAGTGCTGATGATTGAGAAGTAAAAATACATCTGTACTGCTATTTGCTATTAATACTTCTCTGTCCTTCAAACATGAGGAAAATAATGTAATAAATCTCTCATTCCTAGCACCTTAATTTGATGTCCTACCCAGATTCAAAGCAATCCAAACACTCTCTTTTACTCTGCAAAGCACTACTCACACAGTATCAAACTACTGCATGAGGCAAGAGGTGCAGCTACCCAGCATAAGTAAATATATTCTGCCAGGAGAGGTTAAGGGTATTTTGAAGGTTAAATTCCTGACATTCTGTGAAGTTCAGAAACACACCGACATATGTATGCATGCCAAGTGGGCCAGACTGGGTCTGTGACAGGTCATGTGGGACATCCCTACCTGGACCACGTCACATCATTTGCAAGTGGGCTGCATGGCACAGGTGCCTAGAGTAGAATTACCTCGACACGCAGAGTCAGGAAAGCTTGTTCCAGCCAGGACTCATCTGACAGCAGAGTGGGGGGACTACTGGGAAGCCGTGGTCACCTCCTACCTGTAACCCTCAGAGCTGCCCTTTATGCTGGCTCATGAAGGCTGCCTCTGCAGCTCTTGTGGGTGTACGAAGACGTTAGCACATAATTCCTAGGACCTCTGCCATGACAGGAACGTGGAGAGATAGCTAATGGTTTTCATATACCTTTTGAAAAATGATGGGAGCTCACTGGGTTTCAGTGTCACAGTCTAAGAATAAAATATAGGGACTAATTATAGATGGGTCATAAAATCAGAGTTTGTAAACAAGATTCTGGTACTGTCAAAATTTAAGCAAAACTACTATAAGTTACACACACACTAAAATCATGAATGATTACTTCAGTTATTTCTTTATTTGTTCCCACAGGTATTGCTGGATGTGGACTGTGATCCTCTACTTTCACATAGCTCTGCAGAAGCAAACTTGGGTGCCTTGTCCTTTTGCTCCTCAGTGCTTTGTTCCTTCACAAAGACTGAAGGAACGTCTCTTCCTTCCATATGCCCAAGTGTCTCAGTTTAAATGAAAATTAAGATGCATTATCAGAAATTAAGAGATTTTAATCAGAAAAATGTATAGAAACGATAACAGCTGTTACCATCAAATATATATATATCCACAAACAGAACAAGATTAACAGCAATCGTAATTGAAACCTTAAAACAAATCAAGTCCTATACCCAAAAGCTTGCTATGCAGTTCTCTTTAAGGACAGCAACACACCTTCTGGTCCCTGCAGAAACATCCTCCCCCACCCCCTCACGTCTCTCCTGGGTCCTAAAGCCTCGCTGTGTTGGCAAGGCAGAGAAAAATTCCCTGAAAAAATCCGAAACTATAACACCAAGGATAAGTTTCTTACATATTGCTTTAACTGTTGTGCAAATAATTAAAATCTCCAAAAATAAACAGTTTAGGAAAGAATAGCCTGGGCAGAGAAATAAGTCCTGGCCTTACTAAAATCCAACAGAGTTTTGATCGATTCTGATAAAAATCAGTATCCACCAGTCAGGAAGAGCTGCAGTGATGGTCCTTATCCGCATATGATTTCTGAAACACAAATAAAACCAGGTTTGTGCCTTACATCATAACAAAGAAAGTACTCCAAAAAGAGGTTGACAGAAAATGCACTGAAAGAGGGCTAAATCATGAATGGAAGAAGACCACATTCAGCGATACCTCTTTTGGAGTAACTGTCAGTTAAAACTACAGTTTGGTGTTACGGGAGTGGAATAATCTGAAAGGGGGATGGCGGATGAGGATGGACTAAAATCCAACGAACTATGAGTAAAAGACTGAGCAACTGGAAAAAAATGACACGGAGTGAAGCTGCTGGATATTTACTGTCAGGTTATCTTCATAATAAAGGCAACACAAATTAAATACAAACTCCTGCCAAGGACCAAGGGAGCAGTGTAAGTGGAGGAACTCTAGTAGCCTGGTCAGTGAAAAACAGAGGACATTGAGTCAGTTACTCCTGACTGCCCAAGGAGAATGATTTCTTGATGAGATTGTTGTACCTAATATGAAACCAAAATAACTCATAGAAAGAAAACCTCTCCCCGCAACACTGTGCACGTCAAACAGGTTAATTGTCTACAGAGGTAAAGGACTCCTTATAGGATGCAGAGATGCTATAAAATTTTTTGAGATGTGCTAAGCAGGATGTGGAAACATTGAAAACTTATGGGATCTTTAAGGAAGGACCAAAGGAAGAGAAAGGGAAGCAACTAAGGGGAGGGACTTTCAGAAAGACATCACAGAGGACTGCTGCAGCTATTAAGTCACTCAGGAACTTGTAATCAAAGATATGCTATAAACGTGCCATGCGAATTTTTTAGTTTAGTATTAACTAAGCTTCTATCATATTATTAGTAAGGCAGGGGTTTAGGAGGGGGATTGATGACAATAAGGAGAGAATTCATACTTACAATGAAAGCAAAAACCCAATTCAAGAAAGCCTCTTAAGTCCATCCATCAGCATTTAAACAAATATCCACCTCCTCACTTACATTTGTAACTACCTAACCGCACAAGAAATGCTTCTTTAGTGCCTCTATCTGCCTACATGACAGTTCTGCAGCAGCTCAACGTAGACGTACCCTAGTCCTCCCAGCCTACTCAGTATCCTGTTTTCACTGAATCGCTAGTGTATTATTAATTCGATTGCTTTTCTCATTTTGTTGTTACAAAGCTCCTCTGAAAACTGCTAAGTCCTGAATGAATATAATGCCCTGAATGAATGAGAATGTAATGGCGTTAATCACAAAGGAAAGCTGTTCTCATCTTTTTAAACTATTCCCTGAAATAATCTTGCCAAAACATTTTTGGTCTTGTTGAAGTTTCATTTTAAGTACTTACTTCGGTTCATATTAATATACTGTTTAAATTGATATTTGTACTGTTTTTCACATAAGAAGACATTTGAAGGTGAGGGAAAACTCACTAGTGAAGGTCAGCAGTGTACAGTCAATACATTCAGCACGTCAGGTACATAGAATTCATCAGAACTTAATTTCTTTAAACTTTACAATATTTGGAACACCTCTTGCATTTTGATGAGCAGCCCCTGGATTTCTTGAAAAGCAGCCCAATTAAAAAATAATGAACCTATTTTTTCCTGAAACTCATTATCCTGGTGGTTTCCAATGGCAACTCAGAGCTCAGTTTTATACCAAATTATTTTGTACCTGTCAGCCAGCAATACCTTTGCAAACTTCTAAGGTGCTTCTGAAGTCAAACAATTTCCCCAGGAGAAAATTTTAAAGCTGCTGTTAGTCCCACTGCTGAGTTTGTGTCGAGGCTCAGAAAGCAAATAAAACTTCTAGTGAAAACGGACAGAACCCACAGGATGTTCAAGACCCCCCTCTTCTACCTTAACCTCAGTGGAACACCTTAGAAGGATAATAGCACAGAACACTAAGATTTCTGCTCCTGACTCTCCCTGGAATATTTTTTGTTTGGTTTTATAGTATTGCTCTTAAAAAAACCCCACATATTCATAGGATGCAAAACATTAAACCCTTTAGCAGTAATCTATGAGGAACCAGTCTGCACCACTACTCACTCCCACTAACAGGGAAACAAGAACATCTTCCAAGAATGCTTTCTGTTTCATGCACATGTTTGAGGAAGAATCAGCCCATTTTTAGAACTACAACCTACCCAAAACTCACCTTTAAAATTATTCACGTACACTTCCAACGGTTACACCAACTGCTTTTTCACAGAAGACTCACTCTTGCAGAAAGCCAAAAATACTTTTGTGTAGGTGCTCACGCTGACTCAGCATCACTTTTTGAGGCTCCTACCCAATGGCAGCAAGAAATACGAACCTCCCAAGGCCATACGCTTGCTTGGAGCAAAACTAATATATCAAAAGGGACTGGGTTACCTGGGTATACAAGCCAAAGGGCCAGCAGCCACCTACCTCGGGAACCGTATTAATCCAAACTAGCCCCTACAGAACCTCACAGTTTAATGCGTAGATACTTGTGGTTCATTCCTTTACAGTGCTTAAAGAATAAAGGTCTGTTACCCCTACTGACAAATCATAACAAAATGACAGGAACACATAATTCATTGTACTTAGTCTAATCTAGGATATAATGGCCCAAGCAATCAGTTTCCAATCAAATCCCTTGGACAATCATGCTATAAACCAAAATGTTTGTCAAACATCTTTCAGATTACTACTGACTGCTTGCAATTTAGTATTTGATTGCTATAAATTTAAATAACATTATCAGTATAAGGCGAAAATCAGAACTGTATAAATATTCCTCAAGACAGGAAAAAACAAGGGGGACAAAACCTTCTATGCTGACCAATTTTCAAGCTGATTAAGTTTTTTACTAAGAAAAGCTTCGAGATCAAATACCAGTGTCAGCCTACTTCGCAGCTACCTTATGTTTAAACAAATTTACTACAGACAGGGGTCTCCTTGGCAAAGAAAAATAATCTTGACAACCTGCTCTCAATCTTTTCTATTACAATAATTTTGCTTTGCATGCAGTACTTATTTCTTGGGCAGAAACCGAATGAAGAAACTAGCTGAGTGAAGCCCACCTTCCCTTCACAGAGTGGCTACAGATCCACGGGCCTGGCTTCAGTCTGCTTTCCAGTAGCTACCTTACACAAAAATATTTATGCATTTTTTGGACTCGAGCCGGTGAGAATGTTTCAGCTCTTTCAAACACCCCCTCTGGCTTAGTGAACATGCTGTTATTTATGCACAGTAGAACTGCTCTGAAAGGAAACATGGCATGGATCCCTCCAAAAAAGGCCTTGACGATGCTCTCCCAAAAGGTGAGGAGTGAGGACTCAACTCTCTCACTCATCAGCATCACTCAAAGGACTTCTCTCCTCATGCATCGTGTCCTGGAGGCTTACACATCTATATGAAAACTCAATCTTGCAAGGCAGGAAACCGTGTAAAAATAAGGAGCTGTATCAGTAAATGCATCAATGGCCTAACTCTTTGTAGAAGCACTAAGTGTCCAGCAAACACAAGTAATGTTAAAACATCAATTATCTGTTATTTTTTACTTCTTTTGAAATACGGAGGTGTGTATTCATCTGCGTGGCATAAACATGAAATATTCTGGGCAGAATAGAAGAGGATGATTTAGAAAGATAAGGAAGAAGAGTTGTCCCCCATAAGCAACTGAGAAAATATACAGAATATATTCTTTAGCTTGCCTTTGCAAATTAACTTATCACTGTTGAAAGGCATGCATGAGTTTCTCTCGTAAAAACAGACCAAGCAAGATGTTTTTTCAACAAAAATTTGTTTGAATATTGAGTTTCTGCTATACCTAACACAACTTAGTAAGTACCTTTGCTCCAAAGGGGTCAAAATGTTTAGCGCTTGCAGATCACAGCACAGTCAATAAAAAATGAAACAAACATTTGTAGAATAAATATTAGTAATGTTTACAAATTTGCCTTCCACATGAGAGTGTCAAAAATACAAATATTTATTAAACACAAAATGTGGCTGCTAGCAGTTACTGTCATCTTCCCAAGATGCTTATTGTTGAAAACTGTAAATAACTCATCTCATATTTGCTGATTTAAACTAATTGAGATGATATCTCTGTATCTCTATATTGAATTAATACAAAGGATAGTAACTCTAAATGCCGTTTTGAGAGGTTCTATTCTGCTACATCAGTCCTTTCTGCATGACACATCTGAACAGCCATGCATGCAACAAACACTCTGATCAGCTCCCAACATCAGGCAAGTCACAGAATGATCAAAAAGATTAGCACTTATGCATCACCCATTAAGATGATGATGATTCTAATCTGCCAACACCATTAGTCTTTCAAGAAAGGTTTATTGTCTGTGCTGTACAATAACTGTAATAATGAGGTTGAAAGGACTATACAAAAAACTCTAAAAGTATATCAATCAGTAGGAAAGTTACACTTCAGCCCAACTACAGTTTACAGGTCTGCATAAGATTTGCACCGCATTACAGAGATCTAAATGAATACAATAAACTATATAATAAATGAATATAATAAACTATATATTTTTTTTCATCTCAAGTTTGATTTTTGCTGCTGTTTCAGCTAAAAAGGACAAGGAAATGCTGCAGTTCCCCCTTCTGTGAAAGCAGATTTAACTTGAGAGGTACATTAGGTAAGAAAGTATTAGCAATGACCATCCTGTCATGAGAAAAACGGAAGTTACTCCAGAATATTCCAAGAAGCAAAAACTAGCAATGAAAGGAAAACTATGCAAATATTAAAAGGACAACTGGACCTCACTTATTATCTAAAAGTTATCTACAGTGTTATAATATACCTTGGGAAAAAGCAGTCTGGTATATTATACAATTTCAGCAGACTTTTTTGAACATAAAGGACTGTTTGAGTACACGGATGTTCATATGAATGGACATACATATGAATAGATGGATGTCTGTCCAGACGTTGCGGACATACTTCTGTGCATTTTTCTCAGTTGAAGAGAAGGCACTAGTCTCTTGGGCAAATCATGAGAGAATAGCTATTTATATCTATTCATCAGATATGGAAAAGCTCCACTTGAATAATGATCTGTATTTATGTGTTTAAGTATTCTCCAGTGACCAGACTTTTTTGGTATAAAAGGTGCAAAGAGTTTGTGGTTTGGCCCGTTTCTGTACTGGTCATAGATTGTGCTCCAGACAGTGATTTACAGTGTCCAGCTGGAGCTGCTTTAAAAAGCAAACTCAGACTCTAAATTACTAATTAACAAGGTACAAAGATGCTTCCACAAAGGACCCATCAATTATTGTAGTAATCTCAGCTGGCTATGAAGCTCATGTCCTTTTTAAGGACAACTAAAAAAAATTAAGCAGTTTATTTATCTGTACTACATTTGTTGTTTAAGTAATAGAAAAAAGGTTTAAATGGTATGTATGCAATGACTGCGTAAGTCTCATAACGAAATACTGGCATAAATACAAAATGAAAGCTCTTTGCAGACAGGACTGTCCATTCTTAGTAATTCTTCAGTGCTTCACACAACTAAATTGTAATTTTATTGCTGTACTCACTTTTGTAAAAAAAAAACCCTGCAATTAAATCTTGATCAAATTCTGCCATCAGCTGCATTCAGTGGAAACAGTAAAAAATCAGGTTTGGCAGTCTTCAACTCAAAAAGTTAGTAACAGAAGTGTGCACATGCCCCACAACCACTCTGATTACAGTCAATTTATAAATGGCTTTTAGTATGCTGTCTCAGTAATTTAAGAAGAAAGAGGCGCTTTGGAGTTCTCATTCAAAGAATGGTTTGGGAATTCTGAAGATCCGCTTTAAAAAGAAAATAATCACTGTTTCAGCATTCAATTTCAGGAAGCTGTTTCTGGGAGTCCTTTCGCTTCATCAACCATCCTACATTGCAAAGACAGGTGTTTGTATTTAATCAATGCATTTTAGTTATGTTCCAGGTATTCAATTAACAGTGCTCATTGCCAGCCCCATAGCTAGCATGATGGAACATATTGGATCAGCAGCAGTCAAGGAATATTGCTCCTGGCTTTTCACCAATTCACTAAATAAACCTTGCCTGAAACAATCTTTTAAATACCTTCATTTTTAAATTAGATTTTGATTCTTTGCTCAGAAACACCTAAATCTCTATTGAGTCAACAAACCTATTTTGCAACTTTGATTATCATGACCTGTCTTCTCTGCTTTTTCCTTTTTTTTTTTCTTTTTTTGCAGCTGAACTGCTATTAGAAAATAGACTACTTCACAAAATAATAATAAAAAAGATTTTATTAAGGAAGGTTTTATCTGTGGGCCACCTTTGGCATCTTCTTTTACATTTTTGAAACTGCTTTAAATACATGCATGTAATGCAAAGTTTAGACCAGATAAGAGTACGGTAAATTGCAATGGTTAAAGAGAATATGGTCTGAGTCTTAAACTGTTCAAGAGCTATTTTCCATGTTTCTCTACAACACATAAAATGCTGACAGACAAAAGGATATGTAACTGTTTTCATCCAAGGAATCTAAATTGCTTATACACAGCATTATCTTATATGCTAAAACTGTTGAGCCAAAAGCTAATATCAGATAAATAAATATGTATATTACGTGTTTATATTGTGAATCAATTTTATGTAACTAAATAAGATGCAGTTACTGTTTGTACATACAGTGCCTTTCTTTGTGAGATATGTCAATTTAAAAGAAAAGATGGAAAACACTTCAGGTTTAGCCATTGGGCATTGGGTGCTCAGCATCCATTGCTTTTGATTTGTCACTGCATTGTTTAAGCTTCTTAGACTAGCACATATTTAAAAATAAGGGTACTCAGAAACTAAAAGACATTTAAAAATTGTGCAAAAGCTCCTGAAGTCTGCTGACTGACAACTGGATAATTAAGACATGTAGAAAAGCATCCTGCCATTGCTTTGAACAATTTGTATTCCAGCACTACTATGAGTACAGTTTTATTTTATATGTCAAAGCTGTGCATATCTAGGAATGGGTACTCTCAAGTGTAGAAAAGATTTAAAACATGAAAACAACAATAAATACCAGTATATAAACCTGCGGTCTAATAATCCAATCCATTTGCCTCATAAACCCCAATTTCCATGTACCATAAAATCAGCAGACACCTGCTAAACTGACCACATTAACTACCTACACATTGACATGGTAACAAGCAGAGAGTTTCCCTAAGGTAGTGAAGCACTCCCAGTATGATGCCTCAACCCAAGCAGATGCTTAGCTCCTTCAGTTTTGGAGAACAGATGACTTTGCTAGAATGGCTTGTCAAATTTTGGTGATGTAGTTAAACAATCAAGTGCAAAGGTGAGGGTAATAGCCAAGAATGCTCAGATGCTGGTGGTTTCTTCTCAATTACACCATAAGAGTACTATACTACTGCTGCATCGCATTTTGTTGCCATGTGGGAAAAGATGGACGGTCTTCCTCTTACAGTTTCATGATAATTCTAAGACATCTGCCTGCAAGCAACCACCAAATGGTAAGCCCCACTTTCTCATCATGACTTCGGATGCATATTCCCACATATTCTCTTGAGTAACTTCAAGATCTTTTTTGGTGGGTTAGCTATCAGATCAACTTGCTGGCCCAAGTCAGTGTGTCAAGACAGCTAGACCTGATGCAAGACCAAGCAGTCATGAGGCAGGAACCGGGAACGTGCAACTTTGCTGACTGACAACTCCTATACAATGGGGTGAGGTGAATATTAAAAAATACTTTGATAGTCTGTACTAAATCCTTTTACAACTTTTTGTTTTAGGTTTAAAGGAGGTATAAGCCACAAACTTGTAGCCTGCTCTCTCAGGTTATGGAGCACGATCACGTAAAGTTACGATGAGAAAAAGAACCCTCAAAAAAACTGTGTTGTTCTCTCTGCAATGACAGAATTACTTATTAGATACTGAGGCTGAATTATTGAGAACTGTCCACTTAGCAGAGCAACAAGCTCTGAAGAAACTATTCAACAATAGGAATGCCAATACATTTTGATTAGAACTTTTTTGTTCTGGGGCATGATCAGTCAGGCCATCACAATCTGCTTGAGATGAGATGTTTAACCACTTAGATGGTGAGAAAAAGGAGAAATCTATTGACTGCATGGACAAAGACTAAGTGGGGCACAAAAAAAAAATTTTTAAAAAAATGAAGCATCTCTGTTCCCTCTCTCTCCTTCTTTGCGCTTTATTCATCCGAATCCTCGCACGAAAGCATGAAAGAATTTTTCCAGTCCTTTTCCCTTCTCCCAGACAGGGCTTTAGCTGTGTGAAAGGTCTTAATACCTAACATAATGAATGCAAAGTGACTCAAGCAATGAGAGAAAGAAGTACTCATATTTATGTTTCATTAATCTTCCAGTAACAGTCCTGTCTCCAACAATTCATCATACTCTATATTCCCTTTCTGGTTCTCTCAGTCAGGTTTTTGTTAGCCTCACCACCTCTATCTAGAGTTGCGTATTTGGACTCCAAGGTCGCAGATTGCTACATCCGCAGCAGATTATTCAAAACCAAAACACAGATCAACATGGCATCTTCTGGGTAAGATAAATCATTGTTCCAGATTCAAATGCTGCAACCATAAACATCAACACTTTGTCCAAAATGTTACCTCTATTACTTGATTGATCTCACCAGAAAAAAAAAAGAAATTTAGACAAGAGTAGCTCAAAAAGAAACATTTCCTGAACATAGAAAACTGAAACCTAAACTGAAAAGAACCCACAGGAGATGTACACAGAACCTGATATGAACCTCCCCATCCATGACGATCAATCAGCACCATTGGACTTCTGGTAGGATAACTGTGCATAAAGATCCTTTCCCTAACGTTATGCTTCACTTCTTTTAAAAAAAATCTGTTTCAGAGAACCATTTTATTTTCCTATATTAATTACTGCTTATGGGCTCTCAAAGGAAAACTCCAAGGTCATAAAGGATACTGTAACTCAAAAGCCAACCACTGATATATGATAGGAGAACTGTAGTAAGGCATTCATAGACTGCGTTTTGCCAGAAGTTCTACAACCATGGCAGCATCCACGTACCTCCTCACGCTATACCACACTATGCTCTGATACCCAGATGTGCAACAGTTTCATCCCATGAACTGACTTCCCTCCAATACAATCCCAGACAAAAGCCAGACGGGTGTCCCTGTAGTCTGTTATATGTTAGGAACTCAATGCACAAGTCAGAAGGACATGGCCAAAAATATCAGAGAAACATATGGTTAGTATCATAGACATGGCAAGAGCTACAGCTACAGACACTGACAAAGAATCTGTTTCTCACAACAGAGAGATCTAGTTTCTGACTTTGAGAGCAGGTTATACTACCTACTGCTTAGACATGCATTAGGCTTGGACTAATCTGACTCCCCAAAGAGTAGACTTAGTGTGGCCAACTTAGCCTTTGAACTTTCTGACATATATAATTGAGTCCTGTGTAGTTTTTTGTTGTGCAAATATTTTCATTCATGTGTGTTCGCATGTGTGTTTTTCAGATGGGTCCCATAAAATAAAGCTTCAACCAGGTTTGCAAATACCTATCCTGGTAATGTGCAGCTTCGCTAGCTCATCCCGTGCTTAAATGTGACTTTGAGGCCACTCCAGGTAAAAGATGTGATTTTACCCTTGCATGCACTCACATGCACATGGATAGATATGATTGTGTCATTCTGTAAGCGTCCCTAATTTAATGTAACAGCCTTACAAAGCACCTGTTAAAAGCGATCGAGACATCCACTTATTTCGGGAGATTTTCCCTGCTATTGCAAACCCAACAGGTCAGTGAGCAGGTCCAAGGATCCACTGTTAGTCAAGCATGGGTAGAAATGCTTCTTTCAGGATGGAAAAAAAAAACCAAACCAAAACCAGCTTTGGATGCTTGGTACCCTTTACATCTGCTGCTCAGCTGGAGAAGCGGTTAAAAGACCATTAGAAGCACAAGGTGACAGACCTCACAGGCTAGGCGAGCCAGACAGCAATTTGAAGTTTGTATTAGAAGTATCAGCCCTCGACTCTTCTTTCTGACAGACCGAAAGTGGTTCCTGTCCCAAATCCATTGATGCCAGGATGGGAAGCCGGCAGGTCTCCATCCCAGGGCTGATGCTGTGCTGTAGAGCCTCCTCCTGGGCATCTGGGTTTCTACAGCTGGCAGGCAGGATGCAAACTCCCCCCTCACTATTAATAACTCCTGACTGTGCTCGCTGGAAACTTGCTCTGCTGGGCGTAGTGGTCAGGTCTGAATTTCTGTTTCCCTAGCCAGCAGTGGAAGCTCCTGTTTAGAGCTGCGACACCTGCCTTCGAATGCTGTGCATCTTCTGCATTTTGTAATCGATCAACAGAATAACGTACTATTGTTTCACTTTGCTGGAAGGAAAAGGTCACATTAGTGAAAGAAACTCATCGGAGAGAGCTGGTGGTCTTTATAACGAGAGCTAAAAAATTTCTTATTAAGGAAACTTATTTTTTGGATGCATCCAGAAGCTCCGGAGCAATAAGTAGTGAAGAAAACAAACCTTAGTCTCAGCAGTGTTTAAGCTGGTTTTACATATAGAGGAATAAAGTGCTAAGAATTTTACCAGGCATGTTTTCCTGCCATCTGCAACATATTTTAAATTGCTTTTGCATCTTGTAATGTATTCTCTCTGTTTAGCATAATAACTATTCTGCTTTTAAACACCAACCTTTATATGATGTTCTTAGGAATTTGTGAGAAGTGTTAATTCTTTTACACTTATTTAAGCTGCTAAAATAATTATGCCTAGTAGTATGAACAGTCAAAACCACAGAATGAAGGTTCCCTGCCAGGGAGATAGCACCCATTAACCAGGTACAAAGGGGAGAATACAGTCATAGTTCATTGAAAATGTAATTTCATTTTGCTTGTAATGGGATTGCTGATACTTTGATACTGTAATGGAGTTTTAAGCGCCAAGCTTGTTATTTCAACTAGAAACTTTAATGTAATTATGTGTTTTTACTTTACTAAGCAGAAAGGAACATTAGTATGCATAGTTTTCTTACATGTATCGTGGGGAATAAGACAGAGATCTCCAAGTGATACTGCAAGATGCTCGAGTCATTCAAAAGAAATGGCAGGTGGTAATTTTCAAGACAAATTACCCAGAAAAGCTTTTATTGTTGATCACTTGTTATAAGATTTGCCATTTGCAAGTAATTGTACATTCAGCTGAAACTGACCTTTTATGGGAGCCAAGTGGTAATATAAATGAAATGAATATATTCTTTATTGCAGTAATATAAAAAGAATGGCCTGAGCTTTTAACATAGTGCTTGACCTCTCTGGTGTCTGAACACCACCTAATCTCAGGAGTATTTCAAAACAGCATATGATGAAATAAGTACTAATACATCATTAGAACAGTTTAACACATTAGCACTTAGAAGTGTAGAAAATATTATAGCTTTAGGTATGCTTTTTGATTATAAATCAGACTGATGACAGAAAGAAAAAAGATGATTAGAGTACAATACACTGAAATTCATTATTACACTAATTATTAAAGCATTGCCTTTTCTATTTTAAAGTCCCTCTTTCCGAGATACTCTACCATAAAATCACATCATGAAACTCCAGATGCTGAGATTTAAAATTCTCAGTCAAAAGTGAATTATTCATAAGCATTAAGAACATACGATTTCTCCTCAAAGGCCCTGATCTTACAAACAGCTCCTTTAGGTTTAGAAGAGCATACATAAGTTGTACTCCTATTAATGACATCAGCCACATACAAACCGATAAATACATACAAAAGTCATAGCAAAGCCAGGTCTTAGAAAAGCTGTATTTCCTCCTAGCTAAACGTACACACCTGTTTATTAGTGTGCACTATGCATTCGCAATGGGAAAATAAGAGAGTCAGTCTGCAAGGGGAGGTGACCAGAGACTCTTTTAATGAAACAGCAGAGGTGATGAGCAGCCATACACAATGTGAAGGATACTACTGCAACAGCACTAAAACAAGAAAAGTACAAAGTTTAAATGAAATTCCATGCCCGTCTTCATTGTCATTACTGAGATCAGGAATTAATTCATCTGTAATGTCCCAATTCAGATTTCACAAATTTGCATTCACTGTATTGATTTCAGTAAAGCTATTCCTTTATTTGCACTCCTGAGACACCCACACAAGGTGCCTGTGAATCCTCATTTGTCTCCTGATCTACAAGCACTTTCTCCACACAGGTCTCAGAGACAACAGTGGAGAAACAGTAAAAGAAGGCATTAATTAACAAGTGCTTTGATACAGACTCGATCCGGAGGATTTTCTGCTTTTCTCCTGTCAATCTATCTTTACATTTTAGAGCTACTCAAAGGAAAGCAAAACCCTAAGAAAGAGTATCTTGGGAACATCTGACACGGACTAATAGCTCAATTGCATGACTGACTACTGAGTTTGTTTTATTATTATTATTACTACTATTACTACTACCACTTTAGAGCTACAAGCAACTGTCTTATGTTTGCTAGCTTTCTTCAGTCAAGGCCTCTGTACTATGCCAGTATGAAGCCCACTCATCAAAGCACAATTTCAAGTGACTCCTGACCTTCAAAATGAAGGGTTTGCGTCTCCTTTCATTTCAGTTACTTTCACTACAGTGTTTCTGTGTTGCCAGAATCTCACCTCATTCATCATTTGCACGGGAGAAAAAAAGCTCACTAACTTATGAAGTATTTAGAACATCTAAATGTTCTCATTTATGTATTCAAGATTTATTCAACATCTTTGCAGTTGAACGCTTTATCAGAACACTTCTAGTCATTCTCTAAATACACTACTATTCAGCATGTAGGAAAACAAAACAAAACAAACAAGAAAATGCCCTCAAAGCCAAACAAAACCACAACCCACGAAACCCCCACACCCTTCACCTTTCAAAATCTCTTGATCAGCTGGAAGCAGAAAGGCGCAGATCAGACATGCCCATTACATGTAAACAGTCGGACATTCACGTTCAGAAAACTTTGAGGCAAGGACACATTCCACCTCTAACTCTGATATTTTCATGACTTCCCCTAAGAATCTGTAACTTATGGAAATCATGGCTGGAGTTAAGCAAGTATTGCTAACAGATATGTGCTATGATTTTTCTCTTTTGTATTCACTCCAAGTGACAGATTTTCCCACAGCAAAACACTTCCTGCAAAGTCCTCAGGAGCGTCACTCCGTGCTCGTGAACGCAGGGTCACGGCAGCACGAGTCTGACAGTTCAGCTCTTTTTCACATGCATGATACAGCAGCTCTGTGAGAGAGCAGATTTCACAAGGCTGGCTCCTCTTACACAAGCTACAGCTACCCACCCTGCTTATGACTGATGCCCAGAATCAAGCCCACAGCAGTATATTACACATACTTAAAATTTTCTTCCTACCCCCAATCCCAGGCAGAGTTCTTTTATCGAGGGCTTAGTTTGAGAACCTATGTTGGAAACCAACTTTATATGCTGTACCCGAATGTAGGTCACAGCACCACAACTTGGTGATCAGACAAGATGTCAGGCGCAGCAGGCTGATTACAAATAAGTACTATACAACTGCATTTAACAATTTAGCATTGTTGTAAAGGCACAGCAAACAACCATGATGACATTATTACCAACTTCAACACATTTCACATGCAACAAAATACTGTAGGAAAACCTTGCCTTACGGTGCAAAAGCTGACGGCTTTTTAAAAAACGTAACTTCTATGTTTTCCATCCAAAAGCGAGTGCCAGTATAAACAAATTTCCAAAAGTTATCTAACAAGCCTGGCTTTGCATCTCCGTCCAACAGAGGGGTACCTCTGTGTCTGTAGCCTCTCTGATTTAAAGCGATTCTTCAGCTCTTTGCATCAGTACATACACACTTTCTATCAATACATATACACTACCTCTTCAGTGCATAAAGTTTCAACAGTCTTAGTTAGAAAACAGCTTTTAAACAATGACAAATGAAAACGTATGACTACTGTTAAATCAAAACACATAAACTATACTGTGTATTACTATTTTGCATCATATTATCAAGCCATTGATGAAAAATCTTATGAAAACACAATGTTTGTTCAGAAACATAACTATAATTAAAGTTCTCTGAACTCTTTAAAACATGATATATTTGACAGACTGCACTTATCTCCTAACAGTAACAAATTGCTTCCCTAACCAAGTCAGTATGGTGGGAAAAGAATGCATAAAAAAACCTTATTCTGAAATCAGTATGTTGATTGCTTTAATTAAACTTCCAACATTGCACCAGGCTACAAATACGTAGCTTTCACATTAACAAGAGCACATGCTGCATGAACAGTTATTACACAACCTCTCAGCACCACACAGGCAGAGCATGCTCCAAAACACACCTTAGAGTAATCCTAGTCTTCCAACAACTGAATAGCTTTAAAAGCCACACACAGAACTGCTCAAAGGTGAACAAGTTGTAATAGCAAGCTCAGAAAAAATAACTCATCTCTGCATAAATCGTGTACTTCTTAACCATAAAAGTAAATATTACTTATGAAACTTAGCAGGAAACTGAACAGTATCTTTGGATTTAACAACTATTAAATATTGAGCTACTATCAGTCTTTCTGTACTGATACTTGCTAGCAGAAAGTTGCAAATGCTGTGATTCCTTAAAAAACACCCAGCAATTTTGCACTGTAGATTCAAAAAACAAACAGGACAATAAAACTTCTCTGTGAGCTGAAAGCAACAAGTGTTTACCCAAAGTTATTGGAAGTGTGAAATTCTCTGGAAATTATTTTTTTAAAAACAGGACAGGGCATATCCTAACATCCTGTCTCAAAACGGATGGGAGTTAATAGTATGCAAAGGGAAAGCATGACTGCATATTCAGTGTTATCTGTGGTTCACTGGAGAGATTTCATGATTTGATATAACTGATGAACAACCTAAAGAGAAATTTTTTAAAAAAGAGCAGAGAATTGGTGAGCCTGGGGGATGAAGGTGCCTGTGGAACAGTTACACTTGGAGGCCCTTTACTCTCCTGCCTTGCCCCCTAAAGCAGTCAGTGGGTCAGACCTATGTGCGTGAAGGAACCAACTGGGCTATGCAGAGATCTGGTCTGTTCTGCACTGACAACGTGGAACAATCTTCCCTGTATTTTTTGTGAGCTAAATCCCCACTGTCCTGAGATTTTCCACATTTATCATTCCTCATGTAAAGTGCTAAATACTGCACAGTGAATAACTGTGGCTTTATTTCACCTCAAGGAAGATAAATCTACTGCTTCAAACTTTAAAAAGGGAGCAAGCAAACCGAGAGGCATCTAATTCACTCCACAAACGGCAGAACCTAGCAGCAAAGTGCCAGTGGCACAGCAGAAATCTTTCTTGAGGACTCGTGCAGCCCAATTATTAAGCAGCTCAAGCTCAATCCTTCCCATATCATTTTCCTCTTTTCATCACGCTCTCCAATTGCTAAAGGGTTATGTACCCTGGTCGTGTTTTTTATTCAGTCAGTCCCAAAAATGCAATACGGCTAAGGGTGCAGGGGAAAGGAGAATAAAACCACAACCAAAAAAGCCCCAGCCCCAGCACATTCGCAGGCAGATTGAGATATAACCTGTTGTAGGCATGTTTCGCAGGAGGAAGCGCTAAGTAACAGGCTGCCTGGTGTCTCCGGCGGCGGAGTGCCTGTGGGGGGGTCTCTCCCCAGCAGCCGATGCCTCTGCTTGGTTTTGGGCTGCGCCTGCGAGGGGCGAGCTGCCCGGCCGGGGGGTGCGCGGCTGGGCTGGCCCCTCGGAGGGGCGCGCCGCTCCCCGGCGAGGTCCGAGGGGAACCGGGGGAGAGGAGTGAGGGGACACACCGCACTGCCTTCCCCAGCCTCCTCCGCCTCCCTGCGCTGGCAGAGGGCAAAGTTACCTCCCCGCACACGGCGGCGGCGGGGGCAGCAGCCACTGCGGAACCGCTCGCTGCCTCTCGCAGCCCGGCCGCAACTCTCAAGAAGTTTCTGCCGGCGACCAGAACCGTGACTGAGGCTCGCCCGCGCCCCCCCTCTTTTCTATCCTTTCTTTTTGGTTTTTTTTTTTTTTAATCCCCCTCTTTACTTTTTATGATTTTTTTATTATTATGTTTTTATTTATTTTTTTATTATATTTTTTTTTTACTTTTTATTCATGTATTCACACGCACACACGCCCCGCCGGGAAGCCCCCCCGGTGTCAATCCGGCTGGCGGAGCCGCTCCGCGCCGCGCAGACAACGCTGCCATTCACCGCGCAGAGTGCGCGCAGCCGAGCTTAGCCTCCCCCCCTCCATCTCCGCGACCCCCCCATACCCTCCGTCCACCCCTTACCTGCGATCTCCTGGTAGGGCACGCTGGCCAGGCTGAAGCCCTTGGCGCTGTACGCCTGCCGCACCTCGCTGCAGCTCCGCGCTTTGCCTTCAGCCCCCGCGGCCGCGGGCGGCAGCGACAGCAGCAGAAGCAGCGACGACGACAGCAGCAGCAGCCCCGGCAGAGCGCAGCGCCGCGCAGCTCCCTGCGCCGCCGGCATGGCGCGGCGCGCAAGTCCCGCGCGGCGCGCAAGTCCCGCGCTGCCGCCGCGGCGCTGTCGCCGCCGCACCGCCTCCGCGCCCCCCGGCTGCGGGGGAGGCGGCCCGGGAGCCCCCCGGTCGCCGAGGCAAACTTTTGCGAGGCGGGGGGGAGATGGGCGCGCACACGCACACATGCGCGCACGGCGGGGGCTGGAGAGCGGCAGCCTCGTCCCCCCCCCGGCTCCTTCTACCAAATGCAAAGCGCTCTCACGCCCCCCCGTCAGGAAAAAAAAAAAAAGAAAAAAAAATAGGAATTCTTTTTTTAAAAAAAAAAAAAAAAGAGAAAGAAAAAAAAATGGGGGGGTAAAAAATCTGGGTGCAGGTTGTGAAGATTGGAACCGCGGGCGCGTTGATGCGAGCAGAGTCCCGGGCCGGCGGCAGCGCGATCCGCCGCGGAGCTGCGCCCGCCGCCTCTGCCAGGCTGGAGGTGGTGGGAAAAGCAGCCGGCGTGGGGATGGACTGGACAGCGGCTCTGTGCGTGCCTGTGTGTCTGTGTGTCTCTGTGTGTGTGCATGCGTGTGGTGCACTGGATGCGTTTGCCTGTATTTACGGGATCCGAGGAAACCTCTGCTCCGCGCAGCGCTGGAGCAGCCTCCTGAGCCAGGCGGGGAGAAATCCTGGAGACAGCCACGGCGAGGGAGAGCCACACACACGCGCGCGCGCGCGCACACACACACACACACACGCACACACGTACACACACACACACACACACACACACACACACACATAGAAACGTGCTACACATTGCATCGCCGAAATACGGGAGCAGAAAGCAAATCCTGGCGTGGATTGCTGTTCGCTGGTAGAGGGAAGGAAAAGCACCCACAGCCCCGAAAACTTCATCCTCACCACGAATCCAGCTGCTGTTAGCCCCTAGATTACAAATTGCCTGCTAGAGAGAAGTCAAAAAAAAGATACTCTTCAGCAGTATTGCTCTCTGTAGTGTCAGATTTGGAATGGCCCTTGTAAATATATTTTTTTCATTAATCGTTGTTTGTTGCACACGTAAATGCCCGGGCTGAAGAGTTAGCACGACGATGAGTCCATCATCTACAGGAGAGAGAAGGAAGGATGTTTCTGTGAATCAGCCAAAAGAGAATGAGGAGTAAATAAGAAAGAGTGAGTGTCCTTGACCCAGGTAATTCGTGTCACCCCAGGAGAAAAGGGCAGGGGACAAACCCATAAATTCCCTCCTGCAAATGAGCAGCTGTAAAGAAATGAATGGAGGAAGAGAAGAAAATTCCTGCAAGGTGAATTCAGTCTCTGCTTAGGGAGAAAGAAAAACACTTTCTTCTTTAGTATTTGATAGTAAAATCCAAAGTTGCAGTTTGGAAGGATTAATTGCCATTCTTTTTATGACTACTGTAGCAAAGTGTGATATATTGTCAGAGGTATACAGACAGATATATCTGACCCAGGAGGAACTGAAGGCCAACAGAAGAGATAAAAGAATATCAGCTTGAAGAGTGTCTTATCAGTGAGGAACCATAGAGCAACATCATGCCACTATCACAGTCCAACATACATTCAAGTTAGACTGAAATTATTAGGTGCCAATACACTTCAGTGTCATGGTAACTGCAGTGTAGGTCTTCGGTCTGGGCCAGTGTGCACAGCGAAGTCCCACCTGACGTTATGTGTCCCCCTAGCCTCCCTTATACCATTTTCCCTCTCTCACGTTGTCGTACCTTTTTCTTCCCTCCCATTTTCCTGCCCACCCGAGTGATGATGCTCTGACAGTGCTTGTGTACACAGCAGAGGAACGGCAGTTGTGTGTGCAGCCCTTGTCCTACCGCTTCCTGGCAAAGTTTCTGCATTTGCAGGGCCAGTGGGGGCCAGAAAGGGGTGGGTAAGTAACGGATTTCATTAGAAACCATCAGTTTGGTCAGAAAGATGGGATTAACGCCTGTCCCTACAACCTCCCTCTAAGATGCGATGTCTCTAAAGCACAGGTACCAAACCCCAGTGAGATCAGGTTGTAAGGCAAAGGTCTGGGACGCAGGTTGGCTAAAGAGAGAGATTCACTTCAGATTTATTTCCTTTCTCCCAGTGCGCAAGCCACTTGAAGCTCCATGGATTTGCTAGCTCAGAAGGTTTAATTATATACTACAATCCTTGCTAGCAGTAGTTTGGGGGGGTAGGTGTTGTTGGGTAGATATTGTAACAGCGTCAAGTGCTATCACTCCCCCTCGTCTCCTGGAGGACAGGATGGAAGTCACTGCTTTACCAACCCCCAGATAAAGAACTCCACGTGTTACCAGCCCACTACAAATAATAAACTCTTAGTAAATGTTAGTGACCTCATATTAATGAAAAGTTAGGCGAGGTCTGTATGTTTACTATGTGGAAAAGTTATGACAGGTCGTTTGCAAAGTACATTGGGTTGACCTCAAGACAGGATTTCTTCTGGGTTGCTCCAACTTTCCTCTACATTGTGGTGAAAGTAGAAAACTAGTTTACCACAGACCAAGCATGACAGACTCCCCTGCAATCCAATCTTCAACATTTCTTCATAGAAGAAGAAGAAGAAGAAGAACCCATAGGAAAGTTATTTGACTCAAATTCAAAGATGCAGAAAGGAAAATAAGCAAAGTAGTTTGAAGTGCACAAATTTGTAAAACAGCAAAAAATAAGATTTTACAATTAACTCAGGAGTGCATCTATGTAATTATTTTTTTAAGAAAACTGTAAATTTTCTAGGAAAAATGGGGATTATTCACCCCTGCATTTTTGCAAATACCAGCTGAAGTCACACCACTGATAATTGGATAGAACTTTTACATAAGGTGATGATAGCTGTTATAACCTTTATATAACATGGGCAACCTGCTATAGTAAAATCAAACTCATTTCCATCCTTAAACTCGGATGTAAATGGCCTAGACAGCTGGTTGCATCATAGTCCTGCCTGTTGAAGGAACACCTTACTCTCCTAAGAGCTTATGTTTAAACACAGATATTTCTACCGCTTCAACAAATCTCCTATTCATCACATGGGAGAATCATTGTGTGTTCTCAGTGCATATGCAATTAATTTGGTACAAAGTAGAAGAGCTCCAAAGAAACCCCAGATCAGAACGTGCTCTAAGCCAGTGGCTTTAGTAGTCCTGTAGAAACGTAACACCTGCTGCCAGGCACATCATAGGCATGAGCTAAAAGCTCCCCTATTTCAGGAGTATTTGAGCTAGCCACACCGTACCCATCCTTTTTTAGCCGTCCTACCTCATGAAAACTCACAACATTTTTCAGTGAAAAAATACCCCTTTAACTTGCGGGGGTGTGTGTGTGTGTGTCAGAAGAAGACACAAGTAACCACTGTTTGCTGAACAAGAAACAATTTAATGCATACAAGATGGTGAAAAAGTCCCCCATCCTCCTCCTTGACGTAGTAATTAGTGTCTTCCAGAGATGGACTTGATTCTTATTGCTGTGTATCAGTGAGTACTCAGACTTCTAAGTTGTTGAGTAAAAGGCTGGCTTTTCTTACATTAGTAATAGGAAACAACACATTCAATTCATTTGCATAAGCACCAAAAGGAAACATCTTATTTTAGTTAAATGGAACATTTTAATCACCAGGGAACATTTTTGCTTCTTTTGCATTTCTGTAGAAAGAAATAATAGCACTGAAAAAAAATTATTTTTAATATTTTTGCTTGCTTGGCAGTCAGACTGAAAAGCAGTCAGTCACCCTCTTAGAGAGCCCCCTCCACCAAACACATTCAATGTAGAAACATAGATGATTGCTTAGAAGAAAGATTTTGCAATGCATCTACATGTCAAGTTTACCACGAGTGGGCTTTTTTTCAAGTTATTCCAAATGGAAGGTGTTCGTTTGTATCAGGTTCTACTGGTTGATTTTTTTGCAAACTTTTTCCTGAAGCTGTGCCAAAAATGTTGAAGACAAATGATTTTTAACCTTTGTTTCCAAATACTTCTATAAAAATGGATTATAAGTAATCACTCACACCCCATCATAATAAAAGCGTCAATGCAAAGTGGAGCAGCAGCCGGCATTAATTCCTCCAACCACTGGAATGCTGTGCCCCACATGGCTGAGACAGTTTTATTGTGTGCAATAAAGGAGCTATGGAATCTCTAAATAAAAAGAACAAAAATAAATATTGAATTGTTTTGTCATTTGCCAAGCAGCCATCATCTTGGGCTCTGAATAATTCAAGGACTTTATGGAAAAACACATCGTTGTGGATTTTAAACATTATAATGTGTAGTATATAGATGAAAGACTGAGATTGTGTAAGGAAGTTTTGCTCATTTTTTTCATGTTTTTGAGTTACTTCACTTTAGGTACAGGATAAATGATGTTATGTTGAAAGATACACTGATTTATTATCAGGTGTTATCAAAAAACTCTCATTGATGCCATGGGTATTAAGGGGACAGCATAGGCAAAAGCATCTTTCACCTGACTTGACAATAAAGCTTTGGCAAATGTCAAAATGCTCTATAACTCAACTTCACAAAAAAAAAAAAAAATCTATGTGCTCTGCAGTTTTCACATAATGGATTTCAAGCAAGAAGGCTTCACGGGTTGAGGCAATAATCGGTGAGATTCTCTGATGTCCAATAGAATTATTGTTGATGGGACTCTGATGTTTCAGTTGATTTCTGCAGGAGGACTGTTTTCTATACAATTAACCCCTGTCAGCACTAACAGGCCCTAAAGAATCACAGAAGCTGTAGCTCTGTCTGTGGAGTCTGGCAGGATCCTAACTTCAACTTAGGGGGAGATCCATCCCCACACTGCTTTCCAATGCATTTCTTTAGAGTACAGAACATGTCCTTGATATTGAAATCATCCATGCTCCAGGCTGCATGCCCTAACAGGGAATTCTGAACACGCTTCTTTTTCTGTAAAACAGTGTGGACAAATATGAAGAAATCACATGAAGATAATGTTCTTATTCTAGGTCTACAGTGTCTGCTACAGGTAGACGTGGTTCTTTAAAAGCCCAGAAATCATTAATTCTGTGGTGATGAGGTGATACTCTGGGAATGAAACTAAGATATAAATTTGTCCCAATGCAACTTTCTGAAAATAATTGAATGAAGGCACACATTGTAGAAACAAAAGGTCCCTTGTAACTGTTTTTTCATGTTCTGTCCAGAGCCTTCGTAGAAAAACTTCAGTGACACAGCACAAATCGCTCTTCCTTATCACTCTATGCTAAAAGGGGAAACTTTTTTTTTCTCTTTACACTTTATGGTATTTGCTGGAAAATTAATGCAAAGCCCAGTTCTTTCCAAAACCCAAGCTCTAGAGGCACAGGTGTGAAGAACTCATTCTGCTCTTGATGTTGCACTCAAAAGTAGAATTGTCAACACAGCTGCTAGATAAGTCCTCTTAGAAAAGGTTTTCAGACTCTTGGCCAGGAAAACAGACCTGCTAAATATATAGAATAATGAAATACAACTAGCTTGCATTCCTCTGAAAATTTTCAGGGACAGAAGGTAAAAAAAATGATCTAAGATTCCATATGCTCAGTTATGCATAATATAGGAGGCTTAGACTCCCGTAATAAAGGTTTGTAAGTGTTAATCAGTGATATCGTATTAATTATAAGCAATAGTGGTTGCTCGTGAAATCTGCAGGCGATGCTATTTTTGGGGCAAATAGCAGCATTTTATTTTAACTGTTCATTTTATGAAACCTTTTGTGAACAAATGCTAGAAGTTTATGCATAGCAACTAAATGGGTAAGTCAAAATGCCTGGGCTTTGCAGCAACAGCATGCGAAGGCTGGACAGAACCATTCTTCCTTTTAGGTGAAGATTACAGCAAATTATCCAGTGCTGTTGTTCATAAGAATAGTTTTTAAAAATATATTATTCTATCTGTTTATTTAAGGTTGTGTCGTTTAATCTGTCCATTTTTAATTAAAACAGAGGATCACAGAAGCATTCTCTCTTAAGTTAAATGCCTAAAGTTCTTATTTCCTTAGAAAAGACCATTTCCAAAAATAGGGGAAAAATGAAACGGTTTTCAAGACTGTAACTTTTCATTACAATAAACAGTGAAACCATCATACTGAAGTGTACGTGTATAGATGAATTCTGTTCTTATGGTCAATTTCACTGAAGTCCGAAACATTTTTAAGCTTGACTAAACGTTGGCAAAATTCCAAAATCGAAATATTTATATATTTGTGTGGCTCTTACAGACAAAGGAATAGAACTTTAAATATTATGTACTGCTTCTCTGTGCTGTTATGATGCTTTTCTTCTAATTGACTGGTCTCCATCTCAGGCCGATTTTGACTTTATACTAGGTCTTTCAAGGGGAAATGCAATTTTTCACAAGAACAAATATACACAAAATCTGGTTCATTTTCAAACATATACTTGTATGAATCTGCTTTTCTCTAGTTAATCCATGGATAAGATGCAGCATCTGTTCTGATTCTCAACTGTATGAGAAGATTACCTTAAAGATTCCTAAGAATGGCTAAGCATCTTTTTATTGTTGTTTTCCTGCACCATCTTACTATCATTAGAAAGTATCAATGAAAACAAAAAAACCACTTGATATGCAAAGTCAAAGAAAAATGTCAGTTACCAAACAGCATTTAGACTGTAGATTAATATTTTTGAGATACTTACATTTAAACCCGCACATATCAGAGACCAAACTACAGGGTATATTGTAGCAATATTGCAGAGCTGAAAATATTTGATATGCAATAATTATCACTAGAAAGGCTAACTTTATTGAGATCATAGGCCTAAGTAATACAAAAGCCAACAGGTGTCTGTTGGCAACAATTTTTGTTCATATCTAGTCAGTTTGCAGTATCATTTTTTTTCTGTTCAGCTGAAATTTGAGGCACTGTTACGCAATAGACAGAACATGGACATTATTTTTGGTAGAAAACTAGTGTAATGTATGCATTAAAGCTGTGAATGTAAGGGTTATAGTTTATAAATTACAATTTCCAAGCAATGTGTTTAAAAGTATATGATATGTTCTTTGACAAAGATCAAAGGGCTTAATATATTTGGTAAATTACAGCTATAATGATTCCATTTGCAAAAGATGTAATTTACCGGTCTATTTTTGTAATGAATGGGAGCCTAACGAATCACACAATCTTATATATTCAGCAAAAATATGGGACTTTTTAGACTTGACTCGGAATGTGCATTATGATAATAGCTGAGATTTTATTGGAGAGTAAATTTTCTTTTCATTTCTTGGCAAGTTGTCCTTGTCAGCTTTCTTGGGTGTTCCAGCTTTCTGAAACGAAATATCTTTAGGAATATCAGTGAACGAAGTGCAGGAGGATGTTGCAATGGTGCATTCATTCCTGTGCGCATGCACATATGCTGGAAGGCTGTGAGAAAAGAAAGGCCAGGTTATTACGTTAAGATAGGCGAGAAACCTCTTGTGAGGATTAAAGTGAATGCACCACAAGGTACAGTTATATAATGTTATTTTTCTTGGCACTTTTAAGAGAATGTCATGACCTTCTTGTTATCAGGTGAGTATGGCATGCAAAATAATCACAATAGAATATTGTATAGAATGTAAAAGAAGAGATAATCTAGTCTCTTCCCCATAGATATTTAAAACAGATTTACATGGATTCATAGAAAGACAAGACAAGCTAATGGAAAATAAATTAGCTGAGATTTGCAGAATACACACAGTTGACTTCTGGCTTAGGAATAACTTGAGCAACCAGTTGTTCAAGATAATGGATTATCTATATAAATTTGTCCTTATTTTGTACTTTCCATTACCACAACCTACTAAGTTTACCCTTTGGTCAAAGCCAGCACAGCCATTCATATGTTATATTCTTAGTTTTGTTTTGACCTATGTGCCTAGAACAGAACATAACCTGAATATAAAATCAATGCTTATCTCTCTGGGTCTGGAAAAACATACCAGTTTCTGAAGTGCATTCAGTGAATTCTGACCTGCAGCAGGAAGCAGGACAGACCCTTCCAAATAAACGTATGCACTTTGTAAATCCCTTATAAACCTCCAGTTTACCAACCACACCCTGCAAGTGTTACAGAGATTGTCAAAATATCGCGCTTTTTTTCCATTTTTCACAGTTAGGGCAGTTCATGGGAATTACCATGTTCTGCAAGATCATTGGCTGGACAAATATAGTATCTTTCTTCCAAAAGTATGTTCTGTTTCACAGGAAAGAAGAGTGCCTCCCTTCAATTCCTCTCATCCTCCCTCCCAGGAAGTCACCCTGGCTGACTACTGAGTGGTATTCCATGGGAGGGAATTTATTTTCAGTCCCAGAAGTAGTTTCTAGTTTGATTCAAGGCAGCTCATGTCCATTTGACCTTTAAATGGCAAAACTACTAAGATTTTATTAATATCACTGTAAAACTCTTAGGGTTTGGGTTTTTTTTTTATCCTCAGGACACTAAATTCCACACATTTAATTGAATAAAAGGATGTCTCTTCCTAGGAAGAGGAAAGCTCACAGAATCTCTCTTCTGTATTTACCTACCTACTGTTCAGGTAAATATCTGTCTGCTGCAGCCTTATGTTCATGTTCAGCAAGCTACAAATACAAGCTTAGGGAAAAAAAAAGGAAGTTTTTTTTCATGAGAAGTTTACCTTACTTTCTTCAGGACACCTTTTGCAGATATTACAACAGAAAGGACTGTGTTCCTCTAACAATACTCATATTCAAGGAGTTCTGTTGATCTAGAATTTTGATACTGAAGAATAAGGTATGGGTATTGATCGATCTTTATCCAGTTCTTTGTTGGTTAATTTAGTAGTAGCTTGCTTTTCCCACACTGCTTCACTACTGCTTTGTAGTTCCCAGTATTACTTTTAACTCTTCTGTGAAAGTTAGGTATCGTATCCAGCCTCCTTCCAATCTTCAGAGTAGCTGGCTTTAATTATAAAATGTGTATTTCTTATGTAGCTCAGATGCTTTATTTTTATTTCCAAGTTCACAGGTTTTAGGAGAATGCCTCTTTCTCTGGAGATTATTTTCATTACCCCCACATGAACCCTTCATCAAGATGCTTCAGTGTATCTTCCTTTGATACATTTTACCTCTCTCAGCAAAATCATCATTAGTATAATCATATCACCATCTTACTTTTTTTTTCCCAAACTTCACAGTCTTAATGTTAGGATTTCAAAATAGTGCTAGGACTGGGAAAGGCAGGAGTTTATTTGCAGAAATCAAGAGAAAAATAAGCGGGCATTTTTTTTTTCCACTGAAAGTACTTCTTTGCAGTTTCCTCTGCAGCAACTACAAAATTATGACCCCTAAAAATAAATCAGTTCCAAAGATAAAACTCAGTAGAGAGACTGCAGGAACACAGGAGATAAAGGTGTGCGTATTTGTATAGGATTCAGTAGTCTGCCTGCTCCTTTTGCATGGCTTGTTCCCCAGTGATACCTAAGGAGTGATGACTCCGTGGGCATGTAATGCAGCAAGGCAGGTGGCCAGTTGCCTCCACGCAGCCTTTGAAAGACCATTTGCCTAACCTGGCAAGCTGCACGTGATTGACTAAAACATTATGTGATAAAGTCTTAGAATGATGTCTTTGTGAAGACAGCATTCCCTAGAAGGGAGAAGGTGCTGAGGTAAGAGACAACCTGGAAATCAGTGACTGGGGAATCAGTTTCAGCCTCAAATCTTTGAAAAGTTTCTCTGCAGAGTCAGAATATCAAGTCAGATATCAATTCCAAACAGAAGAAATGTGAAAGACATTTTTCTGTGTTATCTATGATTCCAGTGGGAGTTTTGTGTATGAAGTTTGCTGAATATGCAGAAGGTAATTTATAAGCCTATTTCTACTGTTCTCTGTGATTACTAAAAAAACCCTTGGAATTCTTACAGATTAGTATCACTATTTTCAATAGTGGTGGGACCAGATGACCTTCTGAGATCCTTTCTAACATAATTTATTCTATTGATCTATAACCTCAATGTAATATGCTGATTTTTGTGTGGGAAATAAAGTCATTCAAATTAAAAACAAAAAGACGTCTGAAAAGAACTTGGCACCAAGCTCCATCTTTCTTTATGGTTCTGTAGGACAGATGTCAACTATAGGAGTCATGAACGTGTCTCTATTGGCGACTCCTTTCTTGATGCTTGTCAGAATGGAATGATGAAACTGACTTGAGAGGACTGAAACTGGGACGTACTTCTTTGAGGCTGAGCAGAGCAGCAGCTCTGCGATGTCTATGCCTAGACTGAATCTTCTGTTTTCTTTTCTTCCTGGATGTTTTAATTAGCTCCGGTTGTCTTTCAGTGTATGTGGAGCAACTGGACTCAGCTCGCGAATAAGCATTAGCTCATACCCTTCCTATGTTTTTTTAATAAGCACGTCCTCTGTCTGGCTAAAATGGCTTCCTGCTGCTTTTTTTCAAGCTAAAACATGTATAAATCCTATCACAATAAATATTTACAGAAAATATATCTGACAAAACTCACAATTCTTAGAGTGCCTTTGGAGACCTTCTTAGAAACCACAGGTATCTTTATGTCAATTTAAGGGAGCCTTTGTATCTTTGCACATATACTATGCAGATCCCTTTGTAAATCTGATTTCCTTTTTTCCAGGGAAGAGCTATAAAATACTATCTTCACAGTTTTCCTACAAGTTATTCATATTTTTTAATGCAAATCTTAAAAATCTAACAAACCCCTTCCAAAAGCCATAAGATTTTTGGGGGTTGTTTTGGTTTGGTTTGTTGTTTTTCTTAAAAAAAAAAAAAAAAAGGTATTAAACTACTCAGATCTCAGTAGAACTTTTACAATTGATTTCTTCACACGTACCGTCCCTGCTTGTAGGTTACTAGATGTATGCAGACTATATATGTTTCAATGGGTGTGCTAAATGTTGAATAGTCAGCCTAGCTATGTGCAGTAGACTGCATTTAGACATGCATAGGCTATCCATGTGCAGAGTCCTCCTGTCTGGATTTCAAGTGAGATTTACCGGAGTCTTGTGACTCTAGCTGTTGAAAAATTCCAGATCAATAGCCAGAAAAATCAGCTCAGGTAACTGATAACATGCAAAAACATATTGTTAGACAACAGATAGTAACAACGATAAAAATGGCCAGATATAAAATACAGTAACACACCTCAGATATTTAACCAGACCATAGAATAAAATATATGAAGGAAAAAAAAGTGAAGTAAAATCCAAAAAGCTATTGTTAGAATATGCACATTCGATAAGTCTGTACATTCTTTCAAATTATTTAAGAATAATGTTGCAAATCAGTCCAAAAGGCAGCCCTTGTTTCTGGTAGGGAGGAAGAGTCATGCCCGAAATATGCAGCACAGGAGCTCCAAGGAGCCCTTGAAGTTACGTTCATCCATGTCCTAGTGATTCCTCTCTGGGTATCTATCCAAGGACTTGATCTGCATGCAAGCCTAAAACTTTGTACAGTCTTGTCAGAGAAGTCTGAGGCAGGGCTTTGCTACTTCATATCTGTAATCTACAAGGCTGAACATAACTTGAATACTAAAGCACACACATCTTGCAAGAATCCAAGCTCTAAGCAGGAGATTGAATAATTTAAGTCTTAATGCAAGGGACATGTAAGGCACATGCAAATATTTAGCTGAAGAGCACATTTCCATACTCCATATGCAATCTGTTCATCACATGATCTTCTCATTTTTGTCAGTTTGTAATGAAGTTACACTGGCATTTTGAAATACAGTGTGATTACTGGAGTGAAAGAGAGCAGGATGAATATCGTGCAGTGCACATTTTCTGCTGTGGTGAGTAGGAAAGATTTCACTCACTAAATCCATTGTCGTCCTGAATTCAGCCCTGAAATACCTTTGCAAATCTTCAAGAAATATATTTATTTGCTCTCAGAAAGATGGCAGATCATCTGAATTTGAAAACCACAACTTACTTCATATTTTTCAAAGTATTTCTGGAAGTAGGCACTGACAACATGAGAAAGAAATGTACTTTGTGCTTGCTGAGGTAGTGTAAGGTTTTTGAACATAAAAATAGGGTATTGTTGTAAAGATAATTAGTGACAAGACATTGAATGCTGCAAATAGGTGTGTTAGTGTCTTTATAGAAGCTATGCTCATCCCCAGGAAGTTTATGCTGAAGGTGCTAGCTTAAATTTATCACCGATAAACTATTTTTGGAAAATAATGACAGTTTATCATGAATTTATGGGATAGTAGACATATTTATCATACTTTTATTCTATTTGATCAAAAAAAATCAAGAAAATGTTATACATGTTCCCTGACCAAGACCAATTGTGTCATTCCTTGCTTTGAAAAGAGGTTTGAATGATAAACTTACTTCTTTAAAATGATACTTTAGGTTTAGATTTTTGGAATGTATTCTTTATATGATGCACATATACACTGGATTATGGCCTGAGTTTAGAGACTGAGAGACACTGAGAGATTTATTATGAAATTTATGGCTAATAAAGAAGTCAAACAAGACAAACATCTCTTTTTTTTTTTTCCCCCTTGAAGATCCTTGACAGTTGTATGCAACTCCTACAAAAATAAACAAAAGAGTTCTAACACAAAATCTCATTGATCATAGTTAATACTTGGGAGTTTTGTTTGATTGTTACTGTTGTTATTTCAGTTGTGGGTTTCTTCCCTCCAAATATTAAAAAAAATGAGAAGGGAAAAGAGAAATTTAGGCTTAGGAATATTACTTAAGGGAATTAGATTGTCGTTTTCTAAAAAAATCATATACTGTAACATTCAGCAGAAAAATAATTTCATCTATTTATTGGAAAGAAAAACAAAAATATGACTCTTTTGTTAAATGATGATACTTAGTCATTTTCCAGAAATACTTTAAGTTATTTGGCTACCTGAAAGGTTAAGTTGCAATAAAATTATAATGAGGAATGATGCAAACTTCATATTAGTGTGCATAAATGATTGTCTACCAAATAATCACATAGTGAAGAACACAGCAAATGCTTAAATAAAAAAAATAGAATAAGTAAATAAACGTAAGGCTTAAGAAACATACCTGAGAGGAATTTATTCACTGTTTTTTTCCTTGGCAATGTACATTAATAATTGGCCACTCAGCTCTGCTGGATTGTGTTACAGGTATAGAAGATAGCAACATAAAGTCTTGATGGGAAATAATCACCAGATTTTATCAATACACTTTAATCCACATCTATATTTCTTCATTGTATCTGCAACTTCATTGATTGCATTTCTCTGTTTATTGTAGTCTGTGATTAAAGATACAGCTGGCTAAGGTGACCAGAGTTAATCAGACCTTACCTCTAATGATAGTGATCACTATCAAAATGTTCTCAGTGTGTAATAACTATCAGACTTGTACTAGGGACACATTTATGGAGGTAAGAGTTTAGCAGTAGGTGAGATGTTCTGAATCTAGCAAATCTGGGCCGAAGTATTAACACCTCTGAATTTTACAAGACATTTACTTTCCAAAGGAAATAAAATATTTAAGCTCAGCAGGGGAGGATGATATTTACGAAGTCTCTAAACAGAAAGGGGGTGACCTCAGCTTAAATGATTGTTAACAAAACATTAGTGACCTACTCAGTGACCCCATATATTTCCCGCTTTACCTTATCTGTTTAACTACTAAATAAATCTTAATCTCCAAAAGGGCAAATCCAGAATGTCAGTGATTATAGTTGATGAGTGAAGCCAGACATTTTCAACTAGGAGATCCTACAAAATATAAAATTAAAAAATATTTCAGCCTGTGAAACTCTATTATCAGTTTTCAGATCTGCTACTTTGGAAGGAAAAGACTGCATGTAATATATGTGGAACTAATATTCCTCCTGAGGGCCACTCCTCATTGTATTAGTATTTTCTTCTTTCTCATTTTCCTATATAAAATATTCTGTCAATGACACAAATGGTGAAGTGCAGAAAGCACCTATACAAATTTCATCCACATCAACTTAAAGAAAACAAAGCTAGCTACTCAGGAAGAAAAAACCCTTATAAAACTAACTCGTTTGAATTTACCAAAGACACTATTTCTCACTAAAGACTGTGCTGATGGAATGAAATGTTGACAGAGTAATACGAATATTCATTTTAATAACACAATTGAATATCTAGAGAATGAATATTCACAGCAAGTGATCAAAACCTTAGATAACAGGAGGAAAATAGGAAAAAGAATGTTTATTCCACAACAATAATACTATACAATTTAATAGAAAATCAGAAAGGAAATAATCTTTGAAAAAAAGTGATTAAAGTAGATGCTCTTTTGATTCAGCTTTTAGTATCCTTGCAATAGAAATGTTCCTTGAACACATTCATTGCTAAAATATGTTTTTATCATTTCAATTTCTCTGTGAACTCTGAGCAAAGACATTCTGTAGGTGGTAGAATAATGCCATTTCAGTCACATCATAATTCTCCAGATGCTGGAAAAGGGCAGAGTTTTACCAACAATATTTACCTGTTTGGGGAAGCCAAAAAAAGTACTATTTAATTATCTCAATTTTATTACTTATCTGAACTGTTTTAATGCACTGAATTCCAGATTATAAAGCATTCAGAATTCCAACATAGGTACAAGTTTCAAAGATTACATCCCATCTCTGTGAAACTGGAGAAATAGTATGTAAATTTTGCACTGGCATCACTCCTCTTGCTTTCACCGTTATTCAAAGGTCTTCAAAGTCACCCCCCCAAAAAAACAGAGAACAGGAAATGAAAAAGATTCTAAACCCATAAATCAATGTTCCCATTTTCAGGAAAATCATTCCTTATCCTTCATTTCAACAAACCCCACACTTGCTACACTATGCCTGCTATCCTGTACATACTTAATTTTATTGGATTGAAAAAATTCCAAACCCTTAGCCATTACATATAAAGGAAATGGAAATATACTAAAAGTACATTAATAAAAGTTTTAAGGCCACTTTTCATAGAATGAATATACTTCAGTAGAAGTGCAAGACTTTAAATATCAGTAACGACTTTTGTGTTTTCTAACCATATACAGTAATTTACTAGAATGCTTAACCCAGTCATTTACAAACACGTCTTATGCAATGAAGCTGTTATTGGGAATAAATTACCCCTACTGCAACAACATCTGTAATTTTGACATTCACCCTTCAGGATACCTATGGAATCATTACAGGATTAGAGGGGACATGACAAAATCCCTCTCATAATAAGAGATTTAAGAACCTCCATTTCTTCAGTTTACTTAAGAGAAAATTAAGAGAGTGTTGGGTTACAATCTACCAACACCCATACAGGAAAATATTTCGAATCAATTGCTCAAAGAGTTAAAAATATTACAAGGTGCAATGCTAGGGAACTGAAGGTGGACAAATCTAAAACAGAAGGCACAGATTTTTCTTATACAAGGTTGTTTAATCCTCAGAAGTTTACATTGGGAAGTGGTCATTTCCTTAAAACTTGAAAATCTCTAGATCAGTTGCATATGTTTAAAAACAAGATGGAAGTTGTAGTCTGGAAACAGAGATTATTAAGTGGGATCTTATGCAGTTATGAGTTTATGTCAGGGTCAAGCTGTTGATATTTAAACATGTATCCTATTTTTAAGTATTCATTTGTGTGTAACTCAGCGGGGACAGAAAATGACAGTGAACCTAGTAGTTGTCTTTACATACAGAAAATGTAATTCGCAATACATGTATGGAAATGGCCTCAAGTTGCACCAGGGTGGTTTTAGATTGGATATTAGGAAAAACGTGTTCACTGAAACAGTTACAAGGCATTGGAACAGGCTACCGGTTGAGTCACCATCCCTGGGTATCTAAAAGATCTGTAAATGTGGCGCTAAGGGACTAGGGTTGATGGTGAACTTGGCAGTGTAATGTTTACAGTTAGACTCAAGGATCTCAAAGGTCTTTTCCAGTTTAAATGATTCTATGATTCTATGATTTATCAGGTTGAATGTAAATCCATTCTCTCTAATTGATGTGTCTACCACCTGACAGTGAGGTCTTCACAGTGAGTGGTGAGGCTCTCACAGTGAGAAGGTGGGAGAATCAGAGACTGGAAACATGCCACCATCATCAGAAGGCTCTCAACATTGTCTTTCCACCTGTTCAATTCAGTATGATGTGAAATGATTGTTATTTAAAAAAACCCAAACCTTTTCTCATAATTTTACATAGCATGGTTTATTCTGGTGTGAAGAACAAAACTTTGGGTTCTTTGACAATGTGTTTACCTACACACCAGGCCTGCTGGCAAACGATGGGGTACACTTGTCCCCAAAGGGCAGAGGACACTTTCCAAGAAGGTGGTAGGGCTAATGAAGAAAGCTTTAAACTATATTGGAAGGGGGAGGGGAACAACACTGGCCTTGATAGAATAAAGCATGGGAATGGCACTTCAGGTTAGGAGGGACAATGCACTACTGAGGGTCCCTGGTCTGCCACCTCAGTGCAAGTGGGGGACAGCACTCCAGGTGGCAGCCAGAATTCAAAGGTTGTTGGTGGGTTACAAACTACAGCTAGAAGACACTTAGGAATTACGGTCTTTTCACTCAAGGAAGAGGTGGAAACAACAGCCCAGCTGAAGTGTATTTGTACTGATGCACGCAGCATTAGTGCAACGAACAGGGGAGCTGGAAGCCATTGCAAGCCAGGGAAACTACGACATAATTACCATCACGGAAACATGGTGGGATGATTCACACAACTGCAGTGCTGCCATGGGTGGCTACGAACTCTTCAGGCAGGATAGGCTAGGAAAGAGAGGTGGTGGGGTTGCTCTCTATGATAGAGAATGTTTTGATTGCATGGAACTCAATAACAGTATTGATAGGGTTGAGTGCTTATGGGTTAAAATCAGTGAAACGCGCAGTAAGCCAGATATAGCGGTGGGAGTCTGTTATCAGCCACCCAGCCAGGACGTAGAAACGGATGAGCTCTTCTACAAGCAACTGGGAGAAGTCTCCCGATTGCTAGCCCTGGTTCTTGTGGAGGATTTCAACCTCCAGGATGTCTGCTGGAAGCGTAATACAGCAGAAAGGGAACAGTCTAGGAGGTCCATTGAGTGTATGGAAGACAACTTCCTAATACAACTGGCGAGTGAATCGACAAGAGAAGGTGCCCCACAGGATCTGCTGTTTGTGAACAGACAAAGCCTTGTGTGAGAGGTGACTGTTGGAGGATGCCTGAGGCACAGTGATCATGAGAAGACACAATTCTCAGTTCTTGGAGGAATAAGGAGCGGGATCAGAAGAAATGCCACCTTGGAATTCCGGAGGGCAGACATCGAACTGTTTAGAAGGCTGCTTGATAAAGTTCATTTGGAGAAAGTTCTAAATGACAAAGGAGCACAAGAGGGCTGGATGCTCCTCAAGAAGGAAATCCTGGTGGCACAAGAGCAGGCCATCCCTGTGTGATTTTAAGTGAGTTGTCGGGGAAGAAAACCGGATTGGCTGAGCAGAGAGCTTTGTGTCAATCTCAGGAAGAAGAGGAAAGTTCATGAGCTTTGGAAGAGGGGGCAGTCATTCCAGGAGGACTACAAGGGTGAGGTGAGATCATGTAGAGAGAAAATTAGAAGGGCTAAAGCCCAACTAGAACTTCAACTGGTCAGTTCAGTGAAAGATAAGAAAAACATGTTTCTTCAAATATATGAACAACAGCAGGAGGACTAAGGAAAATGTCCCTCCTCTACTGGATGCAGGAGGGACAGTAGTGACAAGGGATAAGGACAAGGCAGAGGTACTTAATGCCTTCTTTGCCTCGGTCTTTAATAGTAAGATGAGATGTTCTTGGTATACTCAGCCCCCTGAGCCAGAAGACAGTGGGAATGAAGCTCCAGCGATTCAGGAGGATTTGGTTCGAGACCTGCTTGTCCAATTAGATGTACAAAGGTCTGTGGGGCCAGATGGGATCCACCCAGGGGTATTAAGGGAACTGGTAGATGTCCTTGCCAAACCCCTTTCCCTCATCTCCCAGCAGCCCTGGCTGGCTGGGGAAGTGCCGCTTTGACTGGAGACTGGCAAATGTTACATCCATTTACAAGAAGGGTCGGAGGGAGGATCGGGGTAACTACAGACCTGTCAGTCTGACCTCGGTACCAGGGAAGGTCACGGAGCAGAGCATCTTCAGTGCTGTCATACAGCATGTGCAGGACAGTCGAGTAATCAGGTCCAGTCAACATGGGTTTATGAAAGGCAGGTCCTGCCAGACCAATCAGATCTCCTTCTATGACAAGGTGACCCGTTTAATGGACGAGGGAAAGGCTGTGGATGTGGTGTACATGAACTTCAGTAAAGCCTTTGGCACCGTTTCTCACAGCATTCTGCTTGAGAAACTGGCTGCCATCGGCGTGGACAAACATACCCTCTGCTGGGTAAGAACTGGCTGGATGGGCCAGCCCGAAGAGTGGTGGTGAATGGAGTTAAATGTAGTTGGAAAGCAGTCATGAGTGGTGTTCCTCGAGGTTCAGTGCTGGGTCCATTCATGTTTAATAAATCATCTGGATGAAGGGATTCAATGCACCCTTAGTAAATTTGCAGATGACACTAAGCTGGGTGCAAGTGTGGATCTGCTTGAAGGAAGGGAGGCTCTGCAGAGGGATCTGGACAGGCTGGATCGATGGGCTGAGACCAACGGGATGAGGATCAACAAGGCCAAATGCAGAGTCCTCCATTTGGGTCACAACAACCCCATGCAGCGTTACAGGCTTGGGGAAGAGCAGCTGGAGAGCTGCCTGGCAGAGAAGGACCTGGGGGTGTTGGTTGACAGCCAGCTGAACATGAGCCAGCAGTGGCCCAGGTGGCCAAGAGGACCAATGGCATCTTGGCCTGTATCAGACACAGCGTGGGCAACAGGATCAGGGAGGTGATTGTGCCCTTGTGCTCAGCACTGGTGAGGCCACACCTCGAGTGCTGGGTTCAGTTTTGGACCCCTCACTACAGGAAGGACACTGAGGGGCTGGAGCGCATCCAGAGAAGGGCAACGAAGCTGGTGAGGGGGTGGAGAACAAGCCCTACAAGGAGAAACTGAGGGAATTAGGGTTGTTTAGCTTGGAGGAGGCTGAGGGGAGACCTCATCACTATCTATAACTGTCTGAAAGGAGATTGTGATGGGGTGGGTGCTGGTCTCTTCTCACAAGTGACAAGCGATAGGACGAGAGGAAATGTCCACAAGTTGCACCAGGAATGGTTTAGACTGGACATTAGGAAGAATTTCTTCACTGAAGGGATGGTCAGGGATTCGAACAGGCTGCCCAGGGAGGTGGTGGAGTCGCCATCCCTGGAGGTGTTTGAAAGACGGATAGATGAGGGGACAGGTACAGCTAAACTCAATGATCTGAGAGGTCTTTTCCAACCAGATGATTCTATGATTCTGGGAGACGTCCCACTTTTAAAGGTCTTTTAGAAGAGGCAGTTTTTATTTTTCTTGCATTGTGTACACTTTCAATGACTTGGACAGACTGCTGGATATGGCTTTCTAGATGTTTAGATCTTTCTATAGTGTGCCTTTTTCATCCTTCCTGAGGCTATAATTGAATAGCTCGTCCTACCTCAAGGTGAAGATTAACAGATGGAGTTATTATTACTTCCACCCCATTTGCTCTCATGCACTTTCCATTCTGTGGGTCACCAGCACAACTTACTCTCTCCCCTCATGTCTTTCTCCAGTTCTATAATACCACAAACCAGTGGAAAACGACACAAAATTTGAAGATACTTTGGGAAAGCTGTGGTTACCCAACAACATGGGAGCAAGGAAAAGTGCTATTAAGATAGCAGAGGGTAGGACTTCATCTCATTTTTCTATCCAGGAAACACTGAATGAAAATACAAATCCATGCAGACACCCCACACCTGCACCAATGGATGCACTGTAATTTATGTAGGCTGGATTTTCACATGTAGCTGGCAGGCTGCCCAGGGTCCTCTTTTGTCACCAAATATCAAGTAGAAGGGAAACATTATATACAGTAGCCATTATAATGGAAGAGAGGATAGTTCCCCTTTCTACCCAAAGCTCTGTAGCAAGCGTTACTCTTTCCTGGCCTGGGTGGTCTTGCGAAGGGAGCGTGCTTCTGACGTGGATACCCCAGCTCGCTAACTTGTTCCCCACAGGACAGCATCTGTCCCTGCTGTAGCCTCCATGGTACAGTTTGCACTATCAGAGTAGATTAATGGATCACATATTAATGTACTAAACTCTACAGAGGTAAAGATACTTATCATTTACAAAACAGATTTTATCAGCTTAATCAGTTCGTGGAATGTTGTTTTAAAGATATCCAGTAGCTGAACAGAAAAGTGATAATCAGAGTATTAAAAAAAAATTAGGAAATATTTTTTACAGTACTAATAATCCTAAATCATAAAACTTTTTCCACACCTACTCCTCATTATCCTAAACAGTACCACTTCCCTTTTGTGTGCAGAACAGATAAAGATTCGAACCGCTCGGTCAGCCTCAGATTCTCTGCTTTTTAAGACCATGATTTTTTTCACATTTTATTCCATATTCTTTGAAACTGGGAGTTCTTTATCCTGTTTATTACCATTTGGGGTTCAAATATGTGGCCAGTAAAGGAAAAAACCAACAACAATACTATTCAGTCACCTAATCCAGTCGGACATGATAAAATTTTAACTCAGTCCTTGTGATGTTTCAGTCAGTAATAAAAAGACAACACAAAATAAACCAACTCAGTGGACAGTACATAATGTAGAAATACATCAGTATCATATGACAGCTTACAGAAGCAAACCCTTGAGAGAAACACTAGTAACTCATTCTTGCCATAACAGAACGATATTTGAAATCAATTTACTTTATATCCATGCAACTTGCTATCCTTGACTGTATTGTGAGGTTGTAAAGGCTGTCACTTGTTGACTTAAAATACATAGTGGATTCAGTTAAACAGACTAGGGGGATTTAGAAGATATAACCAGAATACTTTGAAATACATCCTTTTATTAACAGTTTGGAGTTGATTTAGTAAATGGAGAGACAGAATATTAATCAAACAACACTAAAAATATGAGCTGACCTTAATAAAAATAAGTAGGTGAAGTTATAAATTAGTTTAATTAACAGAAAATTAATATTAGCTGATTCAGGTAATTTGCAAAGCTGACCATTCAAGCTTATTTCATTAATGGAGAGGGAACATAAAGAAAGGATGCAGTACAGCACAATAATTTAGTATAATTTCATAATTTTCTCCAAACCCCTTTAGCAAATTGCATATCTTCAAATGAAATACTATTTTGCACACACAACAGCATTCAAACTGCTCAGAAACTCTGAGATTCTCTGTGACCTACTTGCATAAAGCAAATTTTGTAAAAATACACAGGATCAGTGGCGACTAAAACAAAGGCCTTAATTTTTCATTGGGTAGGAAATCTGGGAACACAGTTATGTTTTTCATTCTTAAATCATTATTAAATCATCTCATTGCATCAAGTAAAGCATCTCAGTCTTTGCAAGTCAAACACCTCAATGATTTTGCTCTAGAACTCAAGGTTCACTCTGGCTGCCAAAATTGCAGCCACTTCATTGTATACTGAGTTGTAAGAAATAACTTGTCAACAACAGTTGACATCACGGTTTCTGCCTAATTTCAAAGCAAATATATGTGTACAAACCACACACTGCATGCATGAAATTATCATATTGAAATCAGTAAATGAGGCACTAATGAGTGCGTCAGGTTTTTAAGATTAGAAGATATTCTTAAAGTGATCAGTATTTCTTTTGTCTTTCTTTCCTAAAAGAGTACTTAATGGATACATTTGGAAAGGTTACGTATGCCTTATTTTTCATGGTCTAAGCAGCCTTCAAGTTTTATATAATTAATTTGAATCTGAAATTTATCTATCTTTTCTCACTTATTCTCTTTCCTACTTGTAAATAAAGGAATGGAAATTAAGACAACATAAAATGCAGAATTAACATTGTCATTATTTCTTTATTAGCTTTGACCATGATTCTTATTCAAGGGCCATAAGCATTTTTGCTGTCTTTCAGACCATATAGTTTCTGTATCTTAAAGTCTTCTAGTCATTTTCCTTGCAGCTGCTGCTCCGAGGCAGTCAGGACTGTGCCATTCACATTCAAAAGTAGTGTTAATTGCTAGCTTAGTATGTATGCATTCTTTAGAGCCTTGCAGCCCAACTGACTATAATGACAAATCCCCAGGAATGTCTGTCAACATCAGGATTGTCAGCGAGAGTTTTAGAGAAGAGACTGAAGGTCTGGTCTTAGTTATTATGCTGCTCTCTACTATCCTGGAGCAACCTTAAGGCTGAAAATAAGACCAAGCTCCAAAACCATTATGATTTATAAGCATAATTATAAGCATTGAAAAACCCTCAAACCTCCATGGTTGCCACATTTGTAGTTCCACCAAGGAGTCATGGAGGTATGGTGGTTTGTTTTGTTTGTTTATTTATTTATTTGTTTGCTTTATCATTTAAAAACCACGATAAATATAAGACTCTCTTTTAGCTCTTTCATTTTAGCATACTGTAGATGTGGATCAAAACTTAAAAATTCTAATAAATTAAAGCAAGACTACAATTATGGTTAAAAATGACAGGGGAAAATGAATCCTATTGAAGATAAATCTTATTCTACCTTGTTGATATTCAAATAAATATTATTCATCTTCATATTTTACGAAAGTTTTGGCTTCAAGTGCTGTGGCTATTTCATGTAGTGCAGGCTGAAACTTCACAGAGGGATTTAAAACAAGAAACAAAAATGGAAGACTAATAATCATGCTCAGATAATAGTTCAGAGATAAGATTTTGTACAACACGTAAACCTTAAAAATGCGTTGTTCATAAAGAAAGTCAGTCTTAAAAACACCCTCAAAATCCTTGCTGTATTATTATTCTGATAAAATAATCCATAGAATTTTATTATTTTTAGCCATTTTCATTCCACATTAAAACTAAATTAAAAATCATTAGTAATTTTTAGTGAGAAGACAAGAATGGTTTCTTGACAAATAAGGATCTACTCCACAATGCAGTATGGAAAAAATATCAACTACAAAACTAGTTTGTTTGCAACACAATTGCCAAAACCTGATCATTGTTCCATCTCCTCCTACCTCTTTGCACATTAGTCCATCAGAAATATTGCCCATGTCTATTTGTTCAGGGATCTGTTCCCGCTGAAAACTTATTTCCTCATATTCCTTCTGAAAAAACGGCAGCAAAAGGGAGTGTTCTGAGGATGATTTGGGGCAGGAGGAAGGGGGAAGCAATAAGAATATTGTACGACTTCTGAAGGACCAACACTGAAACATCATGGTACCACACATGATATTGGTGTGATTCTAGGAAAATTCAGGAAAACAACAGGAATTATAAGCTGCATCTTGAAGAAAACCATACAAGAAAATGCATTTGATGTGTTTAAATGCAAAAGACAAAGACTGAAGAGATTCGTGTTTAATTTCCCAGAAAAGCACACGAACTAGTTTGGCCAAACAAGAGCATTATCTAAAGAAATAAGTGCACTTTTAAGGTAAGTTAAGATAATAATGCATTTTGGTATTTTAAACTTTTTGCTTCTTTTCACGTCTGTGGGAAACTTTATTCCTACTGGCGTTAGGACAGTTGCCACATCAGTCTGCTCAGGCATCCTTGCAGAATCCCAGGTGCCAGACCAGACCATCATGGTAACTATGGTGATGTACAGCAGAAGAGATGGTCCACATACTCTGACCCAAAAGTATGGGAATTGGGTGATTTTGTCTTGGTAGGCAAAAGAAACCGGACACCAAGGGAAACACGGCTGGTGTCACCTCAAATAGTACAGTGTACAGCTAATCCTGTGCAGCTGTTCCACCTCTACATTGGGATAAAAGGAGATGATTACATCATATCTATGACATGCAGCAATAGCAAAAAATCAGAAAAATTTACTTATTCAGCCACAGTAATTTTATTATACCAGGAACACTATGAGAGATCCCGTAAACCCACAAGACAATGTCTACCACATGGAGAAAAGTTATACCACAAATAATACAAGAATTGAGTTATATGAATATATGCCCACATTTATAACTCAAGGAACCACTCAAAGCCTAACTCTGGAAATTTTGTCCTTTCAGTTTGGATGCCAATCGGAGAGTACAGCGAAGTATGCTATTATTCACTTTTGTCTTATTTTCTTGACACATCACATCCTCCCCACCCCCATTTTTGCTGTTTTATTGTTTAATATTTGTAGATTATTTGTGTATGCCTTTTTTTTCATGTGTGTCACCTAAGGATAAAACTTGGGGTTATTATTGGTGGTACTGGGAGAAGCAATCCTTTGGGGATGATCTTTGTTTTCACTCTCCCTGAAGCTCACTGACTACAGGGATGCTGAGTGCAACAACGTACCTGTCAATCATCTAGGGATTTAAGTCTATCTGACCCTGCTAGCCACTCAGCTCCGCAAATGCTTTTTCACTCACAGAAATTTTAAAAATATCCTTGCGTCTCCTTTTCGGAGAAGAAAATGCATATGGAGATATCCAGAAGAACAAAGGTACAGATAAATAAATAAATAAATAATTAAATAATAAAAAAATAAATAAAAACCCCAGGAATTCAGTGCTAAAAGTCAAACACAGTGGGGTTAACTTGTTCCACAAATTCCTCATTTATGAGCATACATGTGAGAATATGAGACCAAAGAGGAGGCTATTTATAGTGCTGAGAGTACTGAGGATTCCAAGATTTCATTTTCAGCTGGATGGGTGGATGGTATCAGTTAGTACCCAGGGAATATAATCACAGAATAATCCATTTGGAGGGAACTGAGCCTTATGTTCAAAAACTTCAAACAACAATATTTATAGGAACACACTTTCATAAGTGTGAACTGTAAAAAAAAATGACATTTTACCAAGTTTAAAAAAGGGAAAAGTAATAGAAAATTAGCTCAGGTAACTATCTTTATCCTCATGTAAATTAGACTAATTAGTGTTTTGTAATCTTCAGGGAAAAGATGGTAATAGTAGCTGCATTGTTTATGCAAATATTATCCAAATATGCAAAATCGACATAACTAGATTGTAAATTAAACTTTAAGTAAATGATTAGCCTGAGTCTATCTCCAGAAAGCAGAAAACCTCATTAAAGCATTAACTTTACATTAAAAAAAGGAACAAACTGTCTATATTTCTTTTATAATACGTGTAATAGTATATACAGAAAATAAATCTTAACATAATCTTAAATCTTCATTTTCCTTCTATTTGGAATTAATTTTGAATCAATGTAAGTTCTTTGACAGAACCTATCTTCTGAAGAGATGAGCACAGTTTACTGTTTAAATAGGATAAATCTGACCTTTACAGCAGCGAGAACTCATCAGAATTCTGAGTTCAATATGCAGCAATATCCTCCTTCCTGAAGAAAAATATGAAAAAAATAGCTATATTAAATCAATTCCCTGACTTAACAAAACAAACATATTATTGGGGAATATTCACAGAAGTTTGTCAGGCTTGTTTGCTCATGCATTGCCTTTAGTTGGAAGTGCAGAAAAACTAGGAGATGATATTTTACTGAAATATGAATTTTTATGCTTATGTGTTAAATTTTGTGAAGAGTAATGATTTTGATTGCTGAATCTCGCACTTTTATAAGCAGACCGTCCTTCAGAAAGTACAAAATCAGTATTTTGAAAGTGTCATTCCTCTGAAGATTTGGATCATTTGGATCATATCTCATTGCTAAGATACAGTATTGAAAACTGAAATGACCATAAGATTGGCCTTCAAAATCAAACTTACTCTTCTGCTCCCTTCTATCTATTATCCTAGCTTTATAAAATTATTAATTTATAAAAAAAAATACAGGAGCAAGTACATCACATTATGTTTTGAAAGAGCTGGAAAAAAATCAACATGAAAAAAAGTTATGTATTATAGTGAGCAATCAATGTACTACTCAAACGTGCATAAGCAGTGGGCTACAACTACTTACAAAATTCTGTTCAAGTTCCAGCATCAGTTCTTTGGTTTTAGAAAAAGTGTGGATGCCAACTCTGAGAACTTTCAAAACCCTTAAACAAGAAAATACGAGACACAGCTCGATCCTCTTCATCTTACATGTATAGTCTCATAGATGTGCCCTAGGAATTTTGCTTTAATTTTTGTAGGAGAAAATTGATTTTTTCACTTAGCTATAAAGAGAAGGAAGGCTAAATCAGTATACCAGAAATGAAGATATTCCATCTTACGTCTGATGGCTTTATGTTTCCAAATACAGCCCTAGTTTAAGTGCACACCACTTTGTTCTCCAAAAAGTTACTTCAAAATATGTATATAAAAAAGTACTCTGCTGTAGCAATTCTGTGAGCTTCTGAGGTCAGCAGTTTTAAAATAGAGTGGAAGTGTTGTGTATTCCAGCAAAAGAAAAATAAAAAAATTAAAAACAAGTTTATGCCTATGATAAGCCAGCCCTTATTTCAGTTTTCCATTTTCCTTAACTCTTGAAAAGAAATTGGTTCTGAGTTTCAGGGGTTTTTTTTCTACTCACAGTTCTGCATTGATTTTACCCTTAACTAATACATAAACAATTTTAGCTTGAGAGTGACTTATTTTTGGTTTGTCAAGCTAACAAGGATTGAAATCATGTTTTTTCTTTTTTGTGCACTCTGCATATGCATATTCTATTTTAAGAATGAGAGTATTTTATTCAGACATCCATGAAATGTTCATATTTTGGATATATTTTTCATCTTGAACTGAGAAAAAAATCCCAGACTACCTGCCCCTAAATCAAATCATGGGGTGGTAGAGATCTTTTTGTATCTAAACACATTTCTTAGAATCGTTATGGGATTCAAGCATTTTGAACAGAGGATCAGTATGAGTGCTTTGAAGCAGATGATAGGCACAAAGGCAGACTTGAATCTAAATATGTTTCTTTGAGTGATTATGAGTTGTAAGCATTAGGAACAGAGGTCCGATGCTGCTAACTCTTTCACTACTGTCTATATTTAAAAAGACTTTATGGAAAGTAATGATACTTCAGCAATTAAAGTTCTCAGATGTAAGAATATACAAATGTTTCTCAGTATAAATGCAAGTTATGTTTTCTGATTTACAGCTGAAAGACTTGGAACAGGTCTGTTTGAGTATTTTTCTGTAACTCAAGTACTATGCAGTTGTATTGACCAACGCACTTAGCAGATAAAAGTGAAGAGATATTAAACAGCAAAGACAAGCTTCCATTCTTAAAAGTCAGCTAAGCCAAATATACTGCAGTTTATAATAAGATTGTGTTTATCCATATTAGCAAAACAATCAAGGATAAATAGCTACATCATACTTAGACTTATAGGCCAGGAAAAATGTGGCAAACCCAGGGTCCACTGGCAGCTTTCTGAAGTTCACAGTACCAAAATTTCCAAGCACTAGTCCAACTGTGTCTAGTGCTACTAACTTCAGCTATATTCCAGGTAAACAAACACTGTACAAATACCTACTACCAACTCCTTCGTCACACAGCTTCTGGCCTCTTCAGACAACATTTCTCATCTGCATCTCTCTCTCTCCAGCTTATTATCCCTTATCATTTTTGGTAGTGGATTTGTTAGCCAGACTTGAGGCTACTTGCCATGCCTGCTTGCTTGATTTAGTAATGTAGCTCAGTTGCCTTCTTTAAATACCAGCTGTGAAGAGATTGATAAAATCTAACAATGCATGTGAGGTGTCACAAAGGTTTCTCTCAAGTCCATGATACTTGTCACAAATTTATAAAACTGTATTTGAGGACTTCATAGAGGCTGGAAAAGGAGAGCTTTCTTTTGTGTTGAAGACGTCCAGATTGACTTGGCAAACCCACAACACCTTTTACGTTACTCACCAGAAGGATAAAAAGCCCCCGGTTCTTCAGGACAATATTAGCACAAACAGATACAGGACATCTAAACATAGTGAGCATGGTTTTGCCTCTTGGAGACTCTTGCAAGTAGGTTTTTGAGGAGCGATTCACAAGAAAGTGATGTACAGGACCTCTCAGCCCATTTGTAGGGTACATGGTTTGTGCTAAGGGTTAGGAGCTTTGTGTTTACATATAGCACTATATACGCTCTCAGAGCGTAGTTGCTTGCGTTTTGGATTTGGGGTTTGTTTTGTTTGGTTTTTTTGTAATCAGTATTTTGTAAAGGAGCTGACCAAGCTTCTTGTTGGCAGACTTTGTCCCTATGTCAGGATGGCGAGGCAAATATTCTCCCTGAGCACATCACAATTTTGATCTTTTTGTTCAGATCAGGGGACTCACCTGAATGCAGTGCAACTCCTTCTTCCTATAAAAACAGGCTTTGAAGAAGGGAGATGACCTGCAAACTGGAGTCTGGGCTGATGTCAGTTGGAGGCCAAACCCCATGCTGGAGAGGAACTCAGAAGGAAAATCCTAATACAGTTGACAGGGAAAAGTCTAGTCCAGCAAAAAAGAATAAAAATTCTATGCTTAAAGTGGCAGGCCTAATGGTAGCAAATAACGACCCATACCTTAAATCCCAATAATTTTGGTATTACCAATTTCTTACGAAACCAAAATTAAGAAAAGAAAGCCAAGCATCTCTCCCACTTAGGATCTAGATCCTGGAAACCATATATATATATATATATATGACTATGTGCTGAAAGACTCAAGTAAGCTGGTGCAGGATCAGGAGAACATAGCAGTGACATACTTTCTGCTTTTCAGGACTTGTTTATTAAATTAGTAAAGCATTCAATCACAATATAAAAAATCTGAATTCTATTCCTTGCCCAGTTAGAATGAAATTGAAGCCTCATTTCCCAGTGGACACATTGATTTGCTTGTTTTCTAGCCCGTGGAAGTTCATATTCTTCAACACACATTGCCACAACCTCGTCACATAGAAAGGAAACTAGTTTCTACCTTGATGTTCATACGGTAGCCTTAGTATGTGGATTTATGGCTCCTTACTCTGAGGAGGAAGAAAAATCTAGATCATCTACATCTATTTGATAAGATAGTGGATATACCCATGCTCCGTCTTTTAAAAAGAAAATAATTTGCATTTTTTAAGGTCTGTGCACTAGATTTGTTTAGAAACACACCTATGTTATCAGGTTTGCAGGGATCTAAATTGTTCCCACTGCAAAGCAAACTTGAAGATGAAACCATCTGACGTAAAGAAATGCCCAGCTGTAAATGATTGTACAGATGGCCAGCTTTTAGTTTTGCACTTGAGTATTTAAAATTTACCTTATACTGACTTAAGAAGCGTAACTATTTATTGAAGCTGGCTCAGATTTGTCTTTTTATTCAACTGTTTCTAGTCTAACACCTCAGATTCTTGTCAAAGATAAACATGGATTGAACAAACAGGTCAATGCTTTGTTTGACCACCACAAATTCATTTTACACAATTCCAGTTTTGCCAATGGAGCAGTAAAAAGGCAGATTTTCTGGGCTATCTAAATTCTGATTTAAAAGTTTACCAGAATTGTATATAAAATCCAAGGAGAATTGCTTCAAATATGCAGAGTAAACAGAGTTAACATAGTTTTGAAATTTCTACTATTTCTTTGGGAATAATCTTCATAGAAAGAAGGAACTGATATCTGATAAAAGCAATCATCATAGAATTACTAGTAAATTAAGTCAGCCTAGAGGCAGTGCTGAGCAGAGCTGGGTAGTCATTGGTAAACACTTACTTAAGCAAAAATAATTTTAATTTTTTAATAGCAGTCCCCTTTCTACCTTTCCGTTGCCCAAAAGAGAGAGAAGTAAAGAATCTTCCCATAGACCTAATTCTACCAGGCTTCCTCAAGGTTTGCCGGTTCTTACTAGATGAAATGTTCAGTGGTCTCATATTCAGGTCCGAAGTTTCTAGCACACAAAAGAGAAAAGTTATTGTTAAACTATTATAAAAAGTTGTTATAATAATACAAGGGGGCCTCAAATCCAAGTGACACAGAGTATCTTGCTTCCACACTGTTTGGTTCTGTCTCTACAAGCAGCTTTGCCTTGGAAACAACCGGTTGGAGCAGTCCATAACAGACACAGAGTAATATATTGAAATGTAAGCACTGTTGATGGACAGGGATTCAGGTCTTGACAGCGTTTGTTAGCGGTGCATTGAGTTTTGACCATCCTGATATTCAGCATGATGCCAAACTTCCAAGTGTCAACCATGTAGCAAAATTCAGACTTGAGTATGGTAGAGCCTAAACCAAATAAAAGGTCTAGTGTTAATTTGACATCTGACTTTAAAATATCTAGCAGATTTTTGCATAAGCAGTTCTTCACAGAAGCATAAAATCAGGACTATGAGAGGGCATTGTGATACCAACAGATTATTTTGAGGGCCAATGGCATCTTGGCCTGTATCAGACACGACATGGCCAGCAGGAGCAGGAAGGTGATCTTGCCCTTGTGCTTAGCACTGGTGAGGCCGCACCTCGAGTGCTGGGTTCAGTTTTGGACCCCTCACTACAGGAAGGACACTGAGGTGCTGGAGCGCATCCAGAGAAGGGCAACGAAGCTGGTGAGGGGGCTGGAGAACAAGCCCTGTGAGGAGAGATTGAGGGAGCTGCGGTTATTTAGCTTGGAGGAGGCTGAGGGGAGACGTCCTCACTGTCTACAACTGTCTGAAAGGAGATTGTGACGGGGTGGGTGCTGGGCTCTTCTCACAAGTGACAAGCGATAGGACGAGAGGAAATGACTGCAAGTTGCACCAGGGGAGGTTTAGACTGGACATTAGGAAAAATTTCTTCACTGAAGGGGTGGTCAGGGATTGGAACAGGCTGCCCAAGGAGGTAGTGGAATCGCCATCCCTGGAGGTGTTTGAAAGACAGGTAGATGAGTTCCTTAGGGACATGGTTTAGTGGGGAGACAGGCACGGTTGGACTCGGTGATCTGAGAGGTCTCTTCCAAACTTATGATTCGATGATTCTATTCTATTTTCAGCTACGCAGACATTCAAAATTCTGGTTTGTTCTACTGAGCCTCTAATAAAGAAGTCTGATGGATTTGTTTTCCTGACATTGACCACATGTTGCGTCTGTAGGCGGTATGAGAAATGTAGAAGTAGAAAGAGTTTGGCTGCGGCCTTTACCGGATGTCTGTACATCTCAGCTCTTTGATACACCGATACACTCTTCCCCAACACACCATATTTTGAAGCTTGCTCAAAGCCTAAATCCAAGACAAATTTAAGCTTCAGCACAGAAGGGTGGAGCAGTCATAGTGACAGAATGTGAGAAGAGTTACACCATGGTTTCTTGGTAGGTTGAGGCCACTCAAATCGCATCTGATACTATCTTCCTACCCTTATTCTTGAGCCCTTGTGCTTGTGTGGCAAGGCAATTAATTGATTCAGGGAGCTGATTTGCCTTAAATCTTACATTTTTGCCAGGATAGCTTTTGACTAGGCATTCACAAATTCAGATGTCAAGGATGCACTTCTTTTCACTGTGATCACTAACTAAAGAGTATAACACTTCTCTGTAAGATGCATGCAGTCTCTGGACAGAAAGATCTGTTTGTTGCATAGAAGTTTTTTGAAAGCTTATTTTGAAGTAATAGACCTAGGAAAACACACAGACCAGTTTTGACATCTGAAGGTAAATTGTTAAAATACCAATATATGGAACACTATGCAGCTAATTAACTTTTACAGCCAATATATAGCCAATTAACTTTTTCACATTTACCATATGTTTATCTTCCTGCAGGGAGTATCTCCAGGAGGAAATCATAATGGGAGAAAGTTCTGGCTTTTATATGGGAATAAGATCTTTTGATGATAGCTACAAATTCTTACATAGCTCGTGGTAGCTTCAAAAGAGGGTGCTGTTGAAATCTGAGAAGTGAAATGTCAGAATTCAGCAATTAATTTCGCAATGCTCATTTCCATAACTGGTTAACTATAAATGGTCCTTTGTCTTTTTTTTCTGACAACAATCCAAAGCAGTCAGTATCAACAGTACTTAAAAAAGAATAGGACATCAATTCAAACAAGACACTAGCTGAATAAATTATTCTCACACAGTGGCACAGCGTGTCTCCAAGCTTCCAGACTACTCCTCTTAGGAATCACTGTATATTACTATCTATAATGCAGTCATATATTACTATCTATAATTGTTCAGTCCCACGTCAAGTCTCAGCCAATAATGGTGTGGTAAAGGCCTTTGCTCAAGCTTTTATATGAGGACTCGTCCCTAAAATCTTGGTACACATCTGCTCTTGCAAACAAATTGTGGTAAATTTTTCAGTTCTAGACAATAGCAGTAGTACTGGCTAGTGCTCCTACAGCTTTCCTCTCTTCGCTGTCACCAGAGAGAAACACTGCAGTCATCTTGCAAACATCTGAAAGCTATTACATATAGACAAAGTTGGCTGGAATTTTAAAATCCTGTCTTGAATTTATAAAACTAAAGCACATAAATGAATGCACTGACGAGCTCCAAAGTCTGTGATTGCTTTTGAGCTGTTTAGTAGTGTAACTCCCCATTTCATTTTGCAGTCTTGGTCTCTCTCCAAAGGAACTGTTAGAGCACACTAGAGTCTCTTCTTTGCACCTGTGGTTCCAGAAGATGGTGTGCCAGTGGCAATTGTAGGGACCGGCGACTATGAATGTGCCTGAGTCTTGCTCAGACGTATAATTGGAAGGTGCTTGATGCCTGGGTCTCACACCAGAATTGTAGTCTACGTGACTAGGGCACTGGTGTAACTGTGCTTAAGTGAGGGAAAAACACTGTTGTCATTTGTCAGCAGAAAGAGCTCCCACTGCTCTAACAGTGGTAGTGGAAGGAGAAATAGTTGCTTGGGTGTTCAGGTAGTTAAGTTCTCAGATGAAAATGGAATGAAAGGACCTAATGAGGAGGAATTAACTACTGCTGTGGTGAATTGGTTGTTGTTTATCACTGCTCAGAGTTGAATAGTCAGCCCATAATTAAATAAGACCTGCCAGGAAAGATGTAGCAGTGTTTGCACACTGGGATTATTTTATTGTATTTTTTCAATTTATTCCAATCCAATTGCTTATACATTTATTTTATTAATAATGACATTTATCCTGGAGTAGCAGTGGTGGAATATTTATTGGGAGATAAGAAGAGAAGAATATGAAATATTACCTTAGTTGTGTCTGGTTTAATCTTTGATCCTGGAACAGAAGTGTTTAATTTAAGATGTTATTTTAAATATCTAACATGTTTTTTGATGTAAGTATATAATTAACTATTAAAAGACTGATCTTATGGTTATCAGTATTTTAAAAAAGTTAAAGGAAATACTCTGATTTCAAAATTATGATGTGACAATGAAAGTAAAATATCTAACATGAATAAACCAGGAAACAATATAAATTTATTTCCCAAAATGGCTGTGGGAAATGCACTTCTTTTGGGTCAAACTATCACATCTCTTCCCTTTTCTTTTTGAAACTTGAAAACTCTGCCAATCTGATTAACGTCAAACACCTTCTTTTCATCATATGAAAACATTGATTTCATTTTCAAGTTATTGAGCCCTTTCTGGTTTTAATGGAGATAAATATCCAAAAGAAACAATATCTCACAATGTTTAATAGAAAATACCAAAAAGAAATTATTTTTTCATTTTGACAACAAAACAATTAGTTCTCAAAATATTTCTTTTCATGTTTTTATTTAAACTCTTCTCTAAATTTGCAAATTATTTTGATTATTTCAAAATGTGCCTTCTCGCTGAATTAAGTATTTTTTGGAAAAAATGTCATCTAGCACTGACAATGATCATACACTAACACAATACAGCAAAGTTCTTTTTGATTAGTTTCTACCTCTGTTCTTGAGAATCATCTCTATTTTGTTTTTGAAAAATAAATTCTCAGTCTCCATAGAACCATAGAACCATCAGGTTGGAAAAGACCTCTGAGATCACTGAGTCCAACCATACCTGTTCACTTACTAAACCACGTCCCTCAGAATCTCATCTACCCATCTTTTAAACACCTCCAGGGATGGCGACTCAACCACCTCCCTTACATCCTAAGTGTTTAAATTTGAATGCCTTGAAACACTTGATGACAGAAAATCTAAGAGCTACTTCAAGCATACTATTGGATAAGATTAAAGTTCAAAATTACCTTGATAAATGGGGTAAATAATCTGAAAAAAGATCCTCAATCTGAATAGGTTGCAATTCTCCAACTGTAAATGCAAGGTTCTGTGCTACTTTACAAACGTAAGAACGATAGGCTTGGTAACATTGCGCAAAAGAGGATTGGGATCAAAGCTGACCAACGGCGATTAATGTCATACAATTGCAAAAAATATAATTATCATTATTATTAGGATATATAAACAAGAACATTGTCTCAGAGGCACAGGATGTACCCTTTCTGCCTTTTTTGGTAGAATTCCTTCTTATATGGTCTTGGCTGAAATGCTTTCACCTGTGATGTAAGGTAGAGAAACATCAGGTAGAGGGTGTCCAGGTTGTAGCTGTAATTTTCCTGTATTTAAATGCTTCTGTAAAGTAATGGAAATGCTGTAAGATACGATTCTGAATGCTAGATCTGAAGGAAAACATTTTCTGCATTTGTTGTAGACAGACTATGTGAGGTTTAATTTCAGAAAGGGAAGATTTATTTTACATGTTATTAAAATATGCCAAGTCGGGAAATTTCAAAGGACAAGATTTGGTCAGGAATTATAGATAGAGTTTATAGAAGCTACCATTTATTTTAATGAAAACCAAGAACAAAACCTGAAATAATTCTGGTTATTTGTAACCAGATTTATTGCCACACTTTTCTTCTGTGAATATCTTTTCAAAGGTAGCACATTAATCACATTAACAAAAAGCAGGCATTTAAAACTGCCTTGAGACACACTAAGAATAATTTTTGACATTTAAGTATGTGCTTACCCTTTTGTTCCATAACATTTATTATAAACTTATGGGGTTGCCCTCAAGTTTTGTACCTAAAATCACATAAAAGCAAATGCATTTGTTAATTATGTATTTTTTATATGTATTTGTTAATTAATCTTGAAGATAAAATGCTAAAGAAAGTGAATGTCTGCAATAAGGGCATGTGCAAATTTAATTGGAGTAATCAGAAAACAATTGTATATATGACAGTCAAAAACATTCTTTTTTTCAGTTTTCAAAGTTGATTTTAATGTCTGTGTTAGAATAAAAACCATTCAACTGTCAAAAATGCTTGTAGGAGAACTGAATTAGTCTTTTGTCCTGAATTTTCTAAAATGGACTGAATGAGCACTCAGCAGTCATGGATGTTAAGGCCCAGGCAGTGACTACAATGCTTGAGTTCCAAGTTCAGAAGTTGACTGCTGTTCACTTGTCAAATAACTTGGTGCAAATCTTTCTTTAATTCTTCGTACAATTATTCCATGAAGGGATTAAATATCTTGCGGTTCTCTGCCATGGTGCTTGTTTGGCTGAAATGATATCTGTTGTCTCAAATACCAATGCAAGATTTGCAATAACAAAGCAAATTATTATTATAATAAAACAATATAATTATAAAACATTGTTATAAAATGATTATGCTATTATATTATTTTATATTAACATTAAAATATTAATATAAAATAATAATAACAACTATGATGATGATAATTCATTAAGAAATTACATTTTTCTAATTGTGTTTTATGCAAAAACATATTTCGTAAAAGATAGGATTATAGCTGGCAGGTAACCAACAATTTTATTTTGACTGACATAATCTCAGCAGAAAGTCATCTCCCCCATAGAATGTTCAACAAGTGAAGATCCATTTTAATTATATATTATAATTACGGTGCCAATGTGTCATCAATGGACACTTAGTTTCTTGAAATAATTCTTCCGGTTCACTTTTAGATGATGTCCAACCCTGAGCATTCAGTTGCATCAGTATCTTTGGTCCTGGAAGTCTTATTTCTGTGTTTATTTCAAACCAATTAATGGTGAAATATCTTAAATGCTGGCAGCCTTTCTAAATATGTCACTTTAATAACACAGAAAACTGGTAACTGAATAAATGTTTGTTGTTAATAATAATCAAACACACTGAGAAAGTGCATCTTTGTTTTCTGTTTTGTGGAAGATAAGCTCAAGATAAGTACAACTTTATTTAGGAAAACAAATGGCTAACGTGACTTTGGAATGAAATTAAACAGAATTCTCAAAGGTTATAGCACATACTAAGCCACAGGCTAATCCTGCTGCTAGATTCTTGATACATAAAGCTGAAGTATGCATCTATCATGCTTTACATTTTTCTCATTAGCACTTGGCTTGACAAAAGCAAGAGATTTTAGGTGTTATTGTACACTCTGCTTCCTTCAGTGCTGGAACATTATAAGCTTTGAAGATTCTGAGTGCTGCCACCCTTCTTTAAATTTGTTTCTCAAATTCCTCCATCAGCACATCTCACTCTTCTATGACTTCTGCTCTACAATACGTGTCTAAAACCAATGCCTTGATTTTATATTACTCTCTGCTGACTCATTCATCACAATGATGCTGCAATGATGAGTCAGGACAGTAGAGAGGAGTCATTGAAAAAGGATACTTTTTACACCTGGATGTTGCTGGGGGTTTTTTTACTAGGGAAAATTATTGCTTTAAACAAAGACGTATTATATGTATTAATTTAAATTAAAACTAATGAGCCTAGATGTAGTATATCTAATCCTTTTTTCATCTTGATTTCCTCTCTTTTAAATTTCAACATATATCATACTTATTAGCTTGATCACTATTTCTGTTCTATGACTTTATAGCAGTTCACTAGTTAAAGACTTTAAAAATCAGAATTAGGTATAATTTCAATATGTTTATATACAGGTGTGTTGCTATTAAAATTGTGCTGCAATTATTACAAATAATTTTATCTCAAAAGTTGTACAGCATTCAATCTTATTTTCTTGTAAAAAGAGCATGTCAATATTGTTTCTGTTTACAACAGGTAGCACACCACAGGAGTTAAAATCTTTGAAATTGACTTTTCCTCAGCTCTGTTGTCTTCTAAACTCTCTTCCCCCCAGTTTTACGTTATTTTTAAAATTAATTTTTTAATTGTTGTAATTAAAAATAATTAACTACAGACTGAAAGATAGATAATGTTAGGAAACAAATAGTAACCTTTTAAAAAGTTCAGTTTAAGTCACCAAGATTTGTTAATGGGTAGGTATTCAAGAAGACACAATAATAGTTTGGTCTACATGTATAACCCTTTGAAAGACAAATAAAGGACTCGGAGCAGCAGGCAATATGATCAAGCTGAGAACAAGGAGAATGATCTTTGCAAGAGCATTTTGAATGGATATTTTTTACTTATATTGCTATTTTCAAGGCAATAATTAAATTAATTGAAGTTAGACATTAAAAAATGAAATCAAGCTGTTTGTTTTCTTTTTGGGTGGATAGGAGAGGCTTTAACTTAGAAATATTATGTGTAAGAAATCTGTAACTCATAAAAGCAGTCACGTATTTATTATCTGTAACTGACACTGGATCCACTTCTATTGGAGAAGTTGTGTCAGTTATTTCTGGTAGTGTAATTGTATTGCTTTCTTCTGAGGATTTTTGTACATTTAGACTTTGTGATTTTTACCTGTCCTAAAAATATTCATTTTTGATCTTTTTATTGACCAGGAGACCTTCAGGGCTCACGGAACTGGCAGAGGCAGTTGGGATCAAGTGGGAGCTGAAGATGAAATGCAAGCAGAGATGGATCTTGGAGGCAGGACTGGAGCCTTAACAGACCAGTGCCAGAGCACATTATGCACGGCAATTGCTGGGGAATCGTACAGAATGCATGTTCTCAAAATTTTCCTCAAGGTGTACCAGGGAAGTCTTCTAAAAACAGCCTGGGAAGAGATACAGTTCAGAGTAGAAGTGAAGCCCTGGTCCAGGGCATGGATTAATGTGAGACAGAATGTGTTGCTTCAAGGCTGACCAGACTGTCCCAGGGATCAAATGACAGTCAGGGCTGTGTTTAGGCAGCTGAAGCTACATCTACAATGCTCCAGAGAGAAATTAAAGATAAGTAAAGTCTGATTTATGGTTTCAGTTAGGGACATGGTTATTTATAATACAAGAGTCTTGTTTGATGTTCCTGTCTCCATTTAATTTTATTTCTGATAGTGATATCTCTTGTTGCTGTTATTCTCCAAGCTCTGCTCATTTTTCCTTTCCCAGTCACATATGATATATTTTTGTGAGGTCCTGCTTACACATAAATATTTTCATTTAATTGGTGTCTGTTTTGCTTAAAGGAATAGCTACAGAAGTGTTTTACAGAGGTAACACTAAAGTATCGTTATCTTTAAAACCTAGACCTTGATATCATAAGAGGAAACAGTTAAAATTATACATATTTAAAATATAGTTAACTTAAATGTTAATTGACATTTTTTAATAGTTGGGAATATATAGATGGGAAAATTCCAGACTTTTCTGGGTGCTTGATAGATGTTAGTTTAAGATTATTGCAGAAAGAATGCCCTTTTCAAAAATTATATGAAGACAGACTGTATTTTAGTTGAGGATGGTAAGAGAAGGGTGCTATATACGGAAAACTATTTCAGATGTTGAAATCTGGTAGAAAAAAGAGACTATTAATGGGGTAAAGAAGAGAAGCGATAGAAATCAGTCTGAAAAATAACTCCTCCTCTCCTAAGGTTAAGACCATATTTTTTGTAATTATTTTTTAATTTTTTTTTATTATTATCATTATCATTGTTACTGGTTTCAGTTATTTTTAACAATAAGCAACGGAAGGATCAGAAGGAATTAATTCTCAATAGATCAGTCAGTCAGACAAAGATTAAGAGCTAGTAAGCCCTTGAAGACAGCTCATAAGATGAAGGAGTTTTAACAGTGTTGTAAAATGCTGTTTTTACCAAGGTATCCCTTGGTTTGGTAAAATATGTGTAGCATATGCATCTGGATTTTTTAAACATTTTTTGGGATGTTTCACTCTGTTGTAAGGCTAGAATATGTTCTTCAGATGCAAAAAAAAAAAAAAATAAAAATCATGTGATCCCTTGAATTCATCTTTTCATCATTTTAAGTTAAAATGATATGTGTATTTTCAAATCTAGATAGGCTTTTATACCGGTCTGGCTGTGATGTTTCAGTGTGGTGCATTAGTCTGAAAGTTAGGTGACAGCCAGAAAGTTTAGCTACATGAAAAAAGTTCCCATGGGGTAAGAAGTTAATGAAACAAAGCTAAGGTAGCTCAAATTACTTCACCACAAGTTAAGAGCCTGTATACAGGCAGCTGCCACAAATCAGCAGAGGTGTGGAAGCTGTTGCACCACAATGACTTGTTCATTTGTATAAGCCCTTGACTGCTTTGAAATCTACTGTATTTTGATATAGTAAGCATTACAAATTGTAAATATGTAGTTGATAGACTATATGTCTGCTTACTTTCTGCTGTTCAGTGTCCTCTGGCTCGATTGCATTAAAGTACTGCATTTAAGAAACCCCACAGTCATGATTGAATTATGTTAATTTCATTTAAAGTTATTAACTGATTTATATTATTGATTTTGTTTAGTATTAGATTACTAATGTGTATGTAGAAAGATACATAGCAGGGATATAACATTAATGATTAATAATAAGTTAGGTTAGAAGAAGTTAATTTACTACTCTTTAGATCTTACACAACTGACATTTTCAATTTATTCTGTCTCTAGCAGACAGCCTGGTAATGTTCCATGTATAAGTTGTATGTAGTAGATTACTAGCGGTAGAGTGAGTTATTGCTCATCTCCAAGCTTGCTGCCCAAACTAAGCTTAGATCTTCAAGATGTTTCTTCTTCACACTGCTCTGACCCTTTTTTCTCAGTGCCTGGCAGTCACTTGTTCCTTGTGTGCTGCCGGGTTGCGTTAGACTTCACGTGAACATGATTGTGCCTGCCAATTTTAACCTACCAGAAGCTAAAGAGTAGTTTGTACTACTTCAATTCCACCATAACATAGATCAAGCAAGCATGTTTTCCTAAAATGTAGTTTGATGGCGTGTTCATCTGTTTTCAAAGCTCCAGACATGAGTAGTATTATGAAAAGGAAGACAGGACTATCCTACAAGATACAGCCCTACAGTTTATACATACAGTCCGCACATACAGTCTACCCTGCCTTCAATTATGTTTCCATTAGGAGTGTCTGAATAATGTAGGGCTGTGATGTAGCTAACCAGAATGGTGTCTTAATGTGAAATTAAGAGTGTTAGTTGCATGCTTTAGGGAAGGGATAAGGATGTTCGGGTATGTGTGAGACTGCAAAGAAGTCTTTGGATTTTGTTGGAGGATGTGGATAGCGAAGGAAAGAAATCCTGTTATATTCTCATCCTTACACTTTTGGTATCCCTTATGCAGTTCAGGTCTAATCTTGGAAAAATTATCTGGGACAGTTGAACAGTGAGTTAGTGGGGAAGTTACAATTACATGGTGTGATAATCAGCGGCCACTGCTTGCGTTTACTCCCTCGCCTCTTTTGTTTTGGAATGTAGACAACATGGAGTTCTTCTTTAGGACTCGGGAGAATACAGGGGGCCTGAATCTTGCTTTTAACCTTCTACCCATTTGTTAAAAGGTCTGCAACCCTTTTAGGTGAACATAGTGATTACCTGATTGCATCAGCATATGCTTTCACACTACCATGGGGATTATTATCAGTCATCCCTCTGAGGGCATGAGACCTGACAAACAGGGAATGCTGCTGACATGAACAAAAAAATAACCTACCCCAAGCAACAGTTGCTGCAGTTTCTTTACCATTTGGAAAAACTCTACAATGTTCAGGTAAATATCCTTCAAAAAGCTCGGGATCCTATTGTCCTCCCAGAGTTGGTTATTAAACCACAAATTCTATCTCTTGCTTTTTCTCTTCCCCCTTCTCTTTTTCTTCCTCTTTCTTTTGCCTTTGTGAGGTTTTTTGAAAACTCATTTACTTTGTCAAACTCTGAGAGATTTTCTCCAAAATGCCACACCTACAAAGAAGCCGGAGGAAGCTGCTCTGTCTAGTTTTGACCAGAATAAGTTATCATTAAAATCTGAGTGGCGTTGTCCTTGTCTAGTAAATACAGCACTGACAGTCCGTGGTGTATTACACTGCACACTCCCTTCTTCCCCTGTAAACCAGATGGTTTTTAAACACCAAATGAGTGCATAGCCTTTCCAAGGCAGATACCCTTTGCAACGCAACATATGTTGCCCTCATTACCCTCTCTGATATCACTTCATTGCAATACATATATATAATACATTTAAATTGCAGTAAAAATGACTTCAAAATTTTAGTTACGAGCCATAGGTTATTCCAATAAATTCAGCAGACTCTGGGAACTCTCAGGAGAGACTGAGGTCAGCTGTAATGCACAGCATTAGGAAGGATGAATCACTCCCATCCTCCCATTTATCAAGGCTGATATCCATGACAGGCTGAAGGAGAACCAACAGTCGTGAAAGAATATTTAGCCCCTGAATTAAAAGAGCATTTTGAATGTTCGCTATCAATGCCTAAGTTTACCCAAAACTTCCTTTCTCCTGCTCTGTCTTTTGTCAAATACTAATGAAGAACAAGTCCAGGTCTGTAACACCATTCCAGGTTTGTTTTCATGTAACTTCAGCATTACGAACATGCTCTCTTATTTAGACATTTGAGACTTCTTCTGAATTATGTCTGTAAATCTTTGACTCGATAAGTGAGGAAGAATGGAGCTTAAATAATACATTGGAATAAGCTTTGATTGGTCCTTTCCAGTGAAAACAGACCAAATGATCAAATTCTCAAATGCAGCTACACATGATCTTGACATGGAATAGGATTATAGATACTGCTGCTCATTGAATTCAACCTGAAAACCCAGTAAGCATTCATTTTCTGGGCAAGGCAATACCTTGTAAATTAAAACTGTGAAATCATACTCTGTATGAACCTTAAAAAATCCACAGATGAAGAAATATATTTCAGATTTGAATTCCTAAGTCTTGTTGAAAGACAGGCTGTGTTGAATATTGTACAATTTCAGGTGAATAAGGCAACAGACGCATCATTAACAGATTCTTCCTTTCTTTTGACTTTGGTTTCCTTGATGCAGATTAGAGGAAGGGTTTGGGGGGGAAACAGGTCAAAAGTTACGAAATGAAAGAAATATTATAGGCAAACATGGCATGATCGTTATATTATCAGTCGCAGAGTAACCCTTCCTCAAAGGGGAATGCATTGCAGTATTCATTTACAAGATCTTTTAGCAGTCTTATATGATAAATGTCATTTTGATTTGGTCTGGTATCCTGTTTTGTTTTGAGATTATACTTCTCTGCAGTTTAATTTTATTAACATAGCAAGTTAGAGAATGATGTTCTGTATCCACATAGTGAATTATTCATTACTTTTCAACTATTAAGTTGCCATCAAATGCTTTCTGATCTGCATTACATAAAGTCATGCTGAATCTCTAATGTCTGGACTGCCTGTGTAATGAAGAACCTCTCAGACAATGTTCAATCAAAACACTCTTGAGAGAAAGCAGACACAGTATTTTGATTAGCATCATGAGTACTCCATAGTTTTGTTTTGTTTGGTTTGGTTTTTTTGTTTCCTAAGCAGGTAATCCTTAGAGATCCCCACATCTCTCCTTCTTAGAAGTGCCTGCTCAAGCACAACAGTTTTTATTTTAAAGCTATTATAGTTGTATCTTTTAGTGAGTTTCTAGGGGTGCTGTTACTGGCAAAACACTTAAAATAATGTCTTACAGTTTTCTAATTTCTGAGACAAAGACCATACACTCACTATTCTATGTAAGAAATATGATACTGTGTTCAAAAATCTAAACATCTCTGTAATATGGCCTGAGATTGCAGTCAGAAAGAAGTACTCTTCCACTTTCTATGTTCTTCTATAAAATAAACAATTAAACCCCAGAACCTATATGAACCAAACCATGACATTTAAAAAGCTGAAAATATGCACAGATAAATAAGAAAGTTAAGTAAAATGTGTAAATCTAACTCAGAAGAAGGGAATGCTGTTATTTTTATACATTAACTGAATTTATTGCTTGACCTTTTAGCAAACATTCTTACCATTTTATTTTTATTTTGACATCTGAATGACCTGATCTCTGGTTTAGTATTTCAATTTCACAGACACAAATAATGAAAGACAAAATTTGGATCATTCAGATACATCTGATTTTTTTTTGTTTCACTTCTTTGTCCTTGGAGATCTCTGAGAGAAATCGCATTCAGAAGTGAAGCTAAGCATACTGTACCTTTAACTGTTTCCATGGCCAATATTACATCCTTAAACTTTCAGGAACGAGACTGTCCTCGTGATACGTCGTGATTCCCAGTCAGTCTTAATGGCTTTTAAGGTGTGATTCAGCGTTAAGTCACTAGGTGGCATGTGGCAATGAAGGACAAGGAAGTTAATATTGGGACGTTCTGGTGAGCCCAGCTGGCACTGGGTGCCTTGGAATAAACACATTAGAGTTAATGTATTGCCATCTGCCTCTATTTTATTCACTTGTTGGACAACAGTCCATAGTTGTGTGTTGCTCAACATGCTTTTACTCATAAATGATACTAAAATGTGTTCAAATATATCTTTATGAAAAATCATTCTGTGAGCCTGATTACTGTAAAAATTGAGTCTTTTCTTCCTGTCCTATTCTCTGCCTACTAAAAGCAGACACAGCCTTCTTCTTGGTAAAGACATAGCTAAAGTATTTAGAAATAAAGGGAAAAATTAGACAGGGAGAGGGAGAGCAGATGATGTCAGTATTCTAGTGCATATGTGGACGCATTATTCTGTGACTGTGGTATAGTTTAGATAAAATAGTTATTCCAAGCATTGAAATTGTAAAAGAAGTGTATCTGTCCAGCTGTACATGAGATCACAAGTAACTCTTTAAAATTTTCTATCAGTATTCTAGGATAAAATTCATTATACAAAGGTCGGAGACGAAAACGTGTTTTTTTTCGTAACTTTGCCTTGGTTCATTTAAAAATGTCAGAGGCTGTGGTGATCTATGCCAAAATATAGGGGAAAGTTGTGGACTAAAATTTTTGGTCATATATGCCATGCCTTGTCTTTAGAAAAACAGACATCTTATTTCTAAATTTTATGCAGTATTGGTTTCCATGAAACACATGGTAGTCAGTTGTTTAGCTGTCCAGTTGTTGGTGGCCACCCCACTCCCACAAAAAGCAGGCTCAGGAAGTTTTAGTTACCAAGATCATAGTCAATATGATATGTTCCACGGCAGAGCGATTGGACCTAGTTGATCTTTAAGGACCCTTCCGACACAAATCATTCTATGATTCTATGATTTCGTAACTTTACCCAACATCAAAGTGAGGCCGATAGGCCTTTGGTTCCCTAGATCCTCCTTCTCATCTTTCTTGTAGATGGGTATCACCTTTGTCCATCTCCAGTCAACTGGGACCTCCACAGTTAGCCAAGACTGATGATAAATGATAGAAAGTGGCTTTGTGAGCACTTCTGCCAGCCAGTTCCTTCAGTTTCCTTGAATGAATCTCATGTGCGTATCTAGGTGGAGTAGTAGGTCGCTAACCATTTCCTCTTGGATTCTAGGGGCTCCATTCTGCTCCCCATCCCTGTCTTCCAGCACAAGGGTCTGGATGCCTAGAGAACAATTGGTCTTACTATTAAAGACTAAGAAAACATTAAGTACCTCAGCCTTTTCCTCATCCTTTGTCCCCCTGCATCCACTAAAGGATGGAGATTCTCCTTAGCCCTCCTTTTGCTGCTGGTATAGAAACACTTTTTATTGTCCTTCACCTCAGTAGTCAGACTGAGTTTTAGTTGGACTTCGGCCCTACTAATTTTCTCTCAGCATAACTTTGCAATATATTTGTAGCCCTCCAGAGGAGCCTGCCTCTTCTTCCAAAGGTCATAAGCTCTCCTTTTTCCCCTGAGTTCCAGCTAAAGCTCTCAGTTCTGCAAGGCTTATCTTCCTCACTGGCTTGTCTTCCAGAACACGGGAACAACCTGCTCTTGCACCCTTAAGACTTTCTACTTGAAGACTGTCCAAGCTTTCTGGACTCCTTTGTGCTTCAGGACTGGTTCCCAGAATGCCAAAACAATGGCAAAAGACTAATCTCATTTCTGGCCTTTTGGAACTCTCAAGCTCTATGAAAGAGCAGCAAAATCATGTGCCAACAGACAGTGCTGGTGGACCTCAGCACTGACATGATCCATTTTGTGTTTCTGTACCTTCTGTCCCCACCAGCAGTACTCCTAGTGATATGGCACTGAAATGCACACATTCTGACTGTATTATACACAAAGGAAATTAACATTTGCATGTTGAGGTGCATGTAAATGCTCTGAACATGCAGCAAGAAAGAATGCAAAGGTGTTTCCACCAAGAGACCCTTACTGTGAGCTAAATCACTAAGGTACATTAACCCCAACAATGTAGACACAAGAAGAACACATTAAAGTATTGTATTTTTTCATCTACATTCACTTAGACACTCAAGTCTGTGCATGAATGTCATCATTAATCCCAGAAAATGGGAGAGATTATGCTTTTACCCTCTGCCTGGGAAGTCCATCCCTCCTCTAGGATTCTTTCTGATTTATGCTCAGTCAGGAACTCCCCAGTTAGCCAACCTGGCTTTCTGCTCTGCCTTCCTTTCTTCTTGCAATTCCAGGTGAACCATTCTTGTCCTTGGGGATGCTGTCTTTGAAGACTGAACAACTCTTCAGGGCTTTTTTTGCCCTTTGATATATCTTGCAATTGCTACCACTGCCTACAGATTAACTGAAAAAGCCAATTATGTCAAAGTCCAGTTTTTTAGTTGGGTGCTTGTTTGTCTTACTTTTGCCAGGATCTTAAACTCATTGATTTCATGGTGACCACAGCCAAGGCTTCCACTCACTATTACATAGCCAGAGAACTCTTCCTTATTTGTGAGAACCAGAGCATATGATAGGACACTTTTTCTGATGGTTTGAGAAGATATTATCCACCTTTTCTTCTTGATCTGCTTAGACTATATGAGATGTGCACCACAGTGTCTTGCCTTTTGGCTGCAGTGGATTAATCTTTGTTGGCTGCCAAGTGCCCATCAAGCAACTCTGTCACTGATGCTCATCAACGGGACAGGGGGAGAAAATAAGATGAAAACCTCATGGGTCAATATAAAGACAGTTTAATAAAGAAAAGCAAAAGCCGTATAGCAAAGCAAAGAAAGAAAAAAAAATGTTTATTCCTTACCTGCCACCAGCAGGCCACTTCCTGGGAAGCAAGACCTCAGTACCTGTAGTGGTTTTTCTGGAAAATAAGCTCCTTAATAACAACTGTGTTGTTCCCTACTCACCCTCCTTTCTCTTAGCTTTTGTTGCTGATCGTTATGTCATATGATATGGAGTATTTCTTTGGTCAGTTTGGGTCAGCTATCCCGGCTATATCCCCTCCCAGCCTCTTAGCCACCCCCAGACTACTGGCCTTTGGGATGGGGTTGTTGGAGAGACAGACCTGATTCTGTGTGAGCACTGCTGAAAAGTAGTCAAAACATTGTTCTAGCTACCAATACAAAGCACAGCACTATGAGGGCTACTATGGAGAAAGTTAACTCCTTCCCAGTCAGACTGAATACAACTTCTTCTCTGATCCTGAACCGTGAATTCTCAATAGGCTACTCTTAGCAGAGTTCCATGCTTCATAGTTGCTCTGTTGTGTCTGGAGCAGTCCACATCACCTGTCTTTTCCACCTCTGTTCATGTGAGAACCTGACCATGTCCATTTATTGCCACACTCAGATGATGGAGCTATCCTGCCACATCTTTCTCATGCCAGTGGCATCAGACCTCAGCAGCTCTGTGCAGGCTGCTGATTTCTTTTGTTTGCTTCACATGCTGCTGGCACTTGAAATGAGTTCACAGACACCTTGGCCTTGTAAGAGGAGTCTGAGACCCTTTCCCATCATGCTGTGCCCAGTGAGCTTCCCCTCATCCCTGTTCTTTCATTTCTATGTGATTTTTATTTTGGTCTCCATCCCCACCTGAGCCTAGTTTAAAGTCCTTCTCACTAGGTCAGTAATTCTGCTGATAGTCTTGCCTTCCATCTTCATTGGGTGGATCTTGTCTCTTCTCTCTCCAGAAGTTCTTATCTTCTGAGCAGTGCTCAATGGTCAGGGCAGGCAAAGACCTTCCAGTCACCCCCAGCCGAGCAGCTCGGATTTGACTTCCTGGTGTATCCCCTCTGATCCAATCCTTTCCTTTTGATCATTAGGATCAAGGATGGTGTTTTCTGGGCAGCTATCCTTTTCATGTTAGCCACTAGAGCCGTCTTCGATCTGCTTAATTTCTCCTTGGTAGTGTTATTAATGCCTACAAGGATTATGAGCAAAGCTTCATGGTACACCAATTCTTACCCATCATTTTGTGTGTGCTTTTAAAATACAGATTAGGGATCATTAGAAAATTTTCTTCTGGAATCACCTGTACACCAAAGTGGAAAAACATACCATCAATTTGGCATCATTAAAGAAATAGGTAGGATGATATATGAAGTCATACGAAAGGACGATAAGTGGAGCCTCCATATAGTCATAAAGGAAGGAAATACTTGGAATTTAAGTAGACAACTGAAGTAACTAATTATTTCTCAGTACAGGCCTTATCATTAACACAGCCAAAAAGAAAACCCCTTTTATAATGAAGTAAATGTTCTTCCTTTCTGGATAATTTAAGTGCAGAGTCAGGAGATCATTTAAGGTTAAGCAAGACATTAAAAAATAGTTCTCGGCCTGTATTAAGAAATAAATCACCGCTATGTTTGTGATTTTTATTTTTACTTTGACTGTTTCTGTGTTGCTATTTTTGTTCTTGCTTCTTCTGATACATTTCTTTCTGAACCTGACCTTGATGTACTGCTTTGAGTTTTTACTATATAAGTCCAAGGCTTTGGAGATGACTAAAATTACATTTCTCTTTAATAAGGTGATCTGTCTTAGAAGACATTGATTACCTACTTAAACTAGTATTTAATTACTCTTAATAGGACTGCAAAGTATCTTCATAATATAGTGTCCTATAATACTTGTGAAGGGAGAGAAAATGGAAAGAGAGATGTGTTTGATTGTCACTGAAAACATTGCATCTAGAGTTAATAATGTGTTTTAGGATTCAAATAAGTGAATTAGGATGTCTACATTTGATTAGTTGTCCAGACGGTCTTCATAGACAATGAGTCTGATTCAAGATGCCTGTTTATCTCTATTAACTCTAAAAGGAGCATTGCAATTGAGTTCTATTGTAGCTGTCTAAAGCTAAGTGAGATGTATCCTACCCATGCGGACAAGATGTTTCACTACTGCAGACAGCTTCCTTGTTGGTACTCAGGAACATTAATAGTCTAACCAGAACTTCTTGCAAAATCATGGAGGATGAGGAAGATCTTTCCTAGTTTCGGAAGTCTGAGCTGGACACTTTTAGAATGACTTCACTTCCCCAGTTTTTGACATTTTTATTAGAATAAGTTGAATCATGACTTGGTGATATGAATGAAGAGATTCATGCCATTATTGTCTTCCATTACGATAACACTGTTGCTTGATGTGCCTGTGAGTTGTTGCTTGCAAATGGTTTATCTTCACGTCAGCACAGTCGGGATTATTTTAAATCCAGTTGTATGACAATTGGTACTTTACAGTAATATCAAAAGGACTGTTTCCGCCATTATCAAAAGTAGATCAGTAGAGATTGAAATATGTCCTATGTACTTATTGTGTGTATTTTCAAGTGTTTCCAACATGCAACTGCTTAAATTCGTGATTAGTCTAATGTAATGCATGTTGTATTAATTTTTACTCAACTCCACTGAGATATTCTCAGTGTTTATTATCTTTGTGGGGTCATTTGTACTCGTAAATTCTTAAAAAGGGGCTTGTGGCTGCTATAAAAAGATCTTTGATACATAGTATTTTATTTTTTTTTTTAAGATTTACTATAAAATGTTTAATATTTAGAAACAGTGTGATTGTCTGTAATACAAATATTAACATATGAATTTACAAATGGGATGCACTGCTACTTTTAATATGGTCATTGTCACAGTTCTTGTTTTGATTTAGGGATATATCTGATAAAATAGCCAAGAATCAAATACACATTGTATTTCTCCTTTCTACATACATTATTTCTAACCTTATTGTCTTATTTTTTTTCCCAGTTACATGCATACAAACATATCCATATTTCAATGAGTACCTTCTGTATCAAGGAAATGGGAATTTAGCCCAGTATTTTCCTTATAGTAGTCTGAAAATTACCTCTTTGATTCAAATGCTGTTGAATTAGTTGAAAACTGAGTGGTCATTAGATGTTTGAAGGAGATAGTATCAATAAATCAATAAATAAACTGTGCTAAATTTCAATGAATTGATCTGAGTTAATCAGTTATTCATTAATATTACCTCTTTAGAGGAGGACTATTTTTTGTTGTGCTAGGCTTTACGGTTTTATCCATGGTTGCACACTTGCATTAACTGATCAACTCCAGTCAAACTGGGGCTTAATAGGGAAAGTTCACAATACTTCTGTAAGTATAAGCATTACTAAAAACTAAAGTTTTCACTTGAGGTTTCTTGTAGGAGTTTGTTTACTGTTGGGCTAAATAACACACACAGACACAAACTGCCTTTAAAGCACAGTTTCAGAACAGAATAATGTCTGATTTTGAATTCTAGCTGTAATCTTCACATTAGAATCATAATTTGCTAGTTTGCTACAATGTTCTCCTACTGGTAAAGTTGGAAACATCCTACAATAAACAAATTAAATTGATGAACATAAAGAAATGCAAAATACGAAAAGTCCCACATCAATGAAACAATTGCAATTAAGCTTTAGAACCATTAGCTATATCCTTTACATATTGTAAGACTGAAGTGTGATTTACTTGGTCTTTTGTTAGGTAATTAATATCAAAAGTATATAAATCATCATTTTTAGTGTATTTGTCTCCTGTAAAGTTAGGAGTTTAAATAGATATAAATGTGTTCTAAATAGCTGTGAATTTTGAGTTTATTCTCTGGCACAAAATGACCTTGCTAATAGCACTAAGCAGAAAAAAGCACCAGGAGCACTTCAGGGTGTTCAAATGCAACCACATTCAGACAGAGAAAGACAACTCCCTTCTTGGCAAGGGGGAGTCCCAGCTGATGCAGAACCATGAGTCTGAAATACCATACTGGGTGCTGCAGGCTTGACATTTTGTTTCTAATTCCCAGAGCGGTTGGTAGAAGCCATAGCCTGATACAGGGGGACACCTGGTTACAAACTGGCTGGTTTGGGTATCTGGCAGGCGACACTTTCCAAATTTTGCCAATAATGATAAGGTTCCACAGGACATTTTGGGTGACGAAACATGGATACAATCATCTGGTGAATTTCTTTCACTTTAAAGTTTGCCTATAGTAGGTTTGATTAACCAAATATGGACGATTCTATGCATACGACCTTGCTATTCATGAAATGCCTGGTTCCTGAAAGTAAGTTATTAGCAAGTGACAGGGTACACTAACAGAGAAAAATATGTATAAATGCTTTGTATCTGTTTCAGAGACACAGATGATTAAGGAGCCTGACTATGGACATCAAGCATTTATCCCTGTATTTTCATGTGAATACAGAATTGAGTGCCACAGGAGAAAAATTGCTTCCAGCTGAAGGAAGATTTCACCTCTCTGCAATAAAGTCCATATTCAGTTCATTTCCAGGAATTCATCTGATTCAAGTTGTCTCAAAAGAAGAGAACCTCGAAAACAGACCTTTTTAATACTTAAAAACATGCAGGAAAGCAAAACCTACCTCCACATAGCTCCAAATTCATAAAATCTTATTGAACATAAGTTTAAGATTTTGAGCTGTCTTGACAATATTGACCATAAGCCTATGCAATTATTTTATATTTTATTGGATACAATGGAAATAGAAATTGTGTATTTCTTCAGCACAATACTGGTTATTTAGAAAAAAATATGTTCACTGTTCTCTCTACGCAGCTGGACTAAAATAACAGAAAGACCTGACAATCTGCAGCAAGAAAATTCCTACTTTTCTGTATGAGTTCTGTGTTTCAAAGAACTCTGGTTTTCCCCTCACCCTGAAATAGCCTGGGTTTTTCCTTTGCTTTCTATCCATAATGTAGCTTGCCAACCGTTCCTTTACTGCTGCCTTTACATTTCTGTCCCTAGAGCCAGCTATCACACAGGGCTGCCTGCAGTAAGGAATCACTGAAGAACCATCCTGTGATGTGACATCATCTAGAGGCATGATTCCGCTAAGTGAAAGGTCTTCTTAAGGACTGATTTGTGCTCAGAGAGATTGATCTTAATTTCTCCTTTAACTGTCAATGGAGAGAGACAAAGGCTTCTCAGCTGCTAATTTAGTCTATAAAGTGAAATTTTTCCAGAGGATGATTCAAAGCAGGATCCTGCCTTTTTCTCAATCTATTATACGAGGGACTGGACTTTGTTAGCGCTATTGAGATACTCCCTGAAGACTTCCCTTTCAACAAAAGTGAATACACAGTAAAATACATAAAAGTCTTGTCCAAACCCACCTCCTAGTTCCAGCCTTTATGTATACTTTAAGCTTTTCTCTTTTCACTTTATTCTGTGAGATATTAACTGTATGTGGACAGTAACAGTCACTGATATAATCATTGTACATATTTGTACTTTTGGTACAAAAGGGCACCTCCTCTTCTTCAGAAAGTATAATTTAAAGTTATGGAAATCGTGAGGAAAAAAAACACTTAAGGGAAAAAAGAATCAGTGTCTATTGGGAGACTTCAGCCATCTTAGCCATTACAATCCATTTTCTCTTGTATTGGCAAAAGGATTTTCATATGGTAGGATCATGTAAGCAAACTTATATCACTGAACTCTCCTGGTTTCATCTCCTTGTTCACCTTTTTTTATCTGCTTTCTTTTTTAGCCTTGTCCCAGAGTTAGCTAAGGGGAGATTTTTGTATTTTTACTGGTTCCATACTTTACAGAAATGCAAATATACAACTTACATTGTCAAAGCAGGTACACAGAACTTAGATGCCAGGTGAAGTGAAAATATAAATGCTAAAGCACAATGCCAATACAGAGAGTTTACATACAGTTTCTCACTAGAAATTTCTGAGGACTCAAAATCTGTAGTTTTAGTTTAAACCAGATATCCACCATCTAGCCTCTAAGTACCTTATCACTGTTCTTTATTTTTGGTCTTCCCAATAAACAGAGGAATACAATTTGGTTACCAAAGGTCAGAAGTTTATAACAAGACGTTTCTACAACTGATGAAAATGCCTAACTGTTCTTAATCTAAGAATGAATGTTGTTTCTAAAAGGTCAAATTATGTTAGATTATTTGTGCTTTTCAGCCTGGCAGTGGAATCTGAATTGCTTGCAGTAATACAAGTCACGGCATCCATACACAGTTGAAAATTAAAGGAATAGAGAGCTAAAAGTTTTAATTTAAAGGAAGCTTATTAGATTCTTCATAATAAGACATAGATTTTCAGAAGTGATTAACATTTATTTTAAATGCCCATACTGTTCTTTAGAAATCAAGCCCATTTATCATGATTCAATATCAAAACAGTCACTTCTGAAAACATGGATTCCTCCGCAGTCATTGATTTGTGTGCCTCTCTTGTTACTAGCAGTGTTATGAACAGCTTGAAAAAAAGGACAATTTTTCATATCCTATTTTTAAGTCCTATTAATGTAGCAAGACTGTAAGTTCAAAGATGCCCTAAGCAAACAGTTAATTGTGCATCAACTCTCTGCGCCAGGAAAGATTATGTAAATGGAGCTCAAAAGAAAAATGGATGATCTAAAGTTCCAGTGGAAAAGTTCATTAAATAACCTGTTATGAGAAAAAAGTGCACTTATATAGATATCACCAAATTGGCATATCATAACAAACAGAGTTTTTAAACAAGCACGTTATGAATATTATTATGTTTAATTAAATTAATAGATTTTTCTGCCTTAAGAAAAAATAATTTCCATCTAAATTGTAAGAACTGCATGATCAAATGATTTATTTTGCATTAGAATTAGAATAAACTCCAGGACTTTGAATTAACCTTTTAAAAAACTGATATCTACACCCCTAAGGTTAATCATTAAATTAGAAACTAAAGATTTAGGTATTCCACTTCTGGAAATGTAACAACTCAAAGAAAATAATCTCTTTGAAGGGTCTAATACAATCCTGTCACAATCACAGTCAGTAGAATCTTTAGAAGGGAAACAGGTTAGATAATTCAACGGTAAAAACAGTAACATTTATTTCATGAGTCATTTATGATAGGAACAAAAAGGAGTCAAGTTAAAAATACATGGAAAGTGAATGTCAAAGGGATGTAATTTTAGGATTATGCTAAGAATTGACGAAGATTTGAGAGCTGAAGGTAAAGAGGAAATCTAGTAGGTTACATGTACTAATCTCATGATTCCCATATATTTGCTCAGATAAAACAATTATTATAAATGTTCATAAAGACAGGAAGGCCTTTCGGTTTCCTATACTCATGTATTTTCAGGTTAAGAAAATATAAGAATAAACTTGCTCTTCTGAAATATGATTGTGGGCGCTTTTTTTTTTTATTTGGCTTTTTTTTTCCAAAGGAGTTACAGTTTAAATTGAAAATTGCCTTTTATGGGTGGCATCATTTGACTCTCAATTGTCTTTGAAAGAAAGAAATAAAGATAAATTATTTTAAACATCTTGAAGAGTATTAATGGAAATGTAGAAGGGGAGTTAGCAAAATTTACAAATATCAAATGAATTGGTAAAGATGCAGCCCATCTTACTCTGTTGTAACCCTTAAAATGATTCACTGATTTTAAGTTATATTTGAAGGCTTCACAAGTTATGAGAGGTCATCAAGAATGATGGATCCCATCTATGTGATCTGAAAATCATTGTATGTTTAATAATCATTGAATACCTATATTACAAACACAATTTGATATGCTTTTGATAAATATGAAGGAAAAAACAATTACGGTAAAGACAGTTAAAATTAAAAAGATATTAAAATTCTAGAAAACAGTTCCTCTCAAAGGCTTTGTTGCCTAACATAAGATAGTTTAGACAAATCAGAAGTGAATAGTTTAATTTTCTTTTAGGGCCTAAACATCCACTGTAGTTACAGACATTCTATTTTCTAAAATATATTTTCAATCTTGGAAATCATCAGGTGCCTTGTTAAGGCAGTTGGCTGGAATGTTTCTATAGCTTAGTGCAATAAAATTGTACTAATTTCTGCCTTCCAGCCAGATGTCTCCACCAGACTATGGAATCCTTAAGCATTTTCTTTTATAGCTGACTTCAAAACTTGAGTTAATTGCTTTATCACAGCAGGTTAAGAAATCCATGTCTGACACAAAGGTTAAGTCCTGACACAAGTACTGGTCTACGTTTTATGCATCATTTAAAGATAAATTAACTTGCTTTAGGAATTTTGATCTTGAAAGATTTAGCTCTGGAAAACATGGATGATCCTTTATCATTCATTCCAACAGATGTTTTGGTTAAAGGTTTCTTTTCTTTTCATCAGAAACTCTCTTGTAGGACTCCTATTGCCATAGAAACATCATAGAAACATCATACAGAAGGTGTGGACAATAGACAAAATTGCTTTGGGGACAAAGCAGAAAAAAATAATGAAGGGTATTTTACTGGTTTGTTTTGGGAATCTTCTCTTGTCTGTTGAGCCAGATCTGGGTATGATGATCAAAGTGGCAATCATGCACACCATAGTAATTTTGCTACTCTTTTTTCTCTGTTGCAACAATAAAAACCCTCCACAACTTAGAAATTTGGGATGTCTTGCCCCAAAGGTGTTTGCAACTGGTTGCAGATGTGCCAGGTCTCTAGAGCAGGGGTGTCAAACTCACAGCCCATGGGCTGAATCCCACCTTTCACCTTGTTTTATGCAGCCTGACACCTTGTTTCTACTCAGTGGCAGCAGCAAGCTCCTTGCTCCTACTCTCCTGCCACCGCGCTGAGCGCGTGTGCAGCGTGTGACATGTGTTATGCTGCAGGAGCAGGAGAATGGCTGGAGCTGTCAGTTTGACACCCCTGCTCTAGACTTTCCCTTTCTCACGTAAGCCTGCAAGCACAGAAAAAATGAATTAGGAAAAGATACCTGAGTAGCTTGTCTATTCTCCTCTGGAGAAAGGGCTCACTGCTTTACCTGGCCATCATTCATTTACCCAGTTCTCATTGCTAGATCTTCCAAAAATGTTTTCTGCCTGACAGGAATGAAAACTAAAAAGATATCATTGTGTTAAGGAAAATATTATGAAGGAAACTTTAGGGCAAGAAAACACAAATGTAGATCATCCTTAAAGTGTTTCCTGAAATGCCTGTGTCTCTCTTTTTCTTTCTGACATATTAAAGCTAAAGTCTTCAACTTGACGTTATAATTTGTTCTTTATGATTGGGCTTTTGGATAATTTAACTCGATTTCTTGATTTTTTTATGTTGGGTCTTCTAGCCTTTTTCACTAGGATTTCCTGATTTACATATTTTGTTGTACGCTTTAATTTGTTTTCAATCTTGTTAAAGGTTTAGGCTGCTTTCTCACTCCTCTTTCTGAAGACACTGTTGTGAGACTATGTAGCTGATGTGTCAAGAAACACTAACTTTTTAATCACCATAGAAGATACTCAATATTAATTTTACTGTAAGTGTTGTATAAAGACCAATCATCATTCAACAGATGGTAAATTGGAAACAGTACCATTACAGAAGTGTTTAACTTCTTAAATACAGTGTTAGAGAGCAAATGCGACTAATAAAGGTATTAATACTGAATAGCCCCAGCTATTTAGATTTGCGACAGCTGGCAGATTTCTTTGCTAGGTCATTATGAATCAACCAGAAGTGATGCCAAGTTTATACTGATCTGGATATTCTTATAAGGATTTAGTTTAAATGTTCTTGGGTTTTTTAAAACAAAGGGTTCTGTAACAAGTGTTCTTTGAAGTGATTGGATTTCAGTGAATTCAGGGAATTAGTGATGCTGTACTGAAGGGCTATGGGCATAGATTCACTGAATTCCAAGACTCCTTCATATTAAAAAGAATGATCACTATCCTGGAAAAATCTTGTGGAAAGGAATTGTGGCCTTTCTTAACTCAAAAATCAACTGTAAGATTACCGGGAGTAAACTTGGAGGGAGGAAGAAAGAAAACACTGGTTAGGAAAGAGAAGTCATAAACGCAAGTATAAATTTCCTGAAGTCAGTCTGAGTTATATTGCTGCGAGAGAAATAAGAACAAAAACCAAAAGCCATTTCAACTTTATAAATATCTGTGACTTAAGGGAAAAATAAGGCTTGAAAGAGCTACCTTGTACATTAGAAGCAGGCCAACTGCATTAACGCAGCGCTCTGCCAAAACTGATACACTGTCCTCCTTCATGTTCTCTCAGGAAGCTCATATAAAAGATGTGAGGAACAGCATACAGAAATGTGCGTGTGTCCATAAGCAAAGGGAAAATCAAAATCAAAGATTCAATGGCGGAAGTCAGAAACACTTGAGGATTTCTGCCACAGGACTCTGAAAATCCGAGATATGGAAACAGGTTTTTATATGAATCTACAAAGTTAGAAAACAAATTCCTGAAAAGAAAATTTAAAAAATCAGGAAAAAAAAAAAAGAAAAGAAAAACCAAGAAAAACACCCCCTAGTCAAGTGCGGACCTGTTCAGCTGACTAAGGTAACATGGCAGGAAATACAGAAGTATGAACACAGTCATCCAGATGGTGATATTTGCAGCAATGAACATTATTTCATCGAATGTACATGTTTTGGTCTCTGTTGCTACTTATTCAGTTTTTCTGTCCCTTTTATATAAAAAGTGGGATTTTTCGAGCAAAGTGGAAAGACATCGAAATTGTATAAAGCTTATAGCTGTACTTAGACATCAAGATTTTGGAAAGGTACATATTTGCCATTAACTTGAAGAAATGAGACAGCTGCTTCTTATTTTATTATGTCCAAACTGCAGTCAGAGTAACTTTCAAAGGTTTTGTCTTGACTAGTATATTTAGGTAACCCACTTCCTGGACACAGTCCAAACTCAGCATGCATTAAACAGAGATTAATGATTTTAATTTGTACCTACTGTCATCGACTGATTTGTAAGGAAGTAAATCAAGTCATTCATTAAGGATTTCCAGGTAAAAAAAAAATTAAATTATCCCTAAACTTTTTCTTATATCAAAACAACTGTCTGGTAATAAATATATATTTAAGAGATCAAAGAAAACTAAGAATATTGGTCATACAGATGATTACGCTTTTAAAAGTCACAGGGACAGAAACTTTTTGTATCCTATTTAAATCAGATTTACATTCATTAGAAACCTTACTATTGGTTTAACTTGTATTAAGGAAGAAGGAGTTCAAGCATTAATCATATGAAATAAGCATTATGATCCTTCCCCAGTTGTGCTTCTACATTATTATTACATTGCTTTTAGACAATTTGAACAAAAAAAGAAACATGGTTTAAAATACAGTATAAAACAGTTCTGTAAAAAATGGAGAATCCTCTTGTAAAGCAAAGCAAAAGATAATATTTAATAAGTAGTCCTGATATTCATCTATTTTAAATCATTCAACAAAAAAACCCCCTCAATAACAACAAAATAATAAAAAACCCAAACAGAATAAAAAACTTACACCTCCGCAGAAAAACCCTGTAAAAATACTTTAAAAACTCAAAGAAAATAAAAGAGTCTTAAAAAATGCAATCTTTTACTAAAATACCTTAAAAAAAAAATAGTATGTATGCAGCCACCTAGGAGACTAATATTTCTCCTTTTAACAAACCCAATCAAACACACACACACACACACACACACACACATCCCCAGTCAGGAAATTCAGCAGTCTCAAACAGTGTGTTTTTAAATTCAGTATTGCCTGGAGAGGGTTGCTATGATAAAAAAACATGAAAAGAATGCATGGCAATCTAAATATTTTAAATCATGGCACATTGTTTCCATCCTTATATTATGGAAAGATGACTATGTAATGCTTTACTTTTTTAGAATCAAAGATACTGACATTTTTATTGTTGTTGGTGGTTTTTTTTTTTTTTTAGTCTCTGCATGCTTTCATGCCATTTCAGCAGTGAATCTCATTGATAGGTTCTTTTGGACTTGCTATATGGCTTCAATTTCTGGGATTCGGTAGTACATAGGAAGATATAGCCTTGACCTAAATGCAGGGCTTAGAAAATAGGAGAATGTTCATGCAGCCACAGACCATCATAGCATTGCAGAAAAATGGGCGCACCAGCAGATTGTAATGGGAAGCTCCTCTGTTCTCCTCTCAGTCAGTCTGTGGTCAGTGTGGACTTGAGGCTGAAACCCAAGTGTCCTATTTGCCTTGAACTTTTGAACCCCGATCTCCCAAAGCAATCCAGAATGCTGGATTACTATTACTGGTAAAAATGAAATATGAGTGAGCAAAGCCGCTCTTGCTTTTGTTGACTATTTTTAGGCTAAAGGAGAAGTTTCTAGAAGATTTTGTGGGATGCGTGTTGTCTTCCCTGTTCATTTTCCAGTTCTTCATAATCAAGTAAAAGTTTAACTATTTATTTGCTCATAAAAACCCAATTAGGAAAACGTGAACCTATGTGTTGTAAAATGTATGCCTTTATTATAAAAAACAAAAAAAGAGAGGTGAGTGCTTTGTTCAGGATGACCTGTTCATAATGGATAATAATAGTGTTTGCAAAGTTGAGTAATTATATCTACAGTGTTTGTCTGAGTTTTAAAATGGTTTTATGTTTTCTTTTTATGCTGCTCCAGGGAGGTAAAACTGATGCATTGTGTGCTTAAAGAAGTGTAATGGCAGCTATTTAACATCTCATTTCTTTGTGTAACTTTTCTTGCTTACCCAAGGATATTATTAAGGCAACTTTTGTTGTAAGATCTGCAAGTTTTACACATCTTTCCAAGACATTTATACTAGCTAACATAGCTGCTGCTATCTCATGTATAGGGTGAGGCTCAAAGCAAAAATAAGTTCCCTTGTACCGACATCATCAGTCGGTCTATATGAATGTGGTCCACTCAACAGATTTGACTTCACACTGAAATGGAGACATAAGGAATCATTTACAATAATGTGCGAGCTGAATGCCAGTGCATAGGAGAACCAAGTATTTCAAAGAAAATTTTGGAAGGTTCCCCCCTTTTGCATTCATAGTGTTAACAATACAACACGCAGCAAATGGGGAAGCATGGCATAACTGTAGGTAAAGGATTTTTCTGAACTTACCGTATCAACAATCTTACTTTAGATGACTTTACTTTAGATCCATGAAACCATTGTTCAGAGTCCTTAAATTTCATAAAATAAGTTGTTCTATTTTCGTATGTCCTAACTTCTGTATCATTACCTTAGAATGTGAGATTTTCATTAGAAAGAGACAAAGAAACGTGAAATTATTAGAAAAGCTTGAATACATAAATCAAGAAAACTGAAGGCAAAAGGAGAACCATTAGAAGTAGTTTTAAAATTGACTTGTGATTCAGAATGATTATTGAGTGCCAGAGGATGACAACCTTGTATCAACTATAATAACTGATTCTTTCCATTTTAAGCTAAGAATACAAGAACAGATCTTCAATAAAGGGTTAAAAGAGAAAGTAGTAGCTCTGCTAAATCATTACGGAGACAAAGGGTGGTCCCCAGTTTTGGACAGCGAATAAGCTACCTGTCAAGTAGCCTGTCAGATGCTGCATTTCTTTGCTTAGGACTCACATTTAAGTCCTTGCCCTTGTTTTCAACCCATGCAATGCAGTAGTTGTGCCTGTACTCAGACTTCAGCTGAGGAGACACTTTGCTCCAGTGGAGGGATACTGATCCAGCTTGGGCTGCCCTGCCTGAGGAAGGTCACCAGCAATAGCGGGTCACTGTGAACCTCACTGTCTCCACTCCCCTCACATGGCGTCAAAAGCAACAATGAGATGGACAGAACAGTGGGGTCTTGCTGGGAAGGGCACTGCCCTGCAATATGTGAGCAAGAAGAGCAGAGCTGGACCAGTGATGGTCACCATGGCCAGTCAAGAGTCCTGCAAACACTGGACAAGTTTGCAGTCACCAGGGAAGTCTGAGGTGGAACCAAGAAATTGAATCAGCAGGTTGGGATCAGGTTGGACATGGTCATTCCTGCAGCATAGCTCAAGCAAAGGCCGTGGTTCTGGGTCTGAGCATAAGTGCACTTTCAGAATGATAGGACAGAGACCTCCAGAAAGGCCCCCATGACACCCTTCTGACACCCAAGCTGTTTTCCCAGTAGTTTGTTGCAAGGCTAGGTGGCTGTATTGGCTTGGAGCACAGATGGCCTGACCTCCAGGAAGGAGGGTGGCTGCACAGCTCTTGTGAAAATTCAGGCTCATGGCACCAACTTGGCCTTTCTCCAATAACACCATTAATGAAAAAATGGGACATATTCCTGTAAGGGGCAATGGACTCAGGGTAGCATTAAAGCATGGGAAGGGCACTTAACATCAGTAAGTGACCAGTTCGTACCTTCTGCCCTCCATTCTGTGGAATTGCTAAGAAAATCCAAGCAAAAAAACCAGGAAAAAATCTGTAGATTAAAGATGCTGTGATTTTATTAAAAAAAATCTTGAAATATCAAACTTTATAATAGAAATTAGACATGTCAATTGAGAAGTTGAACTCTGACACTTTCATTAGACTACTATTTCACAGTATCACAATATCACAGTATCACAGTATCATAAAGTTGGAAAAGACCTCTGAGATCATCGAGTCCAACCTATGACCCAACACCTACACCTACTCCTACTTGTCAATTACACCATGGCACTAAGTGCCTCATCCAATCTCTCCTTAAACACCTCCAGAGACGGTGACTCCACCACCTCCCCGGGCAGTGCATTCCAATGGCCAATCACCCTCTCAGTAAAGAACTTCCTAATGTCAAGCCTAAACCTCCCCTGGTGAAGCTTGAGACCGTGTCCTCTTGTTCTGTCACCGGTCATCTGAGAGAAGAGACCAACCCGTGCCTGGTACATTTCTGATACATTCATTATATCTATAGTCATGCTTACAAGTTGGTTCAAAATTCTCAAGTCCCATGTGACTGCTGATGGGTATAAGAACTGTTAAAAAATATTTCCTGTCTTAGCAAATAAAGCAGGCAAGATAACACTTGTATAATTTGCCATCAAATCAGATGGCAAATTCAAACTCATGTTCACCTCTGTGTTGAAATTTTTAGGTCAGAAGCATTTATCCATCTACCTAAGATAAGACAGACAAAGTTCATGGTTGCTGTTAGGAACGAAAAAATACTGCAATGTTTTTATATTAAGTTCTCAAAAGGCTCTTAAACATTACTTATCCTCACATTGCAAACCTATTAATTTACAATCTCATTAGTTTACTATTATTTCTATGTGTTTATTTTCGTGTTGGTTAATAACTCTTTTTGCTGTAGTTAAGAGTGTTAATTACTCTCCTGAACCTTTCTGTAAGGCACATAAAAGATATCATGGAATACTTTAATTACAGGCCATTGTTGCAGGTATAAATGATGTTTATTTCAGAAGTGCTAAGTGATCCATAAGTTTAATTCAGTGCAGTACTGGGACAGGGAGATCAAATACTGAATGTGTCGTGGCAAGGGATTTCTTCTTATTGGAGCAGAGAGCTGTACATTTATTCTAGGAAAGACAAGAAAAGAGTTTTTTTTTTTTCTTCTTCCTGGTGGTTTCTTTTTAATTGATGGAAAATATTAATTATAATTCTTAAATCCATAATACATCTCATCACCTTCTGAATAATATTCACAAGAAAGACTTTATTCCCAGTTGTCCCTGTAGAAGTGCAGTTGTACAGACCAAAATGATTACTAAGTTTGGTACATTATTTTTATCTGTCATTTTCAAAGGGGCTTCAGTTCTGTATCCTTTCAGATACGTATTTATGTTTCTGCAGAAATAGTCTGTGCATATTTTTTCCATGAAGTGGCTGACATATGTACTTACACAAGACTGTTATACATCACCTCAAATATTTGAATAAAATCTGTAGGAATAAGTGTTAAATGCATAAAGTGCCCATACATTTCTTTTACAGCAATGCTCTAGGGACAGCTTCAGCTGCTTCAAGATAGGTGTCTGGAGACATTTTTAAAATTCTAGAGCATGCTGCCCAGCTTGGTTGCTTGCTACTCCAGAGAGGCACAGGTCTGCTATACCTCTTCTACCTTTCCATCCTTCTGCTTGCCAACTATATGCAAATATTTCACCTTGTTTTAAAGGGTGGTTGTTATTGACATATTGAAAGAGCAACAACTGGGAAACTTCCATAAAGGTTTTCATAGCTGTTAAGCTATTTATTGCAGGAAATTATGCATACAAATATCTATTAGACAATCATTAATATCACATTCATATGTAGAAATTCAAGCTGCTGGAGCTAAAAGATATGAAATATATTTCCAATACTCGTGGAACAAAACCAACAGTACATTAGGATGAGTATAAATAAAAACAGCACAGATATAACTCTAGAAACTGAATTTTACATTTGATTAAGTAATTGTTACAAGAACTAATGTCAGAGAGATTAATAAAACGTGAACTGTCGAAAACTTTATTGTTACAATTCATGACAGTACTGACTGTCTCTTATACAGAGATGGGAACAAGGATACAATCCAGAAAACTGATTAGAAGAAACAAATCAAAACACTCTTGTAACACTGAGATTGTGACTGGACAGAACAGATAGATAACTGAATCTATCAAAGTTATAAGTTTTAAGAAATAGAAAAGATATTGATAGAATGGACATATTGGAGCTACAGACATACAAAAAAGGAGACAGTCTACATATTACTGAGAAATTATTAAACTGGATTTAAAAATGTACCTGTTCTTAGTCGGCTATTAGCTGAGTTTTGATTTTCAAAGCAAAGCACTGGAAGAAATACAAGCACACTAAACCCCTAGCAGGTATAGGCACAGTGTGAGGGTGCCTGCAGTTTCAGAACTAGGTGGGACGCAGCCTCTGCCTGGCATTGTGCTGTGCTGTCCAAATACAAATTAAAAATTCTTACATGTGGAGAGCTCTTCGGGAAGACCCTCCTGTTCATCTCTGTTTCAGGGATGAGTAATATGTAATATATGTTCTTTGTACTCAAGTTCTTTAAAGTTACAGTAGCCATGTCCACAGTTTTCAAGCACCAGTAGCCCCTGATCTAAGGACAGACCTTTCCTACTCTTTCTGTCCTTGGGTTCTGAAAAGACTAACTTAATCCTTCTCTTCTTTTTTCATAACTTCAAAACTGGACCTGGAATGCAGGCCACAGAAAATTAATTTTAGTCTTGTTGCATTTGAGATTTTATTGATGCTAAAATCGTTGGTAAACCTAATGAAAAGAAAGAACCTATGCATCCCTGAAGAAGATCTGAGCTGTGCAAGTGCTGGTCCTTCGCTAATATAATTAGGTTTGATTAGCTTTTGTCAAAATAATCATATATTAACAATAAAAATGGTATTATCTACATTACTACACAAATTAATTACAGATGAGAACTAAAAAAAAGTCATTAAATCTAGGAATAGAACATGAAAAAAATGTAAGGAAAATTACAGATTGAATAATTGCTACAGTAAAATAAACATCTTACCTGAGAGTTCTAGGCATTGTATTCAACACTGTACGATTTTCCGGAAAGGCAATAATTTCTTGAAAACAATATATTAATTTAAATGGATGAATACTGCAGTTAAGTTTCATTATATGCCACTATGTTGTATATTATATCAGCCAAAGGAGAGACTCATTTATCTAAACAGACACAGGCATGAGAAAGCTTTCGCTGAGTGATGATTCAGACTACAGAGGATTGATATTTAGGCTCTCGTCTACAGGCCAGTGAGAAACCAGGGAGATTCCCTCAGAGGATGCTGGAATTCCTCCAGCTGAGGAAAGACCTTCCGCACCCAACAGATAGGACTGGTGGAGCCCAAGTTTGTGTCAGATTCAATTTGCAAGTCAGAGGTGTCTGTTAAGCACTAATGCTTTAGAGAATCAGGCCTGCTGATGAGTAAACATCTGAAACAACTTTCATAAAGATTTTAAGTTTCCACTTTTGAATAATAGCTTTCCCTAGAGGGGTCTCAGTTTCATCTTTTACCTCCTAAGGTGGTAGCCTAAGTAGTAAAATACTCTGGGGAAAGCACATTCCTTTCCCCACCTTTTGTGTTTCCCTCTGTAACCATCAATTCAAGAGACACAGAGACAGAAGGATGGACAGCAAGCAAAGAAAATGTGGTTACATAGTCTCTGTGGATATTCAAATACAATCAACAAAAATGACTTCTACACAACTGGGCACTGTCTGAAGTACTTACTCTCCATGTGATAAGTTCAAGTTTGTAAGTTCAGTTCCCCAGTTGCAGTAATAAAGTGTGTATGAATTGCAGATAAAGCAGCCACGACAAATTAAATAAATACAAATAGTTAATAGGAGGCATCTGAAGTCAAAAGCAAATATTGGAGAAATCTGAAATTAGGAATGAATGCTATGAATAAAGCAATGCCTTATGATAGTCCCATTAATGGTGAACGATGATTGCAATGAGGGCTAATTGCTTGAACTTTGCTAGAATTATTCCAGGGATACTTTATAGCTTTAAAATGACATCTAACAGTTAGATGAGAAGAAGCTGTCCCAATCTTGAGTCTTGCCTTTATAAAGAAATCATACTATTTTGAATGTACTGGGACAAGACCATATACTTGTGCACAATGGTATAATGGTAATGATAAATGAACATTTAACTAACTGTCATACACAAATTTTGTGGATCCCACCTTAGAGCATCTCTAATGGCGTCAGAATCTGTCACTGTAAGGAGGGGGCATATCAGTGTATTTCCAGTAAAAATGTATTTTATGCTTCACCAAATAATTAGGTTGGACTCGATGATCTCAAAGGTCTTTTCCAACCTTATGATGCTGTGATACTGTGATAATTCTAAACAATCAGCTAAAACTTAATATCTCAAAGCATAGGTTAGATACAATATCAATATCAATGTCAACATCATCTGTATATGTTTTCATATACTACATATAATGTAGTGGAATATACAATACCTGGGTGTGTATGTACCTGTGTGTATGACATATAATGTACATTGTTTGCCTATATCGTTATTTATCCACTCGAGTACCACATTTTTGTAGCTGAGAAGGGAAAGTTTTGAAATATTTATAATTTATGACATTATTCTTAATAGATTGAGTTTATACTGCAGGGTGCTGTCACTGATATTGGTCTGAGAACAATAGCAAGAGGCCCAGCAGCATCCTATAGAAAGCAAAGGAAAACAGCTTCCATTACATGGACTATTTCCTAGAAAAAACTTCCCGATATATCACTGTACAGAAAGTGGCGTCTTGATAACCACATTGCAGGTTAACATCACTACAGTCCCCAAACACTACTTAGGTTCTCCCCAAGCTCCTTGACATCATCTTTGAATGAGGGTGACATGAACACTTAATTTTACAGCCCTACATCAAACTCATGCTGATGCTATCCTTCTGTGGCTCACAAATCCTGCTCTTGCCATCTCAGCTTTTCCTCAATACATACACAAAGGAGAGAAGGTTCTTAGGGATTTTCATGTTGATTTCTTAGTCTTGAAGTCTTAGTCTAATTTGCACTCAACATTTTTATCAGTAGAGCTTTCATTGCTGAGGGTGTGAAAAAAGTCTCACCTCTTACTGACATTGTTATGTCAGAAAAATACCTTATGCAGAGACATTTATGCTGATAGAAAGAGCCTTTGTCAGACTTAGTTTATGTCATTCAGAGGATTAGTGAGACTATGATGGCAGAAAAGCGCTTTCTGCTCATTCTCTGCATATACGCTAGAGGCTCTGCTGACAAAACTGTTGGCATAACCAAAACAGTGATGAAGACATGAGCTCAGTTTTGTTGATCTCTCATCTGCTCGTATTTGATGCATTGCCACTGCCCCCCGAGTTTTTACTCTGCTGAGGAGTTTCACACAGCTTCACGCAGAATCTTACAGGGTGTAAAAGAAACAAGATCTAGTTGTAGAGTACCTTATCATACTAAATCCCTTTATTTTTCAAGTTTTGCTTAATTTTCTTAATCTGGTATTTGTCCAGATCTTCAGGGGAGGTTTAGGCTTGACATTAGGAAGAAGTTCTTTACTGAGAGGGTGATTGGCCATTGGAATGCGCTGCCCGGGGAGGTGGTGGAGTCACTGTCTCTGGAGGTGTTTAAGGAGAGATTGGATGAGGCACTTAGTGCCATGGTGTAATTGACAAGTAGGAGTAGGTGTAGGTGTTGGGTCATAGGTTGGACTTGATGATCTCAAAGGTCTTTTCCAACTTTATGATACTGTGTGACACTGATACTGTGATCTTGACAATTTAGGCATGATTGTCTCTATGTAAAAGTCAGAAAAAAGGAGAAAACACAAGACACTTTTAAGTCTCTAAACCACATTCATGGTGTGCATTGCTGAAGGTGAAAGTTGTCATTTTTATGTAATTTACTTACTCATGGAGAAAATACTTAATCCAATAGACTTTATCTAAGCAGTGAATTGAGAGAGGCATTATAATGCATCTTTAGCAGTATCTAAAACATATTCTACTTTCTTTACTGTCAGAAATTTGGGTAATCAACTTCATTTATTTGTGATAAAAACATGCCTTCAAAATTCTTTCAGACAGCTTATTTACTTCCTAAATTTCTGGCTTGTATCTCAGTTTCTGTAGTCACTTTTATACTTAAATGAAAACTACTCATGGGATTCAATACTTGGCCTCTTCATATATATCAGGAAAACATGACTGCCAATTGTCCACTGAAAGTAAAACACACTATTATTTGCTTCTGATGATTCATTTTTTAATAAACTGACTACTTTTATCAGATGTAAACATCTGATCATCTGTACTTTTCCCAAAATTACACAACTGAAATGGTATTATGGTAAACAGACATTTGCTTTCTCCCAGTGCGTTTGTGAGTTTTCTTCTCTTGTCATTTGTCCCCAGATATTCTTCCAGGTTGTTTTTTTTTGTTGTTGTTGTTTGGTTGGTTGGGGTTTTTTGGTTGTGTTTTTATTGGAAACTTCAAAAAAATTTGAAGAATATATATGACATATATAATATTATATACAGTCATATGTAGGTATGTATGTTTACTTGTTAATCTGATGAGCTCCACCATTCCAAATCACTGTAAGTCTAGTTCTACATTTCTGAAAAGTGTTTAAGAATAGCAGTTCTTCTGAAAATTCAATTTAATTCTGTGTCAAAAGACTTTCACAAAGATTATTCAACTGACTGAAAGAAGTTTCTTTCTAACAAAATATTAACTGTACATTTGAATAGCAGATGTATTTAAATAATCTCATAGCAAAATTAGATGATGAACAGCAAAGAAAAGCACACAAAAGATCCCATATAAGAAGAGCTCATTTGGCTCAGAAGATGTCAATATGTCCTGTTACTCTTCTGAACTTCATATGTGCTAGCATACGCAGGCTTCATGAAGTGTTACCTCTGGAGATCAATCAGGAAGAAAACAAGCATCCATTGACTTGGCTTGCAGCTAACTCCTGTCTTACTACAGCTGAGCAGTAGGAGCCAATGAAAGTTAGAGGATAAAATGACACAGGAGAATGAGCTTTAACCAGTCCTGCACAGCAGCAGTTTAGAGCCTGTCCTAGCAGACCATAGCTTACTTGAGTGATCTGAATAAAGTCAGTGAAGAACCTCATAGAAAGATGCCAATAATTCCAGGCAGTTCACATAGTTTGTGGTCACTGAGAGTTTAGCACCCAAAACAAAACTCTGCCTAAACAGAGTAGTTTTAATGGAAATATAAGGTCTACCCATCTCTCAGCAGTATTTCATCTCTCAACAGACTGAACATTTTCCAGATTAATCCATGTCAGTTAACTGTTTACATTACACTGTGTGTAATGCATCCACATGCACAGGAAAATTATGAATGCGTTGTAAATGGAAATTTTGTGATATACTTGCTGATTCACTAGGTATTGTCTTAACACCATACATGCACTTCAATTCCGTCAGTGGCAATTTCCAGTCACTAGAAATCAGTAAAAGCTGGTGGTGTTGCTAGGAACCACCGAGCAGAGATATTTTTTTGTTTTATCCTTTCTGTCTTCTGCTCTTGATGATACAACTCACCGTTACATTGTAGTAACTTTGTGAGGAAAGGTTAGAATACTACATCTAAGATACAGGTATTCAAGGGAAATACAGTTTCACAGAGAGTTATCAGCAGACTTATTTTTTGAGGCTCTGTGCTGTGTTGCTTAGAAGAGACGAGACGAGGATTTAGATCTCATGCCAGTCCTAAAATCTGGCTGTTATTGCTAAACAGCAAAGGTAAACACCTGTGAGCCAGCTCAACGCACAGATGCAAATCAGACTACATATGAATTTCTCTGTTACGATGGGTCTCAAAGGGAATCCATTAGAGCTCAATTAAGAAACAGCTTGATTTAAATTTTCTTCTTCCATTTACTTGTTTATGTTTTCCACGTATGCTGCATGGCAGAAAGAGGTATCTGTGAATTTAAGAAGCAATCATGGTCTCCCTTTGACCATTTAATTTTTATAGAGCTTTCTGTTTATTTTTCTCTTGCACATTTTTCTTACATGGGTGTACTTTGCCTACTAGGTCTTTCTGGGAGTTCATTAAAAGGAAAGGCACAACCACCAACTTATTCTTTACCTCAGACCTTGTGAGTATTACACAGTAAGCAAAGGTAAATGACATGGAGACTTCCTGGAATCCCTAAGAGCAATAAAGTAGAAATTAAATGTATTTTTTGATCTAAATGATGTCAAAAGTGAACATAAGCAATACTTGAGGATAAAATAATTCTCAAGGTGAAGTGTTATTTGGTTGTTTTGGAAGTGTTATCTTCTTTTCACTCATTTATCTTTTGTGACCTCTTAAGAAAGCGGCAGCTCAGTACCTTCAAGTCAGGGTCTTGAAAACTGGCTGTAATTACTGGTGACAAGTGCTGTTTGCTTTAACTTGTTCTGAAGTATTTGAACTGTAGCTTGCAATTAAAGGTACTGAATAGTAATTAACTTCTGTCTTGGCTGTTGGTGTTAAAACCTAAATCAATATACTTCAACAAAAGAGTTTAATAAGCCAACAAACCCATACTCTTTCTTATTACCAAAGCCAAATTCACTCTGAAAAAAGTCTGCAAGATTTCTATAAAAGGATGAACTGTCAACATCAAATATAGTTAATTGAATTTATATGCACATCAGATGGGATATTATGCAGGATAAACCCAAGAATGTTAAATTTCAGAGAGAGTTTACAGATCTGAGGTTATGGCAAATGATTGAGACGCTCTTTTGCACCTGACACAGAACCAGCACAATCTTTATTATTTTAGCAATAAGGCTTCTGGTCTAACACTTCAGATTTGTCACAGTTACTGAGTGGGCAAGTATACTAACTGGAAATTTTGAATTTTATGCACAAACTTTTATTGCCGACACAAGAATGGTCCCTCTAGTTTGCAGAAAATTAATCTCATCAAACAAAGCAAAAAAAATCCTTAAACCCAATCTGCCACAAATATGCCATTTAAATGGAAGGTGTGTGCATAGATGTACTGTCGAGCGAGTGTAGGAGACCAACAGAGAGGAGGCAGGCCAGCAACAGCAATATCTCCTCATCATTCAATTAATCCTTCCTGCTTCATCATTTTCCAGTTCTTATTTAAGCTGTCATAAAAAGCTGAGCTTTCCATTAGTGTTGTGGAAGACAGTAGTAATAGAAAGAGATTTATAGCCTCAATTTAATATGCTGTATTACTTTCTATATTCTGTTCATTATTAGAGTGTAGGTAGGTCATCCAATCAGTTATCACTCAAGCACTCATAACAATTTCAGAGAAGCATGTTCAAATAACAGTCTGTTCCCGCAGAATGAAATTAGTCAGTGTACTCTTAACTAGACAGTGATGGGGAGATACAGTGCAAGAATATCAATGTAGTTTAGTTCTGTGAAGCAAGATAGTAAACAATGTGCTTTACATTAGAACAGCATAACTATGGAAGGTACTTTAAAGAACAAATTATTTCTGTTACATTCATCGTGTTTTGAAATTTCAAGGGGAGATTGAAACCTAAACTTACGCCTTTCTTTCTAGGTCTGAAGGATTTTTGAACTGTCTACCTTTGATTAAAGAAGACAAAAGAAAGATATGAAGAGAAGGGAAAAATCTTGCTTTACCATGCTCATTTTCTAACCTACACAACAGTAAAGAAAGCACTAAAAACCTGTACCAAGGACAGCCAGCTCAGTGATGTCTACCCTTGTATTTGGAAGCTGTAGTGTTGTGTTCGGGTGGATTTATCGGTGAAGTGACAGACCTGACAGCTCTCAGTAGTCTTGTCAGAAGATGTTGCACTGAAGTCTGCCCTTCTTTCACCTATACGTAGGCCCTAAATGAAGAAGGGGACTGTTTCTGACATAATTTTTCAGTTGGAGAAATTAGTCTCATAGCTCACTCTCTCTGTAAACCCTCCTTCTGAACTGTGTGCAAGGATCATTGCATGATATAGTAGTACGGTATTTTGCATTGTTTTGCTCTGATCCTTACATTCTTTCCAGAATGAACCATTGTGATCTCTCATCAATTAAGCCACAAACTCCTTGAGAGATAAAACAGGCTTTTGAATAACAGATTCATAGGATTATTTACTTAGAAAAGACTTCTGAAGGTCATCTTCAAAACCCACTTAAACCAGGGCCAAGTTTTCCCAGATGGTAATGTGACAACTGTTGTTTAAAGTAACTCTTCCCAAATGGTGTTACAGCAGCTTTCATAATGGAGTCTCAGTCTCGATTTCTCTGTATGTTAGGTTAGATCACTGGCTGGGCAGGAGAGGGGAGGAATAATTCAATTCTCCAAACAAATTTAAAATTACTATAAAATATGCCGTTGAAAATAGAGAGATAGAATTAAGATACCTTGGATTTGAACTATCAATATATTATTTTATTTAATAGTCTGCATGGGAGAACCAGTACTATAGTAGGCACTTCTGATACTCTATTTAGTATGTTTTATAGATCTCATGACTTCCTCTCTTTCATGATTTTCTTCCACTTTTAATCCTGTGTTTATGAGACCCTCTACTTCTGTATGTAACAGACTAGAATAAAACAGCTGTGGAATTTTCATTTGGAGCTGATCCCTTCATTGTCCTTTCTCATGATATTCACTTAGCTTAGACTGCACTAGAACAACTTGTAAAGTAAAGCATAAATGAGAAGGGAAAAATACTGTTTGCAAGGATGGCAAGACCAAACCTAAGGCTGCCTAATAAATTGGTAAATCAACCTGCAAATTATGAGTAGGTTCTAAGATACTCCTAAGACACTTCTTAGACAATTCTCATTTTATCCTAGAATAAATTATTCTAGAATCAAATGGCCAGCTGATTAACTAAGCTCTGATTAACAGAAACTATATGTTAATTAGAAATCCACAAACACTTCACTAATATATCCCTCACTTTCCTTTTGTGAAGGTCCTGAAATTTACAGAGGCACAATTTAGCTTTTTAGAAGTAGTTTTCTCCTTGTACTTTGTATGAATCATGAATGAAAAATATCCAACAGTTCCTTCTTAAGTGCAGTGCAGAAATTACTGCCCTTCAACAAAATTTTAGAAATTCTAGATGTCAAACCTGATCAGTTTTCTCTGTGAAGAGCCTACTAAACCTGTGTAAAGAACAGTAAAGCAAAAAATTGTGGCTCTATAGCCTTAGCATATAAATCAGGGTCATTATGAAGGTAGAAAATAATAAATACAGTCTAATGGGAGGTTTATTTATTGTCCAGTCAGCTTCTTAATGAGTGCGTACATATATACACTTTTATAGGCAGTGTGTATCAAAATTCATTGGGAAACAAAAGGTAATTATGAGGACAATATTGTTCTGGTCTGCTTTAAATGTCATTACTGGTCAGCAGTGGACTACAGACTACAGTTTAAGAAATCAGTAGATCAATGCCTTGCAATCTCTGGGTCGCTCATCCCTTCCAAAAGATCTGAGCTAAAATTTGCCTAAGGTAGCCTGAACTAATTTTTCTAATTTTCTGACATTTCAGACCAAGGAAATTTATAGTGTAATTGGAAAAATCTCACCTGAGTACTACCTTCCTGATTCCCAGCCCTTCTCCAAACAAGATTGAAATACGTGTAGGTTTTTTGAAGCTGTGAAATGAAGTCTTAATACTATCAGCGTAAGTTTCCTTCTGAGAAGAGAATGTCTACAGGGAGTACATAAAATACTAATTCAAAAACTATCTACTTGGACATATGCAAAGCATTTGACACTGTCCTCATGACCTCTAAATTGGGGAAACATAGATTTGAGAGATGGACCACTTGATGAACAAAGAATTTACTGGATGGTCACACTCAAAGAGTTGCAGTGGAAGGCTTGATGTCCAAGTGGAGACCAGTGACAAGTAGTGTTCCTCAGGTGAATATCAGGACTGATGCTGCTTAACATCTTTGTTGGTGACATGGGCAGTGGGATCAAGTGCACCCTCAGCAAGCTTGCCTACAACACCAATACAAATCATGCATGGATTCTATACCTCTATGATATAGCAGGAGTCTTGAAAAATATCAAATCTTAACCAATCTGAGGGAAAAGTATGATGAAGCTATATAGCAATTATGAGGCAAAAGGAGAGAAAAGAAAATTTTATATGCTAAAATGCTTAGTGAGTTTTGTGAGGTTTTTTTTTAATTGGGCCATTGAATTAAATGTTATGCACTTGATATAGTAACGAAAAAAATCAGATGCTGACTTGCTAACTATAGCCATCTGCTACAAAACAGCTGCAGGTACTTGCTACACTTAAGTTTTTGTTGTGCATATAAAACAATGACTGTCTAGCATAATGACTTAAAGATTTCAGATTCCTATCAACTTCCAATTACATAGGAAATTTAAAATGTGAATTGATGGATTTTATATTTTAATTATTTAAAATAAGAAAAGGAAATAGCGTTTTTCTTTTAATCCAAGGAATACAACATCTCGCTAAGAACAAATGCCATGAGCTACAAATGGGAACTTCAAGGCAAAGTATTTGAGAAGTTTAATGCAAAATGGTTGAGGTCTCTATGTTTAGTGCTTCTTGTAATCTTGGATTTGTAAGCAACAGAATCTCAATTTAGACTGCATTACAAGGAAGACTTCTTCTACAAAAGAGATATTTTTTAAAAAGTTTTGATCATCTGCTTTTGATAGTACTATAATTTTTATCGTCTATGTAATTTCATGAAATACTTCACTACTGCACTCGAGTGAAAACACTGTGTTTCTACCTTACAAAACTCCATCTTGTATGGACTTGATAGGTATCTTCAGAATAAGCTCAGCCACACTGCACATACTCTCTTTTTCTTGAAGAAACAAGGTGAATCACAGAAATCTGATTTCCCTGTGAATTGTTCTTACAGTTGACTTAAAGAGAAATAATAATAAAAAAAATTACTCTACAGTTCATTGACTTCTGTCAAGCACATATGATAAAATTTTTAACCATAAAATCAGAGAATCACAGAACAGTAGAGGCTGGAAGTGGCCTCCGAAGGTCATCTGGTTCATACCTTCTTCTCAGGCAGGATCATCTAGACCCAGTTGTCCAAGACTTTGTAACCAAAATTATAAACAGGAAAAAAAAGCTTAAGAATACTTCACCCATATCACCTGAGAGTTAGTTTTGTGCTTGGAAAAAAGATATTAAATCTCTTTTTTCTTTTTCTCATTTTTTTCTTCATATTTTCACGTTGTGACTTCTGTAAGGATCATATTTTGTACAAATACCAAATGAAAGTTTTGCTGAAGAGCACAAGAAAATCCATTTTTCCTCCAAAATATGTTCAACCCATTAAGTTCTTTCTTCTGTTTTCTGAATCCTCTCCGACATCACAAATAAATTTTCAGTGATGACCAAGTAACAAAAATGTCAAAATGCAATGAAACAAGAGTATATTAAAAAACCCCCTTAAAATATAAGGTTAAACTTTGTTGTTGTCAGTCTATTTTTTCATTCTTTTTTTCAGTATTGTAATCAATTAGTCTTTATAATTAGTTCCATGGGGATTTTAACAGTGATTATTTCCCTCTTTTCATACCATTTCTTTCATACCAATGAAAACAGTACAACACCCCACCTCCTAATATATTGAGTACAGAATGAAATAATTATTAGTTTCTAGTCATCTATGAATTCACATGCATGACAGTCTTTCTGGTTACTCTGTTTAATATAAAGTCACAGTTCAGATTCCAATGAAGTCCGCAGGAAACCCCCCAGATTTCACATCTGCAGAAATACACTTCTAAACACAGATCAGATGTCCTGTGATATGAATGTTTTACAACTTTTAAGTCCTTCACAACCTTCAGAGAAATAATTCATATCTTAGAATCAAGCCACAGACAAAGCCTTTATAACTAACCAACTTCAATCAAGAGAAAATGTTTTAAAATATGTTCACATGTGCATGTGTGTTTGTATGTGTGTGAAGATTTGTAATATACATTAATGATGTAACAAAACACTGATCTTGATCGCTTACTTTATCAGAAAGCTTCAAGCAAAAGACAAACTCCTAAAAATTTACAGAAGCTTGTGTTACTTGAGACACTATCTGAGTAGAAGGACTAACGAAAGAAGCTTGTGGAGCAGCCAAAATATAAGGGTGTTTCTGAATTCATGATCTCTGGCTTGTCAGTGATCTATAGGCTCTGAGCAAGTGGTTCATGAAATGATATCTCTTCACATACGGGCAAGGAAACAACCAAATTGGGAAAATACGAACATAATAACTGAGGATTCCGTGCTTAGTTTAGTTTTTTAACAGAATGTAAATGAAAGCTTTTCTGCCCACATTACAGAAGACAATATTTTTATTTTTAGAAAAGTAGATTGCTTTTTAATAAAAAAAAGTCTGTGGCTGTGAGGCACTGATCTAACAATTACGTTGTACTGTTCCTGTTGTGCCTTCTTTTAATCCTTTGTTATTCTTCTGTTAACAGATTTGCATCCTGAAAGTTTTATATTGTGAATTCCTCAATGTATAGCCTTTACAGGAAAGCATTTCTGCACCATTTTTACATATTTAGTTTACTAGAGGTTCAGCTTTGTTTTATAACCTCGGCTCATATGATAGCAACTTTTCAACAGTTTCACGTGTCTCTCCCAGACTCCCTTGCCTATCCTAATTTGTCTACATGAGTGTAAGAAGCATAATGAATTATTCAAGAAAGTACAATCTAGCATATGAATGAGCTAAATAAATGCCAAATGTGCATAACTTTATTCATTACCTCAGATACAACAGGTGAAAATATGTTGTACACTGTAAAATTACTTCCCTTCTGTTTTACCTGACACAAAGAAACAAGAAAAAAACCAAAGCAGAATACATGTATTGATTGTATAGAAAAGGAAGAGAGCTAAACAATACTAGGAAAAGCTATCTGAAATTTTTTGTATAACACATTACATCCTCTTCCCCATCCCTATATGCCCTTGTGAATCTGTGTCCTGCAGAATATTGACTGAAATTACTTTGTAAAAGTTATAATCATGAGTGCTGAGCTAAGGTGAAAATGAAATGAAGTGCATGATGATAACAAAAATTATGACTATTGTAAATTATTATCTCTGTAGAACTGAACCATGTAGGATTCAAGTTTGAAACGTAAAGAATCTATTTTGTTATTTAACAACAGTCCCAGAACATTTCATTGCCTCTCTTCAGAGCTAAAGACCTAAAGCATTATTAACTATCCTAGTGACTAGGAAACCCAGATGGGAATCAGTCTACTACTAGAAGTGTTTTAAAATCAATGGCTCTTAAATGTAAAACATGAAACCGGGACCATAATCCAGGACTCCATAGCCTCATGGAGTGTTTTAGGCACTAGACTGGGAAGTTAAGATTGCTCTTGTAAATCTCTTCTACTTAGTCATTGAATGCTGGGTTTTCAACAGCAAACTCTTCTGAATGCTTGCCTTTCCCTTTCCATATAACCTTCCAAATGGAGGATGGAGTAGAATAAGAAGGAAGTTGTTTAGGAGCATTTGGGTTTGGCCCTGTCACAAGAGCACAAGAAATGTCTCCCAAAGTCAAATCAATGGAGTTTTCCTCCAAGGGCAGTCGGAATTGCCATTTAGGTAGATCATACAAAACAATCCATTTTGCACAACCAGTGGACTCCCGTATACTCCTCCAGGATCCCACTGTTATATTAGAGATGCTGGAGGGCACATTCTTGCTTAAATGTTCCAAAGAGTAGTTATTGCTAATGAATTTCACTTTGTTCAGGAACTCCGGTAACCTCAGTAATAGATCCTTCTTTCAAGAATTAAAAACTCTATAACAGTCAGAGAGAATATTCAGGGAAGACAACGTTAGTGTCACTAGAACTGTAATGCCTATATTTTGCATTATTTTCTCAGTTGCCGTCTGTTATCGATTATGTATATTGTGAATAGTGCCTGTGGGTTCCAATGCATCTTAGGCTCAGATTATTCAAGCCAGCATAGACAAGGTAAGGAAGGCAAACACTGGAAGAAATCTTTGTCTAACAAGTCATAATGGGAGGTTTAAAAGACAGAGTACTATAAAGGGAGAAGGAAAGGAGAACACTAAATTCGGATATGTTTGCACGAATTGAACAATGAAAGTAACACATTCCTTCCACAGGCATTTGAAGTGATTTGCAAGCCCATCAAAACCAATTATAATATAACAAAGCCAGTTGAAATAGTACGAGCTGTACTTTCATTTTGTAACATGTTCCAAAGTGGGCAGATGTATTGTGGCATTGTCATACAGTCATCTTGGGTTTGTTTCATTTTCAGCATTAATTTTATTAACTGATACCCTCCAGTATAGTTGTCCAGGCATAATGACATATGAGGACAAGGTAGCAGCTCTAACAAAATATGACACTTCTGCAGGCTGCTCAGCAGAACTTGCTTTGTGAAGACACTTACAGTATCCACTTGTAATAGAGTGTGTCACATTCCTGACAAATCAAGAATTCATTGCGTTGGAAAGGAAGTGTCTTTGAGTTGGTTCCGGAACAAAATGCTTCATATGACATGGTAGCTCTGTGGGCAAAGTGACTTCTTCCATTTGCCAAGTCCCTTGACTCAAACCGACCTTCAAGTCCTTCAAAAGTTATCTCAGTTAGAGTACATTTTTTAGAAACCTTTGTCATTACAGACATAACTGTGCATCTCATCACAGTCGAGACTTTTCCTTTTTTTCATTGATATATAAGATCTATAACAAATGCTAGTAGGGTTGAAACTATGTTCTTCTGACTAGAAAAGGGGTTATATATGTTCTTCTGACTAGAAAAGGGGTTATATTTGTGTGGTATAGCAGACTTGCTTGGCCCTGTGGATGGCGAAGAGCTTGCTTTTCAAAAGAGCGATTAGCAAAAGGGAGTGGCATCGAACACTGCTTCTAGTAAAACAGATGGATTGGGTGGTGGTCTTGTACTCCTACCAACTAATTCACACCTGGGGTGAGATGGAGCCTCAGCCAACAGCCTGGTGTTGCTTCAGTTAAGAGCAGAAACACCCCCAAAAGCATGCACTGAGCTCCCTGTCTTGAAGGTGTGGTGAACCACCGAGTGATTCCCTGCTTATGAGGACACAAGCGGCATTGCTAAGGGCCAATCAACACATACTAATTGACTGAGTCCCATCTTGCCAAGAGGTGCCAAAAGGTTTTCAAAAGGTATAACACTGATGCCTGAAAATCCTTTTATTGGGGAAGAAAAAATGACCACCTTACCTGACGGACAAGTCGAGAGACCTGGACCTCTCTTCCTCCGCTGTCTTGGTAAGGATTGCACCTCTGACTTTGCCGGATGTTCCTGGGAAAATAACTACTAACTCCAGTTTTATTGTTACTTGTTTCATTTATGTATTTATGCTAAATATTAACAGGTTATGAGTGTTCAAACACTAATGCAGCAAGTGAATTTATCATGGCAATGCTTATTTGTTTTAATCTGTCAATTGAATTTAATTCCTTACTGCCTCCAGCATTGTGGAATTGTGTCTCTGGTGGGTACTGCTGCAAGTGGCTGCCAAGAGTCCCATTTGACACAGGAGACTCTCACAGGCAACCAGATTCTGACTTGTAGCAAAAATAATCTGTGTAAAGTAAAAGAATATATATAAAGAACTGAGATTTTGGTTCAGAGCAATCATTAATTTTAATGAAACAAATCTAGAGGAAGTACTTATTTTTTTAGTGCAAAATTCACTGGATTTCCTCAAACTGTTCAGAAAAAATAATGTTCAGAAATTTAGTATTTTTTTCCCAAGCAATGAAAAGAAAAAAAAAATCTTCACATTTTGTCCATGGTTTTCATACTTTCTCCTAAGGTGCTATGATGCTGATCACTGCAACTACATTATTCTCTTGAGTGATCCAGGAGTTACTTCTGCAATCCTTTCTAACTGCAGTGGATGTAAATATTTTACTGAGGCAGTGCATGTCCGTTCACGTCTATATTTCAAACACACACACACACACATATATATATATATATATACAACAAGAAAGAAGAACTAGGTCTAGAATTAGGTTTAGATAAAAGCTTGAAAAGATAAGCCACTAGAAATGAGGTACCTTTAAGGATAAAATGAAACTAAGTTTCTACAATTTATATTATATTTGTGTTAAGTTCTACTTTGCTATGGCTGAAATACGAGTATTGGTCTCAGGCAATCTTGATTTATTACAATCATGACTGTAAGCATAAAATTAAGGTTTTTTTAAAATGTCCCAATTTTAGTTTCAGACACTCATGAGGAAAATACAGTTTATGAATCAAGGATCAGAACACTAACAGCTAAATACAAAAATGCTAATTATTTTGGTTATTTACTTGATTTAATATATATATTTCTACTGTTTTTTGTCCTTATAAACACCATAGAAATGTCCAATAGTTGATTGAGCATTGAAATTTTATGTTTAATAATATCAAATTATGGATTGACATGAAATGCAAAATTGGACCAATATCCTTCAGAAGAGTTTAAATTCTTTTTTCTACTCAATTCCTCGTTACACTCTTACATTATAAAGAACAATACTTTGAGATATTAAAGTTTCCATTTGCAAGTTTCACCCATCAAAATTTGGGACTAACAAAATAAACTTACCAAAACCGAGCAAACAGCTGAAACATTGTTGTAACTTACATGATTAGAGTAGAAGTAGGTAACCTTTTTTCACAAATTCCTTTGTTTATTTTGCATTAGACTTAAAAAATGGAGTTTTTCACTTGATTTCTGGCAAAAAGCAAATAAAAGTCAAAAGAAGTGGCATAGCTGAATGTGAAGATGTGTATACGTATGCTCTCCAAATAATTTCTGCTTCCAGGGTCACAAAATGCAAGATTCAGTTGCCTAAATGTAGACATGAAGCACTCTTTGAGATACCCATCTGCTGCCTTTCACCTGCTGTGATTCCTGATAAGAAATGCTAGATCTGTGCTACTATCTGAAAAATATTAGAGCATCTGTAATGGCAACTAGGCCCATTTTTAAACAACTAAACTGGTTCTATCATCTGAATTGGAAAGTAACACTGAATATATAAGAATCACATCTTAATAGAAAAGCAAGAGAGAAAAACATTTGTAAAGACTAATCAAAACATTCTGATGCAGTAATTTCTAGAACATATCATCTCAGTTTTGGCTTTTATAAATGTATTTCTATTTAAATATTAAAAATCTTTTTCTTCCGAAGAACAGAAAACAGATTTTAAGAAGCTATAAAAGCTCTGACAATTATAGATATATTTTTATACAGAAAACTCAGTGACACTCTCTTTCTAAGAGATTGTTTCAATAAATCATGACTTTTCAAATTGAAAGATTCCACATAAAAATTTTTGACTCTTTCCATTTATGGTATTTCTTTCAGATATCACAATATATACTACTTCTACAAGAAGTAAAGAAGGGAATTTTATCTCATTGATTTGGCATATGCTGTGTTAACCTGAACATCAACTGTTTCTCATAAATTGCAGTATAGTATGTGTGAAATATACACTGTTAACATGTTTTTTTTCTAATGGCATAATTATGATTGCTTGATTTAATCATTTAATTATTGAAAGAAAAATCAGTTTTGGCCAAAAAACAGGTGCTTCCTTCCTGGCTTCCTGCTGTGCTTTTCTAACCACTGCGGGCAGAGAAACTCCCTGATAGGCTATTTTGCAAAGCAATTTGTTGTGTTTGTCTTCTGTAGTTCTTCATAACAATTCATTTGATCTTTCTTGACAGGAAATAGTTTGTTCAGCATGCCAGAAAGCGAGTCATTTTAAAAAAGTCTGCGTATTCACAGTACAGAACAAAATTGTCATGATTCCTTTGAAAGCCTTAGTGTCTGAAGCTTGTAAAGAAAGATTATCTTACCTCCCATCATTTCCTTTTCACTGGTAAGGAAAAAAAAGTACACAGAGGGGCCTAGCCTTACTACAGCTGTCACTTTGTCTCCAAAATATCTCAGAGCTGAGCTATATGATTACTTACTACACGTACGAGAGAGTTTTAAGTTCCTAAAGAGCACATCATAAGTTCTCAGAGTGGGGAGTGCTTCCCAGTTCCAAATCCTTTGACATTGTCAGCAGTCATATATATACCAACTGTACAATAACAAAGGAGAAAGTGCGCTGTCCAGCGCTGTTCTTCAGGTGGAAATCAAACATGCAGACATAGGAGACACGGGACTTCTAATGACTCGATGTACAGGACTCGAATAGCCTTTAACGACCTAGATAAAGAAATACCATTCGCTGTTAGAAATGCTTTCTCCCTTTGTTACAATATTGGCATGAGTCGTGTCTGTCATATATTATGACATAATGGTCAGATACGCATTTTTCCAGCCTTTGAGATTGTTCCCATTTTTGAGACAGAAGACTGGGGCACGGGGAGGTAAATGGTAACTATCCTCATTCCCTGACCGTTGAGTTCAGAGTACCTCGCTTCAAATCTTTTCTTCTTAGGCCATTTTTAAAATAAGCTAGCCATTTCTACATGGGAATGGCTCCTAGCTCACAGCTAAATCACTGACCCTTGCTGACCTTCCTGCTCCCACGCCTCCCAAGCATGTTTCTCACACCCTGAGTACCCTCTGCTTCCCATGTGACCAAATAGTATATTTTTTTTTTTCAGTATTAAATTATTTCGTATTAGGTTGTTATGTCACCACAGCCTCTAAGGTCTGGTGAGGAGCATAGGAACAAGGACAGGCCAAGGACCCCAGTAACTCCATGAGTTCAAGAAGACTCTGCTTGTCCCGGGGGTGGCCAAGAAGAACAATGAGCCCACTGTTTGGGTGTTTATCCCTCAAGACAAGTCAAGGAAAGGAGCTTTCTCCCTAAATACCTTGTGGAGTGAATGGAGATGTTATCAAAGAGGGATATAAAATTAATCATGGGATGCAGGGGAAAAAGTATTTTTGAACTCTAAAACTTTCCGTGGGACTGTAAAACTTTCAGGGGACTGAGAGAACTGCAAGGTATAAGGTAGAACCTTTATTGGAAAGATGAAAGGTAGGGGAACAGATGGAACAAAACTGGGGAAAAAATAAGAGAAATGAACATAGAAGGTAAAAGTGTACACTGTTCATTTGCACGCTGCACTTCATCACTGCAGTTTAGCCCATATTCTCATTAAATAAAAATAAATTATTTTTATTTTACATATAGAACAGGCTGCCCAAGGAGGTGATGGAGTCACCATCCCTGGAGGTGTTTAAAAGACAGGTAGATGAGTTTCTTAGGGACATGGTTTAGTAGGGAGACAGGTATGGTTGGACTCGATGATCTCAGAGGTCTCTTCCAACCTTATGATTCTATGATTCTAAATTGTATTTTTAACTGTGTTAACTATGTGTTGGTGTGCTTTCTGTTCTGATTGCATATATATAAACACTTGTCAACTTCAAGATGGATTGACCAACAATTGTATGATGTGAGTGAGACAGAAAAAATGTGGGGCTCATAGGCCCAAGTGCCAACAGTTGAGAAGACCAGGGAATCGAAGAGCCAGCCACTGGATAGACTGAGTGTCTAAGGCCAGCCACTGAACTCATTCATGTTTTGTTTAGTACATATAACTTTATATAAATATGTGTAGGTGTGTATTCTATTACTTGATTTCAGTCCCAATCAGCTGGAGAAGAGGCATAACTATTGTTGTCCATCTTTATTACAGTTTATGCGGATGCTGGTGAAGGCACTATTTTCCACCCAAGTTAACATGTGGTGGCTGTCCGTGTGTGTGTTTTGTGTGCCAGAGTGTGTGTCCATCCATGAGTGCCTATTGAGAATCCCTGCTCAGCCTCAGTAGGAGCTGGATCTGGGGACAGGGAAGCTGTAGCAGCCACATCTATTGGCTATTGAATTCAGCAAGCTGGAACAGTTTGTGTCTGAACTACTCACCACGCAGTAGCCACGCTGCTGCATTTCTGCAGGTGGCTGAGGAATCTCTTCACTTACTGGAACTTCAATTTCATGTTCTGCAGTGACTAATACTCTTTACAAGTAGTCCAAGATAATAATAACTCTATTTCACATCACACCCTCCTTTGGTTTTTATAATCTGATGCTGAATGTGTCTGCTCTCTGCAGTAGTACCTGGCATGGGGATGTATGAACATGCAAGACCTGCTGGAATCAATTAGATATTTGTGTTTAGGGAATGAATCACATTTTCAATGTCAAATTTTATAGCTGAAATCAGCCTTCTCTGACCCAGCTGTTACCACGATTCATGGTTGACATGATAGCTGGAATATCAACATCTCATTGTTGATAAACCTCCAAACAACAAAGTGGCTGCATAATTCTTTCCTGTCACGGGGATTTAAAAATTTTCTTTAATTTTGTAAATATTTTGTGTTCAAAAACAAATTAATTTTTCAAACTAAAAATTGAGTTCTATCAGAAAATTAAATGTGTTGTAAAAAAAGTAAAAAGCAAACCAGATTATTTTGGAACATTGATGTTTTTAAAAGTACAAGATCTTTAAGAGCTGATCCTTTAAACCTTTTGGTTTTACTTTGAATGAATGCAGAATTTTGTCCAAAGTTGTCACAAAATTCTGACACAGAGCTGAAATTCTTCTCCTGTAAAGGATAAAAAAGTGAAGAATTAGAAGTAAAAATGCATTAGAAAAGACAGTTCCCATTTTAGTTTCTAGTATTTTTTGGTTGTGAGTTTGACATACAAACAATCTAGTCTGGAAATCGAAAGAAGTGGAATTCAAAGCAGCAGCCTTTGATTGAAGAAGATAAATAATTTAGATTTACAGTAGCTTTCACGTTATGGCACAAGGATGCATTTCAATGTTTATTGGAGTTGATGAAAAATACTTAACAAATACAATGTGTTTCAGTCTTTCAAATACACTGTTTTCTACTGTATAACTAAAATTGTACAGGGAACTCCAATTTAGACCTTGAAAGGAGGAATAGTTCTTCATGACTTCAGTTTTGTGGTATGCTGCGGAAAGCAGGTAAAGAAGTTAAGAATCTGGTGAGACTTTTTTCTATTGGCCTCCATATTTATAGTTATTTGAGGTTTTATTTCTTTTTAATGAAACAGACAAGGCAGAAATTACATAGTGTACTACGTATCTATGTCCTACATTCTTCAAAATTTAAACTGCTTGTGGATGAGACAATTGGAAATCTTACGGAAAATTTTCATTGAGTTGCTTCCACTGTGTGTTGCATCAGGCAGTGAAAAACGATCAGCATTCATGGTGTCTCTCCACTGCATTTTTCATTCACTTGCAACCATGCTATCTGTATGATTGAATAGTGCAAAGAGTAGTTGCCTCACAATGTAATTTCTAAAATGCAGCTGCTGACCTGATCTTTAAGGTGAAATTGCAATTAAACTTTGGAACTGAAATTTCTGGATTCAATCTTGGAAATGCTTTACATTGAGGATAATGCAAATTATAGAAAGTCCACTTAAGGCTGATGCATCAATAAGATCAATAAGAAATATGGTTTGGGATTTTTCATAGTCCTCTTGCATCATAATTATCTTTCTGTCATCTCCATTTTTCACCTGTACCCAGTGTATTTTAGGACAAAGAAAAGACTCAAAGGTTTGTTCTTCTTTGTTTTCTTGTTTCTCTTCCCTCCTCCTTCTCTTGTATGCGTGGTCTACAATTTCTTCTTCTGCAGCCATAGTTCAGAAATGAAATAAAATTAAGTGAAAGAAAAAAAACCCCTGAGCTATATCAATTTCCTCTATAAACATTAATAACAATATGTTCTGGATTATCTTCTTTTAAAGGAGCTCTAACTTTTTATTTTACTCTTTTGGAAATGGGCTTCTATAAATACATAAACCAGATATGTAAATATAGCTTACTTCTGCTCAGTGAGAGTGCTGTAAACTTATTACTGGTTTGGGACTTGGACAGCACAGATTTATTTTTTTTTTCAAAAATGCTTTTCAAGAAAATGAAATAAGTTGGAAAAAAATGAAAAAACTCAGCAAGCTTCAGAATTGGAATTGATGAATATTTGCTGTTCTGCATGTGATTCAAGATTTTGGTGGATAAGACCTTTGGATGTAACACCCCACTTCCACAGAGGAGTGAGCAAATCCAGGCTTATCTCTAAAGCTGATGAGAATACTAACAGTTCTCCTAGGAGTGTGCTTCTGAAGTGGAACTACATCAAGAGGTGTCAGGGGAGGATATGTCAGCGTCATCACTAAGCCCTGGCCAGTTTCACAGCTAAAACTGAGCAGCTGGGCTCGCAGTTCCCTTCCCCTTCTCACCTCTACTTAGCTGAAGTTAGAAAACTGATTCTACTTTAGGTCAAACCAGTACATTCGTATGTGAAGAGGACTATGTACAGAGAAAATTCCAAAGCTGGAAAGTATCCCATAGAATGCTATCAGACACACAAATCCTTTACATATTCCTTTGCCTTCAAAGTGTAATTTGAGGTATATTGTCTGTCTGAAGTAAAGCAACTTTATAGTCCAATCTAACAAATGTGCAGAATGAAAATCCTACAAGTGGAATTACTGTGAGACATCATTTTTTTTTTTGGATATCTGAAATACACTGAGATGTACAATCAAGCTAAGTATTTTTGGCACTTTGATGAATAGATGCTTTAAAAATAAATTGTATTTTTAAAAGACAGAGCATGTATGTATTGTCAGTTTCTTTCTGTCTTATGTATGCTTTTAAAACATTTACTTTTCTTAATACATCATGTAAATGTTATATAAAATAGAATAAATTTTTATATAAGAATATACATTTTAGTGTAGCTTCTTAGAAAATAAATGTGTAAAATAGAAATTTGTCCTAGATTACAAAATTCTGGAGGTAAAACTGGCTTTGAAATGAGCTGATGTACTGACACATCTGCAGATGTCCAAATTGTTACTGATGTTTTAATTGCAAAAGTCCACTCAAAAAGTAACTCGTAACACAAGACTTTCCTTAACAATATTTCCATTTTTTGCATATTGTTAGAGAGATATATCTCTTATATTTTTGTTATATTCTGTTCCTGTGTTCCTAAGTTACCAGAAAGGGTTCATTCACAGAACAAAGTAGAAATTTCTGAAACACTGGTTTTGCTTTTGCAGCAGCTCTGAAGATCAGATAAAATTTGTCAGGAATTCCTGCTGGATTGAAACCTATATACCACACTCTGTAATCCTGAAATCAAGCTTTTAATGATGTTCATTGCTAAGAATTATCTTGATTTTGAATTCTATTTCAAATCTGTGTTTAATCTTGAGAGATGAAGAAAGGGATTTTCTTTTGCACTTTTCCACAAAATGTTTCTGCACAAAAGGTTTTCATCAAGACTTGCATACTATAGGAGACTTTATAACATCAGGCAGACAAAAAGAGAGGCTTTCCTTTCACCTTTAGTATCCACTGCAGGAAAAAAAAAGAGAGGGAAATCAAAGTGTTTTACTCTATTATTTTTTAGCTTGGTAACAGTTTTTGGTAGCGCTTTGTTCTTGGAGAATCAGAAATGGCTTCTGATCTTTCAGGAGGTTTTGATAAAGGTGAATTTTATAACATTAGAGCAGTAATTAATACAGGGTATTGGGAGCTTCCAATACATGTTCACAGATAATTCAAATGCAACCTCTGTGGTTACTTGGTCTTGTAAACCAGAAATCTAAGCTTGCAAATCAAGTTTCTATTTTTGCTTTTTTTTTTTTTTATTTTGGTACAAGCTGCTTGAATGACTGGACTGCTTACTCTGTCAGAACTACTTGTTGTCCTTATTCTGCCTTTAATATTTACAGGTTTCCTATCTGTCAGTAACAGGATCTTTAAGTAGAGTCGCAGATCCCAGATTTCTGGGAGATCTAATTGCCCTGGTATTTTAACATGTATTGCTGAAGAGAGGAACAGAATAAATCACACAAAACAAGGTTTTGTTTTGTCATAGCTATGGTGTTACCAGATTTTTTACAATGTGGTTGCCCACAGTTGGAGATGATCCATTTAGGGACCATTACAGCAAACTAAATGGAGTTGAACATTCTAAGGGACTTGGCTGCCATCGAAAGGTGGCTGTTATCATCTTCAAGGGTAACTGGTAGCAAAGGGAGGTGTCTGATGATTGTAAAAAGGCAAACATCACTCACACTCCTTTTGAACGCAGGTGAGAAGGAAGCTACCAGCTCGCCTCAGTCCGTGGCAATTTTATGAGCCAAACTTTCTGGGAAACCTTGCCCACGCACATGAAGGACAAAAACGGACCAGGAACAGCCCATATGGCTTTGCCAAGGGCAAACTATGCCTGCGCAGCTGTTTGGCAGGTTCAGGACCAGCTGCAACCCCGTACCTCCAAACACTCCCCTGTAACGAAGCTGAAAAAGGCCATGCAAGAGCCTTCCGAGGGGCAAGCAGTGAGCAGTCAGTTACCAGGCACTGTGGGGTTCTGAGCCTGTCACAGTTAGATGCCTTCCGTCCTGTCTGCACTACTGAGGCACCAGCTTTTGTTTGTCTGGTTGAAAATCAGGCAAAAGATCTTCATCATCTTGGCACAGGCACCACAGCCTCTTAATACAAAAAAGGGTTCCTCTGTCTGAGGAAAAACATCTCATGAGGGAGAACATATTTCCTTTCCCTAAAGGTGATTAAAGAAAAATATTCAAAGCAGAGATTTTTTTTAAAAAAATTGTATTTAAAACAGTTCAGCTTATATGATAAAAGATATAATTAATTATATAATTCTAATATTTATAATTATATGAATTAGATGATGATGGAAAAATTTATTAAACATAAATACAAAATTTTGAATAAAGATATTTAGTGACTTTCATTGGCATCTGTAAATACGTTTTGTAATTTTTTGAAACCCATTATATTCTAACTTTGATATTAAGATCAGTTTTTCTTCTTACCTGAAGATTTCTGCAATGAATATTAAAATGATTTCTCAGTTGGGGATCTGGCTAGTCGTAGATGCCTTCTTTAGAAATGGGGATTGCAAGATAGGGAACAATTTAAAATGCATCCTATTTTTGAAACTGAGTGCAGTTTTAAGACTTAAAAGGTAACTTATGGGTTTTTTAATAATTCGCTTGCTCCTTCAGGCAATCATTGAAGTTATTTGGCATATTTTGTCTTATTTCCTCTGCTCTTCACCTGGTTGATCTTCTACGACAATATTAATAATATAAAAATATGTGACATCCCACTTTAAAAACACAAAAGCCTTTTATTTTTAAGCTTTACTCTTTTAAAAACTATGTCAATGTCTTAGGCAGTTCTTGCATGGAACTGCGAGACTTACTATAGATACAATAACAATATCTTGAAGGAAAGTAATCAGAGTTAAGATTAGAAGTACAGATCACTCCTTTAAATGAACATTGTAGTAATTAAAGAGTTGCTAATAATTGAAGAGGCAGAAACATACAAGAAGAAGAAAGGTAATTATAACAATAATGTTCTAAAATATTGGATTGAATTATAATTTTTTTTGATGCTTGCAGTATAGAAAATGGTAACATGCATGAGGAATACATAGTGTATGTAATAATTTTCTTATAATTTAATCAAATTTCAATTTCTGCATTGTCCTCTTGCCTTTTTCTGCATGTATTTACCTATACCTGTCACATGCTGTAAATAAAGCAAGTTGCAATCAGTAGGACTAATCACAGCATGTACAGTTGTACATAATCATAAAACTGAGATTAGTACAGTCTTAGGATGAAAGGAAGCAATATTATATTGTGCTCATTTGAGGAGAAAAAAAATTTCTCTTAGTGACTCTTTCCTATCAAAACCTAGTCAGTGAGGCTCAAATTCTTAAAAAGAGCTGTTTAAATAGAATCTACAGACTAACAGTTATTTACGTGAATTAACCTAATTTGAATTAATTTAGTTAGAAATTATGAATGTACAGTTGATGCTGTTAAGTTTCAATTTGGAATTTTTTTGTATTCAAGTAGGAAACACTGACTTGCTTAGTGAACCTCACACAGATCCTGAAAAAGGGAAGATGCCATGTTTATATGATACTTAAAGAAGCTACCTTCTTGTTCCTCCCACAAAACTGATTTTAAACAAAGTTATTTGCAGTCTACAATAAGGCCGACGATAGCCAGCTTACACGTAGGATTTCAGCCTTCACTTTCAGCCTTCATTACTTCACCGCACAACTTAGCAAAATAAGAGCAAACAAGTAGTGTAGTGAGATTGACTGCTCTGAAAAATAGAGATCTTTCTAGATAGCAAGGGGAATAAAAAACAAATAGCTACTTCATTTGTCTAATCACTTTTTTATAAATTTCCTTCTTAGCGCTAATCTCTTATGTTTTCCCTCAAAATTGTGGTGAAAATTTCTGCAGAATAAAAAGGTCATTTAATATTTTATTAAATAAAATTGACATAATTATATTACAATTAAATTAACCTTCTACAAAATAAGTAATCTAAATGCTTCTTTTTAATATCTAAAAATACATGTATCAATAAAGCAAAAGGCATTGCAATTCTGTGAAATCTCTGAAATAGAGCTACAGCAAAAATGGTAGTGTTTGTTCATAGAGCAGTCTGATCAATTCAGATATTTTTTTGTGATCCTTTAACAGTAATTGGATATATAAATGGTCATTTCAGTTTGAATATTATTTTTTAAACCACTCTGTAGCAACAGTAGCTATATTTTGAATACGTATAATATATAATGCACGATATTTATTTGATTAAATATATATTCTCAACCATGACTCCATAACCTAATATTTAGCTATGTCAAGCACTCAGCTTCCTCATTGACTTCAATTAACTAAGGTCTCCAAAGATTAAATACTGGGCTTTAGTAGAGTACAACTAGCTTTAGATATTTTTCTGGTGGGAGTAGCTCCAACACACTGTCTTCCTTCTTTAATGACTTAATGACCTGTCCTTTCTAAAGCTGAGATGAAGACACAGGTGGTAAAAAGAATGAAAGGCTTTCTTCTCTCAAAGGGATTTCTGATGCATGTCTGAGAATTACTACTTTGAAACTGCTGTGTATCCAAATGATTCCATTATTTATTACCATGCCTTTTTCCTTTCTTGACGTCATGAAATGCAGGGCTTTTCTTTGAATTAGAGATATCTCATTTTGACTTTAAGAGAAGTAGCACATTTGATGGCGTGTGCTTTTATGATACGAACTACAGTCTTGAAACAATTTTTTGAAGAAAAGTTGAGTCGAGATGTCCTTTGATATGCAAGACCATCAAGCTCTTGTGCCAGGTCCCTAAACTTATATTGCATTTAATTTTGCTTTTCATATAGTTTTTCTGAAATAATTTCCTTAGAAACTGAACTCTCTTGAGCTCTCTTGGCCAGTTCTTGTCTACTGATCCTACTATTGTGAATTTAGTGTTCTGGGCTCCACCTCTCTGTACTGCCAAAGGCAGTTAACATTTTCTGTTATCATCAGATTTGTGCTCCCTTCACGTAGTCATGAAAAGAATCATCATCAACCAAAGAGGGAGCACTTAGATTATCTGCCCAAAATTAGGAGGAATGTGTGCCAACCTAACCATCTGGAATGACTGGATAGATATTTCATTTGCACAAAATGATCAAGTTATCACTTGGCAGTGCTTCAAGTATCTGTCCAGTAAAGAATATAACCTAGTAAAAAGACATGTTGCCATTATAGATTATTCAAAGCTTGGTCAGGTAGGAAGATGCAACTTTTTTTTTTTTGTAGTCTATAAACAATATTTACAGCATTGTTAACTTTTTTTTTTAATATTTCATTTTTCAGATGAATCATTTGTGTTCCCTATTACTGAGGAGAACAAACTTATAACTGCCCTCAACTAATATTAAGGCCTAAATCAAACTTTCAAATTTTCTATGGTTGTCTGAACATTTTGCAGATCTTCTGTGGTGATAGATGATACATTTAGTATAATCAATACCACACTTAATTCATAGTCAATGCTTAAAAGTTTACATTATAACTAGTGACCAAACTGGAGTATCATCTGGGATACAGAACTGCAATGATTGCCTTATGGGGTGATGATACTACTTCCTTGCCTGATAAGCATCTAGCACATTGAAAGGAAGCTAATAGATTTTAACAAAATGCTTTTTTTTTAACTTTAAAGCAGATAAAAATTAAGAGAAGTGGAATCAGCTATGAAAAGACATTAGCAACTAGACTTGCAAATTCAGAACAGATTTTAAGCAACACTTTATAGTCAGAAACACATTGATCACAACAGATTTTTGATAAAAGCTTAAGCAGAAACTGTACAGTAGAGGAAGAGCTATAGATGTTATCGATCTGGACTTCGGTAAAGTCTTTAATACGGTCCCACATAACATTCTTGCTTCTAAGTTGGAGAAATATGGGTTTAGTGGATGGTCTGTTATATAGATAGAGACGGTTCGATGGCCATGTCCAAACATTTACAGTCAATCGCTCAATGGTTAAACGTCCAAGTGGAAACCAGTAAAGAATAGTTTCCCTCCAGGGTCCGTACTGGGACCAGCACTGTTTATCTTCATCAGTGGCACACATAATAGGATTGAGTGCATACTCAGCACGTTAGTACAGATGACACTAAGCTGAGTGGTGCAGCTGATACCTTCGAGGGAAGGGGTACTATCCACAGGAACCTTGACAGACTCAAAGAGTGGACCCGTAAGAGCTTAATGAAGTTCAACAAGGCCAAGGGTAAGTTTCTGCACCTTGGTCAGGGAAGTTCCCAATATCAATAAAGACTAGAGGATTAATTAATTAAGAGTAAATTTGTGGAGAAGGATTTGGGATAAAAATTGGATAGGAGCCAGCACTGTGCGCTTGCAGCCGAGCAAGCCAATTTTATGCTGGGCTGAATAAAGCAAGCATGGTCAGCAGGTGATTCTGGCCTCCTATTCTGCTCTTGTGAGACCCCACCTGGAGTACTGCATCCAGCCCTGGGGTCCCCAGTACAAGAAAGACTTGAACCTGCTAAAGTGGGTCCAGAAGAGGGCCAAAAATTGTTTAGAGGGTTAGAACACCTCTCCTATGAAGAAAGACTGAGGAAGTTGTGCTTGTTGATCATGGAGAACAAAAGGCTCCAAGGAGACTTTATTGCAACCTTCCAGTATACAGAAAAGTGCTTAAAGGTAAGACAGATATTTTTTACCAGCATCAGTAGTTACAGGACAAGGTGAAATGATTTTAAACTGGAAGCAGTTAGATTTAGATTGGATAAAATGTAGACATTTTTATGAGGGTGATGAGATACCAGAATAGGTTGCCCAGAGCAGTTGTGGATGTCCCAACCCTGAAAGTATCCATATTCAGCTTGAACAGGGCATTGAGCAACCTGATTTACTGAAAGATGCCCTGTCCATGGCACAGGGGGTGGGCTAGATGATCATTACAGTCCCTTCCAACTCATATCATTCTGTGGTTGTACGATTCCATTTCATGATTTATGAAGTGTCATGACTCATGAAATATGTCAAGCTTCCCAATGCAGACAGCATAAAAAGTGTGAGTAGATTCTTTGTTTCAAGAAATATAGCCATTAAAGCAAATTCTGACTTGCATAAAGGAGACTTTTCAGTTGTTTTCTGGTTTGTGTTCTTTGTAGACTGATACAAATAACTTATTTTTGTAAGAGTTAAGACGTGATGTTATTAAAAAACCCTGTTGTTTCAGTATTTAGTTTAATACTAGGGCTAAATTTAGAGTTAATGAACAAAGTAGCCTAAGCTATAGCCCTTCATTAAACTCTGGCTCCAAAGAGTCTGAGCTATTGTAGCTTACTGGAAATATAGGAAAATGCTAACTAAAGTTTTCCATATATGTATGTGTGCACGTAGGGTGTAGTATATTCTGCTCTATATACCTAGCAACTCAAGGATTAAAAGTATTCAAAACAAGTTACTAATTCATCATAATTTGTTCACAATATTTTGTGAGGCAATTGATCCAAGAGTTTTCTGTGACACTTGTTGATTTTATTGTAATCAAGCATGTGTGATCTCTATTCTGCTAGAGGGAGTGGTGAGCAGAGTATCTTTCTCATAAACTGTCCAGGCTGCAACTGGAAAGAATGAATATTTTCTTTTTAGTTGAATTAAGAAAAGAGGGCTGCAGTTGCACACATAGGATGGGCCAACGTTACACACCAGGTTCTGTTCATAGAGCAGGTATAAGGAAAGGTATTTTGGAGTGAGATCATGAGAGAGCTATCAAGATGGTTGAGACAGACTGAGGTGTTGAAAGAATGAGGCTGATTTAGCCTGGTGAAGTGCCACCTACAAGCACCTAGTGTGAAAATAGAGAAGACAAACTTATAAGAGGTTCAGGGTTGAAAATGAGAGGCGTGGTGAAATACCACAATAGGTTGCTCAGAGAAGCTGTGGAACCTGCTTCTTCATTGATATTTAAGAATCAACTGGATGTGGTCTTTAGCAACCTGCTAGACATTTTCTGAGCAGGAGGTCGAACTCGATCACCTCTGGAGGTCTTTTCTGACCCATGTGAATCTGTGATTCTGAGTAAGAAGAATCCTTTGGACACATGGAAGATTTTCATTTTATTTAATTTCCTGTTGCACTGGGTAAGTAAGGAAAAGAACGCATCATAGAAATATCGGACCAAAACGAGGCATCAACTACATTTTCGCCCATCTTTCCAGTTTCTCAAAAGATAAGTCATTCCCTGTAAATTGCTGGAGATCTTAAAAAAGGTCCAGAAAAACTCCAGATTAGCAGAACGACTCTGAATTGTCAATTACTTCAGCATCAAATGGATTAATTCCATTAGGCTATATTCAGGCAATTTAATTCTGACTGCACTGAGGTCAAATGTAGAAGATTCAAACCTCACAAACAACATAGACTTCCTCAGACATAGACTCAACTACCTTAAAATTATATGCTGTTGCAGGGCATTTTAAGAAGTACTCAAGTCAACTGCAGTGCAAGTTGTCTCAGGTGAGGATGTAACCAGCAGTCTGTAAAGCAACAGAATCAACAAAGTATTCCTCAGATGTCATGCATTGAGACAGTGTAATGTATATTTCAAAATAGAAAACTTTCAGCGTCAGGAAGAGAGCAAGATGCAGTCCTTTGACGAAGGAATATATCCCTCATTGATGCTTTAATTACTGAATAATATGAAAAAAACCTTTGTTACCAACCATAAAGAAGTGAGCAAATGATTTTTATCAAAATTCATTATTTCAGTTTTTGATTTTAATAACCTTTATGATTTCTGAGTTTTAATTTAGTAGAGGTGTTTACCAGGTTATTACACCTGAGCAGTCTTACTTAGGTTCATAGGCTCCCAAAACAATCAATGAGCAAAGACATTATTTTCTGCATATTAACTCTATGTTAATAGAGTCCGATTGTCAGAATCACCATGGCCTACCTTAACATCTACTTTTCAAGTATGGCAGTACCTATGTTAGAAACATAGAATGAACTTTGTTAAATTTTCATCACCTTAGCCCATTCTTGTAAGCGGAAAGAAAGCTTTTATATAAGGAGCATTTTTGTCAATGACTTGCATTAAAATTTATATTTATGCTCAATATATAGCCTAAACCAATTAATAGGAAATATTGATGAGAAGAATATGTCTTAAATCCTTTCCTTTATGGGACTGTGAATGCTCTCTGAACTGTTATCATGGCATGGAGGACAAAACAAACATGAGAGAAATAGGAAAAACATAATTTGGTAGTGAATCATTTAAGCCTTGATTTTGAGGTTGAAATCTAAATTTTGCTCAGGTAATCTTGTGTGAAACCTGATTTAGTTAATTTTGACCTAGACATTTACACATTTTCCATAGCTGATAGGTGGATTTAAGCACTCTCAGAAGATAGTTTTCCCTACTTGTCCTGGGGTTTTGTTTCACAAGTACCTTATGATGAACTAGGACAGTGCTCCTACTGAGAGAACTGATTCAACCTTCTTTTCTGCCTGTATCCACCTTTTCTTCTGTCTGCTAGCACTAATCATTGTAATGCTTTACAAGGCATGGGAACAGTTTATCAATTCAATCTAGCTGCTTTCAGGAAAAAGAAAAAATATGTTTTTAGTGATTTTTAGGAAGATTAGATGTCTTTGAATCTATTCTCTAAAACATATCTCTTAGAATACTGATAACTTCAGTCCTATTAAAGCTTTTCAACAGACAAATAGAAATGAAATTTGTAACATAATTAACATTATAGCCTTAAATATATTTTGCTGTTTATTTTTGTGTTTTTGAAGTTACTGTTCCATCTCAGATTACCCAAACTTTTGTATCCAGGCCAACCTTCTGCAGCAGGATTACATAGGAATGGCAGGTTTGGCTCTTTTGTTTGTAAATTATTTCCTCATTGCTAACAAGCCATTTCTTTGTCTTTTTCTTCTGTATTCTGAGAAACATCTGGAGAAAACAGGAATCGGAATGACTTGTTATTTCTTTTGTACCTGTATGCATACCGTTCTTCTTCATATCACAAACAAATGCAAACAAAAGCAAACAAAAAATATTGTGTTGGGTCAGATTCTCACATACATCAATGACATTGCTAAAAGAGGCTTTCTCTTTTTAGCTTTTATCATATTACCCTTTCAAATGGAACAATTTCTCATTACCTGTCCATCATTTCAATATTTTGAATACCATTTATTTCTGAGAGCTAAAACTTAATATAAAACCAACATTCCTGGAGAAGAGTAAAATACAAAATACAAAACAAAATAGTTTTAATTTTCAGGAACATTGAGTAATTTATGAAAATTAATAATCTGGACTACTGTAATTGCATCTTGAAGTTCTTTCCACAATGGAAGTTTGAAACAACTGTTTCAGCATCTTGAAACTGTGCACTTGAGTGTTTGATAAAGACATATTGGGAAGTGATAGAGATAGAATAAAGAGATTTTATATAAATAGCAGCTCTGAGATGCCACTTATATTCTTTATCAAATAACAAAATCAGTTCCCTTGTTATCGTGCTTATTTATTTCTGCAGTATATTTCTGAATACAACTACCTTTTCATGTTTTCCTTCTGTACTGTAACTTTCATTGTCATTTATCTTTATTGATGTATGTATCTTAAACACGAAAACCTATATTTTCACTAATACATGAATTTTATTACTTTTGTCATACAAAAAAAGACATGTATTCATATATAATAATTAGTCATTCTCTCTGTCTTACTTATCAGGATCCTGTTTTCATGCACACACCCTGCAGTATAGAGGTAACTACTAAGGAATTAATGTGCAAATAAAATCTTCAGGTTCTTTCTGTCCATTTAAATTGTAACTGGCATACTAAACTTTTCATTTGACTATAATATCTGCAATTTTAATTAAATTGCTAAAATGATATTCCATTCATGTTATGCTGTATAGCATCTGTCAGTTTTCTTCAACCTTGTAATTCACCATACAGATGTCTAACCCATGATTTTTTCCTCTCTAATGAGGTCAGAGTGTCTTGTATAGTCTCAAATAGCACAAGAAATTATTTCATTAGATGTACCTTGTTATGTGCAAGATCCAACCTAAGTAGAATTAGAAAGCAATAGGTATTCTTACTCAGAAGACATCTCTCCTCTCCTCTCCTCTCCTCTCCTCTCCTCTCCTCTCCTCTCCTCTCCTCTCCTCTCCTCTCCTCTCCTCTCCTCTCCTCTCCTCTCCTCTCCTCTCCTCTCCTCTCCTCTCCTCTCCTCTCCTCTCCTCTCCTCTCCTCTCCTCTCCTCTCCTCTCCTCTCCTCTCCTCTCCTCTCCTCTCCTCTCCTCCATTTCACCCTTGCCCTTCTTGTCCTTGCCCTGCCTTGCCCCACCTCAATTTTTTTTTGCTTTAGTCATATTGCCCTATCAATATTTTGAAGGACGATTTTTCTGGGAAATAAAATTTAATATAAAACTGACATTCCTGGAGAACAACAAAGTACACAGCTTTTTGTCCCATTGCTTATTTTCTCCTCTCTGCCTGTCCCTAGCCCTATTCCATTGTATTGTTTTGATATGCATGTGCCTTCTTAAAGGTAAGGCAAGTTGTTCTACAAATCATTGGTTTCATCAATTATAGCCTCAGGTTCTAAATGTCTGCACAGGATGTGATGGGCAGATGAGATCAGAAATTGATTTGAATTTAATTTAAACTCCATGACAAGGAGTGAAGGATGTTTTGAATCAGGTTCATTCAACTGGTTTGTTCTTTTCTATTTTATTAAACTTCTCCAAAGAAAGATCATATTTTATCCTTATTGGAGGTTGGGGTTTTTTTGATTATTTGTGTATATGCTTATTATGCTCAACTTATTGTTCCAAAATACTTGAGTATGGATGACCTGTGCCTCTCACTCCTTTAGAGTTCTGGAGGACTTTATTCTCTGTAATTAAGCCTGGACTTTGTTGTTCAATCCTTAGTAAAAATAATAAAAATCATGTGGCACATTTCAGCTTTTAACAGCATTTGATGTGATCTGGCCTGAGAAAATTGTACTTGAGAAGATTAAATGAGCATTTCTTCTGCCTAATGTAATAATGGACCTTGCTCTTGAAATGACCCATTTAGTTGCAAGAAATAACTTAAAGGTTAAAGAAAAGATTTTAAGAGAACCATTGCCAGTCAGTGTTCATTGTACCTAAAACTAAGTGTATTATTTTAGGTGATTCATTGATAAAGGCTCCATAAATTGTAATGTAACTTAAAATGTAGGACTGTGTTCTGGGTAACCTACAAGCCCCAAATTCAAAAGGCAGAAAGGCCAATAGCAAGAAAACCTGACTTGTAGGTTACTTCCCATTGCATGTAACCTGCTACAGACCTGTGAAAGAACGGCTGCACATTTAATATCTTGCTGCCTTCATCAGCTATTACAAATCTGTGCTTTTCGAGTTCTGGGATTTCTGTACTGCTGTACTTACCAGGTGCTTTTGTTGTCATTTCATGACTCCCTCTTGGAGTTGTCATGTTTATTATCTGACACTCATCATCCCACACTGCATGTTCTTGCAGCCAGAGAACATAAACAACACTGGAAAGCAATTTCCAACATTATTTTAGACACTCAGCTTTGCTACTTCCGGAGTTCATCCTTTCTAAACTGTTTCCCTAATCTACTCCTCCTGCAAAGACAAATTGTCTGTCTGTTTCTTTTCAAATAACCTTCAGACTCCAGGGTGAGGAAACCAGTAAACTACTGAAGCAGAAAGACTGTTAGACTGGAAAGATTTTGCAAGTAATGAGACATTGTTTAATGGCAGCTTTGCTGTGCTAGATTTTAAACAGAAGACTACACCACTCTGTGTTGTGGTTCTGTCTTTAATATTTGCACAGAAGAAAGCTTGGCTGCATAAAAGACTTTTTGAACTTCATTGCCCATTAATAAAACAACTGTAAATGGGAAAAGATTTCTGGCACTCTCAGCAAGGAATCAGGGAAGTCTCTTTTTATTAAATATATAATCTCAGCTTCAAACTCCTTGGTTGTATGTTTTTCTTAGTTTACTATGAGATGAGTTATCTATCCGTTTTTGATGTGTTGATCATAAAACAGCATTCCCAGTTTTGGATGCCTTCCCAGAATTGCATTATGTTGAGACAGTGTAGCTCAGTTTTCAAATATATGCGGGCCAAAAAAATGAGTTGATGTGCTGGAAAGCACAAACTTATAAATTGAATAAATTGAGGTATTAAAGACTGCTGGATATATTTTTATTATTATTTCAACAAAAGCCAAGAATGAAAAAAAATTGGTTTCATTAATTTTTGTTGCAAAATTCGAGTTGATATTGTCTAAATATTTCTCCATACATTAATGACAGAAAAAAACCCCTTATCAGCTGTATAGCAGCGAACAGGATCTGTATTCATAACAGAAAATAAGACTATAGATTTTCTTGGGGATACCCTCCTTCTAAAAAGCCTGTTATTATGGTTACTTGAAAAATAAATTTCTGTTGTGTTTCTTGTACTATTTCAGTAAGATTCTTTCAAACACTCAGTTTTCCCAGAGTTATTGATGTAATATTTTAAAATAATTTGAAACAGATAGTCACTTGCTCCTTTTATATTTTTTTATTACTTATTTGTTTTTTTCAAACAAGGTTTAAACATTCTGTATGTTCACAATCTTTTTTTTATGTCGTTTTCAAAGATCAGACACAATTAGAAGTGATTTATAACTGTTTATTATCTTTCATCTTCGTCTTTCACCATTCCTAGCAGCACAATGCAGCATCAAAACAGACAATAGCTCCTTCAAAATGGCCTGTGGATTGCAGCAGAGCAATTCCACTTACTCTTGTAAACATTTCCTCTAACAAGGTTTGAAGATGAACCAAGAAGTTAACAAGTTGCATATAGTCTGAAGTATTTATCTTCTGGTAGACTCTAGAAATGATCCCCAAGCACAATGTAGACTGCAAAAATTTTGTTTTGATAAAGGAACATTGTAATGGTTCCTACAGAAGACTGAGGGCTGATTATTAACCACTATACAGTGGTGGCGCTGGTGTTGGCTGGTAGAGTTTGACTACAGTTAATTTCCTTCATAGCAGCTTTTATGGTACTATGTTTTGGATTTGTGGTCAAGACAGGGTTGATAACGTACCGATGTTTTAGCTATTACTAAGCAGTACTTGCACAGTGTTAAGGCCTTTTCTGCTTCTCACACCACTGCATCAGTGCACGAGAAGTTGGGTATCAACGAGTAGGCTGGGGTGTACAAGAAGCTGGGAGAGGACACGGCCAGGACAGCTAATCTCAAATGACCAAAGGGATATTCCATACCATATGACGTCGTGATCATCAATAAAAGCTAGGAGAAGAAGGAGGCAGGGGGAACATTCATAGTTACAGTGTTTTATCTTCCCAAGAAACCGTTACATGTGATGGAGGTCTGCTTTCCTCAAAGTGGCTGAACACCTGCCTGTTGATGGGCAGAAGTGAATGAATTCCTTATTTTGCATTGCTCGGACACACAGCATTTGCTTTCCCTGTTAAACTGTCTTTATCTCAATTCAAGAGTTCCCCATCAATTTAGCTTTTTAATTCTCTCCCCTATCCTGCTGTACACGAGTAGCTCCATAGGGCTTAGCTGCCTCCTAGGGTTAAACCACAATAAGTGGTGTTTGGAATAGCATGGTTATTTTTAAGGATAAAAGCAGAATCCCAAAATAATCCAGGATGTTAGACACAACCATGATCTTCTTTCCATGATCTCTGAATTGGTGAGAAATTATATTTTTTCCCCAAATAAATACTATAAAATCCAAGGAATATGAGAAGAAAAAAGAGTAACAGCAGTGTTTTGGCAGCTGATGTTTGTTAAACAGCTGATAAATGCCAGATTAGAAAAGCATAACTACTGTACTTCATTGAATAGAACAAATTTGGACACAATTATTTTTCAGCTAACCACGTTACAACAAAATTAGTAATGTATGTATGGCATTCATACAGTGAGTTCTTCAACAAAAAGCATTTGATTTTTTTCTGCTTTCACACATCTAGGAGACTTTCATTAGAGAAATCTGCACTGCTTAAATATCACAGAAATTCTTGACACAGTCTGTCTAAATTATCAGCTTATTAACTAGAGACCTTTGGCCCCATTTGTTGACTGCATTGTAGTGTAGATTAACTTCTGCTCTTTGTCACCTTATATCCATTCCCTGTTTGTTTTCAGACTGAAGCTAATTAAACCTTGAGTTCTGAAGAGGTCCTGCTCTCATATTGTCTTGCAACAGACTCGAGGAGTACATGTAGAAATCCCGAAAAAAAGACAAAACTTTCTGTTTTTCAGCATTAGTCCTTGTCTCTACCTTTCTATGGCTGTCACCAGCCTTGTCGTTGATGCGTTCCTGGGTCTTGTGTCCTAGGCTAGGTGTCCAAACCTCTACTCATTTAACAAATGGATAACTTCTGTGCTCCAAAAGTCTGCTCTTGTGTAACTGGGAGTGCAAGAAAGTGCTATGGCATACTGATAATTTGTCTTCATGTGTGACTGCGGTGAGGCTTCGGCGTTCACTAAGTCATAAGAACCACAGAAAAGCTGTCTGTACAGCAGTGTAGCCGTGGCCTCTATTTCTCTGACATAGCTGGAATTTGGTGATGAAATTAATGAAAAAAATGTAGTTTATCACTGTAACATGGGTAGAGATATTTATAACACACATAACAATGGACATTTATGAAATAATCATAAGCTTGAATCACAGAAGCAAACTGGCCCAATTATTCCACAATTCTATTCAGCTTTTAGATTTTCTTTTGTTATTACCATCAATAGTGTCAATTGTGATTGTTACTTTAAAACACGTATTCTTTCAGGCTTTTGTGGAACATAATTAGGTCACAGCTCTGTTTACTCAAAACTCCTGCTATTTTATAGCTTTCTCCATCTAATATCTGCTACAAACTTTCGCTGTGTTTCAGTAGAAGATGACTACCTTTTGTGTATCCCGATCAAGGACTCTTTATCCTCAGCACATTCTACATGACACTAACTACTTTGTTTTAAGCAAATTGCTTAAAGGATTTAACATTTGAAGGAAAAAATAAGTAGCTTTCAGAAATCCATGGCATTGAACAGGAGATGTTGATTCTTCATATACAACCTCGTCAAAGTTCTGTAGAGCAAAGCTAGTATAAATAGAGAAAATGAAGATGCACCTAATCAGCAATGAAAGCCAAAGAGGAAAATGGAGTCTTATGTTGTCCTCCATGTGATCTTTTTTTAATTATTATTATTATTTTTAAAAAATGGATAATAAATTTTAGAAATAGTAGAATATTGTTCATGGGAAGTGATTGAATAAAGCCATACCAGGTAAAGTTGCAGTAGTTCTACAGAATACATAAATAAATATGTATTTGTCCTTCATGGTAGAAAAACTGTCTTCTCACCTTTCTGTCCCCAAATGTGGCGTGTCACAAGTCATTTTGATCTCCATCATCCCAGATATAATCAGTTTTCAAGGTGATTTACAGAGATCACATGCATTTCTCCAATCCTCTTTGCTATGCAATATAATTTATTGATATGGCCAAGCCCTAGCATGCTGGGTATTTCATTCAGAGTATATAGGTGATGATCTGCTTATCTGTATAGAAAGTAGAGTGATAAAAATGGGAAGAAAAGCATGAGGACAGAGAGAAAACAAAAAAAGACAGAAGAAAGACTATCAGATATGGTAAGGAAAAAAATGTATGCTGCAACCCAAATATTAAATAGATTTTTTTTTAAAAAAAATACTTCTAATTTATGTAAAATTGAAGGAAAAGGATTTTGAAATTTTTAGCCTCAGACACTTGCAATATGAATTCTGAGATATGGAGCAAATCCATTTTATTTTTTCTCATGTTCCTGACATCCATTATTAATTTCCATGGAGATTATAGAAACTCTTATAGTCTATAGCAGGATTAATATAGCTTGTCTCTGTGTCTTCTCCCCTGTCCCATCTGCATAATTTTACATTTAAAAGTTTAGTTAATTTTTTTTAGTAATTCTCTAGAGTATCTCCATGCTCTTAAATGCCATTTTGGAAGAACAAAAGTTTCCTGTACATCTTTTGTCATAAACGTTAGACCCATGCAGAAATCTCAGATACCCTTAGGGCAAAAGATGAAATGTTTCTTTTTAGTTAAATCTATTTCCTATGAAGCATTTGGTTTGATTCTTAGGTTTGAGTTGTGTTTCTTTCCTGGGGAAAGAATAGATCTTTCCTAGGAAGAAGTAGCTCTTCAGTATAGTGCCCTCCAGGAGCTAAGTTTCTCAGATGTGGAATACGGTGAATAAACCTTCTTATTTAGGTCCAGAGAGGGCTATTGGGTATCCAACAGACCCCAGTCTATTAGTATGAAGACTTATAACATTTTTTTTTAATTTATTTTGTTCTTCAGTTGCAAATAATGACCAAGTCAGGTGCCATTCACTTTGGTTAATGTACAACCATTTTCAGCCATTTCCTCTGGGCTATTATAATTACATCTGCTAGCAAAATAGGTCTTGCATATTGATCCCTCCTCCCTTTCCCTGTCAATGGTGCACACTAAAACTGTTGCTTCAGCAACAGAAAGCATAACAAAACATTATAACCATCTTATTTCATAAGGAACAAATTTGAGTGTTATAATTTTACATGTTATATCTGTTTTGAAGATTGTTTCCCTTCCAGTGATTGCCCAGTGTGGCAGATGTTTAAAATGCACAGTGCTATTTTCATTTTCAATTGCGTGCCAAAATAGCTAGTGTGTCTTTAATGAAACAATATGAAAAACCCACAAAGCTCTATTTGGCAAATACTATGTCATCATAATTCAGTTCTTTAGACATTTCTCAGTGCTGCTCATTAAGTTTATTATCACAAATGAAGTTTGTACAATCCCTGTGCTGAATGCTGTGTTGACTCAAACATAATAGAGTAAGAAAAGTCTAATAGTGATGTAATCCCACAGGAAGTATCTTTTTACTTTTGAAGTAATGCAAATAAGACTCTGTGTTGCATTAAATTAGCATGAAGCTGATAGAGGGTAAAGCCTATCAGCTGTATCATTCTCAATTTTGCTGTTGACTGGTAGTGCTGGCAGTTGCAGCAGCAAGTTCAGAGTGATAAACCTGATGCAAATTCCTTTAATGGAAGCTCTATATCTAACAATAGTCAAGTCATGCCAAAAGATCGAGAAAATGTAAATAATCCAAGAAGTCACATCTTGGTAAAATTAAATGTTAAATGTGGAAAGACTGTCCATCTTTAAACAGTATCTATTATAACCTGTCTCTATCTTTGGTTGACTTTTGTAGAACTACTTATTTTGGGGTATTTTTGCATAGGTCATATAAATTTCAGTTTGAGTTTGTTTCTGTGTCTTTTTGGTTTGGTTTGTTTGTTTTTCTTTTAAGATAAGTTGTAGGGGAGAAGATATAATAAAGGATATCCTTAGGTGAAATGAATTAATTGTTTATATGGATAACAACCAATAGTCAATATTGGGAGAAGGTAGCAACAATATCACAAGTAAATAAAATCAGTCATCTAGTTATTCTTGACTATATCTTCACTAACCACGAACTAATTGTTTAAGTCAACCTTTTGATTATAGAATTTAGCTTTACTGTCTGCCCGGAATAAAGTCTTGTGCATTGTTCTTTCCAGTTTTCCCACAGGTTATAGGTAGGAATAAATGAGATGATTGTTCTTTCTTGGATTAGTTAACTTTGAACATTGTATTAACTACACCTTCTAACATTTATAAGACTGACTCCCTTCCCATTCATTCCCTGTCAAACCCACATCACTTTCCTCACAGTGCAACCTAAACAACTCTTTTCCCAATATTCCAGACCAAGCAGAGGAGCATAAGCAAACCTTCCTTCCCTTAAGTATCTATGAGAAATTGTATCGTTATTCCATCATGCTTTCATAAATGAAAGTTATGTTACTAATATCACCTATAAGTTTAAAAACTATCAGAAATCTCCCAGGTGTTTTCACTTTAAGCTCTCTTATAAGGTCTAAATCTTTTCCTTCTTTTCATCATCCTCAGTGTTCACTATATCTCTCTGCTTCATTGAGTGCACTTTTCTTCATCTTCTTGAAAATATAACCTAATTCAGAATTTTCCTTTTGAACCAGCATGCCAGCAAATTGCCAGCAATAGCAGGTAAGAGACCTATCCTTTATTTATAAAATGAGATCATCAAATAAATCCCTCCTGGATTTAGTTTCTGTAATGATTTTGGTGCTTCTTTTTTTTATTCTAGCATTTTTTTTTTACCATTCAAAATACATATTTTAAATATTTTACATGTTTGTGTCAGAAGAATACTCAAGTTAGGAAAAATCAAGACCTCCAGAAGATACAAATGGTTAGAATTAAAGCTGATTGTGGGTCATCATTTGGTCCTCCTAATTGAGGTATATAGTTTAACTGCTGGATTATACAGGGAATCTTCTATTATTAACAAGAAATTACTGCTCACAAAAATGTTTAAAGTGAAATACTATAATTTAAAAGCGGAATGTATTTCCAAAATTCCAACCCAAAATTCCAATAAAAACTCCAAATCCTCATGTTTGTGTAGTAGATCTTGAAATTGTTTGGAGAAATGTGCTTATCTGCCTGAACATGCACGGCAGGCAGAGTTCTGGTCTTTGCTTCTGAGGTAGAACTGTATTGTATTCAGAGACTGTCTACTATAAAATATGTAGCAACCCTGGGGCAGGACCATGATACCCAGTGAGAATCAATTGCTTTCTGGATATGGATTTTATTCTGTACTCATAAATCTTACACTCCTAACTCCACTATGGCTTGATTTTGGTAGTAGAGATAGCAGATGACATGGAAGAAAACTGAAGTCTGGGAGAAAGAGTAATATCGTCAAACTTCTTGAGTGACTTCTCCAATTTTATAAAGTTAATTGCTATCCATTAATCTTTATTTACTGATAATATTTTCAGAGAAAATTAATGAGTTAGGCTAGGCAACTTATTTTTACAGAGGTGTTTATGCCAGTGCTGTGGATAAACACCTATGAAGATTTCACTTTGCTTTGCACTTCTCACCTGTTATAGTCATGACAATATTGTATAACTGCAACAGCAACAAACCTTCCACAGAACTCTAATGACCATTTGATAATTTTTCTTACTTTCACTATTCTTCAGGATGTGGCCCCTGCCTCATTTACTACTTATTTAAACTTTGTTCTGAAAACAGTATAATTTCTTTCTGGTAGAATTTCTTTCTGTGATTATTAGCCTGTCACCCAGGATATTATGGTCTCTGTCTCAAAATACAGAACTGAAAAACACTGGTTGAGGGTCAGCATTGTCTGTTTATGTGGAATAGCCATGATGAAATCCAAAGAGGTACAAGAAACAGTGATGTTCCTTTTCCTTATTGCTACTCTGTAGCAATAAGAGTTGCTGATGTAGAAAAGCAAAAGCTGCATAATCTGATAAAATGGTTCAAATACTGTACTTGTCATAGGTGGATGAAAGTCTGGGATCAAATCTCACATTGATCTAGAGAGGTGTTCTCTTTCTTCAGAAATTGGCTCTGGTCATTATCTGGTTTAGCTCATTGATTGCAAGCTTCTTAGAGCATGAATAGTGCTCTCTTTCACACATAGCTACAGACACAGTCAATACGTAACGAATGATAATGTTTTATTTATGTTTTAACCTTTTAGGTTAAAAAGAAAATTTTAAATAGATTTCAGGAAACACATGTGCAGATGCCATGAGGGTGAAGTTTTCTCACTGACTCCAGCAGAGTTTAACCTTGGTTTAAATATTATAAATGAGAGTATACTTTGCTGTGACGATGAGAGGTAAAGCATTCTAGGTCTCAGAATAAATATATATATGCATTTTGTCAACGAATCTGAAGAACTTATGAAACAAAATTTTGTAATAGCACATTTGTAAGTTCAACTGTCTCTATTTTCAGCATTACCGGAGATCAGAAACTTCCTCATCACATCCAAACCCCAATCACATGACATGTTGAATGACTTAGAGTTGTCCACAAATAACCAGAGTGGACTGTTTCTTAGGTCTGATAATACAAAAAATATTCCATCTACTTCTAAAACTGAGTGAACAGTTTGGAAGAAGGTATGTCTAATTTATTTGATACTCACATGTTTCAAATAAAATCAACGAAACTTTGTCCTTCCTTCCATGTAACTTACAAGATTTAAAAGTTGTCTTTCTTTTTTATTATTTCATTCTCTTCTGCTCATATACCTTGACAATCATTGAGTTATTTATCATCCACTTAGTACTTCTCAGTTGCTGAAACCAGTATAGTTTGTGTAACAAAATGGAAAAGTGTATTAGATTGGTTTAGGTGAAATAGATGGCATGCAGCTGACTGTGTACAGAATAATCAAGTGGTGACATTTCACTGGGGCTTTGCTTGATCTAAATGAAGTGAATATTTTCCTTGATCAATCAGATTGAATAATAATGGTGCACTTCACAATTACTAAAATCAGTTTTCCTAGGACAGCACTATGTAACTTCATCCCTCAAACCAGACTAGCAAAATACTTAACTGCTCTTACACTCAAAAACTTTATTTTTAAGTATTAAATTTAGTAAAGTTAAAAAGGAATTCTGAAAGTTGTCTGTCTCATAAAATGTTTACTAAATCTCCCTCTAGGAAAATTGTTCCACTAAAATGTTCCAAAAGAACATAAAATAAAATGTACATGAAAAACACAGTGGTTTGGACAAACAATCATATTCACTGTAAATTCACTAGAGGCACACATGGTACAATAAATTTTACTTTATATTAATTTTAAATAAATTATTGCACCTGTAAATGAGGAGGAAACAGTGTTATGGTATTGAAATAATTGTTAAGCCCGATCTTAAATTGTGCCAAAGTTAAGTAGAGTTCACTTTGGTGCTTACTTTAAATTGTAATCTGACAAAGCATCAAATTAAGTAACTTACTCCAGTAAGAAAAGTTTGAAGGAAGGAAGCTTTGGCACGTGCCAGTCCAAGCCTTGTTAGTATGTGTGTATGAAAACAAACAAAATGATAATATAAATTAAATAATTCCCCAAAATGCACTTAAAAGAATTTATAAACATTAAAATTGATGGACATATGCTAGGAATAGACAAGAGGAACAACTTCTCTGTATTTTATAGACCATTCTAGATGACATTAGAAGAAATTGTTACAGCTAAAATTATCACTCATTTATGTAATTTTTAAGTTATTGAATATTTATTAACACTCTTTCCCCCCCTTCCTGTTTTTCTTCTTCTTTCAGTTTTCTCATGATTAACACCTCTCTTTTTCATTCTATGATGTTGTAAACAGTAGCACTTTTTTCTTACAGTAATAGTATCAGTACCAGAACTTAAAGTAATTGCATTATTTCAATGAGCAGCTGAAAAGAGTCAGTGGTACCAGGCTGGCATATCAAGAAGGTGCTTAACTTTTACTAAAGACTTATCTCTTCTGAAGTGACTGCTGTTAACTTTCTGCTATTAAATTTGTCAATAATTTTTGCTAACCATGTGGCACTTTTTCATATTCTAAGACCTTTACAAACCTCCAGCAAGTTCAGCCATTTCTTTAACAAAGTTTCATTCAAAATGTGGAGAGAATCATTCCCTTTGCTTCTCTTCTATTGAGATGACCTATTCCTACTACATTAGTGACTTGCCTAGTGTTTAAAAGCACATTTAGTGCAAATGTCATGTCAAAAGACAAAGTCACTCTTCGTGAAAACTCAATGTAGGGTCCTAATTCAAAGTCCATTGAAGTACTGAAATCCCCAAAATACTGATTTCAGTGACCACGAAGAAAGCCAAGAAATGCAAAAAATGTGTTCATTACTATACTACTGTATACAACATTAAGGTACATTCATTGCTATGAATGCAAGTAATGGGCAATAGAAACCCGTAACAATGTACTTAGCAGAGAGAACAGTTCTTACAGTGTAAGCGGGGTTGAGGGAGCAATTTGACAAAGAAGAAGGTCATACAGCAGATGATTATCAGCTTACTCTTGCAAAAAAGAGGGTCATTTAATAGAAAGCGCATGGCAGATTGTGTCAGAAGGAAGATTCTCTACTGTTAATAGAAAGAAAAAAGATGACAGATGATAGCAGAAAATGTGGAGCTACAGAGCGCTTTAAAGAGAGTGAATGCAGAATTAAATTAGAGGAGTCAGTGACCAGATTGCAGAAAGGTAGAAAAGGAGTTTGAATGGTAAAAGAGAAGCTAATTTTAGTGGCAGCAGACCTCAAATATAGATGCTGATTAAAAGATTGTAATTCTTAAAAGAGAAAACAGCTGCAGCATCATCGAGACCTTTAGTTGTGATGTTTTCCTCCCTCAGGTTTGAATTAACTCTAAATTGAAATTGTATCTCATTCTAAAATGGGGCTGATATGAAGAATAATAAATGAAGTAAAACACAAATAATATCAAATTCTTGAATCTGGGACTAAAATAGGCAATCAAGGATTTAAAAGTTCTCTGTAAGGCCAGACATTTAAAACTGTAGGTTTAGTTGAGTAGCAAATTTCCCCATGCGATACACATGAACACCTCAGATCCTACACATTGTTCAGGGAACTGACTGCTAGGAATGATGAAAATATGCATATACCAGAAATCCCAGTGTCCAGTAGTGCTCTGGGTGTACATACCTGCATGCACGTGCACTTTTACGTCTTCACAAGCCCCAGATGATAGGTGCATTTTGAACAGCACTTGGCTAAATAGCCTGTGGTGGTGGCAGGTGTATTCACTCTTGTATGACAGTGAAGTGGTTAGAATGACTGATCAGTTAAGGATCCCTGCCTTTATAGGAACAAAAGTTTCAATTTCACATCTTTTAAGGTCTGTGAGAGTGTACTCATCAACCTAATTTTCCAGCTACAGCCACCTCTAAGATGGGGATACTGTGAATTTCTTGATCTGAACCGATACTTCTGCAAGCAGTTGTTGCTTGAGCAAGTGGACTGAAAACAAATGTTGATTTTTTTATGGATTAACAGATTGATCTACCTCACTGTATGGTTAACTGAAATGCAGGAGGTAGTGGAAATGCGCAGTTACAGACATGAGGAGAAGTTGACATCCTCAGCACAGCATTGTCTCTCATGGTCTTGAAGCACTCGAGAAGCTTTTACTGGCTTTTGGGACACGGAGAGGTCAGATCACATTTTACCCTGTTGAACAAGTGAGTAAAAGAAATGAGAAAAGAACAAATGAAGTAAGTAATAAATCAGAAATAAAACAACAAAGAAACCGCTAGAATTTTGTGTATTTTAAGCAACATATTTAACAAAAATATTTTGTGTTATGCCCTATTGAAGAATAACTACATGAGGGAGCACATGTGGATTGGGTGGATAATTACCAACAGGATTGGGTGGATAGTTACCAAGAACAACTGGTATGGCTGCAGACGGAGATAAGCACAAAAGACAGTGTCATACAGATTGAAATCTTTCAGTAAGAGAGTCTTACAGAGAAAAAGGAACAAACCCAACCCAAACCAATCTAGTATTTTTTGGGTCTGTGCATCAGAATTTGAGAAATCCCTGCAGAAATGCGTACCTTGATGTGTTCTGATAGGTGAATAAATGTCTGAGAATAGAAATATATGACAAACTGGAAGTCATATTAAAGAAGAAATTGAGATATTACTTCAAAAGACAGCTGTCCTGAAAATGCTAAATATGCTATCTATTTAGTTTTGATGGAAGATTAAGTATATATCCTGTCTAATAATCAATTTTCTTTTTAATTTGCAATTTAGTCTTAACTTTTGGCTTTGTAATCATAATACAAATTTTCCTTCTAAATGACACTTGAAAGAGAAAAAAATCAGAAGAAAAAGGGAAGAAAACCAGACAAACATTACATATCTTCATTGCTTGCCAATACCACATTTTGTTTTACATTTCATTTTTTCTCAGGATCTCGTAAAGACAGATATGTATCAGCAGAAAAACATAGTTCTTATCACTGAAAGTCAATGGTGTGGATAGCAGAGATTCAGAATCTCTTTGTAAAATGTGCAGTCCTCACTGTTAGACCCAGATGTTTGCCAAACCAGGAAACTGTATGATAAAACAAACGAAGAAACAAAGAAACAAACAAACAGCTTGAGGGAAAGGTCTCCTTAGCTAGATTGATTAAGCAAGATCTTTAATATACCATATGGCCGTTTGGCTCTTCCAAGAAGTGCAGATCTATTGATGAATGCACTGAAGTGTGTTGACCAGTGGAAAAAGTGGTGCCACCCAGGAGAAAGAACTGCTTGCAGCAATGTCTCTCACTAGTGTCAGTTATGGTGCATTTCCAGGTAGTCCATTTCGCCCCAGTGTTCTTTCTGTCAAACCAGTGATCTCCATTTAGCCTGCTTTTTAGAAGAATCTCTAGAGAATTTGGTTACAAGAAACGGAGGACAAGATTCACCACAGCTTTCTTGTATCAGAATATTCCATGTAGGAAATCAAAACAAAAGGATTTACAGAAGTTTTAAAAGTCATTATGTAAGCAAATGGAAAATAGGCAAAGTACACATCATTTGAAGTGTTAGGCTACTCAACAGAAAATCTTCTTTTACCTGAAAATAAGTGAATGTAATTGGGTTTTGCCTATTATCCAGAGATGAATGCTTTTATTGCAGTGATTTCTGTCAGAGTTTTGTGATTTTCATTAGAGAACTATAGAATTTTAAAGTTGATTTTTACAGGAGTTTGGAATATGAACTGTAATAAACATGATAAATTAATCTTCAAAATATTAAACGTAGTATTTCCTCTCTCTGCACACTACTGGCCCTAATTTTGTATTATTTAAATGCCTTTTCTATTACAACATTTTCTCCCAGTGCTGTGTTACTTGACATCTTGCAACATCAGCCGGGGCGATACAAAAGGGAAATATTTAAAAGATGCTGACGCATGCTCATTAAGAGGTTTATCATTCCTGTGAAAGCAGTAGAAAAAGGAAAATGGAGCATTAACTCCTTGCTCTGGCAGTGTAAAAATGAAACACTCCCCCTCCCCAAACTTATGGTAGCCTATAAAATGTCATTAGCTTTAAACTCAAGGAAAGAATTGTTTTAATCAAATGCACTATCAAACATTGGAATTTATTGTCCATAATGTCAGCAAAGCAAAATCTTAGCAAAATTCAGAGTGAGGTATTCTTATATCCTTACATACCTTAATATGTTACAAGCATATACTATTCAAGGAAGTCTTTGTAATCTCCTTTTCACAAAAACAATATTCTTTAAGCTTAAGTCAAACTTCCGCTGAAGCTCAAGTGGATTTTAAATCTAGGCTTCAAAATAAACATGTCTACACATGAACACAAGCCTAAATTGGAGTTAAAGAAAAAAGACAAAGATGGAATTCCGTGGTAAATCTCTCTCTGGACTCTGTCACTATGGTTCATCCTCTTTCTCCTTGTCATAGAATCACAGAATGGTTTGGGTTGGAAAGGTCCTTAAAGATCACCTAGTTCCAACCTCCCTGCCATGGGCAGGGACAGCTTCCACCAGACCAGGCTTCTCAAGGCTCCGTACAATCTGGCCTTGTACATCTCCAGGGAGGGGGCATCCACAGCTTCCCTGGGCTATCTGTGCCAGTGTCTCATCACCCTCATCATTCTTCCTAACGTCTAATCTTTCTCCATCCAGTTTAAAGCCACTCCCCCTCATCCTATCACTACATACCCACCCTCGTAAAAAGTCCTTCCTCAGTTTTCCTGTAGCCCCTTCAGATACTAGAAAGCTGCTATAAGGTCTCTCCAGAGCCTTCTCTTCTCCACGCTGAAGAATTCCAGCTCTCTCAGCCCTTCCTCATAGCAGAGGTGCTCAAGCCCTCTGATTATCTTTGTGGCCCTCCTCTGGACCCGTTCCAAAAGTTCCATATCCTTCTTGTGTTGGGGATTCCAGAAATGAACACAGGACTCCAGGCGGAGTCTCAAGAGAGGAGAGCAGAGGGGGAGAATCACCTCCCTCAACCTGCTGCTCACGCTTCTATTGATGCATCCCAGGACACAGCTGGCCTTCTGGACTGCAAGCACATACTGCCAGCTGACGTCGAGCTTCTCATTAGCTGGCACCCCCAAGTCCTTCTTCACAGGGCTACTCTCAATCACATCATCCCCCATCCTGTATTGAAACCATAGATTGTTCGACCCAGGTGCCCTAGGCCTTGTTGGACCTCATGAGGTACACACAGGCCCACTTCTCAACTTGTCCAGATCCCTCTGAACGACATCCCATACATCTGGTGTGACAACTATACCACTCAGCTTGGTGCCATCTGCAAACTTGCTGAGAGTGCACACAAACTTGCTGTCTACATCATCAATATTAAACAGCACTGGTCCCAGCACAGACCCCTGAGGGACACCACTTGTCATGGCTCTCCATCTGGACATTCAGCCATTTACCTCTACTCTCTGAATACAACCATCCAACCAATTCCTTATCCACCAACAGTCCACCCATCAAATCCTTATCTCTTCAATTTAGAGAGGAGGATGTTGTGGGGGACCATATCAAAGTCTTTACAGAAGTTCAGATAGAGTACATTAATTACTTCTCCCATGTGCACCGAGGTGTTCACCCTGTCATAGAAAGCCACTAGGTTAGTCAGACAGGACTTTCCCTTGGAGAAGCCATGCTGGCTGTCTTGAATCACCTCCCTGTCTTCCATGTGCTTTAGCATAGCTTCTAGAAGCATCTATTCTGTGATCTTCCTAGGAACAAAGGTAAGGCTGACAGATTGTTAGTCCTGGGGTCATCTTTTCTGCCCTTTATAAAAATGGGCACAATCTTACCCTTCTTCCAGTCACCTGGGACTTCCCCTGTTTGTCACAAGAGTAACAGGAACTCCTTTGAAGTTTTTTCAGCCCCAAGAAGCCAACAGGGTTGAGATCAAGGACTGCTCCATGAAGCTGTACCTGTCAATTCCAGGCCTATTAAGTAGTGATCTGAGCTTTTACTTTACTTTTACTTAAAAATTTTACTTAAAAATTTTAGTGACAAATAGGCCAAACTATTTTATCTATGGTATCAATCAGACCAAATACTTACTAAAAATTCAGTATTCCACAAGGAAAAAAAAACCCAAACAAACAGGATTCCAATTTTTCCCAAAGAGCAATTTGCCTATTTTTTTTGCCTAAATTTGTCAATGAAAATGCAAATCCCTTTATTTGGAACATAAACTTACTAACAACAGATCGCCTTTCTTACTTAACTTTTATAGGTCTTTGGTTATGGTCTACAAACACATCAGGTTTCCCAGAGTGGAAATTATGAACCATGACTAAAATAGCTGTGATCAAGAGTAACAGAGGCACAATATTTACGTTGTTGTAATTTGAACAACAACTTCAAGCATTTACTTATTTGCTATTACTTTGCATACTCTTTTATAATTACCTAATACACACATAAAGGAACGTTTCTCTCCCTTTCCAGAACTATGTTGCTTCCTAAAGAAAACAAAAATGATGATTCAGAAACATATTCTGCTGTTGTTGTTGAAAGCAGACTTGAGCTAAGTTCAGATGATGAAGACACATAAATCAAGAACATCAGAAGGAAAATCTATTCAACAGAATAATTTTCATGAAATGACAGGTTGCATTGCCTAAAGCTTTTCTTCTATTCCTTTAAATTCATAAATTAAGAAAATGTTTTTTTTTTACAGGAATATTAACTTTTTGCAGCTAATTTAACTTTTATTTATGTAATTCAGTGTACCACTACTGGCTAAGAAGGCCTATAGCATCTTGGCCTGTATCAGACACAGCATGGCCAGCAGGAGCAGGGAGGTGACTGTGCCCCTCAGCACTGGTGAGGCCACACCTCGAGTGCTGGGTTCAGTTTTGGGCCCCTCACTACAGGAAGGACATTGAGGGGCTGGAGCACATCCAGAGAAGGGCAACGAGGCTGGTGAGGGGCTGGAGAACAAGCCCTACAAGGAGCGGCTGAGGGAACTCGGGTTGTTTAGCCTAGAGAAGAGGAGGCTGAAACAGTTCGAATTATGTGTGCAGCTTGTATATTCTTTATAAAGCATTTAAAAAAATTCAGAGGCCATGAAAGAAGAAAGACTTGTCACAAAGATACATTTAATTATATTAAGCATCTTGTTTTACTTTATAGAAATTTTGAAGATACTGAAGACATGAGCTGGAAGAATCTCTGGAAAAAGTGACAACTTCTCCAGCAGAGAGAACTGCAGAGTCTCCTATCCTTTCAAAAACAGACGAAGAAAAGTTGAGTTTACCTGGCAAAATACTTGGAAAGTCTGATGATTATTTAGAAAATAACTGTGGATCTTTTTTTTTGACACTTGTGATGAAAAAGTCAAGCAGGAAGCAAAAGCTACCTAGAACACCAGCACAGTTACTGTTTCAAAACTTGAACTTGCTTGACATTTCAGCCACATTAGGAATAAAATTTAGGGACAGTTTACATTAAATTCCAAGTAAACCAACTGCTTTTGAAGAGTGCTAAATACTCATTTAAACCTAACAGAGAGTTGTTGCTATTTTGTTTAACAGGAAAACTAGACGAGCTACTTCTCAGATGTCTAAATGGTGAAAATGCACTTTCATCCTTATTGTAAACTACCTGGGACATGTCTGACAAAGCTTGCTTGAGCACATTTCTGATTGCATGTTGTCATTAAACATTTCTGTATCGTGTAAGAAAGTCTCCTAGTCGGTACACTGTTTTTCCCTAGCTCAATCAGCTCCTTGTTTTAAGAAGTTCTTCTAGCTTTTCACAGTATCTATGTACTGCCGATACGCCTTTATAATCCACAGTTTCACTTATAAAGTACTGGCTCTACATATTATTGCCAAGCAGTTTAGTAGTAGTAAAAGGGTATATTAGCACCATGAGAATTGTGCGTTCCCCAGTTCCTAATAAGACATGGAACAGTAGGTTCTTCCAACCATATTTTTTTCATAAACAGCATTTCATATAATCCAGGTGAAGCTTAGAGAAAAAAACACATTCTGAAGTCTAATTTCAGCAGCATTTTGTGCTTCTTTCCAGTTTGCTAAAATATAAATTGTGGTGAAAAAAAGCCAGGTACTGAAACAAATGTAAAGATAAACATGGAAGTTAGCTCAGTGACAGAACACTGTGTAGTTCTGTCGCACTCTGTAACACAACATTGCAACAGTAGTTTAATTGTATGGTAGCTGCTGCAAAATGTAATTAAAAATTAGAGATGAACACCACTGTATTTATTATCTCATTCACATTGAAGAATTTTAATATTTAGAAAGAAGATCTGAGAGAAAAAAATGACTATGCACATTTCAAAATTTAGATGTTTGGTATTTTGCAGATTAACAATTCTTTGTAGTTTTTGACAATTCAGCAAGACAAGATAGTAAAAATTGCTATTGCATCAGTATTTTTGGCAGAAGAAGTTTTAATGAAATATGAATCTGATAGTAAGCTTTCCTTAGCCAACATCAGTGGGGTAGCAATGGCATATAAATTGTACATCAGCTTCAACTTTTCTCCATGGTTCCAGAATAGACCTCAGAAATCACTTTAAATGTTCTCATTCAGTTTTTAAGAATTCTTATAACTTAAAAATTGCCAACTAAAAATAATGCTCCAAAGTTTTGGAACATGTTTTTAACATGTGAAAAACTATTGGAGATGAAGGTGAAATCATGCCAAAATTCAAAATCATAGTTTGATTGTATCTCTTTTTGAATCTTTTTTTAAACTGTTTTATAGGATCAAAAATACAAGGAATTATTTCCAGTTTGTGGCTTCTGGGAGACACTTCAGAGTAAATTTTTTTATACCAAATTCCTACAGACTATAAGCCACTCCTCCTGATACTTAACTTTTATTCTAATAAAATCTGATGACAAGAACTGCAGTTCAGCCACATCATAGCCAAGTATGGCATCCATCTAGTTGGCTACCAACTTACCCTATTGTAAATTTATGGCAGACAGGAAGTCTTACATTCCCCTTTAAAGTCAGGACTCAACTAATCCAGATAAACTGTGCCTGATGACTTAATTCTGTATGACAGCACATCACAAACAAGGTCCAAATTTATCTTTGATGTTCTACTCCATGCTACAATGACTGGTTTCAGAAGTTCATTTAATTGCCTTAGTACAGATGCCTCGTGCAATGGGATGACCAACAATACCTGGTAGTATCCATTTGGGACTTAAAAATAAGACACAGGATCTGTGGGGGAGACACCTCTCTGGCACAGCAGCTAGAGTCTCATGACATATACCAGATATTTCAAGTTGCAGTTGAGACACGTGAAACACAGCCAAAATCTACACACATGGGTGTCTAAATGAGACCCATGTCTAAGATCCCCTTGCAGTCAATGGAGCCAACAGGGCACAACCTGATGTGCTTAAAAAGAAACCCTTGATGCCTTTTGAGGCTCCACTAACTATGGGAAGCATCTGTGTAATGCAGGCAAATCTGACACAGGACCTTAGGATGATCCATGACCTTGTAGAGTGACAGTTGGAGGTCAAGCAGGACAGTCTACGATGCCTGCAGTGATGCAGCTTGCACTGTAGTAGCACCTAGTGGTTAGTAATCTGAATTGATCCTGTAGGCTCTACCTCAGCTCAGCTGTCTCTGAAAATGGGAGCTGGACACCTGGCTGTTGTGAAGACCCTCTTTGCCCACACTGAGGAACCTTAATAAACTACCTTCCTCTCCTCTCCTCTCCTCTCCTCTCCTCTCCTCTCCTCTCCTCTCCTCTCCTCTCCTCTCCTCTCCTCTCCTCTCCTCTCCTCTCCTCTCCTCTCCTCTCCTCTCCTCTCCTCTCCTCTCCTCTCCTCTCCTCTCCTCTCCTCCTCTCCCTCTCCTCTTGCCTAGTCTTGCCTTCCCTTTTTCTCTTTTTTCCTCCTTTCGCTCCTCCCTTCCTTCCCTTCATCCCTCCTTTTCCCTCTTGCCTTCTCAGGTTCATTGTTTCTTTCAATCTTCCTCTCTCCCCTTCTCTCTCTGTCTCCCCTTCTCTCCTTCCTGCCTCTCCACTCCTGATTCCAGCCCATTTCTCTTTCATTTGTTAACAGTTGTTAATACAACAAAGACAATTTCCCTGGAGAGATGGTAACTTTTATGGTAAGGATGAAAACACAATAAAAAGTCTATTCATGACACAATAAAAAGTCTATTCATGACTATTCATGTCAGGTTTGTTATCCAAGCTAATCTTGACCTTTTTCAGAGAAAAGTTTTTGAGGACAAAACTCAAGTTAATGCAAATAACTACAAGGCTCTCTTTGCTCACTTCTACACTGTCATAGTAAAATGACAATTGTTGAATATAGTCAAAACTTCCTGCCATTAACATTTATAGCCTTTTTTGAGAGGACTTCTCCATCAATAAAGATAATAATAGTTGACAAAAATATGTACTGCACAAATCAATATTTTATTTATCATTTGATCATTATTACAGGCTATTTGCAGAGTAGTATTTTCAGGAATATTTCTGTTTACAGGTTAGCAAGCCATTAGGTCTTCTTCCTCTCAAGCAACTAAACTAGAAATAATTTTAAGATATAACAACAATCTTGCATTTTTTGTTGTCATTTTGCTCTCCTTACGGTTCATTTCTAAATCCAAGCAAACAGATTTCCTTGACTCAATATTTTAGGAAAAATTAACTTTCATCTTTCAGTGATATATGTGAATTGCAAATATTAATAATCCTGTCACAAAAGCACTTAGAGTTATGACATATTTACATGCCTTTTTCATAGCAATCGATATTTCCCTAGAAGCACCACTTTTGGAATTTATGAGCTAGTGAATGAAGAAAAATAGTCAACAAATTAGAGGTAATATAGACATACTGTTATTTTTGCCACTGGCAAATAACATTTTCAGTACTGGCAACAGGCTCATTAGCCTTTGTATAAGACATCTGTGATACTGAGTCATATCCCGAAGGACCATTAATCTGTAGTCTTACCTTCACGCAGAACTCTACCAACGATTATTTCTGTTTTGGTGGTGATGGTGGTGGATTTGGTCCTTTTTATCTTGCATTTTGAAAAACAAAATCAGAGATGTTCAGATCTTCAGATAGCTGGCCACTCTTGCCCATTTTAAGTACCATTTGAAAGAAGCAAGGAACTCATCAGTCCTTTGGAAATGGACAGCTAATGTAATATTTAATCCATTAGACATTATGGCTTCATTAATTTCATTAACTGAGATCTAAAATGCACCAACCTTTCCTTTTAGGTCCAGACCATCTCCACTAATATCACTTGGAAATGGCTGGTTTTGAAGTTTAGAGCTAGTGGCAGAAAGTTGAATTTATGTGTGCTCCTGTCAAATGGAGATTGCAGCAATGCTTATTGTTAGCTGGAAGGCTATGTTATGATTGCCAGTTCATTCCTGCCAAGGGGCTGATATAGCTGCAGTGTTGGTTGATTGGAATCAATACATTGGAAAAATGACTATATTGATAGATGCAGTTAAGCCTATGCTTTTTACTTATTCTCTAGGCCTTAGAAAGGCATCAAAAATTTTAATCTGTATATTTAACATCAATTTAATTTCCTTACATAATAATAATCAAGCTTCTAATAAATATTTTCACAATTATAAGTGTATTTAGAATTCCTTTATCTGAAGAAGAGTTGATTAAGGCAATGTTACTTCTCTTATTCCTTCTGAACACCTGAGGTGGGGATGTTATTTGCTATGTAAGAACTTACGTACTTGACATGATTTAGAAATCTACATGTTTTTTTCAGACAGCTAAGAAAGACATGCATCTCCACAGGGCAATTCATTCATTCTGTATTAGAAGCTCATACTAAAATGAGTTGTACCGCAGATGTCTCACAGATGGCTAAGAGTGTCTGGACACGCTTGGACAAAACACTTTGTTTTTTAGAAGACCAGGCTTAGGTAAGATGACTCTTATCACTTCTGCCTACAAGATCAACTTATTTTACATTTCCAGCAAGGTCTTAGATTCATTCAAAGATTTCAAAATGCAAGGTTTATTGTGAAATACTTTCTTTGAGCACACATATATCCTAAAAACCAAAGCCCAAACACCTTTTCTTTTTGATATTGGGTGGAAAAGAAATATGTCTTTTACATTTGTTGATTTCTCAAAGTCTTTGTTCACTACCTCTAAGTTTTTGTCCAGTCAATGGTACCCATCTTCCAACACACCAACAGATTTCAATATACTACTTATTTTATTCATGAAAATTCATAGAATTTAGTCATGTTTGTTTTGTTGCTCATGGGTTTTGATAGAAGAGAAGAAAAAGGCTTGAATTCCAACACCAGAAATTCCCCTGCAAAGGGAGCAGAGACTGCTGTTTCTTTTAGAATCAATGACAAACTATGCAATTTGATCTCAAATGATGTTACTTTTTGTCTGTATAGACTTGAGGAAGAAGTATTATTCGTAACAAATCATATACTTTACATGAAATCTTAAAGCTGTCGGCACTTGCCAGTGAAACAGAAAGATTTAGAGCAGTAAGATCTAATGCACGTAGGCCTAGAAGCCAGAAAATATTTACATTGATCTTCTAAGTTATTTATAAAGTTATTTTCACATGAAGTGGTTGATAAAGTCTTTTTAAAAAATTATTCTTATTTTTCAAACAACTTTTATTTGTAGCTAGGAGTAGGGGAATATTCTGACATTTTAAAATGGATGCTTATTCACAATGCCCTCAAATAAATGAAAATTGAAATGCAGAGGTAGAGAAAGGGCTCAGCATACTTTCAAAGTTTTAATTAAAACATGAAACATAAAACAGATCAGGAGGTATGGTACAAATCCTAAGTACTGATTATACACACAATGTTAAGGATTAAATATGATCACCACAGAGTCACAGGTGAAACATTTTCAATCTTTCCATGAAAGGAACCATCAAAGGTTACATACTTACATCTAAAGACTTAGTCAGTTAAGTAAAATACCAGATCCCACATGTAATATTTTAGTAACTTAATACTTCCTGAAATTAACAGATCCTTATACAAGTGTTGCAAGTTATGGGTACAACCATTTTCAATAGGTAGAAAAAATCTGCAGAAAAAAATCTGCGAAAACACTTTATGTGGCCTCCTGGATGCTTGATTGGAATAATTCCCTATATAAGTCTTTTCATTACCTATACCTGGGTCATGTATGGCATCAGGGAGTGAACTTCTAATGGTTTCTTCTCTTGGAGGGGATAAGATGGAGTCTTTTGGGAATTTTTATCTGCTAGAGGTTCTCTTCACAACAAATTTGCCATTGCTTATACTGTACTAAGAATTGTTCTTTCTTGCTATGAAAGGGAGGACATAAGATCTCACAATGTACTTTACTGTGTCCTAAAAGGTAGGGCAGCATTTAGACGAGATATATGTATTTGACAAATTCAATTTCATTCAAACTCACTGTTTTGAAGCTTTTTGAATAAATGAGATACAACCTGAAAGGCAGAGAAATAAAGGACAAAGTAGACCTTCAAGCAAGAGTTTTGGTCTGACCTCACAATCTGAGAGACTCTCTGTGTCCATTTATCATATAACAAAGATATAATTTGGTGAAAAGACAGTGAGAGTCAGGCTTTAATGTAAAGCTATTTCAATACAATGCACAGTAGATCACAAATCCTCAAAAACATTTTATTTAAACCAGCTAGCAATGTTTGAGAAATGATAATTACTAACCTTCATGAAATGTAGATTTAATATTGCCTTAACATTTGATAGCTTTATAGGTCTTTTCTACAAACCATTTTTTTGTTTCTGAAATGTGTCAAAGTAATAGTGGAAGAATCTAATGTCTTTTATCTAGACACTGAACAAATAACACCCACAGCAGCACTGCGGGCTTCCTGACATTGCCCTGTCAAACCATCGTCTTCGGCTCCATTTTGGAAGAATTAAGGATAGAGCTATGTGCAGTTCAGCTTCTGCTTGCTAAAATCTCAGCCTCTTTCATGAAACTGCCAATCAAATCTACTAGTTCCAGCATGCCTAAAACTGCAGTGTTCTTTAATATAGACCAGAAAAAAGCCAGCAAATAAAGCAAATGGTGTTGTTGTTAAATTTCCTAAAAATTGTGAAACCAGTCTAAAATTGAAACATCTCATAAGCACCTTATCAGTTCCTTGTCTTATCTGGCTCTTCTAATAATTGGGCTAAATTCCATGGATAAGGCTGGCATAGCATAGAATTAAATTTGTCCTTCTGAATGGTAGAGTCGCTGGTAGGATGTGTCTTAAAAAGTAGATGCTACATCATGGAGTGAAAAACGGTTGTGAACACAGTACTGGGAAAAAGCTCTTGTTTCATGAAATGCGGTTACCCACTATCTCAGTCAATACAAATGACATAATTACTTGCCTAAATACACTCAGGTTTATCCGAAAAGCATGAAATTTGGGGGCTGGGTTTGTTGGTTTTCCCACTTGCCTCCTCAGGACATCTGATGGAGAAATTCAGTTTTTCGAATTTAGAGGATTCTTCTAATATCTTATCCGAAGTTAAAATTAACAGCAGATGCCAAATGAAAAGTGTCTGTCTGGAAGCAAAGGCTAAATTTTGCATAACAGCAATAATGTCTTGCATCTAATGTCTTGAATGGCTTTCCCTTGTATTAATAATTTTTGAAGTAAACTCTGCGGACCTGAATAACACTGAGATCCCCCTTCAGTGGGCCATGAGTAAACCAACAAAGAAATAGACCTGCTCTGAAAATCAACACTCAGATGACAAATAAAGTGCTAAAATCGACAAATATACAAAATGCTAAATAAAATTAGTATGTAAAAGAAGTGATAGAGTGTGATGTGAGAGACAACAAAATTATTATTATGTTGTTGGGATGAATCATATCCATACTAGTCAGTGGTTATACATCTGTATTGCCAGAGATCTAGACAGAGTTTATAGTTATGCAGGGATTTAGAAAATATTTAAGGTAACATTGTTTTGGTTGTTAATTACTACTTTGGTCCACTGCGGTTAAGTTTAACTGGGAAAAATAAGAACAATGGATCTTGATGACACTGGATCTTTCTCAGTGTCAAACTATGGTCTTTGAAACCAGATGTTTTAGTGTGCAGGTGTACAGTGTTTCTCATTGAAAGCTGGGAGATAGATGTGCTAGAAATAGCTATGAAGTAAATGTTTATGTTGCCTTTCTTTGCTGACTGTTCAGTGAGTTGGATGTTGGGTTTTTTTTGAAAAAAACAGAAAGATGCCCTTCCAAAATCACTTTATATCTTAAAGCGAAAGAAATTATATCGGTTAAGACAAAAAAAAACCGTTCTGGTGATTTTAACCTGATGTATTAGTACATACCTGTTTATGTATAGAAGCATGTTTATATATATTAATGTAAGATAGTGCACAACTCTCCTTTTCTTTTTTGTGCTGAAAGTGGTACTTTGCTACATTTTCAGCACCCAGAATTCTGATTCTCATTAGCAGGGAGTTTCCACTAGGACCAGAGAAACTTACTAGTCTTGGCTTTTCTCTCCTGGAGATTGCTACTTGCTGCCTTTTCAGCGGTGATATAGGTGTTTGTCCTTGGCACAGCAATTTAGACCCTAATGTATTACTGCAAATTGCTAGGCTGTAAGCCGTGGTAATTCAGGAGCAGACACGGTAACTTCTAGGGGACAAAAGCATCTTTTAGAGGCACATAACAAAAAAGCTGCTTGAGTGTCAGAACTCACAGACAGTGAGGTTTACTCGCAGACAGTCTGAAATCTTACTGTCTTCTCTCTGGACTGTGGCAGTATTTTATTTGAGAACAATTACATTTAAAATGCATAGACCACTTAGGGAACAGAAATGAAATTTCCCAGGACTTCCATCAAGGATTTGTAACTATTGGACTAATGTCATATTCTCCCTCTTTTTTTTTTCTTTTCTTTTTTTTTTCCCTTTTCTTTTTCTTTTTCTTTTTCTTTTTCTTTTTCTTTTTCTTTTTCTTTTTCTTTTTCTTTTTCTTTTTCTTTTTCTTTTTCTTTTTCTTTTTCTTTTTCTTTTTCTTTTTCTTTTTCTTTTTCTTTTTTCTTTTTTTTTTCTTTTTCTTTTGCTATTTCTTTTCCTTTTTCTTTTTCTTTTTTGCTTTTTCTTTTCCTGGGTAAGGATAAAATTTAGTGGTAAAGGAGGAGGAAATTATTTTAGCACTCATATTGTTTATAGCAATATTAATCCAGTCAGAAGCCATTTCCAAGTAAAAAGGTCCAAATTCAGTTTATAGCACTTCTCATTAAACTCATAGGAAAGCGTGGCTAAAAACACACCCCGGAGAACGGAAAACTCATTTGCAGTGTTTGTGTGTCAAGTGAACAACATTTACCTGTTATAGAGCAATAAGTTACATAAAAGAACTAACTTGAGTAGAACTTTAAAGAAGTCAAGTTAGAAACAAACTGTAAATAAGCTATCAGTTTGGTAAACAGAAATCTTTGAAAGACAGAGTTAGTGTTCTTCAAAGTACACTTACAAAGTCATGTGTGGTGGCCAAGGAAGGCAGTCACTGCTCTCAATCCATTTCTGTCTTATTCACCGTTTACTGACCAGCCTAGTGCTCCTATACTTCCTCTTAGCAAAGTCCACCCACGAACAAAGGGATCCAACTGGTGCCACTGAAAGAGCTGGTTTACAGGGCTCTTTCTTTACTTCCCTGTAGCGCTGTTTTGCTTGGTTTAGCTGTGACAGTAGGGGTCTTGTTCTTTTAATTGACCAGGTGACTATGGCACATCTGCTTTAAGTTTACATATCTTTATGTGTAAAACCATAGTTTTATGCAGATAGCTGTAACAAGCAGTTATTCTACATAGAATGAGACATTCATGACTTCAACACAACAATGTGACGTGGAGAAACTCAGGTTTAGTGCAATAAAAGAGGCCTTGAGAAATGCAGACAGGAGAGGACAGTCATGGAGAGGAGCACAGGCATGGAATGTTAAAGAATAGGGCACAGAGTTTGTACAGGGGACCCCATGTCTATAAACAACAGAATTTTGGTTGGTCAATGAAATGCAGACCTGGAGTGGAAAGAAACAGGTTTTGGGGTAATAAAGAGAACCAAGAAATAGTATATAACATATGTAAATGGCACTATATATAGTAAATTCAGATATAATCTGGAGCAAAAGAGGAAGAGCAAAGGTATAAAAGTATGTTGGAAAACGTAAAAATAGCATAAAGTGAATCATGAGTTGAGGAAGAAAAATCATTAAGATCATATTCCTCTTGTTGAAGGACCCCAGATGCTGACAACCCAACATAACCTCTTTTCTGCAGTCTGAAGCTACCAGTTTTATGACCCAGACAAAAAGTGGAAAGCTGTGCATAAAACTACAAAAAAGAAATATAATCTCTCTATGTATGAAAATTTATTTATATTATTACTCTTATTGAAACTTTTTCTGTGTAGAAATATTCTAATCAGGTAACTATGCTTTCTTTCCTGTTCTGCAATAATTAGATCTAAACTAATAATGATTCTTGAATTTGATTGTTAAGATTTTAGTTACACTAGTAGTAAATTCTTGGCTTTACATGTACGGTTCATACACTCATTGTCCATAAGCAAATCTTTAAGTGTAAAGCTAGGCCTCTATGTTTCAGCAACCGAACCAGTCCAGACTGCAGAAAAGGGTCAGTCAGTGAGATTTTAAGTTCTAGACACATAACTTTAGACCACTTTTCCCCTCTGCCTGCATAAAGAAACAGATAAGTCTAAAGCCATTTTGCTTGATGATGTTTATTTTAATCAGTGGGTTTGGGATGTTTTCTAGGATTTGAAATTGCATGAATACTTACAGTCTTCCATCTGATCTTCTGATCATTTTTGTATTTTTTTTTATTAGTAGAACATTGTAACTAATGTCATGCAGTTTAGAAATCTTTTTGCTAGTCAAGAGTATGCCTCAATATTTCTTCAGAAATTCTGTTGTCAACAGCTGTCCTTGCTCTTAGTGGTTTTCTGAAGCTTTGTAGAAGAACCCCAGGCTTTTCAGTGAAAAACATATAAATCAAAGAATTTAAGACAGTGTTTCAAAATACTCATTTTCACAAGGTATTAGTGTGTACATCTACTTATATATTTGAGCACAAGTAGTTTCCTCTTAGCCTTACTGTTTAGATTACTAAAATGCTGAAAATCTTACCTTCAATTTTTATGTTTCATAGGAAAATGCATGATATTTTTCCTTAGAGTCATATAGGTAAGAGCTCAAAATACAAATTTTTATTTGCTAAATTATTTATTTCTCATGCTTTACATATAGCCAGTACAGAGCAGAGAAATATAAATCACTATTAACTGTAATGGTATGATGCTTCTCTAAAAGCAATTTTATTGTATTAAATGTAACATTTCAGTTACATAAAAAGTTGAGCTATGCTTGCATTGAGTTCAGTAGTATCACAAATATCTAAAAGAATCTGGTACACGCGTTAATTACCAGTTCTAACAATTCTCTGAAATTGCAAATAAAATAGTCTTCTTAGCTTACTAAAGATATACATGGTGAGCAACATTTATTCTTCAGGATCATGTTGCTTTTTGTATATTTTGAAGGTCTGGAATCCCATTTTTTTTTTGGATAAACATCTGATATTTTTAAAAGTAAAAATGTGACAGACAGGGATTTAATGAACAACTCTCTCTGACAAAAAGTAGAAATTCAAACAGACATGAGAAATATTTTTTACAGCCAACACAAAGACGTTAGCTGTGTATATAAATAAAGTAAACTACAAGTAAAGATGAAAACACAATTTCAGACACAGTTACAGGGGACAAGGAAGCAGTAACAACTCAGCCTAAGGTACACTGACGTATGTATCGGACAGTATGTTTGTGCTCACTGGCAAAAGAGATCTCTTGTAGTCTTTCATGACTGGCATGTGTATGCAAAAAAATCAGACTTTGTTACGATTTTTTTCATGGCCATATCCTGCTTAAGGTACTGCAGGATGAATACTTGCACAAGGAGCAACTGCAAAAATTTTTTTTTTGCATTATGTGTTTATGTTATGGAAATGTTTTGTTGTACCTAACATAGTGTCCACTTGTTACAAATGTGTGACTAAACTGCCATGATCCACCGTACCAGTGCCGATATCTGTGGCGATGCAAGATGAACTGGATCAAGGAGATCCTTTCAGCCAGAATTTTCACACGTGGTCCTGTAAACTCTTGTACCAGCATCAACAGGAGAGTGACATTGAGAGAAGCAGGAAAATCAGAAATTGACACTGAGAAAAACCTCCATATGACTTAATTTCAAGATACTAACAATTTATTTAGACTTCCTGGCAAACCTAGAGCGACTTATTTATGACACCTAAATTAGACATGCACAGCGGGTGATCTTAGCACAGCCCTCTATGCTGTATGGGGCAATGCGCTGCTTTGACATAGTCCTCCCAACCACAGACACTTGGCATATTATTCCTCTTCAATGTGAGCTGGTTAAATAGCTTTGTGGGTTATAAGGTATATTTTCTTTGGCATTTTCCATTTACAAGTTCCAAAATGAAGTAAAAGATAATGTTTCCAACTACCAGACATGCAAATTTTTCCTGGCAAAATGTGCCAAGCCAGGTGTTTTATTCAGGAATCACAAGAAAGAAAGAAAGAATTAAGAGTTTGTTAATAAACTTGCTGAGATTTGCAAGACCAGAATCAAGATTTTACTAGAGCTACATTAGCTTTTTAATCTAATGTAGTTAGAAATAACTTTTTTTTTTATTTCTATTATAATCAGTTGTGACTCAAAGCACACAGAGAAAAGCATAATTTGCTGAATAAGATTCGTGATTACACAATTATTCCAGAGCACAACTGAATTTAAAAAAAAAAAAAGACCAAAATAAAATATGTAAGCAGAAAGCTTCAACCCTTTATTCTAATTCCTTCTCTGGAGATGATGCTATGGAAATATTAGGTAATCAGAAATCGTTGATAGGTTAATCTGAACCCTATTATTATCCTAGTAAACATACCAAAATATAAGTATATAGAAATAAACAATGTGTATGTGTATCTATCTATAGGAAGAGAGAAAGACACAACCTGGGTCAAGGCAATTCCAAGCAAGATTATTCAGTAGAGAATGGGTTGACAGTAACCCTGAAGAGAAAGGCTTGGGGTGTTGGTGGATGAGAAGCTCAACGTCAGCTGGCAGTGTGTGCTTGCAGCCCAGAAAGCCAATTGCATCCTAGGCTGCATCCAAAGAAGTGTGACCAGCAGGTCAAGGGAGGTGATTCTGCCCTTCTACTCTGCTCTTGTGAGAGCACACCTGGAGTACTACGTTCAGTTCTGGACTCCTCAGCACAGGAAACACACGGATCTGTTAAGAGTGAGTCCAGAGGAGGGACATGAAAATGATCAGGAGGCTCGAGCACCTGCCCAAAGATGACAGGCTGAGAGAGCTGGGGTTGTTTAGCCTAGAGAAGAGATGGCTCTGAGGAGACTTTAGAGGAGCCTTCCAGTACCTGAAGGGAACCTATGGGAAAACTGGATAGGGTTCTTATCAGGGAGCGCAGTGACAGGATGAGGGGCAGTGGTTTTAAGTTGAAAGAGAGAAGATTTAGATTAGCTATTAGGAAGACATTTTTTACTATGAGAGTGGTGAGGCACTGAAACAGGTTGTTCAGAGAAATCGTGGAGGTGTTCAAGTTCAGATTGGATGAGTTTTTGAGCTACTTGATCTAGAAGAAGGTGTCCTCGACTGTGACGTGGGGGGCGAAACCGAATGATCTTTAAGGTCCCTTCTGACCCAAACCATTCTGTGATGGTAACTTGTTACATGGCTTTAATTGTGTTTTTCTTTTATTAGTCATGAAAGGAACAATGGTATTTACTTCCAAAGGAAATAAATGCTTTTTGTTCTCTTTCACCAGTTACACTTAGGAAAATTGTCACTTTGAAACATTCATTTTAAAAGGTAGAACATCAGTTATGAGAAAAAACACTTTTTTCCCTAGGAGACAGAGGTGCATTTAAATATACAGGTACATATAAAGAAAATTTAAAAATGGATATTCAAGAACAATAGGTCGATTTTACCAAATAAAAATATGATGGGTTTTTGTAATGTTCTATTTTTTAGTATTATTCTTTTTCTGAAATGTTGTTTTCCAAGTAACTACATTGTTCTCTAAGGAATTATTCTTTACAGAGCTCTCTCACCTTATGGTTGTGGCTTTTTTAAAATTGTACTGAGATCAGTTATACGACTTTAATAGTGATATCCATTGGAATTTTAGTAACAACGGCATTTGAATGAGTGTTTGAAAAATGGTTCACGTTAACTGAAAGATTCCTACTATCAGCTATAATACACGAAATGTTTATTTAAAAGAAATCAAAACAAACCAAAACTCTCATTCAACAAAGGTTTTCTGTGATTAGGAGAAGTTTTAGCCTGTTGAAAATGTCTGAGTAAAGCAAAACAAAAGTACTTACAGCATCCCAGGTGCCATTTCTCAGGCCATCTGGGGAGCTCAGTGGCAGCCCTGTGCTGCCTGTATCATGTGCTGTTGGGAAAAGCCTCTGCATTCTAAGGTTATTGACCCAGAGGGGTTCACGTCCATACTGTATGTTGCCCTCCATTTTATGTGGATACAGATGATTTTACTCTGCTTTGTTTTGATCTCCAGTTTAGCCTTTTTTATTTTTCTCCACTTGGCTTCTCTAGCATACTCTGCATTTTTCTGCTCAGTTGCATTCCTTGTTTCATTATGGGATTTAACACAGACAATATTTTAGGGTTTTTTTTCCTGTTGCCAAACTTGGAGCTACACTTGAACATCCTGCTATATTCCCATAGCTTCTTGCAAGGATACCTCCCTTGAAAGGTAACTTTGAGACAGGTTGCCAAACAGCCTTGGCTTCATTCTTGTTGCTCTGAGGCATTTTTATGATCTTTTCATAGTTCTTTAAGAAACAAGAATATTTATAGCATGTTAGATATGATGAAAGAGCTGTGATGCAGCCTGGCAGATGTACGAGTTTACAGAATGATGTGGAGTGTATGGTGGTGCCTAAAGTTGGGTGGAACAGGAGGGTGAACGAGGTCTTAAGGCAGAAGGACCAGTGAGGGATCTCTGTACCTGCCACTAACATGTTCATAAAGATACTACTTTCTTCAAATGTGTCCGGGAAGGAGAGGCCTAATTTTCCACTCCAGAAGGAATGTTATAAATTATTTTGTGTTGGTGCAGTGTAGAAGTTAAGGGGAATAGGCCATGAAAAAGCTGAGGAGTCACATAGACCTGTAAATAACACATACCCAAAGAGGCTTTAGGATGTAATTACTATCATTATTTGAAAATGGGGCCTGTGTTTCCATGTCCTATAGAATAAACTTTTAAGAGTAAATTTATAAGTTAATAAAATTATCTCCTTGAATACCTGGTGCCATCAGTAAGGTCTTGAACAACACATGAAAGTGAAGAATGGAAACAATGCTTCAGGATATAGAAAAACCCCAAAGTAATGAGTACTGGTAGAATTTTTTCTCCATTTCTGAATCTCCTATGCAAAGCAACATTCTGTTTTCCCTGAAGTGACTGATACTGATTAGTGTTCCAAAAAGTATTGCCAGACCAGATTGGTCACTAGTTTGAGCTAACATGAAGACGGAAAAGAATGAAATCAGATTTTCTTTCCCTGAATTACTGATGTCATAATTGCAGTGTACGCTGAGACAACAAAACAAATGAACTTGAAAGTCTAGTTTACAAAATCTTCAAAAGAAAAAAGAGGGCAAGTGAAATGTATGCACTGACATGCATGCCTATTAGTGATGTTTATCTGGGCATAGAATCGCTTTTAGGAAAGTTCACTTCCTTTTCTAAACTTTATATCTGTTTACCTGTATGTTATATTATGTGCACGAATTATTAAAGAATACATGCATTTGGGAAGAAAAATAGTCACATATGGTTCTTTATATTAGTCTCATATAAAATTAACTTTTTTATGGGCTAGGAAGTGTTCTAGGTACATTATAAGTGCATGCAATACTGTACCGTTTATTTTTTTCTCTTGAAAAGGACTATAAAGGAGAAATAACAACAAATAAGAAGTTAGTTACGGCAGGATAATCAAATCTTATAACAGTAATATATAATGGTACTATTAGTAATGTGGAACAATTTACCTTGCCTTAGTTTATTAGGCAAAAGGACTTGAGCTGGGTTTCATATTGAGATTCAGATTTGCATTCATATGTCACCATTTCCACTAGGTGTCTAAACTCTCGATATTAGTGATAGAGATTTGGTTTATGATTCATGGGCCCATGTATGCATGTCTAGATTTATATACACAAGGATATCCCACTTATCTATCAGCTGTAACTCCAGATGGCTCCCATTTAAGGAAACTTCTGGAATTTCCCGTAAGTCCCGTATCATATATCTCAGTCCCATAAGAATGTCTGGCATGCTCCCAGAAATCTTAGGTGGCACCGGACACTTACTTTTGGGCAGTAGAATTTTCTTAGGTGTCTGTCTTGATATGAGCAGAATAATGCACTGGGTTTCATTGACTGTGTGGACAAAGGGCTCTGGTCACTTGTCCACAAAAAACATGAGGCCCTTCAGAGTGGTAGCTGGACACCAGGTAGGGGGTTTTTGCAGCGTGCTAACTGGTACTCATTGCTGCTATTTTAGCAATTGAATGTTGCCCTGTATTTCCACTCACTGAAGTGACAACTTAGAGATATAGAACACTTGTAATAGTTATATAGCACATATGTAAATATCTTTATGTAGACATATCAAGATACCTTAATTCAACACTGAATCCTAACCTTGCTATTGTATGTGTTTCTGCATATACGTATAAAGTATCTAATACATAGTAATTTTGAACTATGAATAGTAATTCCTACTAAAATTGGCTGACTTTACAGTGTGGATTTTTTCCTTTTTGGAGAAAGACAGAAGGGCAAATTCAATATTTGCTGTTGTATCGGGATGACATCCCAAAAGACAGGACTCTAAATACAAAACTCATCAAGTGCTGAGAAACTGTTTCACCAGTTGCTATCAACTACATGTAGGATAGTGAATAGCAGCACAAAGTTCACATGGAGACTAGTTTACCCCATGGGTTGATACTGTTTGTTTTCTTTGTCAGTGTCCTGGAAGATGCAATAGAGTGTATTCTCAGTAATTTCTCACATAAAATACGAAAATGGGATCAGTAGCTGATAAATCAGAGTTGTTCTCCAATCCAGACGGATCTTGACAGACTGAAGAAATGTCTTGATAGGAACCTCATGAAGTTCAAGTAAGGAAAATGTCAAATCCTCCAGCAGGGGAGGAATAACCCCATGCACCAGTGCAAGCCAGTGCATGCTGGCTAGGAAGTAGCTTTATAGAGAAGGACCTAGGGGTCCTGATGAACGTCAAGCCTACAGTGTGCCCTGGCAGCAAAGACAACCAACATCTTCCTGGGCTGAATAAGGAGAAGTATTTCCAGTAGGTCAAAGGAGGTGATCCTCCCTGTCTGCTCAGCACTGGTGAAACTGTATCTATAGTGCTGTGTCTAGGTCTGGGATCCCAAGGACAAGAGATACATGGACATATTGGACAGTGTCTGGCAAAGGGCCATGAAGATTTCTGAGGGATGGAAACAAGTCTTATACAGTTGAGAGGCTGAGACAGCTGGGACTCTCTGGCCTAGAGAATAGAAGATGCAGGGGAGATCTTATCAAAGTGTATAAATACCCGATATGGGGAGTTAAAAGATAGAACCAAACTCTTCTCAGTGGTGCCCAATGACAAGACAACAGGCAACGGGCATAAACTGAAATACAATAGATAATAGTTAAATATAAGAAAAATATTTTCTGCTATGAGTGTTGAAGCACTGAAACAGGTTGCCCAGAGAGGCTGTAGAGTCTCCATTCTTGGAGACATTCAAAAGCCAACTGGACTTGGCCTTGGGCAGCTTGCTCCAGCTGACTGTGCTCTGAGCACAGATTTCGTCTAGATGATCACCAGGAGCCCTTTCCATTAGTGATTCTGTGACCTCTTTTATATATATTGCTTTTAAGAGAAAGGGTACCATAGTCAACTTACTTTTAACAAAATATTATAAAAGAACACACAATTTTACAGGACTGTAGGAGTGTTAAAAAGCCACAGGAAAATTATTAAAGAAACAGATTTGTTATTATTCAGGTCTAAGATCAGAGAGGGTGATATTTTACAAGCTATCATAAATATTACTGTATCCACCAGATCTTTTATTCCAGGCCTCTAAGTGGGAATAAACAAGAGACAATGAGACACATATATCAAACCAGAGAAAACAGTTACCAAAGACTGAGAAACAACGTTACCAAGCTAATCAACATAAATGTCATATAATCAGCCATTGTTGTACATCCTGTTCCAGTTGTGTTTAAAGTGCTGCCATCGTTGGTTTGATGGATTTGCTTTACGTCACTGAGGTTCGTCTTGTCTGGCGTCCCTGCTGAGACAAATAAGAAAATATAGTATGATGCATGCCTTGTCACTATCAGCAACGTGTTATAGCTAGTACAAATTGAAATATCATCAGCACATAGACTGTCACAGCTTGGTTTCAAATTCTCATGTTACTGCCAAATTAAAAATCCTTTATAACTGCATCTAGAAACATACACTATACTATATGGCTATTCATCATTGAAAGTAGTTGAGAAGTTGGCCAGCTCTGAACAAAGTTGTTCTTGTAGAACTATATCTCAACAAACATTTGCAGACTAAAGCGAACAGTTTTGCAAGTCCCAGTAGCACCTAGAAGTCCACTGCTCTCATCTTTCTTAGATTTGAAGAAAAAGGGAAATAATTTAATGTGAAATTGTGTCTGTATCCCAATACTATTCCAAAATAAAGAACACCTGATGGAAGGTATGTAGCACAGTGTATTTGTTGCTATATAAACCCTCCATTTTGGCACAACTTTAACAGACTTTACAACAGCGTAAGACAAAATTGTAAAGCCAACTCTAAACAGGAACTCTTTTACTGAGTTCCCAGCCAAATACTTGTAATTTTTTTGGACCAACTATTCCTCCATCTCAAAACTGTGACTTTACGGAAAGAGGGTGCCATCACCCATTAAATTTCCTCTACCTGGCTAAACAATCAGAAACAGAAGGTCTTGGAGACATATTTAGATTTGGTAGCATTATCAGCTCCTTGTATTTGCTCTGCATACTTCTAAACTAACTGTCTTATCCCATATAATAACTTGTGGCATGCCACTATCAATCAAAATTAACAAGTCTAAATTCGGCATTATTACAAGCAACAAATATTGACATTGTAATTACACTGAGACTGAAAAAGGCTTCATATAAAGCAAAGTCAATATTTATGTAATTAGGTCAACACATATATTATTCAGAAGGTAAACGCTTCTGTTGGAACAGCAGCATTAGAAAGAATCTCAGCTCTGCAGAGCTGACGTATTGATTTTATGGTCTCAGTTTCTACATTATTATTCATTGTCTAGGTACTTCTTTCCTCTATGTACTATTAGTGAAAGATGCATAAACTAGGGACTCTTTTTTTGGTGATTCAAAGGGACTGTGATGAAATATAAATATTTCTGTCATGGTGTTATCATCTTTGTTTAGCTGGTTTAGCAGGAGCTATAGAGAATCCTAATTTTTAAAAGAAACAATTTCTTTTGGTGCTTCTGTTAAAAATGCTCTTTTCTCTAAAAGCAGCTTGAACGCTGCTCTTTGTGAACTTGCTCTATGTACTCAAACCTCCTTCCTGTAGCTTTGAAAAAATGCATTAAGGGAAGAGTCAGCCGAAGTCAGTCATGCTGTCTGAAAAAACCGTTAGAATGAATTTATCTTCTTTGTTGCTGTACTTAGATAGCAGAATATATTACTATTTTTTTGTGGATTTATTGATCCAGTCCTCTTGCTGGGAATTTGTGAAAATTAGCTCTATGAGTAGAATGCAAGTGGACATACAAGGAGGAAGAGTGAAAACATGTTGAGAAGAAAGGAATACAGCTTTTTATTGTGCACATCCAGTAACCTCTCTAGAAAAAGATCAGTCACTCAGCACTTCTCTGAATGGATGTTTGGTGAATTATCAAAAAGGATATATTGACGTGGGTTTTTTTCATGGAAGTTTTGTAAGTAGAACAATGACAAAAATATGGTTTGGGTTATTTCTCCAGAGCATTAGTGAGGCTTTCCCATGTTTAAAAAGGCTAATTTCAACAGGCAGTGAGAAATTCAACTCTCACCTATACAATAAAACAATTCATCAGGTGCTAAATATATAAAGAAGACAATTTTTCCCAGTATCTTTACAAGTTCTCTATCACAACAGTGAAAGATATGGACTTATTTTCAACATCCAGGATATCAATTATTATAAAAGATAATTATCTTAAAAAGGAAAATATTCTTATGTCTTGCAGTTACATAAAAAACTGGCTTCAGTCAGAGTATGTGATCTGAATCTGAAGGCAATGTGACTAAATATGAATTGCTGACTGGAGTGTCAGATTTAATCTCTAGTTAAAATTTCATTGACAATATTATGTAAAATAGGAAACAAATAGATTTCATTTTATGGAAAATGTTATCTCATATTTTCTTTTCTTTTCTATTTTTTTTTTCCTAACCTCAAATGGAAACTGCAGACTTCGGAAATTCCCATGAAAACAGTGTTTCAAAAAAAGTTCAAACCTACCAAACAGCTTCCTTTCATAAATCAAAATGTCATAAAGTATTTAATATAATCTCTGATGTTAAATAAGTATACTGTTAGGATTTAAGTGTAAACATACAGCAGATCTTTCACCTATTCAGTCCTACAGGTCTATGACACAATTCTGACTTGAAACGAGAAGTTCAAAAAATATACTTACACATGATCCTGTGAAAAAATCAATGTACAGAAAAACACTTTTAAAAATAGTTTATTTTAATAGAACTATAGGCTGTTGGATTTTTTCCAGAATGTTATCTTTTTTTTTTTCTTAGCTAATTCTAGTAACTATAAGTTTGATTTCTTCACCTAGGCTATACTTTCTATTTAAATAAGTAGTTTCCGTTGTCCATTATGCATCAATATTCAAACATGTATGTTGTATGATGTATATCAGAATCAATAATGGAAATGATCCTTTCCTCTAAATGAACCTAACTTTCAAAGTTCACAGCAAACTTGCAATGACAACTGACCAAACATTTGTAGTGGAACAGAACAAACCCAAAACAAAACTCATTTAGAATTAGTTTCCTTACATACTGGAAGCTTGAATTACATTATAGAAAAGGTATGTAAGTTTCCCAAGTATTTCCTATTATCCCTGATAAACGTCTATTTTTGTATCAAAATCATGCTGGAGCTAATATATAATATAATAACTACATAATATCATGAAAATGTTTCAAAATATATGTATACTAACTAGATCATAGAGTTTTGTTTAAATACTTTAGACATACTTCATTTTATAGGTGGTGGTTGCTGTGAAACCTTGCATTTCCTTCTTTAAGTAATATATAAATTCATTTACTGAATAGTAATTATATGTGAGAAAAAAATATTCAATATATGTCGGATCATCCCCATCTGGTGTGTTTAAGTCATTGATCTTAAAAACAAAATAAATATCAAATTTTTAGAAAGAAAAGCAGAAACAATGGTCTACCTCTACTAAAAAAAAAATCTGAGTGATGTTATGATGTAGAACAACTTTTACCCTCTCTACTGCATAGTTAAGTGAAATGGAAAGAACATGGGGATTGGAATGGATGATCTCAGATGTCCTTTCCAACCTCAACAATTCTGTGATTCTGTAAGTATTAAATTCTTTGCAGTTCAGCATTGGTCATGAAAAAACAAGCAAATAAAAAAAACCCTATTTATTTCAGTAACAACTAGTAGAGAGGAAGGAATCTAAGCTGCTTTACCATTCTTGAAATATATCGCTTTTGAAGATGTAAACAGGGACGTGAAATATCTCTGTTGAAGATCAAGTCAGGAATCAAACCCAATGAAATATATATTTCCACTTTATTTTTGTTTAGTTTTCATTCAATGAAAAAGAAATTAACAGCTGACCCACAGACCCTAAAGAAATGTCAAAATTTTCAAGCATTTTTCCAATGAAAGTTTTAGGCTTTAGTTTTAAAGAAAAATAAATTATCTAACACTGCACATTAGTTTACCATATCTGAATTATAAACCAGTTTACTCAGCTGAATTTCTTAATACTTCAAACTCCCAGAATAAGATCCTTTAGACAAAGTAGTATTGAGTGGCTTGCGTCTGCCATGGTCAGAGATAGCAGTACCTAGCAGAAACTGCTAAACAAATCTCCACTACACAGTACAATGCCCTGCATCTCTTTTTAAGTCACACACAGTGGTCTCCTTGGCTCAAAGAATGAGTGAACATTTTTTGTTTGTTTTTAGTTCAAAGTGCTTGAAAAAAATGAGGGCTGTGCTGCAACCCACCAGGTGGTGTTTTTATAACATGAAACTGAAGAAGTATGTTACAGGCTCTGGGATATGATATTCAGGCATGGGAAAGTGCTTTGAAAATAAAAAGCCTGCTGTTGAGGGACTTTGTAGGGCAGAGAAATCCAAGACTTTGGCAGTCTGGTTTGTGTTGCCTTTTGGAAGTAATCTGAGGAATGAATCATCTGCAGAACTTGAGGTTTGTTTTGGAGGGATGGAGACAGTTTTCCTTAACACTGAGCCATGGAGTGAACTAACATTTACACTATGTGGGCAATAGGAACTGAGACCAGAAGATAACTCCCAACCTAAGTTACTTGACAGCATAGACATTACCAGTGAAATCATTGAAATTTGGAGAAATCTTTTGTATCATAGGAAGATATTGTACTGTGGTATGAATTCTAGCAGCAAATTCTTCATGTACTCATCACTCTCACTTCTGCAACTGGCCAATCATGTCTTTCTGTGAAATACAGTCTTGACTGTTCCTAAGAAAAATAGAGCAGGAAACTTTTATCAGGTCCCAGGAAGGACTTTGAGAACCAAAGGACTCAACATGGAAAAGATATTGTGGAAGAGGGAGATGATGCTTACTTAGGTGCCAAGCCAACTAAAAATTTCTTAGCTTGTCTCCACAAAGGGAGATTGTAAATGACAGACTTTTTTGTGTCTGTAGTGAAGCATGGTGATAATCAAAACCCTTTTACATTTCTTTATCTCTTAGGGTAACTTTCTTGTGCATTATCCATTTTAATCTTAAATGACAGAGCTTTCACCAATTTCCCCAGGTAAAAATATGACATAGTCCATGTACTGCCCTGTGCCATAGCATGATGCAGGTAAGAACTCTTTGAATCACCGTATACTGAGCTGTTGTCACTTTTTCCTCTCTGTCTTTGCACTAGACATACATACTTTCGGGAAGAAATTTTCTGGAATAGGTAATTGGGACTTAATTGGAGGAGATAATTTTATTTAAAATCTGCCTTTTTGGCTTTGTGTATTCTAATGATCATTGTAATGATACACAAATCAACACAAATAGCAATTACGAATGCACAGGGAATATCAAGATGTAAGTAATCTTACCTACAAACAAAGGAATCATATTACTGTTATTTTTAGAAAGCGATTAAGAAGACTGCCTAATTGCATTAAGTAAGAGAATTTTGCATGGTTAACCATATATCAGGAAATGAATCCAACATATCATGTTTAACTGTACATGTTTTATGCAATCTGTGTATATGAGAAATAGAGTGTAAGCAATAATCTTAACATAAGTTTGGCAAGTCATTTTTACTGCAAGCGCAGCAGACAAGAAGTCTCTTGTCTAGTATTTGAAAGTTTTCTTTAAAAGTTGACAGTGGCATTTGTTTCACATTATGCATTAATGAACTCAGTATTTCCATTTAGAAAATAAAGCTTTTATGAGTTAACATAACACAAAGAAATGGTGTCAGAAACTAAAACGTTTCCATTTATTTCCATTCTTAAGCATCAGAAAGAGATAATATTATTTATTTAAATATTTAATGATTACTCTTTTACTTGTAGACCAGTTTCAGCATATAGTGAAGTATTAGATGTCTAAAAGACTTGGTTTTATTTTGCATACAGAGACTAAAACTTAACTATATTTTTTGTCTGAAGTAGTAAGAACCATGGGAACTGCCACTAATTTGATTTCTATTGCTTTCTCATGCATCTAAATTCATGTTCATTCTAAGATGTGTTTTTTATAACTTCCAGGATCCAAGGTGCTGGAATCAGCATTGTTAATAATGACTGTTTTAAATTACGAAATCCATCTTTTCAATCCTTTTCACTATTGAGGAACTTTTAATCTTTATCATTAACCTATGCAAAGGCTTTGTAATCAATATGAAATTATAATTTGGCTAAAGTCCCATAAATCAGACTGCGTAAAAGTAAGCAAATTCTTCATTCTTTCAATTTTCATCTGTTCAGTACTAATTTCCTTCATATGAGTCATATGTCCTGAGTTAATTACCATCCTTTGAGACAATTTACCCTTGTGATTTTTTTTTTTCAGTTTGCTGTAGGAGATTATAATCAACTATTCTGGTTTATACATAACTACCATCTAGAAAAGAGAGATAAATTTGAACTGAAGCTCTTGAAAGTAACACAAAAACTTGATTTGAGCCAGAATGTTGCCAATTAGGCCCATCAAGAAAATGAAATTTTTTTTTCTTTTTTGGAAAAGCATTCAGAATTCCAAGATTTATAGCCCAGTTTCACTGTAGCAGTTCATAATTTTACTGTTTGTCTGGATTCGGTTTTTAAACTGAAAATATAAAATCTGCCTTTTCTGGAAAAGATTTCTGAACTAAATCAATTCCAATTGTTAAGAGGATTTTTTTTTTCAGGTCAGTCCACCTAGAATTTCAGTCATTCCACTTTCTTTTAAAAGAAACACAGCTTGTAGATTAGCTTAATCCCCCAAAACACTGATACATTAAACTGTACTTCTTAATATTTGCTGCAAAGCATATTCAATGACATACTTCTACAATTTAAGCTGATTTAAAGCAGTATGACTTGCAGTCACTTCCTCATGATGTCTGTCGGGAGGGGGCTATAGACTCACCTGTTGCCATTTACTGGCACGTGCAAAACCCCTGTAGTGAACCTTTTTCCCAGAGGTAAGCAATCAGATTTGTGATTTTTCTTGCTGAGTTAGTTTTACTGCAGCTCAACCTTGCTTTTAGGTCCACCCCACAGTGGGATCAGATAAATGCTAGCAGGAGGAAGAAGGATCATGCTGTTATAATCAAGGAAAGGACTTAAGCTGTCAGCTAACCATAACATCATAAAGCACCCAGAAACCAACTGAGAAGAGTGTATAATCCACTGTTGATATCTGACCTGAACCCACATCAAAGACTGTCTTACTGACAAAAAACTAAGTGTGGAGTAGTAAAGGAAGTAGACATCCTTGTCTACATTCCTTCCCTGTAAACAAAAGCACAGCTTTTCTCTGTATATATAAGAATGTAACACAGAGATTCTCCTCGGTTGCTGATTGTCTTCCTCTCTGGGGTAACTTCTGTTTCCCCAATGTTTAGTTCAGCTATTATGTTGAAATTGTATCGAAAGCATCTGACTCGAATCTACTTCCTAATGCCTTCTTAGAAACGAATTTTCTCGTTAAATTATGAGGTTTAAAAAATACAATTTTTCATAAAAATTTTTACTCTCCAATTTTCATTTCAGAGACAGCTCTTTTTGTAGAGCATTTCAATTTCTGTCAGGCTAGAGGAACGTCTGATAAATACTGTTCCTTTCTGATGAATATTGATCTGCTTTCTGCAGTATGTTTAGGGTTATGGAATCCATAGGACATCTTGTGTCTCAGTACATCTCTCAAGTACAAGGTTGATGATCTGAAGTTGCTAAAAATGAACAGTTAAACATCAAAATAAGCACATTATTTAAGTTTGGAGATAACCATCAGGCAATTCAAAGGCTGAACATAGTATCTGCAGCAGTTTTATCTCTGTCTAGAAAAGCTGGCCTTGCAGAATTCACATCAATATGCAGAGTTTAAGCAAGTATACAGTTTCCATTCAAGAACACGCAAATAGTGCTGCTTCTGTTTGGCTCCCAGGCATCTGTCCCTGAATAGAAAAAAAACCTGCTTTCTCCTTCATTCTCCCCCGGCCTTACAAGGCTGACCATTGATTTGATTTGTTCTGCTAGACTGACTGGGGGAAAGTAGTTTCTAACAAAAGCAAGATATCAGTCTCCAACTTTGCAACAAAAAAAGTGAATAATTTAATAACACATCTCAAGATAACATGAAAAAAAAAAAAAAGAAATGGTGAGGAAAAAAGATGATTTCTTTATTTTCCAGATTGATAGTGTGGATATGAGGGAAGCCAAAATAAAAAGAAAGTTTACATTATTTCAATAGTTTCTTCTTAAAAATACATAAGCTGTGTCTGCTCCTTAATTCTAACTGAATCTAACTTAATTTTCTTATCTAGCTTAAGCATAAAGAAATAAACTGAACTGATTTTTCATAGAATCATAGAACCATAGAACGGTTTGACTTGGAAGGGACCTTAAAGATCATCCAGTTAAAACTTCCCTGACATGGAGAGGGACACCTCCCACTAGACCGTTTCCACTTAATTTGATAATTTAGATATACTTTCAAAACTGGTTTTTAGTCCCGGTGCAGCTCTTCAAAGAGAACAGGAGTACAGATTGATGGGAAACAGCTGAACTTTTACAGCTTAGGACTTTAGCCTGAAGATATTGATCCAAGAGAGAAAGAACTGAGTAAACAATGAATGAGGCTTGAAAAGCAAAGAAAAGAGAAGGGAAAAAGGTGATCTCTATTTAAAGTAACTCTATGTGGACCCTTAAGTTAAAGACATCATAAGTTTGCACTTTTTTTTATTTGGAGGCACTGATTTTGGCTTTAGAGTTACTAACAGTGGGGCATGGTAAACTGAGATGTACCGTTGTCAGTGAAGAGGAATGTGAAAATGTTAAAGATGCTCATTTTTCATGTATGGGTGAGTCACGGGAACTGAGGGGATACACTGTAGAGGCATCCTGTGAGCTTTCTTTTCATTTTAAGCTACTGAGTTCTTATCCTGACCATTCGCTGCCCTTTAAGTAAAAATGTTCTTCTTCAGCTAAACTAAGTATCAACAGATCAAGACCACCTCCTCCACCAGACTCATGTTTTCTGCTAAAGCATCAGCATTTGGCAGGGGAAGGACACATTATAGCAGAGTGACCCTGGCAGACAACAGTATTCACCTTTATTTTTTTTTAGATTAAAAGAAAGAAGGCTGGACAGGTGGTGCAGCAGTGTAAGCTTTGCAAGAATCCTGTACCAAAAAACTTGTGAATTTATGCCTGACAAAATGAGAATAAGAATTCATATCCTTGTCCTTCACGTATATTTCTCAGAGGTTTTTTTTAAGTTGAGATGTCTGCCTTAATATAGCAGTCATTTCTTGGAAATTAGTAGAGAGGGGAATCCTTTCAGTGGGGTAGAGCCTACTTATGAGGCAGTTTAAAGCACATGATATCTCTTGAGCCCTGAAATTTTTCTGTTTTTAAACAGACCTCTTCCAGAAAATGAAAGCTGAATAATGAGAAGACTGCTTCATAGACCTCCAGAAGCTTGTTTTTCAACCTAACACCAGGGATTTGTGATTTTATAGAGAGATTAAAAGCCATGAAGTCACTGGCATAGGTTTGAGTGATTGTTCGAGATGGAGAAAGCAAAACCTGGTGAAGATTGTATTTATTTCACAGAATCACAGGATGGTCGGGGTTGGAAAGGACCTCTAGAGATCATCTCGTCCAACACGCTTGGTAAAGCAGGTTCACAGGTTCACAGTAGGTTGACAGGAATGCATCCGGGTGGGTTTTAAGTATATCCAGAGGAGGCCGCACAACTTCCCTGGGCAGCCTGTTTCAGTGTTCTGTTCCCCACACAGTAAAGACGTTTGGAGCTCTTTCAGAATGGGAGCTCTGAAAGAAATTAGCATGTATATAGGGTGAAGAATTAGAGTACCTGTGTCTTAAAGTAAAAAACACAAAGTTTGGTTACAGTAAAAAAGGCCTACAACATAGGAAAAAGTGAGATTTTTACCTAGATCTTCTCTTAGGCACTAAATGTTAAAATAAATTCTTGTATATTTTAAAGCATTTGATTTTGGAACTATATCCAAATTGATTTTATTTTTATTTTACCACTGATATATATTTCTAAAAGGCTTATGGCAAAATCGGCAGATAAGGTCACACCTTAAGGTAAGACAGCAATGGAGACATTAAGAAAAGTAGACTATTAGACCAGTACTCTCAAATTCTACAACCAGAGCAAGAAAACCAAGATTGAAGTTACACAAACTAGAAATTGGCATGAAAAGATGGACATTCTTACATAACTAAAAGAGCAGAATTGGAGCAGAAGGAAGTAATGCATTCAAAAATCTAATGTAAGTTAAATGACAAAGGAATTTCTCCAAAAACAGATCAGCAGAATAAGCAGATGAAATAAAGTGCTGAAAAGGCACACTCTAGTTTTGTAATAAGTTAATTAAACTATGTCTGGCAATGTCATATAAACTCAAGTGGTAGACATGATATATCTTTTCTCCCTTGCAGTGTACCCTCCTCCTTTGTGCCCTCTCTTTCCTTTAGGCTCATGGATGAGTCGTATCATGTCACTCTCCTCTTCCACACGGTGCCAGGACATGTTTCAGTACACTCTAGTTATGCTCCAGTAGTTTCCACAGTCAACAGGGATATAGGAAATGGCAAAGATGCTCAATGTGTGTTGCAGGAGAAGAGTATCAAACTCCAGCACCCTCCAAGATGGTATCTCCAACACCATACCAAGACCATACCAAGATGGTGTCTCCACACTTTGCCAAGAAAGTTTCAAGAAACTTAGTTTTGAGTTTGGGAACAGGGTTACAAATGGCTGAGAGGTGAGATGGATTCTCCCAAAGGTTGGTGTTACGAATATCTGGGCATGGGGGATGACCCTAGCACAAGCTGTTTTCACTGGTGAGGTGCAGTCATGCAGTATGTGAGCAGGCCAGGATTGCTGACAGTTACAGTTACTATCAACTGTCCATGATCCTCAGGCAAGAAGAGGTGTTGAATCGGACCCAGGCCCATCCAGGAAGACAAGTCAGGAGCAACAGCAAGAAATGGGGCTAGAGACTGGACTGGAAAAGAGATTTCCTTCCACATTGGTCTGAGGCGATCCAGGAGACAAGACTGGAGATAGTTATACCCACAGAATAGTTCAAGGAAAGCCTAGGTGTACAGAACTGAGCTGAAATGAGGCTCTTAGGTCCATGGTCAAGAATGCATGGGTGTAAGCCACAGGTGAGGCTGGCCAGGGCCATTAATGCTTAGAATATCAGACATGGGCATACCTCTGTAGCAACTGTCTGAAAATAGTCCTTCCCCACGCAACACCTCAAGAACTCATCCACTTTCCAGAAGGATGTCTAAAGCTACGGAAGGTTCTTGTTACACTTGTTTCTCTTAGTACGACACAGACACAGTTTGGGCAAGTGATTGGTACAGAGTCCCTCACAAAGCACGAGTCTCCCTTCATTCCTCCTTGTTGCATGAACCTATCTCAGCTCTCTCCTGTGGCAGTGCCAGCTATAGGCTTTAGAACTAGAGACAGGCAGGTTGTTAGACCCAGCTCCAGGATATTCCTGGTGACATAGAGAACACAAGCTGGTAGCTGGTAGGGCACTCACTGGGGATTCTCTCCGACTTGTTTATTTAGAACACAGTCTGCCTGTGAGTGACTGGTCCACTCTTCTATGTATATTTTTTGTGAACTTCTTCCTCCAGATGAACATACTGGGAAAAAAATGAGAAAGCCCTGGGGACAGCCATACAGTAGTCCGTTATTATGAAGGATTTACATGCTGGTTCTGATTTTTCAAATAGATGTGAAGGAGAGATTCTGCATCTGGCTGTTCCTGGACTGCCTCTATGTTCTTAGGTAACATTCAATAGAGGAGTCTGAGGACCACAATCCTCCCAAAGAAAGGGAGGCCTTTGAGGTACTTGTATGCTACCAGTATGTATCTCTTTCCAGGAAAGTCTCAGTATAGGAGCAGGGAAACTAAGAACTATTTTCATACATCCTTCTGAAAGCTATTCTTTATGAACTCTTCCTAAGAACTTGTTGATAAGCCTTTCTTCCCTCTTCCTTGCCCCCAGATATCTCCCGTCCACATTCTCCTGAGGAAGTGAAGTCTCTCACTGTTCTAGGTGTCGGTCTTACAGCAGGATGGCTGTATTGGCATTACACAGACTTGAAAAAGGAAAAGGGACTAGGAAAAAGTAATTCGTCAGATTTATACATGGCAAAAGATTATTTAAATAGTCTGACAATTTCACCAAATGTGTGCGGATATTTTCACTGAAATGTGCACCTGCCGCTGGATTCAATCATCCCATGCTGTAGTCTCTCTAGTCCCCAAGTCTCTCTTCAAACTTCTAAGTCTAGATTAGATTTATTTCTTTGGTAGTGATTAAAGACAAATGAAAATATTGCAAATAATACAGTGCTTCTTGCTTGATTAATCCCAATCTTTCCCATAGAAATAAATTCTTTCGTTTTCTCCGAAACATGAGTTTCACATTGAAATACAAGAAATTTAGACTAGTCAGGACTGTGTAGGCTTCTACAAACATTGTTTCATATATACTACTATCAAGTAGAAAGTTGTTCTAAGCAAAAGAAAACAAAAATTTTCACAATTATTTTCAGCATAATCAAGAATTCCATCACTATTTCAGTTTTTTGGTGTATGAAAAAATAATTTCTTAATAATATGATAAAAATTTCTCATAAAAGAATTTTCATGGAAAAAGATCATGTCTGAAAACTTGACTGTTTTAAGGAAGTTGTGTGAATTTTCTGCATCCTTAGTGATCTTTTTTGCTTCCCATAGAACATTGTCTGTGACAAATTCAGTAATAATATAGGAAAAAAAAGAAAGATGTGGTATTCATAATGCTTGAAAACATTGAATGACGTACACATAATGAAGAAAATGGATCTTCTGTATTGCTAGGCATTATAGAAAGCAGAGAGCTATCTTGCTGTTTAATCCTTTTATTGTCACAGTGATCAACCTGCCAGATGCAAACTATTTTTAGTCATGCTCTCTGCCTACAGACTGTAAACGCATAAATAGAGGAGATGATACAATAGTTACCTCCACACAGGTGGTCTGATTTATAAATAGGTAGTGGATAACTACCATATTTTACACCTTACAGAAATAAAAATCCTGAGAAAGTATAATTAAGCATTGCTAAAAAATTAGGACTTCAAGGGTTAATTTAACTTTGAATGCAAAAAAATTTCACTTCTATATTCAGTGAGTTGCAACCTTAGTATTCTTTTAAGCTGCAGAAATTTTTTTTTAAATCTGGCCCATAGAATATTCAAGAAAAAATATTATGGAAAGTACAGTGTTCAAGAAAAAGCATTCTATTTTGACTTTTTGGAAGAAGACTGTGGTATTTAAAACTGCCTTTTGTTTTGAAATGCAATACCCAAAATAGAATGTTAGGGACAGTTAGTCAATTTCATTCAAATTTTTGTCTGACATGAAAAGAAATTGGAAACAGGATAATGAAGACACACAGACCTAAGTAATTATATATCCCCAAACGTATTTTTAGATGGCACATCTGGAATACGAGGTCTGACATAAAGAAAATGAAGCTAATCCTATAGCTCGGGACCCAAGAGCGGTGGGGAGAGACAAAGAGATGGTTATAGAACATGCTATAACCCGTCATAGTGATACAAGGCTCTCAACTGGATTGCTTCACTCAATACAAGTGGATGCATGTTCAAATATAGATGTTTTCTTACCCTCGGTTGGAAAGTGTTGGTGTGCAAGAGTGTACAGTGGGTTAACTGTTCACATTTCTTGTGAAACTGAAGAAATGTGTGGATCATTGACTGAGGCTTATGGTGAAGAGATCCCAAAATCAGGTCAGTGCTCAAAGGAACCCATTTTAAGTTGAAAGAAGATGTAAAGGTGAAAATAATGGAGATTCTCAAGACCCTTTCAGAAAATGATCTGTGGAATTGCTGTGAACATTGGCAGCATTGTATACAGCTGAGTGTTAACTCAGAAGGGAACTATTATGAAGGTTATTGTAGTTGATAATTTTAATTTTTTAAATAAAAAGAATTACAGGCACAGAGCCTTTTTTTCTGTGTGTTGAACATCGTATGTATGGGTACCTTAATACAATGTGAAGCTGATGAAATTCAGTGTGCTGCATTATGCACATCATACTAAACATCCGAAATGGAATCCTTTTGGCTGTACATCTCTCAATCTATGTGCAGATTGAAATCCTTTCGAACTGAAATTAATACTTATTAGCAGACTTCCACATTATCTCTCCAACTGAAATCTTTCTAATTATATGAATTCAGATATCAGTGCTGACAAATGGGGTAGCCTGACCTGATGATCTTGCCTTGAGCTCATGGAGCTGATTTTTAATTCTTAGAGGACTTTGAAACAGTTGCTTGATTGTTTGTGTATTTGTTTAAACTGAAAGCAATGCCGACATTTCAAATAATCAGTGATTACTATAAAATTGATGGTTTTATTCGCTTTGTTGTATTTTGTTGAACTTTTATAATTTGGAAATGACAACAATTTTTCAAAGCCATGCAAAATTAAAGAAAAATTATTTCCTATAATGAGACACTATTTGTGTCAGAAGGACTTTTGCATCAAAATTAATTAATATGTTCTAAAGAGATAAGTTCCTGAAAATAGGGATTTACTAGCTGAATGTTGACACTTACCTGAAGTACTGTAGTCAGCACTGTCATAGCTGAATCCTCAAGCTCAATCTAGCCACTAGAAATTCTCTACCTAGTCTCTTCCCAATGCTTTTCATTCCGATGACATATTTAAAGTCTTCCTCTCTGTAAATATTTTCCGCAGAAAGATATTGTACTTCTGGGAGTGTACGTGATTTCTGATGGTTCTTTATTGGTTCTAAGAACCTGACAAACAGATGGTTAAGTATGGCTAGTCTTCTTCCATACATATTGTGCAACTGTCCTATATCTTCCTCTCTGTTTTTCAAGGAGCATTTTAAAATACTTCATGATTTAAATGTTTCGTATCAGTATGAAAACTAAAGCTAGGCTGTGCTCAGCATTTTTTGCCCTGTGGAGTGAGTATGAAGGAAAAAGCCTCCATCTACCCAAATCTACATCTACTAGATAAAATTTTTAGCTTGTATGATGGAAGGCATGTGATACTTTTTTAAACATATCTTTTCTGTTATACTTTGATCTCAGTGTAACAAGTGTGATTTAGAACCTAGTCCAGTTTTTCTGAAATATTTGGCTCAAATTGAAATGAAATTAAAAATAATCATTTGGTTTAAAGAGTTTCATTATTTTAAATATGTAATTGTTTTAGACATTCCAGATAGACTTGCAGATGTTTTGCAAGAGAAAGAAGTAACCATCTTCTTTATTAAAAAAACCAAAAGAAAAGATAAAAAAAGAAAAGCCTACAGTTGTCAAGTTAGGCATGTTTATGAGATTAATTAAGATTAATCAAGGTTAATAATTATAAGGATGGTATGTGTTCGAAAGGTACAAGATTTACATGATTACCTAGACTGCTCATATTCACATCACTTGGTTTAATTGTGGCTACCCCCTACAACACCATCCCCATAGAGGATCAGTACAGGCACTTATGGACATAATGCCTCTAATGTTTTTGCATGACATTTAAGAGACTGAAAATGCAGAAAACCTAGCCTAGTGGTCACTGAATCCACAGAAAGTCAGGGAAAGCATAGCATATGGTAAGTATATGTAAGTCTACCGTAAGATTCATTATATCCACTTTTTGGTCTACCATGACAGCAAGACTGGATTTACAAGGTTAGTGATATCCTGGTTGCCTCCAGGCATTAAGTTTAAAAATGCTAATATTTTAGCAAAGCTTGCTGTTAAAAGAAATATGTAATTAGTCTCTGGTGAGGTACAAGGTCATTTCTTCCCTGAACAAAATTATGAACTTGCCATGGGGCAGAAAAACAATAAATTTATAAACTTTTTAATACACACATTTAGTCAAAGATATATTGGTAGCAGATATGGTTTTGTTCCAGAATATATACTTTAAATATCTACCCTTCTGTAACTATTGAAGTATTAATATTATTAACATTTAAAATTCTTGAGTTTGGAGCCCTTTCTGTGCACTAGTACTGTATTTATTTCTCATAAGCTCTTTAAACAAACCCCACAAAGAAATATATAGCATTTCTACCATAAAATAAGCTAGAAAGTCAACATCTAAGTATTGTTATAAATCGAGTAGGAAATATTTTTCTAGTTTGACTCCTTCTTTATCCACAGAAATAGTTACTCTCCAGTTTAAAAATATTGTACTGCAAAATGTTGTAAGATCTAGTCTGACTCACATTCTTCTAATACACATAACGATATGTGCACAATGTAGTCATAGGTCTCATCCTTAGACATCTCCACAGATATGTTTCTATATTTCAGTGTTATAGAAGTAACATTCTGTGTCAGTTCTTAACAGACACCAAAAAAAGGCCCTAAAAGAAATAATTCAACTAAAAGGATAGAATGTAATGTATCATAAAATATGAGATGGACACTTTTCTTGAACAGTTGTTTTGGGGTTTTTTTAAGAATTTTTAGTAAACTAAAGTAATGTTAAAATTAACAACTTTAATTGTGGAGTCATTGTAATTATGAAATACCATAATGTAACATATAAATCCTGATTGTGTTAAATATGAGTAATTTAAATCTGTTAGGGTTAATGAATTTCTCACATTATCTGGTGAAACTTGAACTGAGCTCCCCTTTCCATGCCAAACTGTAAGACAGATACTGTTGATGGAAGTTTACAGCAGAAGTACTTCAGTGTTATTTGTAAAGACATTTTTTTAAATGACCCCTTCATCTGCAGAATGAAATTAACATTGAGACCTAACCCTAGAACAAACACAACACTTGAAGAATTCTCTTCAGCTTTCTAGACAGACTTGTGAAGCTGCCAAAATACTGCTTAGTGAAGCAGAAACATTTTTAGATATATTTTTCAAAAAGATTTTTCTGTATTAAATAGATTTCAAAGTTCTCTGCCAAAATTTATTCTTGGTTTACTTAGCAATGACTAGCTGATGTGCCAGAATTAGTAACATTTATTTGCTTATTTATTTATTTAGAAACTCAGAAACTGGTTTTTGTCTTGTATTGAAATCTAAACAAGAGAATTTCCTGAATACAATATTTCTGTTAGAGACTAATAAAAGCTGAAAAGTTGCTTTTAAGAAAATTTTTATTTATACATAACATTTATGTAGTTATTTATGAATTGACAATGTTGAAAATCTGTGCATTAAAAGGAACTGTTACCCTGAATATCTGCTGCTCTTGGAATATTTTTATTTGCAGTACAAAGAGGATTTCTCTCCGAGACTGGAATTCTTTTGTGGTCTTTTAAAAGATGTGAAGTGTAGTAAGAATCAATAACGTTTGGAGGTTTTCAGAATCCACTTAATTATTCAGAGAACCATTGTTTCAAAAATGTTTAGATTTTATCAAGTCTGCAGTAATAACATCTAGCTTGAGACAGTACTTTGTCTCTCTCTTGCTAATGCTATCCAAACCACTAAACTATCCCAAAGGGAGAAGAACTGGAAGAACAGAAAACTGTCATGAAGCAATTATTATTGGGCAAACTGCTTCATATCCATGTGTTCAGTACATCTATTTCAATTTGTTTCTGGCATGGAGTAATATAAAATCAAGGATTTACATGGAGGAAGAAACAGGAATAATATTCAATGATTTCAAAGTATACAATAAACCAATTTAGCCAACAGAAAAACTATGGATACTTTCAACCGAATATAATAATGGGAAAGCATTTGAAGAAAAAATCTGAAGGCAAGATGGGTTTCTAATATTTAATCCACGTAATTTTGTAAATCTATGCATACCTTGCCTTCCAGGAATATACATGTAAATTGGGCTAATTATATACTTGGCTGAAAGATAAATATATTTGAGGAAAGTTTTGTACATTTGTTTCAATTCTAAGTGAAACTGAAGGTAAACACCTCCAGCTGAACTACAAATTTCATAATTTTTCAACTTAATCTGTTGCATCTTTGGTTTGGCATTTTTTGTTTGCTCAGTTTGGTTTCGGTTTGTTTTTCTTGAGGAAAACAAGCTTTCAAATACACACTGATTAGCTACCTCAGAGCTTTCTGCCAAGCACCTCTGTACAGATACAGTCAGACAGACTATCCAGGAAACGCTTGAACAACCCCAGTGCTACCTGCTGCCTGTGCCAAGTTGATAATAGGGACAGGAGTTAACTCACACTACAAAACCTATACAAACTAGGGAGACATCTGAACAGCTGAGAGGTTCAAAACCTCAGATCTTCTGAGATATCCTGAATGATGGAATCAATCGTGCCTAGTGACTCTGGGTTTTGAAGGCAAGTTTACAATTGATAAAAAAGTGATGTCTACATGGTGGAGTTGCCTTGGAGCCTTGGCAACAGTCCACTATATTTAAAAGAAATTTCTGAAAAATTGCAGGCGTTACAGGGTAAGGCAGACAAATTTCCTACTGAAGGTCCTCTAACAGGAAAAAAAATAAAATTGAAGCTCTATAGTATATGGATGGAAGATGCATTCAGCTGCAAAGAAGCCCAACACTATATAATTTCTGGGAAGAAAGAATGAATCCATCATCCCATGCCCACTGGTCTCTTCAGTGACATAGGTAATTCTTGCATTTCCAGCACAGCACACCCAACTCAGTACCTGTGAACTTATTGGGAAACACATTCTGGGTACTATTCAAACTGTTTACCAGTACTGACATCCAAATTTCCATACCCAGTAATGTTCCTGGTTACTGCTGAATTTATTGGTTGTCAAAGAATCAAGACAAAAAACCTCATTGCATGAGATTTTTTTTAATGTCTTTCAGACTCGTAGAGTCAGTATCAAAAGATCACACTGGTCAGTCAATGCAATAATAAATGGTCAGCACATGCAGAAGTAAAGTATCTGAGTAAGAAGGAAAGCCTCATTCGAGCACATGTTTGTGAGCACATCTGGGGCTAAATAAAGAGAAATAATAGTTCAGAGCAAAAGAAAATATTGGCAAGATGAAATCATCTTGGGATGAGAATATTTTAGATGAACAGGATCTTCACAAATTATTTCAAGCTTTTGCTACCAGGCTGGCTGTTCTCATATCTTGATATCAAAAAGTGCTTTTCTGACAGACCTCCTAGCAGAGGAAGCTTTCAGCTCTTAAAATTCCTAAAGAAAGATAGTAGACTTAGTGTTTTTAAGTGATCCTCTTGGTGATTCATCCATTTAAACCTGGACATGATACATGCTTTAGATTTATACATGCTCTTATAGCATATATATATAAAACAGGTTGGAAGAAGACTCAAGAATCATTTGGTCCAAACTTTCTTGGTAAAAGTAAAGTCTAGGCAAGATGTCCCAGAACCTGTCCAGTAAAAGCTTAAAAGTGTCGAGTGCTGGAGAGTCCAGCACTTCCCTGGGGAGAATATTCCAATTGCTGATTTTTCTCATCGTGAAAAATATTCCTCTTGTGTCCGGTTGGAATCTGCCCAGGAGTAACTAATACCCATCATCACTTGTCTTTTCTATGTGACTCCTTGTGAAGAGGGAGTCTCCATTTTCTCTGTAGTTACCCTTTCAATACTGGAAAAATGGTGCTGAGGTCTCCTCTGAGCCTTCTTTTCCTGTTGCAGTAAAAAGAATGGTGGCAGAGCTGATAGGACCTGGATTCTGAGTGGAGCTCAGAATGGAACCAAACAGAATATGGATTCCCACATTTCTTATGTGCTTTTCCAGTAGAGGCCTTGATGCACGGAACATCAAACTTGTGAGAGAGGCCTTTTGCATAATACCATAGACAGAAGGTGGCACGTTGAACCACACAGCTGAGGTGAAACTAGCGTAAGGGATGAATCCCCCAGGGGAATGACTGAATGCCTAGGGTCTTTCTGATTTTCTGTGCAGCCCAGCTGTGGAGTCACTCATCTGGTAAAATGACAGTAGCACTCATCTGAATGTACACACGCAGTATGCGATTCGGTTGCCTACATACAGATACTAAGTGCTGTTTCAAACACTGTCAGGTGTCCAGTTTAGGTACTTAATGTGAGTCCAGAAGAACAGTGATTTCCTGTAAGACCTGTGTTGTATATCAACTTCGCATTGCGAATATCTTTGTATACCTTGGATGATGCTATGTACCTACCGATACAGGCACAGAAGAATCCCACTCTAGTCATCATCCTCTCTGGTGTTATTAAAATTGCTTTGAATTGGTGTTATGACGATGTTCATATTTAATGGGCATTTCCTGCATGGCCCATGTTTGGTTACCAATGTTTATGAGTATCATACATATTCCTGCTCTTCGACATGATTAGTTTATAATAGGGCTTGCTCTTTGCCTGTGGACAAACCAATTTCTGAAAAACAATTAAGCAGAAATGAAGAGATGTCTCATCCAGATGAATATCCAAATTAAGATTTATCAGAAGAAAATGTTTCTAAAGTTCTTCCAATTCTGGCTATCAGATCCCGTATGTGTCTGTGAGAATGTAGAGTTCTGTTGATTATCCCACTGCCTGCCGTCTTTGGCTTGCATAAATGGGCTGATAATGGATTTTTATTAAGAACTTGTGAAGTCATGAGGGAAAATAATACACCGTTTGTCTGAAAGAGTTAAGGCGGGCTCCTATTTTTCTTCATTTTGGAGATTTTAAGATATTAACTTGTTCCCTTTCTGAAGTGTGTACAAGAGGACTTTGAATTTCTAATATTTTTCTCTTTCGATTGCAATGCATTTATATATTATTTTTCTCTGAGTGTAGTTTATGATCAGTTGCTGTAAATCACGCATCACAGTTACTGTTATGACCATGTAACTTTGGACAAATCACTGATACTACTTAGAAACTCAAGTTTTGTTGCATTTTCCAAAGTGATGTGTGATGATAATGATAAAATGAAAAATTACATTCTGATGTACATATGATACTGACACTTGGATTTTATCCCAATACCCCAATCTTGCTAATTAATTGTTTTTTAAGCAGCTGTATTATATCTGGTAAGCACAGAAGTACATGAGGGTAGGTGTTTAGGCACAATACTCATGAACTGGCAGATCCTTCCATCTGTAATTGAAATTAATCCTGTCCAAAATATATGGAAAATACTGACTTATCTGACATGAGTCTTTTCCTTTTTGTGCCAACTAAATAAACGGGTACATGGTAGAAATAGTGCTGTTTCTACTAAAATAAATTCCAAGAACTGTTCAAACCACTATGTTGGTCATAACGACTGTCAGTCAAAGTGGCTTTCTAACGGAGAGAACTGCGTGTTTGTTTATGCATCAGCCCAACTCTACAACTCTTATGGCACATTAACGATACATTCATCTCCTTCTGCAGGTTGTACCTTTCAGAACATAAACAGAAGACTTCATTTGCAGGTTCTTTCATTCTCCTTATTTTCATGAATACTTGTCTAGTGTTATACCATCCTATCTTATGAAAGTTCAGAACATATGTTGTATCGACAAGACTGCACGCTTTAATCTACACTTCATTACACATTCTTTGATAGTTTTATAATCCTTTTGAATTTTATACCTGCACAAGAAACATCTGTTTCTTAGGTTTTTTTGAAGCACATTGTGATGCATATATTACAGTAACTGATTTACTTCCTGCTTTCTCCCTCTATTGGAATGCGCAAAAATATCGTGCGCATCAAGAACAGTGGATAATAGTACTGTTAGTGGCACAGTAAGCATCTAAGACTCTTATTTTATTTCTGCTCCAGTTGCTTCCACATACAGGTCAAACCTGCATTTATAGTATTTTCTTCAATATTTCCTGTAAATTTAATCTCCGCAGGGGGTTAAAGTTATTTTATTTTCCACTGTCTTGCACACTATTTTTCTTGAACCATGTGCTGATTGTAAGTGTATATGACATCTCAAGTTTGAGATCTCCTTTATTAAAATATCAAATTTCACAGAGTTTTTAAAACTGGGTAGAAGTATATTTCTTTAACACATATTGAATAAAAGTATATATCCTGAATAGCAATATATACCTTGAAAGGAGCTTAGTATTTCCGGCTATCAGATGATCATCAGCGTTAGCAACACCTCCTGTAATTAAAGCTTTCAGGACCTTCTGTTAATGATGGCAAGCATCATTCTTGCCAAAAATGAATTATTTAGACTTAAAAATCTCTGAGTATCCACTGTGGAATTCTAATTCAAGTATTTATTTTGGAATATTCTGTCATAATGATTCAAGTATATCTGAAAGAGATGCTAAAGAAAATATACATCAATTCCCAAATGTTTGCATCTTTTGCATTTACATCTTCTTGTGAGAACATAAGTTTTGTTATGAAGAGGTTCCACCAGTTGAAAACCTGCACTTTTAGTGACTTAGAATGTCTTTTTTTCCACCTATAAACATACAACTATGCCAAACTACATGATATTGAGTATGCTTATCTGTTAGAAAGTTGATTTTGTCACTTAACGTTTCTAAAGAACCCATTCTTTTCAGATTTTCCTTGTTGTAACTAAACTCTGCCCTCACCATTACAGTCAGATACTGAATGCCACATACGTAACATGGGTGCAAGTTCAAAACTTCCCTCTACACTTTTTTTCAAAACTATTTTCCTTAAACTTAAATGTCCTTTGCTGACTTAGAATTCATATCATAGTCTGAGCACCATCATTAAAAACAAGGGTGGTCTTCCTTTTATTATAGTGGTGGCATCAGACAGCACATATTTGTAGCAAAGAAATAATCTGATTCAAATACTACAGAAAAAAATATCTTGTTGAGGAGGGAATTCACTGGTTAAAGGCATAACTGATACCAAGACTGTGAAACTAGGGAAGGGGAAGAACTTGTAATTTGAAAGAAATACACAGAAAATTGTGAACTGTTATCTAGAAAAGAACATGCATCTCAAAACAAGAAAGTTAAAGGGGAGAAGGTGGGACTGACAGGAAAATCAGACTCGTGAATGAAGAAAGTAACTGAACCAACAGTGACAGAGTGGAATCTGAAAAAAGAGAGTAGATCAGCTGGTGGGGCAAATTGACTTTGAAATGAAGTTAGAAAAGAAAAAGTGAAGGAGTGGAAATGAGGTGGAATCTGAAATAGAATTACAATTAAAGTATTAATTTTTGAATCCAACTAGAAATAATAGAAAAGAGTGATCAAGCAAAATCAACTACCATTGGGTTAAATGAGTACCAAAATCAGCACTAGAAAGAAAAACAGTCTTCTGGAACTGAAGAGACAGTGGGATTGTCTAACCGCCACTGTAGAAAATTTGTTGATGTCCTTCTGATGTTGTCATATTTTAGTTCAAACTACGGAGTTTTTACAGTAGATCTGAGACTTCAAGATCTACTGATAGTCAATGCAAGTAGCTGTATGAAAAGATAAGGGAAAAAAACTTTGGGATTTCTCTTTGTTCTAGGGTGTTTTCTTTCAGTTGGTTTTTTTTAGACAAAAATAATAGCAAAAAAGCATAAGAGCAAAAATGTGTTAGAGCGTTATTATCTGACTGAAAATTCAACTAGGTACAAAAATAATATATAAATACCAAAGTTGCTTCTACAGAATTGATTTGGATCTTTTATTACAACTTTGTTACTAATTAAGCACTGTGCACGAGTGCTCTGAGCTGCAGAAAAGAGACCATTTGCAATTCTACAGTGTCAGAATGATCCCTGGCAATTTTTGTCCTGGGCTGACCAGAACTCTTCAAATTCACTTCTATTCACAGAAAAACAAGGAAAAGTGTATTTGTAGTAGTATTGATAAGACTTACTTGTCACTTAAATATGACAAGTATGAAGAATCTTAGATGTTGGATTTAGAATTTGGAAGTTCCTTTAAAGCACTTAGAATACATCTGCTCCTCCATTCTCCACCTTTTGCAATAGTCTCCTGCACACGATTACATGGTGACAATCAATGATACCAACCTGCCTGCACAAACTGCTCTTAGTTTGAATATGCCAGAAATACTGGCAGAAAGCATAGTCTGGACATTTTCTGCAAACTGCAGAAACGGGACAAAAGCGTTTTGCTAAACTCAGGGAGGAATAATTGCTCATATCTATCCAACTGAGTCTGTTATTTTAGGAGAAAAGAAATCTAAGAATAGGTTTATAAAATACACAATAATTCTCCCCTACAGGCACAGCAGAGTTTAGGCATCTAAATGCCTCTAAAATTCTAGCTATATGCTCTAAGTGGACAAAAAAAAATGAACGGTGCCTACAAGAAGAATATTATTTTGTTTAAAAAATTCCAAGTATAAAGTTGTTTTCTTACTGTGCCATGAAAGAATCATAGAATTGTAGAATATAGAATCATAGAATGCATTGGATTGGAAGGGACTTTTAAAGATTATCTAGTCTAACCCCCTTGCACTGAGCAGGGCCATTTTCAACTAGATCTGGTTGCTCAGAGCCCCATCCAACCGGACCTTGAACATTTCCAGGGATGCAGTATCTACCACCACTTTAGGCAATCTGAGTGCTTCACCACCCTTATTGTAAAAGATGTCTTCCTTATATATAGTCTAAATCTACTGTTTTTTAGTTTCAAATCATTACCCTTTGTCCTATCACAACAGATTCTGCTGAAAAGTTGGTCCTCGTCATTCTTATAGGTCCCCTTTAAGTACTGAAAATCCTCCTCAGAGACTTCTCTTCTTCCAGGCTCACGAACCCCAACTCTCTCAGCCTTTCTTCATAGGAGAGGTGTTCTATCCCTCTGATAGTTTCTGTGGCCTTCCTCTGGAGCTGTTCCAACAGATTCATGTCTTTCTTGTGCTGAGGGCTCCAGAGCTGGATAGAGTACTTCAGGTACATTCTCAACAGACCAAAGCAGATGGGCAGGATATTGTTAGCTTTCTGGGATGGGAGCACACCTTACCATGTCCAGTTTTTCGTCCACCAGGAGACCAAGTTCTTCCCTTCACGGCTGCTCTCATCTCATCATCCCCCAGGCTGTATTCATGCATGGGATTGCCCTAAGCCATCTGAAGGACCGTGTTGAACCTCATGAGGCCAATTTCTCAAGCTTGTCACTCTGGATGGCATCCTGACCCTCAGGTGTGTTAATTGCACCACCCAGATGGTTATCCTCTGCAAATGTGCTGAGGGTGCAACTGACTCCTCTCTTACAGTGGGAGGGATGTTACTCCCTCAGTCCCTGCCTCACTGTCCATCCAGTCGAAAGGTGTGTCCATCTGTCGAAAGACAGATTGCCAGTGAAGACGGAGGGAAAATATGTTGTTGGGAAAGTCAGCCTTTTCCTTGTCTGGAGTTACCAGTTTACTAGTGTGGCTCATCATTGAGTAGGGGACTCTTTCTTTGACCTTCCTTTTGGGGCTGTCACACCTGTAGAAGACTTTCTTACTATTCTTTGCATCCCTTGTCAAGTTCAGCTCCAGCTGTGCCTTGGCCTTCCTGACCCTGCTGCTACGTAACTGGGCAGTGTCCCTAAACTCTTCTCCTTCCTATACTATCCCTGCTTTCACCGCCTGTGCATTTCCTTCTTGCCCTTTACTTTCACCATCAGGTCTCAACTCAGCCATGCTGATGTCTTGCCTCCCTTTCCTGATTTCTTTTTCCTGGGGATTGAGAGCCCTTACATTCTATGGAAAGCATCCTTAAAAATCTACCAGCCATGTTCTGCTCCCTTGACCCTGAGGGAAGTTTCCCAGCGGGTCCTATTGATTAACTCCTCGAAGAGCTGGAAGTTTGCTTTCCTAAATGCAGGGTGTTGGTTTTAAATTTTGCCTGGCCCATATCCCTGAGGGCTGTGAACTGCACCAGTGCGTGATCTCTGCAGCCCAGGCTGCCTCCAGTCTTGACGTCTTTCTGTTAGCGACCATCAGGTCCAGTATCGCACCCCATCTGGTAGGACTGCCATCAGCTGGCGTAAGAACGTATCCGCAATGCAATGAGGTGTCTCCTCGATTGCCTACAGCTCATGGTGCCGCTTTCCCAGCAGACATCAGAGTGGTTGAAATTCCCCATCAGGTCAGAGCCTGTGAGCACAATGCCTGCTGTAGCTGGAGTGAGAAGGCTTTGTCAACAGGCTCCTATTGATTGGCTTACCTGTAGCAGACACCAGACACAAGACTTCAAGTGTGCTGCAGTATAGCCAGCACGTCTCAGAGCAACAGGCTGAGGGCCCTTGCTGGCATCTCATCCCTCTAACCTTGGCATGTCATCCCACAGCTTGTCACAGGAGACTGATATTATCCCCCTCCTGCTTCAGGTCTAATTTAAAGTTCTGCCAATGAGCTCCACTAGTTCTTGAGCAAAGACTCTCTTCACCCTTTGAGAAAGGTGACTCCCACTTGATATCAGCAAGCCTGCTGTTCTTTAAGGTACCCTGTTATTGAGAAACTCCAAGTTGTGGCAGTCACACCAGCCACAGACCCATGGGCAGTCTTGCAATGTTACTGCCTATGACTGGAAGGGGACAGTGAAAAATAACCTCTGGTCTAGATTCCCTCACCAACTGTCCCAAGGCCCTGAAGACGATAGACTTAAATCTCCCATGAAAAGGTCACTGATAAGAGTTCCTATAAACAAACCATCTTCTTTCTGCTATTTCTTGCAGCTTGAGAAATATTTTTAGGTAAATAAAGAAAAATATTTGTATGTGTATATTTCAGAAAATTAAGGGATGTTCTTCCTGCTCCTATCAATTATTGCATTGTTTTTACATAGCTTTTCAGAAGTCATATAGCCTTAATATAGAAAAAAGTCACCTCATGTATGAACTATCATTTTCCCTATCACACTAAAATATATCTTTCCAGAATAAGAACTAATAATTTTTCATCTTCCTAACTGGTCAGTCTGTCCCTTACGCAAGCCATAGACTAAAATATCAGTATCTGTGGAATAAACTAGATTAGTATTGCATTTTCTTCAGGAACAGATTGGTAAATACTCAACATGAGCAATATTGTTTAAGCTAAACTCCATAGAACAACAGATCACCGTGGCCATGACATCTTAAAAACCATAATGAATTGTCAGGGACTATTTCTCGTTGTCTCGCTATATCTGAGCAGGCTTATAAATCTAAAAGAATTCCATCAAAAGCTGATGACTTCTTAAACTAAGCAGATATTAAATGTAAGAATATGTGCTTGGAATAAGAAACATGATTTAATTCAGAGATTTTTTTAAAAAAAAACAACAACAAAGCATACAGAAGCAGTAGATAGATGAGATGACAACATTCACAAGCCTAGAAGCTTCAGCACAAACCCAAGAATCATGAAAGTGTCTTCTTTCATTATCAGCCACTGCGGTGAGTTAATCAATGCAGCATTGTTTTCTATCACTTTTAGAATGATGGAGTCACACTTTGCCCCATCTCACAGACTGTAGGAATGAAAAAAGACAAAGATTGTCCTGGATGTGGAGTTGGAAAAAAATAATACTGCACAAAACTTCTTTCTCTATACCCTAGTCAACCTTCATGGAACAGTAATATTAAGTGTTCAAAGATTTAGTGTAGTTTGATGCATTGCTCTCAATAATATAACTTTGTCTCCGGTGAGAATGAAAAGTATGCAGCACTTTCATGAAAAGAAACTTGTGTACTTATAATGAGTCCTTCCTTAAGTTTGTGGTTTTTTTTTTTTCTTTTTATTGTTTTATTATTCAGGAGATGAAATAGGAGGCTATAGGAGAAATAGAAGACTGGAAGAACTTCTAATTTAAGATTTTTATGTGCTCTGTGGCTGGAATACTTGGTTAGTGTTTTGGAAAAGTACATTATTTTTTGAATCAATCTTTTCTGTTCTGAGAGTCTAATACTTCTTATTCTGCCCTAGTCATATTCTTGGATGGAAGAACGTCTACTATTTATCAAATATTTCAAGCTGTTGCTGTCAGCTTTCTCTGTTCATTTACCAAGGGTACTCTTAAAAAATATTGCTAATCACAGTTCTATGCCATCTAAGAAAAAATTGTTCAAAATGAACACTGAAGACAGGTTTTTATATACAGTAATGGCTATTTTGCAGCTGTGCAAAACTTCTATGACTTATTAGGATTTTTATGTTTTGTTAGTCGTATGAAAACTACATTTACTCTCAATTAATTTTACTCATCAGGAAGAATCCAATTTGCACATGGAAATTTAAAGTAAAATATTTACAGTTAAATACAAGTACATTTCTCCAGGTAAATTCAGACAGTTATGTGAAAGAAAAGTGTTTCTATTGATTTTAGTGCAACAAAAAAAAATTTAGGGGAGAAATATATTCAGTCTTGGTCAAAAGAATATCTCATTCAAAAGTAGAGGACCCATTCATTACGCTTCGCTCTACTTTTTTTCTGAAGTGTTTTCATATAAAGTGGCAACCAAGATACATCTCTAAGGAGTTAGATATAACTGTGTTTTATGTCTCTTCAAGGTAAAAACTACTTCTTGTGAAGGGCCCTTAGAATTCTCCAAATCTTTATACTCAGAGGAAGGTGAATAGAAAAATACCCATATTTAATAAACAAAGCCTCTCTGTCAGTCCTGACAATCAGATTTTTTCTTTCTATCTATCTATCTATCTATCTATCTATCTATCTATCTATCTATCTATCTATCTCTATCTATATGCATATATGTATGTATATGTGAGTATATATGTGCAGAGGTGTACGTATGTGTATATATGTACATTTATATCTCTATATGCACATATACATATCTGTATATGTGTATGTCATTTACTCTGTATATTTCATTTGTTTTTCACTTCAGGCAACGCACTGTTTCTTACTTTCGTAAGGTATTTTTCATGTGAAAATATTTTATTCTTATTATGTATTTCTTTAAATAATTTATAAATCTGAGTACAAGGACAGGAATGCAGTGGTCTTATTCTCATCACATTATGTGAGATATTTAATCAGACTGACACAAAATAGAAATATGTGCCATGGCAACCAAGAGGACAAACTGTACCCTGGAGTGCATCAAACACAGCGTAACCAGTTGGTCAAGAGGTGATTATCCCACTGTATTCACTGTTGATGCAACCTTATCTGGAGTATTTTGTGAAGTTCTGGGTCCCAGGTTTTAAGAATGATGTGAAGGTCCTTGAATGCATCCAGAGTAGGGCAACAAAGCTGGTGAAATGGCTGGTGGGAATGTCCTGTGAGGAGTCATTAAGGACTTTCAGCTTCTCTAGTTTGGAGAAAAGGAGGCTGAAGGCTGACCTCACTGCTCTCTACAGCTTCCACAGGAGGGGAAGTGGAGAGGGAGGTGCTGATCTCTTCTCCCTGTTATGCAGGGATAGGATGTATTGTGTTCAAGGCTGTACCAGGGATGTTTAAACCAGACATTAGGAAGAATTTCTCTACCAAGAGGGTAGTCAAACACTGGAACAGGCTTCCTGGAGAGGCTGCCAATGCTCCAAGCCTGTCAGTGTTTCAGCAGCATTAGGATAATGCTCTTAATAACATGTTTTTACTTTTGTCGGCTCTGAAATGGTCAGGCAGTTGGACTAGATGATCGTTGTAGGTCTCTTCCCACTGAAATTGTCTATTCTAAAAATATTTTTGGAGCTTGAGCTATAGACAGCCAAAGGACCATCAACATGAATTCTTACTAGATGTGTACGAAACCTGGCAGGTGTGATTTTCTGAGTTCTAAGCCTTGCTTTCAAAATATATGCTCCTTTAAAGAAGCAGACAAAATGTTTTGCTGAGTTTGATTTAGCACAAAAAATTCACGGGCTCCAACGTTTTTTTAAACTATGCCTATTCACTAGCCCATGTCTTGCTCTAAACTGAGGTTGAAATGATTTACAGCTTCATTTAAAATGTCTTTCTAGCCTTAATGTTTGTGATTGTAATGAAGATTTTATTGAAATAAATAAACGAATAGATTAAAATCAGAAAAAGAAAGCATGTTGGTTGAGAACACTAACAGATTGGGCATCATTTCAGAAAATCACTTAAATGTGTGCTTAAAAGGAAAGTAACTTCATTCAAGACAGACCGTAGACAGTGCATGAGAGAATGTAGAAGACTGTCTCAAAAATAAAAGTCTCCAAGACAGTAAGGATTTGGCAAGAGAATAAAGCCTAAAAAATCAAGCAGATGGAAACTGGCCAAGACTGAATGAGCAGAGTTTAAGGGCAACTAAGTTGTTTGGAAGTTTGTAATTGAACCTGCCAGATGTGTTTCAAAGTTTATCAAAAAATTATGTCTGATATACTCTAGAGGTGGTCATAAATGTGGTGTCCTGGTAGCTGGATAATGAGGAAGCCTACTAAATCATGATTAATGGAATTGAAAATGATGGTCAGTCTTTCTGCCAAAATAAGGATCGGAGGGAATGAAATGAAGTGAGCAATTGTTAGATGCAAAACATAGTAAGGAGCCAAATAAAGAAAAGGAATCATGTCCTCACACAAAACATACATGAGCTGTGTGGAACACTTCGTGACAAGATGTTGTGGACTTCATGTATTACTGAAGTTCAAGAAGCAGCTGGGTAAAGCTGCAGCAGGAAAGTCCAGCTGGAACTACTAAATACAAAAGGCTCAGCATATTTACTCTAACTTTGGACTTAATTTGTCACTTCAGACACCTTAGAAATTTGCAGATAAATGTTAAACCTGAAAGAGACCTTTCCTTTCTTGACCAGCGCTTGTAAGATAAACTTAGGTGCTCCAAATGACACCAGACCTTCATGCTTACGCATCTGAAACCTTCATGTTTACTTTAGCATGAACTGAATATCTCTTGAGATTCTATTGACTGTCTTGACTAGACAGTTCATTAACTATGTGTCAGTCCATTAACTGTAATTAAAGATTAGTCATCTAGCTTACATCTAAGTAGTTGCATGGAGACATCCAAATGAAAGTATATTAATGTTTTACTAAATATCAAAAGCAAATTCTTCTGGCTCAAGAAATCTCTGAGTTGCAGACTGACAAGAACTTGGAAAATATTCCAGGAAATGATCTATGATCATTGTATACTTGGTTTTTTTGTAAATCCTTACCTAAGCAGCTATTATTAGCCAGTGGAGACAAATGATACGTGAAGGAGATGAAACTGATGGATCCTGGACTATTTTAGTGTAGCAGCATAAATGACCTTATGTAGATGTCTGGGAAGATTAACTCAGCAGACAAAAAAACCCCCAAAAATCTGGGGAGATCAGTAGAGAGAAAAAAAGTTTTTGAATCTGTGCTGTATGAGACAAAGTGTTCCTCAGATAGAACTTTGAATTGTTTGACCCATTTCGTATGAAGGCATGAACACATGAAAAATACCAGGGCACTACTAAGTCTACATATCTGAAACAGATTATTTTCCACATTCTGTCTCAAAAGTTACCCCTGTGCTGACAATCTTCTTGTATTTACCTCATAGTTATTTCCAACATTTTCTTTACATGTTCCCTCAAGCTTCATTTATAGTAATAATTCACACAGAAGAACAGCATAGGTGTAATCATTGACATATGACTATCTGTCCGCAGGAATGGCTAGCACACTCCCTGGCATGATTTTGATCCACTTTTCCAGATGGAGCCTAGGAGTGATTTGAGGAAGTGAATATATCACATGTTGTTCTCAACAGGCAAGATGAATAAGATCTTTCTCTTCTTGGGGTGAATAGGAGGAGGAGTTTACACATCTGACTTTAAAGTGCCTTGATGTTCATCTTCTAATCATGACCTGTTATGTTTTGTTTACTGTGTGACTAAGTAGGATTTCTTTTCCCAGAAAGTGTTTAAATCACTTCTCAAGAAAAGCTCCAAGTTATCCCGGGTTACCAGAACATATCACAGGTTTATTATCCTTTTCTCTCTTACCTTTGTGCTTTCCTTGTGCTTATTTTCACATTTATGTTTTAACTGTCAGCTGTGTCTGATCCTACCATGAGCTTCAGGTGGTTAGGTCAATGTAGGTGTTCATACAAAACCCCACTGTGTTTCTGTGAAGCAACTGGTTCACATGTAGAACCTATGAATTCCGCTCCAGTAAACCTCTCTCGTCACAAGGGTAGATTGTTTTTAATAACAGCGGCATCACGATGCAGTACAAAGGCAAGGTATTTCCTGTAAATAATGCATGGGTTCTCAGAAGAGGGTGCACCAAGAAAAGTTATAGCTTTATCTCTAGAAGTATAAAGAACAAACTCTTTGGGGAAACAACATATTATTATTCTTTTCTCATAAATTTCCTAACCCACTGATGTCCACTGGGATGGAGATGAAACAAATCCATGCAGCGTTAAAACATCAACAGTGTTCACTGGGCTTTATGTATTAATATGTATTCTACAGTGATAAATCTGATCATTAATCTGTTAAATAGACTGCTATTGCATGTGAATACTCACATTATTGCAATAATCGTAGACATATTTGCTGGAAACAAAGAAAACTTAATTTTTCCAACAAGTTTTAAAGTGCCAAGAATGAGTTGATATCTTAAAACCCTGCAGTAATAGAACTAATTTCTCAAATTGCTATTAAGAGCACTCTCATAAGCCGTAGATTTTTCACATAAGAAACTTGGGAATTTGTGAGTAGGAGATATAAGACAACTGGTTTTAAATTCACACTAAGGGACTTATTCTATGAAAATTTTATTTTTTTCATAAATTGCTTTTCAAAAATTCCCAACTACATGCAATGGTTTCTGCGGTTTCTGTGCCCTAAAGGAGAAATGTTAACAGGGTCTATAATTGACCCTACATAGTAACTGATTTGAACTATATCTCACATGATTACATGTAGCAAATATTTTAGAAAGTATTGTACACAAGGGAAGTCATAATCCCTTTTTCATCTATTTTTGACAATAGTTATTTAACCTATATGCAGTTTTTAATTCAGCAAAGTCTACAAGTTCATACAAAGAAAAAACTGCAAGCAGATATGACTATGAAATTCTGAGACAGAAAATCTTACTGAATTGCAAGTTGACCTTCAATTACACTGCTGGAATAATGATTTTCTTTGAGAAATTATGTGGTCAGAGTAATTAAGTGCACCTTTAGATCCACAGGGAACTTGGGTTACATTTTCTTTCAAGGAACCAAACATTTTCAGAGAGGCTTAACATTTAATTCTTCATGAAATTCATGTTGTGGAAAAAGAGATTTAAAAAAAAAAAAAAGGAGAAACAGTGTAGAAAAGTAGCTAAATGGTATTTCTTCTAGACAATATGAAGTTCAAAATAAAATAACAGGAAATTGAGCGTTAAGGATCACCGCTTCAAACATGCTGTTGTATTATTGGCGTAGCTGACAGGTGGGTCACAGTACAGTCTTTTGCCCTTTATACCAAGTAATTTGCATTTAAATAATGATATCTAGTGATTTAATTCCTTTGTGTGCTGGTTCCTGGTAACAGACTACCTATTAAGTCAACAGATGAGTGGACCTAAAATGAGCTAGAGACGAATTCCAGAGGAAATCAAAAGCTTTAATTTACAAGAAGGCTTAGCAGAATATATGCAAAATTTCTTTCATTTTTTTCACTGTAAAATATAAACAGACAAAATACAGCAAGCTACAGATGAAATTACATTAATTAATCTGTCATATATTAGGTTACATAAAGGTCTAGATGTTAGTCATAGGAAACAGATTTTGGAGTTGAAAGTAATCAGTGAAAACTGACAACATGTATGTATATGCCAAATTAATACACAAAGAAGTAAACTTATTTTTCTTTGGTATATGTCAGAAATATTTAGATAGTTTAAATGTCTCAATTTTAAAAACAAATTTACTTAATTTGCTAAAGGAACAAAGACTCGATTTTAGATTGTATGATTTTTATCTGTGTGTTGTATTGACTGTACTATACCATATGTGGATGGATAACTTCCTTCACGGCAGCCCATATATTGCTGTGCTTTAGATTTGTGACCAAAACATTTTTGATAACATGCCAGTTTTTCAGCTATTGCTGAACAGTTCCTGCACAACATCAAGGCTTTCTCTGTTTCTCACTCTGTCCCTGAAGTAGGTAAGCTCGGGGCAAACAGGAGCTGGGAGGGGACACAACTGCATACATGATATAAATAGAATCATAGAATTGCCAGGTTGGAAAAGACATTTGAGATCATCGAGCCCAACCATACCTGTTCACTACTAAACCATATCCCTGAAAAACTTGTCTACCCATATTTCAAACACCTTCAGGGATGGTGACTCCACCACCTCCCTGGGCAGCCTGTTGCAATGCCGAACCACCGTTTCAGCGAAGAAATTCTTCCTAATGTCCAGACTGAACCTCCCCTGGCGCAACTTGCGGCCATTTGCTCTCATCCTATCGCTTGTCACTTGTGAGAAGAGACCAGCACCCACCCCGTCACAGCCTCCTTTTGGGTAGTTGTAGGCAGTGATGAGGTCTCCACTCAGCCTCCTCTTCTCTACGCTAAACAACCCCAGTTCCCTCAGTCGCTCCTCGTACCCTTGTTTCCTCAGCTGCTTCCTTACCATATAATGTAGTGCTCATCAATAAAACTGAAGGGATGTATGAGAGGAGGTATTTCTGAAGTAGCCATTGCTCAAAGACTGGCTGGAAAACGGTCTGCTCATGGGAGGTGAAGAGTTATTGCCCTTGCATCATGTATTATAGGGTTTGTTTGGGGTGAGGGTTTCCCTTTCTTTTTCTTTTGTTGTCTTTATCTTGACTTAGAGTTATTGTCACTTTTGCTCTTTTGATTCTCTCCTCCATCCCATCGTGTGAGGAGTGAGAAAGCAGCTAAACAGAAATTTATCTGCCAGCCAGAGCCAATTCACTACAGCTGGGTTTTAGACCCTTCAGTGAAGGAGTTGTACAATGTCACTAGCAATGTAGATTAGAGCTGGATTTTTAGAAAGAGTGGTTAGATGTATGGATTAACACACAGACACCAGAAGGATGCCAACAAGGTTGCAGTGTATCACATATATCAGTCTTTTTTCTTTTCAGCCCATATGAAAAGTCAGTATACCAAGAAAAGTGAAACCTGCAATGGACAACAAAGTGGTCAAAAATGTAGGGAATTTGAGTTAAGCAAGATTCTGGGACAAACAGCCACCCAGCTGCTGACTTCTAGATGCATGAAGATCTATAAAAAAATCAGTTTGTTGCCACTAGAGACAATCAGACACAGAATGAGGTCTTGTCCCTTATTCTCTGTCTTGTGCACAAATGATCCTGAAGAGACCATTTATAGCATATGAATGTGTGAGTGGGTGAAATCTACAAGAAAACAAAGTAAAAAAAAAAAATCAATCAATTTACATACCCTCAGGTGAAAAAAGCCCCACTTTCCTTTTCTAGACCTTGCTTTGAGATTGATTGCATTAATTTTGCTACAGTTCCTCTGTGAGTTACTGTAAAATACTGGAACTTCATTATTACAGCATCCTCTGTACTTTTCTGACTATACAGCCCAAATATTTTAATCTTTTTCCTGGGTCATCTTTTCTAGTGCTTGGTGGTTCCTTTTGGACAATTACCAATATGCCCATGCTCTGTCATTCCTAAAATATCATGCCTATTCCTAAAATCTCTCCGCATTTAACTCAGAATAATGAATGACTAAGTGGATACAAAACCATCTGGATAATCAGGCGCAGGAAGTAGTAGTGGCTAATGGATCACCTCCTATCTGGAGGCCAGTTAAAAGTGTAGTACTGTGGAGACCCTGCTTTGGGCAGGAGATTCAACTACAGATCCCTTCCAATCTGAGTTACTCTATGTTTTTTTTATCTTGGTGCTCAAAGTAAAGAATTGGAAGCAAAACAAAGAAGGTGAGAACTATTTTAAAAAATACTTCATATGCCATTGTGATTTGTACATTCCAACAGAAAAGCCTTTTATTCACAGTACTGCAAACTTTCATTTTGCAGCCCATAATAGGTCCTTGCATTTGTATCAGTTTGTCCCTGCCTAAGTACAGTAATTTCTTCCTACTGAGTTATAATTTACTTGTGTATTACTACAACAGATCAATTTTTTTTGAAATTTTACCATATCTTCCCAACTGCTTGCTGACCTAGAGTTTCATAACATCTGAAAATTTAATAAAAATACTCTTTTTCCACTGTCATGAGTGAAAAATATTGCTGAGGTTTCAATAGACTTTTGTTGTATCATACAACAAATATTTTTTAACTCTGACAATGAGACACAATTAATTTCTAAAAAAGTTTTTCACAAGTTTTGTATCCACATTACAGTTGTTTAATCTGGACAGTATTTTCCTTGATTGTTTATAAGACCTTTAATGTCACATATGACAACACTACTCTCCCTCTATTCAAACAATGCATTAAAATGCAATGGATGTTTAAACAGAGATTTATATTTTCTACCCATATCTATATTGTTGCCAGTTACAGATTAGCAGAATTCAGTGTTTCTGAAAATTCATGCTTTCTGGAGGTATTTAATGGAATGCTAAATTTCACCACTATTTGATACGGTAAAGATTAATTGAAAGTACTGCCTGTCTCCTTGAATTAAAATAAATTTCGCATTTCAGAGTGCTGACACAACTTTAATTCACTTCATATTCAGGTTTTGTTTGCAACTAACTGGATTTTTCCCTATAAAATACATCCAATGCAGCATACTGTGTGAGTCAATACTGAGATGTAACTCACAGTAATTAATAGTTTTGCTGTGATGCATGTTCTTAGCAGTGAATTTGATTGTGCAGAGCCAGGGAAGAATACTAATATATAATGTGATATACAGACCTGAGGATAAGCTACCCTTTACTCTAAGAGAAGTAAAAATACAAAAGGTAAACTTCCCATAAACTCATTTAACTGCAGACTATTTGGCTAAAAGCCTTAAACAACTTCCTTCTTTTACCATGAAGTTCAAATCATTTTACCATACAAAGGTTTGTCCTATTCTGTCAATGATGGGGTCTTATGTCATTTTCCCCAGCTGCATTAATATTCCTGAAGATTCAAAGAGATCACGTCATGTCCATTTCACCATTAGCTACACTGCTACTTAGTGCTCAGAAGCAGCTGGAAGGAAGAGCAGGAGTTTGTCTTCAGCCTTTTACTTAACTATTCATGCTACACTGAAACATGAGCAGTAACAGAGAAAGGGAAGGTGGTTGCAACTGAAGGCAACATTTTTCTAAAAAAATATCCATGATCTTTAAAGAACTCTCAAAAGACACTGTAAAGCTAGGTGGTGACTCTAAGCAGAGCCATAAATAATGAGTAAACCGGGTCATTACCGACACAACAATGCTTTGGTGAGACTTTCTTATGGCTTTTTTTCCCCTCAAACTCTGGCACAAGTAAAGGCATAAGGAAGCCAATTGCTGTTGGATTAAAAGAAAGGGCAGAAGGAACAAAATCTAATTATTGCCTGGCCTTTATTCCCCTGATTCTCTGGTCTACTCCGTGTCACTTTGGTAGGGATTTAAAGGCATCGTGCCTACAGCCTGGTGCTACACTCCCAGATGAAGATGCTATAATGAGCTAACTCTCATCAGCCAGCACTATTTCCAGCACATTTTCGCAGAGCTCCAGCTCTGCTGCTCTGCAACTTAACAGAGCATTGCCTGTTTTGCTACACCTTCAAAAGCTGTACAGACTCAGAAAGGATTCTGGCAGGTAAGGTAAAATTCCTTACATTCCACCCAGACATATCCAAATGGGAATTTAATGCTTTCAAAAAGGCTTTCTGGGGAAAGCTGCCATCACAGAAAGAATAGGATGAAAATGTTACACTTCACAACTGGTGATAACCTATCCTGTTTGATAACACAGGATTTACCAGGCTTTACATGGGTACTAGGCTTGTCTCTGAAGCAATGAAAAAATGTGGGAAGCTGCACCCTAAACATAAGCATTTTTTAGAATTATGCTGAGAGTTCTGTCAGTATAGCAAATATACCAAAATGATTGGCTTATTTTGGGACATTGATAAAAAACGAGAGAAGAATAGTTTAATTTTACTTCCTATTTTCAATATGTTTTTATTGAAGTGTTGGCAAGCCTAGAACTAAGATGATTTTTTTGATTCAAAGAACATACTTTCATATTTGCTTCCTCGTAAGTAAAACGATCCCACAAGAAAGCAAATAGATGCTTCTTTCACTTTATTTTCAATGAATGCCTTGCTTATGCTTTTTCTAGGAAGGGGTCAATGCCTGCCCCAGGGAGCCTAATCCCACAGTGCAAGAAACATGAATCTGAACAAGACAGGTAACAACATCCAAAGTAGCTGAAAGAATGTACTTCTCTGGTGCCTGTGGGATGCGTTTTGCAGCTCAGCATTCGCACATTACAGGGTGCTGACACCTATAGGAATTCAGTTAATGTTGTGGGGTTTCTTTTAAATCTTCTCACTGGTAAAGACAATGATATACTCGGTAAACAAAGGCAGAATTACTGTTGAAACCCAGATCTTAATGTAAGGTAGAAAAAAAAATAAAAGAGAAATAAAAGACAAGCTAAAGATAAAGATCTGATTTGTGCTATTCAGTTTATTAACACAAAAATAGAAAATACTGTCATTTCATCTTCTTTAGGACTTTACCAATCAGGTGCAATCGCTGTAAGCTCTTGGTAGAGTTACTTGGAAATAATTAGTCAAAACCATTTAAATTTTTTTGCAAACCTATTTGAGAAATTAAAGATGTGGAAAAGCACACCACTGAATTTTCCTTAGTTGTCTGGGGAACCACAGTGAGGATCCTTATTCCCATCTTCCCCTTCCAACCCAGTCCCTGCTCTATTTCTGACATTAGTAACTGAAAAAACTCTGACACCTGTGTCAAGGTGTGAAACCAGATCCATCCACCCAGTGGTCACAGTATCACAGTATCACAGTATCATAAGGTTGGAAAAGACCACTGAGATCATCGAGTCCAACCTATAAGCCAACCTACACCTACTCCTACTTGTCAACTACAAGATGCCTCTGTGCATTCCTTCCATAAAATCTTCATTCTCTTCTAAGGTTCACAGACAATACGCAGCTCTGAGGGTTGTCCACTGTCTGCCTGACCAATAGGACAGGGAAAGCGACTTCTGTAGCAAAACCCCACTAAAGCTATGGCACTACATAGCACCACAGAGAGCTCTTGGTAACTATTTTTAAATTCAGTCTGGAATTTTCAGAGCCAGTTGATACAATATAGTTGTGTCTTGACAACATTTAAAGACAGAGCATTAGCCAGTCCATCCTATGCCTCAATATCGTTACCAAAAGAACTAACTGCATCACACCAGATACAGGCGGTGCAACTAACACCAAAACAATGCTTGATTTGAGCTTAGATGCTTACTGCATCTAGCTCTAGAGTCCCCATCACAAGAAGGATGTAGAACTTTTAGAGTGGGTCCAGAAGAGAGGCACAAAAATTATTAGAGCACTGGAACACTCTCCTGGTGTTTGGGTTGTTCAGACTGGAAAAGAAAAGGCTCTGGGGAGACCTTATTGCCACCTTTCAATACTTAAAGGGTATTTATAAGAAAGAGAGAGACTTTTCAGCAAGACCTGTAGGAATAAGACAAAAGGAAAAGTTATAATCTGAAAGAAGGTAGATTTAAATCATACATAAAGATGATTTTTTTAGGATGAGGGTGGTGAGACACAGCAATGTTTCCCAGAGAAGCTGTGGATGCCCAAAGGTCATGTTGGATGTGACTTTGAGTAACTTGATCTAGTGAAAGATGTCTCTGCTATGGCAAGGGTGTTGGACTATATGATTTTTAAAGGTACCTTTTCATTCTCTGATTAGTTCTGTGATTCCACAAACATGATTTCATAGACATGCACCAAGGATGTAATAAGAAATAAGAACTTTTGAATATTTTCCTGGATTCCAATGTCATTTACATGTGGGAAGAAGGACATGAAATCCAGACTCTGTTTCCAGTAGCTGTTGGATAAGATGCTAATATTGAAATGAGAGAAAGGAAGTCCTACAGTAGCTTATTGCCCTTCCTGATAATCCCTCATCTCACTATCAGCTCCTCTGAGCCACTTCCCTGTGTTCATCCTTATATAGCTTCAGCAGACAAGAGGTAAAAATTATGAGGGCTTTTTGACTTGTGGGAGTCTTTTTGACTCCCACAAGCAGAAAAGGTAAAGGCCTCCAGAACTCCTATGCAGTGCTCACCCCTCCGGGCTGGTGCACAAAAAAACAGCTAGCAATGCTTTTAAGACCTTGCAATTGCTCACCTTCTAAATAGAAAGGCCAAACTCACTTTTCACCAAGTAACAGAAGAAAGCTTTTGGCAGTAAATGGACATGTGACTCAAGTTCTGGTATATCAGGAAATGCAGCCCTCTCCTCAATATTCTTGCCGTTGTCATTTGCAGCTCATCTTGCATCAATCTACCTGTTGCAAGTCTACTAGAAAATGCGTAATTCCTCCCATTGCTTTCATTAGGAACCCTGATGCCTAAAATGGGCCAAAAAGGAGCCAGATGCTATAAAGCATGATATTCATAACAGCAGAAGCTCACTTTCAGTTGGATAAAAGTTACGCATTTCAGTATGAATCATGAACATAACCCAGGACAGACAAGGAAAGAAGGAAACATCCTTAGATGGCACATTAGGTAAGTGGCATGAGTCACCCTGTAGCTCCATCTCAATTTTTTGTTATCAGTGGCTTATCACTGTAGACCGAAGTTGCTAATGTTAGAACACTAAAAGTGGGTAAGGTGAATCTCTTATCAATGTCACAGAGTAAGCCTTTCTTTGTGAATCTAATCCGAATTGTTTAATATGTTAACCACCCAATTAAACTTGATTTAGATAAGACTTTTTCCTAATTAAGAGCATCACTTGAAGAATCTGGATTGTTATTAATTTCTGTTTAAAGATGTGCTTAACATGGCATGCACACAAAATATAGATAGAAATTCAGCAGTATCCTGTTATGCCTCCAGAAGTTCCCTACCTTGGCGTTATACAATAGTCGCTCATATGATTTTGAGCTCACAGGAAAGAACCTGATTTTAAACAATATCTGATAAGGGCCTAAGGAAGAATGATAAAGTGAAGAGTTTGCATGCAACAGTTGATGGGGAAAGACTGAAAAATCTAGCAGGTTTTATAATTGAATAGGGAAAAATCTTATCTAGTGATATACATAAGAAAAAATATTTCAGATTTATATATATATACCTTAACACTGAAGAAGGAATTTATTTAACAAAGTAAACCTTTAAAGTGCAAGGACACTGGATTATTGGCAATGAGATGTAATGATAAACTGACTCAATACTATGGGAAGACTTCCTTACTCTCGGAAAGGTGGGAAGGGCATAACAATGGATATAGTATAAATCTTGCCCCTAGTTCCATTTGAAAACAGATGAAACCTCCTTATAGGCAGATGTGACAGAAAGATGTTAGGTGTGTAGTCTTGAGTGTTGCTAACCCTCAGGGTGTTGCAAAACTGAGGTCTGATTCCTGCTCCAAATTACACAAGCATAAGCACAGAATAATTCCAGGAAAGTTCACAGCTGTTGCTAACTCAATTTAGCTGAATCAGGCTAAATTTACTAAGACTTAAGCCATCATTATTATAGTGGTAGTTCTCCTACTCTGCTAGAATTTTCAGCTTTTTTCACATCTCTCAAAATCACAGAACATTTTTGAGATAACAGAGAAATCTGTGGTTTAACGCTGTATCAAGCATTGTTACTTACTCCCACAAAATAAGTCATAAAACCTTGCCAAAAGACTGACTCCTAAGAGGAAGCGTTTGCCTCTTTGAAATGATTTGTCGTTTCTCTATTGATTTCTTTGGATTTCTGTCGCGGGATATCCTTTCCACACTAGCAGAACGTTTGAAAAAAACCGTTAGATTGTATAATATGACTAATTTAATCTAGGATCATTAAGCCTGAGTATTGTAAAAGTGAGACCATAAATATATTTTTGAAGGTAAGATTTTCCCTCAGTGACATAGCATTTTTATGCCAAAGAATTGTTTAGAATGTGAAGAGCTTTACCCTCATCTTTCAGGAAAGCCTGATTATATATTTTTAAATAACAAATGATCCTTTGGAAAATTTGGAATCCCTGAAAATATTCTTTATCATTTAACAGTCAAATGGCATCTGAAGCAGCCAAGAAAAAGATTTAACCTGTTATTTATAAATTATAGATGTTTTGTTCAATCAAGACAAATTATCCTTCTTCTCCCCTTAACCTTTCATCTTCTAGTCTTATGCCTAGTCTGCTGAAAAATGTTTATTTTAAACTAAACTTTGAAGTGATTACTCAAGATTCAGATCAATTACTTTTAATTTCAAAGCCAGTACAAAGCTTTCAGAACTGTGAGACAAAATTGAGTTTTGCTTTCCCCAACATAGAAGGCAAAATAAGTTTTTTTCTCCTCTTTTTGGAAATAAAGCACAAATGTGTGATGACAGACCAGGTGTAGAGCTTAATGGGAGGGGCAACAGTGAAGGATGGCTGAAAGGAATCAGATAGGTTTTGAGAAGTGTTTGGCTGGGCTGAGAAGCTGCTGTGAAGATTGAGGATATTTATATCAGAGAGTCTGCCAAGTGGGTATCCTGAGTCTCCTGTCCATATCCCAGGGACTCCTTCATACTCAGCCGGGGCCCCTAATCCTTCCAGTCCACCAAGAAACCATCAAGACACCTGGGTTTTGCCCTGGGAAGTAGCAGCAAAAGGAAAGGACTTTGCTAATGGGAAAGTGAGATCATGTGTTTAGGCAACGTGCAGTGAGACAACATCTGAAACCTGAAGTTTCGGCCAAAGGCAAAAAGGGCAATTTTAGTGCAGGAGCCTTGCAATTAGCAGTGCATGTACCTTGGCATCAGCTACATGAATGTAAGTAAGGGAAAGTCACCACTTCCAAAAGATTGTTGTTTTCAATGTTCATATTTGAAATAGAGGTTGGCAGCAGGAAAGAGTGGAATCATAACTTCTAAAAAAATATTTGACAGTTTATTTTTAGTGGTGACTCATTGTTTCATGGTAAAACACTTTTATGTATTCTACGTGTTTTCCTGAGGATACTTCCCTATAGGCAGAAATTCTGTAAGAGCTATATTCCCTGAAAACAGTGCTTTTTTAATCAGTCTCTCGCTGGGGAAGAGGAGGATAGGTGAAGCAGGAACAGGAAAATATTGCCTGCTTTAATGCAAACAGCAAAACTTCTGAAAGCACAAAAAACAAATACCAACCCAATCAATACCAGAAAAATGAGTGAAGAAAGTTCCCAAAGTCCACAGAGGGAGTTAACTCTTCACAATCTCAACATAAATCCACTCATATTATTCTTAATTGCTCATATCCTGGAGCTGTTAATTCACAAAAAACCCATAACATTGAAGTCGGTATGTTATGTTGCAAGTAATGCTCATGGCCTAATGATTTACCAAATATAGTCTTCAAATTGTACCAAAAAAAGCTTTCTATAAATATACCACTTGAGTAGAAAGCTCAGTCCTAGGTATTATTTCCTTAACATGGGACATGAAGAGGTGTCTTTGCTATTTACATCTACTGACCACCAAGAACGGTGCTAAAAGGTTAGAGCATGCAATTGCTTGGCAGTCATTGCTGACATCTCCTCCGAAGGTTCCTACCAGCTCCCTCCTGACTGTAGTTGTGAAGGAATCCTCTGTTACAGATTGTGTGCTCATGGCCTTGTATCAATGTAGGTTGTGTGTCCTCTCCAAATGTGTAACTTCTGCCCACTACAAAATTACCTAAAGTAATCATAGTAAACATTTCGTTGGGTGCTGAGACACGTTCTGTAGCATTTTGATACTTGCTTTTCTTCCTCACATATTGACGTCAATTCCACCATTTTAATACTTTCTCTGGCACTGCAGTATTCACTGGAAAAATTTACACTTACAAACTTTTCATCCTACTGCTCTGGTTACTGCCTTATTCTCTTGCACTTCCCAAAATTTTGTATGACCCCACGTACTAATCTGCTTGCATGTCTGCTTTTGATGCTTCCCTAAAGTGATGTACATATGCATTACGTATGTCATATTCTCTGAAATCCCAACACACACAACTTTCATGTGTACTTGACTATTTTAATCTGACTCATTCCACATATTTGTGGTGCCTAAAATAGGTTACTAAGGCAGATATGTGGTGACCTGCAGCTCCATTTATAGTTAGAGAATAAACACCTCACCAGAGCAAATCAGGATGCTGTGAAAAACATTCAGGTAACAGCGCATTTTGTTTCTCCATTGTCTATCTAAGAACCTAATATGACTGCAATCCTAAGTGAAATCCCTGTAATAAAGAGGTATTCGTGCACTAGTTACTGCTTGATTTGGTTTTCTTCTGACTTATTTTCATATGAAGAGGAAAGACTTTTATGTTCCTAGACCTAAGCTATATCTTTGAAGGAGGACTATGTTTATGTGGTTGTCAGGGATTTTCTTTGCAGATGTCATCCCATATGCCAAAAAATACTGGAATTATATCATGTCCTGTTTGAGCCATCTGAAGGAGCTTTTTTTATAACATATCTGGTTACTGCATCAGTACAGGAATAATAATAAGACAATATAACATGCACGATAGTATTTTCACATGTATCACTTTTTCCTACTTGAATTAGTACTAGTATTTGTATCCCTATTTGTCTTAGCATTAAAATTTAAAAAACTGTAAATAAACCCATGAGATTTTTAAATTGTTATGTAATGGGAGAAAAATAAGCATCTATCACAGATTTGTGTTATATTTTTGCATTGCAAATGTCTTCTTGTAGAAGCTGATTCAATCTAAAGTATAACATTTTCAGGTACATTAATGTCAGATATGAAAGTCACAATAGTTTATACAATATCCCTAGCAGAGACTTTGATGAAACTGTATCTTCTTGAACACTGCTGGAAGAATTTATCTGAATATATATTTCCTGAAGCAATCTCACCATATTACCATGTTTCGATTATGTGTGAATACACTCAGATACTTAAGTGTCAGAAATGTATTTAACAATGTGTAATGTTATTTTTTTTCGAAACAATGAGGCTGGACAAAGAGAATAGTAAAATGAGTTCTCCTGTTTGTACCCACGAAAATACTTATTTTATCTAATCTAAGCAAACCTATGAATAAATGCATATGTATGCAAAGGGATACTCTTTGTTTAATTTCCTTTCTAAAATTCCATATATGAATTCATACTTTATTTTGATAAGAACAAGATAGCAACCCTAAATTCTCAGGCCAAATGCAAAATGTCATTGGACATCTTCTTTGTTTAATTGTCTGACTGCCAGTGCATGTTGAAGCCCATCCTGTCTTATCCAAAACATTGATTTATATTCAGGAAGTATATTAATCATCTTAGGCTGTTAGACTTAGGAACTTAGCTCTTCCTTTCTTTTCTAAATAGATATGTCTGGCAAGTTATAATCAGCCTAGAAATATCTTGTTAGTTGAAAATAGTTGCCACATGTAAGTTCTGCCCCAGCCAGATTGTTATTAATGCTGTTCAGTGAGGGTGGCAGAGACTCAAAAATAAATGATCAGTCCAGCAAAAATGTGGAGCATCTTCAGTTTCGTTTGAATGCGGTGGAAATTGAAGTTACTCAGCAGATCATTAGAAACAGTCGACACATAACAGATAAAGCCCAAATGGAGGAATCTGCAATGGTCTGGTGACCCATTTTACTTGTACTAAGATTATTTGTTTCTCAGTACCCCTCAAATGAGCTTCCAAAAACGCAGAGAACAATCCCAGTTTAATTAGTAACTCAGCACCACAAAGGAGTAAGCTTTTTAGAAAATGTATAAAATGAGTACTTCTGATCCTTTTGCCAATCTATTAATTCTCCAATTAAAAAAAATACCAGAGTGATACTCCATTAGAGCTTAAAAGCAGCAGAGAAAAAACTGCTAAAGAAAAAAGCTTGCCTTGAAAATCAAAGACAAAACATTAAAGTAGTTTTGTAAAATAACATTAACGTTCATGAAATATGCTTAAAACGGAAATTGCTTTGGGAAGTTGGGAAATGTTCACATAGCACTGGATGCCACACATGAGATGCAAAGCACAACATAGTTTAAAAAGACACAATGGGTCAAGAGCAGAGTTAAAGTCAGCACGGTATTAAAAGTGGGGGAAAAAAAACATTAAAAGCCCTAAAAAATATATTTTACCTGATAACCTCAAGATCTCCCCTATTTTCAGTATGGCTTTTAGTTACCAGCCCCTTAGACCTTTTTCAAAACAAAAGAAGCTTTTTAATCTGAGATTGCTCATATTGAAGTATTTCAATACCTGCTTTATCTCAAGGCAGGTGTTTTCTGTTTTTTCAACTTTGGGGAAGGAGGTGTTTCTGTAAGATATTCAAACCAACAAATATAATTTAAAAGCCTCTTTTTTGGCAAGGAAAAATTTTGAACATTTTCCCTTTTGCATTAGTTATAATAACTTGAATTTAATATAATGAACAGGTGACATTGTTTGCATGTCCAGATTCTCTAGGATTCTGTGAAACAATTAAAACCCACCAACTGAGGGCAGCTTCTGCTTTCCAGGTATTTCTTTCAACTGTAGAAGCTGGCATAGCTGTTCATGTTCCCCCTACAGCCTTTCTTGCATTTATGTTTATATTATCACAGCTGAATCAGCATTGTAATTAGAAAACATTAATGTGCTGAGGAAGTTATTCAGCTCCTCCCTGTTACATGCTATTTAGGCAACAGAAGATGACAGGCACTGGCGTAATGTCACCAGCTGAGCATTGCTTTTGGCTGTTAAGGGCCTGTGTAAGTGGGGCCCTCAGGCTTCCCCAAGGAGCATCTGATCTACCAAGCCCCAGTGAGCAGCAGCAGCTCTGCAGCCGAGGCGCTGGGGGGCACGAGGTGGAGGGCACGTGAGGTTACCTTCTGGTTGTGTTGGAGCTTGCCATAGCTCCTGGCTGTTCCAGAGCTGCCAGCCTCCTGCTCCTACAGACCTGCAGCCCCACCTTCTCAGTGGGGGCAAATGCACTCAGATCCTGCTCTTCCTGCCTGGTGCAGAGAGACAGAACCAGTGTGTGGGCTTGAGTATGGGAGCAGGACTGTCAACAGTCACCATTATTTACTGATAAATCATTAATTACTAGTAAATGATAAATCTTTGAGACATTGTCTGTTAATAACTGGTGGATTTCCCAGCACAGTTTTGGATCATGAAACTCTCCAGCCCTTAGGAATGCAAGGCACAGGGAAATCTCTTCAGCTATTCCTGACAGCAGTTTGGGTGCAGAGATCCTCTTCGAATAAAAAGCTTTATGAGAAGTGAGACATAAGGGCACTTAACTCAGGTGTGATCCTGTTGTAGTTCAGCTGCAGACAAAGCAAGGATGAGTCTAGCCAGGACTACGGCTGGGTGAAGGGGCTCCAGGTTTCTATAACAATAATGAAACCCCCTTGTTTCCCATCAGAAAATCCGTGCTGAACTAACACATGCTGGTTTTAGAATAACAGTCTCTCTCTTTCATACATACAGCACGCATTACACCATGTGACAAACTTCTGAAATGTATTTGTAGATGGCTACACTATGCCACCTGGAGTTTTAATAAACCAAACCAAATTATTTTCTCTCCATCTCATATCATTTTTTTTTATGAATAAACTATTCAGATTTTGAGCAAGAGTTTACTTCCATGAATCATAGATAAGGAATTCATGAATAGATTTGCAAGTGTTCTGAGGAAGGCTCATCAGCTACCCAGAAAGCACTGTTAGCTGTGTAATTTGTCGGTATATTTTGGATGCTGGGAAAAAGAGAAAAAAATGAGATAATGATGAGTACAAGAGCATTACAGAAGTGGGTCTTCCCGAATATTTTAGAATGCTGATATTGTGGGTAAAAGTCATGAGAGCTACCACTGCAGAGAAATTCACAATGACATTCACCAAGTTAAAATACTTGTACTCTTACAGCTTAGAAATGCAAGTACAAAAATGTGCTTTGTTTCCTTAATAACAAGCAGAATATTACCATTTTAGTCACTTGAAGAAAAATTCCTACTATAGCAATATGAATAGTTTTTGAATTTGATAAAGGCTTTCCAAGATAAGAAAGTTTCCAGCTGAACCTGGAAGGAATCCACCTATTCAGAAAATGAATATTACTTTCAACTTTACCTATATAGTACACAAAGAACTACACAATCTGCAGAGATCTACAAGGAGAAAGAAACATATTCTTGCCAATGCTGTGAAAATCAAGAACTCTCTCTTGAACTATCAGTTTACATTTTATTCCTTTTTCTTCTTGTAAAAGCCAAATTTCTACTAGTAACAGGAGTTTCAGAACAAACTCTAAATCCACCCACCAGACTGTTATTCATTTCTTCCTACAAAAACTGTCGCTTAATTTATGTGAAAGTAGAAGGGAACAAAACTTACCCACACAAACAAGGTTTCTAAATATAGAAGGTTTTGAAGTGCAGCTACCATTGAATAGTCTAACCAAGCCATGTATTGCTGCATGTGGACAAAAGTTTTGAACACCGGCACCTTCTTGTGATATGGCTCAGTATTAAATGAAACCAGTGAGACAGCTGTATGGTTTGTCATATGCAGTCTCAAATGTTTACTGACATGGATACAAAAGAAGATATATTACCATATCCACTGCACAGTACCTTGATTTGAACTGATCTCTTTGTTCAACACTGTAGAGTTTTAGTCCATGGCCACGAGTCTACCTCACTTTTGTTAGTCTTTTGTCTCAAATGAGTTTGTGCAGCAAAGCAAAGTAATCCCATGGGGTAAATATTTGTGTCAAGTATTGAAATCTGGGTATTGGGGTCAAAGCCCCAGTTTCTCCTATCAGGGCAACTATAGTCTGCTCTTCTAATTGAAATACTTTCAAAAATGTATGGATAGGTGACTTAGGAAAGTTTTTAAAGTAAAAGAACTTTCAGCAACTATGAAGGTCTTATTTTTCTTTGGAATTAGTTTTTGTTTTATTTCTATTACAACTTAAATGAAAATCATTAGAAGGAGCACAGACTACAAGAGAGAGAAGAGTTAGACATACACCAGGAGAAGTGGCTCACGACTCCTACCATCATATTTGTAGATGATTATCTGGGAAATGTAAGAAGAAACACTACTTCACCTATCAAAAATAACCAAAGTGCAACTGGAAGCCTAGAAAGGCTGTGAAACTTCACAGGTGATCAAAAAAGATGTGCACAGATTCAAGATGACTCCATAGAAAAATAAAGAAGAGGTGCTGCTTCATTACCAGCTATTGAAGACTTAGTCTTTGATCATATTTAAGACAAATACTCATTAATGTTACATAGTAGAGAAGACATGGCTTAAATGAACCGCAAAGTAAGTTACAAGGATGCAATGGTATTCTTTCCAGTACATGCACATCTAAAGCAACCTCTGAGCTAGCTAGCACATGCTGCTGTAATGCAGAAAAAAGAAATAAAAATATATATATGGAAAAGCTAAGGAAATCAGAATGAAAAAAATCTTAGATTTCTCTGATAAACCCCCAGACACCATGAAGTTGCTCAGAAAGAAGTATAAAAGTAGTCCTAAGTCAAAGTCAGTAGCCCTTAGCATTTGGGCTAGTAATCTGCTGCACACACACGGGATGTCTTCTAAAGATCAAGGTGGCCATGTGCCAGGCTTACTGAAAAGACAGGCCTCAGCCAGGCCCTCCACAGGCACTGTATCATAGGGGAGGATGAGCAAAAGCCTTTAGAAAACACCAGGATGAAGCCACTGCTGAGAGCAGGTGAGCTGCTACAGGGCTTGTCACTGGGACTGAATCATAGAATCATAGAATATTGTAGCTTGGAAAAGACTTTTAACATCATCAAGTCCAACCGTTACCCTAACACTGCCGAGTTCACCACTGAATGATGTCTCTAACAAGCATGCCTACCTGTCTTTTAAATATCGCTGGGGATGGTGACCTAATTATGTACTTTGTCCACTGATGTGGTCACTCCATCATAGAAGGCCACTAGGTTAGGCAGACATGACTTGACCTTGGTGAAACGGTGTTGACTGTCTCAAATTACCTCCCTGCCCTGTATTTAGAAGGATCTGTTCCATGTTTTTCCCCAGAACAGAGGTGAGACTCACAGGTCAGTAGTTCCCAGGGTCCTCCTTTCTAACCTATGTAAAAAATGGAAGAAACATTTCCCTATTTCCTGTCACCATGGATTTCACCTGACTGTCATAACTTTTCATATATCATGGATGGTGCTTTGGTAACTAGATCAGCCAGTTCTCTCAGGAATCTGGGATGTACCTCATCAGCTCCCATAGACATATACTCAGGTTCCTCACGTGGTCACAAACTGAATCTTCTCTTACAGCGGGAGGGACGTTACTCCCTCAGTCCCTGCCTCACTGTCCATCCAGTCGAAAGGTGTGGGAAGACAGATTGCCAGTGAAGATGGAGGGAAAATATGTTGTTGGGAAAGTCAGCCTTTTCCTTGTCCGGTGTAACTAGTTTGCTAGTGTGGCTCATCATTGGGGAGGAGACTCTTTCTATGACCTTCCTTTTGGGGCTGTCACACCTGTAGAAGACTTTCTTACTATTCTTTGCATCCCTTGTCAAGTTCAGCTCTAGCTGTGCCTTGGCCTTCCTGACCCTGCTGCTACGTAACTGGGCAGTGTCCCTAAACTCTTCTCCTTCCTATACTACCCCTGCTTTCACCGCCTGTGCATTTCCTTCTTGCCCTTTACTTTCACCATCAGGTCTCAACTCAGCCATGCTGATGTCTTGCCTCCTTTTCCTGATTTCTTTTTTCCTGGGGATCGAGAGCCCTTATATTCTATGGAAAGCATCCTTAAAAATCTACCAGCCACGTTCTGCTCCCTTGACCCTGAGGGCAGTTTCCCAGCGGGTCCTATTGATTAACTCCTCAAAGAGCTGGAAGTTTGCTTTCCTAAATGCAGGGTGTTGGTTTTAAATTTTGCCTGGCCCGTATCCCTGAGGGCTGTGAACTGCACCAGTGCGTGATCTCTGCAACCCAGGCTGCCTCCAGTCTTGACGTCATTCTGTTAGCAACCATCAGGTCCAGTATCGCACCCTCTCTGGTAGGACTGCCATCAGCTGGCGTAAGAACGTATCCGCAATGCAATGAGGTGTCTCCTCGATTGCCTACAGCTCATGGTGCCACTTTCCCAGCAGATGTCAGAGTGGTTGAAATTCCCCATCAGGTCAGAGCCTGCGAGCACAATGCCTGCTGTAGCTGGAGTGAGAAGGCTTTGTCAACAGGCTCTTATTGATCGGCTTACCTGTAGCAGACACCAGACACAAGGCTCCCTTGGTTACCTTGTTCTCTGATTCTTAACTATAAGCTTCCAATCTACTCATAGCTATTCTTCAGACACTGCTCTTCCCACTCTATCTATTTATTGATGTAAAGGGCAATGACTCTACCCCTCCTTCCTCATCTGTGCTTTCTGAACAGTCTGTAGCCATCAATAGCTGCACTTCAGCCAAGATTCACCCCATTAACTTTCAGTAATGGCTGAATGTTCCACTTGAGACAAGTGTACCCCACCTTTTTTCTGCAAGCCTACGGTCAAAGGGACAGAGGCCAGGGTAGTCAACACTGGTGGCAGATATGCTGTGTGCAGCATCATTTCTTCCATAGCATTAAACTGCTGTCTCTGCAGAACAAGAAGGAGGTCTGACAATGTGCCACGGTAAATTCCCAGCTTTGATACATGGCAGGCAATCCAGCTAAGTGTCTAGCAAGCAGAAGTTCAGGGCCGGTCAAACTGCTGGGAGCAAGTGTCACAGGAGATGAGGAATGATGGATGCATACAAGATTGGACTCTGCTGAAAAGGTTCTGAGGAGAAATCTCTCTAGATTCAAAAAGAGGCAGCTGGACTTCCAGCAGAAGGAAGGCAGTTTCTGAAGACTAGCTGTGAGCGAGATGTTTTGGCATCTACCAAGATTACAGCGCTTTTACGTTTGAAAAGCGCCAGGGGAGAGGAGCCCGCACTGTGACCAGGTACGGAAAGCATCTAGTAATCCAGAACACATTGAATTTTGGAGCTGCACAGGCTGGGCTACCCCTTCCTCTGGTTTCTCCCCCTAGACCTTGCTTCCTTAGACATAGATCCTGTTAAACCATTCAGAGCCAGTGGAGAGGGAGGATTCTAACCTGTATTCACCTAGGACAGCCTGTGCTGCTGATGCCACTACTCAAAGCTACTGTCCCTGCTGAGACACAGCCCACAGCAAGGCCTGGTGACCCTGATTTAAGCGCTGCTGCTATTTTCTAACAGTACTCCCCCAAATAGTTACTGTGTTTCCAAGAAAACACGCAATTTTAAAATTTCCATCGGTAGACACAAAGGCGTTGAGGAATCCACTTAATGATTAGGCATCATGAGTGGAAGTCAGTTTTCTTCACTATTATGCCAACATCTACTTCCTTCTGTTGCAAAGCAGCCATAAAAACAGTATAATACCAAGGGCTTCAATTAAATTTTTGAGCTGAAAAAAATTCATCAGGTACATTTAGGGAAAAAATATTTTTGTCAATTGGTCAAGCGAGGCATTTTCTTCTTTATTCTAACCGCCAACTATTACTTACAGAGGTTATTGGTTTCAAACATAAAATATGAGTTTTTTCATTGCCTTCTCTTATTCATTTCATGTTATTTTCTCTGTTGTAAGACTGAAAAATCATTTAGCAATCAGTAAAAGGACTGGATTTTACCTTTAAAGTAAAAGTAAGTTTGTGAACATAAGATCATGGGAAGATTCACCCATATTTTATTAATGAATGTCTTAATGCGTGTTTTTTTAGGGAATTTCTCAGTGTGAAAATAAGCAAATGCCATTATTTTTAAAAGCACAAAGAGAACCTAATTTACACTGATAAAAAATAAAGCCTTTCAGAAAATAACAGGCAACTCACTGGGGCATCACTGACCTATTCGTTTCACAGTTATGAAATGAATCTGAGGACCATTTCTGGATTGTATTGATCGTGTTTTTAAAATGACAGGTGACCTCCAAATCAGTTCACACACCAGTGTCTCTTAATGGGGCACAGAGCTGCTTGTCAAGGGTGCCCTTAGAATTGAAATAGACATTGATGGACAAGACCTTCAACTGGCTATTGAAAACATGCAGATTTCCCAGGTTAAACTGATCTTTTTTCTTGGGTTTTTGTTGATTTTTTTTTTTTAAATGAGCTTTTATTGATTAGATGTTTACTGCTACAGTAAATTGAAGGAATATTTGCAATGCCATAGTTAAGAATTTGTAATCACTTACATTATAATACAGAGGTTTTGACTCAGATTTACAGAAACAGTTGTGCTATCAGCTATAAATATATCTTCCTTTAATATAGTATTAAGTGTACGAACTTGACTTTTTTCTTCTTTTTTTAAAAAAGTATGAAATTTCTGTAAGTTAAGCATCATATTGCATTAAAATACAATGCGTATTTTGCTACTTCTAACGCGATTCAGCAAGATTTATTTTAGAGGAGTCAGTATAGTTACAGTGCCTCAAAATTTGCTGTGAAATTTTAGTGTTTTAAAGGTGAAAAGAAAAAAATACAATCTTTCTTTCAGGCAACATCTATGATATTGTTACATTTGCATTCATGATTGATTTTAAACAGAGCAACAGTGCAAAACGAGTTTGGTTTAGAAATGTTGGGTGTTACATGCATTTTCTCAGAGCCCAATTTTGCTCTTGCGGTATTCACTGTCTGCATAGTACTTCACTATGAAGTGCTATTAAAAAATGAAATCTTAATCACAATTACAGCAAATATTTATTATATATAAGTGAGGCATGAAAATAATCAGAGTATTTATAATAATTCCTTTCAGAGTTACTCTGCAATGTAGGTTTCCTAGTTTTTTCTTTAAAACAGAATGCTATAAAACTGTAATTGAGTCTAGGTTGAACCACATTAGCAAGCCCTCCAGTTTACCAAGATAATACTTTTCTAAAGTTCTGTCATGAAAAACATTTTCTTCAAATGTATTTGCATTTTCTCTCAGTTTTTTTCCTCTTTTATTTAGATTAATCTCCTCTGTATTTCACCCCTAAAAGCTGTTAATGAAAATGGGACTAGACCCAAAGCAGACTCCTGTGTAAGATTATAGCACAGCACTTCTGGCTTGACAATTTTTATGTAACAATAATTCTCTGTGTGATTCTGCCGTATGTCAGTCACACATACCTAGTTTTTCACGCCGTATGTAAATCTGAACTACTTCTGTACTTTTTTTTCCATTTTAAAGTTCAGCCCTCATGATTTCTGAGTGAAATTATTCACACCATTTGACATGAAGCTCATTTATAATTTCCCAAATCCCATATTTTTAAAAGTTTAAGTGAAGCCATAGATATAATCTATTAATTTCCATGAAAGGATGAATTTCATCCCAAAACTCTAGAGGTGACATTTAGACTATTATATGCTGCGCAAGACCAGTATGGGCAGGTTTTGCACACATTTGCCCAGGGTACAGATGGTTTAGGGTGGACACAAGCTTCTCTCTCTGCAGTCTGAGCTGAACACCCATGTCACAGCTCAGATGTCATAGTTGCAGTTATCCTGCCCCTGACCTAACACATCTTGCCTCGCAATAAAGAATATCCACCCTATTGCAGCATGCTGTTAATGTGTGTAAAGCATGAATCCAGTCCTTGTCTAAGTCCAGCTCAGAAAACAGACAAAGTAATGTCAGAGCTGCAGAAGGCAATTCAGACATTATTTTTCACGTCACCATTAAAATATCTAAATCAGTTGTTGCACCTGCCCCAGACAAAACTTCAGGTCAACACTCCAGAAACAGAAAATCTGTGCTCTGCCCCACTTTCTCTTAGCTTGAGAGAATTTGTAGTAGTGATCATCGAGGGTCCATTGGACTGCATGCACAGAGCCCTTTTCTTGTTCCAGACACCACTTCAGCCCAGGATAGGTGGATGACCGTAAATGAGGAGCCTGATTCTGTCATCTGAGGATTAGCAAGGACGTGCTGTTTGGAGGAGGACAGCACTTTGTCCTGGCCCATGGCTTCAGGTACTGTTGTGCATTTGCCATTGCCTTTAGTAAATAAAAGAGATTTTGAACAGTAATGGGAAACTTGATATACATTTTCCTTACTCGTATGGAAAATACGATCATTTCTGAGTGACCTGAGCAGAGTAATTCCTGATTATGAAAGAAACAAAATTGTAAGAGTATGAGAAAACAAATATTACAGTAAACTCAATGACTCGTTACCTCAGTATTATTTGTGATGCACATTTGCATCATTAGCAATCTGCAATTTGCCTGCTAATTTCATAATCAAAGCACAGAAGAAAATTTTGGAATTTAGAGACTGGCACTGAAATCCACAGCCCACAAACTCAGCAACATTAAAAAAAGAAAATGTGCAAGAAATAAGCCATCTCAGAAACTCTGAAACAGTATTCATAGCATTAGAAAATAATTCTGTGTTATCAGGGTGCCGAAATGCTCCCCCAGCAGAAGTCCTTTAGCAAAGTTTTTAGAAGTGCACATTTTTAAAACTTTATAATTATGAGAAAACAATGATTTAGAATGATAAGGGAGGTGAATCAATTAATTAACAGGTTTCTTTCTATTACTTTCAGGAATTGTAATAGTTGGAAAATTAATTTGAAAAATGTTTGGTTTAATTTTTAAAAAAGAATAACAACTTTTCATGGTTATTTATCTTCCTGACCTTTCCCTGTGCAGTTTTTTTTTTTTTTAAATTTTGAAAGTACAATCTCTACATATTTTCTTGAGCAAATAACTTCATCCAGTGGTTGAGAAAATTATGCTGTGTTCTGCTCTGTTCTAAGATGCTGACCAAAGAGTAAAGGCACTTAACTTTAACATATAAAGGGAAATTCACAATGGGATTTTGTAAGTAAATTAATGACTTATTACTTATCTCTTATTACAAGTTATTCCCACACCAGTTTTACTTCTCTCTATGGGATTCAAAAGACATTTTTGTATTTTGACTGTTGAGAGGGGTGTGTTAAATGACATCCATAGAGTCGTTCTCATGAGTTTTAAGTGTTAATCAAAAGCTGCTGTGTCTAGTGATATAATCACTTCTCACTTCATTCTAACTACTCTTTGCAAGAAAAGGGATGTTATCTATTGAAATATTAAAATATTTAGTAAAAATATGAATTTAGAAAAGTTCCTATCAATGTACTGGTGTTATCCAAGTAGGTCTTAGATGCACTTACAAGTTCACAAGGAAAGCAGAGAGAAATATATTTCCTAATTGCTTTTGTTTTGTGCCTGTGAATACAATTTTAAAGGGATCAATAGCTAGGAGAATAATAAGTACAACAGGAATTCAGGAAAAAGGCAAACCATGGCAACAGCAAGTTTTCTGGTGGATATCTATGGTTTCACAATCTGACAGAGTGATCTTTCATCTAAGGTGAAAATAATTATCCAACTTTTGATTTTGGAAGAAAATCCATTTAAATATTCATTTCCTTAGACTGTTTCTTATTACACCAAATGTCTATGAAAAATAATCCAGAGCAAAATTAAAGAGGCTGAGGAAAATTTATAGCTTCTGAAGCAACATACATATGATAAAGTGACACCATTGTTGTACCTGATAGGGTTGTCTTTCTGATTACAAGCCTGATATTTACTAATCTAATGCCCACTTGTAATGGAAACTTATTTTATAAATAAAATTAACTGCTCATTATCTTCATTGGTTCATTTCCCACAGCAAAACATTTGAGATGAAATCTTGGCCCTATAGATCCAACAGAAAAATTTCCATTACTGACAAAACATCTGGCATTTCATCTTTTCTTATTGAGCTATTAGAAGTTCCATATTATGAAAACATGAGAATCTATACCTATACCATTAGCAATGTAACTCTATATCAGAGCTTTATGCTAATACAAAGCTTTGTGTTGACTTCACTCTTGAGGTTTCCTCACATTTCAGTGAAATAGAATATTTGAATGATACGAATACAACATATCCTAATTAGGCTGGTGGAAAATGAAACACGTGTCTGTTATTTCAAGGACCCAAACGCCTTTTAATTATTTTATAAATGCGTTGGGTACATGACTTAAACAAAATCTGACTGTATAACGTGGTGTGCTAAGTCTTTACATACCACTTTCTGTCTTCAGACTCTTGAGCAAACACTGACTTAGTACACTAGGTATGCTGATAAATTTGCTTTAAGTGAAGGAATAGTTTTTCTGGCAAGGACTAGAAGGGAAAATTTCCAGAGCAGTGTGAACTGTGTATAAGGGATAAAAATAGAGGTTGTAAAAAAGTAAGATGAACAAGTTTACTATAGCAGAGGAAAGAAAAAAATTCCAGACAAGAATATTACATTTTTCAGCTAGCATAGACTTTTTGACTTTAAATAGTAAAACACGACTGAATAAATAAGTATAAATGGAGTAGCTGAATAAACAGGAGAAAAAAGCACTATTTAGAATCTCAGCTCTTCTGTTTGTAACACACTCTGCTAAGCATCTGAGTGCATTAGCTTCAGTTCTCCTGCTTCATTCACACTTCTAGTTCCTAATGTTTGGATTTGTTCATTTATTTTAATTTGGCACACCAAATGTCATGGGTCTCTTCAGGAAAATCCTTAATCACAGCTTTATTGCATCTTCGTATTGACAACCTCAAGCACTCAAAAATACAGAATTTGGCACAAAAATCACAATGTTGTCTTTAAATAGTCAAGAAATGTCAAATCCGAGCTCTCTATGTAGGTTGCCATCTTATTTCTGAGCTTTTGTATTACACTTGCTTTACACAAGGCTGGTTTTCATAATCATGAGAGCTGTGTGTATTTGAAAAATTTGTGTATTTGAAAAATAAATAAACAAATAAAGGGTGAGATTCTCAGATTACCGAACCAGCAGCTGAATTTCAAAGAACAATAGTTAATTTTATTGACACATTCAAGTTGTAAGTGTGGGTAATGTAGATTATTGAAAGAATTATTTTCACTTCTAAGTAGTTTTTTAAGATACTGAAGGTTTTTAAAGATTAAGAAAATATGAAGACTTTGGCTACCAGCATGCCATGTATATTGGTTTAAAAGGACCAAGGTCAATATGTGCTGCTAAAAGTATCTTGTCCTGTATAATTAAATTGTAGTTATTACTGAATATTAATACAGTGTTCTTCAAAATTTATACGGAGATTGATTATTTTAGAAAGAAATACCAAAATAATATCTATTACTTTGCACTTTCTAACTGCCTCTTCCAGAATAGAAAATAATTGGAACAAGCTATTCTAAGTAATTTAGTGATTTCCCCAGTGTCCTAGTATGCCTTTTGTTTACAGCTATGCATTGAAATGATCAAAGCTTTTATTCTTTTCTTTTTTCTTGTGTCTCCTCCCCCTACCATGCACAAACCCATTAGAAATATTGAGTGTTTAGAGAAGATCAGAAGACACTCTTCAGTCCAGATTATCAAATTTCTTCATCCATTTACATTTTACAGAGTTTAACAAAGTTGTTCGCAGGTTGCAGCTATAGGCATGCATTTAGGCAATTAGTCATACAACCCACGGTGGCTAAGAAGTATTTCACACGCAGGCGGCAGCAGCCTGGCAGAAATCTACGTTCCACTATAAATACTTGCTGAACAGTGGTTCCCTGAGTGGAACTACATTCGTTCTATTTGTTTTGTAAATCCCTAGGTGGACTGCCATTTGCCATTTCAGAACTTGGTCCTTTGTGCTGATGAAAATGCCAGAGATGGATTAAACAATCACAGCCAAGCTGGCTTCCACTTGCTGTAAAAACATGTTTTATGCAAAGGGTGGGTTCATTTGGCGTGTTTCTTACCATAGTCTGTAATTTCTTTCCAACAAAAACCAAAATTAATTTTTGAGTTTCAGTGACTGTGCAGGCAACTGGATACGAGGATTTCTGTTTACTACAGAAACAATACGAACGACATTCAAATTCTCAGTGGAAACACCAACAAAAGAAGTGTTCTCATCCCTTTTTAATGCACTCATCTTTTTTTCATATTGGATGTACCAAATATTCCTGATAACATCATGGCAGCAAAATTTGAAATTTATCTGAAGCCAGAACGTAAATAAATGAATGGTCTTTATAGGCATTCTTATTGTGTTTTTAACTGAAATCTTAATTTAAACAACTTATGTCTTGTTTATGAAGATAAGTAAATCACTAATTCTGAATAATATCACATCAATTTATCTATAGTAAACCCTACATTTTAACATTAACTGCAGATGGGCATTATTCTATAATATACTTCTATTTTCAGTCATTCTTTGAAGTACTATATGGTTATTCAGTTTAACAGCACAGAAGGCAACTACTGTAAACACCACAATCCATTTAAGAAAAGTAAAAATAATTTATGGAGTTTCTAATTCAAGAAAGAAAACTGTGAGTGACCAAATGGAACTGCAGACTGAGACTCAGCTACTCTAAGACATGCAGTGTTAATGATTTACTGTTAAAAAAAAAAAAAAAGGTAGAAAAAAAAGGAAATAGTAAAAAAAAAGTGGTTTAAATATTAGTTACCGGTCTTCTCAAACATTCTGTCTGCCAGGAAATTTGTCTGGGAAAGCTGAACACTTTTCCATTTAGGCTATATGGGCACAATTCCTATCTTTTGAAATAAATAATCTATAGGAGTGACTTTGCAGAAAAAATCTTTACAGTGATTAAAATGTAATTGCTCTCTGGGAGCTTGTTGCATAATTCAGTATCTGTCTCTATAATGGGAACAAACTGTATGGTTTAAGCATGCTTTTAGATGCAGATTGTGCTCTTTTCTATATGAAAGATGAAAAGCAGCCTTGGACTTGCCTGATAACTGCATTTGATTTTAGAATGAAAGTAGACAGACAAATTGGGAAAGTAAAATTTCAAGATCAAAGCTCCATCACAGAATCTTTTACAAGCCTGAGAAACCGAATACAATGGTTAGGGTGCTTTTATTCAAAGGTGTATCAAAAGTGGACGCTTGATTTCAGAGACAGTTTCTCTTTATTCTTGGACTAGCATACAGGGGATGCAACTTAGAAGTCCAAAAAACTACATTAGAGGAGAAAAATAGACGTGCTCAGAAAAACTTTTTGCTTGTCTATTCTGGAGGTCATTGATGTAAACTCCAAAGGAAGGTATTTATATCCTTTATACTTTAATATATTAATGTTGTCTTAGCAATCTATCTGCCAAAAGTCACTAGGACGCAATGCCCAGCCAATGCTCAAAGCAGTTCCATTAAAAAAAAAAAAACTAAAAAAGACATGTTATTAGGCTCAGTCTTAATCTAAGATTTTTATTTTCTATTCTAAGACTTCAGAGAAGTAAAAAAGTGAAGAGGAAAGTCAAAGTTCCAGCAAGCCCTTTTCACCTAGCTGATTTATATCATAATTAAATCAGTGTTTAAATCACCTTAACCACAACCATTTATCGTTATTATTCCCTTGCTAGACAGCTCTAGTGAATATGAAAAAAATATTTTTTTTCCCATAACTATGAAATTGAGAAATAAAATTTCAGAAAAAGAAATGCTCAAGATCACAAACATATACTTCATGTATTTTGTATATCACAGCTTATTTGACCCAGTGCTCTTGCAAGATTCCCATCTTCTCAGAAATGCTGTCATGATCATTAACATGTAGTTAAAAGCCCACAACTTCACATTCACATAGATAACTTTGTCGCTTGAACCAATGTCAATGATCAGCCACAGGAGGTCATTATGTGCAGTTCCTCTCCCAGATTTCTAGGAGTTACTGCTTATATAGCTTACACTCTGTCATATTTCAATATTCTGAGAAAGCAAAAATAGATGGCTTCTGTTTGCAGGTGCCAATTCATTTGGTGAGAGGATGTGCCATAAATGGTGAAGAAGCTGGGGTTCCCTACAGGCCGATGATTTCATGCCCAGGTTGGTGCATTGTCTTAGCCCAGATGGTAAAACACACGTATCCGAGAGCAGGTCATAACCTGCTAGGCTTTGAGCAACTGGATGTAATGTGTTCTTCTAACCATTAATGTGTCCTGAAAAGCAATGCAGAAGCTCTCCAAACCTAATTAATTGTCCATGAAGCATCCAGCTATAACTGCAAGCACATCTAAGTATTTTTCTGCACTTGTCATAACTTCTGTCCTGTTTGCTTTCAGTATTAGCTGCTTAAATTTTTCATCTGGGAGCTGGTAGCTGATAAGAACTGGTTTATTTTAGTATTGTTGGTAATATTTGGTTAAGACTAGGCAGAGGGGTACCTATGGTGTGTGAGAGATGCTCGCTCTGGAGTTCAGTTCACAATGAAGAGAATGTTAGGTGTTGTATAGTGCCAGAACCGTGCAGGGCCCAATGATGCTATCTCTACTGCCATACCTTGTCTGCTCATGCTTCTGAATGTAAATGTGTGCAGGTACAGAGAGTCTTTAGGGTGGTGAAGGATATATGCAACCCTACTACCTCCTCCACAGAAATCATTTCACTTTCTGCTTCTAAAGAGAAGTCATTGAGCATATGAAATAGGCTAGAAAGAAAGAAAGCAGAAAAATTAGTTCCTTTAACCTGCTTGCTTTTAGATGGAGAAGTTTAACAAATGAATATATAACCTTAGTGTAAGAAACATGATTCAAGCCAGCCTGAGGGAAAGGGAAAATAAGAGAAATGTGGAACAATACAGATCAGTTTCTTCCCTGAGGATGTGTTTGTTCTGCTACATGTCTCCAAGCCAATTGTTGTCTAGGTGTTCAGGACACCTATGGGCAATTTTTTACAGCTGTCAAACAATTTCTAATGTAATTATTCTGTGACTTTGAAAATACCAGCTACATTAAGAAACTGTTAGCTTAGGAGCAGTTCAGAGACTGAATAACAGATAATTTTAGTTTAATAAAATGAACAATTTATTTAATCAAACAGAAAATGCGCTTTAGACAATAAAGTGTTTCGCAAACAATATGAGAAATGAGAGGCTTTTTTCCTAAAGCAAAACTTTTGTTACTTTCTTTGACTAAGTCTCAGTTTGAAGTGTACCGTTTATCCAAATATTTCCTCTCCTCTTGGTTTTACTCCTTTCCATGTAACAATAATGATTTGAGCCACAGCTGTTTCACTGGAAAAAACTCCATTTCAGTGCAAGGAAGAAAATCCGTTTAAAATAGCTTCAGTGGTATATTAAACTAATCTATTTCATTTTGCACAGAAATGGACTGGAAATTAACATGATCAGTTATGGCATCTCAGCTGTGAGGCTGGTAACAAGCAGCTGTGAGGGATAATTTCATAAACTATTTCAGCTAGAGGCATAAAGGCATTTGTGCTTGCGCCCTGACGTATTGAGAAGTCCTGTAAACTCCTAGCGTGTGGGCTAGTTACAGGGAGTATGGATTCATTTATGCCTACCTATAATTAATAAGCAAATCACCATAGACCTATTGGGAAAGTGGATTGCACCTTGCAAATTGTTATGGATATCTGGATACTTACAGAGGGCTTCTGCAATGAGATTCATCATTCATTTGTGAAAATTGCAAAAGCATTTCCAACAAGGTAAAAACTGTTAGCACAAGGAGTGTGATACCGTGAAGCAAGAAAAATCAGTGAGTGACCTTCTATCAGCTGTTGAATTTGCCATTTGACTGCTGTTTACCAATGGTATGCTAAATTGAAGACCCAAAGGGCATGTCTTGATTGTCATCAAATAATTGATATCTAAACACAGATGTCTAATGATTTGAGATGCCGTAAGATATCCTCCTTGGCTTTTCAGCTGCTGTTTCCAAAGGATGTAGAAGTCCCATGGCTCATGTGTCATTTTGTGCCAGCCTTGTGTAGATACCTTAGAAACGCTACGACATCTAACGTGGTGCAAGTCTTATCTGTTCTGGTATCTGAATTTAGGTATCTGAGCTGAATTCTACCCCTATACCTCTGCAAGAGAGAAGTACTAGGTGAAACCAGTAGGGAGAAATGCAAAGTAAAATAATTCCAGACTTCTGACCCTGGCAAGAGGTTAACTTTGGTAAATATTTTATTTGACTGATGACTCAGGCCCCAGCAAAATGTCCTGAATCAGATTTTAGATTGTCTTTTTGTGGAAACAGTCCAGGAGTCTACAGTCTTTGGTGAGCAAATGCTGCAAAACACGCAAAACTAACTCGAGTTTATGAATTTCTGGCTGTGTGATTAAAATCTTGTTTGGTTACAGATAAAAGTAGAAGTAATAACATGTACGTGGCCCCTGTTAACATGTTACTAAGGTGTTTATATTGAGGCAATAATTCTACTTTTAACATTCAAAACCAGAGCTTACTCATGGTGACTAAAATTTTACATTAGAATAAGAAAAAACTAAGTTGGCAGAAAATGCAAGTAATCATATAGTTCATTCCCCCTCTCCACAATAAGCTCAGATGTACTTATGTTGTCCTGATAGACTTGTCTATTCTGCTTCCTAATAATGAAAGCTTACAACCTTCCCAGACACATATTCCTGTAGTTCACTAGTCTTTCAATTAAAAAATTGTTTTGATTGTTTTTCCTACTATATCTTTCCTCTTGTCTGTTTGATTTGCCTGTTATGCGGGAACAGAATATTCCGTTGTCTTGGCTCGTGCCCTTCTCATTGAGATGAGAATTTTTTCCCAACAGTTTAGTGCAAATGTGAGTTTACCAGGCAAAGGTTACCATACATTTGGAAGGGAAGTACACTGTGTGTATCTACACAGATACAGCTTTCTCTTCATGGCAAACGTTAAACAGATTCCACCACTTAAGTCTATCAGGCAACTAGAACAGGTACGGAGAAATTTAGCAGTGCACTTTCCCAGGATGCATGACCACCTATAGCTACAAATGGCATTTAGAAATTATTTGATCAATAAGTAAATCATAACTTCATGCAATCATGTGAAATGATTTTCATGTGTTCAGTAGCTACACCAGTGCATATCTGCATGAAATTACTGTTGCTGTAATTACTATCCTTAAAATTTGATGAGCAAATTTTGAAAGGAATACCTATACTTAAAGGACTGCTGTATTATTTTAGCAAACAGTAGTCTTGAAACAGGACAATTATATAAATATATTTTAAACAAGCTGGGATCCATTGAAATGAAACTTTGGATGCCACATAATTGAACTATTATTGTCTTGAAACTGAATGTTCAGTTGTCTTGAGAAGTTGCTATACAACAGCAGGACACTGCATAAAACACCCAATGCTATCCCAGAACATAAAGTATTATTTGAAGCCAAGTCTCTGGTGGGATTTAACTCCACATTGGATGTAATGTGAACTAGTGAATCAAACTGGGAATGTCAAAAATTTCTTAAGCTTCCCAAGATCTGGGGGAATTTGGTTAGCTGACTAACTCACCAGTTATTAGTGATTACACTAATTCGACATCCATTAACTACAAAACCATTTGGCTATATCACTCACAGGTAGGAGTCCGCAACCGGGAGCTGCATTGTATCTCTAGAGAATTGATATGTACATCTGAGATAGTTGCTAGATTCTTCATGGATCTCACAGAAATAAATCTGTAAAGAAAACTGTGACCTTCCACGAAGTAAGGCAAGCCAAAAATCACTTTGAGGAGCTCCTTGTTAAAAGCCTGAAGCATAGAACTTGAATTTTCCACATAGAGTAATTAATTCCTTAAAGAATATCAAAATCAGGAACTGGGTTCTGGAGACCAAATAGATGATTAAGTTGTAAAAGTAATGCTCTGAGAAAAAAAGTCATTAAAAGCTAAGTGAAGAATTACTTTGCTGTTCACCATGACACATATAAGGCAAATATTCACCTTTTTTTTTTTTTTTAATGAGTAAACTGAAAATTGACAAAACTAACACTTAAAATTAGCTAGAATATAAAATTTTACATAAAATTTTACATAAAATTTTATATATAAAACATTACATATTTTAAATTTTCCACAAGAAATTTCAGCAGATCCTAGAAAAGTTATTAAAAAAAACAAACAAAAAGCAAACAAAAACCCCCAAACCCCAAAACAAATGCATAAAACCTTATTATGTGAGTCACAGCTGATAAAATATTAGGAAACAAACCATAAAATAAGCAGACTCTTTTTCCTAATAGATGGCTTTCAAATTAGGTCTCTCTTTCTCCTAGTATGTGTTGTTCAGTGTTATCTGAGAAATACAATAAGTATTGAGAATAAAATTTGTTGATAATATTAAATTATTCAGGATAATAAAAGTAAAAAATTACTGTAAAGATGTGCTGAAGGATGTCAAAATTTTGACTGACTAGATGGCAAAATGGCAAATGAAATTCAGTGTTAATTAGTACAACTTAGTACACACAGGAAAACAAACCAAAATGTACATGACAACGGATTCTAAACAGCTATTTCCACAGAGGGATGAGAACTGTGATTTACTAAAGATAATGATTTTGATTCAAAATTCATCGATTAAAATGGAAAATTTTAAGAACTGTTAGTCAAGGAGTGGGAAAAAGAGGAATGCGTCCTTATATCACAGTATGCTGAAGTTTGAATGTATGGACCTCTGTTTCCCCTTTGTGAAAAGCGCACAGTAGAACCATAAGAGATACAGAGAACGTGAACAAATTCTATTGAAGAATGATTTCTGTGTAAGGAGAAAATAAAGACACCAGATTGCATTGAAAGACAGAGATGAAGAACATGAGATAGAATCATCAATACAAGAAATTAAATTGGAAATGCTTATTCAGTTTCTTTCAGTGCCAGGAGTGGGGTCAAGGGATTTTTATGGGGTAGTGAACATTTTTTTAAAAGTATACATAATTAAACCATTGTACCCATCATTCCAGGATGTTAAGAGATGACTAAACTAATGGAAGAAAAACAAATTGACAGCTATTAAATATTAAGAAACAACACTGGATTCTGCTTCAGATCACCAGAAGCGGGAACTGATTCATCGCTGTACATTCTGCTCCTTTACATCTACCTAAACTTTGCATAGGGGACTCTCTTAAGAGATGAGTTACTGGATTAGATGCACAAGCTGTGAATTTGATGGAGTTGCTGTAAGAACCTCTTATATTCTCATACCTGAGTTCAGAAAATATTTCAATAATGGCAATAGTAGGATTAGACCAAAGATCCATCCACCACAAACAACATGCTGTCTTTGAGCAATAAGTTTCAGGGGAGGGAAAGGATGCTGGTGATGAACTGGTCACTCCTGATTCTTGTGTTTTGTCACATCTCTGGGCAGATACAGCATCCTGGGGAGTGGAAGGCACTGGCACTGTCAAGGACAGCTCTGCTTGTTGTTAGGCTCAGCCTCCCTGTTTCATGCTTTTCATTACCTGATCCTCATCCGTTTTTCATTGGTAAAAACTGTAGCACTTTTGATTGATGAGGAGAAATATAGTGACCGTTACAGAGAGGAAGGTTGACTGGACCTGCCTACTGCTGCTCAGTGAGTGGGATTGGTGATTGGAACAGATGAAGGACTTTTGTTTTCCCTTCCACCATGCTCCATTCTCCCCAATTCCTAGATAAAGAATCAGAAGATACTGGCAGAAAGCACATGCCTAATGAAGAATAAAATAACAAAGAAAGTATTTAGTGAAACTAATTCCCTCGAATAGCTGGTCAGCCTCAAGCAATCTGAGTTTTCAGGACTTCTGAAGAGAAGTAATGTCTTGCCATTTAAGAGCACTGACAGATTTCACTTCTCTAAGTACATCCAAGCTCCGAACCAAATCAGAACTGTATTCAGAACAGGGAAAGAAGGAAGGGAAAGAAGGAAGGCAAAGTGATCTTTATCTGTTCATATCCTGGTACCCTGATCTGTAAACATATCTAGCATATCTGAGGGCAGCTGTAGAGCATTAGGATGTCCTCCAAAATCCATGCCAATGCTGAGGCTTGGAGTGTTGTGCAGCGTCACACTCTTTATGAAGACAAAGAAAAATACCACAGTGCTTTGTCACCGTTTCCTCCTTCTCGGAAAGACATGAGAACTCATGGTAAAGGTTGGACATAATGACCTCTTTTCCTTCTTGGAGGATGACAGGATTTGCAGAAAGTATTCGATAACAGCCTGCCCAGGGGAAGAATCACAAATTACCGGAGCAACGGCTTTGGAACAAACACAACAGAAAGCAGACTGTAAATATAGTGAGGAGCTGCTTGTGTTTACATTGTTGGGTTTTTTTTAATGAAAAGCCAGTGTCCTTTCAGAAAGGGTGAGTCCTCACACATTATTAACCAGGAGACGGTACATACAACAAACCTATAGCCCAGGAACAGAGAGGCAAAAGCAGTTATTTTTGCTTTGTAAGAACAACTGATGACTTTTCTTTTCTGCCTGAATCTAAACTGGAAAAATGTCTTAATTCAAAATTGCTTTACTTATTAAAGGCAGAAACCAGAGCAGGAAGCCCTAGTTTTGCTTCTGTTTTTCATTTACTAATTAATTCCTCTATTTCACTGACTCAATTTTGTTATGTTTATTATACAAACACTGTTTTACTTCAACCTTAATGATGTGCCATTTTCCTACTTTTCCATTTTAGGATTTTTTTTTGTCTATATGTTTTATTATTGAAGTGAATAGATGGGTATATAAAGTGAAATATAAGGAAACCAAGCTCCATATAGTGAAACGATGGTTGATTTATATATAATTGCTCTGCTTGTGAGCACTTCTGCAACAGACCTGTGGTGGGAGGCTGTTCTTACATGTTTCTTGGCTGAACTGAATTTGCAGAGTAAATTCTATTATTTGTCTGTTTCACAGATGGAAATTGCTAGGAAAGTACCTAAAAATCTCTCTCTTTGGATTACATCTATTTTGGTAGTTGAAAACTTCTGCTACAGTTTAGGATTTATGACCTTTTGGGACAAACAGTTCCTTGAGGACAAGATCCTCTGACCTCACAATAGTTTTGCACTGAAGCTTAGTGGAAAGCTTTCACATCACGTTTTAGCTTGGATCAATCTCTTTACAGCATTACTGGCAAAAAGTAGAGAAAGACACCTCAGACAAAAAGTATAAAACTGGATATGAAAAACCCAAATTGTTACTATGAGAGCAAATTTTCATCCAAATAGAAGCTGTACATGTACCGCATTCGTTAACATGGTAGTAGCCTAGTGTAATGCCCAGATAATAATGAATTCAGTGTGTTTGCCAGCAATAGACCAATACAGCCAGTGCACATTTAAGGTGCACGCTGCTAGATCTACCTGGTGTAACACTGAGCCAATAATTTGGATCAGCTGCAGTTATATTGCACTCGGTTATGAGGTGTAAGCATGGCTAATGTGTTTTTCTCAATATACAAGAATTACTTGCTTTTAAAATCAAAGGTAATGCGCTTTCATATGCTTTGTTTTTTTGAACCATCTTGCATTTATGTTTATGTTCCTACTTTATGTACTACTATAAACCCTGCTCATGTTATGAACCATTTTTATGCTCCAGATTCCTTGTTTATACATCATTGATGATATCCATGTACTAGCAAAACATTTTACTTTCTTTTTTTAGTTTTTTAAATGTTACAATATAAAACCGGGAGTCAGATATTTTATACTTAATATACTGTTAGGTCAGCTTTACATGAAATATTTCTGTATGTGAGGCTCCTGTACTGATTTGGCAGTGACAAAACACAAACACTTTTTAGAGTATAACAGAAGAATACACTGTCAAACAGATGCTGTGCAGAAATGACCATATTGTATCATAGGAAAAAAAAAAATGTACTTATTACTTAAATAGTAATAATAAAATTAATATAGCTACAGCAGTAAAAGTTAATTTTTAAGGGAAAGCAGTACTTTATGTAGTTAATCCTTTATCCGTGTTCTTCTGGAATGTTATGTCTGTTTGGGCAATATTACAGATTCATGACAAAAATTTCAGCCCAAGGAGGTATCTTAACTCTTGTCCCTTGTGCTTCATATTTCACAATACTTTCACTCTTAAATGAGCAAGTTAAAAGGTAGATTAAGGTAGGATGAGGAACATAAGCACATACAACCGCTCTTCCAGGGATAGCAATTGTGTTCAAATATCCAGAAGCTGATATTTGCTATTTCCTTAATGCTCCAGATTCCATATCCATGACAATTTTAACTTTCATTAAAATAAATACCTAACTTTCACATGACACAATGCTTCTAACATCAGAAGGATTATTTAATGAGGGTTATTTTAATTCTAAAATTTTGTGAGAATCTAATGCATAGTTGTTGTATGCTGTCAGGTTAACTGTTCCAGTATTTTCCCATTGTTCTCTGTTTAGCTTTGTAGTTTGTCATTAGTCATTACAAATTAAAGCTACCGCTGTTTTTTAATTTGAATACAACCCCATGAACTGATACAGTGTTTGGAAGCCAAACTTTGTCTTAAGAGACATTTTACAGCTAAGTTCCTTGTAAAACTCTCAAAAAGTTATTTCTAGATGAAATTGAATGGTACTTTCATAACAAAACTTGCAATAACAGAAAGAGACAAAGATAATCTATGACAAAGATAATTTAAATTAATTAAATGACAAACTCCTAGTCAATGAATTACTGCTCCCACAAAATGCCAGACATTCCAATGGTACCTGAAACTCCAGAATTATCAAATAATTATTGATTCAAGCATAGCAAGAAAAAGAAATTCTTCATATAAAAAAGGAAGAAAAGAAAAGCTTGGACTTTATCAAAAAGGTACTAAAACTCAGACAACAAATTTGTTGCTGTTTAACATGACATTGAATCAAATGCAGGCTAGATGACATGTATCTATTACTTGACAAATTTGATAGCAAAGCTTTTCAAATAATTTGAAAAGCAAAGATAGCCTTCCTCAGAATATTTCTATATAAGTACCCCTATATATGAGCAGCAGAGGGTGAGTAAACACAATTATATCCCCCTAGTCTGGTTATGTAGCAGATATTTCAAATGGCAGTATCTTAGAGCAATATATTATCGTTTTTTTGTCAGAAAAATAAAGAAGATTCTATAAAAGGAGTAAAGGGTAAAGGAAATGGGCTTATGTCACAACACTTTTCCTTAGTGCACCAGAGAGTCGCAAAAAGGGTTTCAGGCTTCTCTGCAGGATGAATTCTCCTTTCCAGTGTTCAAGGTGTTCCAGCAGAGAGCATGGCACACAGACCTAGAAGAACTTGCTCTTGAAAACTATTTCCTCAATCTCAGTGAGATGTCTGACTGTTCTATGTCTGTTAAACTGTGACACAATTTCTTTCCTTTATTTCTGAATGTGATAAAAGCTTCTCATAATGCACCACGTAGTGTTAGTGCAGTCTCTACCACTGTGTTCTGTATTTTGCATCCCAGAATGGATTCTGGCAAATGTAAACAAAGCAAACTTGCAAACAAATCCTTTTATCCTCTGGACCTTTTCTTTCAATAGTCATAAATGCCACCTTTTATTTAAACAAAAGTGAAACCAAGATTGTCACTAAAAGATACTGTCTCTTATAAAGTTCATGGTGTTTTGAGCTAAGTGAAAAGGCAATTAGAAACAACAAAGTAGTAAAGTAAACCGTGGGGAAATTTAACATGAAACTAAAAAGCGATGCAGAATCCTGCATACGATATTTGTAATAGGGTTTGCGTTCTCTTCAGGGGAATGAAGTTAGCTACACAAAACATTTAGACAATGTGCTGAAATTCATCTCTGTAAAGATATGTGCACTACAAGAGTTTTATTCAGTACAAAAGTATCTGAGGCTATTAAAAGTCTTTAAAAATGTGCTTAGTTTTGGCAGCATAACAGTTCAAGTTCTCATCATTTAACAGATACAAAAATAATAAAAACAAATTCTTAATTCCGTGATTAGGGGTGTCTCCTTCAACACCAATACACAACGCCAGCAAAGATGGTCCCTCTTTGAAATGACTACAGACAAAAATGAATCTGTTTTCAGGAGTGCAGGATGTTGCACTGGTCATGGAGAATAAAATAGAAACACACAGTACTCTTGAAATAGCCTGTGGACATGATAATAGAAGGATACAAGTGAGGTAAAGTTTGTAGAGAAGAGTAACAGTAAATTAATGAATTGCAGAAAAACACTTAAACTTTCAAGACTTGATTCACATAAAAACTACTCAGTGACAGATCGTAGAGCAAAGCTTCAAAGTTCATTGTAATAAATGAGCAAAAGGAGATGATATACCAACATGAAGATACTACAGGCTTAGTCGCATTGCTTAACCAAAAATGCCTGGTGATATTTGTGCTACGCTAGGTTATCCACCCTGACCCTGAGCTGCAACTCCAGAAACATGCAAGCCTCCTACATTATATCTGCCAGCCCCTTGTGTGGTCCTGGATGACTTAACGAATGCCGAATGCCAAATGCCACCAGACTCCTGTGCTATTGTTCGGTGTGTATTTTAATATGTGTTGTTTGAGTTTGGATTTCTTAGTCTTTCATCATATGATAGAAAACCTGTATGTACTTCACCTGGACTGGTTCTATTCCTCTTCCCCCCTCCTCCTCTTGCCCTCGGTACTACATTAGTAATTAAATTATAAGGGAACAGAAGCTTGAAAATAGAATAAATCCCTCATCAAACAACATGAGTGAAGGAGGTCAGACTAAAGTTCATGTAGCATGGGACCTTTCATCTAATAGTGGTTAGTAGGTGATGTTTAGTGAAAGTTATGGAAAGTGTGATACTTTTTAGGCTATTTTCACCTATTTAAACAATCCACAGCTCAGGAACTTCCTCAGCCATAAGTCATAACTTTGTATCAATAGATTTTTTTTTCCACAGCTACCAGAGGTCAACCCATCATTTATTCCAAGTTAGTGACTTGATGGTTTGCAAGAATTTCATTGACAGGAAAATAAATGTTGATATATCGTTAAGAATGAAGTAATTGAGCAGTGTGTGTGACAATCAGTTTCTGTGTAGTTCCTTTGGAGGAAAAAAAATGGTTGCATTTCTGAACACATGGATTTACATAAAGTGACTTGGAATGCGTAATTTCAAATGTCAGGATGAAATGGTGACAAAATGTGCTTTATATTGGGTTCACTGTCCAAAGTAGGATGCATTACATTTTATTGAAAGAGACAATAACATCAGCAAGATGAATTACAATATCTGCTCAAGTACGGCCCAGCAGAGAATAAATTTCAAAAAAGAATTTGAGGGTTCTGTAAGATGCAGTTGAAAGATAAATTGGTAGTGACAGAGAACTTCTTTACATTGTGTCAGAATAAAGTAGCCTGTCTATTAAGAAAAAACTCACCAAAAAGAAGATCTATACCCAAGATCAGTTCTGCCCCACAGATTATATCAATAACTTTAAACTGACATGGAAATAAAAAATCATCTAACAAAATCATACCATAATTATTTTTTTTCATATACTAAGGTATTTGTTAATAACTACAAAGTGTTTTGTGTTGGGAATCTTAAATTCTATCCTAAATCACATGCTATGGAAACACTGAGACATCATACTTAAACATTAATATTTGACTGTGACGTAAGTCAGGGAAAAAATGTGCTTTGTTGGTTTTAGATGAATCCCTTTTGTTCGTGCATAAAATCTCATTTTTCCACTTCTTTCCCCCAGAAGAAACCTAAAATGTAACTCTTCTCAATTTAGCTTGCTCACCCACATTAAAGCTGAAAGAAAGAGGAAGAAAGTATACTGTGTTTTTCCATAATCATGAACTAGCATATTGCTTCATCCATACGGCTCATAGCTTTATCTCGGGAACGGATACGTTGGTTTGACCTCTGGATGACCTAAGATTAAACTGTTATAAGAATAAATAGGTAACAGAGGACAGTATAAAACTAACCATATTCCAGGCAGGGAGATAGGAAGCCTGGTAACCCATACAGTGGAAATAAGCTAGCTGAATAAACCTCTCATGGAGTAAACTTGGCATGTTTTCCTCCCCTTACAACAAACCATAGAAAGTTTCAGCACTACTGTAGACATTGTGCTCATAAGCAAATAAGCTCTTGAAATGCTTCAGGGTTTTCATTGGTAGAAACTTTGTGGGATATTTACCCAGCGTTTATACATTCTGTTTTAAATGTGATACAACCGCTCTCCCGGAAAACAGCATATTACCAGCATGCGATTCATTACCAGACCTTGCCTCCAGTGAAAACTGAATACGATGACATGACACCTCCTTGAAAGTCTCACTGAAGAACAATGATTACATTTCAGGATCTCTATGCTTAAATTATATGTCACTGAAAGAAAACCATGATGAAAATATTTTTACTGTTGACTTTTAGCGTACAACAAATCATGTACCAGCACACTTTTGTGAACAATAGTGTCTGAGTGTCTAGATTTACCTCACAGTTTAAGACAATTAAAAGCTTACTTGTGGTTTGGGTTTTTCTTTTTCTTTTTTAAAATTTAATTTCTTTAAAGTTTGAATTCTTTCTTTACTTATCTATTTATTTTGAATATTTCCATCACTTTTGTTTTCTTTTTATCTTTTTTCCCTGTAGATTTCTACTCTCCTTTTTATTTTTCTTATTTTTCTTTCCTTTTTTTTTTTCACTGAAAAAAAAAAAGGAACAGGAAGTGGTGTTGGTGAAGAAAACTAGGAAAAGTTTTCTCTGGCTTAAGATAATGAATTTTTTAAATGTTTTGTATTTGGTATTTTTTATTGCTGATTTATACTGCATCTTACTTTTGCAGCAAGCAATACTAGCCCTCCCACTTTTTCCATCTCATACAATGTGGAATTTGTACTGTGCTAGAATGTCTTTAAAAAGAGATAAAATTCTTAAGCTGATATCTTTCAAAAGAACCAACACAACCAGTATGAAATACAGGAAGTGTTGAAACTGTAAGTGAAATACTGGCATCACACAAAAGAATGGAAAACTATCTGATTTCAGTAGAGTGTGAATTTCATCACCACTTTAATGAGACAGCTAAAGAGCATTACATTAAACAGATCTTCTGCTCTTCACAGATGCAGGCTTCAGACTTGCTTTTACTTATTAGTATTTAATCCATTCTTGATTTATCATTTCAGAATATGGTTCAGAGGAAACACTACAAAGGAGTCTAAAATAGTGGACGGGTCATAAAAGCAAATTCCAGAGAAAAAATAATATTTAAAATTTACAAAACTTTATTTTTTTTTAAATTAATTTCTATTCACACCTCTTTTTCTTAAATCTCTGGTTGTGATAGCATACATTGTTTTACCATGATAGTAAGTGGTATTTACTAAGTATTTACTAAGTGGTAAATAAACATGAGTGACCGTGAGTTTAAGGAACACTATTCTATATCACTTCCTTTTCATATTACAGCAGCAAAGGGACCCTAGCAAATCATGTATAAGATTTTCCTTTTGTTCATTTTTTTAACAAACTTGCATAGACAGTGTTGTCAGCTGTCATGCAGTTGTCATAAATCTCTTAAGAGCTAATGTTTTACATAAATATCTAGCTCCTGAAAGAGATGATCATGCCAATAGGTCAGGTTTTTTTAAAGAGAATCCATGTCTAGTGTCTAATCTTTACTTCTCTGAAGACTGAAGTAGGCTGCATCTCACAAGGAAGAACTAGAGTCTTTTGCTAGCTCTCAAATCTCATGCTTTTCAGACATTTGGGATCAGGAATCCTAAATGTATGGGCAGTCTTCCCCTGTATCGTAGGTTCTATTTCAGCAGGACTCTGACTTAATACATCTTTCCTGGATGCCTTATTTCTCTGCCAATAATTCCTTTTTTTTCTGCATATACAATTTTCCTTCAGCAGCACTTCAAAAACTTGACTGGATGCCAGTATCCACTTCCAAAGAATTATTCATCTTACTTTCACACTAGTGTTATTAATATATGGATCCTGTCATGTGAGATGACAGTTCAGACAGAATGGGACCACCCAACTTCTTGTCCCTCTCTGTCTTTTTATCATTTTATAGGTACTCCAATTCCATTGGTCCAAGGAGACATTATTTCTAGTTCACAGGATGTCTTGTACTTCAAAAGTGCTTAAAGCTGCTGTAACCAATAAGCTAATAAGCTGTCTTCTAGTCTTTTAAATTCATGGTTGTAGAGTTTATTCCCTATAGAAACTTGTTTGAAACTTACATGGCAAATTTTAAAGGTGAACAGATAACTTTTTAGTACTTAAGTCCTAAATCTTATAATAATAACAATAAAAAGTCTAACAAATTAAGAAAAAAACCCTGTTGTGCTCTATTCTCAGATGTGTCTTTGTATAAATCAACAAAAAAGCAAAAAGCAATTCAGTAGCAGGGAATTCACAATACAAAGTATTACTCCAGAATCATCTCACTATAGATTGTTATTGGCAATAAAAAGAGAATAAAATTCAATAAAAGGGAAAATGTGATAAAAAAATAAAACTTTATAGGATTTTTTTGGTGCTATTTCATACAGTGATGTTAGAAATTTCATTTTAGACGACTAGAATGACTAAGGAAAACCTCATTTTCTCATGGGTCAACAATTTTTTGTTATTAAGTTTTTCTGGATTCTTCTAACCTTTTTATTAGATACAATATCTAGACTATTATATAGCAAGGTCTTCTGCTTTGTCAAGTAATATATCTAAGCGAAAAAAGGAGCACTCTCATTTTTGTATTCCTATTGCTGTAAATGCATGCATACATCTACATCTATACACTTGTATAAACTCAGATGTTCTTCTTTCAATGGCATCCTAAGGCTTTCTTCTGGGAAGAGAGTTTTCTTTACCCTTGACTTATCTTTAATATTCCACTCAGGTTAGGGGAGATGGCTGTTTGATTGCCTGCCCTATTTTTCTTTGCCAGAACAGAGTATGCTTATCTATTAAAGGCATTCCAGAGCTACATGGAGCTTGGATACCTGTGGAGCTTGTCAGCACAGGTTCTCATGCAGGTCACTGGTTGCTGGGGCAGCCTGAAAAACGAATAACAAGCACTACTTGATATGGGAAACATAAATCTCGATGTCTTTTTCTTATCAGTATACTTATAAATAATCCTTTGAATAATAAGATGGAAACATTATCCAGATAAATTTGACTTTTGATTTCACTTTTATAATTTTTATTGCCTTTGGTACGATTATTTTTATTGTTGAATCACAAAAAGATTTAAAGTCTTTCCAGTGGTAGAGATATTTATGTGTTACTTCCAGTTCTTCTTAGAGAAATGTCTCAGTTCAGAAAAGAAAGCTCATAGACACAAGTAAGTAAATGACTACATGAAAAAAGAGAGCGAAAATAAGAGCCATCAGAGATGATCTGGCAACAAATCAAACTATGACTACAGGATGTTAAGGGTTATATTCAGTTGTTCTCAGATTGTGTTCAGAGCACAGGTGCTTTCTGATTTAGGACACCTCAGAAGGCAGTTCAGATATCTAGTACAGATCTGACTTCAGAGCTGTAGGAGACCAATTGTTTTCTAGAGATGGAAGCCAGCTGGGGGAACTCTCAATATGTAAAAATGTATGAGACACCTACAATGAGGAAACTAAATTACACCCACTAAGTTTTGTTTTTCATTATTGTACTGTTATTTAATGGCATAACTCTGGGCTTGATTCAGGTGCCCACGGAGAGATGATGGTAAATGTTGAGCGATAGCTCACCTGATGCTAGATGGTCCTCTGAAGTCCTGCATCACAGCTGCTAAATTTTATGTAGCTGCCTCATCTTCTCTAGAGCAACTCACATAATAGCAGATGCTTATGTATAGACAGCTGCATCAGACTTCTGTGTACATCTATCCATAAAAGGTCCTCCATAAAGAAAGTAAGCATTGAGAAGATATAGATAATTTTTTTCCAAGAACATACGCTCTACCAATCTGAGACACATAATACTAGAGGTAGGATACTGCACTCATTTCCCATGATTCTGGAACTTCTAGATTCCTTTTCAACTGAATGTTTTTATTACTCTTTTGCACGGAAAATCTACCAGGACAGCCAGAACTGCTACGCTACAAGGTAAAAATCAGTGTATATGTATTTCTGTTTTCAGGATATACTTGAAGTACCATAATGTTTTTGCTTCATATACACCTGTTGTTTTAAACCCTTGACATTTTAAAACAAAAAAAATAAATATAAATTTCTCATTCATTTATTTTAAGTCACTTTCTTTTTAACATAAAACTCTTACTTCTACACTATTCAAGTTCCAGAATTTAGTTGTAGATAAATATTTATCTATATAGCGATAAACCATAGCAGATGTGTTATTAGCCTATGCCGCATAACCCTGGAGTCAATCACCTAAAACAGATTCACTAACTTGCCAGTATACACCATGCAGTACCTGGCTATTGTCTGAATGACAGTTCCTCATTTTATGTGTCTGGTTTTTGATTCATTAAAAATATTTTAGGAAGCTTTTCACAAACAATTCTATTAAGCAAACAATGGAAAAATTATGATAAATTAGAAGCAAGTGGATCCTCATTATCGCAATTTTAAACTAATTTACTTTCATTTATTTTAAAAAACTTTTTTTCATTTTAAAAAGCTTTTTTTCATTTTAAGGAGCCAGTCTGTTTGACTCTTTTCTCAAACTGAGCTTCTTTGAAACACTACTGCTAGAATTTGAGTAAAAATTTATAAACTGTGTGGCTGTCCCATCTCATTTTAGGCACTACATTAGGGAGAGATGTCTGTTAAACACGTACATATATTCAGGCAAGATTCCTCAGTAAGTGAATATATTGCTTTCTGTGGATGCTTGTCTCTAAGATGAAAAGGTGACTAAGATCATCTAGCCTTCAAAGTGCTTATTTCAAGTTGGTACTGCACTTAGAAATCTAGATAGAAAGGGGGATTATGTTTGGTTCACTAAATAAAAAAGAGGCCAGATGTCAATACTGTGGCTTGGAGTCAAGTGGAAAAGACTTGACTGATCATATTACTATCTTCTACCCACACTGCTTAGAATTGTTTTCTCCTATAACAAGTTTTTTGTGCAAGAGCTAGGTCAGAGTGGTCCAAAATAAAGATAGAAGAGGAGCTGAGTTGAGCAGCAAGTATGGTCAAGCATCCAGTGTTCAGGTTCACTCTCCGACTCTCTTTTACTGAGCAGTATCGGTTCATGCATCCTTGGGGAAGCTGAAGGCACCAGAGATTGGTGCCCATGCTTTAAGTTTAAAAATAAAAAAAAAGAGGGGAAAAAATTTATTTGTATATAACTCCCCTGTATCTCCAGATTTTACAACCAGACAATTAGATGTTGGAGATAGATGATTGTTGATCTTTTCATGGGAACTGATTATTTAGGGGATGTCTTGATTTCCTGCTTACTCCTAACATGTGAAGATATTATTTTCAGTTAAGGTTCACAGCAAAGTTTCTTTACTTAGTATTAAGCAGTGACCATGTGCTGGACATAGCATCTGAAGAAGCAAAGGAAGAACTCTATCACACTAATAGTTACGATCATCTTTGTAATAAACTAATAGATAATCGAAAAAGAACTACTAACTAGTAGGAAAAATGTTGAAGACTTCAAAACTTAACTAATGTGTAGTACTACAGAAAAAGAACACACTGTTACTTTCTCCCGGACTAAAGATCCTTGCCATATTCTATAGTGGTTGTAGTATTCTTCCATTACGCTATAGTTTTTCCTCCTACCTGGCAGCTTCTGTATTTACTATGGTGAATTAAGTACAACTAACGTTTTTCCTAGACAATATTAGTATACATTAATTTACTAAACACCAATGAATATTCATTTCAACTACAAGTTAAATAAACTACTCGCATGTGTTTAAGAAAGCAACCTGAACAAATTTAGTTTGGATAGGAAATTTCAAATCTTCAGGTGAACATGGGATTTTTAAATTTCCTTTCACTTAAAAATTGGATTTTGAGAACACTGACTTACCTTCTCTCTTTTTTAGATTGTAGGTTATTTTTGCTTTTCCTCCTATTGTGAGTCTGGAATTTACATTTATGAAACCTGAATCTATTCAAATCAGCAAAGGAGGTTCAGAAGTGTGCAGTATGAAATGTGGGATCTTACAGAGTGGTTATACAACAGTTATGTTTCATTCAACTAACACCTTCATTAAGCAATCTTAAACATTTAACTTTGGGAAATGTAGCTACTGTATCAATGCACGAATGTGAAGAGCAGCAGCCCACTTCACCATTTTTCTCCCTGAGTGTACACATCATCAGCAAAGTACAGGCAAAATGCCACAAAACTAGACTAACAATTGCTCTAGGAATACTTACAGAAGGAAGAGATTAGTCTTCTGTAGGGTACAGAAAATTAAGCTGTGTAAATTAACTCTGGAGACACAATTGAAAAAAATATTGGAAGAGATTTCTAACATTATTTTTGAGAATTTTAAACACTTATGAATGGATTTGATCTGAAATACATTACGTAAGTATTTATATGACTATATTAACAAAGTTTGTATTCACTTGTACATCTGCTTCTTCTGTTGAAGTATATCTTCTTGATTCTTTTGGACTTACATTTGTAAGTGTCAAGTCATCCATGGTCTCTGGTATTTTAATGTCAGAAATATGTTCATAGAATCATAAGGTCATAGAATTATAGAATGGTTTGGTTTGGAAGGGAACTGAAAGATCATCTAGATCCAAACCCATAGGCAGGGATACTTTCCACTACAGCAGGTTGCTGAAAACCTCATCCAACCTGGCCTTGAACACGTCCAGGGATGGGACTTCCATGAGTTCTCTGGACAACCTGTTTCAGTGCCTCACCACCTTCACAGTAGAAATTTATTTCTTAATATCAATCTAAGTCTACTCTCTTTCAGCTTAAAATCATTACCCCTTGTCCTATCACTACACTCCCTGATAAAGAGTTCATCTTATATGATAATACTAAAAAGTACCTAAGACTCAACTAGAACAGTGTTCATATTGAATTGGACATGATGAATAATTCATACAGTCCAATTTAACATTTTTTTTCTTGGCATTAAATGATAATTTAGCATAAGGCATAATTAATGATTTCCAAGATAGTGACATTCAAGGCTGTACTTTATAACATCTAGAAAATGTACAAAAACAAGCTTTCACAGTTAATTTCATACAGTAAGTACTCTTTGTCACTCTTATGGTATCTGAAATTGTACTGCATGTTTTTGTGGTTTCCCTAGGTACTTAGAAGACACTCAGTAGTGTTAGCAAGGATATATAAGATGAAAGATTTGTTAATATCTCATCAGTAGATTTTGACAACCTTGGCATTTCACATTGGCTTTGGGAGGACTTCCAGACTGGTAATTTAATTTTGTGTCTGGCTTTACTGTCTTTTCCTTTTTGCATAATGATTTTATATATTGTCATATGCAGTCTAAAACCAAGGCCCAGGACTGAACTGAAGGAGACCTATTATAAAATATTAATCATAATCCTATTAAAGACGATTGATCTTTGCCACTGTTTTAAAACTAGTCAAGATTTCACTTCTTTGTTCTGTCCCAGATTCTGTCATAGACTTTGTATATAACCTTGGGAAAACAACTTGAGGTCAACCTTTCTATATTTTGTATGTGGATATGTGCCTATTGCACTGCTTTCTCTTGAGTAAAATGGTTCTAGTTCCTTGTACTCCAGAAAGTGCGAGACTTTGGGTGTTTGACTTTTATTGACAACAGACTGAACTAGAGCATCAGAAGTGGTCACTGTAGGGAATGTTTTTTTCTCTTCTTTTCAGGGATAGGAACATTTTTAGCAAGGACAAAATCCCGATGCAACTTTATGTAGGCTGCTGTGAAATTGTATTTTCATCTACAGTTTGATTATCCCTACCACGAGGGCAACAGTTACTAAGTGAGTACATGTGGGAAAACATCTTGGTTGGCAACTGCTTCAGATGGTTTAACGTTTTTATGATGCTGAACGTATGTTAACTAGGCTGTGTTGTCACTTTTACTGAATTGAAAAGGGTATTCTGGTTCTTTTGGGTTATTTTTCTATGATATTCAGAACTGGCTTCACAGTAGACACTTGGAAACATCAGATTGAAATTCTTGTAGAATACATATTATCAGTAAGTTAGAGGTTACATGATAATGCTCAAGACTGCTTTGCTCTACTTCCACAGTTTTAAATCTATTTCAGTTATCTGATTTTCATGTTGCTAATAATGAATCCCACTGGCAAAGTTAAGAATTGTGTCCTAAAATACACTTCATTATTATTCTGTAACACTCTCTACTCTGGGAATGGAGAGCAAATTTTCTTGAAGAGCAATGTCTGCTGCATTGTGTAGGTCAGACAACCATATTGGTTTAGGGAGTGTCATTGATGCTCATTTTGTGTTTCTGGAGAGTCATCTATCTTCTAGGAGACAACCCCTTTCTGAGCTAGAGTCAACCCATTAGTGATTGTCATCAGAGCGTTGCTGAGATAGCTCAGGTGTACTATCTTCCTGTTTTACAACTATGATGAATGAAATATGCTTCATGACAGTAAATCTAATGATTTAGGGCTGGAACTGCTTCGGAGGTTTTCAAAATAATTTTTTTTTTGCAATTTAAACTACACTATTATAAACTACAGAATCTCAGACTGTATTTGGCGACAAATCCTGCAGTCTTTACTCTCAAGCTAAATATAGAAGTACCAGACTTTTTCTTTTTTTCTCATATTGCGTGGAAAATGTGGTTAATTAGAATATAATAATTTGTATTAGAATGGAGTCTAAAAAGTTTAGAAACTTTGTTGTAGTTGAGATAATAAATGAAAAGCAAAGGTGTTATCCTGGGAATCATAATGTACAGCACTGTGCTTGATAGAACAACACTTTCTTTCCAAGGAAAGTTGAAGTTCTGCAGAGAAAATAAACATATTAATCCAGCATAGAAATAGGTTTGGTTGGATTTTGAATTATTCATTCATAAAGGTTTTTCCTCCATTTTGAGATCTTTCTTATCCTGCCCTACTGTTCAGAGCAACAAGTTTAAAACACCACATGAGGCAATTCCTTTTTTAATCACACAAACAGAGGACTGGGTGGGAAAGAGTGATGTTAACCTTAAAAGATGTACAGTGCAGTTTCTGACACTTTTTGCACCTAAGATGCAATTTGCGGTCTGACATAGGGGCAAAATGTTTTTTGTCCATCTGCAACCTCACTATAACCTGACTTTTGAGACGCTTGACTCGTTGGGCCTGTGAGAATCAGTTTTCAGTTCCCAAAGTGTAGGTACTCATCTCCTGAACTTCCTGTATTTGCCCTAAGACACCTCAGGGGCAACTCTGAGTCATTTATAACTTATTTGGATTATTTCTTTCCATCGGCTGCAAAACAGGGATTACTTAACATGAAAATCATAGTGCTGCACTTAGTATTTATATGCACTTTGCTGCTATGATAACGCACTGAAAACTACTTGTGATATAGACAAACACTAGCAGAGATACAGAGAAAGACAACTCAGATGATCCAGGAGATTGGAATGAGCAGTATTTTTAAATGGAGTGAAATAATTTAGTTTATCTACACCAAGAAAAAAAGATGACGTTTATTTGCTGTCTACAGATATTTTTGAATAAGGTTTACTTTGGTTGAAGAACAAAAAGAAAACTAGATTATGCATGTGATATGTTTAAACTTTTTAACCACTAGATTACTGTGACTGTGTTACAGCTTTCCAGTATACCTCATGCTCTCTTTCAGAGGAGAAATACATGCAGATATTCATGCAACTGTACTTGAAAACACATATGTATTATTGTGGCACAATTTTAATACTATCTACCCTATAATCAAAAAACCTATAACTTTGTGTTACATGGGATATTTAACAATCAATTTTTCCACTGACAAATTAAATAGTGATTTAAAATATAGTCATTAGGCTGTATATGTTTTATTAACTAATTTAATACTTTTTTCTGTTATGCATAATTGAATGTAAAATTATCATAGAAAATAAACATATATGATTTTCATATAGCATATATACATTTACTTCCAAAACGTTAGAAAATATTCTCCCAGATTTTTTTGAGGATCACTTATACACACATGCACATATATAAGATATGTAGACTTATTTTTTACGTAACTCTTCAGCCTTCCTAATTTTATTTTCTATAATTTTAGACCATGCTACCAGGACAACAACAGTCATTTTTCCACCTTCAATATTGCCTACTAAACTATATCAGAATAGCCAGGAAATCAGGAGGCAAAGCTAATTACTGTAAAATGGAAGATACTTAAGAGGGAAAATGTAGTTTGACTTGAAAGAAATTCTGAAGGAACTTTTCCCATGAATCAACAGAAATTTGTAAACTCTCAGGGACTAAAGCTTATAATGTCAGTAACCAATGTAAAAATGAAAATGAAGAGGCAGAATGAATTGTTTCAAAGGAATCAGAAATTAATTAAAAAAAAGTAAATCAGCCATATTAGTAGTTGAAGTTTTTGAAGCGTTTGTCGATAAAATGTTTCTCCAATGACTTGCTAGATCTTCAGGCACTTTATAAACTCCAATTTTGGCCTACGTGAACTTTGTTCCCATTCAATTGTTAAGGAGTAACAGTGTTGAAGTCTTTTAAGTGCAGAGAGGCAATGAAGTGGAGGGAATTAATATTAATATATTTGACTTTGTTTAGCAATAAAAATCAGAGCTCATGCAGGGATTCATTATAATGAATAACACTAAGTGGGACTAAGTCAACTTATACAAGTGGATGGGGAAGGTAATTGCTGTTTGTTTTAATGACTTACTCATAAAGCATATAGTTATGCCCTAAACTGCCGGTCAGAAATACAGTCGAGAGTAAACTTATAAAACTGTGAGGTTTTAATCACATCATCGTCATTCATATTAATGGGATTTTGGCAGTAGCAACCTAACAGACTTCCTACAGAGAGTGGTAAGGGGAGGACGGCATAGAGAATTTCTAAAATCCTTTATAAACATCTGCTACTTGTATTTTAGCTGAAACTCAAATGGTGTAACTAAAATAGCTCAGTGAATATCATGAGGAACATTTCATGCCCATAAGTGTCATATATGTCAAATACTAATGGAAGGTTCAAGAAAGAATAAAATATATTATAGATAAAGAAGTCCGATCAAAATAGAAGTGATATGTTCATTTTTGCGAGGCATACTTTATGCCTATTGCAGGCAATATTTTGAGTTTTTCTAGAAATCTAAAATTATAAAATACTTCATAGCACTGTTTTCCATCCAGAAAAGGTCTCAAAAAAAGTGATCTGTGTACCCATGCAGGAAGCCATTCTTGCTGTCCTGGCAAGTTCCCAGCGTGGATGAATTTTTTCCCAGTTGAGAGGAAAAATGTGTAGGCACGAATACAGCTAAAGTTCTTGAAAACATGTCTCATAACCATATAAACTGACAGTGAGAAAACAAAATGCCATAAAATAATTCCATAGTCGTTTAGAAATCTTTCTAATAAATCTATGTGAATATAACGAATTAAGCCTGCCTAAAATTACCTCTAAAGGAACAAGAGGAGAGGTCAATTGTAGAAATCTATGGCTTTGCTCTAAGAAGAATGTGTCATCAGCCCCATGACATTTAGATTAAATATGGAGGCTGTCAGTTTAAATGTCCCAGTTGATCTCAACCATTGATATAAAGCAAAGACACCTATATTCTCCAAGATACCTAGGAGACAAACATTGAAGTTTTTATGGGCAAAATACGGTGCCTTGAACTGTACTTGGAAAAAAAAATTGGAAGACACGGAAAATATTGCAGGATTGGTGCAATAGTTCTTCACACATAAAACACTGTTGCTAGTAGCAGAGCAAGTATATTTTTCCATAAATATGCTTTCTGTGTGGTTTCCAGTTGCAGTTTTAACTTCAGTTGTAACCATGTTTAAGAAGTCCGGAAGTGACTCTTGTAGCATTTTATAAACAAACAAAAAAAATCCAACACATACTTGCATCAAGACCACGTGCATGTTGATAAAAGCTGATTCAAATATTGAAGATACTTCATGTAATAAGACAAATAGAGAAGAATAACACACTTCTGAAAAGATGCTTTCTTGTTGTTGTGTAATTAAATATATGACTGTGCATTTTTTCTGGGACAAGACCCAGATATACTTATTATATTGATATAAATGTCATGTCTCTTGCATTTTTATTTCTTCAGACATATTCTCATTTTGTAATGAGTGACAAGGTGCACAGAAAACTCTAATATGCAAATATTTAGATATTAGTGTATTCATTCACCTCTCTAAAAATCCACATCACACGTCACACACATACAATAAAACAGTTTAAATCCCACAAAACCACTTATTTAAAAAAATCAAGGAGAAGGTAAATACACAACTCATCCTTCAGGACTTTCTAGTACCTAAATATTATTTAAAATTACTGCTGATTGTCTGCAAATTTTTTTTCTTTTTAAGGAAATATTAAAGAAATTAAATTTATTGTTAAGTGTATGTTAATCTGTTACAAAAATCATCTTTTTCTGCAGTCATATTCTCACACAACATCTGAATTTTTGAAAAAATTATATAAACTAGTTATTATTCTTTAAGTGGTTAAATGCTGGTATCAACTATTGCAATAGAAAGAGTTGTCATGGAGTCTCAAAATCCTTGAAATGCTTTCTTTAAAAATTTCAACTTTTGCCTCTAACCCTTTTTTATATGCTAAAAACTGGGTGTCGTCCCCCCATATTTATGACATTTTTTATCGGTATATGCTTAATAAACCTGCTTGTGAATGAACACCTTCATTTTTTAGATGAGAAACCTAAAGCACAGAAAAACCTGTCATCAATCTCACATCTTATTAAGAGGAAAATTTAACCAAAAATTCCTACAGATATCTTGGTTTCTGTTCTCCTGGTGCAACTAAAAAGCAATCTTTCTCCTTTGCAAATATATTGGTAAATAGGAAACTATAACTGAAATGAAATGAAAGATCTCTTCAAATCCCATACTCTTGAAATGACGGATCTAAATACCCTGAAGTACCTACTTTAGAAGAAATTTAAGTTTAAATATTGGTTTAGAGTGTATTTAAATTTCATAGTCTATTAACTAGTGAGAGCTCATTTTCCTTAGACAACTAGAGGTCATTGAAATGTTTCTTTCCTCAAAAAACAATAATGTTGTCTCCATAGAGTAATTCATGTTAATTCATGGTCATGTGGCCTTTAATCCATTAATTAAATTAATGAGATTCCACTGCTTTCACTCATATACCCTTAATTAAAAATGCTGAGAGGGAGAGGGGCACAAAGAAATAACATATGGCATTATCAGTGTTGTGCCCAAGAGAACTATTTAATAACAGCTCAAGCTAATTTATTGTTAATAAAACCTAGCCACTCTCTCTCAAAATGCATATAGTAATGTGGACAACATTCTAACTTATGAAATTTATTTGCTATTCTCTGCATCAACCTTGATAACTAATGATTCATAACCCTCGGCAACAGTAAGGTGGATTATTCAAAATCCACAACTACAAATCTGAGTTTTGTTGTATCAGAACACATTTTGATCAGAAGTCATAGTATTAAGCTGTTCTTCAGTTTTGCTGTTGAGTTCTGGGTAGCTAAAGCTCTGTGCAGAATGAGTTAAGCACGTACACTTTACGGATCAGCCTGGAGTCTATAGAAGAAATTTTTACACAACATATGATATACTTCATTTCTTGCTGGATCATTTTCTGAGGCTGTTGATTTAACCTAAATAACTTAATAAAATTTAGGCACAAAAGAGATGAGCTAAAACTACAAAATAGACACTTCCCTCTGTAATTCGAATAATAGCCAAGTGAAGGTATCTGAAATAAAACAAATGGTGCCTGGAGATTCTGGGAAAGTGAAATGAATGACTTCTCTTACATTAATGACTTATTCCCTTCCCGTTTCCTAAATCTTAAGACAAATAAGAGTTCTGCACAAGTGCCGCTCTAGTCAATAATACGCACACACCATCATCCTGAATAAATCTTGCTGGGAATCTGCCAGGATCCTGGCCCTGAAGCCCTGCCCAAGGGATGCCTCGAGGGGCCTGGTTCCCAGCAGCAGAGAGCAGTCAGCAGTGGCACAGCTCTGAGGGCACCTAGATAGCCAAAGGAATAGGGAAAGAAAAAGAACAGCTAGAAATGGCAAGTCTTTTATTTACAAACATCTAAATTATCTGAGCCTGCCAGCGGTTCCTTGTGTGTAGGTGCAGCTAAAGAAATGTTCGGATTTCATTCACAAGAAAAACTCTTAATTCTTGCTATCTCTAAGCTGTATAATAGAGCTGTAAATCTTTCTTTTCAAGGACAGCACAATCAATTATTTCTCAGTTGTCCTTATTCACATGGGAATCATTTGACTCCCTCTCGATAGGATTTCCCAGATTTCCCTTTTAGGTACTAGATTAATGCTCTGCAGATGGATTTTAATGGCTGAAATCCAAGCTCTTTGTGTTCATTGGCAATCCACAATATCAGCATATATCCAAAATAATTCCATTCAATTCTATGACTATTTTTCACTGAATGCTTTAAATACTCACTGAGGTATAATGTTTCTACTAATATGAAAAAGGTGAAAACTGTTCACAGAAAATAAATTATTAATGTGTGGAAGTGGGGAGACTTATTTTAATAAAAAGAATCCTTATATGAAGGCACACAATGACAGTTATAATAATTAATAATCTATGCAATTGGTTATATGGGGATATATTGCAGGATATTTTGCAAGATTTTTCCCTCAACTTTTATTTAATTTTTTTCTTTATTACTAGCAGAAAAGTTAATGATGAGTTTTAGAACTGAATGAGAGAAAACTTCCTTCCACTTTCAATTTTCGACTGATTGGAAATACCTAAATCTTTCTTACAGTATTTCCTCTTGTCAAATAATAAAAGTTGATAAAAATGTTAACAAATTATGATTTATTTATTTTATTTTTTACAACCAGTGTGAGATTTTTCTCCATATAATTTTTATTTTATTTTAAGAGTTGAAGTTTAATGTATCCTGGATAAGGAACTTCCTGAAGATAATCAGTATCATTACTTAAACCTAGGTGTTTAAAAGTTCAAACTAAATCATAATTTATTTCACTATATTATTCCAAGATGATATTACTTCTTTCCAACACTTTGTTTATCATTCTGGCCTTTCAGAGTGTGTTGCTTTGCCACCCAGAGAGACTGGTTTTCTTCAGCTTCTGTTCTCTAAAGAATCTCAAGTAAGGACAGAAGAGTGTCAGCTACTGCAGAGGAGGAGACAGAAATGCACAGACAGGTACAAGAGGGAAGAAGCAATTGCAGCGGCACCACTGTAAATCATCTTATACTGTTGCAGAACTGTACTTTCAGTTGTTTCCACTGCCTGTATTATACATATTTTGTATCCACTTTGAATTAGCATCTGGAGAAGCAAGACACCTCAAGTCGGTTCATTTCTTTGTTCTATATTTGATTCTTTCAAACCGTTAACCAAGTTGTTGTTCTTCTTGAAACTTCATTTTATTTCTTTTAAGCAATTGATGTTCCATCAGAAACAGTCACAACTACTCGGGAATTTCCTCTACAGAAACTTGCTGATATCTATCCAACCCTTGCGGGATTTGCAAGACATTCAGGACTGGCCACACCATCACTTGTGGTTTCAGGATGAATTCTTTAAAATACTTTGAGAAGGAAGCAAAAAACAGAGTGAGAACATTAATTGAATTTGCTCTCAGAATTTTTGGATCCAGGAAGAGGATCAAATTATGCCTACAATACTGCTGGGTTTTTATCTGTTCAATTTAATGACACAAAATATTTTAGTTACACTGACTAATAAAGTTTTGTCATGGATCTTTTACATCTTCTTTTCAAGTATCTGTTTTGAAAAAAATATTTATTAATTAACACCAAAAAAAAAGAATGAAAGTCCACAAACAAAATTCTGAATAAAATAGTATCATCTGCTTTGGAGACCTAGGACTGTTGTTTTAGCAAAGAGTTCATGCTGCACTGTGAAAACCCAGAATAATCTTTCTGACAAATACACACGGTAAATGTTCACGCTATGCAATATATGGGTAAGACAGCAGCCATTTCCAGCAAACACCCTGAGCAAATCAATTGGACAGTACCAGAAATACCTCCTGCTTTACCATGGAAGGAAGCCAGGATCCTGCTACTTGGCTACCTCCCTTTCCTCCCTCATAAAACACGCACACACATACCCAGCAGCTCTCTGTCACCAGGACTTCCACTAAGACAACATATTTGCCAAGGAAACTGTAAGATTCCATTTAAATTCTAGTATCTTGAAATATTGTCTCTTATTTGGCTGGAGGTAAGTATAGCATCATATTCTATACAGTAAAAAAAAAGTAAAAGGAAGAGAAAGAGACTAATGTTTCATTCACAAAGAGACAAAATACTTTGAACCATGTGGAATATAAAGACAAGAGGATTAAATAACAAAGTTTCCCTTTTCTACTGGTAGCTGTCTGAGCTATGAGAAGTGTTTGTTCAGTCACCCATGTGACAGTAGGTGAAAGTATTTCAAGCTGGCTTTCAACATTTGCTTCGATGCAGCTATTCAAACTACACACTACCTGTATTTGACTCATACAGATTACTAAGGACAGACGTCTAAGATGCTTTTTCAGTTATTAAAGAGGCACAATAAATGTGTCTGAGGAGGAAAAGAAACAAAAAGTAGTAAAGTTTAGAGCTAATCTACAAATGGGAAAACTTGTGCTCCAGGTCTTTCTCATCTTAAGCAAGGTCAAGTCTCTTACTCTTTGGTACAAACAAATCTGCACAAGATGAAGGCTCAAATGAAATTATTCCTAAGCCTTTCACTAACGCCGAAAAACTGTAGAAAAATAATCACAATATGCACAAATCCAGAGATATAATAAATCATTGCAGATTTGTTTCTGTGTGAGTTAAAACAAATATTTTTTCCTCTGATCTGTGTTCAAAAAGCTCTCTGGTTTATTTGGTAACAAATACTAAACACATGAACAGCACTTACAACACAGAACAGCACGTAAAGAATAGAAATATATTTCATGGACAGGACAAAAGCCTTGTGATATCAATAAATCTTTTTCCAGTCTTTTTTTTTTCCTAAGATTTTCAGCAGGGCCTCCCAAAGAGGATTCAGATTCTGTGAATTTATCATCTCAAATGCTGTCTGATTCTCATTTTTCAAATCACAAGATACTGCATTACAGCTAGATAAATTGAAAAATTTTGGTGTTCTAAATATATAAACACATGATTTTATGTTCTTTTTCCCAGTGCTGGCCTTCGCAGTCATTCGCTCGAGCTTTTATAAGGTTCTGTTCAGTTTTCAGTCTATTCAGGTGTTAATTTTGTATTTAAATGGTAATTATGATATTCCTAATCCCATGTGCATTATTTTCTCTTAGTTGAGGATCATAAAAAGGGGAAGAGTTGGGGGCAGCAGAATTTTATTTTTTAAATTAAAAACTTAGCAGGTCACCTTTTAATGAATTTATCTGTGCACAGGGATTTTTATATATTAAGTAAAGACATAAAAGTAGAGATAGCAATTAAGAACTGTCCTATGGGATATTATTATATGCAGCTTTCCTTCCCCATCTGTAAAAAATCTAAGTGTTTCCTATTGGATGTCAAACATCCTAAGCACCACTGTCAATAGGCATTAAAGGAGTAATGAGTTTATAAGGCACGTACAGCTCCATGCAGGATTGTATCCTAGATACAAACAAATTATTTCAAATTATACTTGACATCATATAAAGAAACCACAAAAATGTTATTGTTCTCTGTGTGGGCAGAACACAAAATTGCCAGTACGGCTGTGAAAATTCAGCCCTGGCAGCTGGGTAGGAAGGAACAGCTAAGGTAAGTACATATATATGATCAAGATAGCCTGGGATAAGTGATTCAGCAAAAGAAGGTGCTCAATACACCAAATGCTTTTGATTCTTAAGATATAGATGACGTGTAGAATAAGGTGTCTAGGACAGAGGATGAGTATCACGCATCGTGTTGGCTCGGATGACCAGCTTTTAAATTAAGGCTAGATGAGGCAAAATCAGCTGCAGAACAAAACCATGCTTCTGTTACATCTTTAGTGATTTTTTAAATCAGTCCTTAATTTGCCCTTTGTAAGCATTCTGCATGCTACCTCAGAGAGGGGAAGACGACCATTGCCTTTTGGAACAATGCTGATTTAAAAAATAAGTGAAGATATCCAGTAAAGCATTAGTGTAGTGCCAGTGCTCTGAAGTTCCAAATTACTCTGACCTTTATGAAAATCACTATAGCCAAGCCTTCAGTCTTGCAATTACAGGAGCAGCTGAAGAATTGGCCCTTATGACAAACAAAGCTCATAATTTCTTTAATCACTAGTCTTCAAAATCAATAGTGTTCTTTAGACTTGAAAAATAAAATTATAATTAAAATACAGGTTTATTTTTAAAATGCTAAGTAATTCAAAATGGAGATGACCACAAGTAATGAAATGTTTTTCACAATTTGTTTTCCTTAGTTTCTTATTTTAACTCATTATTAACATAGGAATAATTAAATGCATGTTTTGAGTGACACAAACAATATTTGAAGTGTCACTTGCCACAATATCTTTCTTTAAAATGCATTACAATAATGAAAACCTGCTTTGACTCCTTTTTTATTCATTAGAGCCAGGATACTTGTGTTCAGAAAGGCACCTGAAGTAATTCTGAACAGTAAATAGTTGTACAGGGAGTTAATAAAGAACTGTGAAGTGAAGCGCAGATATAATAAAAGATTATACCACAATAGATAAAAGGTACAACAGTGGTTTTCTCACTGGGATTTTGTAAAGGACGAGTTCAATTACAGTGTTAGGTACTTTAATTCTTGTTTTCTATTTGCTATAAATAAATCAGAAACAAATTTACCAAGTTATTTGATGAATCAGATTAATGATTTTAGACTACATTAACCCTCAAACTTCTGCAGGGGTGAGAGTGATCCACCTAGAAAAGTCAAGCTCTTTCTAAGAGAAACATAAAAGAGAAACGAATGTGCTTACATGTGGAATATTCTCTGTGTATTCCTATATTACACAGAGAACAGAGAACAAAGGAACTTTGTTCAATATTTCCTTTTTTCAAAATTGAATCTTTTATACTTTAACTACAAAGGATTTTATTATTCATATCTTATCAGATTCACCATTATCACTTTCATTACTTAGCTTAAGGGAATGACATTTTGAGTCTAGAATTTTCTCAGAGTACTCGGGTTGTCCCTGAGAGAGATACGTACCTCTAGAACACAATTTTAAGCATCCTCTTGCATTTCCCCGGAGAGATAGCAATATAATAATGTCAGTGTCTGATACATGAAATAAAGTGAAATGAATCTATGTAAGAGTGGCTGACATATACATTTTTATTGAATCTTCAAAAGCACTTGGCCTGCACACCCTTTTGACTTGAAGTGTTAGATTCTTAACATTCAAACCCATGCCACCTGGCTGGAAAGGTATGCAGGTTGGCTTAACCCCCTCCTTTAAAACCAGTAAGAGCAGAACAGTTCTCCAGGATTTATGAACACCAATGAACTTCCCTGAGCAGTAGCTGCAACTTCGACTAGTGGTTAAGTATTTAAATGTTCTGAATAACAGACTGCTGAGCATATGCAATCAGTGCAATGCATCCAGCACACGTAAAGCATACTGTATACATTCTGGCCATCTGTGCAGCTCATGGGCAATTGCTCAAGTGTTTCCCAAAGTGTCAGACTAACTATAGTTGCCTTGTATATCACGTACCACCAGCTTTCCTGAAAACAATGTTCACAGAAATGGAAGAGATGTATTTTGTATCATTTGATGTAATTACATCTGCATCAAAACCCCCTTCCTCAATCAGATTGGACATCATCAGTAATTTATTTTACCATGAAGAGAAAAGGTATCACAGTCAAAACTGTCTTACAACCTGAAACTCACCTTTTGTGCAGTTCATACTATTGAATTTTTCTGGTTCTCTTAAGCTGAACACTGCAAAGAACTTAAATATTTCCTCCTTTGGAAATATTCCTCTTTTGTATCTTTCTAAATATTTCTATAGATTCTTTCTGGAAGTGTAAGCTCCAGAGAGCTGCAGGAAGATAGATTGCCATGTACTGAGATCTTGATTTTCAGTATAGGCTACAGAGAACATTTGTCTTGTTCTCTGCAGCATCAGTTGGACCCAGAATTTTGTGATTTTTCTCCCTGATTGCTAGGACAGCTGTTTCACTGGAGAGGTTGTGAACAGCCTGAGAAAAAGCAGACAATACATCATTAATGTATCTTGAGGATTGCATTAGTTTCTGGATCTATTTGGAAGGAGGCCTTTGGGTGTGATAAGGGATGATTTGTGTGACAATTCATCTTCTCCCCTCAGAAAGATCCCTGGCTTGACTCATATCCAGAGCATTGCTATAAATGAGGTATATGCATACTGCTACTGCAGGACATGTGAGGGACAGGTAAATAGTCTTTTGAGAGCAAGATGTGGATGCCCATTACATGTGCTGCAATCAGTGATAAGATGCTGAAAACATATATTCAACTGATGAAAGATAATTTATTAATAGATAAATAAAACCCCCTTGTATTCCATACATAAAAGACTTATTTCTCACCTCACACCTCTTCCTTCTTGTGTGACTGAATTTTTTGTTTTGTTTCAGCTATGACATTTACTAGTCACTATAATTTTATAAAATAAGAAGGCTTTGACTGCAAATCCTGTATAAGACATGAATGTAGTTTGCAAAATTGAATGACTATAATTCCATGTTGCTTGCTTACCAGGACTTTGCTATCTCAGAATTGATTGTGATGCTCCCCCAAAAACATTGGTTCTAGTATTGCTGGAATGGAAGTCATGTGTGGGACTCTGCTCACTGTGTTCACTTTTTCTTCTTTTTTAAAAGACAAAGGAAAAATGAAGACTACCTAGGTTCGCATTTGGTTTGCTACTACGGCTCCTCATTATCTGTGACTCCTCAGAAATGCAATTATGGGATGGCTTTGCTTGGAAGGAACCTTGAAAGATATCCTGGTCCAACCTTCAATGGAAATGGACTTAGATGAGGCTATTTAGCATCTTGACCAGTTGTGTCTTGATAATTTTTTGTGGTGGGAACTTCACCTCGTTCTCTGGGGAAGTCATTGCAGTGACTGATTGTTGTCACTATAAAAAAGTCCATATTTTATCAACATGAGACCTCTCCTAGTGCAAAATGCCCCTGTTGTCCTTTGTCCTCTCTATGTGGCTTCCTGTGAAGGGACATCCACTCTCCTCTTTGTAGCTACTCCTTAAGTACTGGAAAATTGTGATAAGATTCTCCCACCCCTTCTCTTCTCTAGGGTCAAAAAACTAAACCGATATCTCTGCTTAGAAAGTATATCAAAATATGCAGTCGTGGGGCTGTTTCCTATCCCTGACTTGCATAGAGTAGGACACCGTTTGTCCTTCACACCTTTGAAAATCTCCTCTACCTATTAAACAGATCCATTAACATCTTGGGAGGCACGGCATCTCAGCTGGCTAGTTTGTACATGTTCGACCTTGCCTTTACAGGATTTTCTTTCCTTGCTAATTATTCATCTTACTTCTTTTCTGAAGAGAATTTCAAATGAAAATAACCTGTCAGCTATCTTTAAATTGCCATTTGTTTCATGGCCTGCACTATTTTATCCTTTACATAGATCTGCTTTCTCCCCAGTAATTCATTTGCCACTGATGTATTTGTATAAGACTGCCTTTTTCACATTGACCTCAATGGTTAGCCTCAACACATTTTGATTTTATCTTCAGCACCAATAATATACATAATATTCCCTGGAAATCCAGATAGTATTATTACTATTACAAGTCAATGAATGCTTTCACCTTAGATAATAGTTTTTGCTGGGGAGTAAATTCAAAGATAAGTGTGTTAAGAATGCATAAATGATTTTACTTGAAGCCTCAGCAGGTACTGAGTCACAACCCATTAATCTTTTCATATACTCCTCAGCATGAACAATTAATATCCCACTATAATGAGCCCATAAAAAAAGTCTGGTGATGTTAAATACTAAAATTTGAAACAAGCAGGCAAACAAAACTATAGAGAATATTCAGTGAATCTTAAATATTTCTAGCCTGAACCAAAATCAGTTCAAAAGAGATACACAGAAGCTTACGGTTAATAAGAGATAATGCATTTTCAACTATGAATACTGTCCCATAAGATCTAAATTACAAATGTGAGCATAATTTATGCTGGTGATAAACCAGATTTATATTGATGAAATTTTGCTGACAGCAGCAAGGATACATCTACATAAATGTAGAGTAAGGCAATGGATGTACTTATCCATATAGTCACTGAGCCAGCTGTAGAAAACAAAACAATGTAAGAATCATAATCAGAAAGACAATTTAATATTACAAAGCATAATGACTACCTTGTAAAATCTCATGATAGCCATTGCTGCACTTTGTATAAAAACTTAGTCCAGTGTGGGGCAACATGCCATGTTCCATAAAATATTGATGGATAATTTGCTTTAACTACTTTTGAAAAAAACAGCTATGTATTGTGAAGTGTCTGTGGCTTTACAAAGCTTAGTGAACACTTTTTTTAATTATATCTATAAAAACATCAACCTCTCTCATTATTTCAGATTGTAACATAAATCTATCTACAGTAGGTGCGCAGCAGCAGAGACATTTGGAAATACGCTCTGGAGTTAAAGGTTGTCATTTGCCCTTATGGTTTTGCAAAGTATTAAACTTTTTGAAAACACAAAATTGGGTCTTGTCTAATCTAATGTTGTCTTTTAATTGTACTTGCAATAAATAGGTATAGTATTGACATGAACAAGGGGTTCCAATTGCTTGGAAGCTGATATGTTTCAATTCAGAGATCACAGCTATAAGAAGCTAAGTGTTCAAAGGCAGCAGGAGATCCCTGATGAAAAGCTCCTTCCTTTTTCAATGACAAAAGGAGTCAATCATCTAAATTTATTTCTTAATGTTCATTAATTTTTCAATTATATTAGAAAAAGCTATAACAAATACAATGAGGACTAAACTCTAATGAAGTCAAACAATGTTTTTAGTTAAGATAAATTTAGGCTTTAGGCCTTTTATCTTCTCTGTAAGTTCTCGGTGTGCAGGAAAACGGCAGCTGAGTTTCAGTTCAGTAAGTTTTCTTCCATCATGTCTGAATTGTCATTAAGCTCATATTGAAAGATTAAATATAGCATCATAAAGCTTTAAATCAGGTATATATTTAGGAGTAAAAGACTGGGATTTTATTTCATGTAGTTTCCTGAAATTATTTCTCTCCCATGATATAAAAATAAATGTAGCCTTTGGACTATACATGTGTCCTACCTGGCACTTATTAATGGCCCAGTTTCCATGTAGGCTTTATGAAAGCCCTGATGCAGTCGCTATCTCGGTTGCAGTAGTATGCAAACTAATCTTACATTTGAATGTAGGTGAACTCTTGTGGAGAGTGCTGAAGGAAAAAAGTTCATCATGTCTATTATGGGGATAGGAAAAGCGAAAGAGAATCAGGGACGGCAGGGATATTACTCATTCTACTCTTGCCTTCTCAAAAAACTGAGACCATGTTAAGCCCTTCTGCAGAACATGAAAAAACCCCTTTATTAATTTCATAGGAATACAGTTAAAGTACAGGTCAGACTCCTACTTAACTCAGGTGTCTACAAGTTAGATGTATGAGTAAATTTGTCTAGGCTCATATAAGCCTCTATCCCAATGCAGACAAAAGTGTCTCCCAAGACAGCTCATCTCATGTTTAGAAATATGCATGAGATAAGTTAGATACCTGTGATGCTTTGGAACTGTCTATTCCACTGGCTGTAGACACTTAAGAGTGACAAACCTAGACATCTAAAGTTAAGTGAAATTAATTGCAACATGTCAACAACCTCTGAAATTAAGCAAAATTTTATTCTTTAAAGCAAAATGTACTTACAGAAAAAACTAGCAAGAGATCGTATTACGAATGTGTGATTTGCTAGGTTTCTTCTTCCTAACAATGAAGTTCTTTGTTTAGCAGCCTGGGTTCACATGACTTTAATCAAATGGCATATTAATTTAGGACAGATGAGTAATTCCCAAAACATATTCAGCAAATGTCACCATTTTGCTATATGAATCATCTGTAATTTTTTAAGATATAAATTATCAGAAATCATTACCCAGGGTATTTACACTACAATTCTTCCTCTGTCATCTGTGGATATTTCAGCAAGGTTTTTTTGGAGAGATTAGATAGGTCTCATGGAATAATTCTCTTTCCTGATGAGATGAATATAAATCTTGAGATCTAATGTGTTAAGATATCTGAATATGAATTGGAAATTCACTTCTTGCTTGGTTTATCTGGAACAGGTTATTGGCAGAAGTATGTCTGAAAACACTTGCTAAAACAGAGACAAAAAATTCAGAGCATTCCTGCTTTTGATTTACTTCAGAGAGCTGGACTGAAGCTATTTTTCCTTGCATACCTCACAAAAAAGTTAGCAAAAAGAGAAATAAGCTGTGGTCCAGAATAGATGTAGTATCACAGGAAGAAACATGGGAGCTTGAATTGTAGGTGCTGCAGAGTAAATACTGTCTGACAACTGCTCATATTCTCCCTTTTTGCCTCCGTACCTTTTGAATTCTTCTTTGTGTGTAACTCAGCTGCTGCCCACCCAGTGGTTGCAGCATCCCCCTGCGTATCTCAATCATTCAGTCTCTTCTTCCTGAATCAGTGATGTCACCACAGCAGTTTGGCATGAAAAGAGGTTTTCACTTCTGCCTCCATCAGATAAGCAGAAGCCTTGTCTCTGGCTCCAGGGGCCTCAGATGGATGGAAGCAGACATCATGAAGACCCCAGGCCAAGTCCCAGTCAAACATGCTCCTGCTCTTACAGTTTGGTGTTGGTAAAGCCATGGTGGCCATACCCAAATGAACCACTTCATAGAGGTACCTATTTCTCTGCATTAATCCTGTAATGATAACAGCTTTGCATCCCTATGCTCTGCTATATTCTGCTGTTTCTGGAACTATGATGTTTAACGTGTCACTTCAGCAATCTGATTACAACCATATGATTGCATTGAGAGTTTCAGGGTTAAAGCTTTCTTTTAGTCCTGCGATGTAATACCTTGTTGAGAAGACACATTTTCAGAAAATCTTCAATGAAAAAAAAACCCAACACGAAAGAATCAATAACAAGAATTTGAACACCCATCAGCAATCCTCTCTATGCCTAGCAAGTTTTTTCCACAGTTATGGAAAGCCAAACTTTCAAAGTCAGTCAACACTAATTTTGATGGAATATTTTGTGTACATTGGAGGTGAGACTTCAAGTCATGTAGTTTTATTTTCTTATATATTTTTGTTTTGGCCAACATATCTTAATTAATTTTAGAACTAAATTATATTTTGAGATTAAAAAAAACAATGGATCTTATACTAATACCAAATGATATGTACAGAAGTAAGCAGTACTGTAACTATTTAGTTTTATAAATGTGTTTAAATTTTGTTTATTAAGCACAGAAATCAACTTGAAACAATTACATCTTTAAAACTGATTGTACATTTTACTTTCTGCATATCTATATAATTTTTAGCTATATTTTCCAAAATGTTTTCTGCAAAATTTCTTTCATCTTAGGCAGAACTAAAATTCATATTGAAGTTTAATTAATGACTGTATATATAGCATAAAGCTCATGAAATACCTTTCAGGGAAGCGAACAAAGACCAGTAAGTTAAACTTTGCATTATACGCACTGACTCATCTCAAGACACAGCATACTGGTAATTTATGCCTCAGTTTACGCTAGCAAGGAAAGTCCTTTGCCCAGAAAAAGGAAAACATAGATTTTTTGTGTTTTTCTTTTTTTTTTCCTTCATGATTTGTAGGACAACTGTTCTAGATCTTTCCATAAGTCACTTCACTTTGTTTTCTTGTACAAACTAGAGGTCATATCCAGAGCCAGGAAGTTTTATACAGGTGTGAAAAATGCACAGTAGTAGCAGCTGTTGTAATCTTCAGTAACACTCCGCGCACGGTACTGCACTGTTGACAATGCTACACAGAGCAGAGATCGTTACTGAACTTCCAGAAAGCAGGCAAAGACACAAGTAGAAATAAAGTTACCAGGCCTGCCTGCTGCTCTATAAAGCATTTCTGACAGATGCAGAGAAACCTACCTCCACATTCAGGCTTTGTCAGCTGAACAAAGGAGGGAGAATGATGAAATCGGACAGCCCTGGGGAAACTAGAGTTAGAAATACATGCAGAAAGCCCAGCCACCTCACTGAACATGCTCTGCAAAATGGCTAATTATTGGACACCATGAGAAGAGAGCTGAAAAATGGTTAAGAAGGTGGAAAGAAATGTCAGTCTTACTCACTCCGCTGCTTTCAATAACTGAAACCTTCAGCTCATCTCCTTACTCAGGATGCCTCAGATTTCTGCAAAGTTACAAACTGCTCTCGCAAACATTGCTTGCTTTCTCTGGCACTAGTAGAGCATTCCTAGCAGTTGGTCCATACTTCCTGTCCTCCTCAAGTGCAGAATTAAGTCATAGATGAGCTTTTTCCCTGTGCTGGTTCACCCATTGGTCTATTCACAGATATCTTCCCCAAGCTCCAAACGGTGTAAAATCGCTAGTATTTTTTGGTCAGCTTTCTCTCCATAACAGCAAATTCCAGCCTTTTCAACAAGCTAATGCTGTTCTTGGCACTGTTGACCCTGACCTAATAGATATGACCAGGTTAATCTTGGGGTGGGAAGGCAACCTACTTGTGAAACAGAAAGAGTAGAACAGAGTGGAAGCAGAGAAGAAAGAAACAAGACCACGTATCGTGGGCATAGTGTTTAAACAGAAGTAGCTCCTCATAACTAAACACTGAGGGTACAAAGCTCATATGGAGCTTTATTTGATAGAAGCTCAGAATTACTTTGCCAAAAACCAGAGGAAATGCAAAGAGGTTAATTACTATTTGCCAACAAAATATGTAGAAAGGCTGGGATGGCTTTTAGATCTTCTGAATCGCTGTCCACTGGTCACACTAGATTGCACTGGCAATGGCAAAGAAGAGAGCTATACACTAATTGATGCTTAACGGGATTTATCCCCAGGAACTAATTTCACTACTCTTAAACTAAGGGTAATAATAACTGCTTCTCAGTTCTGACATACATAACAGCTTTACAGTTAAAAGAGATTCATTTGGCTGGTGGTATTGAGTTAAATGGTGTGTGGTCTTTGGTAAACAGATGTAAAATTTCCAGCTTTTCAGTTGGAAAATAAAGACAGAGAAATACAAAAGATGTCAAGCTAATGGAATCTTTATTTCTGTGCCTCTGTTTCTGAAGTGATGTAAATTGGAAAAAACAACGGGGATTCTATTTTATAATGACATAAAATTTAATGCCAGATAGCACTTTTAACACACATTACAAACTTCTGTAAATTTCACTTAACATATCCTCTCCGTATAAGCTTTTCACAAAAGAGAAAAAAAATCAGGGTACATGTCAACTCTCATTTAAATATGGTAAAAATAAATTGAGAAAATTTAGGACTAAGATGCTGACAAAAGTCCTGTTTTTATCCGGCAATACTTGTACTTCTTTCTAAGAATAACAAGAAACCAGGAGTTTTAATTCCTTTTTTCTCTCCCCACTTTGACCTGAAGTACATGATATGTAGTAACTGTATAGGAGTTTCTTTAGTATAATGACTCTAAAGGACTTTTTCATACTCCCCAAAAGAGAAAATCCAACAGTGGCAAAAGCTGAAAACCTTAAGTTCCCATAGGAAGAAGGCTGCAATTTGTAAATACGTTTGTTGAAAGAAGTAGCCTGTTAAGCCAACAAAAAAAGTGCACTAGAAATACTCTGTGACATTTTTTTCCCCAGTAGAAATATTCTCAGCAAACAAAAAACTTATATCCAACATGAAGAGTTCAGATGCTGGAATTCGTGTATTGACAATAGCAGCTTGTTTAAATGACAGAAAATGACAGCAGAACAAACCATTTTATGAGGTATTGTTAGAACCACTGAAAACAAGCAGGCAGTGGGAGGCCTCTTTGAGGGCTTAGTAGAGTTTTACCAATTGTACCTGTTTTCCAGTTTTGCAAAAAACATGTGAATATGTTTCAGTATAGGCAAAGGCATCCAAAGTGGACCAATGGACCAATGGACCAATACAATAGGAAAACCAAAACCCCTTGATTGTGACTACATCAATAGCCTTGTCAAATATGGAATCTTTATTTTTTGGATGAACAGAGGTGTTTTCAGATCATAAGTCCACTCGTTCCAGTTGAGGAAAGAAAGATATTAAATGATAAACAGGCAGTCTATCTATACTTAGTATTTTTACTGTTTTCAAAAACATTGCAACATTAAGCAGAAGCAGTGAATGTAGTACTGAAAAAAGAGGATTTTTTTCCTGACCCATTCTTCTTTGTTCCTTTAAAACATTTTCTGAGCAAAGTGCAAATAAAATGTAAGAAAACAAGCCCAGATTTACCTAAAGATATGTCATGAGAAGAGTGATGCCTACTATGGAAAATATTATGCTTCTCTGTTTTGATCAGTTAAAAAGAAACAAAACAAAAAAATCCCCAAAAGACCTTTATTATTTTCTAATTATATTGTAGCAAAAAAAAATAAAAGAAGAAGAAGAAAATTAAGGCAGCTAAAGAGTCCATGCCCCAAAGGCCCTCCAAATTAAAATGAATGCTGTGATCTCATTTAACAAATACTAGGAAAAATATATTCTGTGCGGTTGGCTTGTGTTCTAAGCAGCTGGTCTTGAGTCTGTGGGCTGCACAGGCTATAATAAAGGTATGATTTTTAAAATTCTACTAAAAAGCTTTGTATAAGTCTCCATTAACTGAATATAAATAGGATTTGTAGTGAAAAAGTTAAGTGCTCACCCTCATATTAAAAAAAAAAAGCCACTAAATACCTTTCTTCAGTGTTTATGATGGTATTTTTAGAAAGTAAGATTGGCTATATAGTTTGATGCAAAATTTCCTTATAACCAGATGCTCTTTTGAGACCAGAGTCCTGCTGACTGGCACAAGAAGCATCTGGCCAGCTGTCAGGATTGATTTGGCTCAGTAGAAACTGGCAGAAATAACAGAAAGGAGGAAGGCTGCAATTACACTAGGCAGTAACCTCTCCAATTCCAGTAGTTGGGAGCATAACCAAATACCCTTGACACCTGATAAAAAAGAGCTGATACAATGCTTGGTTGCTGCATTAGCTAAAAAATATTTCATAGAGTTGCACCGGCACTGCATTGTCAGCACCCTACAAAAATCCTGTAGGAGTAAAAAATGGGAACCTTAGAAGAAGTAGTACATTGAGGGGGGGTGGGGGAAAAAGAAGCTGCAATTTCTCCGTAATCCTTTTCACTAGCTGATCTATGCCCAAGCCTCCACATATTGTATTCTGTGTCTACTAATGACTCAGACTTTCAGTGTTCTCGTAAGACATTCTTTTGAAACTCTTTTGACTTTGCTTAAAGTACGTGAATCCTCTCAGGACAGAACCCCCAGACTATAGAGAAAGGCTAGATGGAGTCTTTCTGCTGCCTTCAGTGAGAGCTCGCACGAGCTGCAGTCAGCTGGCACGTGACACACTCTGTTGCAGGTTGTACGTGCCACGTGTGTGCTGTCAGCTTAAACTGATATTAACCAGACTGCAAGGTGAGAAGATGGAGGAGGGGAGAAGAAAAGAAAACCTCTGTCTGTCATCTTATTCAGCTTCTTCTATCTCTGCTCAAAGGACATTCTATACTCTGGTATTGAGATCATCTGTATAAATACATGGCTATTTTATCTATAACAATGCAAGATGTTGAGAGGATTTTAAAGAAAGAGCAGAGTTCACACAGACAGAATGGATCTAAAATACCACCAAATTATCTTTCAGAAATCTAGCACCACAACCCAAGCTGAAGTGGACTATTTCATGCTTATGCAGGTTTCAGTCTGCCCCAGTGCCAACAGCAGCATAATAACCTCATTGAGAGCCTGTGCTAAAGTGCAAGAGACTGCAAACTTCCTCTTGTCCTACAGGAAGGGAGTAATACTCTTTCAGTAGAAAAAACTACATTTATTTTCTGTGTAATGTTACCTGGAGGGCATTAAATTCCTTATAGAACAAACAGAATTTTAAAACTCCTGGAAAACTTAGATAAATATGTCATTTGGCTAAAGAACAGGATTTTCCCCTCTTCACAGCAAGTTTATATCTTAAAAAAATAGAAAGCTTTCAAACCATAGATGTTTCATGGTAAAAGTTTCCCTACTGCTATATATGCAGGTTGTTTTAACTTTTATAGATATATCTCTGCTACGCAAACAACCACACACTGCCATACATCTCCACTGAATTTGGAAATGGCAAAATAGTGTATTTCTTTACTGCTATTGAATATTGCTTTTCATTAGAACAGCCTGAACTGTTCTAAAAACTTTTCCTTTACACGTATACATGAATCATTCTTTGACAGAACCAGTCAGAACTAGCATTTTAAAAATCATCAAGGAAGGAAGTCAACCAGCCTGCATCTCTGAGGTCATGCTATTGGACACTGTGCTTTACTGGTTCCACTGCCATTGTCATAAAGACTTGGTATTTTCCATGCCTAAAGACGTAAGTGCTTATATACTACTCAAAACCTCATTACTTTTATATATTGGTATTAAAGAGTCAAAGAAAAATTACTCCTGTCTTGTTTACTGCCATCTCTTACTACGCCTGTTTACTTCAGCTGCTAAAATGCTCACAGCAGGAAGCTATCATTGCATTTCTTTTTAGGGCAGTACACACTCTAAGTCTGAATTGACTCTGCTATGTATCGTAACTCATGTCAGAAGTATACATTAAAGACTTCCCCAGAATGACAAAATCAGTATTATCTTGAAGGAATGGGAACACTGTGATTTCTCCAGAAAAAATTATTAGTAATACCTGTTCAGATTACCTAAGACTGAATTTTCATTAATTCCTTCAGAGAATCACAAAATAGAAAGAAAAGGTTACAGATGGAAATAACCTCTGTAGGTCACCTGGACCATTCATTCCCTGCTTCTCAAGCAGAGACGCTTATAGCTGGTTGCCCAGGTCCGTGCCCAGATAGCTTTTGAGTATCTCCAAGGATGGAGACTCCACAACCTCTCTGGGCAACCTGTGCCAACCTTGATCACTCTCACAGTCAAAGTTTTTTTGATGTTCAAAGAGAACTTCCTGTGCTTCCAGTCCTGTTACTGGGCACAGCTGAGAAGGGCCTGGCTCCATACTTTTTGTACCTTCCCTTCATGTTTTTCTATACTTTAGTGAGATCTCCCCTGGGCCTTGTCTTCTCTAGCCTAAACAGTCCCAGCTCTCTCAAGTCTCTCCTCATATGTGAGATGATCCTAATCCTTAATCAGCATTGCGACCCTTTTCCTGCGGTTTCTCCACTGTGTCTATGTCTCTCTTGTACTGGGGAGCCCAGAACTGGACGTAGCATTCCAGGTGTGGCCTCATCAGTGTTGAGTAGAGACGAAGGATAACCTCCTTCAATGTGCTAGCAACACCTCTTTATGGAGACCAGGATACTGTGAAGCCTCTTTGCCACAGGGGCAGATTTTTTGCTCACATTCTACTCAATGTTCAGCAGGATCCCCATATCCTGTCTCTGTCAAACTGCTTTCCAACTGGTTGGCTTCCAGCCTGTACTGGTGCCTAGGGTTGTTCATCCCCAGGTACACGACTTTGCACTTTTGCTTGTTGAACCTGATGTTCTTGCCTGCCTATTTCTCCAACCTGTATAGGTCCTTCTGATGGCAGCACAACCCTCTAATCTATCAGCTACTCCTCCCAGTTTGAGAATATCAGCAAACTTCCTGAAGTTACACTCTGCTCCACTGTTCAGATTATCTTTACTATCCTCATATAGAACATATTATGCAATGGAAAAACACTATCATAGGATTACTGTAAATGTTACTACTATTGCATTATTGCTTAGAAACATAAGGATCCAATCCAACACATAGCCCACATGAAGAGCTGAGTAGGATTTTAGTATGTAGTCATATATAGAATATGAAAATTAATACAAAAATAATACATGAATTTTAAAAATCTGAATAAATTATTTAAAGGCTACTAGGCAAACAAACATGTCAACCCAAATTACACAGCAACTAGATGTTCTGTAATCTGCTATTGGTCTCATGTTTTACAGAACAAAATAAAGGTGTAGAAGAGGACAGAATGCTATGACCTATCTTTTCTAGAGTGGATTCCATTAAGCAAAGAATAAAGTGGCTGTTCGTACCCTCTTAATGGATTTAAACTGTTGGATCAATAGTAAAGGATAAAACTAAACCACTTAAGAAGGTATTGCATTAATAAAATCCCTTGCACCTGTCTCTGTAAAAGAGGATAAACAGAGCAGAGTTTCAGACTGTGATTAAGAGAGCATCAGGTTCCAGTGAAAGGCTTAAAGGGGACAAATTAGCCTTTGCTGTACATGGAGATACGGCAAAGGGCTTCAAGGCTGTGCTACACATTACAAGCTTTTACAGGCAGATTAAAAGGTTCTGGTTTTTTTTAAAGATGCCATGGGGATAGCATATGACAAAATATCTTGAGGCTGTTTATATAACTAATAAAAAAGATGCTAAACTGCTGTGCTGGTTCTACCCTTAGGGCTGCTTGTTGATCTTATTTATTGCGGCCAGAATTATACTTGATTCATAGCTGTTCTTGTATTCATTCTGTGGAACATCTACTGGGACTTGTGGGGAAAAATGTGAAGATTCAATACGATTTTATTGCATTTTAATAATAAAGTGTACTAGTTGTAATACTTTTATGATCTTGTTAGTTTATAAATACGATCCTCCCTTTCTCAAGCCTCAGTGACAGAATCCCTTGTACTCATGCCCTTCACACTCTTATTTGTTCTCAGACAGCAGCTGTCTTCAGAGTTTCATAGAGCTCTGGGCCAAGGAGGCCCTTGTATCATCCAGCTTCACTCCTTGGAGGTGGACAGCCACAGTTTCACTCCTATATTGTCATGACTGACTAACTTTCTGTAATGATAACAAGCAAGTGCTGAAGAGGATCTGGTTGACTATGTCTGTCACCAAAGGTTGTTACGTACACTACAGAGTAATAGGTCTTTGCAAGTACTTAAAATGGTTACAAAAGACAATCAGGAAGTGGTAGTAAATGGCCAGTTTTAATTGTGGGTAGAGTCTAAAAGTTCCATAAGAGTTTGTGCTGGGCCTCACATCATTTGACACATTAAAAAATGACCTAGAAAAGAGGGTGAGTGTGACCTAGAAAACAGATAAAAAGCAAAGTGAAAATGTTGCGGATGATACTAAGCCATCTGAAGTGGCAAAGACAAGGGCCAGCTACGAAGGATAAATCAAAAAATCTTACAGGATTGGGGAAGAAAATAGCTAATGAAATGCACTGTAGATAAATAAAAAAATATGTTCAAGACAAAGAATCATCTTCCACTCTCAGCTCTGTGTCAACCATCACCAATCAGAGGGAAGATCTTACAACTTACGATAGAGAAAATAATTAAGATATTAGGTAGATCTCAGTAACAATAACTACTGAGTTATTAGAAAAGAAACAAAATAAAATGGAAAATGTCATTATAAACCTGTATAAGTAATTTGGTTGCTGTATGTGGTGTAGGTCCACAGAAAACAAAAAGTTATAGAAGAACTGGATAAGGTTAAGAGAAGGGCAACAAAGACCATGAAAAGTATGAAACAGTATCTGTATAAGGCATACATAAGTAGCCTGTGACTCTTCTGCTTGATAAAGAAATGACTGAGGGGGAAATGACAGAGCGTGTAGAAAACTGATCTATTGTTCTCTGCCCCTTGACAGCAAAGGAACTAGTACACATCAAATGAAGCTGTCAGCTGTCAGGTTCAAAACACAGTTACAGATAGACTGTGCATCACCTTGACATGGAGTGCTGCAGATGATAAAAATGCAAATGGGCTCGTTGGAAGACTAGCCAAATTCATGTCAGAAAAATCCATACAATCATTTCTGCTTCAAGTAGTCTTGTAGGCTACTAGAAGTATTACCATGTGCTGTTGTATTTTTTTCTCTGGATATTTACTTTTAGTTGCTGTGGGAAATGAACTCTTGTGCTAGCTTAACCTTTGGTTATTCTTCTTTGATGTCCTAGTATCAATTGCCCCAGTGATGTCAAAATCTAAAAAATCTAATGAGGCAGCTACCAACAAAGAATGAAAACAACGAAGGCATTTATAAAAGACAAAACAACAAAATTTATCTTTTCCTTCTAAACTATCCTCAGTTAAATGTTTCGCCTAGGGTTATCTTCAAATCTATTTGGTTTTGTACGGTAAAAGCATAAAATGTTGTGGTCTAATGTGATTAATTAATGTTCACAAACCAAATTTTCAATCAACTACACTGTACTGTAGGAATTCAGGAGATTAGTGATGACATAGTATCCATGGAACAAAGAAATCAAACGTCTTCTGACTCTAACTGTAGTTAACATGGGACAGTACAATCCTAGAAAAATGACTCAGTGACAAGCGACAGGCATAAGGTTTGACCTGCCCTAAGACTAAAAGTGCAGATGTTTAAATGTGAGCTATACTTGTCTCAATTACTATTACAGCAAACACGGACTTAATTCTATGAGGGGTAAGGGAATGATTCAATCAATGGGAGTTTTCTTCAGACACATCAGCAAAAGCATCTCATGCCATTTGAAATACCCAAAAGCATTTTCTAAGAGGTTACAGATATTATACTAGACCTACAACAGAACTGTATTCTTCTGGACTTACAGCTGAAGGCCTGGCATGAAAGTATCGCAAATGTTTATGCAACTCCATCACATTCTGTGTGTTTCCCTGAGGATGAGGTGATCAGTCTCAACAGTCTAACGACAATACCAACTCTATCTTCTTTTACTAAGAAGACAATAGCATAGCATTGCATAGAAAAGAATAGAACAGGGCAGTTACATATGGAAGAGACCTACAGTGATCTTCTAGTCCAACTGCCTGACCACTTCAGGGCTGACCAAACGTTAAAGCATATTATTAAAGGCATTACCCTAGTGCTGCTGAAACACTGACAGGCTTGGAGCATTGAGAGCCTCTCGTGGTAGACAAATGCTTCCTAATGCCTCATTTAAAACTCCTCTGGCACAACTGTGTATGATTCCTATACATCCTACCCCTGCATACCAAGGAGAAGAGATCAGCACCTCCCTCTCCACTTCCTCTCCTCTGGAAGCTGTAGAGAGCAGTGAGGTCAGCCTTCAGCCTCCTTTTCTCCAAACTAGACAAGCCAAAAGTCCTTAACGACTCCTTATATGATATTCCTAACAGACCTTTCACCAGCTTTGTTGGCCTCCTAGGATTAAGACTGAGGAGCACTGCGGGTAAACAGCCAGATACAACCCCATTTACTACAACTCTTTGAGTTCTGCCCTTCAGGGAGTTCTTCACACAGGAGTTACAGCATCAGTAACATGTAAACATTTGCAAATAAATGTAATAATACACAAACTCCTAAAAACTATAGTTCTGAACATCTACAGTGCACTTACATTTGACACCAAATTCCACTGTGTTAACAGAGTGTATTTTCTTATTTCAAAGTTCATTGTAAATACTTTAAATATATTTAGAAGCTATGTGTAATGAAAATGACATTTTCTGAAAATGAAGTAAGAAGAGTTGTAGTCTTTGCTGGCAGGTTAGAATAAACCATAACACTTTCAAAATGAAATAAAGACAGATATAAAAGTCATCTCATAATTCAGTAAGCCATTTATAATGAAATATGCATCTTTTAAATAAAGAGAATGCGTTAGCAGTAGTTAATATGTTAAAATTATACCTTTCTGTAAATCTGTTAGGCTATGCATGTTTATGAATGTATTAACATTTCATAAGTCATTGACAGACAATCCATTAAGACACTCTGAAAAATGTTTTTCTGATATGTCTATTACATTCTGCAACTAAACCAAGACTGTTTCTTGTATAACATTTTAAAATGACATGGTTACTTGAAACCATTACTCCTCATTTTAAATACCTATGAAATATGAAACTTAGAACATATTTTTAAATTATTTATAACAGGGAACATAATGTGGCTGTAATTTGAAAATAAATATTTTTTCTGTCATGATTTTCATAGTGTAAATTCAATTTTCCAATTGTAAAGAATACATAGAATGATGATAAATTTTGATATTCTTATCTCAAGATACTTTAGACTATGTACTTCTGATTCCTAATAAAAATACAGTATGTTTGCAATGTTCTTTATTTGGACATAGTGTCTCCCCTTGCCAAAGTAATAAATCCACAGTATTTGTAAAGCTGCCTTGAGAACCTTGGAAAATGATATAGAAATCTGGAATATGTCACATTTTATTAGGTGACTTTGCTGAATATAACCTCAAGTTCCTGTCTCTTTTTATGGCGCCTTATAATTTATGGCTTTTACAGTTCTTTATTTTAGATCTTGTATATTAGTAGGACTGGAGAAGTGTTTCGTGATTATTGTGGGTGCAGAATTTCAGGAATTGGATTCTGTGCTAAAGTTTCAGGACTAAATTTGTATGATACAGTTACCTGCCATGGAAGACAGATAGATCTTTTTTTCCTACCAAGTCCTTGAAGAGTTGAAATGCTGTTTGTGAGCTGAGCTTATGAGGCTCTGCAGACAAAGAGACTTCCCTGCCAGAGTGGCTGCTTGCCTCTAAGTGACACGACCATCTCAGAATTAAAACCTAGCAACCTGCATGAGAATAGTGAAAGACAGGGCTATACATTATTCTACCAAATGATAGCACACATTATGTTTGCTTTATGCAAGATATAACATTATCTAGTGAGTTGTTTTTTCCTGGTTTGTTGTTTTTTTTTTCCCTACTTTCTGCTTTCTTTCTAGAGTCCTTTTTATGCTTGTCTCTGGGACTGTGAGATAAAGACCACACTAGGACAAAGAAAAATGAAGGAATGGAAGGGAGGCTTATGCATTTTAAGAAAGGTGTTGTTTCTGTTTTATAAAATAACTATTACAGATTTATCTTTTTTTAAAAAAGGAGCATTGCAGCCAACATGACAGAAAAAAGTGATATCATGCACAGATAAATTGTATTTTTTCACAGTACTGGTACTTTAAGCCTTATTCCTTGTTAAACTGTCATAACCTAGACCTGGTATATTACTGGTTTTATGTATTTAGGTAATTTTTAATCATAGAATCATAGAATCATTAGGTTGGAAGAGACCTCTGAGATCACCGAGTCCAACTATGCCTGTTTCCCCACTAAACCATGTCCCTAAGAAACTCATCCACCCATCTTTTAAACACCTCCAGGGATGGCAACTCCACCACCTCCCTGGGCAGCCTGTTCCAATCCCTGACCACTCTTTCAGTAAAGAAATTCTTCCTAATATCCAGTGTAAACCTCCCCTGGGGCTAATTGTGGCTATTTCCTCTTGTCCCATCGCTTGTCATCTGTGAGAAAAGACGAGCACCCACCCCATCACAACCTCCTTTCAGGCAGCTGTAGACAGTGAGGAGGTCTCCTCTCAGCCTCCTCTTCTCCAAGCTAAACAACCCCAGCTCCCTCAGCCGCTCCTTGTAGGGTTTATTCTCCACCCCCTCACCAGCCTCGTTGCCCTTCTCTGCATGCGCTCCAGCCCCTCAACGTCCTTCCTGTAGTGAGGGGCCCAAAACTGAACTCAGCACTCGAGGTGCAGTCTCACCAGTGCTGAGCACAGGGGCACAATCACCTCCCTGCTCCTGCTGGCCACGCTGTGTCTGATACAGGCCAAGATGCCATTGGCCCTCTTGGCCACCTGGGCACACTGCTGGCTCATGTTCAGCCGACTGTCAACCAACACCCCCAGGTCCTTCTCTGCCAGGCAGCTCTCCAGCCACTCCTCCCCAAGGCTGCAACGCTGCATGGGGTTGTTGTGACCCAAATGGAGGACTCTGCACTTGGCCTTGTTGATCCTCATCCCATTGGTCTCAGCCCATCGATCCAGCCTGTCCAGATCTCTCTGCAGAGCCTCCCTTCTTTCAAGCAGATCCACACTTGCACCCAGCTTGGTGTCATCTGCAAACTTGCTGAGGGTGCACTCAATACCTTCATCGCGATCATTGATAAAGATGTTAAACAGGACTGGACCCAGCACTGAACCCTGGGGAACACCGCTCGTGACCGGTTTCCAACTGGATTTACTTCCATTTACCACAACCCTTCGGGTCCGGCCAGCCAGCCAGTTTTTAACCCAGCAGAGGGTGTGACTGTCCATGCCGATGGCAGCCAGTTTCTCCAGCAGGGTACTGTGAGAAACGGTGTCAAAGCTTTACTGAAGTCCAGGCACACCACATCCACAGCCTTTCCCTCGTCCATTAAACGGGTGACGTTGTCATAGAAGGAGATCCGATTGATCTGGCAGGACCTGCCTTTGGTGACCCCATGTTGGCTGGGTATGATTACCCGGTTGTCCCATGTGTGCTGTATGATAGCACTGAAGATGATCTGCTCCATGACCTTCCCCGGTACCGAGGTCATACTGACAGGCCTGTAGTTTCCCAGATCCTCTCTCCGATGCTTCTTGTAAATGGGTGTAACACTCACCAGTCTCCAGCCAAGCGGCACTTCCCCAGTCATCCAGGACTGCTGGTGGATGAGGGAAAGGGGTTTGGTGAGAACCTCTGCCAGTTCCCTTAAAACCGTCTGATGGATCCCTCCTGGCCCCATGGATTTGTGTATGTCTGGTTGGCCAAGCAGGTCACTAACCAAGTCCTCCTGAAGAGCTGGAGCTTCATCCCCACCATCTCCTGGCTGAGGGGGCTGGGTATCCCTAGCACTTTCCCCTTTGGGGTTAAAGACCTAGGCAAAGAAGGCTTTGAGCACCTCTGCCTTGTCCTCGTCCTTTGCTACTGGCCCTTCTGCACCCAGCAAGGGAGGGAGAGTCTCCTTTGTCCTCCTGTTGCTGCTGATACATTTAAAGAAGTTATTTTTATTATCCTTGACCAAAATGGCCAGTTGAAGTTCTAGTTGGGCTTTAGCCCTTCTGATTTTTTCCCTTCATGATCTCACCTCACCTTTGTAATCCTCCTGGGATGCCTGCCCCTCTCCCAGAGCTCACATACTTTCTGTTTCCTGAGATCAATACTAAGCTCCCTACTCAGCCAACCTGGTTTTCTTCCCCATCGACTTGTTTTACGGCACACAGGGATGGCCTGCTCTTGTGCTGCCAGGATTTCCTTCTTGAGGAACATCCAGCCCTCTTGCACCCCTTTGTCCTTAAGAGCCACCTCCCAGTAGACTTTATCAAGCAGCCTTCTGAAGAGTTCAAAGTCTGCCCTTCGGAAGCCCAGGGTGGCAGTTCTGCTGACCCCTCTCCTCACTGCCCCAGAAAGCGAGAACTGTATCATCTCATGATCACTGAGCCCCAGGCGTCCTCCAGTCGTCACCTCTCCCACAAGGTCTGCTCTGTTCGCAAACAGCAGGTCCAGCTGGGCACCCTCTCCAGTCGGTTCACTTACCAGTTGTGTTAGGAATTTATCATCCACACACTCTATGAACCTCCTAGACTGCTTCCTTTCTGCTGTGTTGTACTTCCAGCAGACATCCGGAAGGTTAAAATCCCCTACGAGAATGACAGGACACAATCACGAGACTGCTCCTAGGTGTTTATGGAAGAGCTCATCGGTCTCTTCATCTGGTTGGGTGGCTGATAGCAAACCCCCACCACAATGTCTGGGTTACCACTCACACCACTGAGTTTAACCCATAAACTCTCTACCTTATCATCACTATTACTGAGTTCTATACAGTTAAAACACTCTTTGACGTATAGAAAAACCCCACCACCTCTCTTTCCTGGTCTGTCCCACCTAAATAGCTGGTAGCCATTCATGGGAACACTCCAGTTGTGCGAGTCATCCCACCATATTTCTGTGATGGCAATAAGATCATACTTGTCCTGCTTCCAGCTTCCAGCTCATCCTGTTTGTTCCCCGTGCTGCATGCATTACTGCAAATGCACTTCAGATGAGCTGTTGTCACCCCCCCTTTTACTGTCTGTCTACCATGCCACTCAGATCCTGGGGTGTTTTCCCCATATTCAATTCTATTAGCATGGTTGCCGTTCCCCTCCCCCTTCCAATCTAGTTTTTTAATAACAGGATTTACTCACAGGATAAGCACCCTTTTTGTTCTGCACTTCTAGTTGGGTCAAAATTATGTTTTGGGTCAAAATTATGTTTTCCTAATTTCCTTCTTCCTACCTCAAAGGCCACTAAAGAAAATGTAGGGTATCCATCGCTCTTCCAGCGCTCTCTGAAAAGCACATAGGGACCAACACTAGTATTTATCTTCTGCAATATATTGAATAATTAGGGAAGTAACTTTCTTTTCAACCTTACCTCAATAGAAGATCAAAAATTAAGTGATAGTAAAGGGATACACAAGAATTCTATTACCAGTTTCACCAATACAATATTTGCATGAGGAGTTGCCATTTATTTTCACTGTGACAGCAATTTTGGAAATAATTCAGTACTTTTGTATCTCTTTAGATAGCTTGGACTGCTTATGTATCTCTGAGTTATGAATAATGGGATTTTACTTACATTTTTCTTTCCAGTAGGAAGACGTAATAAATGTCGAAAATGCATATTTGTCTTAGCTAGGTCTGTAGCTACTTGAATCCTAGAGAACAAGGGGGATTAATGATATTTTATAGGGTCTTAATTATAGCATAATTTCCTGCTAAACTCCTGTAGTATCAGCATCAGGCACTGCTGTGACTACATTATGACTCTTTTTGGATATCTGTGTGGCGGAAAGTGCTAAAAAAATCAAATACTTCTCTTATTTCCAATGAATATTTTTAAAGAAGGAAGAATTTGAAAAGTTCAGACCAACTGAACTCCTCATTAATGTAGATGATCAAGAACTATTTGAAGCACATGCAAGGTGGTCATCTCTAAGGACTGTATGTACCATAATGAGACTTGGAGCTAAGAAAGTAGTGAAGGGTGGGGTTAATATTGTTTACCCTCAAAATATATCTTATGGATATAATATAAGTCATGACATCTGTATATGAATTAATTGTTTCAATTCCACCTATATTTAGTGGAAGAAACACTTCGGGTCACAGTTCATACCATGCTAAGATAATAAAGTCTCTGGACATGTCAGGCTAGATGAAGTGAGGCCCATCTAACCAGTCACATTAAATGTTTTAGTGGTCAATGCATCTAGTTTAAGGGGAAGACAAGCAAATGTGGAGAATAAGAAAGTAAAATAGTAAAAAAAAATAAGAAAATAATCTAAATTGCTCTCAGGAGCATTCTCTACCTATTTTGCCTTGGCATGTCTGGGAGCATGTTAGCCTGCATGGGTCAAACCTGTTGGGGTACAGACAAATTTATATGGATAATCACTGAACAGTGCTTGAACATGTTCACAGGCCCTCATTTTTACACAGACGCAGCTGAAGATTCCTACAAACTAGAGTTAGACTCCGTAGCATGCCCAACTACATTGACAAAACAAAAGATTTTGATGTTAAGGCGTTGAATGGGATATCTTTTCATCAAATCCAATGAACTGCAGCTCATACTGATGTGGAATAATCTGTGCCCTGTCTCCAGGGTTCTGGACCTAAAGTCCTTACAAAATTCCTTTTACAATGTCCCATTGTCTGGATTGTCATAACACGTTATGGAGCATGAGAGTTTTAAAATATCTCCATAAATTTTCTATTACAGGTTAATTCTTCTTGATTATCTGAGGTACAGATCACTGTGATCATAGAATAATATCAGTAAAAAACACAACTGCAACTTGCAGACAGATTCAGTCTGATCCTGTCTGCTGCCTTGCTTCTCGTGCAGAGAAGGGCAACGAGGCTGGTGAGGGGGCTGGAGAACAAGTCCTACGAAGAGTGGCTGAGGGAGCTGGGGTTGTTCAGCTGAGAGAAGAGGAGGCTGAGGGGAGACCTCATCACCGTCTACAACTGCCTAAAAGGACGTTGTGACGGGGTAGGTGCTGGTCTCTTCTCACAAGTGGCAAGCGATGGGACAAGAGGAAATGGCCACAAGTTGCACCAGCAGAGGTTCAGACTGGACATTAGAAAGAATTTCTTCACTGAAAGAGTGGTCAGGGATTGCAACAGGCTGCCCAGGGAGGTGGTGGAGTCGCCGTTCCTGGAGGTGTTTAAAAAAACAGGTGGATGAGTTTCTTAGGGACATGGTTTAGTAGGGAGACAGGCAGAGTTGGACTCGATGATCTCAGATGTCTCTTCCAACCTTGTGATTCTATGAAATAGACTTACAAAGGATAACAACCTGGGGAAACATTAAATGCTTTTCTGACCCAGTGGAAGGCTGTATGGTACTGTACCACCTGGCTCAAACAGGTGTTAGAGAGAAAAAAATAGAGTTTTTAATCTATAATAGATATATTCCAATGACTTCTTTTTAGCAGTTAGACTCTCTTATTTTTAGTGAAGTGGCTTTTCCTTTTAGGAACAGATTTAGGCTAAATCCAGATATTTGAATAATATAGTCTTAACTCATTCTTTTGGATGTCTGTGATACAGAGATATTTCATTTCATTGACCTTATTTTACAACTTACTTTCTGTACTCATGCGTTCTCATTAATAAGAAACCAGGTACTTATTTAGAAAATGTTAATGACTAAACGATATTTCTATTTTCTCAATTCTGAAAAGTAGATAAAGAAGGAATAGTGCTAGAGATAATTACCAAATTTCAATATTTATAGGAACTAGACACTTGCATAGATAATAAGACAATTCTCAGTGTGCTTTGATGATGATGAAGTGCCAGTTTTCTGTAAATATTGAAATAAAGTAATTATCACTTGAACTATTCATTGTTCATCTGGTTTCAAATCACAATGAATAGAGTCGATTTGCCATTTTTACATAGGAATGTGAAGTGTTAGAAATAATTATTGTATTAGCCTCTTATATAATATATTTTTAAGTAGTCTGAAAAGCATTTTACAAAATGTAATGAGAGAGGATCTCTACATACACAAGCAAGGACAAATATGTCAATTAGTTCTTGAAGTCAAGACGGCAGGCTTCCTATAAAGTGAACTATCCAATAACTCTTTAATCTCTGATCCTGCAAACATTGACATGCAAAGATAAATCGATTTGCTATTTATGAGCATAAGTCTAGGTGAATAAGAGCAGAGGACATGTCCTAAGTCACCAAGTTCTGTACTTTACAAACACCTCTGCAATTATCTTAGTCAATCTGAAAAGCATCCAGATTCTTTTTCATAATCAACTGTCTTTGTCGCCTTTGTTAATTTGATGAGAGGACTGTTTCAGAACATATTTGTTCAGAAAGGAATTTTCTAATTTAGCCTTAAAATTAATCCTGCGTAGTTTATAAATATTTGCTCTCATGCAAGTATTACTAAATACATATGCAGGCATTTGCAAGTAAAATTCTTGGTTTGAACTGTGCAAGGAGTGTGTATTTGCTCTGTTCTTTGTATGGTTTTAAAACCCAAAATTATTAGATACAGTATATTTACTAAGACACTACAGTATTCTCAAAATGTATTTATATTCAGGCTTTCTGATAATGCATCCAATAACAAACAGAACTGCTTGCAAAAGAAATTCAATAATATTTTGAAATACAGGGTCAAGCAAAGCATTGAAATGCAAATTAGCACACAAAACAAAAATTTCACTTGTGATAAAGTGATGCCTACAAAACCTTAAGCTTTGCAGTAGTTTAGTGTCTGAGTGTATTACACTCGGAATTATATTGTATTAATTTAAAGCCATACCAAGCACATATTCCTTTAAGCCCAGATCCAACATTATATTTTGACCAAAGACTGAAGGAAAGCAAATGCTACACCTGTCTTCAAGATGGACAAGAAGGAACACTCGGGGAACTACAGGATGGGCAGCCTCACTTTGATTCCAGGGAAGCTGATGAGGAGGGTAATCCTGGAAACCATTTCCAGGCACATTCGGAAGAGGAAACGCATCAGGAGTAATCAGCATGGATTCACCAAGGACAAGTTATGCTTGATGGAATTAACAAACTTGTATTATGATGTAATTGGCCTGTTGGTGAAGGGAGAGCAGTGGATACTGTCTACCAGGACTTCACTTAGGTCTTTGTCACTGTTTCCCTTAAGATCCTCATAAAGAAGCTGTTCATATATTGGCTGGATGAGCAGACTTTGAGATGGATTGAAATCTTGCTTGATGGCTGAGCCCAGAGGGTGGTGATTGGTGGTGCAAAGTCCAGTTGGACACCAGTTACTAGAGATTTACACCAGCAGTCAATACTGTGTCCAGTTCTGCTTAAAATCTTTATTAATGATCTGGATAATGGGGCAGAGTGTACCCTCAGTAAGTTTGCTGATGACACCACGCTGGGAGGAGTGGCTGATTCGTCAGAGGGTTGTGCTGCCAACCAGAGGGACTTTGACAGGCTTGGGAAATGACCTGACAGGAACCTCCTTAAGTTCAAGAAGAAGTGCAAAATCCTGCATCTGGGGAGGAATAACCCTGAGCATAAGTACAGGCTGGAGACCAAAAAGCTGGAAAGCAGCTTGGTAGAAAAGTATATGGTGGTCCTGGTTAGACAGTAACATGCCCTTGTTGCAAAGAAGGCTGATGATATCCTGTTGTGCATTAAGTGGAGTGTTGCCAGCAGGTTGAGGGAGGTGATGCTTTCCATCTACTCAACACTGGTGAGGCCACACTTGGAGTGCTGTGTCCAGTTCTGGGCTCCTCAGCACACAAAAGACATGAAAATACAAGAGGCAGTCCAAGGAGGACTTCTTCAAAGAAGAAGAAATTCTTCACTGAAAGGGTGATTGGCCATTGGAATGTGCTGCCTGGGGAGTCACCATCCCTGGAGGTGTTTAAAAGGAGACTGGATGAAGCACTTAGTGCCATGGTTTAGAAGAGTAGGTGTTGGTGTTGGGTCATAGGCTGGACTTGATCTCAAAAGTCTTTTCTAGCCTTGTGATACTGTGATACTGTGAAATATTCTTCCTTTTTCTTTTCCATGAGAGCAACAAAACTTTCTAAAGGAATATTTTGGAAACAGAGAAAAGCTAAATTGCAAGACAAAACCTTTCAAGACAGTAAGATATTTCATTGAAGAATAATTAAAAGTAAACAAAACATGCCTACAATCTCAGGGTCATAAGCTTAATCCATTTTGAAGAAAAACTATGTTCATGTGTAAATTAACAAATTTACACATAGGGACACTGTAGCTGACTTCTATGAAATTCTTTGGACACAGGCTTTTTAACTTTTTGTCTAAACAGAACAACAGATTTGTTGACAGAGGTGGGAGTTATGCATCTGAACACAGACAGCTAACCCCACAGCATCCCAAACATCTGCTCAAAGCTGGCAGATATCACACAGGTCTAATGGTAGGGCCATGCTCCGCTGACACTGCAACCAGAGATTCTAAAAATGTGAATGAACTCAAGCAACTGCATCTAAACCAGATAGACATCATCTTCCATTGATAGGTACGACTGGGGAGAGATCAAATGTATTTATACTTCAGGCTACAGTGGGCAGGATGTTCTGCATTTTGGTCTGTTAGAGGTATGTGATACAGAAATGAAATCCTTTGCAAGTGATGAAAGCTTTCTTTTTCTAAAAAAAGTAGGAAACCAAATACAAGAATAACATTAGCACAATTCCAGCACTTAAAAAAACGGCAGCTTTAAACTAACTATCCTAAGCAGTACTATGTTGCTTTATTTGGACAATAAATACCATATCTTTAGTGTATATTGAAGAGTAAAAATGATTTGTCAGTTAAGCAATCTGTGGGATGATGTGCAAAATTATGTCTATGAAGTAATTTCCACTTTGTTATTCTGGTCTTGCACACTACAGTTTTTCTAAGGATATACGTCTGCTTCACAGTTTTTCCATTCACACCTTGTAAAGGTATGAGACAAGGCTCATAGTCACTATTGCATTTGGTGGTGTTCAAGAGGTTATATATATATATGTATTTAAAATTGCATGGGGGGAAAAAAGGTGTAAACATGTGTGCATGAGTGCGAGGGCCATAACAATGCTGCGAAGATGTGTACTTCAAATCCAGAAATAAAGAACACATAAGGAGAGTGACTCAATATGGATGAAGATGTGAGTGTACCCATGTAATAGTCAATTGTATAACAGTATTAATTCTGCAATGTTACAAATAGGAAGTAGTTCTTCCTCCTGTTTAAATGGTTAAATTCCTGGTTCCACACGGGCTGACTGCAGCTGGGATTTGTGCCAGATTGTACCAACTTCAGGCAAAGATCATAACTGTTCATACTATATTTGTAGCACTATAGTTTACTCCAGTATGTGTTTTATTGAAGCACACATAAAGCATACCATATCATGTGTCCACCAGTTTCAGAATCATTATTGTAACAGCATGTGGTTTTAAGCATAGTATAACAAATAGCAGCTATTGGATATGTATAAATAACTGCATTAGAACAGATAGGTACTACTGTGACTTACTCTTACCTGTGCTTTTCATTGTTATTAAATCAAAATTTGATTTCATAATATCTCTGCAATTATTTCAGACCTTACAGGAGCCTACCTGATTTTCAAACTCAGAAAATGCAAGGCTTAAGAGTCTATAGAAGAGCACCATACTGAGACTTAGAAGTTTGTGTAACACTGAGAAGAAAGGATTTTTTTCTTTTTTACAGAGTATTCCCACAAAATGTATTATTTAGATGGATGCAAGCTGCTAAATTTACATCATCGCCATTTGCCAGATGCACACTTGACCTTTTGGGTTTGTACATTTGCATATACTACTTTCAAAAATATTAATTTTCAAAGCATATACCAGAAGCAAGAGGAATACTCAGTATTTTTCTGGGCTCACTCATGGGCACCAGAGAAATTTTCTGTCTCAGTTCCAGTCTTTCTACATTAACAAATCTAGATACCACCATACATATTGGTCCAAGAAGAGAAAGGGCTCATCTCTCTTCTCTCTTTCTAGATAAAGAACATAGATGCATAAGGTAGATTTGATGTGTACAATCTGATGGAACTAACTGAGCATGCAGTCTTGCTACAGAGAGACTTCAGAATAGCTATAAATATGACTTGTAAATTAAATTGCTTTAAAAGAGGGGTTTTGCCTTCATAGTAACACCTGTCTCTGAAAATTAAAGCGTAAATATCTGTAGATAATAAAATCTTAAATAAATTTTTTCTGCATCTGATTTATTGCAATAGAAATCTTGTTGAGATTGTATCCTATATTTTTAATATAAAAAGTCACCTATCGATTTGTTAATTTTTAACCGTAAGTTTCTATTTTAAGTATAATTGTATGGTGAGGAATAAGAAATTTTCTCATCAATTACTTCACCGAAGACACATGAATTTGAACAGCTTATGGCTTAGCTTGATACTTTTTCTGACTAATAACTTGCTGAATCAACAGACACACATATATCTTTACTGAGAATTAAAAAAATCTGTCCTACTGAATCAGGTGATCTATTCTTCATGTTGTTCCATTTAGTCTATGCACAAAGTAACAGCTAGAGGTCACGTTCCCTATTTATCTATTCAGACAATGCTGTCTAAATAGGCAGTATAATAACAACAAAAGCGTGTATGATTATCCCACTTTGCACTGGTGTGGCCCCACCTCGAGTACTGTGTGCAGTTTTGGGTGCCGCAGTATAAAAAGGACATAAAACTACTGGAGAGTGTCCGGATGAGGCCACAAGGCTGGTGAAGGGTCTGGAGGGCATGTCGTGTGAGGAACGGCTGATATCACTTGGTCTGTTCAGCCTGGAGAATAGAAGACTGAGAGGGGATCTCAGAGCTGTTTATTGCCTTCTCCCAAAGGAGGGAGGTGAAACAGGTGCTGATCTCCTCTCTCTTGCAACCTATGATAGGACTGGAGGTAATGGCAGGAAGATGTGCAGGGGAGATTTGGAACGGAGGTGAGGAAGAAGTTCTTCACCCAGTGGGTGTTGGAGCTCTGGAACAGCTCCCCAGGGAAGTAGTCATGGCACTGAGTCTGCCAGCATTCAAGAAGCATTTGGACAATGCCCTGAGTCACACGGTGTGAATGTTGGGAGTGTCCTGTGTAGGGACAGGAGTTGGACTCAATGATCCTTTTGGGTCCTTTTCAGCTTGAGTGATTCTGCGATTCTATGATTCTACGATTATCGCAGAAATAGTTACACCTATTTTCCAGAACTATTGTAGCAAAACTTCCAGCTAACTTTTAAAACTGGTAACAAAAGCAGAAAAGTATTTTGTGGATTTTTACAGGTAAAAAGCCATCACTAATGACGAAAAAAAATGCAGTTGTTGAGAATGCTAGAGGGAAAAATAGTAAAAAGCATAAACAATAAGTTAAAGCAGAAAAGAATGGTACGGTAAAGAATTCGGGGAGAAAAAATATTTCTGCTGCTAATATTCTAAAATGAAAAACAACAGAGTTCTGTGTGACATAGCAGCTCGCATTTTATTATGAGGTCAAAGACATCCAAAATCTGGTAGAAAAGTTACATATATAACCACGAGACTGTAACCAATACCTTTCTCTTGGAAAATTCATGTACATGGAAAAGGATTAATAGAGATGTATAGCTCATTCTCTGAGCTGGTAATTGCTGTAGTCTGTTTGGCACTTCCTGTAAAAGAATAATTGTGAATAAAATGAATCCAAGAGTAGGTTCAATTGCCTAAGAATAGGTTTTGTGTGCCATATTAGATGCCCTGGGGTGTCCATATGGCCTCCAACTGTGCCTCTGGAAGTACATAAAAAGAAAGTTCGTAGTCATCACAGGGTAACATTAAAATGAAAATTGCCCATTTTGAAGCTTACAGAGCATTATTTAGTGCTTAAAAAAGAAACAAAATATCAGAAGGTTCTCAAATACACACACAGAGATCAATAATCATTAAGTTATGTGAGGCACAATCTATTTCTGCCTGTCATACTTGGATTCACATAGAATGCTGGAAACATCATGTCCAAATTCAAGACCATGTTTAAAAACTTGGTCCGTCTTCTATTCATAATTGTCCTAGTAACAATACAGAGTTTATGAAATATGGCATAAAAAAGTAACTCTTTGCTTGAACTTAAACCTGCTAGGTATAATGGCTGAGTTAAATGAAAGAGTTAAAATCGCTCTGCTTCCCTCATGGTAAAACAGAGGATATTATAAAACCTACCTATCTCATCTGATTGTTACTGTGGAGTTAAAATTAATTTATTATTTTATTAATATCATAATATTAGTTCTAACATTTATTATTTACATGTGCATTGAGGCTACTTCAGAGACGTAGAAAAATATATGTAAATGCTGTTCCTTACAGTCACTGGAGAAAGACAGAAAATTCTGGAAATTCAGAATCTGAAATCTTTCTTCTTTAATGAAAGGAGGAGTCTGATTAATTAGCTGCTTGAGATTAGCCCTAGCCTATTTAGTCATGTCTGTACTTATCCATAAAAGAAGATTGTCCATACTGACTCTGTCAAAGTTTCTGGCTTGATCCTGGCACTTCTGGTCAATGTTCGGGCACAGTTTATGGGAAACTGCTTGGAAGGAGTTACTATCTATGGGCAGTTTTGGTCAAGATTACTCCAGGCTGGCATCCTGTTGCCCTTGTCAGTCCTCTAACACTATTATAGCAGACTTCACACCTTCAGTTGTTCCATCTTGCCTGACATCATCTTCAGGACATCCTCAGTTTGATGCTGTGAAAAATCTCATTGTGAAGAGCTATAAGATGGTCTTTGTAGTACCTTAGAAATTACAATATGCACAAAATATTATGTCATTTTTCAGGTCCAGAGGAGGTCCAGGGCTAGATGCTATGAAAGGAGCAAACAGCAAATCTGTTTTCCCTCTGACTTCAAGACCAGAACAAAGCCCATGGGTCTTATCTATTAACAGTATGCTCAAATACTGTAGATATTCTCCTTCAGCTTTCAGTCAAAGAAAGTCAGACAAAGCAGCACCATTTATATCTTGCTTGTGTCTACTCTGTTTAATTAAATAGCAAATTAAAACATTCACGCTGCACTGATTTCAGATCTTGTGAATATGTTTGTAGGGCCATGTCCAAAAATACCACTATGAATTCTTCCCATGTAGTTCAGTTGAGCTTATCTTCTCCTGAAGGTTTCGTTTGGCCCCCAAATTATTTCAGATATAAACATTTGTATTCATAATATTTCAGATTTCTCTTTTGAGAATGAATAAATAGGTATCAAATAAACATCAACAACAGAAATATTATAGTTTATAGAGATAATTTTTAAAAGCTTAATAGACATGCAAATGTTTCCCCACCTCCTTCATAATATCTCTTTTCCTGCTAGCATTTTTATTTCTGTAAAACACAGAACTTTTCTTGAAATGTCATATATTTACTTTCACAATGGATCTATTGGGAAACAATATTTGTACCTTTCCCATTGTATTTTTATAAAATAATAAACATACTACACTGGAAATAGACGAGAAGCAGGTTGCACCCTGTAATTTTTCTAGCTCTCACATAATTCCCTTAGTTTCCTCTAAAATCTTCTCTTCATAGCTTGGTCAAATCATTATTGGTAATCCTGTTAAACTGAGTATACTTCATGCATGACAATCATCTCTTCAATGCCCATCTTCCATCTGGGATTTCTCAATCTGGATTTACCTGAAACTCAGTTTCAGTTTGTATTTTAAGACAGTGTTTCAACTTTAACATCCTTCACCTAACATCATATATTATTTTTGTCGTATTTTTTTCACAATATTTTTTAAATTTCTTTTTTTTAGTGAAATGCACTTTTTTTTTATTGTGTTTACTAAATTTCCAAGATCAAATTGTAGTTGCTTTGTGCATACACTGTCAAAAGTTTATTTTCCACAATTTCCTAATAGAAAGAGATTATGTTGTTCTTATTAAACTAATAGTGAAGATGGGGTGAAGAGATATCCTGACCAGTTTGTTGATCAAAAATCAGATGAGATATGCAATTTCTTCTCTGGAATTTTTGTGGATTTTGAAGCGTAGAAATTATTCCTGTGTTCTTTTCTTTTCATAATGATGCAGTTTTACAAAACTTCACATTTAGCAGAGATCCAACTGCTCATTTATTTTGCAACCCTTTCTGATAAGAAACTGGTTCTGCAGGATAAGTAACAGCAGGAATTATGATTTTACTGTTTGTGAAGTGCCATTGCCTTGCCAGAACAGATTGAACTTCAAAGCCTGACTGAAAACACCATACATAGTTTATTTGTTTGGAAGATACAAAAATAAAAGCCAGAGCTGGGGTTGCTACAGTGGTATTTCAAATAAACTATTGTGACAGCCAAATATTTGTCAAGGGCTGAATAAGCTTTTCGTCAGCCAAATTGTTTCTCTGTTCCTGAAGTTAGTAATTGATTGCTAACTTAACTGTTTTATTGCTACTCAAAATGTCATACTGTATCCAGAGCAGAGAAAAACAGAATTCATATTTATACATCTATTCCATCTTTTTGTTTCCTTTAATAAGCAGTGTTTTTTAATGGTCACCTAATCATAAATTCTAGTCAGTCTTTTATTGTGTTTTGACCTACATACTATTATGGGCCTGATTAACAATTCCCTAATCAAAGTTGCAAAACATTCTTCTTTGTGTTCAATAATTTAGAAATCTATGTGGGATATGTATTGTTACTCTTAGTCTCAATGCGAATTTATTTCATTCTATGTATGTAGTCTTGAGATTCATCTGAGCAAAAATAATTTCAAATTAAAAAAACCCCCAACATTGCAATAATGAAATGGGTCTGTAAACTGTATTGCTTTTTCATTCTTAAAGACACCTTCAAAATAAATTGTCAAGTGTTCTGTTAACTAGCAAAATGGCATGGACAGAGCACGATACAGAGCCTTAGCATGACTACTTTAAATTTTTTTGCCAGAGTGCTTTTGAGCTGTTGGGTTGTAACAGACAGGTTTGGGAAGAACATTCCCATAGATGAACAAGGCACAGAAGATGACATATAACCCCCTTTACTGTCCTTCCCTAGTGCCAGGGTGTAGAAACTGACTCTACTTATATTGTCGTCTTAAACATTGACTGATTCTACTTGAATTGTCTTAAACATCATCTGACTCTACTTGTATTGTTGTCTTCAACATCTTCTTGAGTGCTGTGGCTCCTGCCGGGCTGCCTGTGCTGCTGCAGAGGAGGAGGCGCAGAGCAGGTGCTGCCTCCCTCCCACCTGAATGAGCATGCGGACCCAAAGGGTTCAGGCAGAGGTGATTCTGGTGAGGGTCTATTGAACTGCCAGAGACCCTGGAGCCCCCAGCCCGAGTTCCAGAACCTTCACAAAAGAGCTTCTGTGCTTGCACCAGTTCAAGAAATTTCGTAGCAAGACCGCCCCTCATATGTTAATGGGGTATTGACTTGTCCTGTAAATAGAAATCTGCCAAGAAGGCAGGAGCATATGCCCACTGCCCCATGGGATCTGCCTGAAGACTTGCAGCAGAAGAACCGCAGGCCAGAGGTCTACCTAAGCCCCATTGGCCTGAAAATCACATCGTTTTGCTATCCTCCAGAAAACTAAAGTGATATGTGCAGCTTAAAGACCACTCAACCTTTTCGCAAGGGATCAAATGCCCTTTTAGAGAGGGCACAGCTTACAGTACAGGTGAGGAGGAGGCCTAGAAAGCAAATCACTGGTTTTCCAGGCCTCAGTGACTTTGTCCTACTATGTAATTCTTGGTCCTCCTGAAGCTCTTCCCAATTCAAGGACCCTATGATGACTAGAACCTCCTGCTTTCCCTCCAGCCTTATTCCTTTCCTTTTAATCCACACAGAAAATTGCTGGTTTGGTTTCAAAAGGGTTTTAAATTTAGGGAATTCTTCCAGATTACATCTCACTTATGTTACAGTTCATGGCCTGTTCACCATAAACACAGGCAGGCATTAGGTATCTGATCACCATTCTCTTACTGATTTTCAGTGATTCATTTGAACAGTTGTACAAGGACTTTCAAAAATTACTGGAAAACAAACACCCAGTGTTATAGCTCAAACTGCTCCTAAGCACACTGACAAACAAAGAATTTGGAGGAAAACATGATACTGTAGACAAAGCTTTCCTCAAAAACCCATACACAGGGCTAAAGCCAAGGTATTTCATTTTGAAGAATTTGCTGATGACCTTAGCTGCTTGATGAGTTGAAATAGTACTTAAACCCTAGAATTACTTAATGAGTACCCTAAAACTGAACATGAGACTCACTTGTTGGCAAACCAGTGACATATTCTTCACAGCAAGGGAATTTCATGCATTAGAACAGGCTTTTTAAGGAATAGAAAATCTACCTTACATGCATATTCAGCCTGATGCCTGATGATTTGCTAGGCAGATTTTCCTCAGGGATTGCGTTGAAATTAATTTTAAATATTCAGCTTCTGACATGTCTGCAGATAAATTAATACAATTCAGTAGGTAATTCTTTTTTGCAAGAATCAGACCAACTACCTTCATCACCAAAAAGACACAAAAGTATTTTTAAGATATATGTCTCCTGAATAACATGTGAATAGCAACACGATTGAAGTTCTTTTGAAGAGTAACTAGTGCAGAATATTAAATCTGAAGAGATTTTTTGTCCTAAAATGTTTTATGTTCTTAATTTTCTGTAAAGTTTATAAGTGTAATGAGTTTCTTTTCATTGTGTACTTTTGTACATAAATGTACACACCTACTATCATGAAAATGCATTCGGTCCTTGGTGTTATTTCCCTACACTGTAATAGAAGTAAACTTTGCCATATTTTTAACAAAACTAAAACTCAGATCTTGCATGGATACAGGGATTCTAATGCTATTTATAGAATCAACAGAGATACAAAAAAGTGTGATCTGAAACTCAGCAGAAAGATCACAGTAATAAAATAGAGCTCCTATCAGGTTGACAGTATTATCAGAAATGTTATCAGGATGCTGTTTGAATATATATATTAAAATCCCCAAACTGCATTCAAATAATAGAAACTGTTAGAGAGAACGACCATGAAAAGTATTTTTATATCGAGGTTGTAGTAGCTATAAATTTATGTACAATATTTGGTATATATCTGCAATAAATTATATGCTATACAATTTGATTTGTAGCACACATTATAATTTCTGAAGCTAATGAAGGATCTGGAAAAAATAACTTCAGAGACCACAGGCAAAATTTTCCAAGAAATGAGCAGGGGTCTTAAACTACAGAAGAAAGTGAACTGTAGTTGTTTAAAATCTTTGCCTAAATGCTTAGTCAAGATAAATTAGGAAGACTTATAGCTCAAAGGACATTCCTGCCTCTTGGGTTTAAAGGCAGTTTTAGATGGCAATGATGCAGGATATGATCACTTTGGAACAGCAACTCTAATAATGCATTCTACTGAATAATATACTGAATAAACACTCCAATATGTGTGTTTCAGTTAGTGTTTTGCACACAAATGCTGTTGAGCTCTTCACAATCTAACCTTTCATAGAAGAAAGTTTCAAAATTTTCAGACTGTGTACACATAAAATGAAATTGAAACTATTCACTGAAGAGAAAGATGAGCATCTGACTTAGAACCATGGAATGTGGCTTTATGAGATTACATATAGAATATTTTTTTAAAAAAATCCCAACCCCCCAAACAAAACAACAGAAAAAATATTTATTTTCTTACGGTTGTGCTAAAGTACCAATTGTTCCAATTTCCTTATATATTCTTCCACAGACATTTAAATGACAAAGCATTCAGAATTTTGAAGGAAGAGAAGCTGCTGCTTAGAATGAATACACTAAGTAGAGAATATATATCTTTATATGTTATAGTCCATTCTGTACTCATCTTCACTACTTTAAATTTCCTGTGAATATTGTAACAAAATGATGGTAAATTTTTACAGATGCAATGGGTTACTGTCTATTCTTGAATTTGGTTTTGAAGTATATTACAGTCTTTACAGATGAAGAGATGATAGAAAAGATAGGGTAGATAAAAGATCGAATAGGTCATATTTTCTTTGATTATCCTGTCCTTAGGCTAAATGGCCACTTTCAGCCATGACAGTGTTATCTTTTTCGAGACAGATGGTATCAGTATTGCTCAATGCTGGAACTACAGAAGTTCTCCAAGAACTCAATATCTAACCTTATTTCACTGTTATCTCCTGAGAAATGGTAGACTTTGCAAGTAATGGCATCCTTGGTAGTTTATACATCAGAAATGGTTCGACATCATTTAAAGTTCAGAGATGATTCCAAGACTGACCAGTCAGACATCAGCACCAGGTGTTCTGAAAAATCACAGCTGAGAATTCATGGCTGGTAACATCAGAAATGCTGCTTAATGCCACTGTTTAAGATTGCAAGATGATATCCTAAATTGCTATGCTCCACCTGCTTGCTGAGAGTGGGCTATTTTACTGTGGAAGTGTCCATAGATATTTGAACACAGAGGACAGAATGGTTTGGGTCCTTATGTGCAATCTAAACCTATCCTCTTTCAGTTTAAAGACATTTCCCCTTGTACTATCACTACACTTACTCATAACAAGCCCTTCCCATTCTTTTCTGTAGACCTCCTTTAAGTACTATAAGGCCACTATATGGTATCCCTGGAGACTTCTGTTCACTAGGCTAAACAACCCCAGTGTGTCCTCATAGGAGAGATTCTCCACCTCTTGATCACCTTTGTGGCCCTTCTGTGGACCTGCTTGAGTAGGTCCATGTCTCTCTTATGCTGGGGACCCTAAAGCTGAACATAGTATTCAAGAAGGGGTCTCACAAGAGTGGAGTATAGGGGGAGAATCGCCTCACTTGATCTGCTGGCCACACTTCTTTTGATGCAGTCAAAGATATGGTTTGCTTATTGGGTTGGGAGCGCACATTGCTGGCTCATATTCAGTTTTTCATCCACCAGCACCCAAAAGTCCTTCTTAGCAAGGCTGCTCTCCATTCACTCCTTGCCCAGTGAGTATCCATGCTCGGAATTTATTCGGTGCATGTTCAGGGCATTGCACTTGGCCACACCACTCAGGTTGGTATAATTCACAGACTTTCTGAGTGTGCACTCAATCCCAGTCTCCATGTCCCCAACTAAGATGTTAAATAATAAAGGCTACAGTTCAAATGCCTGAGGGACACCACTCACATTGTCTTCCATCGTAAGATGGTATTTGTGTGGCTATATTAACACCCTTTCTTCTGAAATGAAAAAAAAAAGCAATCATAACTGCTGGGATTCATATTAAGTATGAGGTCTATTATTGCAGTGAAACTTCCATTTCTTCATATTTTTTTTTCAGAGAGACGAAACAATCTTTATTCTTTTCTACCTGTTCATCTTCAAGCATTCAAAATTTGTTCTAAAGATTTCCTCTTTAAAAAAAATAAAAATTAAGTTTATTCTAAATGGGAGAAATCTAGGTTGTAAGAGTTTATTTAATATTTATTATTAAAATTAGGTGAGTGGTATTCTCTGGAAATCAGTCTTTGAAAAGAAATGTATTAGAACTAAAACTCAGAGAAATGCAGATTTTTAATTTTTTTTTGCTGTGGGTTCTTTTGTTTTTAGAATCAATAAATGGACTCTTACAAAAACTCAAGGAAACAAAATACTTACTACTCAGTCCTGTTATACCACTTTAGCCCTGGTACTGTAATATCCATTGACTTAGCCAGTAATGCTGTCAAATTTCACGTAAGTACAGAAATGATGAATAGAAAATCCAGGTTCCAGGAAGATTAAATCATTACTCTACTTGAACTGTTCTTTATTTTCAGGTATTTCACACTAATGGCTACATTTTATTAACTCCCAACAGTCTAGATGGGAAACTTCGTATCACTGAGATGAACGCGAACATAGAGTGAATTTGCAGAAATGCTTTCTGCTTGAGATTGTCAGGTACCACATTTTGCACAAACCAGGCCACACTGAGGGTTTTTTTCTGTGCTTCAATTATTTTTCCATACTGTTTTACATAACTTGAACTCTAAAAAAAAGACATTGTATGTTTAAGTAAGGAAAAAAAAGGAGATACCATCAAAGTTCCAGATTAACAGTCTGTTTATACTTTGATAAAAAGCATATTGTACTTAGTGTAATGGGACAATGAGAACAATTCTCACCGAAGTATCTCATTTTAGATCATAAAGTGATATCAGAGCATGCAAATGGTGAAAAAAAAATGTAAAAGATTTACCTGATAAACATAACTGCTGTTCTAAATTTTTATAGAAATGTTACAGCAAATTGAATAGTTGTGGAAAATCATATTAAAGGTATTTGGCTGTGAAGGAAAGGCTTTCTGCATATGCAAGTTCAATTCCTTGTTATTAAAAAGAAAAGTATTAGATAATTTTTCAAAGCTGGTAAACATCTTTCTTACAATTGCTAAACACTTTTTTTCTCTTTTTCAAATCTAATACGCATGAGTTAATACTAGCATATCCTTTTCAATTTTGACAAATCATTTATTTCAATGGGAAAGGTATGCTTTCTTATACAGTTTCATAATCTTTTTTCATTTTTTTAATGAGACCGAAATAGGAGTCTTCCGTGTTAAATGTGCTACACAAATAAATGGAAGAGGATCCAAAGCAATGTCTTGCCTGATTAATGTTGAAGATAAGAAGTACTTTTCAAATGCTATGGAAGTAGTGAAGAAGCATGGTTTTTAAAGTTTAATTCTTTAAACATTAAGAGAAAAATTATTCAATTTCACATTATATTGACTTTTTATCATAGAATGCATTGACAGTTGGAGTATTAAAGAAGTGAGAATATGTCTCATTCAAGTATGCCATGGCACCTTCAATAATACATTGCATTACCAAAGGAGCTCTGGATGTCAGAAAGCTTTGCATCCACTGAGTGTTTCAGGAAGAGATTTATCTGCAGCAAATCTATTTATTGAGAGAACCAGGATAGTTTGTGGACAGAAGAAAAGATTGGGCACACAGCTCATGAAAAGACACATGCATATTTGCTACTGAAAAAGAAAAGGATAGGAAGAAAATGTCTTCTTCAAAATTCTTCATCAAGAAACAATCTCTCATCTCACATTCTACCGAACGTTACATCTCAGAATACACAGAGAAATGTAGTGGTGTAGCAGTCAGCACGAATTTAGACTACTTAGCATAAAAGCCCTGAAAATAAATGACTTATTTGGCGTAGTAGAGGTAAACAACATATGATCAACCACCTATTCCAAGTGACAGAATGTTGATTTTATGAGCTCAAGGAGATATATATATCAAACTATAAAACCAACCTACTGACCATCGTATGTGAACATGTCTTGGAATGTCCAGAACAAGCAGACTACAAGTGCCAACAGCATAGATAGCAACTTGGGAAAAGACGGTGCAATTTGATCAGAGTAGTCGTCAGTGAGATATTCTCTACCCAACCTTATAAATGAGGACATTTAAGAACACTCAGAGATGCCAGAAGAAGAAGACTCCAGAGGGGACCCAGAAAAAGGAAAACCTGTGAGACTCTGCTGGGCACTTATGACCCTGAACCAGGATTTGGGACCATCTCTTCAAAAACTTATCAGACCCTGTAGCCTAGCCCCAGAAATCTACATCACATGGCAGAGAATGCTGCACTAACCTGCCCAGCTTCTCTGCCAGCTGCATCTTCTCTCCCGTGGAACAATTTCTTCACTGAAAGGGTTGTTAAGCACTGGAACAGGCTGCCCAGGAAGGTGGTTGAGTCACCATCCCTAGAGGCATTTACAAGATGGGTAGGTGAGTTTCTCAGGGATGTGGTTTAATAGTGGACAGGTATGGTTGGACTCGATGATCTCAAATGCCTTTTCCAACAGAACGATTCTATGATCTACTGTTAAAATCTGATATGCTCAGTGTCCTCAGCCTATAGTATCATCTAGAAGTCTTGCACAGCTACTAGGTTTTGAGAACATGAGCATTAAAGGCCACAAGTAAACTATCACTGTCTATGCTGTTTTGTCCGGGCCAGTTTATAACTGTCTTCCTCATATAACAGAGATATGTTACCACACAACAAATTCCTGTTGGCTCTGACAGCAACCTATATTTTTAAAAAATAAAATTGTATTAAAAGATATTGCAAATATGTTCATTAAAAGAAACACTCGTTTATTCCATATTTCTTTAATTCTACAGAGTACTTATTTAATTCTATCTCCTGGGAAAAAAATTCAGCAGCTGGTAGAAGCCAGGTCTGGTTGCTTCTAACCAGCTTGTCTGGATTTTAAAAGTAACCATGTAGATTCAATCAAGTTACAGAAGTACTTAGATAGCTGTTGAAAAATAGCATTACGTTTATTATACCTAATAAAGAAAATTTGAAAAGGGAAATCATGTTCATCATATTTTCAGAACCTATACTAGCGTTTTGGCTATACTGAAAAAAACATTCAGTAAACTGAATCATAAATATCCAGATACACTAGAAATGTAATTGTGAAGTTAACAACAAATTCTCCAACAGATGTGACGTTTTCAAAGTTTAATTTAAATATATAAAGAATCACTAGGAAGATAATTTGAGTATATCAGATTTTTTCCTGCTGCATTTAGCAGAACACTGAAGCCTTTGAAATTACTAGAACAAGCTGTATGTAGATTTCTAGGGGAAAATTGTCTCAGCTTGAGTATGGAATAAAGAAACTGATGCTTTTGCGATTATATTTCATAGATGTATTTATATATTTTGTATCTGCCCACAAACACATCATTATTAAATAAGAAATGAAAACATGCACATTTACCTTAGCTGCAATTTCATTGACATGCATAGCATTATGCCAAGGAGTTTGGATTGATAGTTGCAAAAATATAAAGGCTGGAATACAATTATTTAGGATACTGCAAGTTTATTTTCTTTTTAACCACTAAGCAAGAAAAAGAAATAAACTAGCTTTATGAGAAAGTATAAGCCACAGAAGTCTTCTGTTCCATAATCTGACCTTTACTTAAATGCAAAATTTCTCTTTAATGGGAGAACAAAGGGTTGTGTGTTAATTTAAGCTGGAAAAGTAAACCACACATATTTGTGAAACACCAGCTTCTCTTTCTTAATTTCTTAATCAAGGTACAAGACTTGTGTAGAACAGAAAAACTTCAGCCAGAAGAAACTGCCTTCTTCAAGAGCAGAAGTAAAGCTCTTTTGATCAGAAGTATTCTGACTTGATTAGACAAGTTGATGCAGCATCTGCTTAAATTTTGCAAACATGTATGCACTTACTGGCAGTGAAGGTGACTTAATGTTTTTCTTCTCTCCTACCCCTCACTACCTACATATCTGACAAAAAAAAGAAGTGCTAGTTTAGAGAACAGGGACACTACACAGTGGCCCAGTAAAAATGCAGACGAAAGCTTATGCCAACTGTGCAAAAACTCTGTCCTGACTTTCAAGCTTGTTATCAACTTGTTATGAGAAGTTGCTTTGCGAACTGAAACTTGGTACCAGGTGTGTCTTGTTATGATCTAGAGTTTAAACATGGGATAATTGCAAGTGCCTTGAAAATATAGTTGAAAACAGAGGACCTAGACCTATAAACAGCCCACAGATGGTCAATTAATTACTGGTCATTGAAGAAGTACAACCTTGACAGTGAGGAAAATAATGTTTTCAGCATACTAAAGAAAAGAAGAAAGTAAGCAAGAAAAAAGAGCTGAGCAACCGGATAATGCACCTGCTTGGGAAAGTAACAGCCTCATTGTGCAGTGGATAGTCCAGAGTGCAGAGGCTAAAGGCTAAAACTGACTAGGAGCACAAATATTTTATAAAACGACAGGATTTGGAAGGGAGGAGGAATAGAGGAAGAAGTAATTATCACAGGAACTGTTTCTGCACAATTGTTGTGAGATTGCTAGTGTAGGGAGGGAGCCTCCTACTTTCCCTGCCTGCTCAAGGAACAGCAGCTCTCCCTCTCTGCCTGCTCCGGGAGCCCTTTGTTCCTCAAGAACCTTTTGTTCTTCCAAGGCAATTGTCCAGGATTGAGTATGGAGGGGGGTGGGTATGCATGTGCGTAAGTATGTGTGTGTCTTTCTCTGCAAAAGCTGTGTATTCTCCTCTATAGGACTCCAACTTATAAGTAAAGCCTTTTGACACATAAACACAAGTACAGTATTACCCTTTCCTCTCTTGAGGAAACTTTATCTGACTCTTCTCTTCAAGCGGTCTTATACTATATAGTTTGACAGTGACTAGGCTCTTTTACTTTCCAGAATACATATTTTCTTGAATCCTGGCACTAGTCAAAATATTCTATGCAGTGTATGCCAGGAACACGTTAGGAATGGGTGGCTATATGCATATCTGACAGTCAGTTTGGTATCTTCTAGCCAGTGGGCTAGTAATGCGCATAATCATTAACCTTTGTGTTTTTCCCTGACCTATTACTTTGAAAGTAGCCTATTTTCATAAACCCTCCTTTGCAAGTCATGTACGAGTCAGAGCTAGGACTTGTTCTACGGGGGCTAAGAAGATCACACCTCATTAAAATTGCAATATCTTGATACACTTAACAAGTCTCCTTATTTGCCTTAAATAATTTTTTTCTGCTTTTAATAAATCTGACTTAAAGAAATTTATGTGGGTGTTTCAGCAGTTCATTTTCAAGGGCAAGACAATATTGCAAATACAAAGAAGAAATGCTAAATGAGAGCTAAATGACACAGTCAAAGGGACTGTGTCAATCTACCTTTACCTCAGGAAAATGTGATGAGAAATGCAACAGCAGATTTCACACTATAGGACATTAAAATAGCATCCTAGAAGGAGTGAGCTTTTAAGAGAAGTAATATCCCCGGTTTGTGATGAATTCTCCTCCTAGCTTCTAGCCAATAAATATTTTTGCTTTTGTTATGTTTTTCCTCTTTCCTATTTCTGAGAAGGTGAAATATCTTACAACAATTGAATAGGGTAAAGATTCCCAATAGTAAAATCTATTACATGGTGACATAGTCTCCAAAGGGAAGTAGTAGAAGCTTTATTGCTAAGCACATTTAAATCTAGATGAGACAAAGCACTGGAAAATATTCTTTAGGGAGCAATCAAGTGACTATATGAAATGAAGACCGAGAAGGTATTTTCAGCTCTAATTTTTACCATTAACATCCAAGTTATGGTATGAATTGAAGGTTATTCAGAGATTAATATGCTACAGAGCTGCTAGATGAGACATTAGTTATGTAAAAATTCTGTATTTCACAACATTTTGCTCATTATCATAGATTCCAGGGTTAGTAATTTAACCATACTTAAAAGGAAGCATACATTAATAAGGTCTGAGCTGCAACCAAAAATATCCACCTGATTCTAAACCACTGTTTTTCACATAGCAACTAGAAAATCACGTTACTAATCTGGCCTTTCCTCATAATTATAGATGTTGCCTAGGAATAGCAATTCAAATAGCATGTTAATGAATACATCTACTGATGTTCTAATATGCTGGAAATGGACAAGGGAGACAAAAACAAGGAGAAGTACAAAATTGTTGGCTGATGAATATCTACCTAACAAAGGGTGTCTTTGAAGGATTTTGTATCTGGAATACTTACACAGCTATGGGCTGTAATTAAGCTATATAAAATAGGTGATATGGTATAAATTTCTTCTTTAGATTTCTTTTCACAAATGCAGTCAACTCAGATAGAATTGAGTACTCCTGACAGAACAGAAGGAATTTCCCAGTACCCCCTCCAATAAACAAGAAGACTATCTCCCCATCTCTAGCACTTAGAACTGAGTGAAATGGACCCAAGTCTCACATTGCAGATCCAGAAACTAATTTCCTCGGTATCTGGAAGACACTTAATTTTGTTTCTTTATTTGTGGTTAAAAGGAATGGGTGGTTGGGATCTGCCTTTGGGCCTGTTTTGGCACTAGGCTTTCCCTTTGATCCTTCTGTACAGAAAAGGTGTAATCTTATATATGAAAAGTGGCAACCAAAAAAACCAACCTTGTCTTTTTAGTGATATGCAGTCAAAATTATTATAGCTCCAGGTGAGCAGTAATTCTTGAGCATGTTATAGGAGACATGAGTGAAAATCAGTGCAATGCAGTACTATTATACTGACTCTGGCAGTGAAAGGATGCTGTGAAACCATAGTAATGGCCACCTATAGCATTTCTAACATTAGAGAAGATCCATAGCATGTAAACTCTCCTCTAAATCACATAGGAACTCTTTAATGTTTAGTGTAGAAAACTACCGGCAAAATGTGGCAGATAGGACTAGGAAAGATGTGACCACATGCATAAAAAGTAATTCAGTAATACAGCACGGAGCAGGTGAAGAAGGGGGAAGCAAGTAAAGGACAAGGTTAATTCTTCCTGCAGTTTTCCTTCTTCTTGATGTCTGGAATGAGGTCAACACTTCAGAAACAATGAGCTCTTCTTACAGTATGGAGAAGGTTGAAAATTTTGGAAGCACTTGAATTAGTGCTTTGAGGCTGTCAGGCATATGTTGACCTGCCTGTGGTCCCGTGTGTTAGCCTTGCTGCTGATCATTTGGCAGGCTACCTGATGACTTTGCCTTTAACGTTTGTCCATACTTCCTTCCCTTTCACGTCCTCCTGCTACTGACTTATACCTAGTACAGCAAAGAAAAATGCCTACAAGCAGAAAGACTTACTTTTTACGGTGTGGCTTACTAAGCTGTGTAAATCACATTGGTTGAAACACAGCTGATGAGGGAGGAAGAACATTTTATTAACTAGCACTGAAATTATTTAAACTACAATGAAATTTTATGTTTCACTTACTATCATTTTTCTTACAGTGTGAGTTTTATTAATTTTTAATATTTAATTTGAAGATTTTACCTTTAAAGAAAATGTACAGGGAATATTCTGCATCTTTTATAGGAAACTACTTCAGTTGTTTTGAAGTTCCAACATATTCTCATTTGTAAAACTGTCCATTTGCAGGTGGCTTATGACTCTCATAGGGAGCAACCAAAAACCTTTCCATTTAAATATGATTCTTACTGAAGGCTAAACCTAAAAGTGCCCTAATAAAAAATAGGTTCTGTTATCAGTCTTTCTATCCCTGAATGGCCTCAGCTTTCAAATAAAACAAGTTGATTTACCAATCTAATCCTTTTCTGGTGGAAATATAATGCTTGTCTGTATTAACTGCAGAGGTGGTGGTGGAAGAACCCGGAAAGAGCACTGTCAGAAAATGCATAGATCTCTTCCAGAGGGAAAAATGTTTAAAATTTACCTTACAATGGGGACTTGAACCTTTTTATTGTTAGTGGTTTATACTTTCCTTTTTTTTTTTATCTTGTGATTTGTATTTAAGATGGGCTGAATTTACTGCAGTGATTCATCTCTACTTATAAGTAATAAGACTGTGTTACACATAAAAAATGGAAAAGTTGGGGAGCTCAGCACTGTAAGTTTAACAGCTTCAATATCCTGATACATTGAAGCATCCCAAATTCTCTCTAACTCCTCCTCCTCAATAGGACGGGGGAGAAAATAAGATGAAGCTTGTGGGTTGAGATAAACAAAAGGAGACCTCTTACCAAATATTGTCATAAGCAAAAAAGGCTTCACTTGAGGAAATTCCATGAAAATGATCAGAGAGCTGGAGCACTTCTACTTTGAAGAAATGTTGAGAGTCTGGGTTGTTCAGTCTGGAGAAGAAAAGGCACCAGGGAGACCTTACTGATGCCTTTCAGCTCTTAATGGGGGCTCATGAAAAAGAAGGAGAGAGACTTTTTAACAAGGCCTGTCGTGACCGGACAAGAGGAGATTATTTTAAACTGAAAGAAGGTAGATTTAGATTAGACATAAGAAAGAAGTTTTTTACGATGAAGTTGGTAGGACACTGGAACAGATGGATACTGTACCATTGGAAGTGTTCAAGGTCAGGCTGGATTGGGCTTTGAGTAACCTGATTTAGTGAGGGAGATCCCTGCCCATAGCAGTAAGGTCAGACTAGATGATCCCTTCCAAGTGAAATAATTCTATGATTCTATGAAAATTAATGGAATTTATTGGCAATTACAATGGATTTGGATAGCAAGAAATAAAGGCAAAATTTAAAACAACACCTTCCACCACCTTTCTCATAGATTCAATTTCACTCCTTCATGCCCAACTCCTCTTTCTTCTCCTGCCTCAAGCAGCACAGTGAGATGGGGAATTGAGAGGTCATGATCAGTCCGTAGCAGCTCCTCTCTGCTGCGTCTTCCCCCTCACACTTTTCCCCTGCTCCTGAAAGGGCTTTCCAGGGCCTGAAGTCCTTCAGAAAACATTCATATTTTCCGGCATGGGGTCATCCACTGGCTACACTGGGGATGCCCTGCTTCACTGTGTTCTGCATGGGCTGCAGGGGAATTTCTGCTCTGGCACCTGAAGCACCTCTTCCTCCTACTCCTTCTCTGATCTTGGTATCTGTACTGCTGTTTCTACCTTTATGCCTTCCTCACTCTGCTTTCCATCTGGCCTTTTTTTTCTATTTCTTAAATATGTTTTTTACAGAGGCATTGCACACTGGGCTGATGGGCTCAGCTGTTTCCTGCAGTGAGTCTGTGTGGAACCAACTGTGTCTTGCATAAAGCAGCCCCTGGAGACCACCCTGCAGCCCACCTGCTACCAAAACCTTGACACCCATAACCAATGCAAAGTTATATGACCTACATGTCTTTCTAGCCAAGTATTAATTTTAAAGATCTATCTACACCAGTTTTATTTCCTTTCAGATCATCCTCTACAGGTCATAGAAAGTCAATTTGTGACATCCAGCCCTCGCAAAGAATACCACAGCTTTTCAGGGTCTATTTGTTTCTCAGGTCTATGCTTCTTATGATACATGTTCCTGATCCTGCCTTACATATGTGTACACAAAGTTTCAAGGAAGACAAACACTGACATTTGCGGTATTCCCAGTACTATCTGTTTAAACACTGGTCATGTACATGTAGATGGCTTTTCCTAAAAAGGAAGGACTAAACTACTGAAAGGAATCTACAGACAAAATTTACCCTGTGTTTCTCAGTTACATAATGCACCAGGACCCTGAACTCCATGTACGGTTCAAGTCCACAACTTGAGATAATAGAGAATGTCTCTATCCAATACTGCTAGTAAGGTTTTTGTATTTTGTTGGTTATTGTTACGAAGGAAAAGCAGAACAAATATATTCTAATTCAGCCAGAAGCTTGTAATATTCCTCATGAGATGGTGAAGACAAAGTTAATGTAAATTTTATGTCTGTTCCCTGCCTAAATACTTTTTCGTGTGTTCAGATATCTAAGACTCCTTTGAATTCAGAAAACAACTCAAAATATGTTGTTATCTTTCTAGACACTTATAGACATAACATCATAAAAAAATGCTGACTTTTAGCTCTCAAGGACAATGCAGTAACAGAAATAAAAGTCATCACCCAAAAATTTAAGAGTTTTTATGTGCATACATTATGATACCATTCCCAATTATATTATCTATCATTTTACTTCACCTTTTGTAGTATGCCGCTGTATTTTTTAATTTTTTTTTTTGTTTGGCTCCTTGAATGATTTTTATTATTAAGATAACCATTCATCTTTTTGTCATAATGAAAGGTATTATGAAGAGCTGTTTAATGTAACAAGTTTAGGGAAATAAATATTGTTTGGGAACATATAGTTCTTTTAAAGTAATTTGAAAATGTATGCTCAAGTGTCTTATTTTCCTGCTAAGATTTATGTTGAAACTGAACTTTGTATGAGATAGTGAAAAGACGAGCTAAAACAATGAGATATTCTTTCAGAAAAAAATATTGTCTCTGTACTAACTTAGTAATATAGATTCGAAATGAAATGTTCAGTTAGACTGCTTTTTCACTCTCTTGACTTTAGCTTTGTGTAAGCATGGGTTGAGTATCAGGAACTTTATGCTGTAAATTCCTCTAATACTAAAACTATAAATATTACTTTTTGAGGCTTGCTTCTTTCTGTGTTTCATGGTTTGTCTATATTTGGTTCTTCTTTTAGAGATTTCAGATATTACTTTAAAGACATTAGACTTTTCCTTCCTAAAACCATGTGCTGAGAGTCATTCCAGACATACAAACACAACTATTAATAAAAATGGTTTAAGTAGGAGATTAGTCACTGCTGAAACTGAGCTCATTTTCAGCCAATACAGGAAGAGAATTAAATTAGAAAAATAATGATAAAAGCTTCCTGTAGTGGGAAAAAAGATACACCAGAAAAATGTCATCTGGAAAGCAAAGATTGCTTATTTCCAAAATAAATTATTTTTCAGATTCTGGCCTACCTAAGCTTTACCAGGTTAGAAGTATAAAGCCACAAGAACAGGCACAGAAAGGTACAGCACCCGTAATAGCAGGCCATAACTAACATGTATGGAAAACTATAAAGCAGGAAGTATATAAGGCTGGCTTTGGTCTTCCACTTACAGAAATCAACAGCACAAGACTTTTACAGCTGGAACTTGTGTCTGAAATGTGATGTCTGATGGCCACAGATAAACCATTCCACCATGAACTTTCTGAATACTTTTTTGAATTTTTTGAAGGTATAATGTTTTGTGCTGAGGAAGGATTAAAGTTGTTTATTTGAAACCCATTACCTAGGAACTTCTTTAGACTCTTCCAGATTCTTATATTGTATGATATAGTAATAATATTCCTTATTCCCCTTCATGATTTATAGATTTCTTACATAACACCCAGCATCAAGTAATGTTTTCAAAAGGAGAAATAGAAGAGATATATAGTGTAACATATGAAAAAGTGAGCCTTTAAGCTCAGTCAAATGGAGAGGTTTCACTATGTGTCTTTTTCAGACTCCCTGGGTAGATATCAGTTCAACAAAGAATAAGTAGTAGCTGCTCCTTGCCCGTGTTATTCACTAATTTGTAATTATGTGATTAAAGAAATGTCTTGTTAAGAAAAAAAAATATGCCTAGCATGCAAACTCTTCACATACTTGCAAAATATTTAAATTCTTACCCTTTCTGCCTACTATCACACCATGAACTCTCAGCTCCTGAGTCCCATTGGCATTATCCCCTTCTCTTTTCATGTTAGGCAATGAACTCTTTACCCAGAAAACACATATTGTTTTTCTGATTTATTTGCTCTACAATCTTCCCTTCATCCTCTAGTATTTTCCTTTCCATCTCTTTCATCAGCTTCATAAGTGTGTATTGTCTTCTACTTGCATTTGCCTTCACTGAGATCACCCTCAAAACTTTCATTACTCCCATGCATCTCAGGTGCATTCAGAGATATGTGACTTGCCTCCTGGAACCTTGTTTTGTTTTCTCATCAATTTCTTAATATTTAACTCCTGGAAAATCCATTACATCTATCTAACATCCTTTTGCAACATACAGTCTTTCTTTTGTGAAGTAGTTTGCTTATTTCCTTTAAGAAGAGTGTAACGATACCCTCAGATATTTTGAAGCCATAATGCCTACTTTATTCTCATGCTCCAGGCAGAGAGACTGTAAATATTATCATAGAATCATAGAATCACAGAATGGTTTGGGTTGGAAGGAACCTTAGAGATCATCTAGTTCCGACCCCCTGCCATGGGCAGGGACACCTCCCACTAAACCAGGCTGCTCAAGACCCCATCCAACTTGAGTCTTGAACTCTTTCAGGGAGGAGGCGTCCACGACTTCCCAGGGCAACCTGTGCCATTGTCTCACCACTCTCATTGTGAAATATGTCTTCCTAATGTCTAATCCAAATCTTCTCCCAATTTAAAGCTATTCCCCCTCATCTTATCACTACAAGCCCTTGCGAAAAGTCCCTCCTCATCTTTCTTCTAGGCCCCTTCAGTTACTGGAATGCTGCTATGAGGTCTCCCAGAAGCGTTCTCTTCTCCAGGCTGAACAACCCCAACTCTCTCAGCCTGTCCTCATAGCAGAGGTGCTCCCGCCCTGTGATCATCTTTGTGGCCTTTCTTTGGACTCATTCCAAAAGTTCCATATCCTTCTTATGTTGGGGATTTCAGAACTGGACACAATACTCAAGGTGGGGTTTCATGAGAGGGGAATAGAGGGGGAGAATCACCTCCCTTGACCTGCTTGCCATACTTTTTTTGATATAGCCCAGGATATGGCTGGCCTTCTGGGCTGTGAGCACACATTGCCAGCTCATGTTGAGCATCCCCGAATCCTTCTCTGCAGGGCTGCTCAATCACATCATGTTGTCCCTTATCATGTACTGAAACCATGAATTGCCCCAACCCTGGTGTAGGACCTTGCACTTGTCCTCATTGAACCTCATAAGGTTCACAACAGACCCACTTCTCCAGCTCGTCCAGGTCCCCCTGGATGATATCCCATCCTTCAGGTGTGACAGCTGCCCCACTCAGCTTGGTGTCACCTACAATCTTGCTGAGGGTGCACTCAATCTCGCTGTCTATATCATCAATGAAAATATTAAACAGCACTGGTCCCAATATGGACTCCTGAGGGGCACCACTTGTTACAGGTCTCCATCTGGACATTGAGCCGTTGACCACTACTCTCTGAATGTAACCACCCAACTAATTCCTTATGCAGCGAACAGTCTACCCATCAAATCCGTGTCTCTCCAATTTAGAGAGAAGGATGTTGTGAGGAACCGTATCAAAGGCTTTACAGAAGTCCAGATAGACTACATTCATTGCTTTTCTCATGTCCACTGATGTGGTCACCCCGTCATAGAAAGCCACCGGGTTGGTCAGGCAGGACTTTTCCTTGGTGAAGCCATGCTGACTGTCTCAAATCACCTGCCATTCTTCCAATCACCAGGGACTTCCTCTGACTTCCATGCAACTCATTGTTTAAAAAGCCATGCCAAAAGTTTCTTAACAAAAGGAACAAAACAAAGGTATTTTAATTTTTATGGCAAGTTTCGGGGTCATCCTTTAATTCCTAATACTAAATGATTCACTTTATTTTATATACTCAATTGCTCATTATTCTATGTTGTGAAATGTAGTCAATGTAACACAGAAACGTGATTATTCTCTTGTTACGAAAGTTAAATTAAAGTGCTGATGGAAAGCATACAGTTGTAAAAAAGCCAATACTAAATATTAAAATAGAAATTTAAGATTTAGAGTGTGCCATATTTTGAGTTTTGCTTTGGAAGAATGTTTGAAATATGCTAGTACAGTAGCCACGAGAAGCTTACTTAAAGAGGTTTTTCTCTTCAGGCAAAACATGTCTCAGTTCATGTAGGCACAGACTATTGGAGAGGAACTTTCTCTCTCTGCTATAGTTTCGCATAAAGTGGCAGTTTTTCTTTTGATTGATTTGCTTTGGGGTTTTTTCCCTAAATAAATCTAAAATAAAGACAGAGCTTTAGTTCTGCATACTAATATACCCTTGAAATACCCATACAACTCACAATAACAACGCAAGAGTGTCCACCTCCTATTCCTCTGCTTTTTATCGTTCCTTATTTGTCATTTCAATTGTAGGTCACCATTTTTCAAGCAACGGTTGAACGATTTCAAGTTTAATTCTGACTTTTTCTAGACTGTCAGTAAAATTCTGTCCTTCTGGTTGTGAAAAGCATGTGCTGCATTATCATATAAATCAAAAACTTGAAAAAATATATATATTTACTGTAGTTACATCAACATGAGAAAGAATAGCCTCTTGTACAGTTTACTGAATAAGACCTGGTCCTACTGTTTGTATTTTCTTTGAAAGGTCCTTTATACGTTGCACTTTCTATGATTCAGCCATGAAGACAGCATTATTGTCACCACAAGCAAAGAACATAATGCCTGCTTCAAAGAACTGCCAGAGTGTATGAAGCAGAACACAGAGGACAGGAAGGATTATTCTGCATTGACTTCTTTATTTCCCTTGCTGCACAGTTATTTTTCTGAACTATAACAGATTTATTTACTCTGATGAAGATTTTGAAGTTTTGCTATATACTGAAATACTCAGTGTATTAGGGGATTCTCAGCAACATGGATCCACTTAATTAGTACTGAATTACTCTGAAAATCCTACCAAAATGCTTACAACAATCACAGTAATACCAAAGGAACTCATAATGACTATTATTATGACAAGATGTAGTAAATGAATGAATAGTGGTTGGATATTAATTTCCTACAGATCTTGAACCTACTGTAGGATAATTCAGCTAAATTTTAAAAAGGCAGTATTCAGTTTGTTTATTTAACTTCTGGGGGGATCAAATACCATTTTCAGTTATCACCTTTTGAGAAGAGCAGAAATTAAAACTTATAGCACACATGTGGTAAACTACATCCACAATTTTTGGTGAAGAAACTAATGAGAGAGTAGGGCTTTTTGTAAGGCATTGTCAATGTTAAAGAGAAAGGTAAGCTGGAAATGTCACCTTGGAATTTGCCTTAAATGGAGTGTTCTTTAGAAAAGAAGCATTTTTCATTAATCTGCTTTTGTTTTTTATAGATGTGGACATAAGAAGAGCACCTGAAGCCTTATGGATTACAGACATCAAGCTTTCCAGCAACACTTTGAATCTGGAGATGTTTAATCTACTTTTGGTCTGTAGAAAAAAGCTGGTTTAGGTTCGTTGTCTTTCTCTGTCTTTAATGTGTAAAAGTAACAAAACAGAAGGCCAACAGTAATTAAGTAGTCCAGAATAAAACATGCAGCACCAAAAGAAGGGAAGATAAATTGCTACACCACCTAAGAATAAATTATTTAACGTTTCAGAAACAGGCACAGATATTTTTGATAATTCAAATCTTCTCTGCAATCACCCATATATAAAAGTTATTAATTCCTGAAAGGAGGCACACTATGCTATTTCAACTTTGTGTAAGGGAGTTTTATCAGACATATATTACCTCACTACCCCTCATCCCAATATTAATAATACAGGACTTAACAAAGCAGTTGGCTTTGTAAGAAAAGGATAATTATAATTTTACAAAGGATCGTAGGCAGAAGCAAGCTATTTGGATCCTGTCATCAAAAAGGGACCATATTATAGTCAAGTTGTGTATTGTACAGTATTTATGGTATGTGTGAAAAAGAATGTATGGGGTTATAACATCTGACTCCCTCGAGAAGGTTGATATGAAAAAGGACTAAAAATCATTCTGATTATCCTTAACACCAAAAAAAAAATCTCATTAAATGCCTCAGAAGAACAATTTCTAACACAGTTTTGCACAGACATTGTATGATTTCATTACAAAGTAAAATGGGAAAAACTAAGCCTAAATTTAAATACTGGAAATTGAAAACACAAAACAATGAAAATGTTAAGTCAAAAGCCAGATAAAGCAAGTCTGTTATGAATGTTCAGATGAAGTATTCCTTAGCATTCCTCATTTTAAGTCCATTGTAGCGTAATGTGCAAACTATATAGTAACTGTGTGTTATGTTAAGAATAAGAGTTTTGTTAGGCACCTAGATGCAGAGCAGTTACACAAATGTGAACTATTCATTAGGATAATTCATTAAAACCTGATATTTCTACTTGTTTTTAAAGGCTTAATTTGGCTTACATGATTAATATTTTCAAAAAAAGCTGAATTCAATATACGAGCTGAATGTTTGATACCATTTAAATGGAAAAGATCTTTCTGGTAAATTTACATATCTCCATATTTTCTACTACAATTATCATTAAAATACGAGTCCGATAACACAGAATAAGAATATAATAGAATCTGTCCAAAAATTACAAAAATTTAAATCCTATGTCTTTGTTGAGTTGATTAAACATCCAGTATATACTTCCAATTTACCATGCTGCTTTGATGCCAAATTAATTCCAGACTTACCATAACAGTTTTTAGCATGGGAGCTTCTACTTATCTTGTAGTATAATATAATCTAATAAAATGATATTTTCTTCTAAATTGTCTAACAGAGAAAGAGTTTAATATGAATATACCATTACCAATTAAATAGGTAATATAAGACTATATCACCAGGTATTTCTTGATGAGGATGTTCAAGAATTCTCCAGGTCATTTGAGACACAAAGTAATTTCTTATTGAACAAACAAGGAATCTATTTCACTGAAATTGATTGACACTGCTCAAAGGGAACATATTGACTTTTATTAGACTCTTTTTGCTTTTAGCTTTTTCTTTCACTCTCACAGTCTTCAAATAAATTGTTTCAATTGACACACACAAAAAGAAATAAAACTCCTTTGCCTTGTGATAGAGCCTTTGCTACAAACAACAATACTCATTGCAGTCACAACGTAGAAACTCCAGCAGAGAAATAATTCACAATGAAGTATTAATTTCACAGTGCCCAGAAAAATGAAAAAAATCCAAATGGCAAATATAGAAAGAAAGAGAGTGAAAAGATGCTGTTGTCAAATACAGCCCTTACCTGAGGTCTGCAAAATTTTCCATACCATTTACATTTTTCGCCTAACATAGAAATAGAAAGATGTTTGCTAGTTTAGTGGAGGTTTTTATAAACATTAAAGAACTAAAGACAGGACTTTAAGTAGCTGTCCTTCTTAAGCTGTACTTAGCTTGCTGTATCTGTTGGTTTTATAGTGCAGTGTGCATATATAATTGGCAATGACAGCATCCCATATGCTTCTTAACCATTCAGAATCACTTCCTTATAAACTAAAAGACTGCAAAAGAGGCTAAAGTTTAATCTCTTGTTGTGCTAATTAAGTATTTCAAGTGGTTTAAAAACAAATGTAAGGACTAGATTTTTATACTCTTACTAACAGTGAAAAACATCTTTACTTCAGTTGTTTCACTGACACTCTTTTCCAAGGGTGATGCTCCTCTGTACAAAAAAAATGTCAAAAGTGACTCAAATGAGTCTTTAAATATGTATAAATATTTTTTATAAAATATAGAGTATTATGAGGGATATTTGGAATTTTTTTTGGTTTGCTGCTTGTGATTTAAATACTTCCATCTTTTTCTTACATATATGCAGTGATAAGAGACAAAAACCAAGACTAACAAGACTAGTTATCTTTTTTTTTTCCTAATTAAAGCAAGCTGAATATGTCAGGACATGACAGGAAGAAGCTTTGGGGGCTATGTAACAGGAACAAGAAACTGATATAATTCTTGCTTGTTTTCGTATCCGTTCAAATGTTTTCGCTGTCACTGTAAGAATCTCTGATAAAACTGATAATATGAATGACTGCGGAAGAGGTGTCCTAGTGCTCTGATGGGTGCTGAGTGAAGACCTTGCATTGCGTTCCAGTTACCTTCTTTCCTGTAATCTCCTGGAATTAGAAAGTTCCAAAAAGAAAATCTGAGGAGAGAAAATGCATTTCAAAGCATAACAAATGTTTTAGTGTACAACACAGGTAAAATACTTTTGTTGTTGTTGTTGTTGGTGGTGGTGGTGGTTTTGGCTGGAGAAAGGGAAGACCTAACACCAAGAATTAGCTAAAAATGCAGGGTCTCTGACACACAAAATGATTTCTGATTATTCTTACGTTGTCCTTTCCAAGATCTTATTTCAAAGAATGATAGTTTCTTTCCTGAGTTAGAGAGCATTATATTTTCTAAGCACAGGCATAGTCCCCAAAATGTGAAATTTATATACTTCCTTATAAAATAAGTGTTATTATTTGTAACATCTTAATAGCCATAGAATCCTTTCTGAATCTTGCTATATTCTCCAGTTACAATGTATTCCATAGTCTAACTAGAGACTGAGATATGTGTTAATAAGAAATCAAAAAATAAAATATTATGCTGAAAGTGTTGCTCCTTCTATCTATTCTAAAATTGTCTCAAGTCTGTTCTAATTCAAATGAAAAATGCCAAACATTACCTTCTTTCCTTTTGTAATTCCTTTTCTACGTTTTTACATAACATTTTACATTTCTTTTTCTTAAGACAATAAATTCTTACTTTTTATTACTAACTAATTAATTATAAAATTTAAAGCTACACAACAGAGTTTAAAGTGATTTCCAAATGCTTACATAAGTGATATATTACAGCTATTTCTATTTTCTAAATATTGTTTTTCAGCATTAGGAAGTCACTTAGAATGATCACAGGGACCAGCAAAGTAGCAGCAATGGTACTGGTCGATGCAAATATAAATTACAATATCTAAGTTTCAAGTCAAGTCAAAGGAAGTAGCGCAGGCAGTACTATTCAATAGTTTTAAGAACATATCTATGGGCAAGTTAGGTTTTATCCAAAACACAGAAAAGTGTTCCTATCAGGACTTAGTTTTCCTATATATTTTTGTAAAACCTTGCTTTATTTCTCCTATTTGTAGCTTTCAGTTGTCCTAGCCCAGTATCTTCCTCTTTCAAACAACTCTTACTCTAAAATGTCAAAGGTCAGGACTGAGTTCCCCTACTGTACTAGTGTCACTTTTCCTTTGCCCCAACTCTCCCAGAGATTAAAATCTAGCTCAAGCCAAAACCCTGTTTCACCAATAACTGAAAACAGTGCTGATTATAATCACCAGATACGTTGTTTTAAACTGACTTCGCAGACTTAGTCCAGGTACATAAAAGCATAAATAAAATTCAAAGTAAAAACAAGCAAATATTTAATGTCCTCCTTGTACATGGTTTTGAATCTGACTGAAGAGCCATATCAACCAACATTGGAAATGTCTGATTTTTTGATCAAAATTCTTTGCCCTTCTCATCCCATAACCAGAAAAAATGATATTATGATGACAAGTAAGTAACAATTATAATTTTAAAACTAACAGTTTGTTGATGACAGCCATAAAACTATAATGAAACAAAGATTTATCATTCAAACATTCTATTTTTTTTCAATATTTATTTGAGTTCAATCTTATTTAAAACTGTGTAACTAAATCCCCGAACTAACAGATTCAAAATAAGGAGATAATATTATTAGATAAATGTGCTTAGTTTTACACATTTTAAAACTGTTCTGTTCAACAGATAATAGAGTTTCTTGTGGATATATAGAGCAGTTAACACAACTGACCTCTTCCAGAGCTGTCATAGCTTGCAATGTAAATATGCATGAGATCCACATTTTTAAGCTGATAAAAGGCAAATTCAACATATTTGAAAAGTAAGGCTCAAAGGTAAGTGCTGAATCAATGAAAAGGCAAAGATCATCACAAAGCACCATGAGAACAGAAGATGCTTGGAATTTATTCAAGGACAAAATTTTAGATAAGATGATGGTCATTATACTGTCAGTGACTAATTATAAAGTCATAAAGACTACGTGTTCCCATTTAATTTTATACATTCACAAAATATTTTTCAGTTACTCAAAATCATCTTAGCAGAGCAGCTGAACACACAAACATGAAATAATCCCAGCACTGACAGCACAATGATAAAGGTACTGTAATCAGAGAAACAAAAAATATTAACCTCATTATTACTTGTTCCTGCCGAATTTTATGCATTGTGACCATGGTTTTTTTGAGTGACATCTGAGTGGAATCTGTGTGACCTACCAGATGGAAAGGGCAATGTGTGGGGGTTTTATTAGTGTGGTTTTGCTAATACAGAAGGTAAAATTTCACACATTGTTATAAAACAACATGCATATATATGTTGTTATAACAACATTAACAAGCCAAGTATAGTCACTGTCCTAAAACCACATGAGAAATATGAATAGGTGAAGAATAAGGAGGATAAGAATACTACATAAAGACAGCAGGTAAAACCAAAAGTGCAAATAGTGCTCTGTATCCTTGTGATGCAGTGAAACAAATCAGAGGAGAGGTATAAGGGGAAATGAGAAACTACAGAATACAATCTGTTGGTAGAGAAAAGACTAAAAATAGCAAAGAATGAAGAAAGGGATTTAATGGTAGAAGAGAAGAAACTGCTAAAGAATGCAGTGTATACAGGTTAAAAATTTTGCCTTGGAGATATTAATTATACAAAATGATAATTTAAACAAATAAATAACATAACAATACAAGATCCATGATACTAGAATAGAACAAAAAACTTTCTTTGGTTGATTGAAGACATGTAGGTAAAGAATATAAGACACAGGGCAAGTATAAATTGATCCTTCCCAAGCTTACTTCTCAAAATCTAGCAAATGGTAGTTTAAGAACCTTCTAGGAGGAAGAAGTATCCGTAAAAGTTTCATGCAATAAACTGTGTGCATGGCATCATTACTGTGCAAGATGTTGCTGCTTTTATGATCCCAAACAATGGGGAGAAATTGAGCAGGAAAAGAGGACAAAGTAAAAATTTTCCTATAACTATAATTCTTTCTATACCTGACATGTAGGATGTCAATTCTAAATCGGAAAGCTAAGTCAGCAACTGGCTGTAGAAGAATGCTCAAAAGTGACGTGCAAGCTTTGTGCTGGCAAGAATGGTGAAGATATGAGAAGAAAACAATTAGCTTGGGATCCATGAAAATGAGGAACACAGGAGCCATTGATCTGTTTTTTGCTGAACTAGTTCTTCAGTCTGGTTGCTTAATGAAAAATAAGCTTCTTTCCCAAAGTACTTCTGATGTACATGATTACATAACTTTGCGTGATTTGTGATGATTCTCCTAGAATTTTTGGCATACTGAATGAAACTCAAACTCAAAGCTGGACTTGGCAGAATCCACACAATTAACACTATTTGTATCCATATGTTTGATGATAATTCTGCATGTGGAACTTCATATTTTTTCACTTGAGTTTCATATTAGAGATTTAACCTTGTGGAAATCCACTTTTTATTCTCAAAATATATGTACTTTATCATAAAGACAAAATGTTCATGGTATTTGCAGTTCCAAGATCATGAAATCATAGAATCATAGAATCACCCAAGTTGGAATGACAAAAGGATCCAAAAGGATCATCAAGTCCAACCCCTGTCCCTACACAGGACATTCCCAACATTCACACCGTGTGACTCAGGGCATTGTCCAAATGCTTCTTGAATGATGGTGGACTCAGTGCCATAACTACTACCCTGGGGAGCTGTTCCAGAGCTCTGCTACCCACTGGGTGAAGAACCTCTTCCTCATCTCCAATCCAAACCTCCCCTGGCACATCTTCCTGCCATTACCTCTAGTCCTATCACAGGTCACAAGAGAGAAGAGATCAGCATCTGTTTCACCTCCCTTCCTTGGGAGAAGGCAGTAAACAGCTCTGAGATCCCCTCTCAGTCTCCTCTTCTCCAGGCTGAACAGACCAAGTGACTTCAGCCGTTCCTCACACAACATCCCCTCTAGACCGTTCACCAGCCTTGTGGCCTCATCTGGGCACTCTCCAGTAGTTTTATGTCCTTTTTATACTGTGGCACCCAAAACGGCACACAGTACTCGAGGTGGGGTTGCACCAGGGCAGAGCAGAGTGGGACAATCACCTCCCTTGACTGGCTGGTAGTGCTGTGTTTGATACACCCCAGGACACGGTTGACCCTCTTGGCTGTCAGGGAACACTGTTGGCTCATGTTCAACTTGCCGTCAAACAGAACCCCCAGGTCCCTCTCCACAGGGCTGCCTTCCAACCTCTCAGCCCCCAGTCTGTACGTGTATCCAGGGTGTGGTACCATTTAGGAAAATCTAGACAAAAAACCCATAAGGGTTACACTGTTCAAGTTCTTACATATCAGTAAAAGAATTTTAGTAGTAAGTACAGTTCTTATAGTCTGAAGAGAAAACTGAAGATGTGATAGCCCTCTTTTAATGTATCAAAAAATCTTCTGTTCTCAGTGTCCACAGTGGAGAATACAAAAAGTATTGAGACTTAAAATAAAGTAAGAAAAATTTAGGCTAGACTATAAGAAAGATTTTCTATCAGAAGGGCTTCTGATAATGAAATAGGTTACTGACCCAAATTGTAGAGACTCAAGACTGACAGCTCTTAAGAACATATTTAACAGAATCTGTCAGGAATGACCTTCCTAGAGTTGATAAAGATTAGTTCAATGAAGTGGAAGGATACCCTTCCAAATACTGAAGCTCATTATTTCACCTGGGAGTAGATTGAACATACCTATTAAGCAACAGGAAAAAACGTTATTAAGCATGGCTTGAAAGACTTCAATGCCAGATATTCAACTTTCACAAAAGAGAAAGAGTGTATTTACATGTGGATAACCTTTTAAACTCATTTATGTTAAAAAAAAAAATTATCTTTTTAAGATAAATTGTTACTTGTGAACAGGCTGACTCTAGCAAAATTTATGGAATGCAATTTATTATTCTGTATAATGAGGAAATTTAAGTCACATTTGGGGAGTAGTGGAGAACCAGGGCTGGGCCTGTGCACATACCAAGCACACTCAGTCATCCGTTCCCTGAGTGTTTCAAGAACTTCACATTAGTCATCAGTAAAGGTGAGTCAAGGGGTTGATGTGAGACAAGATGGTTAATGGAGCTACTGTCACGTTTCAAAGTAATGCATTTGACTCATTTTCACAGAACCTGTCCAGGTGGGAATTCCAGTCAGTTCTGGTATCATATTCTACCTCTAGGAAGCTCCTGCTGGAACTGGACCAATTGATAGACACCATTTGTATGGATAAATGTACTACTAAATATCCTGAGTATGGTGTCAGGCAGTCACAGATATTTCTAAACAGTCAATAGATTTTTTCCTGTAGATAATGAAATGTTCATTTAGGAAATACTTTTGTATGTACCTGAGATAATTGACATGGGTTTTGTTTCAATAGAAATGAGTCATACATATCTTGCAGTAGTCATGTAAGATCTCCAACTGACTTCATTATAAGAATTCAGCAAAACACAGATTTGGGGAATCTCATTGTCTTAGTTTAGATGAAGGTAAAAATCTGGTTACAGGGACCCTTTCAATAGAGGCTACTGTCAGATCCAGACAGCAGCTGAATGTCCTATTCAGGAGATCAGATTTCCCATATGAGAACTAGCTTTGTAAAAGATCCCAATAAATTAATTTTATTTCAGCAAAAATTCTGTCAATGAGTGTCTATGTGACTGACCTGTTGATCTAAAATTTGCACATAAAACAGTTGGGTTTTACAGTTTAGTTAAAAACTTCCACCAGTACTATAGTATAACAGGAGATGAAGAAGACAAGATTCCTTCTCTAAAAAACTTTCACATGTGAGCAATTTCTAAAAGCAAAAGTACATCTTCTTTTAACAATACTCTACAAGGCATTTTAAGTTGTCTTTAAATATATAATCAAGAAAAATAAGTAGAGGTTTTATCTTAAACCTTCAGCTTGTTGTCTAAATTATTTATTTTCTTATGCTTTCAATCACTGATTCTTAAAAATCTTCCCCCACTCAAGTAAAGGTGAATGTAGTTTTGCAACACTTCTGATACTTCAGTCACAAAAGAAAGAAGGGCAGTACTTGGCTGACAACAAATGCAGTCACACAACTGTGACAAAAGAAACAGTGGATTTGACAAAAAGTCTAGAAGGTCATAGTTTTTTTACCACACAAAGAATGTAAATTAGTTTAGTCTGCAAGGCGAACCTAGAAACAAATCTATACTCTGATACAGTATAAAATAATCAGCTCTGCTGACCTCATACTTGTAGTATCAAAGAGAAATTTATGTATGTCAAATAATACAGCAATTAATGTGAATCCAACAGATAGCAACTATGAAAACACTCTTTAATACTCCCTAGTAATCTACTAGAATATTTCATCCCCCTAAAAATTCAACAAACTATGGAAATGAAAACAGAATCTTAGGTAAACTCATCCACACAGCAAATGAAGAAATAACGTGAGATTGAGGATGGAAGCAACACGCCATTAGTTACCTGCCACTCGCCCTATAATATCATTCCTTTCTCCTGCTGCTTGTTGGTGTCACTTCTGTGAACTACAAGTCCTTGGCAGTATGTCACTCTTATTATGTGTTTGCATTTCATTTCAGCGTGCAGGTGAGCCACGTGATGGCAGGCAGGAGGACACAAGCATCGCCTCCAAGGGCAGATGCCACTCCCTCTTTTCTCTCTGTTTCTGGGACCATGAAAACATACTGTAGACACATGCAGTCTCAGGGCCCCAAGGGCACCACTCACATTCACTGTCCCTGACAGGCCTCCCCAGGGACCCTTTGACCAGTGTCTACAGACCCCATTTTAGTTCTACTGGTCTCCACCCTGGCCCATAGGAGTGCTTATGCCCAGCCTCTGCTCTTTGCTGCCTCCAGCCGCGTCTGTGGGGAGTGCTCCTCTCCCTCTTGAGTCTACACCACAGCATGTCTCCAGCCTTATCTCTGGCATTGTGTCCCCCCATGGAAGGCCAGTGTGAGTGCTCCCAGCTTTGTCCACCAAGCTCAGTCCCAGTGAGATGGTGCTCACTGGGGTGACCAGTGGGATGGTGCTTACTTCCTAGCCAACCCTGGAGTCTCCACAGTGCTGTAGTCATGAACAGCTTGTGGACATAGCTGGTCCTCCTGGTCCCAAAGCTCAAGTTGGGACCATGTCCTAACTCGGTCTGACTTTGTGCCCTCTTCACAGAGAAATGCTTGAGCAGCTGGAAAGGGAATAACTCCCTCTTTCCGGTGCTGTCTCCAACATCCAGCTGCCACATGGGCAGGCTTCAGGCTGCCAAAAGCATTCTATTGGAGATGGGCACATGCCTGGGTATATGCTGCGCTTTCATGGCATTTGGGGAAAATGAGATTGCCTATCCACTCTTCTGGAGAGTTGTGTCCACTTCCAGAGGGGGTTGTGCCATGCGGATGTGTGCAACAGGCACCAGCTCTCATGGTGCCCCTCTAATGTCTCTTTAGATTGTCCACATTCAAAGCTGCAGAAAGAACAGATGAGCTTCAAATTGAAATGCTGCCGAAGAAAAGAACTAGGATTGGATAGCTGTTTGCAAGCTGAATTTGCGCTAGTGGAATCACGTCTCTTTGTGCATCGTAGTCCTTTTGAGACATTATATTTCATGTCATACTTTGAGTACAAACGCGTTTGCTCTGTTAAGGTAGCATGCTCTGACAGATTCCTAGATTTCGTATTGTACAACTTTTGGCTGGGGTATAGTTACTTTTCTTCATAGTATCTGGTATGGTGCTGTGTTTTGGATTTGTGATGAAAACAGTGTTGATAACACGACATTTTAGCTGTTGCTGAGAAGTGCTTACACAGAGTTAAGGTCTTTTCTGTTTCTCAGACTGCCTGAACAGTGAGTAGGCTGGGGGTGGATAAGAATTTGGGAGGGAATACAGCTCTGACAGCTGATCCCAGCTGACCAAAAGGGTATCCTACACCATATGACATCATGCTCAGCAATAAAATCTGGGAGAAGAAGGACAGAGGGGGTACATTTAGAGTTTTCCCAAGTAACCATTATACATAATGGAGCTCTGTTTTCATGGAAATGTTTGAACCTCTGTCTGCTGATGGAAAGAAGTGAAGGAATTCTTTATTTTGCTTTGCTGGCACATGCAGTTTTTACTTTACCTGTTAAACTGTCTTTATCTCAAACCATGAGTTTTCTCACTTTTACTCCTTCTATTCTCTCCCCCATCTCACCAGGAGTGACTGAAAGAACAGCCCTATGGGGTTTAGCTGACTATGGGGTTTAACCCAAAGCAAGTGTACTGGAAAAAAACAAGGAATAAAAGTAAACAAAATGTTCACTTTTATGATATGCCTATCTATGTGCATATGTATATTTGTGTATATTTTGCAACAAATGTTATTTTGACCTAAAGAATATTGGATCATCTGATAACCCCATTTGTTTGTATGCATTATTGTCAACATTTTAACACTCATTGTTTATATATTTATACTTATATTTTAATTTTTTATTTAATTTTGTAAATAGCGAAAATTAGTTCAAATAGTATGGGAAAGCTCTTGTAATGTAGCTCTTATTTTAAACTTTTTTGATTATTTTACTCTATTTGGCGGCAGTAAGTCATGGCCTTGTTCTTACATAAAATATTCATGTGCTTAACTTTGAGCACAAGTAACCTCATAAAAATCAATGAGCTAAGCAGATGTTTAAAATTAATCATGACAATAAATCTTTGGAGACTTGAGGTCTTTAAGTTATACGTACCAAAAGTATTATAGCAACTTTCAAGGAATTTTTATTAAAAAAAATGCAGCAGCTCCAAATTACAAAACACTTCTGAATACATTGCTGAATAATAACTTTGGACATTTACTTTTTTCCTTAAAAATACAAACCCTAGACCAAGCCAAATGGGATGTGTAATTTCTAGAAGGAATAGCCCTAATTAAGAAGTATATATGTGGAAGAAAGAATAAAAGAGGGGAAGAGTACTCAGAAAGTCATAAAAAACTAATTTCTGAGCACAATTTTCTTCAGAAGGGTTTTAGGGCTAGATTCAAAAGTGTGTTATAATCATGAAGTGCAACTTATATGAAATTTAACATTTAAAAATGTGATCCAAACTCCTTTACCTTACCTTTTGTTTAAATTTTTGCAGGTTCCTCAATTCCTATTGGATCAAATGACCTACATAGTTTGCATGAAAGAGCCACCAGATAAAATTCAGAAACAGATTAAAAAAACAGTCACAACATAGAACTTTTTCCTGCTCCTGGCATGTTCACAAGATCTGTCTACGATGTTATATTTATGCTTTCCTACTTTTTTCCATGGGCCAGATGTTCCTGTTGTTCTTGGCTCTGGAATATGGCCCAGCTTCAATCCAAGCTATACATCTGTTCCAACCTGTATTCCAGCCAGAGAGGTAGAAATTCCATGCATTTGGGTCAAAGAAGGTATTGGAACTAGACCTTTCAATGTCTCAGAAAGCATGGTAATGTAGAAAGTGAGAAGTAGAGACAGTTTTCCTTGTGCACAAGGTCCTCCTCCTCTCTGGCCATGTAGTGAATGTACAGAACCAGCTGTCAATATCTAAAGGGATGATCTGAAGTACATTAGTATGGATCAAACTGAATTAAGATGATAGCTGCTTAAACTCATCTGAGAACCAGTCTGAAAGTGCTGTAGAGGCACTTTTGAAGGTGATAGCCACAATAGTGACCTATTAAGGTCAGAGTCATTGATCTACATATAGGCATAGACTTGCAGTAATCTATATATCTATTTTTGGGCTGGATCCTGCCTTATATCCTGCCTTCTTAAAGTGTAGGTGTAGACCATGTCATGCCTGTGCCTCTCCATACCAACACATCATCAAATGCTAGTTACCTAGTTACTATGAGTCTTCCTGGGCAAGGATTTTGGGAAAAATCCATTTGGTTTCACGAATTCCATTCTAAGATCCTAAATACTGCATGTGGGTGCACTGTTTTCCTATATATTAACACTTGGAGCCTCATTTTCTTATGACTTAAAAGGAAAAAAAAGACATTTTCCTGATCACTATGTGAATCAGAGATTTTTACTGAGGCCACGTGTATAAGAATAGGTTTTTAGTTCTTCATACACTGAAAATTCTTCTAAATAAACTACCCTAGAGAAAACAAACTGGGTAGCTTGGTAATCAAAATTAAAGGTGGGAGCAAGTCTTGGATTGTTAAAGCACTGCCAATCCTGGAAAGATAATTTTTTTCTTTAAACTTGAACCACAACAACTATCATGGCAATGACTATAGCACCTTTAAGATTACCTTCTTATGACTGTAAGGATGGCAAGTTTTTCCTCTGCTCCCTCAACTATTTATTTTATGGTCCAAACCTATGACAACACTGGTCTTAATCCCCTAAATAAAGCAACTGGTCAACCTTTGTTATTAAGCAGTGTAGTGGTAATTCCTACAAACAAGAGATAAACAAGTATGTTTGAAAAGCAACATTTGGAAAGTAATTTCAAATTCACAGAGTGTTATTTGCTCTTTTCTATTTCCAAGGCAATCCTGATAATGTGAAGATGTTTGCTACTGCCCTGTTAATCTGATTTTACAAAGAGATGTCCATCCTCTAATCTTGCTCAATTTAGTGAAAACATTCTGCTCCTTCACTGCAAGAATTGCATTATATACAGACCTTGTAGGTCAAAACAAAGTTCTTGTACTTTTTCAGCGATTTCTCATCGTAATCATACCTACATGGTTGTACACAAGTATAACACTCGTTGGAGCATTAATATTACTTGACGAATGTATTTTCCATGTAATTCATAGCCCATTTCCATGTTGTTGTATATATATGCCCATATGGAAAGCATACAGAACACCTTCCATAATGTGCTGAAAATCAGAGAAAACTCTTGATGCCCAGGCTCTCTGTGGCAGAACCCAGAACCAAGCTTAAATCTGTCGGGCACTTTAAATTCCAATATCTGTAACAAAAATGCTCTGGTATTTCTGGCTGTATTAGACATATTTGCTTCTAGCATCTAGGGTGGTCTGCCCTAACGTCACAAATCCAAAATTTTTGAGTTACACAAACCAGCAACTTTTGGTAACCAGACACTCTCCAAGCCTAAAAAAAATTATGAGTCTCTGGCTCTAGGATAGATAGGCAAGAATGTAACCAAGAAAGTCTTCATAGGATTATTATAAACTCCATGAAAAAGAAGTGGTAATAAAATGTAGAAATAAAAATAAAATATTTTAGGCTCAGCAAATAGATTTTCTGTTGAAAGCTGTCTTAGAAAATATCCATTTAGGTCTATTTGTTATGGAGTCATCATGAAGCTGTATGCCTCCTAGTCATGGGATACATGGCAGACAAGTCTATGTACAAATATGCAGATATACAGTAGGTGTATCAGACACATTTACCCTTTTAACAATTTCCTATGTCTTTTAATGTGACAGAACTTGTACCAAATATGGAATTCTCAAAGTCAGTAGGAACACACATACACAGATGAATAAGTACATATAGGTAAATGGTATGTTCAGCCAGGAATAAAAATAACAAATCAGAACTCTGAAACAGGACTTGCATCTTCAGAAAACGTAATGAGGTCCCAATTGACAAAATGCATTGAGGTGCTTGGCCCTACTTGCCCAGCATTAATCCGTTTATCTGTGACTTTAGTCCTTAAATAAGTACTGTCCTACACGGTTCATGATTCTAAAGGGGCCTATGTATTCTTAATAGAAGATTGCAAAGCATAACAGAGATCTCTGGAGAAAGCAGATGTGTTCAAGGAAGTACATTATGGGATAGAAAATAAACTGAAACCAAAATTAAAAATATTTATTGCTTACTGAATATTCTAACCAAGTATTACTCTGGAATTATGATGATCATCTGTAAGAATAACCAGCTGCAGTCACTGAACCATTAGCTAAGTCTTACACACACTGACACAAGCTGAACAATAACGCTGCTGCACTGTACAGGCTGTAACTGGCAGAGAAGACCATTCAGAGCACATTCTGTTTACATTAAAAGTCTGATGCAAAGCACAAACACAGTGCCAAAAACCACTGTGTGTGAAAGATTCAATGTGGATCAGAGAACTACTGAGAGATTCTGGAAGGGCACAGTGGCCGTTACTCTTGGCTCATGTGACATGCTAATATCATGATCCCAGGATCTTGATTGCGATTTTGCTTAACACCTAATCAAGCAGGGTAGCAGCGGTGTTCTCTACGTGAACTTGACTGCCTTGTGACTACCTAGTTACAAAATCTCAATAATAAAAACACAACAACTTCAAAGCTACTGGCAAGGAATATGCTTGACATTTAAAACTTATCCAATGTCTGTAACTCAGACAATCAGAATCTGACTATGGAAATATTTGCATTTTCATAAAAGCTCTAGCTGAATTTGAATGAGTGTGAAATGCTGTTATCTGCTATAATAATAATAACAACAACAACAACAATTGGATGATGTTTCAGGTTTTCAGCACAGAGAGTAAAACTTGAACTCAACACAAAAAGTGACAATTTCTGATAATCTGAAAATGTCTCCTAATACAAAGAGCTTTTCATCATTAGATCTGAAAGCACTACAGAAGAGAAACTGTTACCTCTGGTCAGGGAAACTGCAGCCATAGCTTCACATTTGTTTTTTTCTGTAATTGCACTTGAGAAGTCAGCTCAGTTTAGTAGGTGTTACTGGGTGTGACAACATGCTGTGCGGAGAATCAGTACCAGGTAACTGAATTGATTTAGTTTAAAATTGTACGTAGAGGGGAAAAAAAATGGTTACATTCACTCATTCATGTTACAGAGAAGCCACCCACATTTGTACTGCTTCAAATAAAGCCAGGAAAGGGTATCTAGGAATGATGGAAGAAACAAGAACTCCGTCAGCTGCTGAGAAAAAGCAAGTGGAATAAATGCCTGATTCACTGAATACTGAAATGTCTACCTTAAAGTTAACCTGCTAAAAAGGAGCATTAAAGGTAGTGGATCTTGTAACATCAGAGATAACTTTTTCTCCCAGTTGCTTAAAAACTGCATACAAGAAACAGATCCTTACTTCAAGAAAAAAAAAATGACAGTATTTAAACTGATCTCTGATATGTTAATATTTGGATTTGACAATATTACTAGCTCTCTGTCAGAAATACCTCTCACAGACTTCATTAGAGAATATTAATTCAGTGACCTCCTTATCCAGTTTTAGAAGGGAAGACAGGTCTTTTTTATGATGTATTAATTTCTTTAAATTACAGACTGCAGTCAATTATATCAGCTTACTGCTTGCTTATAGTGCTCTCTAGAAATTGCTTCAAGCAGAAATGCTATTTATTTACATAATCATTATTAGACCTTTCCTCTCTGCCTCTTTCAGGAAGGAAGTACAGTGAGTGCTCTCCATCTGTTTGGCACAATGTAAAAAGTGGGATATCTGCCAGCATTCAAGGGATTTCCTGTTACTTGTGCCCCAGGACACACATTGATACACAGAACTGAAGCGGAAAGACTTCTGTATTCTAGGTCTTCCTATTAGTGCCCTGCTACATATATGAGGCCTTATCCAATATTTTTTAATCCATGATGTCAGCAAAAGTGAGCACAAAAATATAGCTTCCACAATAAATGTATACCTTTAAAAATATGTGCAGAGTAGAAAATCTTATCTGAGTTAATCTAAGAAAGAAAAGCAGAAGATCAAGTTCAGGTATCAGAAAAAATGCAGACTGATTCCTGTCTTATCCCCATAAGTTCAGCCAAGCATAATAAATCCTTTACAAACTGTAAAAGCATGTATAAGCTCACTTTAGTGAGAAGAATAGTATTGCTGCTTGTCATCATAATAGAGGATCATCGTAGATTCATTTTCTTCTTAAAGACTTTACAGATGCACTGTAGTCAAACCTCTGGATGCTTAATGACAGAGTGAACAGCTTACAGTGAGTTACAATGTCTGCAATAGGTAGAGAATTCTTCAAACAGTAAGATTTGATTCTATTAAATTAAATTTCTAATTTCCACTAAAATCTATTCCAATTCTGTTAACTAATTAGAAAATTATTTTAAAGAACTATAATTCTTTAAAGAATCTTTAAATAACTATATATTCTAAGCTCTCAGAATCAAATTTTTCAGCATTGTCCACAGTCTGCAAAACTCTTTTTACTAAACTGACATTTCAAGATTTTCTGCAACCGTTAATAAACTATTGCCTTAAGCCATAATACAGACACTATATAATAAAAACCTTTTGTTTCTTACTGTAAATTTCCTTCAACTATGGAAATAAGTGTTTTCCTTGAGTGATCTCCCTGAATTACATTTGAGACTTTCTGTGTGTTTATGTAAGGAGTAATAATAGAAAATGGTATTCTTGATTTTGTTCTTATGTCATATAATTGTGATTTCTATAACTCCTCAACATAGCGATTATGAAGTGCAAACTTAAGTGCTCTACCTACAGTGTAAGTTAAGAACACTTATAATGGATTTTTGTTAATGCATTGTTGGTAGGTAGTACAAGTATAATTTTTAACCACATATTTTTTCAGCAAAATGATTATGAGGTGAAGTGGTTCCAATGGCCAATACACCATTCTGAGACTAGTAGTGTTTAATATCTTCATCAATGGCATAGATGGCAGAATCGAGTGCACCCTCAGCATGTTTGCAGATGACACCAAAATGAGTGGTGTGGTTGACACCCCTGAGAGATGGGATGCCATCCAGAGGGACCTATACAAGCTTGATAAGTGGGTCGCTGTATATCTCTTGAGTTTCAACAAGGTTGAATGCAAGGTCCTGCACATGGGTCAGGGCTAGGGCATAAAAGGAGTGAGAGCAGCCCCACAGAGGAGGACATGGGGGTACTGGTGAATGAAAAGCTGGACGTGAGATGTTAAGGGGTGCTTGCAGCCCAGAAGGCCAACTTTATCCTGGGCTACATGAAAAGAAGCATGGCCAGCAGGTTAAGAGAGGTGATTCTGCCTCTCTACGCTGCTCTGGTGAGACCCTATCTGGATTACCATGTCCAACTCTGGAACCCTCAGCACAAGAAAGGTCAAATGGACCTCTTGGAGTAGGTCTAGAAGAGAACCACAAAAGTGATCAGAGGGATGGAACACCTCTCCTCCAGAAAGGCTGAAGGAGTTGGGGTTGTTCAGCCTGGAGAAGAGAAGGCTCTAGAGGGACCTTGTTGTGGCTTTTCAGTACTTAAAAGGGGCCTGTATGAATGATGAGGAGAAACTTTTTAGCAGGATGTGTCGTGATAGGACAAGGGCTAATGGTTTTAAACTAAAAGAGGATAGATTTAGACTAGCTGCGAGGAAGAAACTTTTTAAAATGAAGGCAGTGAAAGATTGAACAGGATGCCCAGATAGGAGGCAGAAGATCCATCCCTAGAAACATTCAAGGCCAGGCTGGATAGAGCTCTGAGCAACCCGATCTAGTTGAAGATGTCTCTACTTATTGCAGAGGTGTTGGACTAGGTGACCTTTAGTGGACCATTCCAATCCCAACTATTCTATGATTCTATGATCATAGCAGTGTAACTTCCTTATAAGGACATCTAAAGAGTATAGAGTAAACAGTTCTGTCCACATGCATGCTATTTCATGAACCAACTTTCATGTATCTCTAAAAATGTGAGGGGTTTGAAAATTGACACACAAAGCCATGGTCAGAAACTGTTAAGTGATAACTATTTTATCAAATGAATCATTCAGTTTGAGGTGATGATTAATCATGCAGGTCTCTTTTTGATTTTCAAAAGATAAGAGAGTCTCATAACACCATAAATAACGAATGAATATGTATTTGCCCTTTTTACATGAAGCAACAGCTTCATCCAATGAAGAATTCAAATTATTTGCTTTACTTGTGTGGTAAAATTCACCAAAAGGTAGATGGAATGGAAATGTTAAAAACCAAGATAAATTATTTGAACATGTAAGTTTTATATTCCGTTTTCATTAGGATCATTAGTCAGATTAACCTGATTTGTTAAGTCAAATGTACGGGATGAAATAGCAGTCTGACCACTCAAAGAGGTGGGCTGGGTAGGCGTGTACCAAACAAAAGATGTAAATGGATCTATTACAAGCATCTATTAGAAGTCTAGATTATGGTGCCTTATGTTTTCTGTTTTTCCTTTTCCTACTAGTAGGTACCTGTTACCCAGATAATATTTCCTTGCCAGTTGATTAGCCTGACAATATTCCAGAAACATTTGGACAATGCCCTCAGACACATGGTGTGAATGCTGGGGTTGTCCTATGCAGGGATAGGAGTTGGACTCAATGATCCTTGCGGGTCCCTTCCAACTCAGGTCATTTTGTCATTCTATGATTCATTCTATGATTCATTCTATGATTTTTCTGGACCCAGACTTCCTTACAACTCTTTGTAACTGTGTGGATCCTTAAAGACAATCTATAAAATTATCTTTAAACGTTTTCCATATTTTGTGCTTGCGGAAGACTACGACAAGATCACAGAGTCCATAATGTGTCTTAAAAGACCATTTCCTGACTCCATTCTTCAGAATATTTCTGAAATTTTCATGCACCTCTCCAAACACTAATAGGTTATATGCACTAATATTAATTTTATATATATTTCGGTGGTACAGCTGGTCTATATAAAATTTTTCTTCTGTTTTGATATCAGATTACTATCACATCTGCAAAGCCTGTCTATAAACATCACAAAGAGTGTTAGAACAAAAGTAGATTCAGGCAAAATACATTAGTTCATTTTACTAGATTGTTCTTATCAAAAACTACCTGAAGTGTTTCATTGGACAAAGAAGGCTTTTACCTTCACACAGGTTCCAAGATTTTATAACAAGGAAAAACTTCTTCAACAGAAACAGTCCAGAGGTCCTGTGGTTGGGGCACATTTTAGAATATAGAACTGTGAAAGGAGACTTTGTAAATGTTTTTATACAGAGATTTCTAGTGTGTTAACCTATCATTTTTCTTCAGTTCCTTGGCTCTGTTCTGCCTCCCTTCCATCCTAACAGCAGCTAACAGACTTGAGCTGCCTTCTCGCTCTTTCCTTGGCTTGTAATTGCACACTGCCCTCTGTGTCTTCTAATCTGTTTACTGACCAACAGTATGTGTTGGCATTTTGTGGCTTTTGGATAGTATTTGTGAAAATATTTGCAAATATTCCTGCATCAGTGTTGCATAACCAACTGTATGAGAAACTATTTGCATTTACCAGCAGAGAAATTATTTCACTTGCAACCTTTCCAGCTCTCCTCTTCTACATATTCGTTAAGACCATTAATCACTTCTACCTCTCCCCTGTTTTTTTTTAAAGGTCACATTTGATTTCACATCAAAAAAGACCCTCTGTTAAATATATTTATATATTTACATACATAAAATTTGTCAAGAATCGTAAGTAACGTGTCATTTCATCAACTTCACTAGCAAAGACTAAGTAGTACCTATTTACCTTTCCACTCTCTTTCAGACTGTAACCTTTATAAAACTGGTGTAATGGTCTGTGTGACCCAATTCACAGTGGTAGGAAAGAATACCTAGAAAAGCCAATAACAATTATTTCACAAATCTTATGAAAAATTAGGTATACATACAGATATAACTTCAAAAATTTCGCAGCATAAGAGATCTCTAAAATATACGTTATGCTTATATTAAGAAAAAACTTTTCCATCAGGATTAAAATTTCCGAACTGATGTGTAATTTTTTCATATACTGTATATATACATTCTTTCATCTGTAATGTTTTATACTTCTTTTTCAATCTTGTTAGCTTGTGTGCAATCTTCTTAACTGAAGTGTCTAATTCAGAATCTTAATCACCAAGGCTTTCCCCTGTAGCCAGTCACCCCTCCAGGGAATAATTTAGCCCACCTAAAATCTTTGGAGTATTTTATCACTTCCAATTAACTATTGAGGGAGCTGAAAGAGGAAACTTTTCTAAATTAAGTGCACTGTACAAGGAGTAGCATGAATTTGTGTTTTCATATGAAAAGGAAAGCATGAATCTGTCTGTCAGCTCCACTTTAAAGAACTTTGTGATAAAATATTCAACTTACATTTTTCTTTCCCAGCTGGAGAACGGCAGCTTCCAGTTGTCATAAGCCTTTATTCTTACTATAGTAACTGCTAAAACATTGCTTAAAAGAGTCAGAACAGAGCAATGTGGGGCATTTAGGCTAGACTTCCGAATCACCTTTTGTTGGCCCCTCTTTCCTTTCCCATTGACTGGAGCCTACATATACAAATCTTGTGTCTGAGACACCTGCAGAGAGGTTCGGCTTCTGACGTCTGAATTTGAGTGTCTGAATCTAGCTCTTAGCAACTTCACTGTCTTAATAGAATGTCACCTGGTTTCAGCTGGGATAGAGTTAATTTTCTTCCAAGTAGTTGCTGTATTTTGGATTTGGTATGAGAATGATATTGATAATACATATTGTTTTAGTTGTTGCCAGATACTGTTTGTGCTTCGCTGAGGTAGATTTAGTTTTCTTCCCAGAAGCATTTTAAATTCAGTATGATCGTTGATAATGCAATGATGTGTTCAGTTTTTTGCTAAGAATCAAGGATTTTTCAGTTCCCTGTGTTTTGCATAGGTGCAGAGCCAAGATAACTAACCCTAAATGGCCAATGGAATATTCTATAGCTTAACATAATGCTCACTATAAAAATGGGAATTTGGCTCGGCGATAGGTAAGTAATCCAAATCCCATGTTCAGTGTAGCATTAGCTGCTATCACTACAGTTGCTGTGATATTTGTGCTTGCTGCTGTTACTGAGATAGCTGCTCAAGATGACCTGATCATAGGACAGTGAGCAGTTTTATTTTAATGTATTCTTTTACATCATCATCATCATCATCTCTTCTTTTATTGTTCTTTTAAAACTGTCTTTATCTCAACCCACAAGCTTTTCTTTGAATTTTCTAGTTCTTTTTCCCATCCCACTGGGTGGGGATGGGTGAGACAGTGGATACATACTTTTTAGCTGCTAGCCGATAATTAAACTATGACATTGTGTAGCCAATGCTGTCAGCCTCTATGTATGGTCCTTCTACTTTGAGCAGAGATCGTTCAGATTTATGGAAGTCCAGAGCATTTCCAGACATCTAGATTTCCATTGGAAACCAGGTAACCAGGTTTCCAACCACCTCAAATGAATGGATAATGTACATGGCTAGAGGAGGTACCTCATGTGCTTCAGCGACACCGGCATGCAATCGCATACCAAATATGATATGCAGTCTTGTTGTAAGGTCTTCTGGGTTTATTGTATTTCTGCAGACATCAAGTCTGATTTCCAAAGATGCAGCAGTTCTACCGTGTTTCTACTTGCCAGTATTGGCAGGACAGAGGTAGGTGCTGGAAGGTAACTTTTCATATGGTTTGAACTCGAAGGAGTCTTTGTCTGCCTTAACCACATTATAGAAATGTGGTTAATCATTACTGTGCTTTAGAAACTCACGCTGAAAGCCCTTCTGCCATTTGACATTTTTTTAAACTTAGTTGTGTTTTTTCTGAATACAAAAACATGATTTCGTATTTATTGTAGTCTCAGAAGACTCTTTTTAATTTAAAATGATAATTTAGAAAATGAGATCTTCAAATATGTTCAGTAAGTCACTCCATGCTCTGGGCTGGGTTAAGCAAGTGAGCTCCTGTGAAATTTTAATATGTTGTCTATGGTTCTATTAAAAAAATAAAGTAATAAAGGATCGATATTTTTCAAATTAGTAGACATTTACAGTATCACAGTATCACAAGGCTGGAAAAGACCTTTGAGACCATGGAGTCCAGTCTATGACCCAACACCAACACCTACTCATCATCTAAACTGTGGCACTAAGTGCCTCATCCAATCTCCTTTTAAACACCTCCAGGGACAGTGACTCCATCACTTCCCCGGGCAGCGCATTCCAATGGCCAATCACCTTCTCAGTAAAGAACTTCTTCCTAATATCAAGTCTACATCTCCCCTGAGGAAGCTTGAGACCATGTCCTCTTGTTCTGTCACCGGTCGCCTGAGAGAAGAGACCAACCCCTGCCTGACTACAACCTCCCTTTAGGTAGTTGTAGAGAGCAATAAGGTCTCCCCTGAGCCTCCTCTGCTCCAGGCTAAACAACCCCAGCTCCCCCAGTCGCTCCTCACAGGGCTTGTGCTCCAGCCCCTTCACCATCCTCGTTGCTCTCCTCTGGACACACTCCAGCATCTCAACATCTTTCTCAAACTGAGGGGCCCACAACTGGACACAGCACTCAAGGTGCGGCCTGACCAGTGCCGAGTATAAGGGAATGATGACCTCCCTAGTCCTGCTGGCCACACTATTCTTGATGCAGCCAGGACGCCGTTTGCCTTCTTGGACCACTTGGGCACACTGCTGGCTCCTGTTGAGTTTCCTGTCCACCAGCACTCCCAAGTCCCTTTCCGCCTGACTGCTCTCCAGCCACTCTGTCCCCAGCCTGTAGCTCTGCATGGGGATGTTGTGTCCAAAGTGCAGAACCCAGCACTTGGACTTGTTAAACCTCATGCTGTTGGAATCAGCCCATCTCTCTAGCCTGTCAAGGTCCCTCTGTAGGGCCCTCCTACCCTCCAGCAGATCGACACTTCCTCCCTGCTTGGTATCATCTGCAAACTTGCTGATGATGGACTCCATCCCCTCATCCAGATCATCAATGAAGATATTGAACAGGACCGGGCCCAACACCAATCCCTGGGGAACACCACTAGTGACCGGCCGCCAACTGGATGTGACACCATTCACTATCACCCTTTGGGCTCGGCCATCCAACCAATTCCTAACCCAGCTCAGAGCATTCCCATCCAAGCCACGGGCTGCCAGCTTCTCCAGGAGTCTGCTATGGGAGACAGTGTCAAAGGCCTTGCTGAATTCCAGGAACACCACATCCACAGCCTTCCTCTCATCCACCAGGTGAGCTACACGGTCATTAAAGGAGATCAGGTTGGTCAGGCAGGACCTGCCCCTCCTAAATCCATGCTGGCTGGGCCTGATCTCTCTCTCATTCTGCAGGTGCCACATGATTGCACCCAGGATTATCCGCTCCATAGTTTTACCTGGAACTGAGGTCAGGCTGACAGGTCTGTAGTTACCTGGATCGTCCCTACGGCCCTTCTTGTGGATGGGCGTCACGTTGGCCAACTTCCAGTCATCCAGGACCTCTCCAGTGTGCCACAACTGCTGATAAATGATGGAAAGCAGCTTAGCAAGCTCATCCATCAGTACTCTCATCACCCTAGGATGGATCCCATCTGGCCCCAGAGATTTATGAGGATCCAAGTGGCTCAGCAGGTCTCTAACTTTTTCCTCCTGGATTACAGGGGGGATATCTTTGTATCTTTGCTCTGTATTTTTAACCTCTTTGTATCTTTTGTTTTTTCCCCCAGCTCTTTTTTATAGATCTCAATTAAAAGCAGAACTGGAAATAAGAGCTAGAAATTTTACAAGCAAGACAGTTGTCATAAAGGTTTTAGATCAATGATGAAATCTGAAAGGACTGAATTTTCAAACGTGCTTAGTATTGTCAAGTACACAAAATCTTCAGTGTCCCTCATCCTATTGTTTTCTTTGGGCATGATGTGTGTTGAAGCCCAAGGAAAATCTTCCAGTTTCAAATTAAGGGAATAAATGGGAAAAAGAAGGGAGCTTCTGTCTTCAAAGAAACAGTTGAAGAAGCTTGAAAAACTGCTACCGTGTTTAAAGTCTGGCCTATAGGACATTTCGCAATTTTGTGATAAATATAGTTGCTAGGTTTTTATATTGTCAGTAAGGAAAAATATTAAAAATTAACCCAGTGTAAAGAACATGGCTTCTAATGATGAAGTTGGCCATTATCACTTTTTTATCCTTGAGAAATGGCTTGTAGATGGTGCTAACTAGAGTCGGTTGCTACCTACTGTCTTGTGCCGACAGATAGCCACTCTACAGTGGAGGGCACTTGCACAAAGTAAAATTATTTTTAGTTGCAGATAGTTGGGTGCTTCATTACTATGAATCATGTGACATTAAACACCTGTGGCAAACTGCCACCACTGAAAAACTCTTTACTGTGACCCATGATTATATGCACAATTAATATCAGATTGTACATCATTAAATTTTCTTGTCTGACTTATGAATGAGTTCTGCCCTACAGGCATGGAAAGAAGAAACAACCATGATCCTGCTTACCAACCCAGGAAAAGCTGACCTACTTCTGAAATGTCTTCCCTCTAGACTTATAAAAAGACTGTTAATTACAATGTTGATACATCACTCTTTCTTTTCTAATAGGGATTTCAGTAAAAACTTACAAGTATTTATATCAAATATTACTTCTTCCATCACTGACTGAAATTTATGTAATTTAATTAACTTATGCCTCAGTGATATTTTAGAAATTAAGTAGCTCTGAAGTAGGCATTGAATGGAATCTACTTAATATTCCATCAGAGCATACTGCAGCATAAACCTAATTCTTTCAATAAGATGGCACTATGAATGTAAAAAGTTGGGAAAATTAGACTTTTTTACTTAATGTGAAAAAAACCCATGCAGCTCAGATTGCCTAGCAAAATAATAATGCTGAACAATAAAGAATAATGAAAAACTAAAGTTTATTTGAGAGTAAGTGGCTTTCAGAATGGGTGCTCTTAGTGGCAGTGGTGATGTTTCATAATATGCATATTCAGTCTCTTTCAGAATAGATGGGTGCTAGCATTAACTTGCTTTATTTATTGGAACATATTCAACACAGCTAATTTCAATTACATTCTGATCCATCTGCAGACAATCTCAAATATTCTTCTTGGTTTTCATATTTCCTTATCATTTACTCTTTTATTTCTCCTAACTCATTCCTAGTTGTCCAGGCTTCATCTACTGTAACTTCCTTTCCATTCACCCAGTAACGTCACATGGAGATTTTTTCTGAATTTACAAGTACCTGTGTATCATGGAATCACAGAATCATCAGGTTGGAAGAGACTTCTGAGATCATCGAGTCCAACCATACCTGTACCCTTACTAAACCATGTCCCTAAGAAACTCATCTATCCATCTTTTAAACACCTCCAGGGATGGCGACTCAACCTTGCTGGGCAGCCTGTTCCAATCCCTGACCACCCTCTCAGTAAAGAAAGTCTTCCTAATGTCCAGTTTAAACCTTCCCTGGCCATTTTCTCTCATCCTATCACTCGTCACTTGTGAGAAGACCCCAGCACCCACCCCATCACAACCTCCTTTCAGGCAGTTGTAGACAGTGAGGAGGTCTCCTCTCAGCCTCCTCTTATCCAAGCTACACAACCCTAATTCCCTCAGCCACTCCTCACAGGATTTCTTCTCCAGCCCCCTTAACAGCCTCCTTGCCCTTCTCCAACCCCTCAATGTCCTTCCTGTAGTGAGGGGCCCAAAACTGAACCCAGCCCTCGAGGTGCGGCCTCACCAGTGCCGAGTACAGGAGCACAATTACCTCCCTGCTCCTGTTGGCCACGCTGGGTCTGATACAGGCCAAGATGTCATTGACCTTCTTGGCCACCTGGGCACACTGCTGGCTCATGTTCAGCCGGCTGTCAACTAACACCCCCAGGTCCTTCTCTGCCAGGCAGCTCTCCAGCCACTCCTCCCCAAGCCTGTAACGCTGCATGGGGTTGTTGTGACCCAAATGGAGGACTCTGCACTTGGCCTTGTTGAACCTCATCCCATTGGTCTCAGCCCATCGATCCAGCCTGTCCAGATCCCTCTGCAGAGCCTACCTGCTCTATTTAACCTTTGTTACAGGAATTTCATGTATCTTTTGCAATACTAATATAAATTACCAATGGTTGAATTTTCAGAGCATACAGAATAAGACATACAAGGTTTTTTTTCAAAATAGACATGAACAGGAGATAAATTGTGTATGAACCAAGCGTGGGCCACATCCATCAGGTAGAATATCACCCGATGCGAACAGGCCTTGATGTAACTCTGCTTCTTGGCACAGACTTTACAACGATCACTGTTGAGGTCATTTCATTCCAGTTGATACCTGGGAAAGGGCAGCTTCCCTTCAAATCAGGGAGTAGAGTTAATGAAGTCTATTGCAAAGATATCAGAGCCAGTTTGGCAATGGGAGGAAATAAAACATTAAGCCATTTCTGATATGACTCAGTTTTCAGGCAATTGGTAGTTACCCTCTAAACTACCTGGCACTCAAAAGGCAACATGTTCTAAATTTCTGGCAGAGGTTTGAATGCTAATGTTTAAAGTTGGCATAAATTATACTTCGCTGAGCCAATCTATTCCATGCTACTCTTACACACTTCAGCTAAATGGCTCATGTCTTTGTTACTATTTGCTGTGGATTGCCACTTTTTCTTTATTGCTATGCTCCAATACAGATGCATTTTGTTTTAATTAAGTCATTACTGCTATCCTGTAGATTTGCTTAGTACTTTCAATGTTTAGCCCTTATCTACATCTGTAATCTTCATCTGTATAATTAATGTTATTTTTATGTTATTTTAATGTGAAATCAGTTTGAGAAAGACATCCTTAAGCTGCTAATATAAGCTTCAAAGAAATAAAGCTCCAAAGGTTGGAAATAACTTTGATCTTCTAGGCTTATTAATGAGAGCAACACACTTAGAGCAGTGCTTACATATTCAAATATTTTCAGATAATCTGAATCAAGCCCCAAGGCAGTATAAATTTTCAAAGGTAGTTCAGATTCCCAAAGCTCTCAATAAGCTGGTAACTTTATGGAATAACTTGAACTTAAAGTGACACATTATGGATGGTACTAAAGTTTTAATAATTTGAAACAATTATTTTTTAAACAATTAAATTAATGAAACATGGGCAAGATTGTTGGGAAGCTAACTATGTTTACCCCCTCTTATCGGAATTTAATTCACAATACATATAACATGACTCGAAGCCCACGAAAGCGACGATCTATCAGTAATATTGGTCCTGATTGTGACCCCCATGTTCGAATCTCGTCTTTTGGATCCGCCATAGATTTTTTATTGTTAGCCCAAGGTCATGGATGTAACGAATTTGAAGGGATGTGTTGTTTAAATCTTTCGGATCACGGTAACAGCATTTATAGACAAATTAAGCAATTGCGCGACAATTTTAAGGATATAACAATTAACAACGGCTGGCTTGACCACTTTTTATCTAACTGGGGCTTAACGGGTTGGTTACGGGATCTCATTAAACAATTAATTGTTGTAGGCATAATAATCCTTTTATTAATCATTTGTATTCCTTGTATTTTGCAATGTATGCAGGATTGTATCGAAAAGAGTGTTCAATCGGTGTTTCACAAAGCCTATCCTGTATTAAAAGAAAAAGGGGGAATTGTTGGGGAATGGCTCAAGGAATAGGGACATGGGTCCCTGGACGAGTTAGTTTGCAGCATGTAACAGCATCAAGTCTGAGCTGGTGTGCCTAGGTCTCCGTTAGCATAAGCGAGCTCCGTTAGCATAAGGGAGCTATGCAGAAGGCCCATGAAGATTACGATAACCTTGAGCAAGGAGTAAGCAACATTCCTGGTAACGAGCCAGCATAGAAAGGATAAGCGGCCTGGAAACAAACTGCGGCCGGGAAACTAACTAACTGCGGCTGGGAGACAAACTACGGCCGAGAGATGAAGTCACCAGTAGCCAGTAATGTTATAATACGAATGCATAATTAAAGTAAAGGTAGCCAATTATGTTATAACACATGTGCATAATTAAAGCAAAGGAGCATAAAAGAAGCTGTGTCACATCAATAAATTTGAAGCTTGCTTATCACTCATATTGAGTTGGCCGCATTCTTCCACCACCGTCCGGGACTCGTGCCGCGTCGATTCTCGCGCTGCGACACAAGATTAGATTTTGAAGCAGAGTAAAACTACGAAGACAAATATTTGACACAACTTCTGGGAAAAAACCAGAAAATACAAATTTTGATTTTGAAAAGGAACTTTTACAGTCATAACCAAATCAAAACAGTCCAGCTTCACATCACTACCAAACCACTTTCTTCATTCAATTATAACACTTACTTTGTAACTATGCAGCTGAAATTTGCTCAAGGAGAAGTTGCACATAAAATGGAAAGAAATAGAATGAACAGAACACATGCTCACTGCCACGGGCATAAAAGACACAGAAAGGTGCCCACCTTTTGGGACTAATTCTTTTGACTCCTTTATGGTTCTTCACAACAGGCATTTTCACTTTCATTTACTTAGCACCATATGCCTGGGGATCTTTTCCATCCCCTCTGAGCTGCTGTAATTTTTTTCTTAAAATATTCCCTAGCTCCCTTACTTTTTGATTAGATTAACTATAAACCAGATCGAGTATTAAACCTGGTATATAACAACTGAATTCATTACCTATGTTATGTTGCAATGTAATTTCAATTGATTTTTTACTGTAGCTGTCCTAGAAACTTTAATCAGATTTCTCTTTTCCATTTCTGTTATAAAACTGTCTATGAATAAATAAGAGAACACAAAAATACAGCAACTGAAGATCACACATGGGAGCTCTTTGCAATCAACATATTACTTTTGAAAGAACAGAAAGGTATCTTATAGTATACAACACTTCTTTCTCTTTCTGGCTGGCAATTGTTGCAGTTCACATTAAATTGCCATTTCCTGTAAGTAAAAGCTCATGAACACTGAAAAGTAGAGCGTTTTCTCCTGAGTTTAAAGAAGGCATTTTATAAGTTACTGCACAAATTAATATACATTTACATAATACTTTTATATATGTGTCTGCTTTTTCTTCATCTTTTATTCATGTAAATTTCGCTCAAGAATTTAAACATTATGAACAACATATATACAGCAGTTTTTAGTATATCACTGAAGGTGAAACTGTTCCAAGCCACAATGGAAATGTAAGCTTTGAAAAAATGAGTCTTCCTATTCAGCTCTACCAAAAATAATTTGATTAAAAAATTGGTTACTTTGATAATGTTTACAATTAATTGTAAAATTAAATTTTAAGTTTATTAGATTAGTAATTTACAAAATTACAAACACAAAAAATATTATGAGGTGTGTCTCTATAAATGTTTTGAACAGCTTATGTAAATGATATATTATAAATGGTATTTGGAATTTTTACTGAGCACTTTATCAATATACAAGAAAGGAAATCTGTCGCTACAATGGAACAAAAGAATACTTTTGAAATGCTTAATTTGTCTATTAAGGTTTCAAAAGAACATTGAAGCAATGTACAAGATTTTGCAGTTGTTCTCTATGTAATACTGAAGATATATTTCCATTTTTGTTACTCAAATACGTTTTAATAGTAATATTCCTTTGGCCAAGAGAACCCCCAGATATCCTACATTCCTTCCTAAGAAATCAAAATAAGATTTAAGTTTGACAGAAATGCACTGTTGAAAGAAACTTTAACATTTTTCGCTATCACAAAAGCAATTTACTAGTATGAGAGATAAGTTCATCGTATCAATCATTAATAACCACATAACTGCTGTATACTATTGCTTAACTGTTTTTGCTTTGAGCATTTAGAGCAAGAAGCAGCAAGTGGTATGCAAGTTAGGTGGCTCAGTCTATTTGACACATATTCAGATGGATAAACCTATTGCAGTCTTACTGAACAGGAAGCCAGGTCACTCAGTAAAAATGGTCAATAAAAATGGTGAAATAGGTTTTCTCCCAACGACTGATAGCTAGATAATTTGAGAAAAGGATGGTGAAGAATCATGAAATACCTCTGGATCAATGTCTATTAATTTAAGAGCAGCACATTTCCTGGATAGAAACTGTTGATGTTATGTGGAACAATTACCATTTTCAATTAATTGACATTTCACATAGCTTTGAGACTAGAGGAAGACAATAACCCTCAGCACCTAATCACAGCTCTGCTGTTATGTGAACCTTTTGTCAATAGTTTTGTGGTATTATTTCAAAGGCAAACCCAATACACTGTGAGCAGTTACTTTCTTTGTCCTCAAACACTTAGAACCACGCAGACACAGTTCAGACAGGGTTCAGATGCAATGGGCACTATGACACCAACAGTCTTCCATGTAAATGTGTATATATATATATGTAAATAGATACATATATCTAAAAATACGTGTTTGTGCCTTTGTATGTATGGTTTTAAATATCTATACATGTGCTGGGGGGTTTGCCATGGATTAATCTTTCTGGTACTCTTCCCTCCATGGGGTTTCAAAAACATGAGCAGCTCAGTGAACTTTTATGCTCGTTATGGTATTTCACAATAAAATGGTCAAATAAATATCAGAGGTATAGCAAGCTATCTCATTAGAATTAAATGAAATTATCTGCTCATCAATGTTATATTTTGTATCCTGCTGTATTAACTGCCATTTAATTTCCTTAAATCACTTAATATAATCATTGAGATAATTCAATTAAATTGTCTCAAACAGTTTTATTGTGTATTTATATGGATCATAGATTAAAGCCAAAACCAAACCAAACCAAATTTGTGGCCTAAACTGTAAAAGTACAGAAAGAGCCATTAGAGAGGAGGTTGCAAGCAAATTGTACAAAAATATCAAATACACTGTCAAGATTGTGCTAGCAAGGGGTCCTCTAATACTGATATCCAATAAAATTATTCTATACTTACATGAATGGAACACGAAACTATTGATCATTGAAATTTATGTAGGCAGTAATTCAAGGGTTCTCACTTTAAGCCTTTGATAAAGTCTATAATAAAGTAATCTGGTATAACCTCTGCTAAAACTTCACCAAAAAACCTGGATGACTCATGAAAGCAAAGGGTCAGCTGTTTTAGATCAATGCTTTCAGCCAGAGTGCAGAGCAGCACTGTGCAAAGCATTCAAACAGCCAATGGCTCTAACTTCTAAGGATCTCTTGAGCAACAACTGCAGCGTGTCCTAAATCCAGGACCATTGTGTGCTTTGACAAAAGGTTCAGTCACTTAGGCTGAATTATGTACCGAAGTCAGAGAGATGTCCAGAAAATTTACTGTCTGATTTCACTTAGTCCTAGAGGAGATTATGTCCAACTGCTGCCTATTTCATTTGGCAGCAAAACTGAGCATCAGGCATTTGAACGAGTAAGCTCGGTAATGTCTGAGACATGCTCTCATATGAGAGGCCATGATGTTCAGACCCAAAGTATGGGTAGAGATCTAACTCTCTGAAAGGACATAATCCACATAGCATACTCCAAACAGGCTTAATAAATTTGACAGCACTAAGTCCAGCACAAGACACAGCCCTTCTCATCTATAAACTTGGTGGACGAAGAGGAAAACCTAGGCAAAATTCTTACCTCGGTTTGGGGACATTGAGGTAATTCTCTCTAATCATGTAGAAGATTGTCCTTTTGAGCTGAATTTAGACCCATATTAAATAAAAAATTTCAAGTGGAGAAAAGAAAATCCAGGAAGGACCTGATACAGGTCATGAGTCCATAGCTGCCATCCTTTGTGATTTTATGCTAACTCATATCTTAATTGTGGGATGATGCGTCTTTCTTTGTACTCAATTCAGTTATCATTGGTTCCTCCTGAGAGTTAAACAGCCATTTTTGTGGCATTAAACACAGAACAGGTGAATGAGAAGCACAGCAAATTCCAAAATTAGCTCAAGGAAGGAGGTAAAACACATGAATAAGAGATGCAACAGAGGATGGAACTGCAGCAGCCAGTATTTACACCAGTTTAAACTGCTGTGAAAACACAAGCTTAGTAATGATATATTTAAACAATTCATACTGAAAAATACAGCTGTGCTAAATTTCACTTTTTTCGTTTCTGCTTTTTATCAAGAGACTGTTTAGAATAAAAAGCTTAAACAGCGCAAGGCCAAGAACACCATGATTTTGAATTCCAGCCACTTTAAGAAGCAGCATAGCTTTAATTATGATCTAAAAATTTATTCCACATATTTAGATCAAAATAAAATTTAAAATATTTAACAAATTTATCTAAAGTGAGACAAAACATGAAAGAAAAAAAGAAAACCCACACCCTGTAAAAATAAAATATATTATCAAATTATTTTTAAAAAATTACCTGGATTGTGAAATTACAAAAGAGGATGAGTTCGCCTTTTCAGCTTCTGAAAAGAGTTCTGGAGAATTCAGGCATCCACTGCTACAAAGTTTAACTACCAAGAGATAAGGATTTTTCCTGACTTAACTGAAATTAAATGTCGTTTTAATATATTGTGCTCACCTATAACGAGTAAAAACATTAGTTCTTCATGAAGAGTAGAAAGACTAAAGAATAAAAAGGAATGAAAATAAATACACCAGTACTTCCCTAACATATTTTCCTGTTTGAGATTGAATCATAATCCCAGCCACAGATGTTAGCTTCTTCTAAAAAAGAAAAGAGATTTTGCGAACAAACATTAGATACAGAATCGTCAGAGGGTATTGCAATTATTTATTTAGACTAGATTTAGAGTTTGAAAGAAATTTTGTGAATAATAAACTGATTTTCATTTAAGTCTATTAACCACTGTTATATTAAATTTTAAATATGTGGCCACTGATTCCAGTTGCAGGGATTGATGAAGGAAGAAGCAGGAAGAGCCGGGGGGTGTTTTGATTTGAAGTTCCTGGATGTCTTCTTTGCTTCAGCCTTTACTGCTAAGGCTGACCCTCAGGAACCTGAGAACCTGGTGGAAAGAGAAAAAGCCTGCAGAAAGGAAAACTGTCCTTTGGTCAAGGAGGATGGGGTTAGACATCAACCAGGCAAACTGGACACCCACAAATCCATGGGCCTGGATAGAATGCACCCAAAAGTGCTGAGAGAGCTGGCAGATGTTATTGATAAACCACTCTCCGTCATCTTTGAAAGATCACAGGAACAAGAGAGGTGTCTGAGGAATGGAGCAAAGCTAATATCACTCCAATCTTCAGAAAGGACAAGACAGAGGACCTGGGAAACTACAGGCCAGTCATCCTCACCTCCATCCCTGGAAAGGTAATGGAACAGCTCATCTTGGATGTCATCTCCAAGCATATGGAAGAAAAGAAGGTCATCAGGAGTGAACAGTGTGGGTTTACCAAGAGGAAGACAAATCTGATAGCCTTCTATGATGTTGTGACTGGCTGGGTAGATGAAGGGAAAGCAGTGGATGTTGTCTGTCTCAACTTTAGTAAGGCATTTGAATTTGTCTTCTACAACATCCTCATAGATTTCTTAGGAAGCTTAGGAAGCGTGGGTTAGATGACAGTTAGGTGGATTGAGAAATGGCTGGATGTCAGAGCTAAGAGGATTGTGATCGGTGGCGTAGATGGCAGAGGTGAGAGGGTTGTGAACTGTGGCATAGTCTGCAGCTAGCAGTGTTTCTCAGGGGTCATTACTTGGACCAGTCTTGTTCAACATATTCATCAATGACCTGGGTGAGGGGACAGAGTGTATCCTCAGCAAGTTTGCTGATAACACAAAACCAAGAGGAGAGGCTGATACACTGGAAGGCTGTGCTGCCATTCTGCAAGACCTGTACAGGCCTGAAAGTTGAGCGAAGAGGAACCTAATGAAGTCAATAAAGGCAAGTTTAGGGTACTACATCTAGGGAGGAATAACCCCCAGCGCCACTACAGGTTAGGGGCTGACCTGCTGAAACTCAGGTCTATGGAGAAGGACCTGGGAGTTCTGGTAGACAACAAGCTAGCCATGAGCCAGCAATATGTCCTTATGGCCAAGAAAGCCAATGGTATCCTAGGATGCATGAAGAAAGGTGTGGATAGCAGAGGGAGGGAAGTTATCCTCCTGCTCTACTCTATTGAGGCCACATCTTCAGTATCATGTCTAGTTCAGGCCTCCCTGGTTCAAGAAAGAAAGGAACTACTGGAGAGAGTCCAGCAGAGGGCCATAAAGATGATCGGAGTACTGGAGCATCTCTCTTACAAGAAGAGGTTGAGTTGTCTCGTTCCGGTTAGTCTGGAGAAAAGAAGACTGAGAGGGGACCCTATCAATGATTATAAGTGTCTCAGGGACAAGTGTCAAGAGGATGAGGCCAAGCTCTTCTCAATGGTGCTCTGTGACAGGACAAGGGGCAATGTGTACAAATGTGAACATTTTAGGAAGTTTCACCTCAGCATGAGGAAAAACTTCACTGTGGGGTTGATGGAGCACTAGAATAGGCTGCCCAGGGAGGCAGTGGAATTGCCTTCTCTGAAGATATTTAAAAGCTCCCTGAATGCGTTCTGCTGCAACCTGCTCTAGGTGAACCTGTTTTAGCAGAGGAGTTGAACTAAATGATCTCCAGAGGCATCTTACAATGCCTACAATTCTGTGATTTGACGATTCTGTGAATTAGCAGCTTTGGTCAAATCCTGGCTATTTCTGATATAGTTGACATGGAGGAAGAGGTGAAGCTGAAGTGAGAGGACAGAGGAATAAGGACACAGAGAGAGAAGGAACAAGAAGCCCTACTTTTAGCAGCAGCAAGACATTAGATTGATCCATATAAGCACAGCTTTATTTTGCCTGGTTTAGGGGTAAATGGCTCTTGCGTTAAATCTTACTTTCTGTATAATCTGGACATTAACAATGTATACAGCATAAATATCTAAGTACGACAAACGTGTGACATAGATGACCCGTGTTTAAGATCACCCCAAAATAGTTTGAGGTGACTATTGATCATTGTCTTTCTTCTAAACAGTGAGTTTACTCAAGCCAGCTACTCACAAGTAGTACCGTTTGAGATGATACATGATGTCTGAGGTATTCACAGGCAGCAAATGTGACATAGGACTTACAGAAGTGGTGCCCAAGTGCTGAAATGGTATTAGAGATAGAGACTTAAAGAGCTGAATATCATCTGCTATGCTCTAATTTGAACAATTTCTTTAAGAGAACAAATCTAGTCCTGGACCTTCATTTTAGAAATTCCTGGTTCATAGGCTCATGTAATTCTTCCATTCCCTATAAACAGGACTGAGTTAAACAACAAAAGGGAAGGAAAGAGATGTCATATATGTGTGATTCTAGAATATTCTGGTTTTTTCATCTAGTTGGGAAAATTCTAGCTAGGGACATGGGTTTTAGAACATAATTATACCTTTAATATATAAGTGTGTTCTAGAATATATGTTATATACAAATATACCATGTGTCAAATTATAACTCGGAATCGGGCCCACTGTACTGATTCAGGTCTTGATCCTATGTACATATATTTGTGAAATTATATGCAACATGAGTAGTTTTGCTTGAAGATAATCAAGTGTGTAAAACGTTACAAGACTGAGATACTGCATAACAGGTACCATCATCTTGGAAAGTATTCTGTTCAAATCTAAATTAGGATAAGGGAACTACCAGATTGAACAATAGCTCTAAAAACCACCTTTGGTATAAACGCCATGTTAAAGGATAGAGTCACAGATCTTTTTAATATACCAAAATTTAACTCCTCTTATCATGGAGTACCGGTCGAAATTCCATGAGACAAAAAAAATCACCTATTCCATTTCTTAATATGAATTATATTCCCATACTTTCTGTTATTATATGAAGTAAACTCAAAAGCTGGTACATTTTCAATTTTTGTTCATGTTTTATAAATCTTAATAATTTACACACCCACTCATGAGCTGATTTGTCATGAGGATCTGATGTTCTTCGTAAGTCATCATAGTTGTGAAGATGAATAATAATCTGTCTTCCTGCTATGATATTTAAATTCTTCCTTGTTTCTCTAACTAGTCTTTTAACATTTTAACACATTGCCATTAATGTTATGTCACAAAGGTCCTGATTCTATCACAAATCTCTTACAGAGTTTACACAGACAGAAATGTTCTACATTATTTAATTACCTCTTGCTCAAAGCTATTCTGGAAAGTTTTTAGAGGCAGAGATGTTATCTTTTCCAAGTATACGCTTTGGGCTAAATCTTCCACTGGGGCCAAATCAACCAAAGGATTATGACACAGTGTGAAATGAAATTTTTCTAAGGCTCTAAATAATAGTGTGGTTAATCTGAGCATCAATAGAATTGAATTTTATATACACATATCGTTCCAATAAAAATGTGAGGCATTTTTTTATTATCAGAAGCAGTTACATTAAGCTGTACAAACTTCTCTAAGATGATCTAGTTGTACTGTTGGGACAGAGCTGTATTTAATGTTACAAATGCACTCCAGGTGTTAGAGGGAAAGCTCATCTCAGGAGTTTACCCAGAAGTACTAGAAACAAGAGGAGATGGATAATTTCCTGTGTTGCTTGGACAGATGTTGAGGTCTGACTGTTCGGGAAGCTTGCAATTTTCATTCTTGCCGCCACAAAGGATATATCCTCAGAGGTGTACAAGGAATTACTGGTGAATAGCTCAGTGCTCCATACTGAGAATTAAGAGGAAGATGGGTGTATCTAATGTCTAGGACCCTTGGGGAAAAAAGCAGCTACTACAAAGAACCTCCTCACTGCAAAAGTACTTGGAGAAAAAAAAATGCAAACATGCTTAAAAAACACAGCGAATCCCAGCTATTTTCTTAATACACCTGCGAGTTAGGCAAATGGATTCTTTCTTCACTTTTGTAAAATCATTGTGAGCCTTTTTGCAAAACAATAGTCACTATTTGCAGAATAAAATGATGCAAGTCGAGACTTATTTTAGCAATCTACAAGTGGGTGGGAAGTGGCAAAATACATAACAAAGTAAATAACAATTGATCAACAGCTGCTCCATATGGCACACTGTATTATAGGAAAAAACAACCTGTTGCATTTACAGCCTCAAATCTACACTGTATCTTCAGATGATGATGATTATTAAAATACAATATACTGAGAAAATTTGTAGAGTTCATCTTGTTATACAAGTGTACACATATAATGCATAGTATCACAGAAGCAGACTGCCATGGCACCTGTAATTTATGGCAAGTATTGGTACCCTTACAAGCAAATGAACCTTTGAAGAAACCTTCCAAAGGAACAGTCTCTGTTCTATCATCAGAACCAAGAGTGACTTCCAGAAGAAGAAACGGACACTGTTGTCAGGAGTAGAGTCAAAGCAGTAGAATTCATATGTGGAACTCCAGATGTGCACCTTCTCAGAGAGATTACTCCTAATCTTTTGCCCACAAACATTTACAAAATTCTATCATGAATGATTTCTAGAGTTGGAGTACAAAGATGAGGAAGGCTCACATTTTATATAATATAGTTTCGTTTGTTTATCTTCTTGAGAATTCTTGTCAAATAAAGAAAGAAAGGTGCTGTACTGACACAAGGAATGCTCCTTTGAGGAAATTATGAACCAGTAGGAAGTTCTTGTCTCATTGTTACACCTCTGTGACAAGCATACAGGAGTGCTATAGTTTCAACATTAACATCTGTTTGTAAACACTCTATCCATCTTGCATGGAACTGTATTACTATAGCACTTTTCTTTCCTAGAAACATTCATTCTTATTTATCCATGTATTTGATTTAGAAATTACAGCTGTCCTTTTAAAGTGAAACAGCTGTATCTAAGTAGTAAATGGTGAAATTGAGTAAATATCCACAATATGTACTCCAATTTGGTCGATACCATGGGCATCTGTAATTTAAACATAATCAAGTGTTTCTTTTGTAGTCTTTGTGTTACAAAGCCTAAAATCAATTTTATCTATCAATGAGACAGTGAAGAATTTCTTCTGAACCATTTCACAGATTATTTTTTTGACTTTCTTTTGGTTTGGTTTGGTTTGGTTCTTTAAATCTGTCTCTAGAATCAACACTTCTTAGAGGAGTTTTCTCTGCACACCTAACTGTATACTGATACTTTTCTCATATAGTGAGGTATCTGAATGTCTATGTTCCATTGAACTCCATTTCTTTGTATTGCTCAGATGTATAATCAGTTTTCTGGATAGAGTTACGTGGAGATTTTTGTTCACAGAAAATTATTAGATCTATATGTGGAGCTTTTCACCCCTCAAATGTCAGGGTTAGTAGAAAAAGGAAGATAAGTATTTGATCACATTGATATGTATTCTTTTATTTTTTCATTCACCATCTGACTCTGCGGACTGGTATCATGTAGAAACTAGGTTCAACAGTTATGTTGTACATGTGTGTACACAATGGTTTTAATTATGCTGTCCCTAATAAACTTTTAATCTTCAACAAAAAAATGTTGAAAAAGTTTTAAAAAAAGGTGTTGATTACTTTTTGTGAAAGTAGTAAAAGTAGAGAGGGGAAAGCGGAGTTTACAGCTGCCCTATCTGATAGAGAAGCTGAGTCTTGCACAAATCACTGCTCTGATAGAGGAGGATGAGGAACCTAGGTCTGTAATCTTGAAAGACCTCTTGGCTGCTGGACCAGATGCCATCTAGCCATAGCCAGAGACGAAACTTCAATCAGAAACTGCAATCAGCCACCAGACACATAAATGCAGGAAAAGCGCTTCACTGTTTCTGATGCTCATGGAAAAGTGCCTGAATTTCCTTTGTGAGAAGTTTCGTAGCTTTGCTTTTACAGAAACATGGGATAATTTCTTTCTGTGCTGTTAAAGTCTTTATCATAGGAAAGGAAGTTCTTTACTTGAAGTGCATAGCAAAGATCATTATGTTAGAAGTGTATCTTTGCTAATAATGTGACTCAGTGCTACACATTTTGCAGAAAATATTTACCCTTCTCTAATGTTCAATCCTTAAGAAGTCCCTGTTCACTGCCTTTTTTAGCAATAAGCTTAAGCAAGTATCCCTCCAAAGTTTTATGTGTAAGTATAATGTGAAGAAATTCTCATCAAGATCCTTTGTTTTTACCTCTTCAAAGAAATACCAGGTTTCAATTCCTGTTCTAAAATAGTAGGCCGGGTAAGGAGCTTAGTTGTTAATATCATTGTTATACAAATCAAAGGTAGCTATTTTTCTCTGTAGCAGATAAAACAGAAGAGTATAATAGCCATATATGCTGTAAAAACAATATAAGCTCAAATTAACTCCATGTATGATATCTGTATTCTTTAGACCATACACAAAACATTTTTGTTTTTTTTACTTCCTGGACTTTAAGCAGATATTTATTTTTGTTATAGTTGAATCATTTCCTAACAAACTGACATTCTATTTAGTGCTTTGCAAGGCAGTATTTCTATGTTTCACAAACATTAGCCCATTTATTATTGCAAAATCCCATGGAGACAGGAAAGTATCATCTCCCTTTCTACAGATGTGGCCAAAGACCAAAGAGTCAAGGCTACACCAGACCCTGGAACTAAGCCAAAAATTCTAATTCCCAGTCCAATGCCTTCCTGATACAGATAACCTTATAAATTTCCTTGCAGACTCCCTTTTGATTTGCCATTTCAAGCAACGCTTTACAGAATGAAGTGAGAATTATGTAACCTTTTTCATAGCTCATCAAGATTTTCCATAAATTGAAACACAGAACATTTTCTTTAGTAGAACAGAAGTGGATCAGACATTTTAATCTTTCCTTAGAGGTCAAGACTAAGTGAAAATACTTTCAGTGTTGCTGTTTGATAGTAATGCAACGCAGCTGATTATCTGGAGGGTGTGTAGCACAATGACTTCTAAAAAGAAACAAGAGAGAGCATTTTAATATATGGGCCCTTTAGTATAGGCACAAATGCTCTTAGTTTTCAAAATCTTCTGAGTGTATCTTCTAGTGGTTGCTTTTGATCCAAGGATATGCACTGCCAGATTGTTAAAACTGCAGACTCTTAAGGAAAAAAAGCAAAAGAAATCTCACTTGCAATGTAGCAATGTAGCGTTTTGTTATATTCTTCTGTATTTGAAGTTTATGTGTTTTTTTAGTGGAAGTATTATATCTTTATCTACTACACAAGTTATTAGATATATAATAACTACACGTTTAGGTCTGAATATGTATAATGTCCCATTTTACAGTCAACAGAGAAGAACCTGTAGTAGATTTTTCATCTCACCCACCTTGGAATGGAATTTATTTTGTAAATGCCTGTATCTTTCTACTGGGAAAATAAATACGTTTTTGAGGACTCAAATTTTGACATCTAACTTTTGGATGCCTTAATTAACACAGATTAATTCTATCCCTGTCTGTAAAAATAGATATGCTTGATCTGACAGCAACATCTCCATGTTTTTCCACCTCACTGCTTTTTTTTTTAGAGAAAAATGCATCTTGGTACTGAACAGAAACACAGGTTTTGAACTGCACTGTTTAGTGGCACAAATCTATTTATTTTAAGGAAAAATTGAAGAGAGTTTTTAGCTATTTCAACTTCTTTATAGATTATGAATAATGCTTTAAACATTTCTTCTGTTTATGAGTTGAGAACTAAGGTTCTTTTTATTCTACCCAGAACACTACACAGCCTCACAAAACAGCTTTAAAAAGATGGTTGTCCAAACTACATCTGTCATATAATGTAGATAATTTTATAGTCCCATCTATTTCAACGAAAATTAAAAAAAGAAACCCTTCAAGCAATGGACTTTAATAGCCTCATCAGGGTTCTAGATTTCACTACCTTTCTGTGTGAATAAGAAACCCTTTGTATTTCATGACTAGGGTCCATCTGGCAGGCAATATTGAAAAAACGCTTTCCATGGTGAGCAGCTAAGATCACGGGGATGCTTCGCTGTATCAAGTTACAAAATGCACAGATGTAAGACATCCAAAGAGGTATGGATTATACCTCAAATGTGCTCTGGACTCCATATGAATTTGTCAATAATTCCTGATATAAAGTGATTTTTAGATTATTATCAGTGGCGCTGGTGCTGTATTTGTAGTTTAGAGTAAGTCTAAAGAATGACCAGAGCACTGTCAAAGTAATGAAAATAAATGCCTTTTATTTGCAAAGCAATATACCAGTAAGAAACTTGTGTATGGTCGTATTGTACTGCAAAACTTATTTGTTCTTAGTCTACTACATTTGGATACAATGCTGCCTTTCAGCTACTGAAGGAAAAATATTTATTTTGGCACAAAATCCTGACCAAAATACTGAATGGTCAGCCGGCTGATGGATATTTTCTTTCCTAAGGTACCATATACTGTATCAGTATTACCTCTAGTGTTGTATCAATGTTTAGATATACTTCATTTATAGATGCTTTAAAGATGTTGTTCTATAGAAAGACTGTTTCATAGAAAGATTGAATTGCATTCGTAGTCTTTCTATATATTTAATATACAATTACATGTATTTTCAAAACTTGGAAACTAATAAGTTTAGTATCTTATTTAATTACCACTCTGAGTTGGTTTTTTTCCTACAACTTACTAGTTTTTAACAACCAGTAAATAATCTAACTATTTCTCAGATGCAATTAAAAAGAATATTGCCTCTGATAAAAGCCAGCTGCTTCCAACTGTCACCTTTGCTATGTGTGCTTCTTACTCATATTATGTTTTCTGAGTGTAATTACCAAATCAATTATGAAATGATTTTGTTAAACTGTGATTGAACTACAGATTATTAGTCTTGGATAAAGATTTCTGAGTAGGTTTACCAAACATTGTACATTATATTTTAAATTATATTCTAAAAATGTATATTAGGATGCATTCTTAAAAGCATATTGACTACAAAAATAAAAAAAGCTTAACTGACTGAAAAAGAAGGGCATCAAAATGTTTTAAAATCTGTGCTTTCAGCTCTTAAGTATTGCATCTTCAAAGTCTTGGTATTTTTCAGGTGTCTGAAAACTGTCAAGCAATACTTAAGATCTGCCCTGCTGTACCTGCAGCTTTCAATTTTTATGTAAAAGATGTTCATTCACGAGCTCTCTTAACCCATCTGTGTTAAGGAGCTTTATAGAGCTGTTCCATTTGGGAGCCACATAACTCGAAGGCACTTCAGCCCTATGTTAAAGTATTTTATATCTTTGCAAGAGCTGTCATAAGGCAGAGCTCCATAAAGGAAGGTGACTGCAATTCAGAGGAATTTCAAGGACATTTAGGATTCAAAATAACTTCAGGCATCTGGGTCTTCTTTGGAGAAGCTTTTAGCATTCTACTGAATCAAAGTCTAAAGGCTAAGTTTTCCCCATTCATTTTATTGCCACTTATTTGTCAAAGGAAAGGATGAGTAAAGTAATTCCAGCTATAAGCAAGCTTAATGAGCTTTTAGTCAAATAAGAGTGCCACAGAAGGAGACTGAGCTCTTAGAGTAGGGGTTCAGGTGAGTGTCAAAATCTAGGTAGGGTAAATGGGCTGTCATGGCTGTCAAGCAACAGGGGTGTACCGATTTTGGTATGCTTTTAAGTATTCTCTTCATCAGCAGAAATAGGAAATTTTGTTTTAACAAAAGCAAATAACTAACTCCTTTTTTTTCATACAAGCCAAAGGTATCCTTTTAAGTAAACAGGCAGCAAAATTCACTCAGAAATGTCCTGTTTCTAAGATGAAAAAAAGTAGGTCTAACAATTTCTTCCCAGAATAATCTGAATATTAATGGTTTTAATATTAGTACAGATTTGCTTTGAATAGGTGCATATATCCTTTCTATCTAAATGATATCTTATTTAACACATCCATTTATTTCCTCAGTTTCCTCAGTCTACAAAATAATGAGTATCAGATTACTTTCCCACAGTGCAGCATACATATCATTATTTTATATACACGGCTTACTAAAAATAAACCTCTTTTGATGTAGCCTTCAAAGAACCACCTTGGCAGTTTACCTGGGAAAATCAATTTAAGTGTCTCACAACAATAATCTTAGCTATTGAAAAAAAGTTTAATTCCTGTAAGTAGTATGTATTAAGAACATTGTAGCATAATCTACGTTAATTTGAATGTTGATGAGGCAAGGATTGCAGTCATACTGGAATACTACAAAAAAATAGTAAGATTTACTGTCTTCATAGAATAAGGGATCAAAGAAGCCTTTATAAAAGATTAAAATGGTCATTATTTGGTTTAAAACACAACATTTCACTCCACAAAGGTTTTATCTTCCAGTAACTGTATTGTCCTAAAATCATCATGGTACTATAACATCAGTATTTATTATGCTACAGTTTTAAGTAAATATCATATAAAATTTAATGGGAAAGGATAGTTTTTCTGTAGGCTTATCATGATCATCAGATTTTAAAGGATCTCATGGACTGCTGAATCCAGTCCATTTATGTTACAAGTGCCCCCATTAAAAACTTGTCAGGCCTTACGTGACAATAAATTCATTTTCCAGCTGCTACTGCTCCTATGAGAGGATATACTAGAACTTTGCTTACATGTCACTGATAAATCATATTCTAAAATACCGGTCTAAATATATTTGTGACTAGTGGTAAATGTTTGTTCTCATTCAATACCATCCTTTCGCTTAACACCTTCCTGCTCTCCAGTGTCTACTCCCCCAGTCTTCTGCTAACCTTAATTTTAGTAAGCTAAGTAAATTTAATGATTTTTCTCTCCTCTTATAAAATAAAATGTTCCTCATTCTTCTGATTGCGTTAAGAACCATTTTTGCAACTGTTCCTTCTTAAATTAACCTTTTTTGAATGTGGATGACCAGAAGTACGCACAAGACTCTAGATAATGTCTTATGAGTACAAAACCTTGCACCACGGTACTGAAGTTTTTAATACAAATGTTGCATCTAATAAATTTAAGATTGCACTTTGCTTTTCATCAGAAGTTTGGCATTGGTCTTATGTCTCAGATTAATCATCTTAACAAATCTTTGTCTGATTTTTTCATTTCCAGCTGTTGAAGTGAATTTGTAGTAGAGCATTTTCCTTGTAGATATATCTTAGTTCTGTGTTCAACATCATTAGATTTCATGACATTGTAGCTGTTTCAGTCCTCAAGGACAGTGTTATTCCTATTGTCTTGTATATAAATGATGTTTCCAACTTTTCAACTTAGCTAATAGCGGATTTCTTCAGAGCTTTCCAGTATCTTGAGTTTAAATCCTTCCTGAAAATATTAAGGAAGATTAGTTGCAAGGGTAATCTTGAGAAACCCCACTGCTAACTTTCCAGCTCAGTATTTCTCCTGATGGACTAGTTGCTATCACTCATTTTCTCAGCTCTTCACCAATTGTATAACACTTAAATTAATCCCTATTTTTCCCATCTTGAGATACAAAATCTCATGTGGCACCAATAAAATGTACTGCTGAAAATTAGATGGTAAAGTTTACTGTATTTTCTTGTTCTTGAGAGTCAATTGATATAAAAAAATGAAAATATTAGATTATTCTGGTATTATTCGTGTTATTCGTACAGTATTTTATCTTATTTTACTTTTAGTTTCCAGGTATTTGATTATTCTTTCCTTCCCAATGTAATCTAAATGTTGTACAGGACAGCCTGGTAAGATTACCTGGATTGCTTTTCTCAAATTCTTAAACATTTGCTATTCCCCAGACATAAGATAATATCCCATATTTTAAAATAATTATATTCAGACTGATTTTGACTCTAACTGTTATTTGTCTCAGAATACTAAGAAACATACAAATCAGTTTTCTAGAGAAAATTGAATTTTTGTACATTGTACATTTGGGGTTTTTTTTCCATGTTAGAATTGGTAATTTTCATTTCTATACACTTCCTTGCATTTTCCTCCACATTTAACATAAATTCTTTGGTGAGAAGTGGGACATATCTGAGATAGGAATAAGTAGACACTGATTTTCAGGTTACACAGCATGTATCAGAAAGTCACCAATATCATAAGAAAAAGGAAATCACATAAGTGAGAAATGGAGAACCCTGACAGACAGCAGTAACGTGAGTGAGACCATGAGGAAAGGAAGAACACAACAAGAAGAAGCCTGAAGAAACATGCATATAGGAAAGATGAAAATGGCTTAGCTGTTATAAAGATGAAAATAGAAATTTGCTTGAGTGATACAAAGAGGAAAGATTTCCAGACATTATGAAATATCTTAGAAAGATCTATTTCTAGATTTGACCTTGGATACAGCAAACAGCCCTGTGATGAGTACTCACTTCAGATGAGACACTTCAAAAGCAAATAGCAGAAATAGCAACAAACAAATTACTCTGAAAGAAATGATAATGTCTCTGTTGTTAGCATCTAGCAGCAATAACATTTTTAAATTACTTTCATATTTCACTTTCTTTAATTCTTAACAAGTTTGACACATTATATACTACAAATAATGGCTTGAAAAATTATTTATGTTTTAAATATTTATCCTGAGGTGATTTTGTTTCACAAATTGAATGGCTATCACGAACCGCAGGTGTTGTGTTTGCTTGCTTGCTTTTTCTTTGCATTTAATAATATTGCCTCAAACACTAGCAAGTATGTTTTGTACAGTATGTGCTTCCTTGTGGATTACCGGTTACATGACTTATTGCCTAAGTATCGAACAACAGCCTTCCAGCTTTGTAGATTTTCATAGAGGTTGTTTGTATCTGGGCTTGTTTCCTACGGAGAATCCAGAATGCATCTTTGAGCTGCATTTTCACGGCACATCCCAGATACCCTGTTTAGGACAAAGCTGATTTTTTTATATCTTCCTTTTGCTTGTACATCTTACAGGGGTAATTTGGTCCCATATTCTTAATACTTCTGTTTAAGTACATATATACAGGGGTTACGTGTCTCTTTTTCTATTACAGGATGTTCAATACAGCCTCAGGGGTGTTGGCAAAATCCAGGTGTCTGCTTTAGGATCAATTGAATAACTTCTACTTCTGTTCACACTTTAGATTGAGCTGCCTAGGTATTCATAATCTGGAGAAGAAGCTATCCCTAAATAATTACATTGATCATATATATCTAATGAGGTACTTTCACAGAGAATTGCATCATTGTTTTGTTTAATATAACCTAGACCAGTCATGTTCATGTCAATTTGTTGTAGAAAGAACAGGATGGGAGCAGAAAATGCAATATTATCAGCAGGTTAAAGTGTGTGAAACGCCCATAACAAATCCTTAGACTCAGTGTCAAGTCTGAATTGCAAGATCTGACATTGATTATTATTCCATGAATAGACAAATGTGAACTGTATATTTGGATTGATGGAAATTAAGGTCACAGAATCAGAGAATCACAGAATCGTTGAGGTTGGAAGTGACCTCTGGATTTCATCTGACCCAACCTTTCTGCTCAAGCAGGGCAGAGGACTGTGTTCAGATGTGGTTTTTAATGAAATCATCAAGATTTTTTAAAATACTTTTAATTGGTTTAGTGTTTGATTGCACTAAAAACACACTCCAGTTTGGAATTTAGTATTTCAGACTGAGATTTTTGTATTATTTTATATAAATCAGGCAGTTTGTTGAAGCTTGTGGGCTTGATCTGTGTGTAAATGGATTACTTACAAAGGAAGATCAGTTGGAATATCAAGAAAATGAACTTTCTGAACTAATGTGCTGAAGTAAAAACATACATACCATCATGCAGAATGTAGTTGCGATGTGAACCCACTAGGAAAAGTGTATGTAATTCTTTGCAAAAAAGGAGGGATGTTTTGGGGTCTGAAGGGTGTTTGTTGTTTGAGGTTTTTTTCCTTTTTGGTGTATGGGCATATCATGGAATTCTGGAACTTCATAATTGTTTTTGTTTGTCAATTTTCTGCAAATAATTTCTTAGAATCATAGAATCACAGAATGGTTTTGGTTGGAAGGCACCTTTAAAGGTCACCTAGTTCAATCTTCCTCCAATGAGCAGGAGTATCTTTACCTAGATCAGATTGCTAAAAGTCCCGTTCTACTTTACCTCAAATGTTTCAAAGGATGGGGTATCTATTAACTCTTAGGGTAATCTAGTCCAGTGAATCTACTCTTTTTTAGTTTAAAACTTTTACACCTTGTCTTGTTGCTACAGGACATATTAAGAAGCTTGTTCTCATCTTTATTATAACCCCTTTTTGAGTATTGAAAGGCCACAATAAATTTTCCCCAGAGCCTTCTCCAGGCTAAAATCCTTTAATTTTCTCAGCCTTTCTTCATGGGAGAGGTGCTCCACTCTTCTGACAATTTTTGTGGTCCTTCTCTGGAGCTGCTTCAGTAGGTCTGTGTCTTTCCTGTACAGAGTTGGATGCAATACTCCAGGTTGGGTCTCAGCAGAGAAAAGCAGAGTAGCAGAATCACCTCCCTTGATCTGCTTTTCACACTTCTTTCAATGCAGCCCGGGATATGATTGACTTTCTGGGCTGCAAGTGTACTTTGTTGGCTCATGGCCAGTTTTTCATCCATCAGTACCCTCAAGTCCTTGTTGGCAGGTTTAGTCTCAATCCGTTCATCCCCAGCCTGTGTTGATACTGCAGGTTTCCCCAATCCGTGTGCAGGACCTTGCACTTTGCCTTGTTGAACCTCAGATTCACACAGGTCCACTTCTTGAGCTTGTCCCACTCCTCAGGTGTGTTAACCACACCACTCAGCTTGGTATCATCTACAGACTTGCTGACCCACTGTCCATTGCTAAAGACATTAAACAGTACTGGTCCCATTATGGACCCCCGAGGGACACCGCTTATCACTGACGTCCATCAGGACATTGAGCTATTGACCACTACTATCTGGATGTCACAACCCAGTCAGTTCCTTATCTACCAAACAGCCCATCAAACAAATCTATATCTTCAATTTAGAGGGAAGGATGTTCGGGAGACCTATGTCAAAGGTCCTACAGAAGTCTCGATGGATGTCATCAATAGCTTTTCCTTGTCCATTGTGTGTAGTCACTCCATCATAGAATGTCACTACGTTGGTCAGGCATGACTTGCCCTTGATGAGCACTTGCTGCGCTAGAACAAGTTGCCCAAAGAGGTTTAAGATGCCCCACCCCTGTCAACATTCAAGTTCAGATTGGATGGGGCTCAGAGCAACCTTATTTAGTCGACGATGTCCCAGCTTACTGCAAGGAGTTAGACCAGATGACCTTTAAGTGTCCTTTCAAACACAAACCATTCTAAGGTTCTATAAAGCCATGCTGGCTGTCTCAACTCACCTCTCTGTCCTCTATGAGTCTTAACATACATTCTAGGAGGACCTGTTCATGGTCTTTCCAGGCACAGAGCTGAGGCTGAAAGGTCAGTAGTTCCAAAGGTCCTACTCTATTTTTAAGATGTTTCCTTTTTAAAAATGAGCGCACTGTTTCCCGTTTTCCAGTCGTCAGGGACTTTACCTAACTTCCATGCCTTTTCAAATATCGTGGCTAGTGGCTTGCAACTACATCAATCAGTTCCCTCAGGAGTATGGGATGCATCTTATACAATAATTTAGGTTGGAAAAGACTCAGGATCATTCAGTCCAATTGTAAAATCTTCTCCAGTCCTATCTTCTCTTACAATGTGAATGAATTTTATAGAATTATAGAATTGTTTGGTTAGAAAAGACCTTTAAGATCATTGAGTCCAGCTGTATCTGTCCACTACTAAACCATATCCCTGAGTACGTCATCTACTCATCTTTTAAATACCTCCAGGAATGGTTATTCAACCACTTCCCTGGGCAATCCTTTCCAGTGTCTGATAACACTTCTGGAGAAGAAAGTTTTCTTGATATATAATCTGAACCTGCCCTGGTGTAACTTGAGGCCATTTTCTCTTGACCTATCAGTAGTTACTTGGGAAAAGAGACCAACACCCACCTTACTGCAACCTCCCTTCAGGTAGTTGGAGACAGTGATAAGATCTCCCTTCAGCCTTCTTTTCTCTAGGCTAAACAATCCCAGATCACTCAGTCGCCTCTCATAAAAGCTTGTCATAAGGCTTTTACTCCCCTATTCCTTGCTTTGAGGTCGTGGGAGCCTGGAATATTATTAGCCTGCATTGTGGCAAGGGCACATTGCTGGCTTGTCTTCAACAAGCTCTTCAGTCACCTTAGTGAAATTAGGTCTTTTAAACAGGGAGATCAATAAATGGGATACTAGCTAGACAAAGTCAATAAAGGGGGTAAAGAACATCATGAGTAGGTAGACTGGCATTGAGTAGGAGAACTGGAAGAGACTGTGTGATTTCTCTGTGGGGTTAAGATGAGGATGTGGTGAGACCAGTGTAAGTCTTGGAGAACTGTAAAAGGGTATAGGAACTCTCAGTGGAATAAAGAAGATGTAAGCTATCAGTAGTTTTTGTGGTATATCAGAGTAGAAGTATAACAATACAATGGGAAGGTAGAGATCGTGACATATATGTGCTTCTAGGGGACTCAAGAACAATGGGAACGTTCATTTCTCTCAGTTTATCTGCCCTCAAACCTCCTTTCACCAGCTGACTGGCACTGTAATAACTCCCTGTCTTGATACTGAAGGATAGCTTCATCCCATGAATCCTTTCATAAGAAATTTCCTTTCTATTTTGTCTCTTTCTATGTTACCTTGGAAGCTACTTGGACAGGAAAGACGCAGTTACCACCAGTGCACTTCATGGACAAAAAAAAAAAAAACAAAAAAGAAAGAAATTCTATTAAGTTAGACAAACTTTAAAAAATGATCTGAAAAATGTGGCTTTCTGCTTGAAGGATTATCTCTGGCAGTGATATTTGTTAGCCTGTTACTTCTCCCTCAACTCAAGCAGAAGACCATGTTAGCAACAGCTGAAAATCACCTGTTAATATTTAGGGAAATGTGCTCAGGCAGCAGAGACCTGGGAGAGTAGTGGGATTCTGGGTAGCAACTCCTCAGACATCTAGAGTAGCCAATATTAATTTTTATTTTAGTACTCCATTGCTATGACCAATCTTTGAGGAATGAAGCAAAAAATAGCAGAAAAATCCCGGTTCAGATTCTGGAACTGCTTTCTATTTTTTTAAATAAAAATGTGTTAAGATCTTTCAAAATTATTTTTGGAGCATAATCTCCTCACTCATTTGACTTACAAGTTATCAATAACGAAAAGTAATTCAGTGGCAGTGTGGGTTATTTTATATATGATTTCTTTATTCAGGACAGATTTATTCACGGGCTTTCTTTCCCCCTAGAATTCCTATTGCCACTCTCCACAGTATGGCTTCCTCATTTAAATCCCTTTCTTAATACATCTTAGCTTGGTGTAATACAGTAACTCTCAATCTCTGATTTTGTATGGGTTCCTTGCAAACACTGGTTCTTTCAAAGAGGCCCAGGCTGTCTTAGTTTAAAGTTATATGTCTGATTTTTAAAGACAAATAAAAAGTTAAGATCAGAAGTACAAGCCAATAATACTGACCTCTTCTAGAAACAACAGCCAAAGTAACATCAGAAAAATATAAATGAAGACTCCCGACTCCAAGATGATGTGTTTTTTTTCATTTTTCTTTAATTTGTTTGGGTTTTTTTTCCAGTACCAGAAACATTCCACAAGGACAACTGCATTTAATAATAGTCAAATACAAATTCTCATCAAAAGCCATGGAGTTTTAACCTATATATGGATTAAGGATTGCATTTGACCACATTAGAGACGGGAACCTTGATACATAGATGATACAGAATATGATATATCAGAGATTATGAGAATGAAACAGGGTCTTGTGAGATAAAATTAATAAAAATTAATATGCATTTAAGATGCAAAGTACATGGTATACTTCAAAAAATATCAGATATTTTAATTTCTTTTCATTTGAGTCTAAGTACATTCATTCTTTCTTGAGAGATAAGATAGTATTTTCGAAATAAATATGAAACAGGGCATGTTCATGCTGAAAATAATTTCATGGTTATAGAAAAATAAAATAACTACAGAGTTCTTAGAATGAACTCCTCGAGGATCATGACTCATCGTTTTACTGCTTCCTTGGGAATTGAGGAAAAAGAATGAAACAATGAAATAAAAGTTTTGATATTTCTGGTATCAGAAGAAACACATTCTAAAAGATAGATAAAATACTCTTTGGACAAGGCTAAGAAATGCCAACAAAAACTGCCCTAATACATACCCAACATAAAAAGAATTCCTATATGATCCTGTTCTGCGTGCTCTTGGGCCACAGCGTACTGCCGGAACTGATGCCTTTTATCATAAGTAGTAAGTTTTCAAAACACATTAATGAAGAGTAGCTAAGTGCATACTTACAGGAAAGGCAGTAAACTTTCCAGCCTTTTAGATGTTTATAGAATATTTTCTTTGGAAAACTGATAACTTCTACCAGACTGTATAAAATTGTAGAAAATAAACCAGGAAAATATACAGATCATAGAATCATAGAATTACTCAAGTTGGAAGGGACCCAAAAGGATCATCAAGACCAACTCCTAATGAGGAAGATTACAAAACCTAAAGATTTGCAAGACCTACATGGGCTATCATCATGTTTCTTCACCAAGAAAAAATATTATTGCCCTCTACTCTGCACTTAACTAAGGGAAGTCTTTCCCTGATAGGGAAGAAAATTGACTTCAATTTACTTTAATAAATACAATTCCCTTGACCTCTAGTGTTTCAGGAGGGAGCAATGGTATCGATTTCAGAAACTGAATTAATCACATCAATTTATATGCATAATTATCCTTTAGTACCTTTCAGAACAACATTGCCGTTTTTGATTTGGTGTGGTTGTAGTGTCCCCTGTCCTTCAGGTTAAGCTTTGCCACAGAAAGTATGTAACAAGGAACTGATTCCAGAAGTATTTCATGCTGCTAAGATAGTACTTGCTGTTCAGCAGTTGACTTATTTGTAGCTCACGGTCAGGAGGCTGGTTAGAAAATACACATCCTTCTTGAAGGATATGAAGTGTGTTGTCTCATTTAGGAATATACACCAAGGTAACCTCTTTCAGTTTTACTGCATTTACAAGCAAGTTACAAAGTGAAAAAATAATCAGATGATAGGGACTGATAATGTGTGTTTCTTGCCACAGTAAATTGTATCTGGTGTATTCTAGCTTTTCCATTATGGAGAGAAAGAGAAGAGAAGAGAAGAGAAGAGAAGAGAAGAGAAGAGAAGAGAAGAGAAGAGAAGAGAAGAGAAGAGAAGAGAAGAGAAGAGAAGAGAAGAGAAGAGAAGAGAGGAGAATATTTCAATTGGGAGAGACGTACAATGATTATCTAGTCCAACTACATGACCAATTCAGGGCTGATCAAAAGTTAAAGCATATTATTAAGAGTATTGCCCAAATGCCTTTTAAACACTGACAGGCATGGAGCAATGACCACCTCTCTAAGAAGTCTGTTCCAGTGTTTGACTAATCTCTTGCTAGAGAAATGCTTCCTAATGTCCAGTTTAAGTTTTCCCTGATCCATATGGAACCATTTCCATGCGTCCTATCACCGGATAACAGGTAGAAGAGATCAGGACCTCCCGCTCCACTTCCCCTCCTTGGGAAGCTGTAGAGAGCATTGAGGTCACTCCTCAGTCTCCTTTTCTCCTAAACAGACAAGTCCAAAATCCTTAGCTGCTATTAACATAGCCTGAGGGTATTTTTGAGAAAAACACAACATTTCATATTCTTCCTGCCACCCTATGTTCTAAAGTGAACAAACAGATTACTTGATTTTAGCTGACATAAATAATTGTTTTAATATTCAAATAATTGAGGTTTTGGGTTGTTTCTTTTTTATGTTTTTACTGTTGTTCCTGTTGGAGTGATCATAAGCATTTTCTGCAATGATCCATTAGAAGTTAACATAAAAGAAAATATACTTTAATGTAACTGGATAATTTAAGCTACCTACAGTTTTAATTAAGGTTCACGTGTTTTGTGGAAGGGACAGAAGCCTCCTCAGATTTCCAGTCTTTCCCATTCTCTCCTTTTGTTGGTTCATTGTGTATGAACTCATATGTTCTAATGTCTTTCACTTGGCTTTGTAACTTTCTCTCCCTAGTGAGTTTCATCATCTCATACGATTGTCAGTCTGTGCTCATCAAAATCCCATCTGTATTCTTGGTCTTTCTAAAACTTGATGCCTTCTTTTCAGTGTCTGCCTATTTTCTTAACAATTTGTAATTTAATTGAGGAGGATTTTTTTTTCCCTTAGAGATTTCTTGCATCCACTATTTCTGAGCTCCTTAATCTGTGCCTTTTGATTTAGAGGTACTACTGAGGTATTTAAATCCCAGTAGAAGAGGCTATTTTACACCAGTGTACATTTTTCAAAAGATATTAAATCCCTAAAATTGTGTTATAACTTTGCCCTTTTTGAAGTGAAAGGAATCAAAAAGTCTCACAGCACTTAGCCACAATCAAGAGTAAACAATTAAAAATTTAGCACTGAGCTAAGATCAAACTCTGGTCACTAATGGATACCCTTGGATTAAACAGGCATCTTTGGAAGAATCATGAATGCTTTGAAATGATGTCAAAACTTTCACTGATCCCTGTTTGGTGCTGAATCCCACAGAATAAGGATTATATTTTGTTAGATCCAAAACCAGATTTATTCTTCCTATTTCTCTACATATGATTTAGATAACTATTTGTGGAGACAACTTATCCAAATTACCATTAGAGAGAGTCAGGCATTTTTTATTAAAATGAACAGCCTTCCAAAGGGTTCAGAAGTACAAGTAACATACAAATATGCATAGTTTACTTCAATGTAGGGCATCAAGTGAGATAAGATGAGATGAATCTGTAGCATGATGCACAGAGACACAGACTTGTTCAGAAAAATAGATCCATTTTTAATGTAGCTTTCAAAAATTATTTTTCGTATTAAGGACTGTCAATTTAAAATAGCATCCAAATGTCAGCAATGAGATTGTGAATTGAGCAAGCCAAAGAGGTATTAGACTAGTATATAAAAATAAAATATATTCCAGTTCTAAAATGAAGTATTTAAATAGATATTTAATCAGGGCAGTTAACCAGTAATGACACCAATTAATCAAGAAGTGAAAGCACAGTCACCTTGTAACCCCTCCCCTACGCCAAACCCATTACATTTCGAAAAGATTGATTATGTTTATTAAAAAAGCCAACATTGTAATTTAATTATTACAAGACAATGTCAAACAGCTTGTAAATTCTGAGAATATGGGAACTACAGTCTTCACTCAGACTAAAGTCTTGTACAGTCCGTAGATATTTTGCTGTATAAGGAATACAGGCTTGGGAACTACTTGAATAAATAGGAGATATAAATTATCTTAGAAGGATAGGAGGAGAAAAAAACCCACTTCCACCTTTCACCCTAAGAAAAAAGAAAAGTAATGGGTTTAAGATTTTCTTCTTCAAGTATTTTAAAAACAGACCACACAAAACTTAAACATACGTTTGACAAGATACAGATTTCATCCTGAGACTCATTTTTATGCAGATAATAAAAAAGGGTTTATGGCAAGGTAAAAACTTTTCTGAGGCAAAGTTACTGTGAGTTGTAGCAAGATGAAATTCTAAAAAAAACAAAAGAAGAATTAACTTTACTAATGAGCCAGCTAAGAAAATAGAAATACCTGTACAAAACACAACAGCACCACATATGTCTGACAGAAAGTATTAAGCTATGTTAGTAAGAAACAGAATTTTAAGACTTCAGTTTATCATTATAGTGACTGACTTGCTGACCCAATTTAAGTCCTCCATATAAGTTAGTTATATCAGGATTAGATATTTATTTGCACATATTATTTTCACATCTAAGAACAAAAGGACAGGATTATCCTCTCCTCTATTTGGAAACATTCTGTAGTGTCTTAGATTTTGCAGCATGATATCCACAGAGTAACCATATCTGATAGGCAAGGTTTTCAGAGAGACGAAGCAGCTAAACAACTGATGAATGTAGTAAAGATGAAGATCTGTAAGCTTCAAGAGAGGATAAATTAGTTTGAATCTAAACTGCCTCAAAAAAGTCCCAGTGATTGTATTATTGGTCTGTGTTTTTAAGCAATTAATGAAACAAGAGTACTGAAACACTATTTTATTCTGAAATAAATATGCAAGACCCTTAGGGAATCCTTATTAGTAGTATTCCGGATCAGTATGACTTAAATTTCCAAACTATTTTAAGATATTTGGGATCTATGACTTTCAAAGGTTTAAGAAACAAATGCGCATATTCAAAACCTGTCCACAATCACATTCCTAAAATACCTTTTATATCTTGACTTCATAGTAGCAAAAGTCTATTTTCTAAAGGAGAATTGAGACCCTAAATGAGAAAAGACTGAAGACATGCACTAGTACAGAACAGGGGCTGTCCAACAGGAAAGTAGCTCTGCGGAGAAGAACCTGGCAGTTCTGGTAGACAAAAACTTCACAATGAGCCAGCAACGCACTCTCATGGCCAAGGCCAAGGCTATCCTGGGGTGTATGAAGAAGAGAGTGGCTGGCAGATTGAGGGAAGTTATTCTCCTGCTCTACTCTGCCCTAGTGAGGCTGCATCTGAAGTAATGTGTCCAGTTCTGGGTTTCACAGTTCAAGAAACAGTTCCCTCCATTCTCCTGCTCCTGCTCCTGCAGCATAAGGCGTGTCACACATGCTGCACACATGACCAGCGCACTGGCAGGAGCACAGGGGCAAGGAGCTCAGTGCTGCCACTGGGTAGAAGCAACAGGCCAGGCTGGATACAACAAGTTGAAGGGTGGGATTCAGCCCACGGCCATAAATTTGATACCCCCGCCTTAAGGTGAAAGGTCTCAAGGGCAAAACTTAAGAGGAGCAGCTCAGATCACTTGTTTTGTTAAGCTCAGAGAGGGCTGAGAAGTGACCTCATCACAGGCTACAGCTTCATCAGTGGGGCAGTGGAGGAGGCGGTGCCGATTTCCTGTCTCTGGTGACCAGCGATAGAACATGAGGAAATTGAATGAAGCTACATCAGGGGAAGGTCAGATCGAGTATAGGAAATAGGGTCGCTAGGGAAGTGGTCATGGCATCAAGCCTGTCAGAGCTCAAGGACTGTGTGGATGATGTTATTAGTCATATGATTTATTTTTAGGTGGTTCTATGAAGAGCAGGGAGTTGGACTTGATGGTGCTCTTGGGTCCTTCCAGCTTGAGATATTCTGTGATTGTAGGACTTGACTTTGAACAATTTTAGATTCTAATTTTCTGGGGAAAAAAAAGTTTCTTATTCCATCTAGCTGAACAGGTGCTATTGGACACCACAAAACTAAGTGATGGTTTAAGGATGCAGAATCAACCATATGAATATACAGTGACGTAGACTAAATCTGTCTCAGAAAAAACTTCAGGAATACCCTGAGCAGGCAGAATGGCTCTTTCAACCCTTAAAATAACTGGACTGCTGCTAAATTTAAGATCATTTGAAGTCTAATAGCTCTTGGCAAGAAGCTTGACATATTCTCCAGCAATTACAGTAATTTAATTGTAGTTATCTTACAGTATTAAAGTGTATTAAGCAATTTCCTGTAATAAGCTTGATTAAGATACCTCTCATACATCTGCATCTAGTTTTAAGTCTGCTTTAGAAGATGTATCATGCCCCATAGAACCTGTTTCTTTTCATTGTATGTAGAGAGCGTCCAGATGATTAGCTCATAGGTAAAAGACTACTTGTAGACACATATATTTAGCCAGCTGAAGATTATACTTCATGTTTACTATACATATTTGGATAGGAATGATTCTCAGACTTTGAACTTATAGTTTGCTCTTTTTTCCTTGTTAGAAATTGTTACACTGCGATATGATTTCCTGAAATAGGAATGTCTCTATTAACAAACATACCACTTCAAGCTCCAGCAGTCATAAGGTATAAAAGCGATTTCAAGAAACAATGAAACACGAATCTGGAATGTGAATCACAGCATACACAGGTAGCAGTAGGAGACCTAAAGTCATAGTAGAAAAATAAAAGCTCTCTTCTGAGCATTAGGTACTTGAGTTCCTGGCTTACTTGTAATGTTTCCAAAGAGTAAATTATGGTACCAACTTATGCACAGAACCATTAGTTAAGTCCTAAGTAATTTATCTAAATAGCCCAGGTCTTCAAAATCCAGATCTTTTTAGTTGTAGAGAAGTACTAAGTCTTTAAATGTCTGGTTGAAAGTCATATCTGTTAATGCCTTTAATTAGCTGAACCACAGCAAAATTCCAGTCTTGACAACACCAAAGGATAATTAATATTTCTGTATGCAAAAAAATATATGCAGAAAACTTACTGAATGAAAGTTTCTATCTTCTTACAAATCCTTTCATGTACCTACCAGTTACAGTTATCAGTTAAGAGCTATATAGTAAGCAAAATCTCCTTTTTGAGGTTATTCTTGATTTTTATGTTGACAGGGATTTTTCAGCTCTAAGAGTTGTAAATCATTAGGCAGCCTTATTTAGAAATGTCCAGGCTCTTTATTATTAAGGTCTTACCATGAATATCTCGAGGTGCTCTGTTTCTATTGATTTAGACCCAACGAAAAAGCTGTGTATTGAATTATTGAAAAACACTTCCAGTATTAAATCAGCTATGAGCACATGAAGCAGATTTTTGTTACAGTTCTCTCAGGTTTTATTATCTTTGAGCCAGAGCTGAAACCTGACTTTGCTAAAGGTCAGTTTCCTGCCCATCAGCTCATGAAGTTACCTGGAGATTCCTGAATTTGCATTTGTCTTGTTTCTCACATTGTTATCAACTTTATCAATTTTCTGTTACAATTTTGTTTCACATTTTCTTTCTGAAGGGAGAATCCTTTGACAAAAAGAGGTGATGTCCTTAATATGTGGAATGAGGATGTATGAATGAGGCAAAGGTTGGGTTTAGTGCTTATACGATTCGTTCTTCACATTCAGGACAAAGGTTGAAGTGAAAGGCCAGAAATATGCACTGGTGCTGTTACAGAAATGTAGCACATGAGAAACAGTAAAAGAACAGACGTTTATAGCAATAATTCAAGAGCTAATATGATTCGTGTATATACCCATGGCAAATAGCATTATTCTAGTTACTAGCACTAGTTGCTTTCTTTGCCTGTTTAACACACAGGGTACACTGTTTGCTCTCTGGTGATGATTTAGTCTTCTCTAGAAATAAAATGATCTGGCAAAGCCCTGAAATCATTGTGGCACTTTGTACCCCAAAACTACACTGAAAACTTTTCTACACCAGCATGAAACCGACAGAAAATCATGAAAGAATTAAAAAACCGCATTAGACACTAATCTTTTTTCTTTCAGCTCTTCTGTTATTGGTAGAAGTTTGGCCTACCAAGGCTTTGATAGTCTAGGCTGAGATCTTTTAGAAGTTTGCTAAGAAGCTTAAGGAAAGTGATCTTTTTCAAATTACCTACTTTATTAGCTAAAGTATTTTTATTACTTGGGTAGCTATGTTTGCAAGATTTGTGTTTGTCACAAATCTTTCAAGTTGATCGTTTATAGCATGTTTGCATCACAAATGAAAGCATGAACTACAGAAAGCTGTTGTAAGAAGTTAACTTTAAGGAAAGAGTGTGTTTTACCTCTTGGAAATGCTTCCTTTTACTATAGCGAGGGGAAGGGAAGGGAAGGGAAGGGAAGGGAAGGGAAGGGAAGGGAAGGGAAGGGAAGGGAAGGGAAGGGAAGGGAAGGGAAGGGAAGGGAAGGGAAGGGAAGGGAAGGGAAGGGAAGGGAAGGGGGAGTTAGTAGATATGAATTCAGTATTTATGAGTACGACAAATTTATAACATATATACAAAGAAAATGTTATAACTTAGATAAGGAATCCACAGAGAGGAAGAAAGATAAATTAAAATAAATAGAAACATGATGACAGACTCTTTAAAAGTTTAAGATTACTTTGTGTAGCTTTTAAAGAAAAAGACATTTTTATGGAAGACTCTTACACCCATTGTTAATTGAATTCTTAACTATGTTACACTCCCAGCATTATGAGCTATGTTTCCATATTTAGTGTCTTGATAATTTTTACTGCCTGATTATAATGCATTTCTTGCTTTCATAAAAGGTAAGTAATGGGTGGTAAAATATCCTTTCATCTGGGAGACAGAAACATCTTTGTTACTGTGTAGGTGTTTAGCTGTCATTGAGGGAACAGATAGATTCTTCATTCCTTGAAGTATTCCATTTACAACCTCAAGACTCGGAATGTGTGCTCTAGTCGAACAAGGTTAAGAGCTAATATATTAATAACTGTTAGTATTTAGTAGTTAGTTTACATTACACGTATGAGAGTGATAAACAGTTATGTCCTTCTATTTTCATCGCCAATCATGACTTTAGAGAGACCTATTTTAGTTCTCTTTCAGCTTTCCATTTCCCTTCTCCCCATTTTCTAGTGTATTTACTGACTGCCTGTACAGAAGGCACACCATAACTTTGGTTACCTGCCTGTCTTTATGAATCTTATATAGAAATTTTGCAATAGGAAGGTGGCAAGAAGTTCCTTAATTGCGCTCAGTCATGTGATGGGCTTCCACAATACCTCTAAGTATATCTTCTCTTTTGTTCTCCACTCACTTCCTAGTTATTCTTAGTATCTGGTTTACTTTCATGTTCATACCTACTGAGCAATACTAGTTTTACAGAACTACCTATCAAAATCTGAAAATCTAATTCCTGAGCAATATCACCAATCACTTGGTGCTGTGTGGTCCTTTGCATCTTTCAGCTGTGAGGATAATTTTGTATTGTTAATAAATGTGTTCACTTCAACACTCATGCTTTTCTTCAAAACTTTTATGAATATGCTGAACTGAATGTGATATCAACATCCAAATCCATAACGGCCTCCTCATCTTGAAGAATCATTTGCTCCCTAGGGTTTTTGTTGTCCTTGTAACTTCACTTCTAGGCTTTTACAAATCTTTACTGGGGCCTTGGTCAACAGTTTTTGAAAATCCAGGAGCACTCTAATAGACATTCTGAGTCATGGAATCCCTTTACAAAAGGCGTTTTAGATGGATAGGTGAGTTTCTTAGGGACAGGTATGGTTGGACTCGATGATCTCAGAGGTCTTTTCCAATCAGATGTTTCTACGATTCAGCTCTATCTCAATGTATAACATTAGTTTGTTTGCTAGTTAATCCATTCTTTTAAACAATCTCTAAATTTTCTTATCAAACGTCAACCTGTAGATCTCAGGCTTTCCTTTGAAGACCTCTTTAAAAATTGGCATTTGCCACCTTTATGCCAGTGCCTTGGGCACTGACAATATTGTTTCAAGCAAAAGTGTCCATCACTATTTTATCTCTGAAATTCTTTAAAACTCTGATGTGATTACTATGTGGTTCTGGTAATTTGCTATGGTTCTTTTTATCAATCCATTCAGCAATGTCTTCCAATAATATTTTTTAATTTGAAACAAAATCTTTAATGCTTTTCATGTCTCCTTTCGGACTCTTGCCAAGTTTCTCCATGTAGACCAAGGATTAAAGAAAAAATCGTACTCTTTAGTGCTGTGGCCATGGATTGCTTGAGTGCTCCCTCATATTTTACTTGTATATTGATCCTAAAAACATTCAGAGGTAATCAGAATGACAGGAAGTTATTGGCAAGTGAATTTTGTAACTGTTTGGTTAGAAAAGATAAAAAATAAATGAAAAAAAGGGTCAGAATTATTATTTTACAAAAGAAATGTAGGATACAGTCATCCTGTGATAACATAACCGTGTCTATAAGGAATGTTCTTGTTTCACCATCAAAGTTGAAAACGGGACGTTTTCTATTGAACTGTATGTAATAGCTCCTATTGGCAGTTAACAATGAAGCCCAACACACACAAACTACTATTGTGTGATTTAAGCACTTCTGGTGAAGAAAATAAAATGTATATCTCAACTTTTCACACCCATCCCTAAAGAATCTACCAACCCAAAATCAGCTGTCAAAAAAAGTACATTTCAGGAGATGAAAATTCACTAGAGTATTCAAAGAAAAAACATCAGAGCAAACTTTCTGACTTTTTGACCCACACTCGTGCTCTCTAGTGTAAACAAAACTTGATGTAGGGCAAAACATTAAAAATTCTATTCTGAGTAAACTTCACTTGGGTAAACAGGATGTTTTCTTTATATGTTTTTGTTATTTGTCCCTTGTGTAGTATAGTCTCCAAACATGTAAATATATATGTTTATCTAAATATTATGGATATTTTTATTTCAGCTAAAAATGTTCTTGTTTTATTTTAATAATCAGACTCTTCAGGGTAGTAATAAGAACCTCCTCTTTCTCTTTATTATTGCAAAAATGGCTTTTCTAGTTATTTTGTCCCATTTCACAACATGAGAAAAGCTGAGACTAGATTCCAGCAACAGATATGTATAGCCTCTTTTATCTTACCAGGGTAACATAAAAATCCTTATGCACGAATGTGTCAAAATTTGATATTTTTAATAATGTAATGGAAAAAAAGAATAAGCAGTCTCCAGTGAACTTGTATATGCATAAGCCAACTTTCAGAAGCGCTGATCCTAAGAATTGCAGTTTGACAGGCCTACTTACATGAATGAAGTAAATATTTATTTATCAAAGATAAATTGTGCATGTGTGATTCCTGACAATGGATGTCTTACAATTCAAAACCAATTTCCCACAGGATATTTCTGACTGCATGCAGACTAATAAGTGTCTTCCGAGAAATCGTTTTCTTCTATCTGTAGCACTAGAAATGAAGATGGTAAAAATAGAGCTTGAACTATATTTTGAATGTACTATTGTGACTACTATACAAGACCATCTTTAATTCACATGTCTGTGACATAGATACATGAGGGTTTTTTTAATTTAAATGAAATTTTAAAAATGTTACTGGAAGTCAATTAATTTAAAACAATTCTAATTAAAATTTGATTGGTTATGGTGTGTGAGTGGGAAGTCAATTTTTCATCTCCATGATTTTTCCTCAGAGACTTGAGTAATTCTGCTATACATCATTATGAAGTTGAACACTGCTGCAATTTGATAAGATCAAACTGAATGATACAGAATAAAACAACAATGAGATGCAATGTAGTTCAATATAATAGGAAAATATTTATCTAGTTTTTAAATTATTTCAAAGGTGAATGCAAAAACTTATTTGGAAAGCTTTCAAATAGTACTTCTAGGATTTTTTTCTTTAAAAACATATATTTTTTTTAAAGCATTCAACTTTGTTTAAATATAGAAAAAAAAATCTAAAGATTGAATATTTCATCTAAGCTTCCCTAGAACTGTAGAAGTTGGTTATACATAGAGAGATGAATGGTTTTCGTGTTTTGTAGGCAAGCACATTAATTTACTGCATGAAAACTACTCCGCTGGTACTTTAAACAGATAATTTATAGTGACCCAATATTTGAGGTTCATCCCACCAAATCTTGAACAACTAAATAGTTGGCCTTTTTTGATTGTAGAGAGATTTAGGCATTTGATTTTCATCCGAATGTCAAGGACAAAGCCCTGAGCATCCTTGTCTGACATCATGGCTGATCCTGCTTCAAGCAGAAGGTTGGCCTGGAGATCTCCTGAGGTCCTCCTAAACTGAAACATTCCATGATTTTGATAGAAAAGAAGGATAGTCCAAATCACTTTATGCAAAGCTCTTTTTTCCACTTTGGTATTTATTGTTACTTCTGTTTAGACTTTTCACTCTTAAATGGTCCTGTTGCACCACAGCTGTGTGATTACCAGTATGAAAGGTGGCTCATTTTAAACTAATGTTATTATACCATTCTTGACACAGCAATGTGTATAATGGAAGAAAGCTCACTCAGAACAGAATCAGAATGGTTTCGGGTGAAACAGCTTTTCAAAAATCATATGCTTGGAACACTGGAAATTATTACAGGCAGAGTTTTTGAGTGTGTTTTTCTCACCTACATATTACACAGTTGAAATTGCCCTTAATTTTGAAAAGTTTTGCTCCTTCAATATAGAAAAGAAGAGTAAATATCCTGGAGATTATTTATGAAGTAATTAAAAATATCTAAAAATATATAGTTCACTTCCTAGTAATATGATAATCAGTTTTTAACAAATGAACTGCTGTTCTGCTGCTACCTTCTAACATGTATCAATTAGGTCCTCAGAAGAAAAATTAAAATCTTATGACTGTTTAAATGAATACCTGTGTACAAAACAGTGTGGAGCACTGTATGACAGTTTTTTGCTGCTAGACAATAATTCATTGTGTCTGTTCACTTTGAACAACTACCTCTGAAGGAAATGAGTGATAAACTATTCATGTGAAGAGGATTTGACAGCTATCATGGTGCTCTAGAAAACATGCATTAATCACAGATTTGTGTAATGGTTGTAGTTTATAAGTTCACAAAATGAAAGTAAAATATGCTAAAACAGAATAAAATGCTGTTATATAAGAGAGTATGCATTGTAATTTACATTTTTTTAAGTGAAAAAGTGAATGTGACTGTTTCTGTCGATATCAGTCTCGGATAAGGGTGGGTTGCTTGTATGTGTGTGACAGTGCCTGGAAAAATAACAGGAGTAAACTGACAGAAATCTTGAATTACAGAAGTGTGTAAAGGCATAGTATCTGTGTGCACAAATTTTTTTTTGGAATCATGCATGCACATAAAGAATAATACATGTTTCTTTGCATATCTGGAGTATAATATTTTCAGACTACATTGAGTTTTCAGGTTGCTGTTAAATAAAAATTGAGTGTTTGTTTAGTGCTTTTTTACCATTTTTTTTCATTTAATAGCCCATCCACAAAAAACTGTAAAATACCACAAGTAGCTCTGTGTGAGTACATATCAACAAATATTATATAGTAGAAGCACAAAATCTGAATAATAAAGTTGAATAAACAGTAAGAACTACATATAAACACTTAAACTAAATATTAATATGAATGCCTTAATGTATTATTGATTTTTTATATAGACTAAATATTGAAAACACAAGAAAATATTTTTATTTTAGTCATTGTTTTCCAATTCTTTCCATTTTGCTTCATAAGGGATCTTGAAAAGTATAGGACAGAAAATAAGTTTTTGTCTTCATTAAAATTTACTATGAATGAAATTTGTGTATCACTATTTACTTTCTCCAGAAATTTTTTTCCATTGTTTTCCATTGTATGTAAAAAACTGGGGGACTAGTATAAAGAAGTGTGGTTGCAAATTCTCATCTTACAAATAGGTGGTAAAATCCTGAGTATCCTTATAAAGACAAAGCAGAATGTCCAAATAGAAGCTGGAGAGCCTGCTGTTACTTGCGAAAGTACAGCCGCACAAAACATTTGGTGATGTGATTCAGTTAGGAATTTCACAGATGAGTTACCAAAAATACACAGTACGTACACACACAGAGCATACCTAAATGATTTCAATTTTTTTCCAGCAGATTCTACTGTGGATTAGTCTGTATTACGAAGTGTGATATTTCTAGTGCTGAGTGCTGCAATCAGTACAATCAGAGCATTAACTGAATATGCAAAGTCACAGCGCTCTTCGCCTTGCAGCAGCAAGCTCCAGGTAGAATCCAGTGCTGCTGCGTGTTCTTTGGTGTGCCCTTGTGGGTGCAACATAGAGTGGGCTGTGGGACAGCAGTGAGCATCCAGGAACACTAGGGGAAGCCCATCTATTTTCTTTTCATGTAACTATTGGCTTATGCAAGTTTAAATGGTTGTGAGCTTAAAACTCTTAAGTTCCTGAACTCTACTGCTATATTTAGCGGGAATAAATTGCAATTCCAGATGTGTCAGGCCCCTTACAGGCTAGAGGTATATAATTTCTTCATTGTTTGGGAAGTAAATACATTCCCAACTTTGTAGTTCAATTAAGTACTGAAATTAGCTGAGATGAAACTGCCTATTGTAACTGACAGAATTTTACTTCTGAATGCCTGCTTGTCTCCTTTTCTATGAAGAACGGGTAGATAGTTTGTTGACAGACATAAATAGTAGTCACTTGAATGATAATGTAGTACAAATACAATTCACATTCAGGTAGATTTCAAAGTTTATAATGTAATACCAGATATAAAGCAGAATTTAACCGTTTTAGAGCCACACAAAAATAGTTTAGTTGTTTTCTAAAAGTCTTTTAACATGGAAAATAACATTAATTTAAGTGATAGAGGTTTTTTCAAGATATTCCTCATATTCCTTATTTGCTATCATTCAGCCATGGTCTTGGTTCTCAACTACAGAGCTTGTCTTTGCGTCAGCAACTTACATCGTGCACAGTATATAATACTATTACAAATTATTATATTACCAGATAATTCTGAGAATTCAAATATTTGTAGTTCAAAATTCTCAAAATTCTCCATATTTCTCCCAAAAATTACAGCATAATGTTAGGAGAAAAAACTTTCTTTCCCTATGTACCCAGATAAATACTCTCTTAAAGTTGTACCAAGAGTAATGTAACAGATCTCTTGTTTTTTTCCAGAGTTCCATTTCCCCCCAAACGTATGTCTTACACTGCTTCTTCCCAATGGCCCCAGTGAGACTCTCAGATTTCTTCTCACTCAATCGTTCCCTGGCAGTGCAGACACTAAACTCAATCTTCTTCCCCTAAGACAGAGGAGAAAACCACGTTTCTCTATTTGGGTGGCTGATGGAGAGTAAAAAAGTGGTGTTTTTTTTTAAAAAAAAGAAAAATAGAAACCATACAAAAATTAAAAATAATTAAAATAATAACCTGTCTAACCCCTTTGATATCAGCAGTGGCACAAATGATCAATACCACAGATGCACTTAATTGTATTGGTACTTGTTTTCTATGGCTGACTGCATTGATAATAGCACTTGAGATTAGCCAAAATGCTGTATGTTTGCAAAAGCAAAGCTGATCACTACAAAGCTATTGGTACATTGAATAGATTGTGGCTACTACTTATTTTTTAAAACTCCCTTTCTCCCCTTAATCCAGATTTTAAAATAAAGAAATAAATCTATCTCTGAATTTTATACTCACTCACAGTACTATCAAGCAAGAGGATGAGACAGAGCAGAGGATGACTGTAGTGGAAATTTTAAAGGTATTACAGAAGTTAGAGTTTACCATGCCAGTTTATTTAAGCTTCACTTATGCTCAAAGTACTCACCAAGAAACTAAAAGTGAACAAGCCCTACAGGGCCTATTCGAAACCATTAGCAATAAAACTGCCCCCACTGTACCACTTAAAAGTTACAAGTTCTAATTTCATGTGGGAGTTATGGAGAAAGTTTGCCTGTACTATGATTATATCAAACTGATTTTATCCCCCTCATCATACAAAGTCTCTGTTTTTTTCATGTATAATTGGCATACATCGCGGATATGTCTGTAATCTGCACAATTATCTACCTACACTGTTTTTCAATTAAAGGATCACAGCGTGCATTGTGACAGCAGTCTTGAAAGGCCACAGTCTCTGTATTTAAGCTAGGACGTTTGCTATCAGAAAAATGGTATGCACTGATTTTTACCTAACTTTTCATCTTTGGTGTAGCCTAGCACGTACAAGAAATATGAAAGAAGTGATCTCAGTCTCTTTTGCTGACAAATGTTCAATAGAACAGCAATAGTTACAAGAGTTGGTGGCCTTCGTTCTGAATTGAAATGTCAGAAGTAGCACTGTAATGCGGTGTCTATCTGTTCACACACTTAAGAGAATGAAATCCGAGTGCCATCCTTATAACAAGACACTTTAAGATTTATCAGTGCACACAGAAACACAGCAAAGAAACAAATGGCACAAAAAGGTTTGAAATACTGGAAAAGGTTTTGTGATATATTATTAGCTATAATATTCAAAAGTCAAAAAGTTATGCATACTGAACACTGAATCACAGCCTGTAAAGTACTACAAGTTAACCAAATTAAAGCATTTTTAATAATATATATTTTGTCTCTCCATAGATGAAGTTTATTTTCTAGAAAGATTGTTTTCTAGAAATTGCCTTTGGGAGGAAAAACATAGTGGATTCTGCCTGATTTTAATTTAGAAAAATAAAAATTTTCTAATTTTTGTTAAGCCTAGCAAAAAAAAGGCATTCCAAATAACTGGATGTTGTTTTGTGTCATCTTGCTTTTTGCTTGTCTTCATCTTGAAGATGAATTACGTTTTTCTTTATGACATACAGCACAAGACTTAATTCCTGTTTATTTCTCCTGCCTGAACAGGCCAAGAAAGCAGGGTCTTACCTACAGTACAGCATATCAAAGTGTAGTCTGTGAACACAGTCCATACGAATCCACAGGTGTCTGGGATCCTACCTATTTAGTCAGTTTTCTAATAACAGAGGCATCATTTTCTCTGGTTTCCACAACTGATCTACGTGGTAATTCACTCACCTAGTCCAATCCGGTGAATATGTAATTACTGATTGCTTAATTTCTGCTTTTCATTAAAAAAAAATTAATTGCGTAATTTGTTTCCCTGTACTTTCACTACACACTTATGCACTTTAAGGCTTGTTTAATTTTCTTTTATCTAATCTATCATACTTTGTTCACTTTGCATCTGAGCTGAAACAATTCTTCTGGTTCACTCCACCAATAAAAACCTTTTCCTCCCCCTTTCTGTGTAATCTGAGTAAAAATCATGTGCCTTTTTTAATAAATTAATTTCATTTTTTCCTTGTCTTCTCCAGCGTATTATTTAATAAATTACAAGGCCATGTCTTAACTACATCTGGATGCTTTTAGACCTCAAAGAGCTAAAGGGAATCTGGAATGTTGGGACCACACTACCCACATACAGATTGGACTACTATGTGACTTATAGTTTTAGGTCCCTCCCCCCTTGATTCATTTGTCCTGAAGATATGAGTTAATTCTACCGTGGTCACTCTTCTACCGACTTCTTCATTCAGTTATGCTATTGTGATCATTCAATAACTGAGCTTATTTCCTCTCCCCCCTTCCTTAGCTTCTCTGATAAATTTTCCTGTTATTATATTCTCTTTCCTATACGTTTACTATTGACTTTCTCTAGGAAAATGTGATGAAGCAGTCCAGCAGATTTTACTTTCCCATTATAACTCCTTCATCTTTTACCAGTGTCAATGCTTCTCATCTGCTTCTATTGAAGAGGTTTTATTTTGTTCAATTTCATAAAGCAAAAGACTTCAATGCACTGTTAAACAGAAGGCAGATGCTTTGGATATTCTTCCATTTTGAATCTTAGTATTAAAATTTAATATATAAATTCAATTTATATATTCAAGAGACTTAGATTAAGTAGATAAAATATGCATAGCTACTGTGTCAGCCTCTGCAGCTTTTTTTATTCAATTTATTATGCTGTATGTATTGTCTTAAATCAGCATGCAATGAAGAAGGAGTGCTATAAGTTTCTCTTGTAGAGGCCTTAGCAAAGCAGATAAGTGATTTCAGCTGTTGCTGAAAAAGCAATATAAAGCTGATTCTTTGGCCCAGATAAATGGTGATTACGTACAAGGTTACACTTCATTCTGTGCTGTCTACATCTGAATACCTGGAGGTTGAGAATATGCAAATGCCTATCACGGTCAAAGTGTATGTGAGGATTGATTACATTTCTTGAATATAGACACACAGCATAATTTAACATGCTTGGTTACCACCATAGCTTCTTTTTCCTGTCCAATATATGGCATTGGACCACAGCATCCAGGCTCATTGGCTCAATGTATCCCGAAGACTCCAGATTCAAGTGACCTATTTTAGACATGGAGGAGTAGCTTTCCAGACTCCGCTGTGCCCATTGAGTAGTATTTTCCTAGGCTCCACCAAAGTAAGAAGAGCAGAGTCTGATATGACAGTGGAGGCGTGAAAAGCCTATATCCTTCCAGAGAACCAACAGGGTCTAGCCAGGATACCTTATGGCATCTCTAATGGCATATTTAGGTAGCTAAATCCCATCCTACACTGTTGATCTTCATTGATTATAACTGGATAGGGTGCACTGACCCTGACCAGCATCTTGCTCCATCTCTCTGTCCCCAGCAGAATGGAGTAAAGAATCAGAAGAGCTAAAGTGAGAAAAAATAACGGATTGGGATAAAGTCAATTTAGTAAGTGAAAGAAAGGAAAAAAGTCAACAAATGATACAAATTACTTGGCAAATTACTTGGCACCTACCACCAACAGACTGATGCCCAGCTGATCTCATAGCCATTGCTGCCTTCGAAAAACTACCTCCAGCTTTTAATGCTGAGCACAATGTCATGCAGTATAAGATACCCTTTTTATCACTGGGGGCAGATGTCCCAGTTGTGTTCCCTCCCTGCTTCTTTCCCACCACACTGCCTACTCACTGGAGGGCAGCATGAGAAACAGAGGTGACTTTCGAACTGTTCAGGCACTACTCAGCAAAAGTGAAAACGTTACTGTGTTATTAACACTGTTTTAGTCACAAATGTAAAACACACCATAAGGGCTGCTGAGAAGAAAATTAACTCCGTCCCAGCCAGACGTAGCACACAGAAGTTCAGACAAATCTTGTTTTCTAAAATCTGGAGTTAAATCGAATCCACATAATATATAATACTTTTCTTTCTTTGTTTCTTTCTTTCTTTTTTCCTTTCATCCTCCCCCCAGATCTTACTAAGAAATTTTATTAGTTTTTGATACAAGTAAGCAAACTGTGTAACTTTTCAGAAAAAAACTGGTAGCGTGTACTCTGTCAGAAGGCAAGATGTATCTCTAATCCTTTTCCAGTCCATAAATTCAGTCTACATAAAATACGTGTTTTGCTGGTGCTTTCACCAGATAAATTTGTACAAAAAGGAGGAAAAGAAGAGAGAGAAATGAACCTTGAGCTGTCTTAGCAGTGATCTCTCCTTATTCATTTAAGACATCCATATAAGCAGAAGTAAAATGATAAGATTAAAAAGAATGAGTAAATTAGCCAAATGAATTGGGGAGGTGAGAAAGAGAAGAAAGCTACATCTGCCATACATATCGTTAGTTTCTGATGATTATGTCAAAAGAATAATAGAAAGAGAAATAATAAAAAAGAGAATAATTAAAAGAGAAATAAGTTATTTTCATTCCAGGTAATTGTCAGAGTGCAACTACAGTGTTAAAATTACGTAATTGCTCTCATTGCAAACAGGAGTGAGATAACTGGGAAGAAAAAGAGGTAGATTCTGAGGAGAGAAATGTACTGTTTTCAGAAAGCTTCAGATTCTTCTGTGCCTTTTTCTTACTTTAGGAACTCTGAATTTTATCCTAGGGCTAAGATTATGGTTAGATTGACAAATGGTACTGAAGTAATCTGTTCTCCTGGCAAAAAATGATTGCAATAAGAAAAGAGAATACCACAACCTTCATTTGTCTTTGTAACTTTAATACCTAGAGTACCATATTCAAAAAGAAGCCTTGTTAAAAAGACCTGTTATGAAGACTGAAAAATGATGATGAAAAATGATTATGAAAAATGTTAAGGAATCAACCAATTTATCTGGCAACCTTTATACCCTGTCTCACAGTGCTTTTGTTTGAATCTGGACATGGGATTTTCATGACGCTATGCCAAGCTATCTTATTTTTTGTCTGGTTAAAGATTAGAGACACGAGCTTGTTGAGCAAATCTGTGTTGTTCCATTTCAAGGGTGGATGTAAAGAAAAAAAAACCGCACACGTTGCATAGTCATTAATCAGCATTTAGTTTGAGACATTCTGGGAGTTTTAAAAACTAAGCAAGAATAGTGAACTGAAGAGAAGGCTGAAGTGGGAAGGAAAAGTAATTATTTATGTAACGGAGTGAAGCATGAACACATTTATTCATTTCCTTCATCTCCAGAAAACCTTGTACGTCAGTTTGATGGGACTTATCTTAGATAACTTTAGTTGTCTAAAAGGAAAGTCATTGTGTTTGCATTTGCCCTAGGTTCCTTGTAGATTCAGTGGAAAAAGAAGACGTTTCCAGTTGATGGAGACTATTCTTAATGCATTAGGATCTCAATAACATTCATTCTGTCTGTTTATATAGCTACCTATATAATTCACACAACTAATGCTTTCAGAATGTAACTTATGTTTCTGTCTCTTCCATGCGCCTTTCATATTTGTCTCCTTGGTAAACATTCCCTCAGTGTCCAGGAATTAGTTTAAATTAAATAATTATTTATTCTTTATTTATAAATATCATGGATTTGTGTCTTAATTGGCCATTGAAGGTGACAGTGTGATTCCAGCTCATTTGTTTATCTCACAGCTAAGTTTTGTGACAAAGCTCTCAGAAGTGTTTCTACAGCAAATGTGATTAATGATTACTTGGCAAAACTGTGTGGGTTAGTGAACTTGAGATTTTTGCAAAATGTCATTTTTAAATATGATAAATATATATTCAATATAACAACATAACTGGATTTAATTATGTACTTTAAAGGTGTACTTGTATAATTTGGTATTCGCAAGTACATAGGGAACTATCAAAACATAAATAATTCTTATTTCAAGTACCTTCTAATTCTCAGTACAAGATAAAAACCCAAACATGCAGTTTACAGAAAAACTTGTCCCAAAAACCATTTGCACAAAAAAAAAAAATACTCAAAGGTATATAGATACAGCAATGAAGAGATCCGGGTCATGAAACTACAAGTTTTCCTATTTTTTGATATGTCTCAAGAAATAACTGTTGACTGTAAATTTTCAAGATTGGTATAAAACTTTTATGACAAATTCAGAAAATAGAAATCAAAAGGAAGCATAGGGTATTACTATAAGTGTCTGTGATATAATTTGTGACTAAATATAATATTTTTGGAAACAAAATTTTATGGTCAGATCTTAAGAGAAATATGCCATCTTCATCCTTTCACCTGATGAAACTGGCAGAAGTTATATGTTTTAATCATCCTTGGAACTCTAAAAAACCCAGTTATTAATAGGCATGAATCTTTTTAACTTTTTTTTTTTTTTTCAGAATATTGCCTGTGAGTTCCTTTTGTCTTCCATTGCTGATGTGGTGTCGTAAGTAATCTTTCCACCTAAAGATGAGAATAAGATTGCATACAGATTTTAGATACTGAGTGTTATTCCAGCTTGTTTCACAGAATTATAGAATCTTAGAATGGTTTGAGTTGGAAGGGATCCTAAAGACCACCCAGTTCCAGATCCCCTGCCATGGGCAGGGACACCTCCCACCAGACCAGGCTGCTTGAAGCCACATCCAACCTGGCTTTGAATACTTCCAGGGAAGGGGCATGCACAGCTTCCCTGGGCAACCTGTGCCAGTGCCTCACCACCCTCATCTTGAAGAATTTCTTCCTAATGTCTAATCTAAATCTTCCCCCTTCCAATTTAAAGCCACTTCCCCTCGTCCTATCACTACAAACCCTTGTAAAAGGGCCCTCCCCAGCTTTTCTGTAGGCCCCCTTCAGACACTGGAAGGCTGCTATAAGGTCTCCCTGGAGCCTTCTCTTCTCCAGGCTGAACAACCCCAACTCTCTTGGCCTGTCCTCATAGCAGAGGTGCTCCCGCCCTCTGATCATCTTCACAAATATATTTAGCATATAAATATGTCATTTTACTTTTTTTCTTTTATAGAAAGGCAGAGAAGCATCTCCAAAGGGCGATTCATCCCATCTGAAGATAAATGCCTAAAACAGTTTGCAGGAACCATCCTCACAAAGGATTTGTTTCTTCCCAGTGATTACAGAGTAAGTCTATATGAGTGTGAAAGGAATGAAACAGACAGTGGAAGGAATTCTACCCATTTTCATTCGAGTGTAAGAGTAAAACATAACTCAAGGAAGAGCATGGTGAAATACCTGAGTAACACAGGTATTTATGTCCAAATTTAAACAGCCGTCCAGAACTTCACTGTAAATAAATCCACTAAAACTTTTCATGGCTCATTTCTGAGGTGGTGTTTCATAATGTGAAAATAACTAAAAGCAACGATGATATCCAAGTAATTTTGAAACCTGGGTATGCAAAACCATACTGTGGTGGCCTTAACCCCTAGGAGATTGCTTCATCTTCCAGAATGCACAGCTGACATCTAACAAGTACAAATAGTAAAATATTCTTGGTATGGATCAATTTTTTAGTTCAGTCAGAAACAATCTATGCTTTTCTCATTTGGCTTCGAGGAAAAGTAAGAATATTAGTGGTGTGACATTCCAAGGAATCTGCATCAATTAATATCTACACTGACATTACTTTTTACCTTAAGGAACATTATATCAGTTCCCCTTTAACAAAATTTTTAAACAGAAAAGTGAAAAATGAACCAGTCATGTAATTTTCTAGGGCAAAATTGTCTTAGTTCTATGTATAGGTGTGGGCGTAGGCGTAGGAGTAGGCACAGGTGTAGGCATGTCAGGCTTTTCATTGTGACTCATATTTAAGTAAGTATTTAATTTTACACACACATACACTCGGTATTCAAGTCCAAGTTTAGTATTAGCTTGAAATGAGACCTGAATATTAAAAGATTGTCCAAGTGAATACCTTCTGTATTAGACTTTGAAGATGAAGACTGTCACTAAAATATCTCCAGTCACCAATCAATCGCTAAGAAATTTGAACCAACTATCTTCTGGTTCTTCAGGGCACAGTTTCAAAAATATCTTCTACAACCTCTAACCAATAAGTTAACCAACACCAACACTGATTCTTTTTTTAACTTTTGCTATTTTAATTTCTTCAAATAGTCAGGTGACTGTAATGTAAAAGGAAATATCAAAATTGTATACTTTTATATAGTCATGGTTACCTATTCATGGAAAAATATTCTAGTTAATGAAAGATTTACTATGAATTTATAATTCCAGGCAGTAGAACAAAACAACAGAGTAAAAAATTAGATTAAATGCTATATGCGTAATCGAAAATATATAGACAAGATGAGAGTGGCTGTGGAGAGCCACTGTGTCGAAGAGAAAATGTAGCTTGACAAAAATATTCAGTTGACGCTTATGTAGCATGACATCCATCTAGAAGAGAGACCACATGACAGGGACACTATTCATAACATTAATGAAAGTTAAATTTTCATACTAGATCCCCTGCTCTGATCCGCTGCACAAAGGTAGCTAGGAAACACATTTTTGTGTAAAGGTCAGTGTTGTGTTTGAGCTAAAGTAGAGCCCATTCTCTGAAATTTCTACTAAAACTATTCTAAGTAACTTCTGTTTCTGAAAATTAGCAACATGTTCTTCAGACATCATCTGCCTCTAGAAGTGATAAGACTGATGTTTATCACCAGGGTAACTGGACATTGGTATGTAGAGCTCTCATTGTTTATACTTATTTAAGCTACGTCCTAGAGCTGGTGAAGGATGTCGCACCTGCAGGCAGGAGCAGACAGGGCAGGTGACCCAAGCATGACCAATGAAGTGTTCCAGGCCATAGACGTCATACTCAGTATAAAGCTCAGGGATCATGAGGGTCAAGCCTGCTTCTTTGATGGTCGAAGTTCAGTCTAGACCTTGTCCGTCTGTCTGCCCATGATTCTGATCCTCGTGTTACTGAATCCAGTTCCTGGGTTCAGCTCCCACCTGCTGCTGAGTCCAGTCCAGGACTTCTCCCACGCCTACCCTGCAGCATCAGTGGTGACATATAGTCATTGCAGAAGTTTGAACTGGTTCAGTGTACTTGTACATATTTTATTATTTTCTTAGTAATATTTTTATTTTTCCTTTTTATTGTTATTGTTTCATTAAAGCTGTTTTATTTTAGTTTCCAACCCACAAGTTTCTTTTCCTTTTCCTTGGGGGGAGGTGGAGGGGTGAGGACTGGTTTTAGAGTTGCTGTTTAACTGCTGACCTGCTGACCTGGCTGGGTGGTGGGCTAAACTGGAACTAATGAAACACCTGCATTACTCACTCAGTAAAAGAAATCCAGATTTGGCCCAGTGTTTATAGTTCAGAACTGAACTGTAACTGTTATTTATTAAGATAGATTTATTGGTAAGCACTGGGGAAATAACTGAATTGATTTCTTCGACACTCTAAAGACTTTTTAAACTCAATGACGAAGTATTCAAATAATCTGATAATCTTATTATCTCCATATCAAACCAGATAAAACTGTGCAGGTTGTTTTTCAATTTTCATTTTCAGGGTTGATTTTAGAGGAAATCTCAGAAATGTCATTTGAAGTCTGCTGAAATATGATCTGAAATTAATGAAAAATAAGAATTTTATTGGGTTTTGATATAAATTGATACTTCATTATAGTGAATTAATTGTTTTATATAGTCACATAATCTAATTTTTGTGGTAATATCTACACCCAAATTTAATTTTAAAAAACCGAAGTTTGTGTTGAACACAGTGCAGCAATGAAATATTAGTCTATTTAGGGTGTATGTATAAAAAATATTGTTAAAGGAAAACTTGAGACCTGATGGAAGAAAATAACTGCAATGAATATGCACACTACTTGAGCACTTTCAACATTAATTCTTTATAACTAAAGCAGATGTGTTGTGTCAATAACAAACATCAATAGCATTTCAAAATAAATGCCTGTAAATTAAGATATATATGGATTAACGTATATCCATGGAGCACCAATGTCAGAAAATTGCACAGCTTATCACACAGCACAGCTACCAGAGAAACAGACTTTTCTCATATCAAAAAATATAAAACAAGGAAAATCACATGAAAAAATTCTATCTGCAAACAGAAATCAACAAACAAAAAAATCTTTTGTGGTTTAGCTTGAGAAAGCAAATCTCACAGCAGTAGTGAAACACAAAGCGCTCGTTTTCCTACTGCAGAGAATTTCTTGTGATCTTCTGAACTGTGTCATCAATTGGTAATTTCCTACCTTCTATGACTCCTGGGACAAAGAGGCAGACATATTGATTAAAATGTTAGTAAAGCATCAATTGGCAAGAGATGTCTGAGTGGTATTTCAACACCCTGCCCTTTTCATCAGATGGAAGGGGAGATGGAAAGAGAAAGGAGTTTCCTACTGGGCCATCATTTAACTGAAATAAATATATTCTCCTTCACTTCTTCATAGATAACCCAAAATGTAGAATTTACAAAAATAAAAACTATTCATTACTTTTTATATGCAAATTCTTATAGAAGATGCATAACAAAGAAGAAATTTTAAACAGTAATTTGATGGTTCTGTGCTTCAGAAAGTTAAGAATTGCAGCGTAGTTTAAAAGGAAAAAAAAATAGAAGTTATTAAATAGTGGGAAAAATGCAATGTGACTTTTTCCATTGCTCTGACTCCAAAGCCAGAAGCCAAGTATGAAATATAACCAGCTTTCCAGTAATGTCAGACCCTGCAGCTCCGTAGGCCCAAAGTGCAGACTTCTCATTCCTAGCAGCCCTCAAGATTCTTGGGCTTTGTGAGCAAAATTCTTAGTCTGTTTGGAGAAACACTAGGGATGACTTTTACCCAACTTTAGTTGTAGCTTCACTTTGTATATTTGTGGGGTGCAACGCTTCTTTTTGTTACAATAAGTTTGGTGTGTTTCTGTAACTAACTAGTTGTGAAAAACAGGATTAATTCTGTGTGGTTATAACACCGAAAAGTGCAAGAGTGGAAGTCAACAACCCTCAGGAACAGCTATGCCTATCTGAGTTAGAGAATCCTATCTACTATGACACGTGCTGTACTTCCTGCATAGCAATAATGTGATAAGGTGATATAATGAGGTAATCTAATATGATAAAATACTTTGGAAAATTTCCTGGCCTGTTTTGAAATGGGCTAATGCTGTGATACTTCTGATAGGGAACTCTGAAACACACAAATTAGAAGCACCACTGAGAACAAAGCATTGTTTACTCCCACTTGTTCTGTAAGACAACACAAACGTAACAAGCACTAAATAACTGGGCTGACATTTGGACTGAACATCCTTATAGGTTTTTTTCTAACCTTAATGATTCTATGTTTCTATGAAAAAAGCCTGATAATACAGGCATCAGAGAAAATAACATTGTAAGCACTTTAATTTTCAATCATTTAGGTATCTGCTGTTTCTTAGGTAGTTTAACAAAAGGGAACTCTGCTCTACTTGTAAAAACTTTTGGTGATATGCTTCCCAATAATAAGAGAGTAAACTAATTCAGAGACCAATCAATCCCTTCCCAAGATTTGTCCATTATTCTTACTGTTTATACAGGGAAGCCACACAGATAGTTGAGAAGGACTGTTTATCCTTGAGATTATTAAAGTATTAAATATGTAACAAAAAGCATTCAACACTCAGCTTTCCCTTTCATTCATGACAAATGTTTCAGTGTGCTTTTAGTACCATTGTGTTCATTTTATTTGAGCATTTAAAAAAACCCCACAAATCAAATCGTTTTTGCAAAGCTGGCCCATTGTTAATTTTTTAATTTGTATCACAGTATCGGTATCAGCTACGTTGTTCTTTCTGTAGACAGAGGGCAAAATATAGCCTCTACCCCAGAGACCTTTTAGTACTTCTTATTAGTCTTTTGCTAGACTCAGACGCTGAGTTTGCAGAAGTGTTTCTTTTTTAGATTTGTTTTCACAGACCTTTTTCTAGTGCTTTGGAATAGAAAGTTTTGCAGGTTATTTTTTGGTGCTATGTTGCAAGCACATGAATTTGTATGAGGCAATGTAACATGAAATTCATTATTCTATATGTTATATCAATACATTCACATTTGAGAAAAAAATATGACCAAGTTACAGTGTTTGAATCAGAATATTGAGATTCTCCATGTACAAAAGATTCTGATATACCCTTTCAGGGCAGACTCATCTCCATCCTTAATAACAGTATGATCAATCTGGAAGCATTAAGAAAGCTGAAATTGCTTTACGTGAAAGAGTAGAAAACCGCAAGCAGCAGAGTTAGTCAGACTCTATTCAGCTGCCAATCATCTGCTAGGAAACACAAAGTCAAATTCATAGTATTACTAGGGTGAAGTTATACGAAATAAATTTGGCACTGTTCTTTCTATAAACTTAAGATATATAACAAAGATTACTTAATGTTCAAAAAATTAATATCTGATAAATGTTCATAAACTCATCAACTGTCAAATCTAGGAATTTTTCAATTCTTAATTATAATTTCTACATACCAAATGTAATTTCGGGCTATGGAGTGTCTTCATTATTTCTTTAAAACTTCATGCAGTTGTAATATAAATTATATTTGATTTGTTCAACAAAAGTCCATAGGAAAAATATTTGTGCACTATGTCAATTTTTATTATTAAGTGTCCAAAGACACTTCAAAACCTGGAAAATACTATAAAGCAATTTTCCTCTCATTACTTTCAAGCACTAAGCTCAAATTTTGTGGATCGTCCTAAAAAAATATTTATTTTTTCTAGATATGTATAAGCAAACATTTCTTTTTATAAAGCTAGCTAGACAACTGTTTCAAAACTCCATATATTCTTGTATTTAATTTCATATTCTGATATATTTTATCAGAACTTTTCACCAGCACAAAAAGGGAATGAATTACTGACAGATATATTTGCTACATTATTAAGAAAATGCTAAAAATACGAAAGTTTATGGCAACTGTATTCTATTAGGCTTCATTCTCTTTCCCCCTCAGAAATGTTTTTATTCCCTTAAAGTTGATTAGAATCATAGAATCATAGGATTACCAGAGTTGGAAGGGACCCAAAAGGATCATTGAGTCCAACTCCTGTCCCTACACAGGACACTCCCAACATTCACACCGTGTGACTCAGGGCATTGTCCAAATGCTTCTTGAATGCTGGCAGACTCAGTGCCATGACTACTCCCCTGGGAGCTGTTCCAGTGCTCCAACACTTACTGGGTGAAGAACTTCTTCCTCATCTCCAATCCAAACCTCCCCTGGCACATCTTCCTGCCATTACCTCCAGTCCTATCATAGGTTGCAAGAGAGAGGAGATCAGCACCTGTTTCACCTCCCTCCCTTGGAAGAAGGCAATAAACAGCTCTGAGATCCCCTCTCAGTCTCCTCCAGGCTGAACAGACCAAGTGATATCAGCCGTTCCTCACCCAACATGCCCTCCAGACCCTTCACCAACCTTGTGGCCTCCTCCGGACACTCTCCAGTAGTTTTATGTCCTTTTTATACTGCGGCACCCAAAACTGCACACAGTACTCGAGGTGGGGCTGCACCAGGGCAGAGCAGAGTGGGACAGTCACTTCCCTCGACCAGCTGACAATGCCATGCTTGATACACTCAAGAACACAGTTGACCCTCTTGGCTGCCAGGGCACACTGTTGGCTCATGTTCTTGCCATCAAACAGAATCCTCAGGTCCTTCTCCTCAGGACTGCTCTCCAGCCTCTCAGCCCCCAGTCTGTATGGGTATCCTGGGTTGCTGCGTCCCAAGTGCAGGACCTGACACTTGCCCTTGTTAAATTTCCTGCTGTTGGTGATTGTCCAGCTCTCCAATCTGTCAAGATCCCTCTGTAGAGTCTCTTTGCCCCCAAGAGTGTCAGCGGCTCCCCCCAGTTTTCTGTCATTGGCAAACTGTCAATAAACATTCAGTCCATCATCATCCAGGTCATTCATGAAGATATTGAAGAGCACTGGCCCTTGTGGGACTCCACTAGTGACTGGGTGCCAGCCTGATGTAACTGCATTCAATATGACTCTTTGAGCCTGACCCATCAGCCAATGATGCACCCATTGTACTATGTGTTTATCCAGCTGTATTCTGGACATTTTGTTTATGAGAATACTGTGAGAGACAATATCAAAGGCTTTGCTGAAATTCAGAAAAATGACATTGACCATCCCTGGATGATCTTAACATAGAAGGAAATTCAGTTTTTCAGGGAGGATCTTCCCTTTATAAACCCGTCCTGGCTGGGACCAATGACTGTGTTGTCTTTCAGATGTTTTTCAGTAACTACCAGAATAATCTTCTCCATAATCTGAAGGCACTGAAGTTAGACTGACAAGCCTGTAGTTACTGGGGTCATCCCTGCTGCCCTTCTGGAACAGTGGGACACCATTCACTAGCTTCCAGTCAGCTGGTACCTCTCCAGATACCAAAGAGCATTGAAAAATTCCTTGGTTTAGAAAAATTTTAACAGTAATAATTTGCAGCAAATATATAACCATCAGGTAATAAAAGACTCCATAAGCCTTCCCTCATTTACCAACGTGTTTTAAAAAGTATTAAAAATCACAGATTTCCAAAGAAGAGCATTTTGAAGTAGATTCTCGCTTTGAAAATGCATATATAAAATACACATGGAATCAAAATGCACTATTGTCACGCAATAATACTGTTATTCTTTGGGGTTTTATTGTTTTCCCCAGAGATAAGAAAATTATCTTGCATGTCTTCATTTTATTGCCTCACCTGTTTCTTCCTCATTTCATTCTGGTTTTTGTCTCTTTTTTATTATGCTATAGAAAAAAATGAATCCTCTTTGTATTTTGTGTCCAGAACATTTACAGATGCATTCAGATCTCTTTTTACGGCTCCTTAAGGATTAGACAGTGTTTTATTTCTGCTATTTTAAAAACAATTCTTTCAATATCTGGCAGATATTCTGCTGATCAGATTCAAAGAAGATGAAAAAAATCATTCCCTCTGTTGCAATTATTTTAGTTTTATCACCTAATTCAATAAACTCAGAATACATCCTGTATGTTATTGGACATTGGTGAGCTGTATGATATGAAGCGTTTTCTCCCTGCTATTTTTATATTATCCAGTTTGGAAAGAGGAAAAGTTAAGCTTTACCATCCTGGTGATTTTTACTTTATTTAAACTAAACAATGTACTTGTTAAGTATATTGGTAGAAAATTTGGATACTTGCTTTTAAAAACTGATATCTACAAGAGTAGTGAGGAAAAAGGCCAGACATACCAATAATGGGTTTTTTCCCCATATATCACTCTACACTGAGTCCTAAAACTAATCCCAGGATAAAATTTTAATTCCAAATTTAGCCTCCCTTAAAAAGCTTCCTTAGAAGGTAATACTTAATGCTGTCTCAATACGTTAAGTCAGTTGACAAAATGATGGCTTTTTTACCCTGGTGCATTTTTTTAGGTGGAATTCTGTTCACTAAGCCTACATATTAAGGCAATTAATTTATTCAGCATTACCTGTGAAATACTTGCTACTATTCCTGAGAAGTGCACCTCAACAAAAATCCAGCAGTTATGTAAGGATTCCTGTACTTCATTTTCTGATTATATAAAGTCTCCAGAGTTGATTACTAGGTTGTTGTGTATCATGCAAGGGTCAAAAAAAAAAAAAGGAAAAGAAAAAAGGTAAGTTCAATAAATGCACTACTTTCTTATTCTAAGCAAAGCAATGAAGTCAATAATAATAATAGGCTGCTAAAATCCACCCCAGTACCTGGGAAGGTGGTGGAACTAATGCTGGAAATAATTTCTAGGCGTATGAAAGACAAGGAAATCATTAGGATTAGTCAGCATAGATTCACCAAGGGAAAATCATGATTGACCTAGTTGATAACCTTTTTTGATGAAGTTACTTGCTTAATAGCCAAGGGGAGAGCAGTGGATATTGTCTGCCTTGACTTCAGTAAGGCTTTTGATACTGTCTTCCATAAGATGCTCGTAGACAAACAGTTTTAGCAGGGACTGGATGAATAGACAGTGAGGTAGATCGAAAACTGACTGACAGACAGTTCCAGAGAGTGGTGGTAGGTCAGTACCCAAGGAGTCCACACCTGGAGTACTGAGTCTAGTTCTGCGCTCACTTTAACAAGAGAGACACGGGCATATTGGAGAGATTGCAGTGAAAGGCCCTGAACATGACAAAGCATCTGAAGCATCTCTCCTATATAAAAGGATGAAAGACATGGGACTGTTCAGCCCAGAGAAGAGAAGGATCTCAGATATCTAATCAATATGTATCTGGAGGGGGGGTACAAAGAAGAAGGAGAGGGACTCTTCTGAGTGGTGTCCAGTGACAGAGCCAGTATTGATAAGCACAAACTGAAACACAGGAGGTTCTCCCTGAACATCAGGAAACACTTTTCCACTGCAAAGGTGATCAAGCACCAGCACAGGTTGCCCAGAGAGGCTGTGGAGTCTTCATCCTTGGAGATATTAAAAATTTGTTTGGACATTGTCATGGGCAACTGGATTTAGGTGTTCCTGCTTGAGCAGAGCGGTTAGACAAGGTGATCACCAGAGGTCCCTTCCAACATTGACCATTCTATGATTCTGTGAGAAAGCTCAACAGTTTCTAAGTGGAAAAGATTTTGTATTCATTTATTTCTCTCTACTCAGATGATTTCCTCATTACACCGAGTGATAGTTCAGTCTATCAAGATTTCTATAAAGGTGAATTTGTTTAGAAAATATGGTGCTTAAATCACAAAATGCATTTGCAAATCTTCCTTTTATTCAGGTTTGTCAATTTTTACAATTAGATTTTGACAGAAATTGGATAGTCCTATCCTTTCCAGTTAAAGGTTAGCAGATAAATTCTGACTTCTAGCATATCTCCATTAGAGTGCAGTTTTTCCTTCTCAGCCTTTCACTGTGAGATGAAATGTGAGATGATACCATAGAGACCTGAAGGATAGATTACCATAAGCTTTTTTTTTTTTTTTTTTCCCCCAAACCCAGAATGCACTTTTGAAGGGAATTTTCCAGTCATTGCTTTTCGCTTGCCTTTAGTTCAGTTGAATGAAATTGAACTGGAAGAGTCACTCCAGGAGGGTACCTAATACACTCCGACAGCTAATCATCATTCAGTCCACAGAAGCAGACTGCAGTTAGACTGCACTAAAACTCCTCAAATATGTATAGTGCTGATCCTCCAAAACAAATATTTTTCTCTACACATCTCATCTTACCAGGCCACGCTACTTGCTCCAGAGCAAAATATTATTCCATAAAAGTCAAAAGAGTGGTTGCTGCTGGGTTCAGAGGAAAAGTTAAGTGGGTCATGACTATCAATTATCTGTGAATAAAACAGCAGACTATTCACTTGTTTTGTAAGAGCTCCTAAAGAAATATATTCTATGTTACAGTTCAAGAAATGAAGGTTAAAGTTAATTTTCCTTTTGCTTAAATTTACATTCCTAACCACTGGATTTCATGGAGAACCCTACAGTTATGACAGCATGTTCTCCCATTACTGACTTCTTGGATCACCCAAGGATTCTGCATTCCTAAACCACAATAATCGAAAAGATCTTCTAATACAATTTTAGATATTCTGCAAATAAAGAATATTTTTGTCTTGGAAACATATGATCAAATTATCATGCATCTGCTTATTTTCATACTCTTAACTATACCTTCTACTCAGTGGTACATTTGAACTCATCTGTAAAAACAGAGTGATCTAATTACCCAAGAGCATCATTCAATTTAGTCTCCTTAAAAAAACATTACAGGAAGATCTCCAGCGTTTTCCCAGTGAAAGATTTATCTTATTTATGGCGTATGCTGTTTCCGTATGATAAGGTTCTGTACACTAGATGGATCAAAGCTAAAATAATAAAGAATTACATTCTGAGTCAAATTTAAAATGAACAGCTTTGTTATTCAGGAATTGTAAATGTGATTGTAGATACTCTACAAACTGACATGATGGTAGCACTGGTGAGAATTGTTCTGTCTTCTTCACAGATATCACATAATATTTTGTGTCTATATTAATTTAAGAATCTGAAGACCTTATCTACCAAAATTGCATATGTTCCGTTTGATCCCATTTTTTAATTATTTTGCATCTCAAGATTCAATGACTGCTCAAATATAGACCACAATCATAAGATATCAATACTTCACTACTTTATTTCATCTAATTTACTGTGCTACATGACCTAGTTTGCTCCACTCTATACTGTGTTTCCATCTCCTAGATTTAGACCTACTTTCCTTCTGATGCTAATTCTCTCTCATACTTGTTAATTAAAATACAGCCCTTCCAGAATTCACATTCCTTCCCAAAGTTCAATTATGGCATATAACGTATAAAAAACCCCTTATTTTTAAAATAAATTACAAACTATCCCTTTGTCACTGTCTGTTGTTCCTTTTAATATTGTCATTTCAGAAATTTTATGTAAACTTTTCTGATGAGATCATGCTTTCTTGTTCTAAATCAGCTGTGAAATCTATACTGATAAATAAATGCATACAGGACAAATAACACACAGAATCCTCCACGTATCCACATGGTTTTTGAGGGTTTCCTTTTGATAAGGACTGAAAACATGAAAAGCTGAAATTACATTTTATGTAAAGTCTGTTGTCTTATTGTCTTAATTTTTTAAAAAAGTTTAAAAATTTATTTTAAAAAAAAACCTAAAAATATTTTGCTTCTGCTTCATAAAATTTCAGAATATTTCCATAATTAAAGAGAATTGTGAATTAATTTAATATTTGAGTTCAAACTTACAGTTTATAATAAATTAATAGTATGTTATAATGTGTCTTGTATTCTTAAAGTCTTATAGTACACATATATATATATGTACATGTATATACATATGTTTTTATTTATCTGTATAAATATATAGATAAAAATAACTCTATGGTCTGGAACTTAACTGTTTATTTATATGTTTTATGATTATTTTTATATACTCTTTTGTTTTCTTGTATTTAGGTATACGTTGATATTTATATTCGACCTTAATGTTAATCTACTCTATAACAATTAATGTAAAAATAAATTATAAATTTTAATGTTATTCTAGAAAGATGAGTTCCTTTTGTATTTGCACTCTACTGTTACTACAAATTCAACTTTATTTTCAGTTTAGAACTAAAAATACAGTGACCATTTCTTCAAGTATTTTGCCTCTTATTACTTTTTGCTTAATTATTATGTCAGAGCCCATGCATACAATGCCTAAATAAACAAAAAAATAAATGATCCTACAGAAGTTCTGGTACTCCAATATTTCCCTGTTTCTGAAAATTAGGTTTACAGATTTCAAAGAAAGACTACATAATTCCTTTTATTTTTTTTAAAAAGGATCTCACTATCCTTTCTATCGGATAACTAAATTGCAGATAATATACTTTTCGTTCATAAGTAGATGACTTTCTAGGAACAAGTAATTGTAGCAAATACTTGATAAGTGTTAAACTTCCCAAGCATTCCTGTTGTTATCTCATTCCTGTTTTTCTCTTTATTCTCAAAAATCAGAGGTAAGATGCAACCTTTATTTGGGAAAAGGTGCATGATCTCAGCACTCTATTAAATTCTCATCATTGTCACAAGCTTGTTCTTTCCACTGAAAGACAATACACGACTCTGTAATTTTTCCTCTGGGTGCAATAAGGGAATCTGTGTCACACAGCAAATGGTTTTGCTAAATCTCAACAGAAACTCCCAGGTCTAACTCTAACAAATTTGTAAAAGAATAGTACATAAAAATCATTTTCTCAATCTGTTTTTTGTCTTCTCATAATTCTGCTCCCTTAAGCAATGACTAGTGGCATCACACGTAAATATAAAACTCTAGCAGAAAATAATTCACTCACATTCACCTGTACCTTGCTTATCATCTCAGTGGTCCTTCTCTCAGTCCTTTCGATGGCCCTACAGACCCGAGAAAAATGCAGTTTTTGAAGAGACTAGGTTACAAAGTATCCTTCTTCTAATTCCACAGACAATAAACAGTGTGCCAGCATTTTCATTTTACCGAAAAGGGGTGCCCATAACAGCCACCTGTAGGGAATGGTATGTTATGGTAAATTTCTGTTACCAAAATAAAAATCCAAAAGGCCTGAAAAAGGCCTTTGGACTGGATTCGACAGTGGCTATGTGCTTCATGAAGGCAGGAAGGAAGCCTGGCTGGAAGGAATGCATCAGGAATTCCTCAGCGACTGTCATTGTTTCTGTTTCCAGTTCAGAAAGAAAATGAGACCAGTGATCTGTGCTGAGTCACACTTAGCCTCATGCTTAGTCTTAAGAACGTAGGAGTTAAGCAATTTCATGGCTTGTTTAAAGAGCTTGGCAGGGTGCCTGTAAGTGGGGCACTGAGAGTATTAAGCACTGTCAGCCAAGAAAATGGGAATCATACAATCATAGAAACACAGAATAGTTTGGGATGCAAGGGACCTTAACAAACATCCAGTTCCAATCCTCCTGCCATGGGCAGGGACACCTCCCACCAGACCAGGCTACTCAAGACACCATCCAACCTTGCCTTGAACACTTCCAGGGAGGGGGCATCCACAGCTTCCCTGGACAACTTGTTCCAGTGTCTTACCACTAAATCATCTCCCTTTCAATTTAAAGGCATTATTTGGATACTACAAGATATTAGCCGACCAATGAAATGTGCCACGGAAGGGCCATGGAAAGAGTTTTCAGGATTACTTCTGTTGGTGGTGCCTGTAACACAGGGAGACTAAAGAACCAGGGGAACTGTTGCAGTTTGGAAGATGAGGAAGGAAGGTGGTAAATAGACTGGTAGCCTCTCTCTCTTCTTTTTCTTATCATGCTTAGCATTATAAACAGGGGATTTCTGCAAAGATTGCCATCATAATTTTTGTGGCTACATCCAACCTGTGATGTTCATCAGGTACTTCAACGTCAAAAGCGGATAAGTTGTTTTCATAAAAAAGAAATGTTCCTTTTACCACTACAGTTTCACAGTATCAAAAAAGTGTTTTCAAATCAATTCAAAATTACCATTTTAAAAACCAAAATGTAGAGGTGATGAGCTCTTTTTAACCTTAAAGATTTGAAATATTCATTGATGTGTGTCAAAAGACCCTGAGGTTACCACAACAAAAAAAGGAATGAAATAGCAAAGACAATTCTTGAGATCAATGCTTTCTTCATGGAATCTTTTACGTTTTTCCTTAGGTATTTTATTCTGGCAGGTAGGACAAGCTGTACAAGTGAAGTAAGAAGTGTGATTTTGCAAACTGTCTTTAATTGTAAAGCTTAGAAAATGACTCATTGCCTGTCTCTTTGCATAGAAAGCAATTACTATTTTTACCTTGCTAACTTTCTCTTGCTGTGCTTAATAATGTATCACATATACTTAACCCTTTTGGATTTCAGCTTAAGATGTACTTCATTCTTTAGCCTAGCATTATGCTGAAGTGTACTGGATGTTAATGAGATGTGTTATCATCATTCATCCAGATACTGCTGTTAATTATTGCAATATTTAAATTGTTCTATCTTTGTACTATTTTATCTTTTTATTTTTCATTAATATTATCCAAAATTGTCGAACAGGGATCACAGTCCTAAATTCACTACTCTGAATTATTTTAGAGGTTAATAGACTGATCTTTTCTTTAATATTAAAATGATGTAAAATATACAGACAAAGAAATAGCAGTGAAAACATTGGTTTGCTGGGCACAGCTAAAAGTCCTAATTACCAGCTGCAGCAACATGGTACCTCACAGAGCGTTCCCAAGGGCTGTGTGGATCTGAACTGCCTGGACACAGAGAGTTTGGACTCAACGAGAAATACAGAGGCAGCTCTGACCGACTCCACCTGATTCAGGCTGAGGAGAGCCAAAATTCAGGTCTTCACTCTTGAAATTCAGCTGCCCTATGTACAAAGCTTCTTGATGTCATCTTGGCAGTGTCAGGACCATAATGCTACCTTTTCAATGAAGAGTGGAGTCGGAAATTGTAATGGAGAGCGTAGCTGTCACGATATAGCACGGAGTTTCACATACTTCACAATCTGCAAGTTCAGAGACTAAATACAAGTGAACCACTGTTTCAGAAACACCCCTCTCTTCTGTCCCTTGTGCATCCACTCTCTGGTTGTGATGCCACTCCCTGGTATTCTGTTTCTCCAGCTACATTCAGTATGCTGAACTTAATATAAGGTTATAAATTAATTTTACAATTTTCACAAGCAGAGCCAGGCACCAGTATCTTTTGTGAACTTTAATATTATGAAAGGTAGGAAATTAGAGGGAGCAGAAAAGAAACTGATGTTTTCATAAAACAGCTCTAAACTTAAGAGGTCTGATTCTCCAATAGATATTAAAATGGGGTAAGTTAGGACTTCATTGTAGCTGAAAATTAAGACATACATACAAAAAAGCCCCCCCCCAACCATTTTGATCACTGATCACCTTTAGAAACAATTTTGAGACCCTTCTTTCCAGCAGATAATTATCATAATTATTTTGAAGAGATAATGATACCTGACTCAAGAAGCACACACTGTTTCACTGCTCTTTTGCTGAAAATATGATACCAGCCCAGACCTCTTAGCCTACCTAACAGCTACTCTGGCTTGAGGTTTGATGTTTGGTAGCATGATGCACAGGACGAAAGTTAGGAATAGAGTTTAATAAGAAGATAAACTGTAGTGATCAGGTCCAGGGCTTGACCAGAAAACAATCGTTTGCTTGCATGCACCTGGACACTTTTATCCCTGTCCTCTCACATTTGTTGTCCTCAATTTACTTTGTCAGCTCCTTTACCTTGCTTTTGGCCTTTTCCCTAAGCATCCCACAATAACTTTTGTTCAATCCAACAAGACCCTCCAAATATTCCAAGATAAATTTGCCTTTTCCCATGCGATCATTATATTTGTGCTTCCTCCTTCTTAGCAGTCACAAAGTTGGAGTTGCACCTCCTCAAGGCTTTGGGTAATTCCTTCAAGGGCTCATCAGGCAGTGATCTGAGAGCTCTGGTCTTGGCGTAGTGTCTTTGCTGTGTTTTGTTGAAGAGTAGTACAGAAATTATATTTACTTCTCCAAAATAAAAACAAGAGCGCTTCCAACCATTAAAAACTCTCCAATATTATGTCTATCTACGTATTTGTGTAGTAAGTTCAAATTTATTAGTTGCAGTTTCTCCGAAATCACAGTTTCATTTTCCTGTTTAAAATGTGCATGATTATGTGGGAGGAAGCTAATGTGGAAAGACAGAGCAGTATCTCTCTGCTGCACATTAACCCTGACTTGCATACCATCATAAAAGTTTTATGAAGAGAAACAATAATACTAGATTAAGTTACAATTTTGCAAAATGGGCAGAAAGTACAAATGCTATAGCAATTGAAATTAATAATACTTATCAAATATATGGTGCTCTTCTGTAGTTAAAAAATACAATAACGGTGTTTTAAAATATCATCTGTATTTCCTGGTAAATAAATGTAACTAAATAAATGTTGTTCTTTTGAAATAAGAGGCATTCTTTCCACTAGCTTTCAGACTTCTGTTCCAACTCTGATCTGAATAGAATACCTGATCAGTAAATTATTCTCCGTTTTTCTCTTCTTACTAAATATAGACATGAAATATAAACAATAATAGTTAGTTTTAAAATGTTAGTGTAATAATACAAATCAGAATCCTAAACAAATATTGAACTTAACAGAATGTTCATGAAAGTACACATGTCTTAGGAAACAGTATTATGGGGAAAAAGCTGATTTGAAAGAGTACAGCTGAACTAAGATGAAATGCAGTTTCAAGAATATCTGTTTTAATTAACTAGAAAATTACAGTGAGTATTGGACAATTAATAACTGTAAAAGAAAAATAGGTACTTGAGTACTTTAGTAGCTGTTTTTTACGTTTTTTTCCTGTACATGATTCTTTCTCCTATTTTAAAAGCCATGAAAATAAGAATCCTGCTAGCTTATTTCAGAAGCTCCTGAAGATAACTAGAAATACTTTAAACAGGCATAATTCACTGATTTCAGTCCTCCGTGCTTAGCTCTTTTAAGTTGTATTATTTGTGTGGAATTATCATTTAGTTGGGTGTGGATTGTAAGCTATGTGATGATAAAACAAACACCACAAACCGTATTTGCTCTCCGTCTCCAGTCACTAGTAATCTGCTAGAAGAGATTTAAGTGTCATTTACTGCACAGTTACTCATATGGTATTATGCTAATAAAATCAAAACAGAAAATGGTCACCTGAAATCAGCATGTATTACCGCATATTTACTCTGAGTGTACAAGCTACACTGCAGTAGTAGAGAGGGTAACTGTGTCTTAGTGTTAACTCAGATAATAACAAAACAATTAGCTTGTGTACTGTTAGCAGGATAACAAGGAGGGCATGGAGCCCTTTGTAACCTAAACTGTCATGATTGTCAGGTAGCTTTTAAGACCACACGTCCTGTCTTATTTTCTCTTATATAAGGTTGTAGAATTGTACAATCAGAGAAACATAGATTGGTTTGCTTTGAAAGGGACCTTAAAGGTCACCTAGTTCCACCCCCCTGCCATGGCACAGACAGCTTCCACTAGATCAAGTTGCTCAAAACCTCATCCAACCTGAACTTGAACACTTCCAATGATGGAGCATCTGCAGCTTCTCTGGACAACATATTCCAGTGTCTCACTACCCAAATTGTGAAAAATTTATTCTTTAGATCTTACCTAGTTCTACTCTCTTTCAGTTTAAAACTGTCACCCCTTGTCCTGCTACTACAAGCTCTGGGAAAATATCCTTCTACATCTTTCTTTTAAGCCATCTATATATACTGAAATGCCACAATCAGGTGTCCCTGAAGCCTTCTCTTCTCCAGGCTGAATAAAACCGTCTCTCACAGCCTTTCCTCACAGGAGAGGTGTTCCAGCCCTCTGATCCTTTTCATGACCCTCCACTGGACTTGCTCCAACAAATCCGCATTTTTCTTGTACTGAGGGCCTCCAAGCTGGACACAATAATCCAGGTGGTCCCTCACTGAAATGGCGTAGAGGGGCAGAATCACTTCCTTTGACCTGCTGGACATTCCTCTTTTGGTGCAGACCAGGATATGATTGGCTTTCTAGCCTGTGAGTGCACATTGTAGGCTTATGTCTGGTTTTTCATCTACCAATATTTTTTCTCCACAGGGCTGCTTTCAATCCATTCATCCATCAATCAGTCTTTACTAATACTGAGGATTGCCCCAAGTCATATTTGCTTTATCAGTTTAGCAGATTATCCCACAAAAATATTTTAAGGCAATACCCATGTTAGCAAAGACCGTAGGGTGTTAATAGTGGGACTTGTAGAATGCAGATTAGTGGAACTGATACTATGTCCAAAGTTCACATTGTACACATTATTTTGGACCAGGGTTTGTTTGCCCTATCCTCCTTCTAGCTGCTGGAGTGTATTATGTGTATTCTTGAAGAGTAGCTTCCAATTCCAATACAACTTCTGAAAGGAGTCCAGTATGTGCATTGTAAAACAGTTGAACTATGAGGAAAAAAAAAGCACTGTCTGGGGTAATAAGGAGATACGTTTTAAGTGTGCATTCCTGATCCAAACTAAAATGTTTAAGTATATGAATGACATCTTGAACCTAAAAATACATTGCTTTAGTACAAGAGAAGGCTGAAACTTTAGTAACAATAAAGCAGGAGAAAACCATAACTCCAGTCCTATGACTTATGAGTTTAAGTCCACTTTGCAGCTGCATTTATTCTACCTCAGCGGAAATTTGACACCTGTATATTTGAATGCCACAGCCTATGTCAGGGAAAAAACAACTACAAAAAGAGCATATAGGTTTACCTTGTTTGACTTACCTGGGAAACAGATAAAGAGCACTCCTACTGTCATGATAGCTGAGAGGCTGAGAATCTAGTGCCTCTCTGCTGCTAGTGAGACTCTCAACCTAGAGGAAGTAAATGACTACATAAGTATTTCTAGTCTAGTCTGTATCCGGACCAAAACAAGTGCATTCATTTAAACCTGTAAGTCAACCTTGCCTTCATATGAACTCAAGACAGCTTATACACTTACAGAGATGAGATATTTCAGAACAAGTTCCTCTCTGCCTCTCAACAACCCTCTCCTAGCTGAAGTGCAGTATCTGAATGTAACATTGCAAATGATTTTAGCAAACACAAGCATAAAATAGGAATATAAATCAGTGCACTAGAATAAGCTATCATTAAAGATAAGAGCAAAGAGCATGGCCTCACACATGCCCAGATTTACTGTCAGCAACTCAAGAGTGTAACTTCACTAATAATGTGCCTAAATTACAGACATTGTCCCTTCAGAGCATAATAAATCTCGCTAGCAAAATTTTCTGTACAATCAGTAAAAAGAACTAACCTTTTCATAAGATTTCTAGACGACAACACAATCAATTTAAGTCAGGAATCTCCTTCTACCTATTAACCCTATAAGTAGCAGTAAAAATATCCTGTCTTTACTCAAGATTAAAATCTCTAATTGAGGGTTAGAAACCAATAAACAAGGACTGGTTTCTTTAGAGAGAGCAACAGTCTTCTCTCTCCACAATATTTGCACAACACGTTCACTCTAGAAGTTGCTACTGGCTTGTCCTTAGCCTCACAAAGCTAAAACAGAGCTCTAAAGAGACTCTTGGCATGGGATGCTTGCAACATTCTTTGTTGATATGGCCAGCATGAGACCAGAAGGAGAGTAATCAAAAAGGATTTGTGGCTTTTAACAAGGAAATGCACAAAAGAGGGATTCCATTCTTTGCTCTTTGGAATGGTGGACGTATGTCATGGTTTACCCCTGACACCACTAGTTTTGGCAGCTAAAGCCATGCAGTTCTCTTCCTTCCTCACCCTCAGGGAAAGGGAAAAGGAAACTGAGAGGTGCTGGATCGCGTGCAGAGAAGGGCAATGAGGCTGGTGAGGGTGCTGGAGAATAAGCCTTGCGAGGAGCGACTGAGGGAAGTGGGGTTGTTCAGCTTAGAGAGGATGAACTTAAAGGGAGACCTCATCACTGTCTACACCTGCCTGAAAGGAGGTTGTGACGGGGTGGGTGTTTTTCCATCCTGATGATTCTATGATTCTATGAAAAGGACTTGCGAGTTGAAAACTAAAACTACAGCTTTAATGAAATAATACTACTACTAATAATATTACTTAATAATAACCACACTATCCTAGGAGAAGGAACTTGTTGATTTCAGCCAGTCTTTATTTGTGTTTATTCATAGAATTACAGAATCATAAAATCATAGAATCATAGAATCATAACGTTGGAAGAGACTTCTGAGATCATCGAGTCCAACCGCGCCTGTCTCCCTACTAAACCATGTCCCTAAGAAACTCATCTACCTGTCTTTTAAACACCTCCAGGGATGGTGACTCTACCACCTCCCTGGGCAGCCTGTTCCAATTCCTGACCACACTCTCAGTGAAGAAATTCTCTTTAATGTCTGGTCTAAACCTCATCTGACACAACTTGCGGCCATTTCCTCTTGTCCTATAGCTTGTCACTTGTGAGAAGAGACCAGAACCCACCTCATCACAACCTCCTTTCAGGTAGTTGTAAACAGTGATGAGGTCTCCCCTCAGCCTCCTCTTCTCTAAACTAAACAACCCTGATTCCCTCAGTCTCTCCTCAAACGGCTTGTTCTCCAGCCCCCTCACCAACCTCGTCACCCTTCTCTGGACACGCTCCAACACCTCGATGTCCTTCTTGTAGTGTAGGACCCAAAACTGAACACCACGCCTGAGGTGCAGCCTCACCAGGGCTGAGGTGATTGTGCCCCTCTACTCAGCCCTGGCGAGGCCACATACTCCAGCAACTTCAGACTTGGACTCTTGTCGCAGTGTCTCTGCTATAATTACCATAGCAAACATTTTGGTGGCTCACTGGGCACCCTTAACCTGGACTGAAAATGATTGAGTTAGATCTGCACTCTGAGTAGTGTTTGGGATTTGGTTTCTGGGAAGCTTTCGGGCCAATGAAGTAGATGGGTTCTGATCCAAGTACTTAGAGTTGTTTGTCAAGTAAATGGAATGAAGTAGTGGCTGGGACCTAAATGCAAATTTAGCTTTACAGTGTACAGGGCAGACAGGATTTAAAGGAACCAGATTTCGTTTTTTCTTCATGTAAACAAGTAGAACAAGCATCTCACAACTTAGATTTCCCACTTCAGACTCAACATTTAAAACCAGTTTTGACCTGTATGAGATGAGTGTGTGTGTGAGTGGCAGTCTCTAGAGAAACTAGTCCTTTGACGACAGCCAAACTTTTAAGAGCAACTGTCTGTCTAATGCACTTGCTTCAGGCTAATCTGACTGCTGATCACATGTAATTACTTGGCTAATGACTGGATGAGACCTCTATTCTGATTAAAGAGAGATTCAAGGCAATGTGATTTTGTGTGTGTCAAGGGTCAATATATAAGTAAAAGCTTCTTAGAGCATTTAAGCTGGAATTCATTACAACTCTAATAAAATACTTATGAGGAAAAAAAATCTGTTCAAGTAAAGAGTACATTTCCACAGTCTTTTCAACAACTAAACCAACACATGCAATACAATTATTATATTACAAAGTAATATGGAGGAAATATTAAAACAGGAAAGTTAGCTAGGAAAACCACATACACAAAATTTACCTGTATTCCAGAAAGCATATCTACAGAGATTCAGGTCAACCAAAATGTACCATAAAACACAGAATATACGTAGTGATTTCTCATATTTAAACCAATTTATGTATTTGTGGGTTTTGCATGGCAATAAAATTTCCTTTTCTATAGAAAAAAACCACATGCTAAATTGTTCACTCTATTAGAAAAGAAGATCTTTAAAAGCTCTATTCCTGTTAGCAGTTTGGAGAAGGAAAGTAATACTGTGGCGTTATCAGGCTTGCCTCTTGTCTGTGAGATATTGCTTTGAGTTCTAGCAAAGAAAAGTCTAAATGGTCCTAACTCTAATCTAGGTGTAATCAAGTTCATTTGCTCTATGTAGTCTTGTCTTGGAGGAACACTTTCTTCTGAAGAGCAGAATACAGCTAATTAGATTGGGATGAAAGCTACGTGTTTTCCCATGCTGGAGAACATCTGCATCTCAAATTGATGTGAGAAAAACTGATAGGGTAAGTAAAATGAAACAACGTGCTTCTCTGGGTCAGGCAGCAGAACCAAGAGACAGCTAGGATCACTTTTTTCACATATGGATATTCATCGTAGAAAGGGTAATCCCTAATATCTCGTTTTGCAAGTAGATGTGTTCCAAACTTGAGAAAGTGATCATGTTAAGGCTAAACAAGCACTATAGGTTCCAGGGGCTTCAAAAAGTATAAAAACAAGGAAAGTCTTTAATTAGTTGTACGTGGGACACTGGTAATTGTCACAATGCCTGTGAAGATGTGGAAAGATCGATAAATGAAAGAGAAACTCATTTATCTACAATGAAAATTTAAGAGTATCTTTAATGGATATTTTGCAATTTTAACTGAGGAAAGAAGGTCTTGACATTATTTACTATGTATTTGGTCTTAACTCATGGGGTACTGCATCTCGTGCAAAAAAAAATCCAATGTAAGAAGCTTTGCCATTCTTTTCCCCACATTTGATGTGCTATTTCATTATTTGATCATAAAGTAAAAGTCAGTTAAACACCAAAAATGCAAGAAAGGCTTTAAGAAGAAACATTTATCAGTCATATAGCTGGCAAGCTGAAAATATCTAGTTAGAGTTCAGACTGAGTGGAAGTTTTTGGTCCAAAAATATTTTAATGTCATATATTTAGGAAAATCTTCTATATAATGGGCTTGGTTTTTAAAGTTGCTATTTAAAGAAAACAAAATGAAACAGTTTATAAATGTACCACTACCCCAGATTTTGCTAGAACAATTTACTTTGAATTACCATTTAAACTCGTTTATTTTTTCAAACTTTTTTTAACTCTGTATGTTCCGTTTCTCTCACACAAACATACTTTTTCCCCCCTCAGTTTGATATTTTCTGTCTCCAAACTAACAAATGAGAAATGTTCTCCTCCCTGCTCTTCCATAACTATTCAGTTTGAAGTAAAATTCCATGAACTTAAACAATATCCAGAATCCGGGGATTTCAGTTGAATTTCTGGGTCTTCATTACAAGCCTTATTTTTGCTCTTTCTGGCAAGGTAAAGTTATCTGCAAGCAGAAGTAAACAATTCATGAAAGTGATGTTTTGCTTACTTAAGAGAAAAGAAAACTATAATAAGGTTCAATACTGATTTTAAAAACACTCTTAGTATAGGAAGATAATAAAATCAAAAGAAATTAAAATTTTAAATTTTTAAAGTCCTGATAGAAAAACTGTGAAGCTATAGTAAGGCCATATAGAGTAAGATGAAAGATATATGAATAAAAAATAACACATGAATTTGCAGTACAGTATGATTGTACGAAGAGTTGAAAAGTAGATTGATGGAATATTGAAGTGAAACTAAATCAATAGCAATTTTTCACTGGTAAATAAAGGATTAATTGTCATGTGTTTTCTTTCTCACACTTCTGCAGTCTAAATTCACCTATAGAAAGTCAGAAACTACGGTTAAATCAGTCAAAATAATATATCATAGCCAAATTTTTTTCATTAATTTTTTTTCAAATGCTGATAAATTATGAAGTTAAGTGAGCAATGATTACAGGAAAAAGTCTGCCTAATTATATTTCTGTGGATCATTTATTTTTACTGCAGTAACCAGGAAAAAAACCTCTAAAAATATTAAGAAGTTATTAAATCATATATTTTGGTATTTAATAAGCTCTAAGTATGACATGAAAATCAAGGTTTTATGAAACACTTGCAGTTTAAGCTCTGCTGTGAATAGTGCAATCTTATTTCTTACAGAAAGAAAAATAGACAGTGAGCAGTACAAAAAACATTGTAATAAAGACCTGGCTGGGAATACCTGGCAAATATACTTCTGGTTGGAAAATGCTGAGTTTCCTTGGCCTGGGAGGAAAGTCTAGTTAAAACTAACGAAGATAGAATAGGAAGGGCAAAAGAGTGAAGCAAGCACGTTCTCCTGAGAGCTGGAAGAAGTGGCTTTTGAACCTCTGATCTCTCATGTCTCCAGTGCCTGCTGTGCAGACGAGGGTGTTTCCAGCACTGCCCACCTCACCTACACTTTTGAGAGTCTGTTTTAAAGTAGAACATTTTTCTCCTCCTGTAAAAGGGCTCAAATGCTTACACTAAGGCAAGGAATAAGGGTTATATATGATTTGCTGACTCAGGTCCCTGGAGATGAGCTGCAAACACTTCTGCCACCATCCTCACAATTTCTAATAAACTAGATTTGGCAGCTCACTGTTCTGTGCTGGATATTGTTAATATTACTCTAACAGCTTCCAAAGGCACGGGCTACTCTGCAGCTGCTGAACCCTTCTAGCTTGTGTGTGGGGGTGAAAGTAATCTTTTATCTGTTCATTTTTCGTCCAGAGTAGGCACAAGCCATTTAAAGACAAAGATTTGAGAACCAGTTATAGTGTAATTGATTCTTTCTAAGGCGGTTGGTGGTGGCTATTCCCAAGGTATTCCTGCCGTGGTGATAAAATATCTCTAAATTGTGGGAAGGACCTATTTGGTTATAAAATTGGACTTTAAGGAACATTGTTTTTTAAGAAAAAGTCTTAAATATTAATTACTTTATAGAAGAAGTTTTTTAAAAATAATTCTTCAAACTTTCAACCCAAAGTTCTTAAATGTTCTGAAAGTTATGAAAAAATGTTTCAATTTATCTTACAGAATTCTATAGCAAGAAAACAAGTTTTATTTGATAACACTTTTTTCTCTTGCAACACAAGTTTTAATGAGCTGCTTAGTAGGCAGTATCAGTGGCCTGTTAATAAACATTTTACGATAAACTGAGCTGCACTTGAAAACTAAGATGGATTTGAAACCAGATAAGTGAGATTACTGCATTCAGTGAGCAGAAAAAAAGGGAATATTGATGTGTTTTCTGTGGAAAGATGTTAAGACAGCTTATAATTATTTGCCCAAAACTAGTAAATGAATGCAAATGACTCAACTGATCTCAGAAAGGACAAATCAGATTTTTCATTCTTCTCAAATGATTTTGCATATGTTTGCATTTATCCTGGAATACCAATACTGTATATTTAATACAAAATAAGAAATATAAACTAGAATGCTTGCAGGAAATTTTATTTAAAGGCTGCTGGCCAAAGGCAACAATGCTGTTATATTTCAATTTGGAGTTTGTTTCTGTCTCTCTGGATTATGTTTTTTTAGTACAAATTCTGATAGGGATTAATGAAGGTCCTTGAAAAATTAAATTACAAAGCATATTAGAAACGCCTTCTGCCATAGTCTTTCTTCTTCTGTCGTTTTGACTTCATCAGATCTAAAGGGAGAGCAAAGATTAAGGAACCTTGCCTTTTGGAATCTGCAATGCATTTGGCTTGCATTCAATTTGAAGGCCTAATAAAGATTTTGTTTCTGAAACTGTTCCAAAATGTTGAGAATTTATAACTGAGTCTGTCTTGAAAGTATTAGTATATTGACAACTGTTGATCCCTGTTAGATTTCAGACCACTTTAAATCTAAAGATGCTAAATATATTTGTTAAAGAATACACTTAAATGCATCATTAGATGTCTCCATAGACTCATTTAATGAGATTGAATCATTCCATGCTGAAAAATATTAAAAAGTATCAGTCACTAGAGAAAATTAAAAAAAATATTGCTTTACTATGTTCCTAGCAACTTTATGGATTTCAACAGTTTAAACTTGTAAGCAGAGAACACACAGCACTTTTTTATCAATTCATGAATCTGTTCAATGTTTATATAATGATTCTTCTCCAAAGATGAAAGGATTCATGAACAATAAATAAATTATTACCTTCATACAAGGCGACTTTACCTTTAACGATGGATCATGTAGGGTAATGTTTGGCAGCATCTAATATATTAATATTTATTAAGCTGACAGATAGTCAATTTCATCATAATTTCTTCTGTACCAGAAAGCAACAGTACAAGATGTGCTAATATTAAACAAGAAGAGATGTTCAATTTATGCTTTCTGTAAATATCATTGTAAATTTTAATAACAAAAAAAGTTTTCAAAGATTTTAATGAATGAGCTGTAAATATATATTCTTATCAGAAGTTCACTCATTCCCAAATTCACTGATCATTTGAAGTCAAGCAAGTCAAGTGTCTTCAATAGTCAACAATGCCTGACAGCAGTATAATTTCTGCAACTTCTAAAGTGGTACTGGGAGAATATGAAATCGTATAGTCATCATTACCAAATGGTTATTTAGAAATAACTGATAATAAAGGGCAGCTATTACAATTTGTCATGTCTGTAGTTTGCTGGATATTTACAAGGGTACATATATGAAATAACTGACATTTGACAGGAAACAAAACCATCATGTAAGCATTCTTAAGGATAGCAGAAATATATGAATTAATGTGCTAAGAGAGTCAACAGAGAGAAAATATAGAAAACAGGATGTTTTGAACACTGAAAATGAAAAATACCATACAGATGCACACAAGGATTTCTTTATCATATTTTTGCTTTACTGAGACTAATGTGAATATACAATGAATGTATTTCCAGCTGGGCTGTTATTTTTTATGAACACACTCATGAGGTGCAAAAAGAAACGGTTATATGACATGAACGTCTGATTACCAGTGTATTATACTAATGGGTTCCAAATTATAGAAAATACAAAACCTGACCCTACTATTTAGGCTATTGAGTATTATGAAGGCATTAAAATTAACAAGTGAAAGCAAGAATCGGGCAGTGACATTCAGATTTTACTTTAAGTGTTCCTGAAACCATAATCTAAAACTAATCCTTTGTCTCTGGTCTTGAAGCACTAGCATTTTCACAACTGAGCCATCTTGGAGCTGTTTCCTTCTAATGAGATGAGTAACACAAGCTGTTCACACAGATCTTGAGAGCTGAGTTTTTCCATATGGTAACTTTAATGTGCAATCTAAATGCACCTTGATGAACATTGGTGTTCCAGGGGGTCCAGAAATGCCTTACAGAGAAGAGAGAGAGAAGTATTTTCCAGTTCAGTATGATTAAGCACTCCATAAATCTTTTTCGTTCACAGAGCATGTGTATTTTTAGAGTTTCAGCTAAAGTGATAAACATTAAACCAAATATCTTATTTCATAACAGCTACTTAAGCTTTACTCTTCCAAGACAGCTGTTTTTTTGGTGCTGACGTTTACACAGCTTGTGTACTAAAGATATATCCTTATGTAGTAGCTGTTATATTAAACAGAGATCAATAAATTTGTAGGCAAAAAAGAACAGTGCAATGGTACAATATCTGACCTGCAAACACAACAATAAAGGATGTGTTAGAAAAGCTAAATAGTGGGAAGCCCGCTGAGCTAAATGGCATTTATGTCAAAATCTTTCAAAGACTCCCGTGGAAAGTGACAAATAGTCTGGCCTTTGTATTGTTAACAAAAAAAAGGGGCCAAACTGAAATATTTTAACAAATAAACAAACAGTTGCTAGTTGTTGATACAATATGATAAAGATATATTAGGGATAAGATCTGATAGATGAGGAAAACCTATAGAAAATCTTTTCTAATAGCATTTTCATGAAAGTACCTCAAAAGAAAGATTAAATTAGAAGTACCATAACAGATATTATTCACCTTTATTTTAGGAAATGCTTAGGCAAGGTGTCCAATATGAATCAAAAATTTCAAAGGTTTATGAAGCATTGCCATTGTGTAGACTTAAATACAAACCAGTTTAATGGGAACTCTGGAAAACAACAAGATCTTTTTTTTTTAAATTAAAATGACTATAGGTAATACTGGCTCTTTGTAAGCGTAATAAAAGCACAAAATATCTGTGATAGAAATTAAGTGGTGTGTATCTGAATTTCTCTTCCTCTGTTGTGCTTGCACAAGACACATAAAGCTTATGCATTTCTCTGATTTTCACCTCTGTGATACAATGAAGCTGTGATGTTGAAAATTCTTCTTTAAAGTACATCCTTACTATAGCTTCAAATTTTCATTCTATACTTGGATTTAATTAAAAATCCGTCTTTGCTGGTTTATTGGTAATATGACTATATACCCGTTTTCTTCTTCTTTTCATCCGATATGTCTAAACAATAGATAACACAACAAGAAGAAAACTGGGTACCCTACCTATGCAAAGCTTTGCCCATAGGAGAAGTTTCTGAACAATCATTCTTAGGATTGAAGACATTAAACTTCTTTGATTAAATGATCTTGGCACACAGACCAAGACTGCACTCATGAGATTTGCTGATCACGTTCTCATCAGTATGGAGAAGGACTGGAATATCTCACAGGAATAACTGAATATTTCTGTAGGCTGAATAACAGTAACTGAATTAAAATCATCAATGGTATAGACTGAAATACTTAGGGACCGAAAAGAAACAACAAAGAAATACTGCATGTGTTAGCTAACTGCAAGATTACTATGAACAGTCAAATAAAGATAGTGGTGGAGAATAGTAAGTATTCTGGATGCTTCATAGGAAGTATTTTTAGTATAGTTCTACAAGGCTTTTGTAAAATTACATTTTTAAATAAAAAAATTACTATTTCATATCAGACAGTACAGAAAAGGTACTTCACTGAGGAGGGAATTAAAGAACTTACGCAAAGAGACAAAAAGAATTTGACTTCTTTAGTCAGGCAAAAGACAGTCATATAAAAAATCATTGTTTTCTATAAAAGCAATTAGTGGATAAAAAAAGAAAGGCAAAAATGTAGTTAGGATAAATATCAGTGTTCTTACAAGAACAACTGATTAGTAACTGACCATAATTTGGGAATCAAATGCTACTAGATAAACAAAAAGTTGTGATACAATCTTCCATTATTGGTGATGAATATACAAACCCAAAGAAAGCATCATGAGTGGAACATAAGATAGTATTTGGCTGCTCCCATTGTCCCTAACTGATTTCCTACTCATTTGGAACTAAATAAACAGAGACTGTGATATGCAGCAAGCATGGCACAGCTCACCTATACCCAGTGCAATTTTCCTCCCTTCTCCTCAAAATGCTTACATGTAGATGTCTTATTCACACGTACCTTGCATTTGTACTAATAAGTCTTAATTTTTTCAGGCCAAAATTATGCCATTCCCATAACAGCAATTCAGTATCATGGACAAGTGACAATGCCTTGGCCTGAACTTTGACTCATTTAGTGTAGCAACATAGAAATAATGAGTAGAGACTGTGAACCATTATTGCTAACAGTGCAACACAAAAAGGAGTTGCTACTCTACCGGTGACCTTCTCAATGGAGCAGTTGTAAGACAATAGTGTATGTCTGTTGGGAAGCTTCTTAACCCTTTTCAGTTAAACAAACAACTTTCTGGCTCTAAAATTAAAGCAAATCAAGCAAAAACCAAATTAGTATTTGCATATATAAACCACAAAATCTATAGATCTTTATTTTCAAATTGTCTTAATGAGACACAATTCAATAAGACTGAATCTACACCATGGTCATATAATGTTATATCGTTGTAAGTTTTTTGAATGTGCTACATAGTCATTTGACCTATGCTCTTCAGTAGTCATTACTTGAAATTTGTCATGTCTGGAGTTTCTTTTCTTAGCTAAAATAATACGAAGTATATAGATCCAGCTTTGGTTATGGAAATTTAGTCTGACTGTCCCTACTTCTTTTGTCTCTTTGGCATAGAAAGTAGCTCTTTGAAACAGTTTCCTTAACATTTCATGGGTGATGTTGGGGAAAATACATGTGCTTATACAAACAATTCAGATCAGTAAAACCTTTCAGAATGATAGAAAATCCTAGCTTTTTAAATCAGTGGTAAATTAAGTGCAGTAAATGCTATTCTACACAATGATTGTATTTTCTTTATTTTTGCTTATGGAATAAAATATTACTAGCAATAAAAATATTATCTGTGGTAGAAAATGTAATATTATTAAGCTGACTTCCATAACGGTGAATGTTAATTATAGCTGTTAATCCAGTGAGACACATTTCAGAGGTGCGGATAATCACCACAAATTTCACCTTTTTGTGAATACATCAGGAAGCATCAGAGACTTATTTCTAAGCATATCAAATTCTGTCAAGAGATTTTCATTACATCAAACATTGATTAAGCTAAACTTAAGTCTATCATGCAATAGATGTCTTTAAAGTACTGAGAAGCATCTTTTAAACTCTGTCTTTTGCACAGACCTCTGTTACAGTGTGTAAAAAGAAAAGAAAGGAATATTGCCAACACGCATGACGTACTTGGAGAAATTTTTTGTACTATTTGTTAATTTAAATCTGGGTCCTAAGAATAAGTGAAGTATAAGGAAGTATGGAGATAATTATAATTAACATTTTAAATGCTTGTTTTCCTTACTAATGAAGAACTCCTGTTAACAAACTGGGAAACACTTGTCATGCTGTTGAGATCTATATGGAATTTTGTGTGTGGGTACGTACATTGTATATACAAGGGAATGTATATACACTGTACATGCATGCACACTAGTACAGAGGAGTACTTCCCATTAAAGAGAAAGTCTTCATTATTATATGAAGGTTTAATCTGTTGCAGACATGGAGAAATGCTATGGGAGTAGTCTGGTCGTGAAGAACGTATACATAGCACATATATATGACACGAAGCTGAGTGGGGCAGTGGTCACACCAGAAAGTCAGGATGTCAGAGGGACCTGGACAAGCTGGAGAAGTAGGCCTGTGTGAACCTCATGAGGTTCAACAAGGCCAAGTGCAAGGTCCTTTCAATTGGTTGGGGCAATCCATGGTTTCAATACAGAATGGGGGACGATGTGAATGAGAGCAGTCATGTGAAGGAGGACTTAAGGGTGCTGGCTGATAAAGTGAGCCAGCAATATGAGCTTGCAGCCCAGAAGGCCAACTGTGTCTTGGGCTGCATCAAAAGAAACATTGCCAGCAGCTTGAGGAAGATGATTCTCACCCTTTATTCCACTCCTGTGAGACCTCCCCTGGAGTATTGTGTCCAGTTCTGGAATCCTCAGCATAAGGCTGTGGAACTGTTGGAATGGATTCAGAGCAGGACTACGAAGATGGAGCACCTCTGCTATGAGGACAGGCTAAGAGAGTTGGGGTGGTTCAGCCTAGAGAAGAGAAGGCTCTGGGGGGACCTCATAGCAACCTTCCAGTACCTGAAGGGGCCACAGGAAAGCCGAGGAGGGACTTTTTACAGGGGCAAATAGTGATAGGACAAGGGGGAATGGCTTTAAACTAGAAGCGGGAAGATTTAGATAAGACATTAGAAAGAAATTATTCAAGATGTGGGTGGTGAGGCACTGGCACAGGTTCCAAGGGAAGCTGTGGTTGCCCCATCCCTGGAAGTGTTCAAGGCCAGGTTGGATGGGGCCTTGAGCAGCCTGGTCTGGTGGGAAGTGTCCCTGCCCATGGCAGGGGTTTGGAACTGGATGATGTTTAAGGTCCCATCCAATCCAAACCATTCTATGATCCTATAAGTCTATACATAAACATATACATATATTTGTATGTTTTCAAAAGAATTGTTTTACATTTATTTTAGTAACCCTTTACAAATAAGAAAAAAATCTTTATTCTGCCCCATAAGCAGCCTAGTTGTCTTCCTTCAACCATCAACTACATAAAGTGAATGCCTCTGTTTTAACCTCTGTGCCATAAGATGTACATTTCTGTTGCAGCAGTTTCTGTTAATTCATTTATTGAATAAAACATATAAATACATATATTCAAACATGCTGTGTTGTATCTTTATCTCGTTCTTGCTGACATCAATGAGAACGGAAGCACATTCCAAGTACTCTGCTACGCTATACATGCAATCCCATCTTTCTATTTTTGTATCGCTCAGTTTACTGTAGGATTCACTGTTATACTCAGTATAAATGAAAAACCCAAAGTACACAAAAATACTACTCAATATTTCATTAATGCCTAGAGAACCTCCTGTCTTCAAATGTAATAAATCTTTTGGAGGAAAAGAGAAGAATGATCCTTCAGTTGGTAGGAGGATTCTGCGTTAAGTTAAGCTCATTTCTTACAGCACCAAGAGACCCTTTTCTTTCACTAATTCCAGTAGCAGTTCAGAGTGTTACATCTTGCAGCAGCCATTGCTGCAATGTTTATTAAAAGCACAGAATACTGTGTTCTGAGAAATCTTACAGCCCCCAGTACAGTCAAGGAAAAAAAGAGGTGTTCAAAACAATGTTTTTAATGAAATTATTATCAGATTGGGGCCTCATGCATTATTTTTACATTGAATAAGTTGTTATTTTCTAGCCCTGTCCTGTCACTATCCTGCTGAATGGCCATTATCACCAATTTACAACTACAAGACTTTTCTAGTACTTGGTTCCTGTTGTAGTCCAGCCACTGGTACTCCTATAGTCCAGATAAACTGTCAGGAACCAATGCAAAGGTAACTCTGAGGAACACAAAGCCTGTAACTGGGGAGATACATACTCCAGGTTAATGCTAAGTCAAACATTGTTAAGGAAGGCCATTTCACAGCTTCCGGGAAGTATTAATCTCAGCAAGTATACGCTCGAGCTAACTCTGAAGTTTCTTTCTACAGACAATGGAGAGAAATGGACTCATCTAGGAAATGATTCATCTCAATTCCCGGGACTCAATTAAATTGCCTAAACATGTACATTGACATCCGAAGTGATCTAGAATATCCTACATGGCCTTCCGCTGATGTCCCAGAAAAGCAAAGATCTATTGCAGAACCTATTATATCTTGGTTGCTTTTTCAAATGTCAGGAACACAGTTTCAAACATCTGTCAGTCCCCAAGTTTTGGATGTCTTAGCGCACCTCACATGACTCTAAGTCCTTGAATTTAGACAACTGATTTTAGTCCTGTATATCTATATTGGAATAAGGTGCACCTTGGGGATGACTATTTCTTTCCTTAGCAAAGATATTCAAGGGTAATTAGATCAGATACAGATGACTGCAGTTCATCTGAGAGATGAATACCACTCTCAGTGGTAGTTAGATACTGCTTTGAAAATACTAACCATAAAGGGTATAGGACTACTCTCTTACCCTGCTTGCAGCTATGTTGTAGGGACTGAAACTGCAGAACTTTCAGGTCTCTATACTGGGGAAATCATGTGGTGTCTTAATAAGCTGGCTTGGGGACAATTTGCCTCTGATATGACATATTTTACGATAATCATACCATAAGTTGTATAATTACTGCACATTTTTCGTTTTAAGAAAAGGTTTTTTTGTTAAGTTAAACTGTAAACTTAAGAACAGCAATAACAAAGCTATAAAAATTACAGTCAGAAATTCCTTTTTTCTTTTTCACCTCTTCCTTGCTTTTTTAATTTAACTCTAAATCAGCAGCAAATGCTTCTCACTATTGCTTTGAATTAGTATTGTATTTTAATGCAATTATCTTAATCTATTAAGGTGGTCTGGCTGGCCATCAACAAACAATATATGCAGGAGATAAAAAAGGAAATTAATTCAAATAGACCCAGTTTAAATGGGGCTGCTCATAGATAATGGTGATATTTTGTTTTCTACTATTTTTAAGACTATATGAAGATATGTCAAGGACCTTTGGTGTCTAAGAAAACATTAGAGGGTGAGCTGGAGTGATACAATTATCAGTTCTGTTTGTGCAACTCTACAATACAGGAATCCATAACACGTGCCCTTAGAAACTGAGGCTTGGTAACTGAGCACTATAATGGAGTTCCTCAACCTGTACTATGGATTTGACATGAAATTTCATGTTATGAAATTTGAATGATAGACAGATTACTGGAGAAGTCTTGTCTGCTCCATGAAAGGTTGCTACAGCTGCAAGAGAGAGGTTTTGTCAAACTGAACACTAGCTTTAAAGTAGCAGGGAACGTGTCTGGCAGAACAGTTTCTGGAACTTCAGAACCGCTACACTTTATCTACAAAGACGAAATCAAGAGATTCAAATGAAATCTCCAAAATGTACTTATTTCCTTGCATTTTTTTGAGCTACTACACCCACAAACAAAGACTACAAGACATACAAAGTCCTTTTTCTCAGCTCCTCCTAATGTGGGAAGGTTGCAACCACATTCATACATGCTAACCTGGGCTGAAGTTTTACTGATGAATGTTGTTTTGATCTTCAGTCCTGTCAATCATGTTCTGAATAAGGAGGTTTATATTTTTAGGTAAATCCAAACACACAACATTCAGCTAAAATTAATCAAATAATTTCCTCTAGTAAAATATTAGTGCACTGTTTTACTAGGATTCACACTACAATTAAACTGTTGAAAACCCTTCTGAACAATATTTTTTTTTTTTTCACTGAGAGCCGTTACTTTAGAGGATAATATAAAAAAAAGGGAGATAATTAAAATCTCTACGAAACATCTGTCATTCAGCTGTGCTTACTGGGTATTACAAAAGACCACTGATTATAAGAATAAAAAATAAAATATTGAGACATTCTTACACAAAAATAAGCTAGAAACTTCAAAGAAAAAATAGACAATGTTCTAACCTTCACATAAACGCACAGATGTACTAAACAAAAAAAACCCAACCCTAACTTTGAGTACAACTTTAGTGTGTAAACAAAACAATCACCATGTAGCATTTGCTGAGAAAACCCAGAATGATGAGATACAGTGTGGATCACAGATTATTGCACTTTAATTTCTAAATGAGCTTAGACATCTGTGAAATTAAAACCCCAGGGCGGACAATTTATGTGACACTATGTTGAGAAAGGAACAAAGCTTTGAGATGCAAATTGTAGCTTTCCATTGCGTCAGAGGAGGTAACCTTGCAAACAACCTTCACACAGACCAGTCCTTTCCATTCTGACTGATGCTTCCCATATGTATCTATTTCTCCTCTCTGTTTTCCAATCAAATTGACAGCAATTCCCGGCTCATTTTCAAAAGAGACTGATAAAAGCCAGGCTGGACCTGTACCTCTTATTAACCTCTCTTGTACCATTATTACTTATTTTTCTCCTTTGAGATAAGTAGTTACATTGTACTTGCTGATCTTTTCATGTGATGTGTTATTACATAAAAACGATACTGCAAATGTCAGCCTGTTGCTGGGTCATTAAAGTCAGGTCATGATATTTGAAAATTTGATGTTCTTAACCTTTTCAGGAGTTAACCAACATATATTATGGGTTTGTCTTTGTTTGCTGTTTTTATCATTGTTGTTGCTGTTGCTTACATTAATTATTCCTTAATACAAGGGCAGCTGTAAAAAGCTATGAAATTTAATTGATTTATTCATGTTACTGAATAAACTGTGACTTAATCATTAACAGTATTTACATAATTATTTTCACTGGCCAGTGTGATACTCCTTCATTATTTTGAAGGAATAATTTTGAAGTCTGTATATTCACAAATAATTATTCAAATCTCTTCCAAATACGTATATAGGATGAGATAGGATGAGATAGGAAATGGCCTCAGGCTGTTCCAGGGGAGGTTTAAGTTGCATATTAGGAAAAATTTCTGCACAAAAAGGTTATCAAACACTGAAACAGGCTGTCCAGGGATGTAGTTGAGTCACCATCCCTAGATGTGTAGATATACCACTTAGAGACATGGTTTAGCGGCAAACTTGGCAGTATTAAGTTTATGGTTGGACTCGATGATCTAAGGATCTTTTCCAGCCTAAATCGTTCTCTGATTCTATGATGGACAAATAGGAATGTCTTTGGTATTTTTCTATATGCAAATAGGGCTTTCCTGCCTGCCAGTAACATAACTCAATCTTCTTTTCAGTTATGTTTATGTTTGTTATAAAACAAGATTAAAGAATATTGAGCTAAGAAGGAAATGGATACTTCATATGTTCAGTTACAAATGAAAATATTTGATAAAATGTACATATAAAAATGTACCTGCATGATATTTTGGAGATGTGAACTAACCGCAAATCTCAGCTAATATCTGAAACTTATCATGTGTCAGAGAAGCATTCTAAGACACTTAAATTGTGATGCTTTCTTATATAATTGCAATCCCAAAAGAGAAATATCTCAAAAGTTCATTAGTTTTTGCCAGACTAGCATCACTTTGTGTGAACAGCTGGAAAAAAAAAAAAAAAAAGAGTCAGTTTCAAATACTTGCCATATTTGATTTGAAATGGAACCAATATTATTCTGGGCAGTCTTTCAGAACAGAGTTTATGAACCCAGACTCCACTCAAATACTCAAAGTCTCTCTCAATAAATTGATCCAAGAATAATTTTTATTTTTAGTTTCTTGACTTCTTCACACGCCATGAGACTTTATGGTTTCTGCACTCAACATATTAGTATGAGTTGTCAGGTGCCTCATTTGAGGTATCACATTGAAATTATTCTTACGTAAACAATGCACAGAAAATATTTTTTCTAAATATATAACTATAGCACATTAATTGATATGTGCACATTTTAAAACGTTTTAAGTTTCATTCATCTGTTCAATATACCTGGTGGAAAGAGGTTATTTAGGAAGTCTTCTACAAGAAGAGAACCTTCTTTAGTTGCTAGTGTAATCAATATTAGGAGGTTACCGAAGAATCCTGTGTATATACTTTTTATTAGATGTTCACAAGCGCTTTTATAAAGGAATAATACCAATGGCATGCTGGCCATCTACTGTCCAGCTTTAAGAAGTGAATTGTTATTTCTCAACACAAAAAAAGACATCGCTCCTTTCCTGGTATATCGTTCCTGGAGAAATGCTCTTGAAATCTAAAGACAAATCCCGAAGGCACAAGTCGTTTTTTACAACGACAATATTCAAACTCACTTAAAACATGCAGTTGACAATACCTTGCTAGAGGAAATGGTTTGTGTATCTTTTTCAAGCTGCTAAGAACCAGTACTGAAACAAAATCTTCACAGATGGAACAATTTGAAAAGGTATATTTATAAACTAATGGTTAAAACAATCAAGCAGTTCTTAAACTCAAAATATGAACTGCGTACAATTGTCAGATTTCTATTGTAATCTCCTTTATGAGGAAAACGACACAAAGCTATCATAACTTGTAAACCAAAATAAGCTGTAAAAAAAAAATCATATAGTAATGACTGTAGCAGTCAGGAAGACCTAAGCTCCAGAAGCGATTTATTGCCTTCCTGGAAAAATGAATGGGCACCATGTGATAAACTAGTTCTCAGTACGAATATTTTTATGGAAAGGTTTTGTTTCATGTTAGCATAATAATCTGTTGCCTTAGTTGCTCGGTGTGATACAACCAGTCAGGAAGCATTAGACCTGTATCAGAAAGTCATTCACATGGTGAAATATATTATTTACCCTAGTAGTACTGGTGTGGAGGAGTTGTTTCCAAAACACAGGACTTCAAAGATGGCAGATTACACCTTTACTCATTCTTCTGGGGCTTTTCTGTGGTAAGCTCCTTTTGCCTTTTGTTATCGTGTTATTTCTACCAATGAAATCCAATGTCAGTGGAATGCTAACAACAGAGATTCTGATATTTGAACCGCAGGGTTTTTTTTCTTTTATAAATCCTCATCTTCTTTTTTTCTTGGACTCAGACTTATGGACCAAGGCTATGGCAGCTTGGCTCACTGGTGGTTTGATGTCACCCATCTACAAAATCTCTTAGACCTCTGCAGTTTTTCTAGAGGCAATGGGTGTCTTCACTTTACTTTTACAAGGACAAGGCTGCATAATTTACCTTTACTTTTGAAATAAACATTTCTCCAGAGTTTTGACCCTTCCTTCAGGGAAATATTCCCTTGCCACACTTGAGAGTTAAATTGTCTAAATGAACTTTTTAATAACTTCTTATACAGTATCTAATTGTGGACTAGCCTAGCAGGCAGCCACAGCAGGTGCATTTCTATCAAAAATAATTTCACTGCATCTTCTATATAATTGAATTGACTAAGTTCTGCTGCATCATGGTGTTCTCTCTCATTATAATGACAGCTGTGATATATTGCAAGTTAGTTGCTTGAGTAGAAGAAAAAAGTGAGAAGAAAAAAATATACATTTCAACCATAATTCTTCAAATCAAGCACCTGAGGGGGAAAAACCCACAAAGAATAAATCATTAACACCAAGATAAGTGGCAAGTAATTTGCAATATTAAATACTTTAGGTCAAGAGGTACGTAGACTGCCTTTGTAATATCCCCCATTTTAGGAGTCAAAAACCGTTTTCAATGTTACTACCTGCCCTCAAAATATTATTCCTTGTTGGAAAAGAAAACAACACTAATGCTTTAAAAAAACTCACGATATTTTTCATTTTCTTAGCAGTTCTGAGGTTCCGCCTGGTAGTGTAAATGGGTTTTTCTTTCACTTTGCACACCAGGAACACCTATTTCGAAATATTCAGTTAATATAATCATAAAATAACTTATGATTCATCTGAGTGTCACACTGTAAATCAATTTGCATCCATTTAGAAAGTGCCCTAAGAATAATTTACTCTTTAAAAAACAGAGCTTATTCACTTAAAAAAACCCTGCCAAAACACAGTATAAGGAGTGATTTACTATCATTGAGAACAGTGGCTACTGAACTAAAGAAGCTCCACACAGCTTTTATACTCAGCTCTATGGTAGTGTGTTCAATTTTCCAATAATCAGAAAAAACCTTCCTCAAATAGGACTTATTATACTGCCATAATTGTGATATCTTAGTTTGAATATTACTTTCTTTTTCTATTTGCAAGCATATGTGGCAAAAGGTATACATAGTTAATGAAAATACTGGACTATTGAGTAACTAATTCATTTGTCATTAGTATTCTCAGAGGTTTCACCTGAACTGAGAAATTTCTATTGTTCCAAACACCTTCTAAATGCTTCTCAGAAGAGGCATTTGTATGATTAGATTGCATCTCCTCAAACAGATTGCCTTTGTCAAAACCGTAGAATCATAGACTTATAGAATGACCTGAGTTGGAAGGAACCCACAAAGATCACCGAGTCCAACTCCTACCCCTGCACAGGACAGCCCCAACACTCACACCGTGTGTCTGAGGGCATTGTCCAAATGCTTCTGGAATAGTGTCAGGCTTGGCACCACGACTGCTTCCCTTCAGAGCTGTTCCAGTGCTCCACCACACTCTGAGTGGAGAATCTTTTCCAAAATAAGTAACTGAAAACTCCCCTGGCACATCCTCCTGCCATAAAAAAACCCTTCCTGTCATGAAAACCTTTTAGATACATGGAACTGCTATTTTTCACTATTCAGTGCAGTACTTTTCAGAAACTGAAAGAATGATGAGGGTAGATACCTAAGTAAAAATTGTCATCTTTGTAGAAAGGCAAGCCTAAAGAAGAAAAATGTAAATTAATAGTGTGCATCCTGTGTGAGACCCTTCACATACATGTGGCAGAGGATGGGGAGGGCTTCTGCATAGTCCTTCATAGAAAGTACATACAGACATTACGAATAGTTCAATGGTCAAGACTTTGCTCCCAGCTGCCAAGTACACCTCTTTGTCTCAATGCCAGCTAAATATTTAGGTGTATGACAGTGGAAGACTAGAGAAACTACTCAGGAAATAAAAATACATGCTTGTAGGGAAGTTGCTACTCCAAGAATAATTTAACAAATTTATTACTTATTCACTTCACAGACTCATTTTTTTTTAGAAAATATGACGAGAATGGACTTCAGCATCTGGGCTGTTACACTGGCTTTAGAGGCAAAGCCCAGCCCAAGCTGGAGAGTGGACTAAGCCACTGTTACAAACCTTAATATTATACGGAAAATTTACTATAATCAAATAAAATAGATAACAACTCAAAAACTCTGTTGTCTAGTGTTGGACAGGGTATTAATGTAGTAGTAAATTAGTTATCAGATTCTCACGCTTCTCTTGTATGTGCTAATATTGCTGAATCTTGTAAAGGAACCTATGGTTCTTTCATCTTTTGCCTTTGCCGCTAACACTTTCTGTCTCTATTTCCAGGAAATGCCAGGAGTAAATTGGTATAATTCTCATGAACATTCAGACTTGTCTTAATTCCTTAGTATTACATATTAAATAATATAAATTAAAATAAACATTTATCTAAAAATAGTATTTTATTTTTACTATCTCAGCACCTAATTTTGATTCTTAGACAATAAAAATATTGTCTGAAATACACCTACTGATATCAAATCGTCTTGGAGGACATTATCTCAAAAACATGTGCGATTATTTACCAATTTTCTCAAAAGTATTTCTAAAGTAGTAGTCCTATTTCAGATATACTTTTACCTATGTGTTATGCAATTTCTAGTTCCATACCTTATAAGGATTTGCAGAGTTGAAAAATTGCTGCAGAAGATATATTCCACTGTACATGAAAATCTTTGACTTCACTTAAGAATAGAAGTTTTATCTGTCCTGTAACTTACTCAACACTTTAAAAAGTCAAAGGATTATGGGAACTGATTAGGGTCTAAAAGAACTATTGTAATCTATAATTGGATATGAGTTCATGCAAAATTCAATATAGTAGAGTCCAAGAGTTCACCTTCACCTAACCTCTCAGACAATGGACACATGATTCATCTGATCTACAACAAAAGTGTGCTTTTTTGTTCTGCATTGGGGAAGTTTTGAATGAATAATAAAAAAAAGAAGTCATTCTGGGAAACAAAGCAATCCCCTAGTTTTTCCTTCTCCCATGAGAACAGTTACATTATACAGATGAACTATTAGGATTTCTGTTCCTTGATTTCAACTTCGCCCCTTCTGCCTAACATTGTTGGCAGTGCAGTGCCACAACTTTAACAGAAAGACATCATGCTTTCATAGTCCATTAGCTTGAGAACCCTCAGACTCTCATGATGATGCAAGCTTAAGCTCCCTGGAGACAGGAAGAAAAAAGATGGCGGTATTCTGGTTCTAAAGCTCTATTCCACCACTCAGATAACAACTGTTTGTAGAGAAAAATTTGGCATGTCAGCATACATTGTAATGACTCCTAAAATGCAAATCATGTCATAAAAAGTGAGATGCTAATGAAACTCCCTGAGTGGAGATAGGAACAAGCTGATCTATGCGACCCTATCAACCTATCTTAAAAGCTGATGTGCCATTTCTTTTCACATTTTGCCACAGACCAGATGTGCTTTGATATATAACATGTTTGAATGACTAATTAATATTTAAAAGTGTCATTCTGGCATATTCTGTATAAACATACATTTGGAATATACAACTTACTGTCAAATACAATTTAAAAAAATCCAGGTAGTTGGCTCATGTTCAGTAAAATTATTATGAAGGCCTATATGATTATATGTGATGTAAATAATTTTGGAATTATTGAAGACAACACAAAATTTTCCTGTCATTTTTCCTTTTCCTCCCTCAGAAAATGAGATTCACTTTCAAGTATTTAAATACAGTGAAAACTTATTTCCAGTTCAAAGTCTTTGGAAAAATAGTGGTTACATATAATTTTCTCTAAAATAGTAACTTTATTATTCAAAGTCAAAAGTCATACATAAGATCTTCTTTAGAATAATTTAAATGTTTTAATTTCTATATAAATTTAAACAATAAAATCTCTCACTGAATGAAAGGAACATAGTAGTTTTATAGCTTTGTATAAAACAAAATTACACATTCAGTTCTGAAATAGCATATAGTTTGAAAAAAATGTTTGCTATTAATAGAATTTTATTTTGAGCAAACAATAGTTAAATGAGGAATTTGTTAATTTAGAACCATAATGGTATTATTTTCTTCAAAGGTCTTTGTCAGGAGTGTTCCATCTACCACTTCTATTCAAACTTATTTGGAAATTAAATTTCACTATAATTTAGTATTTAATTGGGCCATCTGCAATGGAGTCTTTCAGGTAGTTCAGTTGCAGAAAAAATTTACAAACCAGACCCTTTCGGCTGCCATACAATTCCAAACCAGCACCCTTTAATCATAGTTGCAGCTTTGATTACAGAAGCATAGAGCATCGAGGAACTAGGCAGGATCTTCTCTGAAGCTGAAGTGGATATTATTCTTATCTGAAGTGGCAGAAGAGTAGGCAGTGCCATAATGCTCAGTGGTCAGTTGCCTTTCTGTCTTTACCAGTTCTTTGAGTTTTAACAGTTCACTCAGTGGAAGGGTGCGGATGTTTAGTGACTTAACTTTTGTAGCCAACATATTCAGGAGCTTTTCTGTAACACCAGACACAGTACAGCTACAGTCAAAGATCAACCATAACATTCCATTTTTTATTAATTAACTAACCTTGACTATGATAAGCCATTTCCTCCTTTAAAACTTTTCAAAATTTCAGAATGCATAATAAATAAATACATAGCTATATGTAGAACCATAAACACAAATAACTTTGTGAGCAGTAACTAAGTTGAGAAAACATTTTTTTCATCCAAAAGCACCAATTACTTATAATAGTAAATTACAAAATCTGAAAGATAAGGCACCTAGTAGCTTTTTATATAGTCAAGGGAGTTTGTGGAGCTGTACATGTGCAAAACATACTTTGTAATTAACAGATCAATAGTATGGGGAATAAGGGGTGATCTGACTAATTATAGATTGATCTCTCTTATTCAGGTCTTGGGCATTAGCTTTGTACCTAAGTGGAGGCACAGATGAATATTTTTTTAAGCCAAATATTTCTACAAAAGACAATACATAATGCATTAACAAAGTAGGGTAAACACAGAATAACTATAAATCCTAAATAATAATATATATTTGTATTTTAAGAATTAATCCTAATAACAAACTTACACCTAGCTAAAATATTTAATGGTTCAGTAGTAATACATAGCTCATTTTACAAATATACTAAATGACAAGTAGTGATGTATGCTGTGTTTTGCAGGAGAAAAAATGGGGTGCTTTACTTCATGTCACACAATGTGAAGATATTTTAGCTCTTTATTTCCATTTACCGTGTTTAAAGTTTTTCTTTCTCTTGAGACGTTGAGTCCGATGAATCATTCTGAATTGCTTATGTATGTCTATAGATTAAAAAATAATGTAGTTTATTTAAAATATATCTATTCTACATTGTAGGCAATAGCTTAGTGAATTGAACTACAATTAATTTTGTTAGGTAATGACTCTGATTTAGTCAAAACTTCATATTTTATTTTGGTTGGAGCTTGCTGTGCAATCAGATATTCCCTAAAAATATCTTGAAATCAAACATGTATCCTCTGAGGCATAATTCCAGTACTTCCCAAAGCCCTGCTTGAAGATGGTCATCTCGTTTATAATTTTGTGAAGGTACTGAAAGATATGCTGCTGAGTCTTTTTCCAAGTGTGTTTCAAAACCAGGTTTTTTCCTACCCAAAATATACTGTATCTAAGCGACGTTGGGTGACTTCTATTTTTAATAAAGAAGCAGTTATGTATTGCACACAATGATCCGCAGTGAAATATTGATTCATTAGGAATCACACAGTATTGCTGACATTTAAAGACACATTCTGTTATATTATCATTCATTAAACATTTGATAAAGTCTGTACCATAGATACTTCATTACTTATCTAGTCACAGTTTAAAGCAAATTTTTAGGGATGCAGTCAATATCCTGCTAATCATGCTTTTTTAGCTAATGTTTTTTTTATTGTCTTTTAAAACACACAGACTACTTTTGTAAAAATAAACCGTATTCCAGATTACTGATGGCTTGTTCATAGGAACTTCATATTCTGCAACTTGTATCTTACTTTTTTTCATTGAGGAAGGAATGGAAGGGAGGCAACCATTGACATACAGCAGCTTAGGGTTTCAGGTTGTTTTCCCCAGTGTGTTAGTTGGAAAACTTCCAGCAAAACATAAGGACAACGTTTTACACCATATAAAGAAAAAACTATATGTTTTTGGTACATACGCACAAGTTGACACTTCCAGTATGAATGGGCTATATGTTTATGGGTGAAGTAAACAGAACCATTAAACAGAATTCCCTTAAGCAACACAAGTATTTTTTTACTGGCTCCAGGAACTCGTAAGTACAAAAAGGTTCTGAAATATAATAAGAAAAAAATTTTGAAACACAGCTTTTGTAGAAAATACATGATAAAGAAAGAGATGTTGATATTCAGTAGACTCTTTACTCTCAGGGTCTGCAGTTACAGCAATGTAAAGTATAACATTAGATTATGAACAATTTCAATAGTAGTCTTTCAAAGGAGATCATTTGTGTTTATTAAAGACATGGATATTGTTCTCAAAATATATTTTTTCCCACCAAATTACAATTTAAGTAGTTCTGTCATTGAAATAACTATGTGTTTTTAGTAGTAAACAGTTATGTATTGCTGTGTTTCTATGTCAAAAATTGTATACCTTTTAGTTCTGATGTATTTGCACTACAGAGAAATATGAACTGTGTTTATTGTATGAAGTTTCTAAAGTCCTTTCCTGTGGAAGACAGGTTGCAAGTAAACATAAGGTGCTGTATCACAAAACAGGAAAATTTTTTGTTTATTAATATTCAGCTCATATTTCTGGACAAAATCCTGACTCCATTTAAGTAAATGGAAATGTTGACATTGACTTTGTTAGAGCTGGAATTTGACTTGACTTTTCAAATTTCTCTCCTCTTATCTTCAAGACTCTCAAAAGACCCTTGCGATTTTTTTTCTCAAATTCCTACTTTACTTATTGTTTTTTGCCCTTCCTTTACAAGTCACCCTTCAGGTAGAAAGAAGGTAATATAGCTACAAACTTATTTTGCATTTCAATCAAGGTTTAGACTACAAAGGCACCTGGTAATGTCACTGCTTGTCTGGATCACATGCAATTTTCAAGTTCCTGCTCTCAGTAAATTACAGTCCTGAGATAACATTTGAGTTAAAACCTTTTTTTTTATTTCATGTCTAAACTGCTTCTTTAGGCAAAGAACTGACCTAGTCTGAATAAAAGTAAGTGGAAGAACATTCTCAATTTTTTACATCATCGCTTTCAAAATGCTTCATCTAAGCAACTATGTTTGCATTACATTGTAGACATTTCTGTGATACACCTCTGTGGAGTCTATGGACAGAATCAGATAATGATAGAGTCCAATTTTTTCTTCAACGGATAGCTAAACTGGGTCACAGGAGTTGAGGAGTCTGTATCAGAGTAAGGGAAAGGCTAGAAATGGTGGTATACACCAAATAGCAGAGCAGAGATGAGGTTTGCTCAGTTCTGTTACTTCAGCAGTCACTTGCAGATCTCTGGCTTGCTCTGAAACAAAGTTTTAAGTTTGCTTGTATAAATATGAAAAGCATTCTCAGAATATCTGGACTGTGTCACATATACTAACATGATTCCCTATCCCTTTATTGAAAGAAGCACAACAATTAGGCAAATGGCAGAGTCTAGCCAGAGCTTAATTCTCTTTTGTATCCTCATTTTTCCAGTCCTCTGAGAGAGTCCAACCGTGCCTGTCTCCCTACTAAACCATGTCCCTAAGAAACTCATCTACCCGTTTTTTAAATACCTCCAGAGACTGCGACTCCACCACCTCCCTGGGCAGCCTGTTCCAATCCCTGACCACCCCTTCAGTGAAGAAATTCTTCCTAATGTCCAGTCTAAACCTCCCCTGGTGCAACTTGCGGCCATTTCCTCTTGTCCCATCACTTGCCACTAGCGAGAAGAGCCCAGCACCCACCCCGTCACAACCTCCTTTCAGGCAGTTGTAGACAGTGAGGAGGCCTCCCCTCAGCCTCCTCTTCTCCAAGCTAAACAACCCCAGCTTCCTCAGCCACTCCTTGTAGGGTTTATTCTCCAGCCCCCTCACCAGCCTCGTTGCCCTTCTCTGGACGCGCTCCAGCCCCTCAATGTCCTTCCTGTTGTGAGGGGCCCAAAACTGAACCCAGCACTCGAGGTGCGGCCTCACCAGTGCTGAGTACAGGGGCACAATCCCCTCCCTGCTCCTGCTGGCCACGCTGGGTCTGATACAGGCCAAGATGCCATTGGCCCTCTTGGCCACCTGGACACACTGCTGGCTCATGTTCAGCCGGCTGTCAACCAACACCCCCAGGTCCTTCTCTGCCAGGCAGCTCTCCAACCACTCCTCCCCAAGCCTGTAACGCTGCATGGAGTTGTTGTCTCCCAAGGGCAGGACTCGGAACTTGGCCTTGTTGAACCCCTAGGAGCGATAAGGGTTGACAAACACTTAACACTGAAAAGTAAAAGGAAATCATCCATATTGCTCTATCATCAGACACGTGCTGGATGCCTTGCTTTGGTAGTTTGATATTGTGAAGCTTAATTGACAATGAATTCTAACGTGAGATATTCAAGGAACGCACATTGAATGACATAGGTAATGAAGTTCCAACCTCAAAGAACATGAGCCACTTCACCTTCTTCCTAGAGATGAGATTACTTCTGTTGTAAACCAATGAACAAATTTCTTTCTAATTTCTTGCAGCACATGACTTCTACCTGCATTATTAATATTTGCAGTTTTTCTGTTACAGCAAGTACTCCCAATAAGTATTTGAGTTGCTATAATAAAATCCCTATTAAAAGAACTACGAAGTAATGAATAAACTGACAGATAAACTGCATGCTGAAACAAGACGCTGGATAAAATATATGTTTGAGGCCTTTCTTCCGTTATGCACTCTATTAAATTTGCAGTATCAATACCCTAGGAATTTATGAATGAATCGCTTGCTCCAGTGTATTATTCTACTAAATATGTAGACTTGAATTGGTTTTCAAAATATTGTAAACCAGACCTGTAACTGTTATAAATATTAATGAGAATTTTTTTTTCAAATAATGTGTATTAAAAACAAAGCAAAATTTTGCAGGATTAATTATTTATAAATTCTACCCTTGACCCATTTATTTTCACTCCTTTTTCCACTGCTGATTTGACCTCCACAATACTTCTGTAATGTCCAATATTTTTGTATTACGTGTTTTCCTCCGAGAAACAATAGTCTTCCAGTTCTAAGTTCTGTGACATACTTCTTGATTCAGTTTATCTGCTCACAGTCAACTCATTTCATCTCAGGTTGCTACTGCTCACCTGCCCAGCTGTACTTCCTTGACAGTGAGGTACTGCAAAGCCTTACCTACCTGGCTATGCTTATATTGCTAGAAGGAACATGAACAGGATCGGTTTTCTAATTCTGATGTTAAATAAATGGCCTAACTGGGCCATATCCATACTGTACTTGATTTTGCCTCTCCTAAGTGCCCCCCCTCAGATTTATCATATAATTAGAACTTATTATATGTTGGTTTTTTTGTTTTTGTTAAAATGGACAGAAATCATTTGAGGGCTGTGCTGAAGCCTATGGATGCAGTTTTCTCATTGCTTGAAACAAAGGATGTCAATAAATGCTCGTAGTGACATTTCAAGGTGGAGGGCCTGAAGGCATAGCGTGGAGCAACTGGGTAGGTTCCATCGCCAGGAGCTAAACTTGCCTCTCCTCTTCACTGCTCACAGTGCCCAAGGGAGGCCCAGCACAGCTGCTGCCCAAACTATGGCTCAGTGGGATGTTGTAGTGTATGACAATTGCTTGCTTCCCAGGTCTCCTTTAGAAACATAGATATATTTCCTGAATCCATATAATTTTGGAGCTTACATTTGTGTTAATGAAGAGTAACCTGAGGTTCTGTCTTTTAAGATGTTCCAGGTTTTTTTTCAACAGGTACATCAGTTGCAAGATAAAATGCCGATCCTGCCGAAGAAGAAGGATAACTCTTTAAAACATATAGGAAGACTGTAAAGAACTGGAAGCTTTCCCGCTGCCTTGCACCTTCTCTGAAATGAGTTCACACTGCCTATCAGAGCCTAACTCATTGTTCCATTTACAATTTTGTCAACTTTATAAATCACAAGACTACACATTCTCTATGTCTGCCCACTCAAAATATCATTAAAGTAATTTCAGATCCAAATTAAGAAAAAGTAGTACAATATATAAATAGCCAGAATCTACAAAATATTACATTATAAAGTAGAAGTCTACCCCAATTTCACATTTATATTGCACAAATTGTTGAATCTCCAAACTTCAAATTATTAGAGTATCTCAAGTTTCATCCAACATTACTAACATACCAAAAATATCCAGCTGTCATTTCCATATCTTGACTCATCTCTACTACTACATACAAAATTTTAATACACAAATGTTTATGCTCTATGTGCTTAATCACAACAACTCTCAAAGACTTTTTTTTTCTCAAGTCAAATGAGATAAACAAGGTTGATGTTAAGTACTTGTGTAAATCACGGTTACTGATTTTCATGTTTTTTTCAAGAACAGACATCAATAATGATGCACTTTTACTAAGTTCTATGAACCACATACATACATAAACTTTTAAATACATTTCGTAATCCTGACATTTCACTGACCTATCATACTCCTCTAGCATGCTCCTCTGTGCCTAAATAACCATTGGCATCTGGTAAACAAGCAAAACTGGAGATGAAAATGCTATGAAACCATAGTAGTGACGATATCATTTAATGCTGGCATATGTACCATCCAGTTTTTAGGTTTGCTTGTTCTTTAAACAAAATCATCATCATATCACAAGTGGATGGAAATATGTACCAAGACTTCTGTCAAATTTAATCTCAACATCCTCTTTTTCTTTTCTAGCGTTTGCTAGCTTCTATTTTTCAGCATGCAAGCGCTAATATAGCTCACTCTTTTAACTGAAATGCACAAAAAGACATAGTGTGATGGAAAAATTCTTCTTATTTCAACTTGCACAGCATACCTGCTTTATTAATTGGTGAACAGTTATAAGAAGATATATATACTCATAATTTATTCAGGAACATATAAACTCATATGAGTCATCAAGGCAGGAAGGCATATAGTTCCCATTTCCACATTTTAAACATAGATAATACTTTATCAGACTTTATAAATCTAACCTGCTCTAAAGTTTATTTCTGCTCAACTGTTCATATTTTCCTGGAATTAAGTTTTTATTTATATATGAACCTCACAGCAAGTTTTGTTACCTTTAAATAATACAGGTTGCCATATGCCTTCATAAACGGAACAAGTCACACTTTTATTTGGTTTTATTAGTTTGCTGCATCAACACAGAACAGATTATTTTTGAAAGGTACAGTTTCATACTGCCAAAGAAGCTCCAAAAAATAATGCATCATTGCAAAACATAAGACTGTTTCACAGGGAGCTATTCCTTGAAGGAAGTCCGATTATACAGTGTTAACTGTGAAGTCAAGACCACAATCTAGAAATGCTGGGGCTTTTTTATCCTTTTAAACACTCTTTCAAAATATAGTATTACCGGAAAAAGATGCGTGTATTGCAGTAATAGCAAGAAAATAGAAAATTATAGTAACAAGCATACTGCAGTGTTATCCCTTTACCTACTTCTTTCTATGTTACTCTCAATTTTGGTTTGCATTATATTAAAAAATGAATTCAAGTTCTCTGCGTTCTGAAAGTTACAGAAAGTCAATACAGTATCAAGGTAGATTTAAAGTATATGAATTTGAAATGGATATTTCTAACAACTAGATTAGATTTTCAATGATCTTGCCTGCATATAACTACTTATCCAGAATGCAACAGTTCATAATATGAATCATCTTCAATGATGTTTGGATAGATAAATATTCTAATCTCCTTCTCTCAGGTAAATAGTTATAAAAATAAACTGTTAATGCTATTTAGCATTCTGAATTGCTAATTTCAATATCTTTTCCTCTACACACAGTAATATTTTCTTTATTATGTTTACTTCTTTGTACAACACAATTTCGATTAATAACTTCAGTCATTCAAACTTAAATGAGAAACATGATATATCTTACTATCATTCTTCATAATACCTATTGTTCACACGTATTTCTTAGTTGCTTAAAAGAGTCATTGAGGAGTTATGCTTTTTTAATTTTTTTTTAAGCAATCATAAGATTAGAATAGAGAAATTAGAATGTTTAAACTTCAAGCATAATTTTATTTTTTATGCTGGCTTCATTGGTATAAAAGTAGCATAAAAAATCACAAGTAATAGAGTTTTAAACATTCTCGAATTAAAAAGAAGCAAGAAAATTTAACAGACAATTCAATAAAATATCCTTACAGAAAAGGAATAGTCACATCAAACCATTACCACAGAGAATAAACTATACAACAGATGCTGAAAATTTTAGTATTGCCAGTTAATGAAAGTATAAGAATTAGTGTACCAAATCTTCTACAATTAAGATTAATTAATTTAAAAATCAGTGATGAAAACTAATGTAATGAACTTGAAATGTAGTGGAAAATAACTTTTTCTAACCAGAGGTTTTTATAAATTAGCCTTTTCTGAACAATTAACAAAGGACTGTTAGGAAGTTTAAGGATGTATATGTAACAGTAAAGAAAATATTAAACTTAAGAAGACAAATTACAAATTTTTAATTTCTGAAATGAAGTTTTAGGCTTTATACCACCTTGGGAGTTAGTGAAAATGGAAATAATTCAAAAATTCTGGGTGTAAAAAATATTAATAACATTTCTTACTGAGTCTCTAGAAGTGGAGAAGGACAAGAGAGTATGGGGGATTTTTAGCTTCTCCTTAGAAGCTTTATTTCTTCTACTCTTCCCTTCAAATGAGAACTGATTTTCTTGTGTATGCTCAGCATAGAGAGACTGAGAAAACTCCCAAACTCCCAGACACATTTTGGACAATTAGCTGGCTCTCTGACAGAAAATGCAATAATCACATGACTTCTGGATGGACAGTGATCCCCATCTTCCCATCCCTCCGTCACCCCAGTCTGATCAAGTGATAATTTGGTTACTTGTATTCTTTCCTATGTCTTGAGGAATGGTGCAAGATCTGGCTCTAGTCTGGATACCCTGGGAGAGAAAACAACCATATGCATTGACCGATGTACGGTTCAATGCCAGTTATTCCTTTAAAACATGTGATAAGTGTCATCTGTATAAAAAACGCGTATAATCAATTCAAAGATCTCCTACAGAACACGTGATTTAATTTAAATTTATTCATTTTGATTAAAACCAGTTTTGTAGGCCCTATGACTGAAAACGTAAAAGTGGAAGGAAGAAATACATAGGTAAAGCCAGCATTGCAGTGTTTTAGCACCCTTTGGAACTATGAGTGCACAACTGCCTTAAACTTACCCCTCTCAGTTCTGCAGCCAAAAGTTGTCACCAAGCTCTCTTAATTCTGGGGAGACTATGAGCTCCATTCTAACAATTTGTTACAGGCCGTTATGTGGTTTGTGCATGGTAATTTTTAACCTTCTAAATGGCTGGTCTTCTAGTCTTTCTTTTCATTCTGCTCTCTCTTCCACTAAAGACTTCAGTAGTTATTTGTGTGAAGAAATACTGTAGGATTTGATTCATGGATGTTAAGGTTTTGACAAGAAATCCTCTGAAACAAAAAATTAAATAATGATGGTCTAGAAATTCAAGTAATGAAAATGAGAATAAACATTGTTTCTGATCAAGTTTTGTATTTCAGAAAAGCTCACAATCCCTGCTATGTGTTTATAACTGACAGAGACAAAAGTTCTATGGGAGTATCTAGGGAAATGTCTCACATTGGTGTAGTGCAATACAGGAATGCACGTATAGGTGAAGTGTAATTCTGTTACATTTCTATAGGGACACATAAATATGAGGTACAGTCCAGAAGACATTCTTAAGGGAAATAATGGAAGTCATTTAAAAGTAATTAGATACTGTACTGAGTAAAGCCATAAGCAAGGGCTGAAGCCTGAAAGAAGAAAGTAGGCTGTGTGACTTTTGGAATCAAAGTGACAGCTGAATTAAATGAAGATTTAACACAACCTTTTCTTAAAGGAAGCCCATAAAATTTCTCAACAAATGATAAAGAAAGAAAAAAAACTTCAAAAAATTAATGATTCTTGCATTTTTGTCTTTTGCTTTTTTTTGTCTCCTTTTCATTGTGTCCAGCGTTTATGGGATAGAAGTGAAAGCGTGTTCTGTAATTTAACTGGTGAATTAGTGTCATCACCCAATGATATCTTCCTTTTTATTTATCATACGTAAAATTATTAATGTTCTTAATTTAGAAACTTTGTTAGAAAGCAGAAGTTTGTAAATGAGGTTTATTTGGCTTTAAACAGGAATATTATAGACTATTCTAGAAGGTCCTGAACAAGTATCTTCATCTCAAAGGTACAGTGGCTAAAAAAATGAGAAATGTCTCTATTACATTGCAAATAGGGCTCTATTCCTATACTGCCAAAAAACTGGCTCCCTGGTAACACCAAAAATTTGTAAAATGAAAGAATGTTATAAATCCACCTCCTTAAATAAAAGAGGATGATCTCGTGATGAGTAGTAAAGGGAGAAATGTGAATATAATTTCTTTTATCTTGTATACTGTTCTAGTCTCCTGCTTCTGACTCAACAAATATTCTCCTAGATGAAAATACATAATATTTCTCCTCAAGTTGCCACATGCTCTGTGTGGAGAATTAGCTTTGCATGTACATACATATTAACCCTACACTACCACGAAACTCCTACCTGTGTTGAACAGGTTTTAAAGTTTCAAATAGGTCTGATGTGGATGGGCTGACAAATAAAATCAGCTGATAACTAACACTTGAACTGCTCCAAATTTTGAAGATTATTCAGAGACATCTTTAAGGAATAAATGAGGGAAACAAAAATTCTCATTTTTTCACTGTCTTGGAAATGAGTGAAATATTCTTTTTTCATTCAAATTTCCAAACAGAGAAAAAATAAACTTTAATCAGAGAAGAAAAATGTTTGGCAAAGCTATAAGCAGCTGAGAGCAATGATTTATAAAGGAAATTACTACATAACCATATTACCTACAATTTGCCAAAGTGAAAACTATGGAGATTTGAAAATAATTGAGGTTAATAAGCTGTCTTCCTTCTCTTCCCCCAACATGTTCTGAATTAAGAATATACATTAGAAGCAACAAATTGTTTGGAAATTTAAAAACAGCAATCATAACTTGTCTGTATGTGACTGTCTTTTCATTTTTGGGTAACACCATCCTCTGCAAACCCTTAAAATGATTTCTGTGGGATTACGGTGGATTAAGTAGCTGTTCAGGGTAAGACTGGCAGAATTAGGTCCTAAGAGATTTCGTGTGCTATGCTGTGATGCCTGAAGAGAGAGGGTGGGAATTACACTACTAAAATTATTGAAGCTAAACAGGATTTATCATTTAATATATACTTTAAAAAACATTCCCACATTGGCATGGGGACAGACAAGATGAATTAGAACTGCATATTTTACTCATGTCTAATTCACCTGATATTTTCAACTTGATCCTTGTCAAAAATATTACCATTTAATTTTATTTTACAATCCAAGATGAATAATTATTTCCGTTACTAAAATATAGTAAAATTATCAGCTCATACAGTAAATCCATTTACAAATGCATTGGGTTTTTTTGATTTGAGAGGGGAAGAATTGTTGTTAGAGTCAGAGGGGAGATGGGAGAATATGAAACAACAGATCATGTCATGAGAAAAAGTAGAAACTGTAAAATTATACCGTGACTTATTTAATGAAAAGAAAATAAAACTTCTCATCATACACTGAAAATGACACATTTGAGACAATGAAGAAAGTGAATTTGCTTAGTACTTCACAATCACAGAGAAATTAAAATGAAATAACTTGATAACTCATCCGTTGTAAATATTTTCAGTATTCAGTAACTTTCATTTCCCTTTATCTCATCTGCTTCTGCAGTACCCAGTTTTCTGCTGAAAGATTACAGTATTCAAAAATTATTCAAAATGCTTCCCAAAATATTTTTAGGGGAGCAAGTAAAGCATTGTAAGTGTGCTTCAAGAGCACTGTACGGACCTTTGAAACTATAAATATTCTACCAAATTTTGGTCCTGACTTCATTCATAGTTCTTTGTGATTACATTTAAAGGACAGACCAAAATACACCTTGCAAACTAAAGTATCTGCAAACAACAAGTCTATGAATTTAGGTCACCTAAAATTCCCATATTCTTGTCTTCTTCTACTTTTCATTTATATTACTGCTTTTTTTTTAGTTTGGGCTGGGTTTTTTTTTGTTTTTTGTCTCAAGTTACACCTCATTTAATCTATAGAAACATGTGTAATATATAACAACATATCAAAGCACATTTAAATGTGGGATGGTGTTGAAGGGCAGCATTTTTGGAACCAGTGCAAACCAGAGTGCATTGCCGAGTTCAGTGGTGTGACTGAGGAAGTGGAATCTGTTGCCGAGAGGAGTGAGAAGACTGGCATGTTTAAGAGGAGATGTTTCTTCCATAAATAAAATGACAATGAAGAAGTACAAAGATGCATAACTAGGAACAGCTAATCTCAAATTACTTTTTTCTTTTACCTCGATTTCCTTTATTCACCTTGGTCCAGCTCTATTTTAGAAAACCCCCCACTATAACTGTATGTAAAAGAAGGAGATTTCTATAATACAGATATAAAACATCATGTATCAAATCATTTCCTCTTACATAAGAAGAAAGTGTTCAGAAAAAAAAAAGAGCTAGTCCATCATCCAGCTAGTAGTATATGTAAAATATTGCCTATAATCACAAGTGTGTGCCATCTGTCATGTGTTAAAAAACAATGTTAGTGCAAGCAAATCAGTTGTTTTCATATAAATACTCCTGAGCAAGCAGTTTCCTCATCTGCATGGACAAACTGGGGTCTCAAACCTACAACACAAGATTTTTTTTTTTTTAACATGCAAATTGAATTCTCACACCTGTTTGAATCTCTGACCTTCTTTAGAGACCTTTCTTTGTATGGCCTCTGCATTTATTCATTTTATTCTCATGTCTTATTATTTATGTCATTGCTCTAGATATCTGTTTCTGTTTTTCATTTTTTCTCTGCTTAATTCTCTTATTTTTTGCATCTTCTTTCTAAAAGCTCTACCATTCAATGTAGCTGGTTGTGCATCCTATTTTTGTTAAGCATTGCTTGAGGCAAGTGGGATATCGTGTGCCTATGAGATATCTCAGTGGTAACAGTCAGATCCGAGGCTATGGGCTACCTAAGCTGCCATGTTCCCAATACATTTTCCACAGTTCTCCAGCATCTCCAAGGCATAGGATTCGCCCAAAACCTGCCCTTCTCCTCCAAAATCTGCCCTTCTCCAAAATCTGTGCTATGATAGACCAATTCAGTTACGGAAATAGTATGCCTTAAACCAATTAGTTTTGGTCATTGGACTGCAGAAAGGAGTGAATTACATGGGGGTGATGTGAGAGACCAAAGAGTTAATGTGAATGGTGTCAAACGCTGTTGCTGCATAGCAGTGAGTGAGGTAGATGCTATCATATCATGATAAGTAGGGTATGTCTGGGAGAGGAGCCAGAGTGGCCTTGCTGACTCATCCCCCTCTGAGATGCTGACCACAAAAAGATCCTGTCTCACCATCAGCCAAGTGTATATAATGACTGACATCCGTGCATGCGCAAACGAAGATTATTGAAACACGCTAGCTGCAACATACCACGTAGAGGCATTTCCCTCTCCTATAATCCCTCCTTACTTCATTGACTGACTGCAGAGGGAAAGGGCACAGGGGCATAAAATGTACCTCCCCAAGGAGGTGAGCCTGCATTTGTCATCCTGGGATCCTAGAGAGCATGAGAAAACATTAGTCAATGCTGGAGTCTGGGGTGGTAATATTCTTTCTTTCTCTCTCCCCCCCCCCCTTCTCTCTCTTTGCTTCTTTCTTTCTCTTTTCCTTGCTACAAGTACAGATTTAACAAGCTAATACCTATCTTATTCCTAAAACCTTGCCTGTGTAAATCAATTTATTTTATTTTAAGTCAATCATCTCGTGTCATTTTACTATAATTTTGCCCAAAGAAATTCATTAACATGTCCATTAGATCATACTGACATTTTTCAGTTCCATTTCCCAGTGCAGAGCTACTAAAATGGGGTAAACACGGAGGTAAGGTCTTGGTTCAAGCTGTTCAACTCAAGGAAATAAGAAGGAAGAATATATTGGCTCAAAGCCCTGTTAGAAGAATTCATGAAAGCTGTACAAGGTTCATAAACTGTGATCAGAGTAGCATCAAAGAGTCATCAATCCTCTCATGTATTTACCTGCTTATGTAGAAGGTGTATGTATTTTTTTTTTGTCAACAAATGCTTTGTCCTACTTCCTTTGGACAAAGTAATTCAAAATAGTTACAGGATTGTTGATACCTTATTCTAGATCCATCTTGTCCTTATAAGCATGAACACATGCTTCTACATAGGGTGGCCCTAACTGCACCAGTAAAGGTTTGCTACAGAGGTAAAAGAGAGAAAGGAGGGGAGAATCTGGCTAATCGATCTCTTTCTGAGGTAGTAATACAAAGTAGAGAGGCTGATAATTATTCCACCGAGGTATGTGTGTCTACCCAGAAAAAAGCTGATATTCTTTCTGCAATTAATTATTACGCTTTTTCTTTTGAAATTAAGTTAAACAAACTGTACCTAGAATACTTCTCAATAGGTTAATGAACTACAAACAAGTGTCATAAGTCGTACTTTAAGATATTACTATTTAAGTAATAAAATTAAAATCCTGGCAAGCAGAAGGGTGATTAAAGGAAAAAAAAAATATGTTTGGAGAAATTATGCAGAAACTGGGGAAAAAAAGACAATTTTAAAACCTGTGAGGAGAGTCACTAAGCAGATGTGAATTGCCTGTACCTTATATGTACCTTTTACTATATATCTGTGTCTTTGTGTCACTCTGATCATCAGTGGCCCTTGGACTGTATGTTGAAATATGGAGACAAAAACTGTAATGAAGTATTACTGAATGGAATGCTTTGTACCAGTCCTGCAATTGATCACATACATCACAACAAACTCAAATCATCTGCAAGCAATGAGGTTTCCCAGACCTAATGCTTTCAGAGGAGAGACATGGAATATTTAAAGGAAATTAGTTCTGTTTTTACTTCCAAGGCTTATTAATAGAATATCCAAAATCTCCCACTCAGTATCGGACAGATTTGCATCTTTTTGTCTCATTTCCCCTTACCTTCCTTTCGTTCTTTCTCTCAAAGACCTTACTGACCACATAGTTCTCTGTTCTGGCACTGTTCTAATTTTCACTTTCTTTCTAATTTTAATTTACCTGCCCTTGGAATGCCTATTTTGAATCAGTACAGATTGATTACTATAATAACGTGTTCCACAAACCAGAAGAAAATCAGCAAAATGTGTGTGAGAGAAAAGCAGTCAGAGTAGTTAGGACACAACTAGGATTAGAAACAACTGGCATGTATAATGACCATTTACCACATTCTAGAATCCAAACAGGTTACTAACTCTGTAACTTAATAAAGGGATTGATACAATTCTGAAGTATTAAGCGTGAGTAGTGATGGGATAGGATAAGTCTTCCATATTTAGGCATTGAGTGTACGAATCACTGTCTCCCTGTTATGTAGCTTCACCATTGTCCAGATTAAAAGATCAGTCCACTTTTGATAATGTCATCAAGGATGATATAAATGCATGTCTCATGTTAAAATAGTCTTTTCTACCATGGAAACATGCCTCAAGTTATCCAGCTATTTTCATATGTCCCATAAAGGCAAGAAGTACAGACATACATGATGTGGTTATTTTGACCAAGCAAGGAGATGTAAAGAATTCTAAGAAATCTCACTATATAGGATAACAGTTTACTTATGGTCAAACCATACCAGGAGGTTAATGATTAGGAAAAATAATTTTCAGGAAATCATGTAAAGAACGTCATCATTTAGGCAAAGGTGCTGTCACAGTTTGCAAGAGCATTAATTTCATAGCCTTGGACCACAGTCCTTGGTCTGCTACCTTTACAAATGACTTAGGAACTCCTTTAAAGGATTTTTTTCATGAATAAAATTAGAATAAAATTGTTCACACTGCTGTAGTTAGTGTTGCATCAGCAGTTTTACTGTAACCCTTGATTTCACAAGTTCATAATTCTATGGTAAACACGTGCTTCAGACTGAAGCTTTGCATACCAAAGTGCAATCCTGAAAACTGTAATTCAAATATCAAGAGAAATGCGTTCATTCAGTTTCAATTTTTGAACGGGATGGAGTTCAGATGAGTATGATAGTCTAAAAATTATTTTACTCTTTGAAAACTAATAAGCATGTTAAGTGTACCTTTTTATGGTTGTTCTGATTTTTAATAAAATAAGCTTCTCATAGCAGAGTGATGATGTTTCAAAGTTTTCAGAAGTCTTTTAAGTTGTCCATGGTCCTTCACACAGCAAATATTCTATGGTGATTTTTAGCCTGTTAATAAATGTCCATGTGTACAGGGGGTATTTTAGCAAGGCTGACAGTAACAGCTTTAAGCCTCTATTGTATCTATTGTTCAGTTATCCATAAAATATGGATAATAACATTAAGTAAAGGTAGAAATAAAGATGTGCTGTAGAAGGAATAATGGTGTTTCAAAATTAATACTAATGTTTTGCTATATTGATCTTCACAGAGCTTGCTAAAGTTTCATCATAGAATAACCGTATCGCATACCAAAACCATAGATGAGAACTCAACACAACTATTCTCTATGGAGGACAGTTTCATTTCTGTTGAGACGACATATTGCATTACACGACTCATTGCATCCTCAACTGTTTTTACATTGCACTGTTCCAAAAGAAATAAGTGACTTCACAACTATAAACTAGATCCTTTCTGTTTATTTATTCATTGTATAAGAGCAAAGAGCAGTTTAAGCACCTCACAAATGTTGAAGGAACATTGCTTAGAGAAATTCTTAATTTAAGGTTACTTTATAAGTTCCATTTTAAGTATTGTATTCAACTAATTGTTCAAAAATCACCCAAAAGAAAGCCACAAGACCTACCTTCTACTAGCAATACAGACAAAAAGTAGTTGTAACATACAAAGTTAAGGCAGAATAAATGTCACGTTTTTAAAGTGGATGTCATTTCCTTTGCTGCTAATAACATCAGGTTTATAAGACAGAAGAAGGAAAAGGTAATTTAATTTTCACCATTTGTGTTGTCCATTGGCCAAGGCCAGTCTCTTCACAGAGCAGTCTCTACCTTCATCCGATAGCATGTGAATCAGCTCACAATCAATTGCACCAAAAGAAAGAAAGAAAAATAGCATTACAAAAAATCTAATGGCACAATTTAGTTAGAAGAGAGATGCAGCTTTGTGAAGTGCTGAGGTTTGGAGTGATGTTAAGCAAGCATACTGACTACAGGGCACATATCCACAATGAACCAGCAGAGTTATGTGTTTAGTAATAAAAAATAGGGCAAATTGCTAAATTTTCCACCTCAGTAGTGCTACTACAGTAAAAGATCTACCACAGCAAAAGAACACTTCCTTTTTCCCACAGCAGCTGGAGGTCTCTAGACAGGACTTAGAAATCATGGATTAATGTTTACTAATTCACCCTGGGGAGCATCTTCTCCAGTTGCAACAAATTTTGAAGGAAATCTTCTTGCTATCTGGCTGTTTATTCATTGTTAGTGTTTTAGTATGTAGATGATACCAGTTTCATACAAAGAAAAGAGTTCACTGTTTTGTTCAGTGCTTAGATAGTAACCCTGAAGAGATGAACTGAAATCTATTATAGAAACCAGTAAATATATATTGCGTCTCAGATCACTGTCCAGAAGTGTTGAAATGCTGAAACTTTAAATATTGCTTTCTTGACTGAAGAGTTAAAGCAGTCACTTTGAGTACCAGGAAAGATGACAGCACAACAAGACTGTTGTGAGAGCTCTTGGCAGCGGATGCCTTCGGCTACAAAATGGAAAGAATGAGCATAGAGAAACCAATGCTGCTGGAGCACAGCGAGAGCAAGCAAGCAAGGTGCAGACACATCAAAGTTATTTGCAAATTCATTGCAAAGCATAGCTGGCTCCAGCCGAAACAATAGGCACCAGAACACAGTGAGTCTGAATATAAGGATACAGAACGCAAGCACTGTACTAAGCAGTGTGCTCCATGTAGTTCCTTGACTTTTCTACAGAGCACTAATGCTGCTGTTCATAAATACATCTAATATAGGACAGTAATGGAGAGCACAGGCATTTCAGTCCAGTTCAATTGAACAGATCCTAAAGTTAATATACTTTAAATGTGACCAGATTTTTAGAACTTTACTAAATGTTATCAGAATTCTGCTTAAAATAATATACAGAAAATTGGTGAGCTAAAGATTTTTGGAGAATACATGTCGAATCACGTCAACAAATCTGAACAGAGTTTCGTAAAGTCCCAAAGGAAAAAAATATATTTAAATTGATGAGCTTTTTTCTTACAGGTGACTAGAAAATTTTCAGGATAAAGAAAGAAGATTCCCAGGTTGATTTTTGGCTAGAGTTAAAAATGACAGTTTTTCACTCCACAATATACTGAAAAAATCCATAGTTTCCCCTCTCTGCATGTTCATAACACAAAAAAAAGTCAAGTTTCCTGTGGGTTACAGTCCACTGAAGTTGTTCTGACCAATAACAATGCTATAAACTTTTTGAGAAGGGATTAGGGGTCTCATGCTTTTATTCATTTGATGGGGTCAATAAGAAATTCTGTGACCTGTCCTAAGGAGCCAGGGCTGGCAAACCTCTGTGAAGTGCTTGGGTGTTAAAGAGCAGCTTAGTAAATACATCACTTTAAAACAGAACACTCAAGGAAGGTGCAAAGACTTTTAGAAGAATATGCTCAGAGCAACGGTTAATGGAAGAGTAAGTCGTGTCCATCCAGAACAAGGCATCCTAGCAAATCTTTGCAAATACAATAAAAATAAAAATTCTATCCAGAAAATCACTCTGATTTCAAACACAGAGTCCAATTGCTGGTAACAGAGCAAAGATAAAAAGTCTGACTACAGTGTAAATGATAGCTACAAATGTTCTTTATCTTCTAATGAAATTATTGTCTAGGATTTTGCTTTTAAATAGAGATTTCAGCAGGAAAAATGTTGTTAAGTAGAAAAATAATATATTTCTAGTGTGAAAAAAAATATTTTTTTTTTTTATATTATGGAAGTTGATAATGTCTATGTAACTAGAAAAAAACATTTCACCACAAGTTAAGTTTTGAATTCAATAAAACCTAAATTAAAAGACCTATGAGAGTATATTTAATCCTATGGAAAACCAAACACATTTTAAAAGATCATTTCTTTCACAGTTCAACTAATTCAACTTACTCACGGAAGGCATGTTTCTTTTCACTGTCTCCACTGGGCATCCTAACTCTTAAGTAGAGACAGATGTTTTCTTTGAGGAACTGTTTTAGACAGTAAATAGTCTGCAGGTAATTCACAGGTCAAGTCTGTAGGAGTCCCTCAGAGGTTGAAGACATTTTTCTACCTTTGTAATATTAATGCCTAGATTGTCCTTGCAAAGAATCACAGACTATGTTTCCTGTTTAAGTTAGAAATCCCTTTTTTAATCAATTATGTGAGCACTTTGAGCTCTAGGCACAGACCGACACTGTCCAGGATAAGAAATGGAACAGACTGGATTTGATTTATTAGGTTATTGTAATAGATATACTTAATGGAACAGACGGAACACATGTATCTTTACACTGTGAAACCAATCACTAAAAATTGTGCTAGAAGTATGAAGAAAAGGACATGCAGTAATTATTGTATTACATGAAACATTGTAGAGATATTAATAATTTTCCAGCTGCTTATATTCTTAGAATTTTCCTCATGAATGTACGAGAGATTCAGATCTCCAATGTTTCTAAGAAAATTTACATAAACAGTGAGTCCTCAAAGGATTTCTCAGATGTTAACAATAAAAACTTAGGAAGGATGGCCATGATTATAGTTTATTAAAATAAATACAAACATAGTTGTTTTTCAAAAAAGGAAGACTGAAACATCAAGTGCATGCAATATATTAGAGTGATTATTTTTACAAAACTAGAATTGTTTTGACCAAAAAACATAGGTTCTTATTAGCTGTATTGCCTTCACTGACCCAGTAGAGAGTGCCTTAATATCACGTAGTATTTACCAGCATCAACTCCTTTGACAAAAAAAAAGCCAAATTCAATGACTAGTTGTATGTATCACTAAGCTAATCAAATATCTGGAAGATCAAATCTTCCATGTCTTCTCTAAAAATGCATTTCTAGTGTTACATATCTATATTCTGTATTTATCAGTCAAATTGAACTTTTTTACAAGTTAAGCTTTTACCAAATTATTTTCCTTCACCAGAAAAGAAATTACATAATTTGTAGTGCTTTCTATTGTTTTACTATACGGTACCTGTTAATTCACATACACACACAAAATCATAAATAAATTAGCTTCCTTTCCTGAAAAGTAACTAACATTTAGGCACATAATTATCTCTGGGGATGTAGCTTGTAAGAATTCTAATTTCCGTGAAGAAAATAAAAAATTGGGCACTTAGGAATCTAGAGATGTTTGATTAAAATTCCTATGGGGTTTTTTGAAAAATAAGTTTATTCTTGAGGCTGAATTTTTACCTGAATATATTCAGAAATCTTTTAGTTTTCTGAGTGATCCAGAATCTCTCTCTTGTTGTCTCAGAAAAATGGCTACATATGGAGAAAAAATCATCCCAGTTTTCTTGGTTACACAAGTTTTGTTGAAGAAAACTTTATTTGGAGTTATCCAATTTTCTTGATAGAATATGAAGTGAATATAGATTATTCTAGATTTAAGAAATAACTTTTAAAGTGAGACAAATCTCACTTTGCATCAGTTACATCCATTGTTTGAACATGAATAGAATTTTAAAAGACTTTCTACATCTTCATACTTGAACTGAAGGTTAATTATACAGAAGCTGGCTAATAACAAAATTTGGAGCGTGTATTTCAGTTACATACTTGGAAACAGGATTAATAAAAAGGCTGGTAAGTGAAAAAAATCAAATTTATCTCTCAACATAAATATTTTGGACTGTTTATAGTGTGATACAATGCAACATTGTAGGCACTCAGAAGAACATACTCTTAAAGTGTCATTTCCTGTGGCTACACAGAATTAAACTCAAGAGTGCTATAGCACATGGCCTAATTTACTTAGTAAGACAAATAAAAGCTGCAAGCAAATTACCTTTTCCCTGTACTCAAAAACATGGCATAGCATTAGATAGGATCTTAAGTCACCCGTTAATAATTTATTATTAATTAAAAAAAATCATGCAATAAGAACATAAGTTCAAACAAAACAGGTCAGAATTTTTTCTTGTAGGACAAATGGCCTTACAAGCTAAGTAGTAGATTTTTGTTTTTAAAAAAAGTCTAGAAATGTCATTCTATCGGATTTTAGAGATTAAATGTATAGTATTTATAACTAATATATATAGGTATAAACATCTGCCAATGTATATGTGGTTTGACCTAAGCCGACAACCAAACATTCTGCAATCCTCTCACTCGCTCCCCTCTTATATAGGATGGAAAGAAAATAGAGGGAAGGCAATAAAAATATATAACCCTGATTTCTTTGAACATAGTGTCTAGACAAGTGTACATGAATATCTAGTCAGTAAACTCAATTTTTTCTTACTTCAAGTTCTGGGCACTGTATAGTCTGGGTTAAAATTCAGGACTTCGGTAAATTCATTTATTTGAAGACCTTTCTTTGCGGTATATAATGATATATAATGATATATAATAAAATTTCTGTGGGGATAAATATGTATTGAAATACACAAAATCAAGATAAACTGAATTAATTTTCATCAGTTTCAATATTTAGGAGATTTATGCTACTTCTCAAACTGATCTGTTTAGTACTTTCTGGTCTTGGTGAAGGACAAGTGTATTTTACCATCATACAAACATATACCAAATCCCACATCTACTAAATATTCAAGCTATTAATCCAAAGTTCTGGTATATGGAAAAAAAAATCCTCTTTTAAGCTCACTTAATTTTTGTTATCAAATAAATTTCCTGGAGGGTCTTGTGAAAGTAGCATCTTCATATTTTTTAAATATTTAGCACTATAAACAGGTAAATTGATGCTATTTACTTTCCCAAAATTACAGAAACAAAATCCTGCTACTGAAGTTTATCAGTAGCAGGTGTTTTAGGGTGTTATAATTCAGTTTCTATGATTAAATGATTTGAAAAGACAGGATTTTTTTTCAGTCATGGTTGCATTCCTTTAGATGCTACTTCTGAATAACCTATAAAGACATCCTTCCTTCCTAGAATTCTCTGACTAGCCATGCTTTAACAAACAAAAATAGCAGAATGCCAAGTCACCATGAATTCAAGATAAAGCAAATGGGAGCTTAGATTCAGAAGTCTTTCAATTGGATTTAAGAATAAGGGCTGTTTTGTTGATAGTAAGCTCGGACATAGGAAAGGAGGTTACTGACAAGGAAGATAGATGAGGAGAAGTCTGGAAAACAGAGAGTAATTCATTAAGAATAAGGCAAAGTAAGATAATACAAACAATCCAGGATTTTTAACCATTACGTGATTCACAGGAGTTTAAAGTAGAAGATATGATCTAATACCATAAGACTAGAAGATTTGCATTGATTTACTGTACTTGAAAGAAAATGAGGGGTAACAGAGAAGGAAGTACATATATTTCATTTTTAATTTGAATGTATATATGTGTACATGCACAAGAGTCTTTGAAAGACTAGTATGACTATATTCACAGATACTGAAATTACAGATGAGATGATGAGATCCATAAGGTGATTTACTAGCAGTAATAGCCTATGTTCTGACTAGAATGCTGTTCATGACATTGAAATACATTACCTCACTTGTACCAACGCCTTGTTGCAAATCCTGTGTTAAATAAATGGACTGAAAAAAGGTTCAAACAAATGAAACAATTAAAAGACAAAGAAGAAAACCTAAGACACTTGATAATGCTGGTTGACTGACTTCTGAAGACACTTCCTTACAGTGGAGGGCTGAGAAAAGTTATTATATTCTCTAGAAAAATAAAAGATACCTCTTGAAAAGCCAGTATTTCTGGTCTTTGGAACCATTCCTTAGTGTCAGCAGATTCAGATGGAAGATTTTTTCTTGACTTATAAAACATGATGTGCCAGAGGAAGGACATTTCTGAAACTGGTCTAGATTCAAAAGTAGTTGTAGTAACTTGTAACTAGGAAAGGCTTAAGGACTACACTGAGGAATACAGGCTAAGACTCAGTGGGGAAGTGATAACGTGTCAAGCTCCTAAAACTCAACTGAGGTTTATAAATTCCACTAAAGGAAAACATGAACACTGATTTGGTTAAAAAATCCACCACTTAATTTTACCTCTTCTGTTTCTGCATTTTCCTTCATGGACATTTTATATCACTTATTCATCAAGGAAAAAACCTGAGTGGCTGAGTGGTCGTAGTGTTTCCGCAGGTATGTCAGCCAGAAAAGGAGGGTCAAAAAAAGCATACATCTCAATGAAAAGTAAGACTGGCAAACTGGTAACAATAGATGAAGAGAAGGCTGAGGTACCCAATTTTTTTCCCTCAGTCTTCACAGGCAATCTCTCTTCCCATACCTTTTGAGTGGATAGATCACACAGCAGGGACTGAGGGAGCAAATTCCCTCTCACTGTAGGAGAAGATCAGGTTTGTGACCACTTAAGGAACCTGAATTTGTGTAATATATGCGTCCCAGAGTCAATCCTCTCAACATTTGCTTCTTAGGTATTTATAGGCATTGATAAAGTCCCCTCTCAGTCTTCTCTTCTACAGGCTGAACAGGCCAAGCTCACTCAGCCTCTCCTCATATGAGAGATGCTCCAGTCCCCCACTCATCTTTATGGCCCTCCACTGGACTCTCACCTGTAGTTTCTTGTCTTTCTTGAACTGGGGAGTCCAGAACTTGACACAGTACTGCAGATGCAGCCTCACTAGGGTAGACTAGAGGGGCAGGCTAAATTCCCTCGACCTGCTAGTCACACTCTTTTTAATGCACCCCAGGATATCATTGGCTTTCCTGGCCATGAGGGCACATGGTTGTCTCATAGTTAGCTTGTTGCCCATCAGGATTCCCAGGTCCTTCTCTGCAAAGCTACTTTCCAGCTCATCACCCCTAACCTGTACTGATGCACAGGGTTATTCCTTCCTTGGTGCAAACCCCTACACTTGCCTTTGTTGAAATTCATTAGGTTCCTCTCCTCTCAACTTTCCAGCCTGTCCACGTCTCACTGAATGGCAGCACAGGCTTCCAGCATATAAACCATTCCTCCCATTTTTGTGTCATCAGCAAACTTGCTGAGGGTACACTGTCCCCTCATTCAGATCATTGATTAATAAAATGAACAAGACTGAGTGGACTACCGAACCCTAGGGAACACTGCTGGCCACAGGATTCCAACTAGGCTATGCACCACCAATGACAACCCTCTGAGCTCTGACATCCAGCCAGTTCTCAGTCCACCTAACTGTGCACTCATCTAACCTACACTTACTAAGATCACCTCTGAGGATGTTGTAGAAGACTATTTCAGAAGTCTTTCTGAAGTCAAGGTAGAAAACATCCAGCCTATATTTTCCATAGTCTTGCTTTTGTTACTGATGCACCTGAAGAAGCCCTTCTTGTTGTCCTTGATGTCCTTTGCCAGATTCAATTCCAAGTGGGCCTTAGCCTTCCCGGTTTTGTCCCTACTTACTCTCACAGTGTTCCTATCCTCCCAAGTGGCCATTCTCTTTTTTCACCTTCCATAAACTTCTTTCTTTCTGTTGAATTGAGGAAACTGGATGATGTAGATGCTTAGCCACTCCCTGTGATAGCTGAAAAGTGATGGCACTCAAGTGGTCCCTGGTGACTAGAAAATGGGAAACATTGCATCAGTTTTCAAAAAGGGTAGAAAGGAGGACTCTGGGAACTATCAACCTGTCAGGCTTACCACTGAAGTTGTGCTAAGGCACATGGAGGACAGGGATGTTTTGAAACAGCCAACATGGCTTCACCAATGACAAGTCCTTCCTGATCAACCTAATGACCTTCTATGTTGGAGTGACTACATCAGAAGATAAGGGAAAAGTATAGATGTCGTCTATCTGGACTTCTGTAAGACCTTTTACAAGATCCCCCACAACATCCCTCTCTCTACATTGCAGAAATATAGATTTGATGGGAGGACTGTTTGGTGGATCAGGAGTAGGTTGAATGGTCACAGAGTCAATGACTCAGCATCCAGATGGAGATCAGTGACAAGTAGTGCCCCTCAGGGGACCTGTACAGTTTATCTTCATTAATAACACAGACAGAAGGGTCAAGTACATCCTCAGCAAATTTGAAGATGACACCAAGCTGAGTGGTGTGGCTGACACATCTGAGAGATGGGATGCCATCTAGAGTGACCTGGATAATCTTGAGAAGTCAACTTATATGAAATTCATGAGGTACAACAAGGCCAAGTGCAAGGTCCTTCATGGGGGTCAAGGCAACCTCTGGTATCAATCCAAGCAGGAGGATGAAGAGGTTGAGAGCAGGCTTGTCAAGAATTACTTGAGGGTACTGGTGGATAGAAAGCTGGACTTGAGCCAACAGTATGTGCTCACAATCCAGAAGGCCAACTGTATCCTGCGCAGCATCAACAGAGGCATGTCCAGAGGGTCAAGGGAGGTACTCTGCTCTAGTATGATCCTATGTGGATTACTGTGTCCAGCTCTGGAGCCACCAGCACAAGAATGACATAGGGTTGTTGGAGCGAGTCCAGAGGAGGGCCACAGAAATGATCAGAGGAATATAACGACTCTCCTATGAAGAAAGGTTAAGAAAGTCAGAGTTGTTCAGCCTGGAGAAGAGAGGGCTCCAGACACCTTACTGTGGTCTTTCAGTGCTTAAAGAAGGTTTACAAGAAAGATAGGGACAAATTTTTTAGCACATCCTGTTGCAATAGGACAAGGGATAATGGTTTTAAACTAAAAGATTTAGACTAAATATAAGGAGGAAAACTATTACAATGAGGGTGGTGAAACAATGGAACGAGTTGCTCAGAGAGGAGGTAGAAGCCCCATTCCTGAAAACATTCAAGGCCAGGCTGGACAGGGCTCTAAGTAACCTTTTCTAGTTGAAGATATACCTGCTTATTGCAGGAGTGTTGGACTTGATGGCCTTTAAGCGTCCCTTCCAACCTGAACTATTCTGTGATGTTATGATTCTGTATTTGCTGCCTTGTTAAAAGCATATCTCCATGAGTAATGGGATTACGTGAAAATGCCTTTTAATGCATTTTTAGCATTCCTTATAGTTGTTCAGAAAATCTGGAAAATTTTGCAGCTTAATGAAATAAAAGTGGAATAAAAAAGAAATAAAATGAATTAAAATACTCAGGAGGAAATTCAAACCTATTAGAAATTCGATTTTTGAGCTGTTAATTTTTGCAATGGATATTCAGTGCAACCTTGTTAAAGCAGCATGAGGGACTCCTTGTTTAAAACATGATAGCAGTGAGATTATATGCAGAGCAAAGGAGAGCTAGAGGCTGGCTTCAGGTAAATGGGTGAAACTGAAATATTCTGTGCTGAGTCAAAGAGGGCAGGAGTAAAGCAAAGGACACAGTAGGTAAAAACACTGTTGACGCTCCATAAAATGAGCCAAGGGATAGAATACTTTTAAGACGCATGTTCTGAATTATGAATAAGACAATCAAATCTTCTGTTTACTTCTTATTATACTCAAGAAAACAATGAGACACATACTTCCATTAATAATAATAAAAAATAAGTTCAGTTCAGTATCAGTTTATCTTCCTTCTTAAAACAAACTAACACAAACCTGAAGACTCACTAAATACTCAGGTCACAGTGGGAAGTGAAGCAGAGATCATATAACGAAAATTGACCTGTCAAGGATTGCAAGAAAAAATTTCAAGTTTTCCATGGTAAGGAAAAAGTTAAAAGATTCATATTACAAGCAAGAATAGGTCGTATTTAATATCTTTATTGATGATCTGGATGAGGGGATCGAGTCCATCATTAGCAAGTTCACAGATGATACCAAGCTGGGAGGAAGTGTCGATCTGCTAGAAGGTAGGAGGGCCCTACAGAGGGACCTTGACAGGCTGGAGAGATGGCTGATTCCAACAGCATGAGGTTTAACAAGTCCAAATGCCGGGTTCTGCACTTTGGACACAACAACCCCATGCAGAGCTACAGACTGGGTGCAGAGCGGCTGGAGAGTAGTCAGGCGGAAAGGGACTTGGGAGTGCTGGTGGACAGGAAACTCAACATGGGCCAGCAGTGCCACAAGTGGCAAAGAAGGCCAATGGTGTCCTGGCCTGCATCAGGAACAGTGTGGCCAGCAGGACTAACGAAGTCATCATCCCCTTATACTCGGCGCTGGTCAGGCCGCACCTTGAGTGCTGTGTCCAGTTCTGGGCCCCTCAGTTTAAGAAAAATGTTGAGATGCTGGAGTGTGTCCAGAGGAGAGCAACGAGGATGGTGAAGGGGCTGGAGCACAAGCCCTATGAGGAGCGACTGAGGGAGCTGGGGTTGTTTAACCTGGAGAAGAGGAGGCTCAGGGGAGACCTTATTGCTCTCTACAACTACCTAAAGGGAGGTTGTAGTCAGGCAGGGGTTGGTCTCTTCTCTCAGGTGACCGGTGATAGAACAAGAGGACATGGTCTCAAGCTTCGCCAGGGGAGGTTTAGACTTGACATTAGGAAGAAGTTCTTTGCTGAGAGGGTGATTGGCCATTGGAATGTGCTGCCTGGGGAGGTGGTGGAGTCACCGTCCCCGAGGTGTTTAAAAGGGGATTGGATGAGGCACTTAGTGCCATGGTTTAGGTGATGAGTAAGTATTGGTGTTGGGTCATAGGCTGGACTCGATGATCTCAAAGGTCTTTTCCAGCCTTGTGATACTGTGATACTGTGATAGTGTGACAACTAGAGAAAAAAGTGTTCATATTTTAGTATGAGAATAGCCATTCTTAACAGTGAGGAACACATGACCTGCTAATTGTTAAATCTGCTAGTATACCAAGTATACTATTCGAACTCTTAATTGATATTCACAATTTTTAGTCTTGTTTTAGTTAAGTCCTGGATTACAGCCACTGGATACAATCTTAATACATGGTAATAAGATACCTTTCAATGAAAAAGAAAAATTAATTGGAAAGAGACATTCTTGGTGAAAATTGAACCCTTTGTATACCGACAGTCAAAAAATGTGACAAAGAACACCGTCTTAGAAACAAGATGGTTCCCTCTATAATGCTATGAGATATTTGTCACACACAACCTTAACACAATATGCTATATGCTCCTTAATCTTTGTAAGATTCTTGTATTGATCTTCTTTGGAGAGTACAATATGCTAATAACTCAGTAAGCGATCTATACAGAAACTACTGCTTTATTTGTAAAATGTCTAAGTTCTGCACCTGTTGTGAATTAAAACAATGGAAAAAAGAATATGCAAGAAAAAAAATACTCCTTTTTATTAAAATATTCTTTAGGAACTTTGTTTAGATTAAAATATTAGTTTGTTTAAAAACAGAACACTTAGAAGTTAAAGAGGTTGCAATGATTATCTGCTTCTTATTTCCCCCACCTATATTACCTTCCATGGGGTATTAGATATATACCTTAACCTTGCCACGTGAGTCTTTAGATGTTCTATTTTGAATCTCAGTTTTGACTTCTTTTTTACCTAGTGACCTGTAAATTTTATCAAATCAAAATACATGAGTCCAAACACTCTCGTCCATTCTTTCTGCTTTTTATACGTGTTGTAATTTAATATTGTATTAGTGAAATGTAGATAATTTCGCAAAAAGGATACTCAGAAGTGGTCTACTGAAGTGTTTAATTTTAATTACTTTCAAAATTTTCTCATAATATTTACTAGTGTTATTTTCCAAAATGGGAAATGACCGAGAAATGGGCACAGCTGTGACTAAACTCTTAATCACAAATGATTTGGGATCCATTACACTTTTTTATAGATGAGCATAAAGATGAAATCAATGCAGTAAGGCAGAAATAAGTAGTTTATCATTGCAAAATTGATGTGCACAGTGACTGGCCATAACACTTGCCCCACCTATGAGTCATAAAAAAATTCTCTATTGCATACTAAATGTGTCAGTCACACAGTAATCTGACTCATAGATACCTAATATTTGGCACTTCTGAACACAATAAACATGGAATCCATGGGCTACGGTAGAAGTTGTGCTAGGTGTTTGCTACCATAAAAATTAATTGGGGAGGGGTGTCTATTTTATTTCCAAACTTACTTTTATTCATAGACATTTTTATATGTATATAAAGTGGATATATAAATTTCCATATAAATTTGTTGTAGATACTGGTAAGAAGACTGATTTATTTGCTTTACCTTCTCCATCAAAATACAAAGAAGTTTTCTGCATGAAGAAAATTCTACTGGTTCATTTAAATCATAAGTTTCCTTTTCAATTATGTATAAACATAATTTAAGAATGTAAGTGTATTGTATAGACTTAGCTTTAGGGTGGGTGTTTAGTATTCACAAAACCAAAACATGCAAACATGAGAGGCTATGGGGGTAAAATTAAAAAAGTGTTACCATGATAAATAAGCAAAACAGAAGTCTCAATGTGTAATTAGTATATCACTTTTTTATGATGAGTCTAGTAAGAAGACCAAGGTTCAGTCCATAGAACTGACATCATATAAGAACGATTCATGACTATTAGACCAATTTCACAAGTATATTCAAGTCATTCTTCTGTTCCAGCAAAAATATTTTATATAAGAATATTTAATCAAAATTATAAAAAGCAGATACGTGAATTGCAGTTGTGTCTCATAGTAATCAACTGTTCAATATTCTGTAACTTGATTAAATATTCTTTCTTTTTCCTCCCTACATACTCCTTCACTAATTTGAAAAAAAGGACAGAAAAATTGGCTAATGTTTCATGAAGATAAGTAAGAAATAAACTTCTGTGGTGTAAAAGGTATCCTCAAATTCCCCATCACCTGGCAGTGCTCAATGTGCCTTTCAAAACTATGGCACAGAGACTAGGAATTTAGTCTACATAGTAAAGTCTGAATTCTGATGATAAACTCTGTCATTGCAGATAAGAGATGAACAGTGATTTTAAGCAACAGAGCTACTAAGCACACTGAACAGGCTGAATAAACGTGCTGTAAGTGGAAATATTTATCACTTTTGACTAGTGGACAAAGGGAAGGCAGTGGATATGGGTTCTTTTGGATTTTAGCAAAGCCTTTGATACTCTCTTTGATACACAGTATTCTTTTGGATAAAATGTCTAACATACAGCTAGACACACACACAATATGATGTTGAAGGATTGGGCTCAAAGAGTTATAGTCTATGGGGTAACACCTGGCTGGTGGCCAGTCACCAGTGGTGTTCCCTAGGTCTCAATTTCAGGTCTCAATTTCAGGGCCAGTTCTCTTCATTGTTTTTATCAGTGACCTGGACAACGGACTTGAGTGCACACTTAGTAAGTTTGCTGATGATGTTAAATTAGGATCAATAACACACTGATTCCCTCGAGGGATTTTGGTGATGAAAAGCTGTATCCTGGCATCTAAAAGGGCCAACTACACCCTAGAGTGCATTAAGTGCAGTGGAGCTAACCAGTCTAAAGAAGCGATTGTCCCACTGTACTCTGCATTGGTGCAGCCTCACCTTGATGACTGTGTGCAGGTTTTAGCTACTGAATATAAGAAGGATGTAAAATTATTAGAATGTGTCCAGAAGATGGCAACAAAAATAGTGAAAGGACTGCAGGGCAGAACTTAAAAGGAACAGCTGAGAATATGAGGATAGTAGATTTGTTCCATTTAGAGAAGAGGAGGCTGAGGTGTGACCCCATTGTTTTCTACAGCTTCCTCATGAGGGGGAACAGAGAGGGGAATGCTGGTCTCTTCTCTCTGGTGTCTAGAAACAAGGCAAAAGGAATAGCTTAAAGCCGCATCAGTGGAAGTTCTGAATGGTTATTAGGAAAAAGCCCTTCACTGAGGGGCTGTTCAGGCGCTCTAACAAGCTTCCCAGTGAAGTAGTGGTGGTCTCAAGACTGTCAGTTTTCAAGAAGCATTTGGACAACACTCTTGGATATACAGTTTAAATTTGAAGTCGCCTTGTGTGGAGTCAGGGATTGGATCATGGGCCCTTCCAACTCTGGATATGACTAAGAAGTCCTTCCTCCTTCCCCCAACACCACATAGAGTTAAGTTGGGCCTGCTTCTAATCAGACAGAAGTGTCATAAACTCTAAACTTTATCTGATAAACCTGCTTGACCTCAAGACATGAAATCTGTATATGATAACTGAAAGAATATTTTTTCATTAATAAAACATGGCATGGAATTTGCAATGTACATCGCTTGTGATAATTTTTTTCCACATTTCATAGAAGAAAACCTTGCACAGCTTAGATTTCAAGAATGCATTCCATTTTTTGCACTTAGTGACACTCACATGTGACAGTGCATTACAGCGTCTCACTGGAAAGCATACATGCACAAATACTTTGAATATATTTATTTGCTTTCTTATGTAGGCACCACCCTATCTTCGAGGACAAGCAATAAATAGTGAGTTTGTTCAGAACAAGTGCTTTTACAATGCTTCCTCCAATTGTATTTCTTTATAGATTATCAGTTTGAGTTTTTTTGACCACCAGTGGGGTCCACAATAAAGTTCCTCCTTTTTCTCACCAGTTACCAGCAAGTAGCATAGCTGTCAAAAAGTAAAACATTAAAATTGTTCCAAAAATAAAATAAAATAAAATAAAATAAAATAAAATAAAATAAAATAAAGCATTTTTTAGAAAGAATTTTTTGGGAAGTATTTTTTGGCTGCCCTGTTTCTTTATGGCCTGGGGAAAAGCCTAGTTTCTAAAGCTAGTGATGGACTACTCACTACCAGTATTTTTTTTAAAGAAGAATAAATAAAAAGAAAAGAACCATGACACTGCACTAGATAGATGATATCAAACGTCTCTGCGATTAACTGGATGTAGAAGAAAATGAAATAGTAACCTAAGGAGACTATTTTTTTATATGATTTATACAGGATATTAAACAGTGGGGAAATCCTTTCTAGAAAAACCTTTTGGAGAAGGAACATGTACTCGTATTGATGTTTGTTACAGTGTTGTAGCACATAAATATCCAAGCCAGCAAATACTGTACTAGGATTTCAGTTAATGAAATTATGCCATAAAATAACTATTCCCTTTAATTCTCAATATCTAGATGTTTTTATTTCTCTTATACAAAAGTAAAATTATTGCAGAATCTCATTCTCTTACCGAATTAATACCCATACTCCTAGTAATACCTGCTCAGATGCTGTACCTGGTGATATTCATACCCTTCTTCCCTGTTATCATCAGTCACTGCTGTTTGTCAGCGAGTGCTACAGTGGCATCTCCTGGCATACCAGAGAATTAATTGCCTTCTCACTGTGAAAGAAGTGATATTAGAAGGATAAGTTAAGAAACAAGATTAAAGAACTGAAATAAAAGGCATCTGCCGTTCTTCAATTATTTTATACAGACCAATCGAAACAATAATGAATGATGAGAAATTAAAATCTAGCTCTTCAGTAAGTGGCCACCTGGGCATGAAAGTTTATGTGTGACGCAACTGGTTTTAGGGCTATTAGTATCCTAAATAATGACTTATACTTGCATCACTTGCCATAAGATGACAAATGGTAATTAATTAGAAAAAAACAGAGCAATAAAAAAGGAGGAAAAGAGGCAATAGATAGGACTGACTAGAAGATAAAAAAACCCTGATTATTGTCTTTTTGAATACTTCTCTCTAAACACTTCCTTTTACATTTTCTGTTTCACAGAAATCAATTTCATAGATATTGCTGCAGAGTAAAATAAATTAATGTTTATGGATTTGAGGATAATGAGAGTTGCTAATTAACTGAATAATATATTTGATATTTTACTAGAAAATTACGTTATGGTTTCATTAAAATGTTCCTGAGTTCATTGACTTTATCACAATTTCTTTAATTATATATTATAGTTTCCTTTTTTAATGATATATGCTGTGACACTATACATCACATATCCTGCTCGGCACTTTCAAAGAAGTGAATCTTGAGAGTCCACTGACAAGAGCGTTAATATGTGATCTCTGGCAGCTCAGTCCTGGGTGATTGTCGTTCCCCATAGGTCATGAGAAGTCACCATTTATTTCTAGCATCTATTGAATCTTTCCCTTTTCTGTGGGCTATGTTAACAAAGGTATCAATCACGGGACCATTTTCCACAATGTATAGCTACTGGAATTTTGACTGTTGGTGATTGTCTTTAAACAAGTAGCCCCGAATCAATCAACAATACTTGGCACAGAAATGGAAACAGCTGGAGTCCTGACTGTATGTAAGCAGATCTACAAGCAGAACGTTCTCTGTGATTTCTATTTTCTAAAATCTGATAAAATTAAAAGTAAGTAAATTAAAATAAGAAGTCATGGAGCAATATACTTGTTAACTTACTGCAGACAGCCATAAAAAACCTACAAATTTGCCATCTGACAGACCAAACCTTCCAAATTTTGCCCTTTCTGCAGTGTGAGTGCAGCAGTAGACTCATAGTCAAGCCACAGGACTGTCCAGAGAGCTGGCTCATGACCAGGGCTGGATTAAGCAGCAAGTGATTAAGATGAGCTGATTACTGCCTCAAGCTGTCCACTTGGCCCCTCTTCCAAAAGTGTTTCTCCCTTCATAAGGACAGAGGAATCCCCTGTGGCACCTGACACACAGCCCAGTGTGCTATTGCAAGGCCAGGTGCGGGCAACGGGAGCTGCAGGGGTGGCCTCTGTGAGGAGAGGCTGGGGATGGCTTGTGCTGGACAGAGTTGGCTCCAGTCAGATCTGGTGGACACGCCACAGGACACAGCTGAGCCCCATCAGTCAAGATGGTGATGCCTCTAGAAAAATGTATTTAAGAAAGGGTAAAAAATGCTGCCTGGATGGGATCAGAGTGAGAGAAAAGATCCTGGAAGCATCAAGGTGAGAGAAGGTGGACATGGAGGAGGTGCTCGAGATGCCAGACCAGAAACTCCTCTACAAAATATGCAGAGCACCACACTAGGGCTGATTACCATACTGCAGCCTGCAGAGTTCCTCATGCTGGAGCTTGTGGGTGTGACTTGATGGAAGCTGCAGCCTAGAGAGAAGAAGGAGCCCGTGCAAGAGCAGTCTTTTCCTGAAGGACTGCAGCCCATGAAAAGGACCCGTGCTGGAGCAGAGAAGAAAATGTGAGGAGGAAGGAGCAGTAGAGAGAAAGTCTTATGAACTGCCTGCAACCCCAATTCCCTGTCATCCCTGCACCACTCAGTGGCAGGAGGAGGTAAAGGAGCTGGGAATAAAGCAGTGAAGTCGAGTGAAAAAGGATGGGTGATGGTGGGAAGGTGTTTTTATTTTACTGCTTGTTTCTTACCATCTTACTGTATTTTAATTGGCAAGAAATTCAAGTAACTTCCCCCAAGTTGAGTCTTTTTTTGCTTGTGGTGGTAATTAGTGACCTCCCTGTTTTTATCTCAACAAACAAATTTTTTTAACTTAGATTTTTTTTATTATTGTTGATGAAGGATGTGAGAGATCACCTGAGTGGGTATCCGGCAGACAGCCAAATCAACCCAGGACATCTATATTGACATATAGCAGAAGCACATTCAGTTTACCTTGAAGTGCAGGTCTGTAAACAGTTGTGTTGGAGGTCCAGCATCATGTGTGGTCCATTTATAGTGGCTAGAGGAGATATAGCTCCAGAAAGCAGGCAAGGTGGGCGGCAGAGGCCAGCTTCTCAGCAAAATCAATTTGCAAGCAGTAGTCAGTGTTTATAGTTTCCATATGTTTAAGATGTGTCTAAGTTTTTTATGGGTCTAAGTCTTGGAACTACCAGAGACTAGCATACCATAAACCAGAAACCTATTAAAATTCCTTATTATCTTCATTTAAACATATGAGCATGCATGTTCAAATTATATTGAATATAAAATCCCTGATGTGTAGTTTAAACTAGCCAACATTTAACAAACAATAAATGTTTTAATAAATCTCAAGTACTTCTGCAAGTCACAATGCATGATCCATATTTTTGTCTCTAACTAGTTTTTTTCTGAAAACTTGATTAGGAAACCTTCACCTTAACTAATAGTTCCTTTTTTTTTTTTTAGCTAATGACACAATTTATCTATGTAAGGCATTGACACAAAGTGTACGAAGTGATTATTTTGCGGCTATTTACCACATATGGTAGCTTTTTGCTTTAAGAACTACTGCTATATTCTGATTTTGCTCCTTGGTATTTCAGAAATAGTATTTTTTAACAGACAGCTGTCTCCACTGTCTAACAACTGATGTATTTTCCAAATGTCACTGTTGCAATCTGTAAGACACTCTCAAGGGTGTTATACTTTCTATATAGCTATCACCTATGTAAGTGCCCTCAACAGTGTTTCTCACATCTTAAACCTGTTCACAAGATCTTTACCCTTTGGCACTGGAGCTGGAGTCTTACACACATCTGCATTGCTATTTAAGCCTCTAAACACTGAAAAAAAAACCCCAAATTGTGGAAAAGATATAATAAAGGTATTGAACAGGGACATTTCTAACTAGTTCTCTTACATCCTTCTCTATTCAAACTCATTCTCATTCAGACATCTCAGACTTCTTCAGAATTACTTTCTTATCTTTAGGCGTCTACCCTAAGGCCTTTATCAAGGCTATGTTTTTGCTCCTTCAGGTTGAGTTTCAGAGACATTTTGGCTCTGAATTAAAATGACATTGACTGACTTTTACTCATAATTCTTAGAGCATTATTATGTAAAAAATGAAAAAAAAAGGACTATGCCCTTCCCAGAAAGCTGTCACCTTTCCATATGATCCGTCCAAGCTCACAACGTTCATAACAAGCCCACATCATGTGTCTGAATGAGAAATGTACCAGCTACTCAGGAGGCCCTTAATTTAACTTTGTGCTGTTACCCGGGGATGACTGCATGCAACAAATACTTGAGAAAGGAAGCCAAATGGGAGAAAAGATCCGGGCTTCAGAGACTTAAAGGATGTGACGTAAAACTAATAGTGACTATAAGGTGCCACAAAAGAGGTCTCTGATGATGTCTGGGTCTATTGAGCTGTAGCATAACCCTCTGTTTCTGAAACTGGCTTAATCACAATGAAGCAGATTTTCCCTTCCTTAAGCACATCTACCAGCTCTGAGCAGAATCTGCTTAACAGGGCTCCAAGTAAGAAAAATTGCTCATGTTTAGCATGTCCAATCTCAATGCTACTGGCCAACATCTGGCAGAGATTTCTTCTGTGTAGCTGACCTTTGAAAACATAGAGAGGGGAGTTTATCTCCAGTTTCACTTATCTAAATGTAGGTATCTACAATACAAGGTTTCATCTGAGCTAGCTCCTGCTATAGTCACTGGAAACAGAGTTCATATAGTCAAAAGAAACTAGTGAGCTCATACTGAAAGATAACTACTGCAATAATCTGCTGATCATGCCTAGACAGCACGTCTAGGCAACTGAGTCCCACTCCTGCAAGTATGTGTCTGATCTAGAGGGGAACAGAGGATCTTTTCCACTTTCCCAGTATCACAGTATCATAAGGTTGGAAAAGACCTCTGAGATCATAGAGTCCAACCATACATTTCTTCCTAGAAAGTAAAAAACACTACTTGTGCCTATTAATAGACTAATTCTAGAAGAGAGGCATCCCATTTGTAAGCCAGCTTGGAATTAAACAAACTTCTAACCACTTCTGTTTAGAAGAATAGAAGAAAAAGGAATATGAGTTGCTGCCCTGCAGATTCATTTCTTCAGAGAATACAAGTCATAACTGAGTGTTTTAGATTAGATTCACCTTTCTTTGGGAAAATTTTGCTGATTTTTTTAAATATTCATACATATTTTTCAGATTTTAAGAACTAGGCTTTGAATAGTCGCATCTCTGATATATATTATTTCTTGGAACAAATAGTGCTACATTTCTGTAACAAATAGATATTAATTGATTCTCTTTTAATTAAAAGTTTAAAAATGATCTGAATATGAATTACTGAGAAGGAAATTATTCAAGGCATTCACGTTACAATCATTAATAGTGGAAGATGCAAATATGAAATTAATCTAATTTAAATCTGCACAGGTTGCAAAGGGAGTCACACACTTTGAGATCACACAAAGAGATCATACACTTTGATTTCTTTAAAGAATATAATAAAGACTGGAGATGCACAACAGGCAAAGAAACTAGCTTTGATTGTAAACTAACTTTGAGTTTATAGAAGTGTGACATTTACCATGGTCACAATCCATTTAAAAAATGAATTGAAAGATAAATTTCTGATATGATCCACAACTTTGAAAAAAGAGCAGATTCTTTCATCAGCAGATTAAAAAAATGTTTTAAAGTTCCTTTTCAATTTAGTGAAATGATTCCTTTTTAATATAATTGTTATGAAAGTTTTGTTTTGTTGTAGTTTTAAGATTTGTTTTTCTGTGTTTCAAATCTAAAAAGAGAAACAGATACCAAGACAACCTGAAAACCAAACCCACCATGGGATTAACAGCCATTCCTACATCTTTTTGCACCAGTAACAATTTTCTCTGTCATAGATGGTGGAAAAATTAATTATTTCTTCTCATAACAAATCAGTTTTAAAACCATGTGAATTCCATTTTATAGGTCTTGTTGGCTATATTTGCAAGCAGCCCCTCTCTTTTATGTTGTGACAAATCATTAGTGATCTAGACAATAAGACTGTAAAGTGCATTGAAAAATATTTAACTGTTACCTAAAAGTAAGCAAAATGAAACGAAAAAGAGAGAAAAAGCAAAAGAACTTAACTTATGGAAGGACTTGGTTAACTAACTTTAGGTATCTGTACTTGAGCTACTGAAGCCTGAGTCCTTTCAGAATCCATTGAGAGAGATAAGGATTGTAGGGCACAATGCTTGTCATCCTAACAGAGGTGCTTAATATACACCTAATTAATTGTGCCCTCACGTGTTTGTTCATTTCCAGAGATATATATTTATTTGTTTACAGTGACAATAAAAGCAGTCTAAATTTCTTAGTTCGAGCACAGATATTTATATTATAAAAAGCTAACGTGAAGAAAAATCCTGTCTCTATATCTATTGTTATTAAAGTAAGATTGATCTCTAAGGAAAATAAAGAAATCAACAATAGTGTACAGTTATCTTCCAATATTCTATTTAGTTTGTGGATGGTGAAACTGTAAGGTTTTCACTGTAGCATTTTAGTAGCTAATCTGATCATTTTAGGGAATTGTTACTAGAATATGATAATCCTTTCAAACTGCACAGAGGTTAGCTTTTTATTTTCTTTTCCTCAAAGTAGTAAGAAGAGTCACTTTTTATCAAAAAAACCCTCTTACGCTTTCTTTGAGACTTTATGCCAGTGGAGTAGACGTACACTGGAAGAGTAAAAGAACCATCAAAAGCACTTTCAAAAGCTATCACAGACAATATAAGAAATGTGACATTAACTGTGGGATGCCACTCTTTTTTCTTTTCCCCAAAATAAAATTATATTAAAATACAGAATAAAAATATAGAGCAAGCCAAACTCCCAAGCAAATATTCAGATCTTTGCTAATTTTGTCTCCAATCCTAGCCTCTCCAAAACAGGAACAAGAGTTTAAAGATCAAAACACATGTGATAGATTTAAAAAGCGAAATTCAAAATTGTGAGTTAAAGAAAAATCTCTTTGAGATAATAAAATCACACATGAGACAAGCTGTAGATGAAAGTGACTCTTCAGAAGGTCTGTTTTTCAAAAATAACTTGACTGTTGCATACTTATTTGAAACAAAAGCTCATAGCTGTTTGAGGATTATACATCATCACTTAGAGGAAGGGATTGATTTAAACAAAATTGCTTGAAAGGAACATAATTTTATGGGAAAACTTATGCTTATTTTTATTTAGTATAAAGGAAAACAATAGGAATTCTCATCCACTGAATTCATGGAAGAATTTGGTAGAAGAGTAAATGTGGATTGAACAGAGTGATCAGAACAGTTCTATGAAAAATATTATTTTCATCTCATCAATGCATTATTATAAAGTACATTTGATTTAATTATAATAAATGAATAATTAGAAATTATTAAGGATATGATTATAATATTGGACATTGATTGAATGAATTAATACATGCAGTAAAAGGCTTGAATTTTCTGGTAACTTCAGAATTAGTGATATTTCCTTTTGTGGAAATATTAGTGGTAATTCCTTTTAAAATACAATTAGAGCTTTGTAACTGCTTCTAAAGTAATTATGAGGTCTCTCTGGAAAATAGAAGCTCTTATGAAGACAGTGAAATGATGCTTATTGACCTCAGAAAGACCTTGATCAGAACTAATTTAAAATGTAAGATATATTAGCCTTATTATTTTCCAATTAGCCAGACTCTGCAAAAACAAGCAATGTATTTTGAACTTAATTTTGCATGTCTAAGATGCACACGCAAAAACAAATAGGACATAACTTAATCTAGAGTAGATAAGGAATGCTTTGTATGAAAAGAATGCATCAAGGAATACTTTTTTTTAGGAGTCGGACACTATTTTCCTTTTATGAAATTTTTGACATTCTTATTTGTCAATGGGATGAAATATAAAGCTTTTCAAAAGTTTTTTTTTTTAGGAAAACAAAGACCTGAATTTAGGTCAGAAACTAGTGAATTGTTTATTCTGGTTTTCCCCCATATGCTAGCTGAATGGATTTAACAACAGCTGTAGAGACAGACAGATTGCTATCTCCCTCTAGTTTTTCTGAATCTATCCAAATATTTGGTCTTTGGACCAAAGAGAGATAGACTATAATAGGTTAAGATAGGAGACAAAGTACTTGAGCAGAATCTGCTGCTTTTTGAAGGACTAACTTTAACCAATTTCCCACTGACTCATTTGAGAGGATTAGACTAGTAAAATACATAACTTGGATGATATCACATTACACATCAAAAAGGTTCTCATAGGCTAATATGAATTGGGAGGCCAAAGATATCGCACCCTTCCTTCTCACAGGAACACTCTCGTAATCTGAGTCCTTTTCTCTTTCTCTTGTCTTTTAGGGAACTGAAAATCTTTTGAAGAGAAAAATTCATTATAATCAGTACGTTTCTATGGATAATTTACATTTCAATAAATAAATACTTTCTTTCAGTGAGATGATACATATTGTCAACACATATGAAGTTCAAAGATTTTTCTGTATGCATGATCAAGTGTTAGTACGTAGAAATACGTAATGGTATAAATTATTGATGTATAAATAAAGCCACAGTGATACACAAGTTCCCATGTTTTCCACAAAACCAAAAAAAATTCACCTGTGGGCTCTTATACACAGACCTTCACAGGCTTGTGAAGTCTGTGCAGGTAAAGTTGTTGGAGTCATAATGATATGAAACAGTAAGAGAAAAAATAAAGCAATTCCATTTCAAATTCCTTGTAAAAACTGAGGAAAAATACAAGACAACTTCCTTGTGTCTTATTTTGCAAAGAGGTATAGCCTGCATATTTACATTATGTGTTGGAGAAAACAAATGATAACATTTCAATTTTCAGTTCTTTCCTATTAAAAGAATATCATCTCTCTCTCTTGGAACACAATCTGGTTGTAGCAGTGAAAATTCCTACTTCTTGAGTCATGAATAGACCTTAGTAATGTCTTAGTAAAGCTCTTCTGTCAGATTGGACCATTAATTCAGAAACAAATAAGGGGAAGAGTTACAGACAATTTGCTGAGGGAATTCAAACAAAGGCAGAAATTAAGTCAGCTAATGTAAAATCTTGTACTTTTCAGCATTGCATTGCCTGGTATTAACATGTTACCCTTAACACGAAGATTGTTATGACAGAGCCTACCACAAAGACAATCAAAGAAGCACAATTACTCTTCAAAGGTTTTAAGTTATTAAAAAGCATTCAACAAGTATACTCACTGATCTAAAACACAGCACATCAGAGCAGTGGTAATTATTACAAATTACCTACATTAATAACACAAGGTTATATTTTGATGGGAATTACCCTATAATAATACTACTATCTATGAAAATACCAGAAAATCAGAGCTTTTTGCTGCATGTATTATTTAATTGAACCAATAAATATAAATTTATATAAAGATTAAATATTTATATAGTATAGGTGTAATGTATAAATATTGACACTCACAGTTACCAGCAAAGAAACAAATTTTCCAGCAAAGTATTAATGTATATTACCATCTCATTAATTCTTTTATATTTCCTGAGGAAAAGGAATGAGACAATAGATGTTATAACTATTTATGTGGATATAGAATGACCTAAATGCTTTCTTATTTCCACAGCATTAGAAGAGTAACCAGTGCCACTCTTACAAAAATGTTAGCGTACACCATCTGCTTGTTGGACAAATTGCGACTTCTCAGTTTTCAGAGATGACATACGCTAGTATGTCCCCTTCTGATCTGAATTTGCCTGTGAAGATAACAGCTCTTCAGGAGCTCCTTTCTGGAATAACCAGAGAAATACAGAATATGGTATTGTTAAGGTACTATGCAGCTTATGTATCACCTGAACTACCTTTAATCTAATTGGTTATATTTAAATAAGAATGGAATGACGTTGGTAGTTGCTTTATGTGGTACCAGAATAATAAACATGTAATTTATCAGCCCAGAGAATACCGGAGCTCCAATTAACAGGACAGGAAGGAAAGCTCACTCCTCTTCCTGCATTCATTACCCTCCTTCTAACTTTTCTTTCTTACCAGCAGGGACATCCTACAGGATGTTTCCTTGCTTAAAGAGGGGAAAAAAAACCCCAGATTCTTTCAGTTGACCTTCCAGATATGTAGACACTTTTGAGCTGTTTAAATCAACAAGTTACATACAGAATGTAAACAACATGCCAACAATAAACAATAACGTTTGTTTCATCTAATTTTAGCAATTACAGAGGAACAGAAAGCCAATTACAGATACAGTCCTTGGTCAAATAGACCTGACAGTGTATATGTCCAGACACCAGCTGCAGACTATAAATTAAGTCTGAATGGTACTCATATGAAATGTGGGGGGAGCAAAAAGCCTTCAGTGTGCAAGTACGTTTTTGCCTGGAATTACTGCAGAAGTCAAAGCAGGTGCTACAGTGGGGCAATACACTCTCTTCGTGCATTTCATAATGGGGGGGATTGTCCTGTGAGATCTCTAATTTCCTGTTCCTCTTCCACAGTCATCTTTGAAACAAGCTCTTCCAAAGATAACCCCCTAACTACAAACAGAATGATGAGATGGACAACACACAGGCTATGGCTGGAGAATTTTGCAAGGTTAAAAAAAGATGACATTCATTTCCATTGGATGTAAGTACCATCATTAAATGTCAGTTCTTCTAGCTAAACAAGAAATGGTTAATTGTACTCATTCCTCAAAACACAATACAAGCCCTTCATACAAAAGCTAGTGTGATATTTAGTCTAACTTTGGGGGTTTTAATAAAATTGAGATGTTCTGAACTGAGTGAACATACAAACAGTGAGGTAGTGTACTTGTTTCAAAGACGCCTCAATAAGAACACTTCACATTAACAATGAGAGATGAGGAAGAATATTGTTGTGTGTAAATAAATGAAACCTGAAATCCTACTCAGACATAAGGATCTCTTCCTTTACTGAGGTAATACACAGTGAAGATGAGAATTTAAAACAATGTAATAAATGGCAATTATCATAAAGGAGATTTTATTGCTTTCACTGTGTGGCACTTTCCTCCAGTCTTCTTATGTCTTTGAATCCTGAGAGACTCAGACAATGCCGAAATCTAATGAGAAATCCTTCATGTCATTTCCACAATGTTTTGGACCCCAGTGCTTTACATTTGCAACTGAGAATGGTGAATGGTGTAGATAGAGTGGATGAAGTTGCCTAGAGCAAAACAGAAGAGATTAACTGTGTTACCTGATATCATGTTGATGACTTCTAAGACTGAAAGTATAGTTTTCTGAATTATCTACTTATTAGTCCTTATCCTCTTTGTTTAATTAGACAATAAATATTTAAGGAAAGTGGATGTGAACTGTGCTAAAGACTCTAATTTTATACTGTTTAAAATGATCCGGGGGCTCTTCATTTAGCATTTGACAGCCTGTTGTTGTGCATCACTTCCACTTCAAATTGTGAATCCTCATTCTTCAATTCACGTCCTTTCTTCATATTCAGCTTCTTTAGTGAATTTATTTCAATCAAGTCTTGTGATGATTCATTTAAGTCCAATGTGCCTAATGGCAGATGGATTTTTGTAATGGACACAGTTCAAGATAAATGCAGTGATTTTGTCCCATTTGGCTTTACTGCCTAAAGCAGTTTTTTCCTCTTTTTCTGTCCAAGTCAAGTACTTCGAATGAGCATTACCTCAGTGAAATCATGTGTTATAGCATGGCTAAGATTTGTACTCAGACTAGTTATTTTGTTCAGTGAACAGTAACTGTTCAATTCCAACATATCTAGGGCAGAAGTGGCTGATGAACCGAGAGAAGCAGCTGTAAAAAAGGTACTATCATCACTCACTATTGCCATCGCACTTTCTTCCAATTCTGCCTGTTCTCATGAATTGGCATTATTGAATTGATATTACTCTTCTTACTCTAACTCAGAAAACACCATATCCTGCTCTGGGTAGGCCTGCCTGCGGTGAGAAGCGAGATAGAGAAGCCTTTACGGAATTTGTGGATTTCCAGCTATAGCAGTTAGTGGTGCTTGCTCTCCTTGAATTGGGGAAGCTAATTGAAGTTTCACACATGTACCAGCTTTAAGTAGCTTTGGTCACAGAAGGTGCTATCAGAATCAGATTTTAAAATAAAGAAAAAAGTAATGACACTGAAGTGGGTGAAGGAGAAGAAAGAGGAGAAATTATGTTAGAGACTTGAGAATGCAGTATAACATCAGATAAGAGGCACAGACTTGTTTATTTGAATAAAGGTGCAATCTTTTTATGTGGAGGTAGCTCTTAAGGCTTCTCTGAATTATTTTCCCAAGAAAATAATAATCTACAGATTGAGTAATCCTAGAAATAAAACATTTTGGAGACATTTCTCCTCAGACAGGATGAATATCAGGTGAGATAAAAATCAAACAAGTGAGAGAAAAAGTTTGCCTCAATGTGCCTTAAACACAGATACCCTTGATGTTTCTACACGTATAAGCTCTGAACTAGGAGACCTCTGACTGTAGTAAACGAACACCTGTGTTGCATGTTAAAATGTGAAAAGAAAGAAAAAACATTGGTAAAACATTTTTCATAAAATTGGTGATCTTGCTAAAAATCTTAATGTGATAGACCGTGGTGAATACCTGAGAGAAGTGATATCAGGATTATTCCTTCCTCACAGAGCTATTTGAAAACAGATTCAAATCAATATATAGATGATAGATATTTGTTGTTATTACTTCTTGCGTTCTGCAGTTTTTTGAGGAGGCAATTTATTGTGATGCATTAAATAATCCTCTGGCATCTTCTTGGTTAGAGTAGAATAAAACTAGCAAATGAAGTGTCAAGACTTTATACTACTGTTTATTTTATACCTTTAAAGTAAACTGTCTTTCTAGTACCATTCCTTCAAATAGCAGTGCCAATTTTCTATATTTTGAAAGTACTTCTGAAGAGCAAAACAGTCAGCACAATTTCAGGGTTTTGAAACATTGAATGCAATGAAAAGATTAACAGTTTGATATGAAAATTGGAATTTTTCAAAATAAAACTTATATAACCAATAGAGTAATGCTAGGGCTATCACTTCTGAGTCATAAATACCATATGTCTTCATAGACCTTCAAAAACCTAAAGCCTACCACCACATATTTGTCAGACTCCAAGACTAAGTGAAAACAGTTCTTACATATTTAATAGTCACTGTAGGAATAAGTACCCTTCAGCTTCAGAGGCTTCACATAAAATTACTAGATGCTTATCTTGGCAGAAACATATATATTCTCTTCCCCTCTGTCCCTTCCAAGTCTAAAAATTATATACATATTTAGAAAACAATGAAATAGCCTCAGAAAATGTGGAGGTATCTTTACAGTTCTGTTTTTTTGTTTAAAAAGCAATGTACTTAAAATGGCCAGGTCTGTATCATGATTTATCAGCTTATTTAGAATATGAATTTGTTGCAGACAAGATAATTTCCTTGGTGAATATTTCTGGAATAGCTAGCAAAAAGGAGCCCTGGGTTTGACTAGGACCTCCAGAATATATCATAATACAAAATAGTCAGTAATTGCCCTTTCTTTCCTGGCTAATTAAGAGACAACACAATGTCACCCAGAGGAAGAAGATTGCAAAGCAGTTCTTTGTTGATGAAATGTATGTCTTTGTATGTCTGTATGTATCAAAAAAGTATACAGTATATGCATAATGAGTACAGTTAACATGTTTGTGTTACTGAACTCCATAAACAATCTTTTTTTCACTCATTTGAATGTGATGCATTATAAAGAAATACTGATGAAATCATTTACCTGTTTTATAAGTCCTATTATTTTTTGAGTTTCAAAAGTCAGGAGTGTATTGTAAAGTCCTACAATAATGCTTATCTATGAAAAGTAAATAATTATATTGTTTCTGGACATTATTGAAACATCTTGAAAGTATTTTAATCAATTTCTCTACTTTAATTTGTACTTAAAAGTTGTTCTTAGACCAAACAACTGTAACAAGAGTATGTGTTTAAAACCCTAACACTGAAATTGACTTCAAATTCACACATTCATACTATGGTGTTCAGTTCAATCCTGGTGTCTTTAACTTATCTAGTCACCCTTTTATCAATATAGATAGCAGATTAAATCTCTGTATTATAGAGAAAGGGGGGTGTGACCCACATTTATCTTTTCTTTATCCCACCTTACTTCTGCCTTCTGTCTTTATGTTTTTCTTACTATTTTTTACAAATTGAACGTTAACAATGACATAATAGGCCAGTGATATTTCTTTTGTGTAATATTCCTTTTGCTATGATTCCTAATTGCTATGTAGGTATCGGCCAACTCTGTGTGTCGTGTCTCTACTTGCAATTTCTACTACAGCTGAGGTCTGGTTTTCAGTTTAAAAATGTGGTCATGTTACACTGATAACCTAGTGTTTTATAATGCATGGAAGCAATATGCAAAAGTGGAAAGCCTTGACAACGTTCTGTTATATACCAGAAGAAACAAAGTAATATTGTACAGTTGTACAGTAATACTTGATCTTGACTTCTGAGTAAGATTAAAAGCGTTTGCGGATCAGAAGCTCATAAAGGGTTGGATTTGAGCAAATCTAACTTTTCAATCTTGTTCACACTGCAAGTGTGATTTTATTGTTATTTATATCAGTTTACTTAGAACTACGAATATAAGTTCCTATATAACAAATCAAATTTGGTTGGTCTTCCATGACTTGTATGAGAAAATACAAACCAGATCTACATACAGAAGAGGACTCAGATATTTCTGGCTATTTACAGGCAACTAAAAAAAAAATTGTTACGCATAAAAAAGCTAGAACTAACAAGTAACAGCGTGGATCAGAAACGCTGTAGTCAACCTCTAGGTTTAGCTGAAGTTTAGTCGTGTGTTTCAAAGATCATTAAGGGATATCAGCAGAGTAAATCTGGTTTATCAGTTTAAAACCAAGGAGCTCAGGATCTGACTTAGCTTGAAATTCATCCCAGTCAATTGAAGCTAAGAATGTTTCACCAGCTTAAATCATGATGGTGTTTATCTTCAAATTTTTAAATTCTAATTCCTCACATAAATCATAAATCATGAGAACTTATACAGTGATGCAAAAGAAGGATTGTCCAAGTTCCTGTTTCATTTATCTTAAATGTATACTTACGTGATTTCTGAAGGAAAATATTTTCCTGATATATATTGCAACCAAATTGTTTTTAATTGGAACGTTTTAACAGTTCTGTTGGACAGAAAGCCTGTTGGTAAGAATGTCCAGAACAAAGTGGTGTTTTCTAGGACTCTGTGTACTATACATTCAAAACGTATTTTTAGGTGCATTCCAAATATTAAATGCCAGCAGAAATCCATAAAATCTCATCAAAGGCACTTAAGATCTATGCACATGTGATAATAGGAAACAGTATGGACTCACATTTTTGTTACATAATATTTTAGGCAAGGTTCAAATGAAACAGCATTACATGCAAACTTCAGTATGCCTAATACATAATTAATAATTCTAGAGATTTATAATACAAGTAGTATAATTATAAGAAGTCTAATTATATTTCTGACATTTTGAAAAGATTACACTGAATACATCAATATGAAGGAAATTTTAATGCAGTAGAAGAGGGTGAAAGAAAATGTACTATTCTCACAATTCTTTTGTCACTTAATATTTACTTAATAACCCAAGTCATATTCCAAGACTATTTTACAGTCTCTAGATGAACTTTAAGATCCTTTCCAACCCAAACCATTCTATGATTCTATGGTTAGTAAACAGAATATATCCAGTACATCTGTTTTTAAGTATTCATCACTAACATTTTTTTAAAGTTAAACTTTCAAACGCATTCTTAGGAAATTAAGAGTCCAAATCGTCTCACAGCTCTCTTAGAATTTTATTTAGAGAAGCTATAGCAGGACTTGAAAATGTATACACTAACTATCGGTGCAACAGCACCTTAAGCTAAATCCAAACCGGCCTCATTTCTCCAGTTGCTCAGTATTGGGCAAGCAAGCACTGCGGCTTTTCTGTGGTCACATTTTTAAGCTGCCTTTTAACAGTCAAATCAAAAAGGACCGTGGGTTTTCACCTAAGCTTGGAAACATGGTGTACACTGCCTCAGTAAATACAGGTAAATTCAAGGACTGACACCAATCTTGACTTCTTACCTACTAATGCTGAATTTTGCAATATGAAATACAGAAATTCTGTTTTGATGATACCAGGCATCTATTGTCATCATAATAACATCCTGATTCAGAGAAATAGTTAACTTACTTGTACTTCAATTGAATTGCTCATGCTCACAGTTTCATGCTGCTTGAAGTTCACAAACAATTTTTTGAAGAAAATTGATACAAATGTGATTCAGAAAAGGAAAAAAAAAAAAGCAAAACATTGAAAACCCAAAACCAATAAGAAAAGCAGAAAGAAGTGCCAGACGTCATAACAGCATTGGTGTTGAGTGGGCTACAGCACATTAATTCCAATACAGCTCCATGAAATTCAGCTACCACAACTAAACTTTGTATTTTCCCATAGTTCCATGAAAAATCAGAATAGTTTCTCTGCTTAACTGCCAAAGATTTTTTGTTTAAGTAGTAACTTACAGGGACATGCCATTGACCTTTTATTTGACTAAAATACTGTGTTGAGGTCAGTCTACCTTATACCAAATACACATTAACAGGTGTTACAATGAAGCATACTTGTATTCATACCACGCTCATAGAAATTCTATAATTGCAGTCCATTTCCTGCAAATATTGAAATGTTATACAGACAACTTTTCTGCACCTTTTCCAAGATAATTCAGTGGTATTACTTAGTGCAAAGTATGCCCATTCATTATTTAAATACATGAATGAAACATAATCATGGACTTACAGTCTGTAATTTTCAGGACTTTCTTGACTTCTCCACTTCCTGATCCATCACAACCATCTTCATCATCACAATCTCCACTGATTTGTTCATCCACACCTCCACCACTGCCTGTCTGTCGGAGTTCCCATTTGTGATATTTAGGAAACGATTTGCCCTGTAACAGCTGAAGAAAAGATACAGTATGCAAGTTAGCAGTACAGATGGAGAACTTCAAGGAGTACCCAAAATTTCATGTATGTCTCTCTAGTAATTTTCTGATTCAAAACTAAAACTCCAGGATCCACGCAATAAGAATTCTGATTTTTTTTTTTTTTTTATGGCTTACAGAAAGATTTAAAAGAGTGATATCTGGTCATATATGCTTCATTTTTAATTAAAAAAATAAATTATAGTGTCTATGTCTTTGTTGCTAGATAAAAGTAGATCAAGCACCAATTCCTGGCCCATAGGTCAAGTGGAATGGATAGAGGCTTCCTCACTCCTTCAGGCTAACCTCCTTTATAGAAATCAGACAGCATCCGTGCTACATAGCAACTGGCCCTGGATCTTTTCAAGATCCATGTGCTGCCCACAGGACCCTAAGATAGAATAATTATTTTGTGTGGATTTTTCAGCTTCAGATATCTGAATTAGTATAAGAGCTGTGCTGCAGCTCTGTGTTGGTAAATTCAAAATATACATGTTGTGTGCCCTCAGTGTGCTACATGGGCACCTGATAGAAGCTGCAGGAAAAAAAATGTGTTGGTACAATACCAAATACCTGGCCAGAGAGCAGCAGACCAAGATAATACAGTTTCTAGCCTGGACAGAACTATTTCCTAAATCACATACAGGCATTGTTTTGGGAGAACTAATAAGGCTGACCTAAAACAAAGCAAAGGAATAGCTGGCATAAGCAGTGTAGATGGTCTGGGTGAGTATTGAAGCTTGTTCTCTGGCTTATTTTTACTTGTCACTATCGATGTGGTCAATGGTGTCAGCATGGTCTACAAGACCACAAGTTGAGATCTCAATGTTTCATCCATTTCTCCATTCTGTTGAGCAGAGCTCTGCAATCCCCTGAGTAATGTTCATCTCTCACTTATGGAATGTTCACATGCTGTCAGTCAGGTTTTTAAATAGCCAGTGGTAAGACTTACATACACAATGTGCCCTCTGATCCATCCAGATACAGTTCAGTTTATGTCAGATATACATAAACATAATATCTAAAGAAATAGTTTTTTACAAATGTTAAGAATTCTTATAACTTTATCAAAGCCAAAATATCAGCTGATGCAGGCTCATTAGTTGGACTTGCTTTAATCTAGTAAGACTTCTTTAGACTGGCAAAAAAACTTCACTGGCTCAGATTCTTGAATTTAATAATCGGATATATTTTTCTCCTGAAAGTAGCTACTAATTAGTCTGAAAAAGACTAAATTGTTTTATATGTTCAAAATGTTTTTGATTTGTTCTTCAAGCAAGATACTGGGTTCATATTTTAGAACTATATACTCAGTTTACGGAGTATGAAATCAGTTCCTAGATTACTTGATCTGTTAAGTGCTATTCAGTGCCCAGCAAATCACTACTGCAAAGTCATCACTCAGATACATCTCTATAGCTTTATAAAAGCTACTTGCAACACTATAAAAGCAAGAGAATGTCATTCAGCTCTGAATCAGCAAAACCAATTTATGTAGCATATTTGATTCAAAAGTTATATTAGACAATTATATGCTCCCTGAAAGACAAACAACCCAGCTAAGGGGAAAAAGGTTCTTTTGTATGGCTGCTTGCTCGTTGTGTAATGCATGTCATTCTTCTGCCAGCACAGTATTTATGGAAAAAAACCCCGCAGCCAATTTAAAGAACTACACTCAGTTAATAGGACACTTTTCTTATTTTTTTGGCCCAGTTCAAATCAGGACGCAGCTCCCAAGCCAACTATGTGATAGCGTGAACTTTATCCCTGAGTTCTGTGGTGAAATAGTAGGAATGAACTTCCAGAAAAACAGATTTTCAAATAGGAGTTCCTGCCAAAGTTTCAGTGGTATAGAGTAATTTATATGTATACATTTTTTTCAGCTTGAGAACATGTATCCCCACTACATTCTGTATGTCTGTCTCAGTCTTCTGGTGTAATAAGATTTTTATATTTTTCATCTTCTCTAAATTCCAGTCCAAAGCAGTTATGTTCTCTTTTACATTTTTTTCCTTTCTGCTTATTGTGCGTTACTAACTTGAGATTAGAAATCTGAAAAACAAGACAATCCCACTAAATTTCTTTAAATGTTGTTTTAACATGTAAAAAGTGTTCAACATTTTCCAAACTCTTCGCTGTATTGGAAAGAGTAGAGATTAAGAAATCAACGAGCTTGTTCGTAACTTGGCTTTTGTTATTGTCTTCAGTCTCCTTAATTGTACAAGAAAAAATACTGTTTCCATACAAGCTCACAAATCTCAGTGCTGGTACTCTACTAAGCATGGCTTAGTTCTAATATAAATTCTTTGCTAAATTTATACAATCCTCGTACTTCTTCAAAGCTAGCTTGATTCATATTAGAAATAAAGATACAAGACATTTAAAATAATTAATCCGTTGTACTTCAATTTTATAGAGCTATTATTTAAAAGGAAAAGAAACACAGGTTATAAAAGGAGGATTTCGTATATGCTTACCAGGTCTTGCAGCTGAATAAGGAGGTTCACTAGCTGTATACCGTCTGCCCCAAAAACCTACTACAATTAATGTTCTTCTCTTTGTATTGCACGCTAAAATAATATCTTTTTCTTTCAGGTTTTCAAAAAAAAGTATTTCTATTCCACTAAATTTCTGTCTTTAAAAATAAAAAATACTGTGACTTTAATCATGTCTTCCAATTTTAATGAAAATATCAGCAAATATTATTGACAACTATGTTAGTTTGACCGAGTTTTAGCAAGGGTTATGTCACCAGTGTTGTAAGAGTGCAGAAGGCATAGCAATATTCCAGGCTAAATTTGCTACATCTTTTTTTTAAATTTTTTAAAAAATTTACTAAAAGTTTGTTGAACTAAGATTTTTATATCAAGAAAATGTTCCCTGCTGGTGGCATTTTATTTTCACAGGAAATTCATGTTATCTTACAATTACTGTGGTACATCTGCACAGATGAATGATTCAGACTTGAATCAACTGAAAGGTCCCAGGGAGTCTCAGACTTCACACGTTACCTAAGTAGCTTTGGGAAGTTGGGCCTCCATCTTAAATCTCACACTACCCAATCGCCTAAAAGCCCCTTAGGATTTTCACTGATGGCTTAGTGGAATGTTTTCTTTGAAAAAAACCAGCAATTCTGAAAAAGGTGCTAACACCAAAAAGATTACCTTATTAAATATCATGAAATTTCCTCTTTTAGAACTAAAATACAGGTTTGCACAATGGAAGTTACACTGGTGTAATCGAACATTTACATAGTTCTGTAAATATATGGCTTGGTATTGTATAACATTTCAGTAAGAAAAAAGAACTACTTACAGCAGCTGCAGAGGCTTCTACAAGGGTATTTGAAACTTCCTGACAAATCTCAGAGTGCAAGCATAATCTGGAAAATTATCACTAAGAATGTATTGCTGGTCTACAGTCCTATAGGGTCTGGTAATTTTCCAGATTATTTAAGATTTTTATCAATGGTCTGAAAAGTTGTATAAAGTACAATACGGTAATGATAACACTTTCAGTGCTATAAGAGCTAGACAACTGCTAAATAACAAAGAGAAGCGACAAATAGTCTAAGAAGAAACCTCATCTGGTAAGCCAGGCAATAGAATAAATTTTTAAACACATGCTATAATAAAACACAGACAAATGTAAATTTGCAAGTCTAAATATTGTATTGCATGCATATTGGAAGATAAAATATTCTGTTCTGTAAAATAATTGTGGGTGTCCTGGATAGCAAGCAGTAGTGTTCTAGCCAAAGATTTTAATGGATGTCTTTGGGGACAGAAATAGGAATACTAAGTCAAATCAGGGAGGTTATATCACTCCTAAATCCAGTTCTTAAACCCTCTGTTCAGCAAGGATGGCACACAGGTAAGTTCTTTTGCAAAGGTTAAAAAGGAACAACAAAATACTATTGTTTTTAATGAAATAGTTCATCCTGTAGTGCACAAAAAAAACCCCCTATCTCAAGAATTTATCTAACCAGTCTTGTAAGCATCAACACAGAAAACACAGATTTGACAGCTCTGTGTAGCAGGCCAAAACACATTAAAATAGCAAATTAATCAAAAGCTTTATATACATTCAAAGTGAATCTAAAAAATCTATATTATTGATATCACACGTTTAAAAATACCACAAGGGTTATTCTACATCAAAGTAATTTATTAACAGTTCTCATGAGGTTCTTAAAAATATATTATATATAATATACATACTTGGATCAAACAGGTTTTGATCTTAAAACATGAATTAATTTAGAGGTTCAGGGATAGGGTATGCAGGAGATTAGACTAAATAACCAAAATGATCCCTTCTGGCTCTCAAAAATCTATGAATTCCTGTAAATATATCTAGTTTAAATGGGAAGACCGGATTCTTTTTTATTTTCCAGTGCTTGCAGGAAATTATAAGTGATTGCACTTCTCATGAATGATGGACCCCGAAAGGCAAGGGAACGTATGTTTACACTGTTGAAACTGATGATATTGGTTCTCTTTCAACAAAAATCTAGTATCCTCTTTACTTATCTTACACATCATATACTTTCGGGGAAACATTGATTTTCTATGAATTCTATTTTATTCTTTTTCAGTAAAAATATCCTGATGATACTCTGTTGCAGTCAATGTGAACTAAGCTCAGTCATAATATTTCCTCTCTTTCATTTATGTGCTTACCATAAGTATTAGTGGAGGGAATCCCAAAGGAGCCCAGCAGTGAATCTAATTTACCTAATCAAAGCAAACCTAGAAGAATTATTTCTAGAAGTGTGAATATTTTGAACTCTTTCAAATGAGAGGAATAAATTATGCTAAAGTTTATTCCTTTGCTTAGCATTACATACCTGAATTCTAAAAACTACAGTGTTTCTCTTTAATCGTCTCATTTAAAAACAATTCGTGCCACTATAGAACAGAATCTGCTACAGGGTTTCATTTCCAATACTGCGAAAGATCCTTAACAAAAATGTATACTCTAAATTAGAAGGCCAGCTTATATCGGAGACTGATATTTAGATATGCAGTATTACAATTTTTTTAGTCCCTCCTGATATACTTTACATCCTTGAGATGATGTGGAAAATACAAGCAATGCACATACTGCTATGTCAAACCCACTGCTTTCTGCCCAAGACCCAGAGCTATAACTCTGTGTTTAAAGCCTGCAGACTTCTTCCACTCCATAAAATCACCATCCAAACAGCAGCCTGAAATTCTGATGGAAATAACACAATGTTTCTCTCCAGTCTAAGCCAACTCATCTAAACATGGAAAGAAACAGATATTTGTTCTTCCCACTGAACAAAAGCAAGAATCAGTGTGTTGGCTGTGATCCAACACTGCACTACACAGCTCTAACTTATCCTTTGTGCTCTCTTGATATACCTTTACAGCCTCAGGATCAAAAGAGTTGCTGCTTGAACAGTAGAAATCAGAATTATCTCAGCTTATAAAAATCCAGACACCCCTTCTCATTAGTTATTTATGTAACATTCAAAACCACTTAGTAAGCAAACAAAATTTTCACAGAAAGCTACCTACAGGATTGGATAGAAATGACTAATAATTTTCACTGAAGGTACAGTTCAACAAAGCCAAATTGTGGGCCTAAGCATGAAAGTAGGCTGTCCATTTTGTTCCATCATTAGTATGTTTCCTGGCTTGCAGTCCCTGACTGATTGTGTTTAATACAAAGTCATAGTGTTGTATGGAAGAGAACTGGGGAATGATACAGAGCAATAGATACAGAATGCTGACACTTCTCAGTCTTTGTAACTTACATTTGGTTTGGGTTATTCCAACCAGTTCTCCCTAAGATAAATCTCATGTTAAAGTGGTTAATTTTAAGCACTGAGGACATGAAGCAGTGTGTGCTCTAATCCTTCATCCTCTTCTTATTTAGTAATATAGGTACAGTTCTTATGAGGTAATTCTGTTTCAACAACTATCTTTTTCCTAATTTGTTACATTATTAAAAACAAAGTCTTTTCGACTGTAAAAATCTTGATTTATATCTAGGAATGCATTTTACAGTCAACACCCCTCAACTCAGATTCTCACATGAGTTCTGTCATGAGTGATTGCATTTCTTTCCAGTTATTATTGGTTCCAGGTCAATACAGGAGCAAAAGCTTGACTTGTTGCTTGCTAGCACAGTTATGCACATTATCAGTTTGGTTTGTTCAGAAAATAGTTAGGGATTTTGGCTTTAAAAAAAAACGCATGTCTTGCTAACATCTCACTATAGATTTAAATCATCATCAGAAAATTAAGTAAACAAGTGAGGTATTTCTAGGACAAAAAACAAGAGCAAAATTAACCCTGGAATTATAGCTTGTACTCTTCTTTCTGTCTAGGTAGTAGAAAAAAACAGAACAAAGTTACATTATATACGATTAATGTTTAGAGACTAACATTCTTTGCTCATTTCACCCATCCATGAAAACAGCATAACTAGAAGCAGAACAAGATGATAATAATGAAAAAGAAACATATCAATTTCTAAAAAAACACCCCATCACAAGCCAAATGTCACTTTTTTTTTTTTTTTAAGTCTATAGTTTCAACATCTTCAATATCTGTTGTATAGAGCCATGGATCTGCATGGATTTTTTTTTATTTCAGTGTTCCTACCTGTTCATCTGTTTCATTGTATTCCTTTGAAGGTATTGGTATAACCTTTCTCCATTAAACTTTACAAAATATTTTTTAGATAATTTGTAAATAATTTTATCCTTTATCTTATCCTTCTGTTCATTTTTAGACCTTTCTCCCTTGGCAAGGATGGACACTAATAGATATAACATATATTGACCTTTTTTTTCCTGTCATAATAGTAAACAGAAATAACTTTCTTCTTCAGAAGCTGAAATTGTGTCTTTAGAGAACAATGTGCGAAACACAAGATAGTTCAATATCAAATGGTTTAATGAACAGTTGATGTGTAATAAGAATAAATAAAAGGACTGACTTAAATAACATGACACATCTGAACAAGCTTACCCAGGCTTTTCAGGTACCTTTGGCTCCAGAGTCATACACCTCAGTATGGATGACAAAAAAATAGGTATTATTCTGCAAGCAAGGTATCTAAGGTCCTTAGTAGTAATTTGCGTCTTAGAAGCTTGATTCATTTTTCTGTTCATGGTTGTCTTGTGCCATTTGAGATGGCCTAGAGTACCTGGGGCACTACATAGGCACAAATCTAGTACAACTAGGCCAAATGGACAGAAGCACACTGGGATCCCAACCATTAACTAAGTTCTATAGCTATAAAATGGAAAATTTCGTTATTTCTTTGCATGTTCACTCTAAGAACATATGCTGCTAGCAAGAAAAAAGATAAAATTCTTCTTGAGGAAAAATGCTGATTACAACTTAAGAATTAAATTTTCTGAAAAAGTTTCAAACCAAGCATTTTTAGAGCTAACAACTAGAACTTATGAAATCACATGCAGAATTAATCAGTCACACATATTGAACTTAGCTGGTTTCGATTAATCTCATGACTACTGCAACCTATGACAGTTTTTCAAATAAGAGAAAAAAACAAAATATACCAAGGAAGCTGTGGAATGGAAGATAATTCACCAATCTGTAAGAATTCATGTATATTGACATGACTACACGAATGTTAGATTATTATTGCACACTGGTTCGTAGTGATAACCATATCAATAAGTGTTTAGCATGGCTGTTTCTTAGACATAAAAGTCATGACAGTAGTAATACAGAAAATGTTTATTTTATTCTTTTAAGAATAAAATATATATTTAATGCTTCAACAGGCATGTTCATCTAAAGTTGCTACTGAAAAATATGCTAGGATTGTGTTCTGCGGCAAATTACCTATACTGCATCACTTGTCCATCTGTGTATTCCAGTTTCTGGCAATTCTGAGCTTATATCTACAAAAGCAGATGTTCCCGTACTTTTATGACATGTATTGTTACTTAAGAAAAGTTAATGATCTGTAAACAATAGTTTCCTCTCAGTTTCAGTGAAAACGTAAGACTAAAGTTACAGCTTTAGTGAATTAAATTTCATGATAGATAATGAAAATTGTAGACAAACTATTTCAGTGTCTGAATTTGCCTTATACTTCACAGATTGGTAGGTGAAAGGGCATGATATTAGGTCATTTAAAGGAAGAATTTTTAAAAATCAACGCCTTCTGGAATTTCTTTCACTTTATAAGAATAGCATGTTACTTGAAATTTCATCTGGACAGCCATTTAGAAGGCAGAAAAAGCTGTATTACAATAATCAGTGGTGCCATCATGAGCAAACTTATTACCAGATTAGTAGTGGTGCATTACATTCCTATTGCTACACTATTGTGAGTGGATAAATTGGTGATTTATCCACAGAACTTTTTCAGTTAATGGAATTCAGAGGACGGTCAGTAGAGATGACTTGCCAGCAGTGCTGACTCACACACTGCTTTCTCTTATCCAGTAGCAACGTGATAAAGCTACTTTCTTTCTGCTGGTAACATTTCCAGCCCTCATGAAAGTGGAATCTGGATTGAGTGAGGAAAAGCAATAGCTGCTATGTAAAATCCATGAAGCCTAAGTGGACAGCAGGACTAATGTTGAATTTAAAGAGGTGTTTGAATGTTAATAACCGTGCCTTTAATTGTCCCTGCTATATCATTCAAGCAGAAATTTAGGAATCAAAAGGAAGAACTTCCTGATAGTTGGATAGGATCTATGTCAACAAACTATAGGTATTTACATCTGAGCTACTCATCCCAATACCTTCTAGTCAGCAAAAAGAAACAAGAATCTTTAAAATCCCTCCTCTGACTAGATTAGGCTTATCTGTAGGACAAGGTGAACTGCTTCCTGGAACCACCTATTTCTCTCTGTTGGTGAGAATGTCCTGTTCACATATTTGTAGAGATATGCTGCATGAATACTAAAATGAAAGAGTGTTGGGAAGTGGTGCACAGCAATTCAGACATCTCATAAGGAATGCAGTTTTAACAGTATAACAGTATAACAGTATCACAAGGTTGGAAAAGACCTTTGAGATCATCGAGTCCAACCTGTGACCCAACACCTACACCTACTCCTACTTGTCAATTACACCATGGCACTAAGAGCCTCATCCAATCTCTCCTTCAACACCTCCAGGGACGGTGACTCCAACAATCAACAGCTTTGTAAAGATTTGAGTGGAACCAGACCTGCACGGGCAGTTCAGCACCAACGATGTGGAATGTTAGTCTGATGTGACAAAGGCTCAGTGGACACTGCCTTCGTTTGTAGGTGCCACCTGTAAGCAGCAAAGGTCCCCCCTTGCAGGGTCCAGGGATTGCCCTGGTCCTGTGGGTAACGTAGCTTAGTATCATGCACTCCTAGAGCAGCAGAGATGAAGTGTTGCAATATACTATTTGCATTCATGCTTCACAGCTACCATCCTGACTATCCAAAACCCTGGACAGGTCAGTCAAGACAAGGCTCTGGCACAGCCTGTGGTAGGTACTTAGGATTCTCTCTTTGCCCCTCCAAAACCACAAGGGACTTACAGGGAAACTGGTTTCCTACGCCTTTATGAATAACTCTGAATGGCCTGGGATTTAGTAAGGATTTACATTTTACTATTAAATGGGTCAGCGGGTAATAATATTCGGCTTGAGATTTGTAAGATTTACTTTAGGGCAGCAGAGCTATCCTAAAGGTCAGAGGAGAGCTTGCTGCTGCTCACCCAGAGGTGGGATGTAAAATTATACCATAAGCTAACCACAGCAGATTCAGTTGGAAATCAGTTCTGATCATTTGACCTGAGGGGCCAAAGACATCCAAATCTGTTGCTAAGATATCATTCTTTTACTTCTAGCCCTAACACTTACGCGCTAACTAACTAAGCTTTCAACAAGTCTTTCCTCACTGTAGCACACAGCACAGACCATTGCCTTAAAGTAAATAAACCCTCAAGCTTCTCTCTGCAATATTATTTTGTTGCATGAAAAACGAAAAAACAAATTCAGGGCAGTAGAATTATTCAGTTCCACTCAGACAAAAACTGACTGAATTTTGGTCAGTGTGATGGAGTTGTAACTTAATTTAGGCTATTGACTAACTTTAAAAATTCTTTTAAATTATTGTGCAGAGCTTGAGGAAGAAATTATTTTCTATCTATTTTGACATTGTAACTATCCTCACATACATCATTTTATACATTGAATAAGCTCCTGTGACACATCAAAAGTATGTTCCATTCAGCTGAGGCACTCTATGTGTTTAACAAAAGCAGTGATAAAGCTGCTTAGAGCTTGGAAAATAAAAATATAGCCTAGAAGAGAGTGCAGGTATATTAAGGAAGCAGTTACAGAATTATTTTTTTTCACTCTTTTGGCTGAAGTTCTTTCTAATGTTCTATGACACTTTCAGAGACATCACTTATCCAGATTTTTGTGAAGAAATAGGAAATCAAGAGAAATCAATGAGATCAGTCATCTAAAATTTTGATGTTAGAATTTGGACAGATTCATTTGGATCATGTCTTTTTCCATGATTGGGGCAGCAGGCAAACACCCTCCTTGCCCACCTCACCTTCCCAGGTGCCTCTGTACAAGAGCTATGAGGCTCTGGATGCGGAAGGCCCGTCAATGGTTAATGAGCATGGCAGTTGATCTATACCAGAGGTGTGGCCAAGATAAGAAAGGCATGCTCCCCACGTTGTGATCACCTCCATGAGGAAGAAAAGAGGTTTCATAGCTGTGGGTGATTCCCTTCTGAAGGGAACAGAGGGTCCAAATACGTTGGACAGACACTCCTGTTAGAGAAGTCTGCTGCCTCCCTGGGGCCTGGGTTAAAGGCATCACTAGGAAACTTCCCGGATTGGTACAGCCCTCGAACTATTACTCATTACTGCTCTTCCATGTGGGTTATGGTGAAGCCACAACGTGTAGTCCAAGGGAGATCCAAAATGATTTCAGGGCCTTGGGATAGTTGGCAAAGGAATCTGGAGCACAGGTTGTTTTTGCCTTTCTCCTTCTACAGGCAGGAAGCAACAGTAGAAGAAAAAGATAAATCCAGTCTATTAATACATGGCTCCGTGGCTACGGTCACCACTGCAATTTGGAGTTTTTTGGTAATGGGATGGCATACATAACACTAGACTTGCTGAAGTCAGGCAGGTTTCACCTTCCACAAAGGAGGAAGAGAGTTTTTGCTCACAAGCTAGTGGGGACTCATTGACAGAGAGTTGACCAGACTTGAAGGGGGAGGGAGATAATATCAGACTCACCTGTGACCAGGTGTGGGATGGCACACCAAGGTAAAATGGACGGGATGCTAGCAAGGGCCCCCAGTCTGTAACTCTGAGATCTGCTGGCTACACTGTAGGCACACTTGAAGTCTTATGGAGATGAGCCAGGGGCTCCTGAGGTGATAGGAGACAACAGGTAAACACTGGTGAAACACCTCAAAGGAATTAAGGGATGTTTTTTCAAGAAAGTGACACGGATGACATCCCAGCTGAAATAACATGAAGGCTGCAGATATGAGGAGTGGTACCTTCTCCTAAGATATACTAAAGGGAAGGACTCCATAATCCTGTCTCAGATATAAAAGAATGTCACCAGGCAGTCATGTTCACTTCGTATCTCTCTAACTAATTGTTTTGTGAAAAGAGAAGGAATAAATGAATATTGCAGCAGGAATTAAGACAGTCAGAATGAAGTAAGTAAGTCCGTTTCTTTTGGGATACCATGCCAGTCTAACACCATACTAATTTGCAGTCTGTATGTAGCTGAGTTATTCTGACAAGGATTCTGTGTGATGGGGTTCAGTTATATCAATAACCCATGAAACTAATGAATGGTTATAAAGCTTTTTCTCTGACAGCTGATGATGACATTGTGAAATAATTCACCCGTGGTTTATTGCGTGGTTTATTGATACAATCTGTTAGAGATGATAGGAACCATTATCATTAGTTCCTACTAAATAACAGGGAATAATCAACAAATTATTGACAGACAGGCCATAGTAAATCTTTTAATCATTTGAGGAGACAAAACCAGCTTGCTTTTAGCCCTGGGTAATGCATATTTGAAATAACTTTCAACAGCAAGTGGCATATGAAAGATAAATTTGATATGCATACACACTGCTGATCTCCATAGAAGAAGAGTGAATAGCTCACACTAACAGTTAGCTCTCTGGGAGATGTGTTTCAGGGGTCTTAGCTTTCAGAAACCTTGCAGAAACGACAGTGTACACCTTCAAGATACTTATATTCACTGCCTGATAACTGCTGTAGGACAGTGGGACCACAAAAGATTTGGGGTCAGTATTAACCAAGAATACATATATTTTTCTAATCTGCCTGCGTGTGAACCATTGATCCTTATAGTCTCTAGATGTAGTAGAGAGATTACAAAATTATACTTTATGTAGACATCTACTCCCTCAATAAGCCTTCTGCAGATATCAAAAGACGCTACCAGAAGTGATTCATGCACTGAGATCCAAGAGGTTCTTATGTACAGTTATCACTAAATTACTAACGTGCTATGACATCACACCCCATTATGACAGAGCTTCATGTATTTCTAAACAAATTCTAAGTGTTTCAGCAAGAATAAAAAGATATATTTCAACTTAGTGCATCTTTATTAAACTGATACATTCCCAGAAATATTTAAACCCAAGTTAAATAAAAGAAGAAAATAGAAGCCATTACTTTTGTATTAGGCATTGTTCTGTAGACAACACAGGCTAAAAATTTTCCTCGTACCTAACAAAATATAAACATTAAAAATACATTTCACTTTTCTGCAGCTGTACAAGTACTTTTTCCTTAGATTAGAGTATTTTAAATTGATCTAGAAGGTGATGTGGGAGTAAACATCCCTAAAGTTTAATGGAATAGTTACAATGAAACCAAACCCTTCAGTATACATTTATCTCACAATTTACCATAAGAATGTCTATAGTAGAGTTTTGGGTTGGATTCTTTACCCAAAAATAGTTTCCCGTCAGCTACAAAAGAAATCAAGCAGGTCCTCAAAATAATTAATAAGCAGGGATATCTTCAGGTTAGTGAGATCAAGTACCAATTACAAAAGCATACCACCAGTCCTTACCTGTGACTTTGTCTGGCTCAATCTTATAACAAGAGTTTGCCACACAACGTGCCACAGTAAAAACATACAGAGCCCTCTGCATTATTTACCAAGTTTTTCTTAAGGCTCTATATATCTTCTTTTCATTTCCAGCATATATCTTTCTGTCAGAAAGCAAATACAAACTGCAGTACATCATCTGTGCCCTACTTAAGCCTTACACTGAAAGCAACCAAAAGTCGCTTAGATTGTGTGCCAGCACTCTTCAGAAGGCAAGCGAATCGTTAGTGAGGTTAGAATAAGGCCTTTCTGCCACACAGTTTACCCCCCATCACCATTCTGGAGATGTCATTTATTTTCATGGCTTCCATATATCTATACTGCTCTGATTATGCTCGTTGTGTAGTAAGGCTGCTTTGCATAAATTGAGTCTTGAAAGTGTTGTATTTTTAAATCCTCTTTGCCTCCAAACTATTCTTAAAATAGTTGCTATTGCCTAGTCTTGTCAAAATGCATCATGCCTGTTTTTCAAAATTTTCAAGAGAATTAATGTATCCTTGCAGTATGGAAGTCATGGAGGAGGGGACACTGTATTAGTTGAGAAAAGCTTTCTTGGCACAGAAAGAAGTGGGCCATTTACAATCAGAGCCCTCTCAGAAAGGTTTGATAAAACTATTCTTTAGATTCCATAGGGTCTTTGTATGTGTGATAAGGTTATAACTTTTCTCAGAAAAGCTAGCTTCAAGTTCAAGTAGCTGCCTATCCATTTTCCTGCAATATTACTTATTCAGATGCAATCAAATACCATGCAGAATATTATCAAATAGAAGCAGCCTTTTTTGAAATTCCTCAGAAAACCTGGCTCATCCATTTTGCAGCTGTAATATGTGCGCAATACTCTAATTAAAGTAATCCTAATCTATGCAGACTATGTTATTAAATGTGACATATACTTTAATTGTTGACAGATGGCTTCGAACCCTGCATAAATATTTATAAGGTCACATGTACTCCTATAGTTAGTACAGACAAAAATTACAGGTATATTAGTCTGTCATTTTTTAATCCTTTTTATATGTACATGCAAACTCAGTATTTCCATTATCATAACTTTTATTATTTAAGTTATCCAAAGACTTAAAAGGACAATTTTCTTTTAGAAGTAAAATAAATAGTGAGCAGATTACAGTTTTGATTACTTTTGAAATAAGAGAAATTTTCAGCAGAAAATTTTAGTGTGTTACTCCATACACTCACAGTCATTGAATATTGTCATTGTGCTGTTTATTCATAAGTAATCGACTTCACTGATCGCCTACACAGGAGATATCAATAGAAACTTTCAAATCTCCGAGAGCAGTTTAGAAAAACAAGATCGATCCATCAACACCATTCATTGATGTGTGAATCCAGTACATGTTTTCCTCTTTGATAGAACTTAGAAATCCTTGTTTAAATCACATATAATGAGAAACTTTCTTACTTTATGAGTGCATTAAATTAAGAAAGAAAAACAAGACCAAAACCAAACCAAATCAAAACCACAAAGCCACACTGAAAATGACTGGTAAGTAGGTAACATTTAGAAGAAGTACCATATAGAAAATTGATGTGAATACCTGAGCTTTTTAAAGGTGTCCTAGGGTAAGCTTAAACTAACAGATAAGGTGAAGACTGTGGGGTCACAGAAGTCACAAAAACTGCTTATGTACCTTATGTGGCACTACATATTCTAAAAAGAGTTTATATTTTTCCCTATATCCTTGCACTAAAAGCTCATTTTGGCAAAAAAGATTCTTCTTCAGAAAATGAAGGAAAAGGGAGACTGTTTGAAAGAACAAAGTGAGAATGAGAAACCTTAGCATTTAACCGGAAAAACTGTAACTGTGAAGTGATAGAATGCTAAGTTCTTTCTTAGGTGTGATAATTTCTTCCTTGAAAGTCTGGTGAAGGGTTCAATGAGAAAGGAAGGAAAAAAAGTAAAAGTCAGCTGTTTGATAGACATTTTCCTACTGTCTCAAAGATAGATAAAAAATATTTTAAATGTTCTAACTGAAAATAAATTATAAAAGGATTTTTCTTAATTTTCTTAATTTTCCTTACAATGAATACAGATTTTTATGGCAAGTTTTACGCATTTCTTTAGAACATCAAGAGTAAGCTTTGAATTATTGTCCTCACATCAGAAATATTTTGCATAAAGCATGCCAACAACTAAATGTCAGAAATAGAAGAGTCAACATTCTAAAGCTCTTATGAAACGTCAGAAATATTGAATTCTTTTTAGATGATCCATGTTTATTGCTTTATATTTTCTCTCACATAGAGCATCTAATCGAGAAAATACTAGAAACTCCTATATGCCATTACATATTTTTCATTTTATTGGAAGTATGAACTTCTAGCATTTAAGACTTCAATATTAAATTAAGAAATCATTGTTAAAGCCTAGAATAAATATCATAAGACCTTTTGTAAGGCACTTTGAGTGTTCTTCAATTTATCATAATTCAATTGCATATGTGCATGTCTTAGCTGCTCTGGGGGTAACATATGACGTATGGAGTTTGAATTCTGTTTTAAATGCTAGTAGAATTTTTATACTGCACTTAACCTGAGAAGGATTTCATTATTGCAATACATTCATTTCTGCATGACTCTGTAGTGTAAATTTATGTATAAATGAGAATCATTAAGAGATCAAGGACTAATGTAGAAAAATACAGAATGCCTTTGATAAAATACAAGTCAAAATACATAAAAATGTTAAGTCTGAGGCTTAGTTTCTAGAGGTCAGTATTTCCCTTTCTCTTTATATCTTCTAAAAATTGAATGTTTAATAAGTTATAATCTTAGAAGATGTTCAATTCAGAAGTTATACATACAAGCACTTCAATAATCCGTTACTCAGGTACCTATAGTACAGATATTAATTACAGTTGCATTTATGAACTAATACTAACAGCTCTCTAATCTATTACACATAACAACATTTATCTTTAGTTGTATTGTAATATTCTTTTACATTCAGGACTGAGCTATACTGATCTACAAATTACAAAAAATACCCCAAAGAGGTTCTAATGTAAGCTAGTACAATACACTGCAGTACTGTGCACTACCAGCGGCGCTTGGGACAAAAATAACCCTCAAAATGTCCCAAGAGGCAAAGACGAGCACAGAGTTAGGGAAAAAGTAATGAAGAATTTACATGTTTCATCCTTCCTTAAAATTTTGTCAATAGAACAGATATTGTTTGTTTTCTTTCATACAATACCTTAGTTATCAGGGTTTCCATGAAAAAAATGTCAGAGATTCAGTTTGATTCAGTCAGAGGTTCAGACTGAAGCTCTTTCCCTCTCTCCACAGTGATTCATACTCACTGTAGTGGGCTGACCCTGGCCAGATGCTATGTACCCACCAAGCTGCTCTATCACTCTCCCTGCTCGGCTGGACAAGGGTAAGAAAACAAAACACAAAGTTCTTGCGTCAAGATAAGGACAGGAAGATATCGTTCACCAGCTACTGCCACTGGCAAAACAGCCCCAACTTGGGGAAGATTTGTGTACTTTATTACTAAACAAATCAGAGTAGTATAATGAGAACTAAACTGAAATCTTAAACTGAAATCTTAAACTGAAATCTTAAACCAGCTTCCCGCCACCCCTCCCTTCTTCCTGGTCTCAGTTTACTCCTGAAGTCTCTACCTCCTTCCCCCCAGTGACACAGGGGGTAGGAAATGGAGATTGCAGTCAGTTCATCACATGTTATTTCTGTTGCTCCTTCTTCCTCCAGGGAGGACTCCTCACCTTCTTCCCCTGCTCTAGTGTGGGGTTCCTTCCACAGGAGATGGTCTGGCACAAACTTGTTGTGCTGAGAGACGTGTTATTTATGTTTCCACATTAGCAAATCTTTGTGGTAGGTACAAAATTCTTCAGGGTACGTCAAATTCAGGAAGGCACAAAAATTCATCTTGGAAATCTGAGACATTCAAAGTGATAATACAACCTAGGTGCTTCTGAGTAAAACAGAAAGTGAATAGGGAAAATAAAGTTATATTTAGACTCTCACATTCTGTTTAATTTTTTTCAGGATAAGGGGAACTCTACCCCTTAGGGAATATGAACCTCAGGACCCTGAAGAATGATTTTGCTCATAGCAGATACTTGCATCTGATCAACAGGCTGTGCAAATTTTATAAATCTTTTCGAGTCCTCTGTACATCAGTGAATATATGATGACAGTACCGAGTCAAGATCAGAAAAACAGCCATTCTTTGTGAGGCACATTACTTTTCCCCTGGCTTGACCTCTAGAGATTTCATCGCACTTCATTTCTCAGAGCATTTACTTTCCAGAATTTATTTGAGATTCAAATTAAAAAGTATTTTTTCCACAATTAATATAAACAAATAAGCAAGGCCTTGATGCCTGAATCTCAAGGTGCATATACAAAACTGTATTTCTGAAGAGTTCATACAAACTGTAAGCATCTCTGTCATATATCAATGGCTATATGTTGGCTAGCCCCTCAGATGCTTCTATATACCTCTATTGTTTTAAAGCAGTTTTGATATAAACCATCACTCTTGTTCTGTTATCACTTAGTCTAAGAGGAATTATCTCTCATTTGCATAAAAACAGTGAAATGTCCAGCATAAATTAATGCTAGACTTCTAAAAACTTCTCTTATCCTCTAGAAGATACTCTCATTATCTTCCTGCTTCCCAAGTAAAAGCAAGACTATGCACTATTTGATACAGATCACTAAGTCAACATAAATTAGGGTTTCTATCTGGCCAACTAAGACTTGAAATTAGTAATTTATTTGGTATATAATTTTGAGAAGACCTGACTAATTATAATGTAAATATTGGCAGAGTAGATTATACTTACTACACAGATCTCTAGGACACATTTGTGTTTCAGCCTACATTTCAGCCTTGAAACATTTTGTAGCTCTTTTTTAACCAGAAAAAACAAACATATACTGTGCAGTTTATTAGTAATTTCCTCATTTTTGTCTGTATCCATACTATATGACATCCAGATAATCTATTCTTCACTAAAAATGAGTTGTTAATGATGGGAAAAATAAACTCAATGAAGCCAAATTCAAATTAAACTTTAACCTATGAATTTTAGAGGGAACTATTCCAAATAAGAGTTCTAGCATTTATCTCTAGCAAAGATATTATATTATTACCCAAAGAAAGCATTGTTGTCAGTTATCATCTATGCAGATATTTGGACCAAATTCACAAGTCATTAAACCACAGGTTTTAATTTAAAATCTCTGTTTATAACTCAGCTAATTATTATATCATGTAATGATACAAACATCATAACGATAGGAAATTCAGAAGATCTTTCCCTTAGTGTTGATTAAGTGAGCTTGCAGAATCGCAGAATCACAGATTTTTTTACACTGGAAAACAGCTTTAAAATCATTGCAACCAATCATAAACATAACAGTGCCAAATTCACCCCTAAACCAAGTCCAGGATTGCCACATATAGACGTCTTTTAAATGCCTCCAGGGATGGTGGATAAACCACTTCCCCAGGCAGCCTGTTCCAATGTTGGAAAACCTTTCTGGTGAAGCAATGTTTCCTAATACCTAGTATAACCCACCCCCCACCCTGGCAGAACTTGAGGTCATTTCCTCTCATTCTAACACTTCTTATTTGGGAGAAGAGACCAACACCCACCTCGCTACAACCTCCTTTCAGGTAGTTGTAGATAGTGATAAGGTCTCCCCTCAGCCTGCTCTTCTCCAGAATAAACAACCTCTCTTCCCTCACCCTCTCCTCATAAGACTTGTGCTCCGTCCGTCAAACCCTTCACCAGCTTTGTTTCTCTAGTTTACAGTATTGCTAGCGATTCAAGGCTATAAAATAACTAAAAATGCAAGCTCATTTTCCTTAGTAAGATAGCATGAGAACATCTTCCATTTGTGGACTACAGCAACTGTGACTCAGTGTAATGAAATGGAAAAGAAAGGAAGATACGGCATGTAAACCATCATTTTCTGCTGTTCCTAATAATCTTTCCATTAAGTTTATTAGATAGAATCTTATAAAATCAAATATAAGCAGGATATACCAACAGATATTCAGCATAAATTCATTCAAACGTTTCAAAGCATCTTGAAATATTTCTCTAGCTATATTTTTCAGAAATAAACAGTTACTTATTCTTGAAATATATTGTAACTGTGCTTCTGGTTCTGTAAACCAAGTTATAACTGTCAAAGTTAGGTGTTTAATCGCTTAATTTTTTCAACCCTCTTTTCTCTGGTTATTTGCAAAATATTCTTGGCATGTGCAACCTGGCATAATTCTCTTTTACGTTACAAAAATTAGTTCTCTAAAATTAGCCTTGTACAATTTTTTGTGAGGATGTGATTTCATTAAAAGGCCAACTGTTTGCAGTTGGTATAGAGTGGGATTTCATTATCAAGTCCCCTCCATTAATGAAATTGAGCCCTCATTATTGAAAGTAGAGGGTCATAGAATTATAGAATGATAGAATGGAAGGGACTTTTACAGGTCATCTAGTGGATGGCATAGTTCAAGCAAAGATAGGTCTAGTTCATATCTATCTCTTCAAATTTCTTGGAGAAATACAAAAAGAGTTACTAGAATTACTACATCATTGGAACAAAAGCTAAAGATCTCAGGTTTTACTTGTTTCTTAAAGTCTGGGTTTTGCCGTTCTTGATGTTTATAATGGATCTGCTACTTCCCTATTTGCAGCTTCATGATTCCAACCCTATCAACATTTGGAAGAAGCATTCTGATATTTTTACTTTATACTTTTCTTTGTATTAATTACAGCTGGAGGGCATTCTGTAGGTGGAACGTTTATGGCAGAAGTTGCAAAGTAAGGCAGACTTAAGTCTTTATTCAGGACAGACCCCTTTCTCTTTGTTGCTCTAGGAATGCAATCTTATCCTCAAGTGTATTATAGTGGTCTCTGGAAAACATATGTGAGAAGATACATGATTCCTGAACAGTCCAAGCAACTTCTTTAAAGCATCAAAATACACTAAGACAATATTTAAGATATAGTAATATACAAGAAAGTCTACTCAGCATTCTCTTCTGTTCACAATGGTTATACATTTACAGATTGGACAATTTGCCTTACTGCTGGCTTTCTAACATTTACTATAGATTCCTTCCCTTCCCTCCTACACAGTGATTGAACCAATGTATTGTAAGGTAAATGTTTCCTAAACTTCTGGTGTGCTCTCATCAGTTTCTAAAAGCTTTCACGATCAATTAACTGTAAGTATTATAGCTCTTTAAGTATTTTTCAAATGTTTGATGATTAAGTTGGGAGTTAACAATAGCAGAAAAGAAAATGTAGTTATCAATATATTAAGTACTTAGTTCTTTTATGCTTAAAGGCATATGTACAATAAAAAAGTAATTAAATAATTGTTACTGGTGTGATCAAACAAAGCCCTGGTTGAATAAAATTTAGAGACTTAGAGATCACATAGGCAAATGTACAAATAAATTTCATTACCCATGACTGAAATACATATTGAATTTCTACTTCAAGAAAATGAAGAGTAAGATAATTAACAAGAGCTCCAGATGTTTTTCATTTATGCTTGCTGTCTAGTTAATTATAAAAATATACAGAGATGTGAAGCTGTGTTGTTCAGCACAATTTTCTACTCCTACAGTTTTGCCAGTGTCTGCAACTCAGTTCAGGCATCCCTCTATATTACTGAGCATCTAAATTAATTTACTATACAAATAGTTGGGTGTTTTTTTCTGTTTTGGAAAGTCCTTTCAGTATGCAAATATGAAGAAGGAACCACTCTGGATCCTGATACATAAATGAATGATTCGTCCACATGAAGAGGAAATCTACAATGGATGAAACCTAAACTTTTTATCAGCCTTCCAACTAACACACTTCTTAATCATAGTTCTACTTCTCCGACTTAAACAAATAACCATACTATGTTTCTTGGGGTAAATAAATGAGTGATATCAATGTTGTAATACTGGTTATGTTAACGTTTTATTTTGGAATAGTTTTTTATAAAACAATAGAAGGCATAGTAATTTCCCTTATGCATAGGAAGGTATTAAGAAAAAAAGTCTGTCTAGATGCCTATACATGTTCAAATAGCTTGAAATATTTTCAAACTTACAGACACGTGAATAAAATATATTTCACATAGCAGACCTGACAAAATATTATGTTTTTTTTCTCCTCTCTGGACAATTGTTCCATTCTAAATAACAAAATGTCTTATATATTTGCTATTTATTCATGTCTTATTATTGGAAAACTATCACAAAATAAGAAATAAATATTAAGCAAATATGTAACAATGGTCACAGTAACTTTAAAATACATTGAAGCACATTATCTACACACAATGAATTCTAATATATGTTGTAAATACTTTATAACTGTCACAAGCTCTGAAAGATACTCATGTAAACCAGGATTCTTATTTCAGTAGCTTCTTCTGATATGCAGGATAGATGTATTTCATGGTGCAGTCCACGTTCCTGGTGGCCTGACTGTCCCATATCTAGTAGAAGCAAGCAATAGAACATGAAGATTTCATCTATGTTGGTACTTATGCATAGCACACATCTTTAGCAACAATATTGGGCATTAGAATGCAATTGTCTGTGTATTGTAATTGTTAACATGGTTTTGGTTCATGATGGCCAACAAATACCCTCTTTGGTAAGAGGATATTTAGTAAGAGGATATCCTCTTTGGTAAGAGGATAATATAAACACTGGGGTTCACCCAGATGTCAGGACACCTAGTAACCAAATCCCAGTGTCAGTTTGGACATAGTTTCTCTGTTTTAGGGAAATCAAGAATATCTCTATGAAACCAAGACATTCCATGGCAGTTATCCTCAGCACTAGAGAACAAGCTGAAGCACATTATTATAATGTTGTTAGAGTATATACAACCAGAGTGTCTTTCCTGCCGATTTTATATCTTCAGAACTCCTCTTAAACATTTTTTTTTTTAGATTTGAAAACTACAACCTACCTCCTCAGCTTTCTATATTAACACAAGACCTTTTTAAAAGACCCATACGCTTCTTTCAGTTTTTGCATCAATACAGCAAAAATAAGCAATATTGAGTCTCATTTTCCTTAGGTAGAGCTGATGTCAGTTAATTTCCTGATAAATAAGAATATAAATAAAAAACAGCTTCTTGAAGTTTACCCCTATTATCTCAGACACAATAACAGCAAAGAAAAAAACCAAGCCAAACCAAAAGAAAACCAACTGTGAGCAATTATTATACTAAGATTAGCAAAGTGATAATACTTGAATGTTTTAGATTTGTAATCCCATTACAAACATTACAGCAGTAGAAAGACCATGAGCTGCAGCAAATGAAGACATTACATCGTTTCTCCTAAATAGGAACTGCTGCTGTAATCAAGGCCTCCATCTCACAACAATTGCAATATGCTGAATTGAGATTAATCCCACCCTACACATCAGCAAATCCACAGTAAGCGTCTATGTGAAGGATTTTAGCTGAAAAAATATAACTTGAGTTAGGTTAGCTTTCTATCACTATAAACTATGCTACTAACATATTATCTCACTCCTGGCAAGGATTAGGAATGTGTATGCTGATAATCACTATGTACAGTAAGTGGTTTGGTTAGCATTCAATCCTGTATTTAAGCCTGAAGTCCCCGACTTTGATTCTATTTGCTGCTTTCAGGCTTCATTTACGATAGTAAGTTCTGTGGACCAACAGAAACAGACCTAAACAGCCAAGCAGCTGACGATCATGACCTACTCCTCACTCTTCATATATTTGATTTTCTACTTTTAAGATCCTCCGGTGTAGTCCCTCGGACTGGATTCCCCTTTGTGGCTGCATTGCATTAGGTATGCTCAAAGAATGCATTTTCCAGTTACATTTTATTTAAGAGGAATCAAGTTTGTATGTTCTAAGACTTCTCTGCACGTTCAGTACTAACAAACAAGTAGACTCCTGGTAAGCATTTAAACACTAAAGCAGATGCACTTTTAAAAACCTTAAAATAGCATGGAGTATACACTCATTTGTAATAACAACATAATTAGCTATGAAATAGATTTTCATCTGTAGAGTTTCATAAAATCCATCCATATTGGTAGAGAGTGGTTTTATAACACTCACTTTAGGAGGAGGAAAGCAAGAGAGCGAAGAGAATGATATGATAATACATTTATCTAAATCTTTCCTGTCTTCCAAAAATCAGATAAAATTTGGAAAGAATGAATATTTATTTTATCGTCTTTTACTGTGTTTAAACAAAAAGTCTTCGCTTTCCAATTCATAGTTACAGAAGATGATGAGAGTACACAAGGTAAAATATTCATAAACATTTTTTGAGGAAGTTTCAAACACTCAGCTCCAACAAAGTAATCAGAAATGTGCCAAGGAATGCAGCTTGCAGGAGCACACCAGATTTTAAGATATAATTTATTCTGGAATAATAAAAAACACGTGCTTTCACACTATTACTACTTCTATTGTACAATTGAGTCATTACCCTATTTTCTGTTGCCAGATCAGTTTTCCCTAATTCAGAATTTACAGGTAGCATGTCAGGAATACCAAAGTGAAGGCCAGATATTACTGCAGACATGTTTTCTATCAAGATTCCTCAAAGAAACAGATGATCTAGGAGAACACAACTTCACCTTTGTAGTTTAGACACTGGGGCCTCATTTTATGATTTGAACTATTCTGTTTAGCAATTACAGTTTTAAGTGTTTTGTGGTAATCAGCAGAAACTAATTAGACGTAAAACTATAAGACATTCATTTTCAAACACTTTATCTTAACTACATTGTAAATGCTGATATTAACAGGCTACACAGCATTTTGTTTGGCTGCTTCATTAAATGATTGCTAAAGAGTGCTTTATAAGCAGTAATAAATGCACATTAATACCCTCAGAGTCTGCAGTAGATGTGGACAATTGAGGGCAAGACACAGAAATTATGTCCATTTACTTTCAAGTGCAAAAGATAGAGAAAGGATTGTTACTTACATCCCCAAAGTTGCAGAGTGATATCAGAGCCCATGTGTCTATCAAATTAGTTCTGAAATGCTAATCCCTATAATTTGAAACAAAACTAAAGAAAATGTTAAGCAAACAGAAAAAAACATATCTAAATAGCAGTTAAACACATCAGTGGACTAATTCTTGCAATAGTGATAGTACTACTTCAAGGGAAAATGCATTCTAAAGCCTGAGAGAACGTATATTTTAATTCTATTCAATTATTTCTAAGTAATTATCTAGCTTTAAAATACCATTAATTTGCTCCGGTAGTATCTCTTTGTTAAATTACTATCATACTATCCAGATTTTTCTTCCTGTAACATGAAAATTGTAAAAATGAAGCCAAACGTACCAGTGTAACATGCTATTAGAAACAAACACAGAGAGCCTTGGTTTAACCCTTGCAAATACCTCTTGGGGATACTATGTTCATTCCAGGAGTTTGATTTAACAACAGAATAAACTCTTGGCAAACAAAACCGAAGACAGAACAGCTGGTTGCATTCCTGCCAGGCAATTTCATAGTTCATAAACCCCCAAAACCAAATGAAATACATTACGTCGAACAATTCTCAGATTTTAGCAAAAATCCTTAACTTCTCATTTGAACACTATAGCATAACCTCATTTTTCCTGAAACTGACCCACACTTACTTCAACATATTTCTGCAAGACCATCAGTATGCTGAGAGATTCAACAAAAACGGTAAGTATAGGACCAATTTTACTCTTTCAGAAAATCATGGGAAACCATTAAAAACTGCAGCCAAATTCAGAACCACTTTACTTTCTCTGCTTTAAATGCAGGACATGAAAGTGAATTATCACATTTTTGTATGAGACAAAAGTAGAAAGCATAGACAGTGACAGCATGTATAGCATTCTATGAAAAGTTAGTGTTTGATCACTGATAGTAAGCGTATTATACTATTTGTTATTCTAAATATAAAAGAAAACTCACCATATATTGACAAAGATGAATTTTAGCTGTATCAATGGTATATTAAATAGGCTACATACTGAAAACTCATTTTAAACTTGGCACAGATAACAAGCAGAACAATTTCAAAGACTGCCATGGAATCCATGAAATGGATTTTACTGAAACCAACAAAATGTGAATAATTTCTGTGATTTAACAAAAGATATTTGGGAGAATGGGCATTAGGTTTTTGTCTTGATACATATCTCACTTTTAGGTTTAGGAATTTTCTCCCAAGACAGTGTCTTGTTAGGATTTACTAGTGTATTTTATTGTATTCTGGAGACTTCACGCAAGGATGTCCACATTACTTAATGAATGAGTGGTGTCCACTGCTCAGTTCTCAATCATATTCCTCCCCTCTTCCCCTAGAATTCTTTTTCTTGGCCAGTTCTTCTGCTTCGTTATCCTCCAGACTGTAACATTTAACAAGGGTCATAACTTCCAAAGAGATCAACATTGTAGTTGATAACATAGGAGTGTTTAAGTTATCCCCGTGCAATTTACTAATACGGATACAGCCAATCTAGCACAGTGATATTTCATGGCTCAACATGAATCCCATATTACAAAAAGAATATAGACAAACAGATAACTAAGATAGTAAAAAATTATCACACAGTTTATGATACCTAAAATTAGACTGCCAAAAGTTTTGAACCTCAAATTCATACAAAAGGGGATTTGGTAAAATTGAGTAGCAAAGTCTATTTCTTTAAGTGTTGACACTCTTTATCTTGTGATAAAGCAAAAATCTTGAGATAAATCTTGTTCAAATCAGTCAAAATATTTTATCTGATTTCAGCGGCTTGTGACTCAAAATCCAAAAGTGTAAAATAGAAGTAGTCTTACATAAGGAAAGTTTTAAGTAGAAGACCATAATTGTTTTAAATCTATCCTCTGTAAAAGCAAAGGAATGATTTCATATGCAGAACTCAGACTAGAAGTAACTGTCAGAAGTAAAAGTCAATAAATATAAGAGGAATCACAGAAAGACACATATTTTATCAAAAATGTGCAACAGCCTCCTTGGAGAAGAGTTGAAAATGGAGCTATGTGAAACTTGTTTATCCAAACCATGAGGAAATACCAGTGAAAGCTGAAATTTGCTTTTTCACTTTTGAATAATATTTTTCACTTTCAAATTAAGCCACAGCACAGCTCAGTTTCAAATTCATGATTCACATTATTCTCAGTGAAATACTTCCTAATCAGCCATTATTGCCTATAAGGCATGAAGCCAAAGAAGTCAGCACAGAATGTATTTATTTATTAATTTTAATCAGTGCAGCTAATGTCAGGACCTTTAAACCATCTGCTTCACTTAAGGAGAAAGTACGGACTGATGATGATGTAACTACTGAAAAAAACATTTAGAGGAGAAACATATGTTCCAATGGCAATTTGCCTCCTGAGTGCAGAGTGAAAGAGGCAAACACTTAAAATTTAAGAGCAGGCTCAATGGTTACTGTTCCAGAGTTCTGTATATTCTCAATTTCCTTCCAAGATGTAAAGATATTTTTCTAGATGTCTGCTAATGTTCAAGGGGCTGGGGGGATAGAAAAAAATCCAAATAAGCAAAACAATGATGCAAGCAACCCAAAAACTCTCATTGTTTATCTGTGTGCACCTTTCTAAGGGAATGCACAAGTATTCATATGCTGACAATTAAATCACCTGACCACTGGCTTGAGGCACATTCTGAGTAAACACCCTGCCAAACTGACCTGGAAATTAACATTGTGGTTTAGCACAGCTACAAATTTCTGTTTTAACCTCTGTCACTGTGACTTTTAGTAGCTCCTGGTTTATCCACAGGTTAGGAATCCCCAATTAATGTGATTGTATAAAGGCAGAGGGATGAGTAGAGGCTGCAGGCTCTTTGTTAAAACAGAATTACGTTCTCAATCCATTCTGGACTGACCTGGTTCTGGGAATGATGTGGCACAAACAGAGCAGTATAATGTGGGCAACTTGCATGAGATAATTTGCTCTTCCAGAATCTCAGCTGCAGCTCTCTCCCTTTCTACCCTGCTTTACCGTGACTTACAAGACTGAGAGCACTTATTCGCTCGAATCCAAGGCGTGACTTTCTGCAGGACACATGAAAAGGCAAACAGAGAAGGAATCTCCCATGGAAAGGGAACCAATTGAAAAATTATCTGAAAAAGAAATGTGTCTATGACCTTGATACTGCTAATTAAATGAGGAAAAAGAACCAGTCCCTCCTCTGAGCTTAATTTTCCTTTAAGGAAGCTCTGATTCTAAAATGTAACAATTTTTTAATGGGAAATTTTACTTTACTGTCCAGAATAACATGAGGAAGCTGTGCTAACCGATCAGATTCTTGTATTTTACGAATTAAAGAGCAAATATGCATGACACCATCCTAATTGTGGATATGACTATGTGGTGGTGCCTGATGGTGCAGAACCTGCTGAGGCACTGTTGAAGGTTCACAGAGACCCAAGGAGCCAGACTTACATGAATAGCAGAACTACCTAAACAAAGCACTCTCTAGAGTGGAGCAATCTTGGACTATGTATTGGAGAAAGACTGTCTTTTACATATGAAAAAAAACACATGCATGCAAATGCAATATACACATATATTCATTACGTTTAACAGTTCTCACATTCTTCATAATTAATCAGTACAGTGCAATAGAGAGCTGAGCATAAGTCATCAAGAGGCCATTCAGGTGAAATAAAGAGGGTTTGGTGGCACAATCTTAGATTGTATATATGTGACATATCGTGGTACGGGTTACTTTTAGTAAAAAATGCAGCTTCTACCAATCATGAATGGTCTGTGTGAAGAACACAGCTGCTATCCATTCTTTAAGAAAATTGACTTGAGAGGACTGCACAACCTATTAGGATTTACTTATTACATCAAAATTGCTTTATATTTATTGTACCCAGCAGACATAATATGAACTGACTAAGTAAAAAAATCTTTAGGAAGAATTTCTGAAGGAAAACATAATCAGAATCCTAGCTACAACAATTCTTGTCAAAACTGTTAAAGAATATAGTCCTTTCAAATTAAAACTTTTAAGTGCAATGAAAATTCATTTGGCGTGTATAGTCGTGCCTAACGTAGAATTCTAGAAACATATGTCTGAGATCTGCTAGCATATGAAACTAAACAGCATTCATTATTTATATACTTCAGAATCGTATTGCTTCATCAAAGCATAAGGCTTAGCAGGTATCATCTTAATGTACAAAAAATGGCAAATTTTTGTGTGTTTTTTTCATTCAGTCAATTCTTAGAAAAACAAATAATGGAACTGCTATTTAATTTTCTGTACATAATAATAAGCTCTTTCTGGCACTCAAATGCAGTGGGGAGGCATTCCAGAAAGACTTTACAAGATTGAGAGAATGGAAGATATGATTCAATGTAGGTAAAAGAAAATAAAGTCACTATAGAAAAATCATCTAAGTCATGCTGACATGACGCTCATAACTTACAGTTACAATTCAAGAAGAAGAGTTTGAGATTAATTTTGACAGTTCTTGAAAATTTGCCATCTCAAAAAAATCAGCAAAATTCAGACAATACTTCAAGTATCAGAAAGAGTCTTGAGATAAAGATGCCATTCTGTTGCCCTATCAAATTCTGGCACTCTGGCATCTTGCTTGTGTGCAATTCTAGTCTCCATATCTCTGGGAAAAGTTCAGAGGCAGAGGATGATATAGATAAGGGTAAATAAGGAATAAAAAAAGGAACTGCCCCATCATGACAGGTCTTGAAGCCAGCACTGTACAATTGGCAAGCAGGGCAGGTGAGATGCGATTGAGATGTGTTAAAGTGACAGAGATGTGGCTGAGGTGATAAGGATTGTGGCTATGATGAATGCAAAGATCTTATGCAGTGGAAAGAACTAATAATAGGTGATTTAAGGCAGACAAGAGAAAGTACATTGCGTAGAGCAGAAAGTTAATTTGTGGAACTTTTTACCATAGGACATTTTGAAGGAGAACAATGTAAAAAGTTTTGTAGGGGAATTCAACAAATTCATGGGTAACCTGAAGTGGACAACATGCCCATATTAAAAGGACAGGTAGGCATGTATCTTCTAACAGTTCTAGTTCAACTATTGCGGATGCTGGTAGAGCACAACAGTAATAGAGCACAGATGGTGACCAGGATCTTGTTCTCCATAACAACATCTCCTATTGCTACTGTTTAAAGATACAGTACTGCACTCAATGGACCACTGGTCTAAATGGAAAGGACATTTCTGGTGCTCTTAATCATTTGGCACTGAAGCAATTGCCATTTTGGGGGAGACAACAGAACAGAAAATCCTATATGTAAGATTCAATAATTTTAGTCTGTGGTGAAGAAAAAAATCAGAAGAAAGAATCTTTGAAAGGCAGAAGAACTGCTCTGATTTAGGGCTAGAATAAAGATGATGCTTTATTTCCATGTATTTTAATATTTTAAATTTGTCAGGGTAATTTTGGCTGTTTCTGAGTAACATCATATTCTGGTTTCCAGCCTGGGGATGTAAACACGCTCGCTATACTTGCCTTTCTCCAAATGCATGCAGCACCTGATGACATAGATCTCGTTGTGTTTAAGCACCTTAATGAGTGTCAGACATTTGAATTATAAGCACATAGGGACACAAACACAAGGCAATTATTTGCATAGCAGTGCCTCCGTAAGAACATTTATATTTGAAATAGCTTTTGAGCATTTGGATCAAGAACTGAAGCTGAGCGGGAGGGATGAAGACAGATTAGACCAGAGGAAGTTGTCTTTCAGCAACATGCCTTGAGATGCATAATAAGAACAATTGTGAATTCTAGGAATAATTTACACTGGAGAATATTTCTTGATAAAAATGAGAAAAAAGATCAGCTCTTAGGATTCCATTATTTGAACACTTCATATTTTCCCTCATATTAAATTTTTCCATCTCCAGTTTTTAAACTGGTTAAAGAAAAGCAATACATCTTCATACTGTACACCAGTCACAATTGCATTAATTAGCAGAAATGCTTTTAAGAAGGCATTATTCATTTATCTCTTTGGACACCTATATTACACAAACAGTCTGAATTAAAGGCTGGAAGAAGTAACAGGATAAAGATTGAGTTTCCTGCAATTTTTAAACAAGGTTAGGTTCAGTGGTATTATTCCAACAAATTTCTCACTAGTCATAATTGAAAAATAATCATGTTTTATTTTCCCAAATACATGTCACGATTTAACATAATACAACAATTAAAAAAAAAAAACCACAAACCTACAAGAATTCATTTTCCCATCTATAAATAATTGTCATGGTACAATAATCAGGAATTAACAGTTCCTGCCTTCCCCTGCTCTTCGAATATTGAAGGCTTCAGGCACTCCTTGCTGTAGGCTCCTTCTTCTGGATCATTAGGACCTTTATCTAAAAGGCCAAATGCCTGATTCACTAGCAGACATCCTAAGATTTACTCTTCCTAGGACCAATGCAAATTTGCTTCAACTATATTAAAAGGTAGTGTTATGGATGGAAACATTCCAATGCTGATTTTGGCTTTGTTTGGTTTGCTCTTTGTCGCTATTTCATGTACACGGACCACACGTAGAAACTAACGACATAAAATTTTCAGTATAAAACCAAAACATTTGCAGTCTAAGAGTTATCCCCACTGTGGTGGTATTTGTAAGTGTTGACTAAAGATCTTTTAGAGGTAAAGGATAACCTCTGATATTGGTAGGTACATTAAAAATTCGGACAGAACGTGCTGCTACCATTCATGATAAACTACTGTTTTAAGTTCAGGCGGACATTTCAAACAGATCTCCTGCTGGACGGCAGTATCTCACATGCAGAACAGGAAGTATGGTTATGCTTTTGATAACACAGATAACATTTATAAGTATAATTTATATTTCTGTGTAGTACCAAGAACACGTTTACTCTAGGAAAAGAAAAAAGCCACTTCAAGCTTAAAGTTTTATTGCATAATAGCTTTTCATAAAAGGACATATGACATAATTTCATTTTGATAGAAACCACACAGTGAAATGGCCATCTGAGGTAAAATGTTTCTGTGAAAACTCATTTGCGCTGTGAGCTTTAATTCTTAAGCATAACTTGGGCCATACAGAATTTAGGTGAAAATAGAGTAGTTAGTAGCTCATGTAGTACTTAGCACTGAAGTCATACTTATAGCTAGAGTCCTTAACTTAAAGAAAGAAACTGTCTACTTTGATATTTTGCTGTAGTTAAAATACAGCTGAAAGGCAAATACCCACTTTCCTTTCAGGTAGAAAAGGGAACAAGTCCAGAAGAAACCAGCTACCTGGTAGCTCTTTTAAAAACTCTTGATTTTAAACAGGCTGAAAACACATCCCACTACAGCAAAACTGCTATCTACATGCTTAGCTTTTTGAATACTTCTATCAAATTCAGTGACATAACTCAAATGCTTTCAGGATGAAATAAGTATGTTGAATATTTTTTACAATTGAACAATCAGTTAGAGGAACAAATAGCCCAAACAATTTGAACCTGATTCTCATTAAGTGTAAATTGTGATTATCCTCCGAGTTTATTTAATAAATTTACAGCCATTGAAGGAATATGGAACTAAATTTCTTTAAAATGCAAGATATAGAAGAAGTGCAATCATTAATCATTATCATTCTAAGAAAGTAGAAAGACAATTTAGAAAGTTATTAATAAGGCCACAGTTACACACTGATTTTTAATAATATTCCATTCATTTATAGCATACAAGGTAAATATCCTATCAAAAGTGAGTTAAGTCATTCTGTAAATATAATACAGTAAGATCAAAAAAATGTTAAGCTATTAACAACTAAATAGTCATCTTATAGTTTTTCTCAGAGATTTGAAAACATTAAAGGATTTAACAAGATATGAAAATCAAATAAAAGGGACTTGAAAATGACATTGTTTAAGCATTAAAATAAATTGTGTGCAGATCCACACTAAAGAATATTATCTCTTCTGAATTTCTTTCCTTCTTATTTTCTGATTAAGTAGAATAGCCTGACATTCTAAAATAGTGACATTCTAAAATGCTACTTTTAGATTCATGTCATGCTTTAAATTATTCCAATTTGAAAGAATTGATTCAGGAACAGTTTACCTGATTTACTTCATTGCCAGATGAGAACGAATAGACAGAAAGGTTCTTTTTCACCAGCTGTGCTATTGGGTCTCAGTAAAACACTGGATTATTTTATGTGCGGCACCTGCGGTGCCTTTCAGTAATAAGTGTTCTGTAAATTAGCTTAATAAAAAAACCAAAAACATCTAGCTTGCAATAATTACTGATTTTTAAACTATAGGAAAAGAAAAATGTTTCTGGGTTTGTGTTAGCAGTTGCGCTGTAGCAGGTTCCCTCCTAGGTATGGTGAACATGCACTTTGAACAGGGTCATTTAGTGTGATCAAATGCAGGTATGCAAACAAAACTGTAATTAATGATTTCCCATATGGGATCTGTAAACTTCGAAAATCCAGAAGATTATGGTTTAAGAAAAAACTGAATCTGGCTCAAATTATGCATTTCAGTGTTCAATTTGAAAGAAAACTTCATCTGGCATCAGTGTTTGGATCAGCACAAAGTGCCACATGAAAATTTCCTTATCAAAAAGAACTCCTACCGAACACAATAACGCTCTAAAACAATAAATTCATCATAAAATGTGAATATCAAAACATCATATATTTAAACAAATTTGTTTTCTTTCTCTGTTTTCATCACATATTTCTTCATAACAATTTATGAGCAGAGGAAAAACAGAATCAAGAACTGTAACTCAGAGAAAACACACTTCAATATTTTCCCTCCATCAGTATGTATGTAAGAATTCTTTAAAACCTTCAGATTTATCTGTATTCATTCATTCTTTCATTCTTTCATATTATTTATCATATCTCACTAGTGATATGTAACGTACAAAACGGGTCAGTGAGCAGGTGGTGCATTCAGAGTATTTTTGTTATTGTTATTTTAATTATAAATTTCTGCTCCTTCTTTCAACCTAACACATTAGTTGTGTGTTTTACTCATAGCTGTAGATTTGAAATTATTGCCTTTGTTATACAATTAGAAATAACCATGTTAAAATCTGGGAACAACTATTGTATAAGTAGTATTAGTCGTTGTAATTGGAATCTTCATTTTTATTCTCTTTCAGTTTGGGGGAGTCGGAGGAATTACTCTGTTCTTTTTCTGAATAAGGTACTTTCATATGGAGAAGCAATAATGAAAATTAGATCAACCCAATGAAAAACCTAGGTTGGCAAGAAGAGATAGAAAGAACATTCAGAGAACTTTCAGTAACCTAAACCTCCCTGTCATTGATTTAGCTGTTTCAATCCAAAAACCTGGGAGAAACTGAAGCTAGTTAGACTTGTTTGGACACTTCATACTTTCAAAACATTAATGAGGCTTTGGGTTTTCTCTAAAGCCACACATAACAGAGCATCTTGCTGGCATCAAGGTAAACACTATGATTGTGCAACCAGTGGCCTAACAGGAAAAGCAGCACGGAAGTCCCCTCCTGAAAAGTTCAAGAACAAACACTTTTGCAACATTTCTTTATTAAAAGCCTTTGTTGGCATTTGCCATAACAGAACAGCAGCAGCCTTTAGAGACAAAATCTCTCATTCGTGTAGTGACAGAAAAAAAGGACAAAGTGTCTTTACACCCAGTGCTGTCATTAGTGTTCAGAAAGTATTACCTTCTTTAAAAATACAGTGCTATGTACCGATTTAAATGAAGTTAAAGTTTAAAAAGGTTTGACATAGATCAAACTGTAGTATTAAAACTGAGGTCAATAATCTCCTCAAATATTATGTTGATCAGGTGTGATATGCATGCTGAGCTAACAATTGTGAGGAGTTTGTGGGTTTTTTTTCTTTTTAATCTGAAAAAGAAGGGAGAACAGCAACTGGGAAGAAGAATTATTTTCTGTTGGCTGCCCTGTTACAAGCTGAAAGCAGTGGAGTTGGTAACAAACTGAGGTCAGGGAAGAATGCAAAAGGTACAAATATGGCAACATATCACTAGATCCTCCTACTTCTTCCCAAAAAGGCAACCCAGTAGCAAGCAGGAGCTGGAGGTCACAAAAGCAACAGATGGAAGTTAATCAGAGAGGAACTACCTTGCAAAATCCATATCATCATGAAGGTTTCTTACTATGCCTGTAAGGTTTAGAAATATTGGTATCTCTTTCTCCAGTTGTGCAGAAGAATTTCCCCTGAGGTGATGTCCCCAGTGATGCTAGTGACCAGATGAAGTAGAAGAGACACGTGGTAGACTCAACTGCAGACCCTGAGCATTCTCATCAGATTCCCTGCTTGGCCACTTGCTGAGAATGAGACCTGGATGGCCTCAGGGATGAGGACATCTGGTAGTACCATTTTGAATAGATTGCTGAGAGTCTTCTCAGGAGGATCAAGGAAAGCTGAGGGATTGTCACTCATCTTTACACAATTGATCAACAGCACACACTTCTGATATAAGAGAACAGAGATGTAATATCTGTGAAACGGAAGTGTTAAGTATTGGAGTATGGTATAACGCATGTTCTGCTATTGAAACTACTGGAGCAAGAACTAACAAGAATTAACAGTGGTAGAAATCACTGACAAAGGAAGTTATGATTCTTGAATGAAAGTTACTTAAGTTTTTGCAGGTGTTCCAACAAGGCGTTTCAGATGCTTGTTTATATGCAAAGATCAAAGCACATCTTCACATTATATATACTCACCTTTAAGAAGTGGCACAATGTGCTACCTTAGCAGTTGAAACCCGTACCTCTCTTTTTCTTTTAATCGCTTAGGGAATTTTGACCTATACTTTATCAGATAAAAAAGTTGAAAAACATGAAATTGTTTTATTTATGATATCTGATCTCCTCAACACAGCCCACAGACATTTAGGCTATATCAAGACTAAGTAATGTGTCACTTCTTATTTCCTGGACTTAGGCATTAAGATTGGCCATAATGCATCCATCCTTGGAAATGAAAAGGGATGTTAAGATGTCAAAATCATGCTACAGAGGAAGGAAAACACTTCCACTGAAAAGAAATTTATTTGGAATCATCTGTGACATAGAACTCTCCTGGCTTTGCCAGGTCCAACATATGAACACAGTCATAATCTTAATTTTATCTTGCATTTAGACACAAAACTCTGATTTAACACAGATGACACTTCCGTCATTTGTGCACAATAACAATACACTCAGAGTTGATTTCAGTGAAGTACATTTGCGCTTATAGCCTTCTATATGCCAATACTCTAGCAACGTATATTCAGAGATTACATTGAACACATATTTACTTGAACAACCTAAATACTTCTTCCAGATATTCTGCTTGAAACTGCATGCATATTCAATTTCAAGAGAGAAGAGTTTCCATATTTCATTGACATTTCACAAATTCAAACTTCATGATATGTGGATTTTGCTAAGGGATCTCCTAAGCAAGGATTTTGTTTTCGATGATTTTATTTCAGAATTTTTTTTATTTGTTTATCTTTATTTTTATTTTTTAATATATGTATTACAGCTCATCTTAAACTTCAGATAATCCTTATGATTAAAAGACTGAATGTATGTATCTCTGATTTTACACTTTTTCCATAGGGTTCTTCAAGACTGTAAAGTATAGCTTAATAAAAATCTTAATATAATTGCATGTTGTTCTCTGTTTAGAAGACCGGTAAATCTAGCGTCTTAAGAAATGTAAAAAGATCCATTAACCAGTTCCATAATTTCTTCTGTATCAAGCTAAACAGATTTTTTTCATAATTATTATTAATTTAATACAAGTATCTTCAAAGATGTTGAAGAAGAGATCCAGTCTGCTGATTCAGTTTATGTAGAAAACTGTCTTGTGCAACAGATAGCAGTCCTGTGAATTTTAGTTGATTTAGTGTGCTGTCGTACCAGAAGACTAACACCATTATACAGATACTTTGAAGATCAGTCTATAAGCCACTGGTCCATGTGTGCAGGACCTGAGGTTCACAGCTTCTGTGCTTCTAAATGACAGAAGGATTCTCACTGCTTCTCTTCAACAAAATGATAAAAATAAAATATAAAATATGAAATATATATTACATAATGGGAAGTAAAATCCATTCCAGTTGGAGAAAAGAGAGGAGTAAAAGTCAGCTGATTATTCAGTGAGGTTTTCCTGCTTACATCTTTTTTGCTCTGAACAATGTAATCAACATCTGCATTATCATTTTCACTTTACATTTTTCTATTTCACCGATTTTCAAATGGAATCACTGTCAAATAAGAGCACTAGACAGAATTACTATGCCTTTCTACTAGCTACTGTGTTACATTTATAATACAGTATCTGGTGTTCCTTTTTACATCCATTTTTAGCTAGTTTCTGACAGTGTCACAACCAGTCCTAATCACGCTCAATACTTTGCATGCACCTGAGGATGGATTTTCATTATTTAACAGTAATTTATCTCCTAAGTGCTCATAATTTACAAGGCAGTTGCACAGCAGACTATGTTCCAGAATATGCATATAAGAGTATAATAACACTTTTTGAAGTATTTTCTTAATGTTGTATTTCAAATCTTACTCCCTGTGACATCTTTGCTGCATTAGTCTTTATTCAGGAAAAGAAATAGGTAGGTCTACTACCACCACAGTTTTTGAGAACTTCTTCTTCCATAAATAATGGCTGAAATAGTTGATTTTAAAATAGCTTTTATAAAGTAGCCAGTAACTTTTACAATAATTTGGCTTATTCTGCCTTGTTAGCCAAACTGAAAACTGGAAGGATTAAATTTCAGCATGTCAAAAACTATGCCAAACCATGAAGTTATCAGAAAAGTCATAAAACTTGTTAGATTAAATAATTTTAATGCATGTTTCCAAGTTTTCCTCTAAATTATAAAGCCACCGTAAATTCTACAGTCTTCCTAGGTGGCAGTGATGCTCACAGCTCTTGGTAGTGGGAGACATAACTGGGAGATATGGAACACATGGGTCCCAGATTAGCTCCTTTTCCTTGACAAGAGGAAACCATAACCTTCGTACTCTGTGTTCTCTGGTTCCTGCACTAGGACCCTAACAGTGCCTCCAGTTCACAATCCGCAAGTAGGATTTTCACCTCATGACATCAGTTTTTCCTAACACTGTTTCAAACTGATATCTCCTCCATTCATTTCACTTCTTACTTACATTCCTGCCACTGGATAGCTGTATTCATCTATGGGAAGATACAGAACCCCACTGCCAGACGTCAGAACCTCCAGACAGTCAGCTATTGCCCTGAGATTACTGAGTCTCAGAGGGTTAGATTTAAGAATTCCACAAACGTGTAATTCCTGATCTCTCTATTATCTAAGGGATCTACCCTACAACTAAGGTGATCTTCACATAGGCAGTGGGAGCGCATGGATAAGTTTCCTGTAATACCATTTCAGGACTAAAATAGGCTGGGAAGATTGTAGGGTGGATGAACCATTAGTTTTTATAAAAGATGACTTATAAATCAGTGGTGGCCCCTATATTCCTCTAATTTCCCACAATTCAAAATGTAATCAGGATACTGTTACTGATTTTAATGCCTGAACCAGGCCAGTCCTGTCTAGACTACTGAAAATAACGATTTTCAAATGATTTTGGCAAGAACTGTATTTGCATATTTTGATTTCTTCCCAAAGGTGGGGGAACTAGGAATTTGTTGTCCAGGAAGGAAAAAAGATGATTGTGTTGTTTCATTGCCTATCTGCCAGTACATTACTCAGAATTTTTAAAAGCATTAATGAAACCCAGACAAATATGATAGAGGGACTGGAGTCCAGCATTTCTGCACAAGTCTTTGGAAATCAATGACTAACAGTCATTCCCAAAAGCAGAAGGGAAAGTTTAGTTGTGTCTGGCAATGGTGAACTAATCAGATGGGGGAACAGCAACCTAACACCACAGATGTTAGATGAAGAACGTTGTATATGTCAGAGGACATGTCTGCACTACACTAGTAACATGTATGAGGGTCATGAGTTAGAACTGTGTCTATATTATTAATGAGAATTCTTCTGAAACAATTAAATATGTAATAATAACCAGAAGCTTAAACCAGCCTATTGAATTAATACATTTTTTCCTCCCATAGCTCTAATTTCAAATTAGAAAACATAAAGGTTTACCTCTGCTGATTTTTTTCCTTTTTCTCCATTAAATTTAGTGTCTTAATACCTGCATAACATCTTGAAATTGTGAAATGAAAGCAAAAGCATTCTTCATGAATGAGCAGGTTTGGTTTTACAAATCCAGAATGATTACAAGGTTTTCTTACAAATATTTCGTTGTTCAAAAAACTGTCAGAGTCTGGCAGGAAGATAAATTAAAAAAAAAATGTTGAGAAATTGTAATTCAAGAAAATTATTTTAATTTTTGTAATTAGTAATCTGTATTGATACAGAAATACGATTTTCTCTTGAATGGAATATAAAATCACTCCGATGAGAAAACACTCACAGAGCTTTATTAGGCATGAATGCCACCTACTGGAAATCAATCAAGGAAGAAAAATCAAATCTGATCAGTGCTCAAATACTCAAAAGAAAATGAGTGAATTACTGGCAAAAATAATCTCTAAATGCATACATCTGGTGTCAACAAGTGGATAAGCTCATTGACAAAATTAAAACCATGATACTATCTAGGTCAGTAAACAAATAGTGCCAGAAGTTGCATATACTAAATAAAAAAAATCTACCGATTCCCAACTTTGAAGTCCAGCTTAGAGTTCCAAACATTATCACCTGTGCTTAGAGAATTCTGAAGTGTAAACATTTTTGTACAAGGGACGATCTTACAAAAAATGTGACCATAGGAAACATTTCCTTATAGTCTTTGGCCAGTAGAAAATATATTTTCTTTGGAAAGAGTTGAAGTAAACCTTCCAATCACATGTGATCAAAGGTACATCAAAACACATAACAATGTCTTTTTGTAATAACTTTAAAAAAACTATGGATCTTCAGAGTGTGTAAAATGAAGTTACAATATTATATTAAGACTAGACTTAGTAGGATCTCTAGTCTATCCTTAAAAGGCAATTAGACCAAAATGCACATTCCATTGAATAATTTTAATTGATCTGAATGGCAGCTCCTATAGCCACTTAATCAATGATCTATGTTCCCACTTGGGTGATTAATGTATTTTGTTCTTTTTTTCTCTCACAGATATGTTTTATTCACAGACATAAAGCATTCCAGGCATATATACTTAGCGGTAGTTCAAAGTTTTGGAAAGTCAAGACATTCTGTGCATCATAATGTTATAGCCCAACGACTAATGCTATTCGCATCCCACCCGAAAAACATCAGAACAATTTTTAATGAGAAGCAAAATTTTGAAAGTACAAATTAGAGTGGAATAACATTATCTCAGATATTCTTAAAGAAAATCGACTTGCTTGCTGCTTCTAGAAAATTGTTTTTCTGATTTGTATATTGCAGTCTTTTTAACATAAGTAAAACTTAAAGGTCAGGCTTGGTTCTTAGTGTCTCAACTGTTCTAGTCTATCCAGATTGTTACAGATAACAGATACAAATGCAATGTTCTAGACAGAAATAGAAATTATAAGAAGCAAGAAAGGAATTAGTCTAAACTCAACTAAATTATAAAAAAACAAATTAAGTAAAACAAGACAAAAAGAAATCCTGTATGTTTAGTCAATTAAGAGTTAAACTTGGTTTAATAATGCATTACAACATAAAAGTAAATAAGAGACTATATTCACTGTATGTCAATTACTTAGTAGCCTTATTGAGTGTATTGACAAAACTTTATTCATTTGACGCAATATATGTTACAAAAAATAAAAACCTATTCCGAAGGGAACTCGTGTTCCCTTATTCTCATAAAATTTCAGCATTTTTGCAGTGCCATTGGCAAAGGTAGCAGTAAAAGGCAGAGGAATGGTCTGAAAAGTGATAGGATCCTGCTAAGCTGTAAGCACATTCTAGTGATTATTGCACAGGAAAAAGCCTTGGAAAAGGCTGCATGAGACACACGCTGAACAGAAAGTGTAAAAAGCAGTAAGTCTGGTCCTAAAAGTATGCAGAATATATTTTACAGTTACTAACTGATCTCATATACGCAGTGACAGTGCATTCTTGCCAGCATAAGAGAGCATATATCCACTTTCCATAATCTTAGCATAGTTACGGCAACAGTGACAGAGTTTTAAAGCAAATGCAGAGTGAAAGCCCTTTTCTCTCCAAGGCTACATTCTCTGTGCATCAATTCTCACTGATCTCAGAAAAAATTTTAGAAACAAGTACAGCAAGATCAAGTCCGATGTCTTCTTATATAATGTTTTCAAGTACTACAGATGAGTAGAACAGTTACAGTGACAAAGTACAAGCACCATCAAACACAGAGGATTCTCTCAGGCATGAAATAGGGCCACTTAGTTCAGGAAATCAAACCAAACAAATCGATCTGCAAACGGAAAAAGAGAAAGGAAACTTTCAAGAAAATAAAAAAAATGTCACTGTTGGACTAGAAGAAAAACTGAAAGCTCCCTGCCCTGCAGCCACAGAAACTACAGTCAAAACTTAGACTTCCTCCATCACCTACCACTTTCACGTCCTCAAATTTTTTAAACTATATGTAAGACTATCACAAAACTCATAACAAACCTCAGCTACTGGGGCAAAAGAACTTATAAAACAATGCAACATGATCTTCTAGAGAACTTCATGGAACTGTGCTGCTCTTCTTCTCCTTTTAATTAGCATTACAAATTGTGACTACAACTAGCATCGCAGACTGTGACCCCACTGTAAGTCCCCAACAGTTACTAAATCTGCATCTATTTACACAAGAACAAGTCTGAATCCATAAACTATTTTGTCCTTACCGCTTGTTTACTGCCTTACTTACTTTTGCTTTCAACCTAAAAAATGGCATAAGTGCACTCCATTCAGACACCAAAATTACTTTTCCTCTCTGTTTCTTTTGTACTTCTCTCTCAAAGCACCAGTCAGCAAGCTCCGGTTGTCCCAAACAACTCAGACTAATTGTAAATATTTCCAAGTCTCTGGTATCTTTTGTTCTTTTCGTCTTTTCCTATAATTTGTGCTTTACTACATTTATTTTTATTTTTATCCCACATGTGGCTTCCTTTCTTCCCTTCCTTCCTTTTCCCCTTTTCTCCTTCATCTTTCTTTGATATCCTAGTCATCCTTTCCCTCCCCTTTACTACACTTTAAGAATTTCTCTTTTTCTTATCAGTGTTTGCATACCTTCAGCTGTTATCACTCTTCCTAAAAATTTCATAGACAGTTTTTCTCAGGTGCTGTAGAGGGAAATCTTATAGTCACAAACGTCAGTCACCATAAAAGATATGTGTGTTTATTAAGACTTTATAACATCACTGATGTGTTACACATGATATTAGCTATCTTTGGAACAAACAATACAACTTTCAGTAAAAAAATAAAGTGAAAACAAACACAAGGTAGATCTGGCTTTCAATGACCATAGGGCTGCTTCAGACCCTCACTGCACGTACTCATCTGCATAAGTAAACCTGGGTAGCAGGGCTGGAGAACAGGCATTTGCTTCATCAGACCTTTCAATAGATAGCTATGATCACCTTGCTCTAAACATTCAGAAATCCCTTGAAGAGATTTGTTTTTATTCCAGTACAGAATGAGAAAATGCTTTAATGTTGAAAATTTACCTTAGTTACATTTTACTGAAGAACAGATTAACTGATAGTAACTTTCACTATGATCTTGGACATTTTATCATTCACTATTTCAGCTTCAGTGGTTATCAAAAAGTCTACATTTGCCATAAGGTCAAAATATTCTGAATGACTTCTTGCTTTCAGTCCCCAACAACAGCCACAGAGGCTTTTGTCACACAACTCTGCATTGATGTTACATGTACCTTGTTTTCACTGAGCTATATTCAGCCACTTAGCCTTCAATTTCTAGGTTTAGTCTGCCGTGTCTCTTTAATCCTCCTGCTCCCAAGGACCAGTCATAGGCTGTTATATTTAAAGCACAAATCAACGAAATACTTAAATGACTGTTTAAATCTGTTGCTATGAGTTATGCACTTAAAAAAACTTAGAAGGTATGGGTTTTAAAGTATTTCTCAGGTTTTATACAAACAGTATTCTTCAACTTTTACACAAAATACATGTTTTTTTAAACAAATGCATTCATGAAAATCTTGCCCTCAAGTTAGCACTGTTGAGAATAAAGTTCAAAGAGTAAATACCAGCTGACATACTGTCAAATCAGTCAAAAACTGGTTTTTTAATCTCAAATAAGTCAACACACAAACACTGCATCTCAATCAGTCATAAAAAGAAGGAATGTATAAACTAATGAAGGTAAGTCTGGAGCATTACTGATTGTATTGTACTTACACTTATAGCACCATGATTTATCTTTAATTTTGATACATATAACAAGGAAGAAAAGAAGTTGTCTTTGGTTTCATAAGTTTAACTGTCTAAGCAGTTTCCTCTAAAAAGTAATTGGAAACATTTGTGAATTTATAGAAAGCAATATTCTGCTCACTGACTCTACTGATTTCACTAGAAATAGAGTTCTGGAAAAGACATATAGGGTCAAATTTAAGAAAAGTCTTTTTGCCTCCAGCAGAATCAATGCTGAGTTGGGTACCTGGGCTCTGTATAGAGCTCAAGATAGCAATTAGGTATCTTACACACTGAGCACGGAGATGTGCATTGGCAGAGATTGCAGCTCATAGAGGAACATGCAGAGGGAAACAGAGAAGTGTGAAGTCCTATAATTTTTCCAGCGCTAAGTAATCACAGTGTATTCCATCACTAAGAATCACAATCATTCTTTCAGATAAGTCATGAAAGCACCCACTCGCTCTTAGGATGTGACTGTGATACCACATCCTACGTGGACCATGCACTTCATTCTCCTGAAACTGCTTATACTGTTCAGCAAAGAATTTAGGGAACAAGGTGAGTAAACATATGATAGATGCACTTTGGTAGCTTAGTAGTTATGGTTGAGAAGATACTTTATGTGAGTTCTTGCTGCAAGGGATGCATGTACATTTTTATGCAATGATTTTTGAAACTACAACTAATCATTCCTGAAATAAAACATCAAGTTGAGTTGTTTATATCATCATAGAATCATAAGGTCGGAAGAGATCATCGAGTCCAACCATACCTGTCTCCCCACTAAACCAAGTCCCTAAGGAACTCATCCACTCATCTTTTAAACACCTCAAGGGATGGCGACTCCACCACCTCCCTGGGCAGCCTGTTCCAATGCCTGACCACCCCCCCAGTGAAGAAATTCTTCCTAATGTCCAGTCTAAACCTCCCCTGGTGCAACTCACGGCCATTTCCTCTTGTCCTGTCGCTTGTCACTTGTAAGAAAAGCCCAGCACCCACCGCATCACAACCTCCTTTCAGGCAGTTGTAGACAGTGATGAGGTCTCCCTTCAGCTTCCTCTTTAAGCTAAACAACCCAAGTTCCCTCAATTGCATCTCATAGGGCTTATTCTCCCTTATCTTCCTTATCTCTTATGGTCCTTATGAACTGCTCGTGGTTCTTGGATTTAACATGCATACTACAGCCAAATTCATGAATATAGGAGCAAAAGTCCCCTTTATTTTGTTTACAGAAGGTGATACCTTAATGATGGGAAATTTACTGCTATCGATACCGCTCCTGTCATTGTTATGGCTATCTTATCATTCGTATCTTATGCA